>JADMNL010000036.1:78695000-81095000 GCA_016271365.2 Neoceratodus forsteri | reverse complement strand
TTTTGAAAGATACTACCCTCTTGTACTTTGTTAATTCTCTTGGATACTTGAAAGTTTCTATCATGTCCCCTCTCCCTCCTTTCCTCAAGGGAATACATATTAAGCTGCTTTAGTCTCTCCTCGTATGTCTTCTGGTGCAGATCCTGCACCATTTTGGTAGCCCTCCTCTGAGCAGCCTCCACTCTATCTATGTCTTTGAGGAGATGGGGTCTCCAGAATTGCACACAGTACTCCAGATGGGGTCTCACTAACTGTCTGTAGAGAGGGATAACAACTGCTTGTTTTATACTGTTGACGCCTCGCCCTATGCATCCCAGTATCCCCCCAGCCCTCCTTACTGCCTTCTCACATTGCTTGCCCGCCTTCAGGTCATCTGATATAATTACTCCTAGGTCTCTTTTGATTTTTGTTATTGTTATTAACTCACCCCCCATTGTGTACTCTTCCCCTGGGTTTTTGTTTCCCAGATGCATTACCTTGCACTTCTTTGCATTGAATCTGAGTTGCCACGTATCTGACCATTCCTCCAACCTTTTCAAGTCCCTTTTCATTCTTTCCACTCCACCTTGTGTATCAACCCTGTTGCAGATCTTTGTGTCATCTGCAAAGAGGCATACCTTTCCTTCCAGGTGCTCTCCAATGTCACTTATAAAGATATTAAAGAGGACTCTGCCTGGCGCCATGGCTTGGAGGGACAGGGAGTGAATCCTCAGGATCGCAGGAGCAGCTGCACAGGGGAGGGAGCTGGATGTCACTGTCCACCTAGGGACAAATGCCCTGGCTAAGAAAGGGATCAGAGCAGTGCAAGAAGCATTTGTGAAGATGGGGAGGGGCCTTAGACAAATAGCACACATGGTAACCTTCTTGGAGGTGCTGCCTGTCTATGGCATGAATGAGGCTAGGGTGCTCCACACCATGGGATTCAATCAGTGGTTGAAAAACTGGTGCAGAGCTCAGGGATTTGGCTTCATTGGGGACTGGGGGTCCACCTGGAGTGATGCAAGCCTGTACTGGCATGATGGTCTGCATCTGTCCAGGAGGGAACCAGAATCCTAGGTGATAGGTTTAAATACTTCATTGACAAGCATTTAAACTAGCCAAGGGGGGAGGTGCTGGAAAGGAGCAGGGAAATCCTAGCCCCCAAAAAATCAGGGTACTAAGTGAGGTAGACACCAACATAGAGATGTCAATAGGGAGAAGCACAGGGGTAAATGGAGAAAGTGACAAATGCATAAGGACAGGGTGGGGCAAAAAGGGGTAAGGCCATCAAGAAATGGAGAGTAATGAGTACCAATGCCCATAGTCTGGGCAACAAGCTCCCTGAACTGGTGACCTTGATGGAAGAGGGATGCCTGGATATCGTAGCAGTCACAGAAACATGGTACACAGAGAACCATGACTGGGATGTTAACATACCAGAGTACACAACCTACAGGAGAGACAGGGAGGGAAGAAGGGGGGAGTAGCTATCTATGTAAGGGAAGGGATTAAAGCAACCAAACAAAAGAGAAAACAGGGAGGAGAGGAGGCATTGTGGGTCACCTTAGAGACTGGAAATGGCACCACACTCCGCACAGGTGTTGTGTATAGACCCCCATGTCAGGGGGAGGGAATGGACAAGGATATGATAGAAGGCATACTTAGGATAACAGAGAAAGGGGAGATACTGTTGGTGGGGGACCTTAATATGCCAGATGTTAACTGGAGCACCTTTTGCAGCAGCCACATCCAAAAGCAGGACCATTCTTGATGCCCTTCAGGTGGCATGCCTCAGACAGCTAGTTTTGGAACCTACTCATGAGGGAGCAATTTTAGACCTTGTACTCTCAAATGGAGACAGTGAGAGGATCTCAGATCTAGAAGTGGGTAGCCATTTGGGAACAAGTGACCACCAAACAGTGTGGTTCATGATAAACTCAGCTACAGAGTCAAGCCATACAAAAGTGAGGGATCTGGACTTCAGGTGGGCTGACTTTGGCAAGATGGGAGAGTGCCTTAGAAAAGCGCTAACAAACAGGCTAGAAGGAGGGGTGGAGCAACAATGGGGAAATATCAAAACTGCCTTCACAGATGCAACAAGCCTTTGTGTGAAGCAAATAAACAAATCAAAACAAAAGAAAAAGCCACTATGGTTCTCAAAAGAGGTGGCAGTGAAGGTTAGGGAGAAAAAGATAGCATTTAGGAAGTATAAGAAAACACAGAAGGAGCAGGACAGAGAACTGTACCAGTTAAGGCAGAAGGAAGCAGGGAGGGAAGTCAGAATAGCAAAGGCACAAACTGAGGAAAATATAGCTAACTCAGTTAAGAAGGGGGATAAAACCGTTTACAGGTATATCAGGGAGCGTAGAAAGACAAAGGGAGGGATAGTGAGGCTGAATAGAATGGATGGTGGGTGGGCAGAGTGACAGTGAAAAAGCAGGGATACTGAATGAATACTTCTGTTCAGTATTCACAAAAGAGGAAGTGGGGGAGGTGCTTAATCCAATTAACAGTAGCACTCTGGAGAGGGGGGTCGATCCCAGTCCTTTCACAGAAGAAATGGTTCTGAAAGAACTCCTAAAACTGAAGATGGACAAAGCAATGGGGCCAGATGGAATTTACCCCAGAATTCTAAAAGAATTAAGCAGAGAACTAGTGACACCACTGACTACCCTTTTTAACAAATCATGGGAGGATGGTGTGGTACCTGAGGACTGGAAGAAGGAGGATGTGATTCCCTGTCACAAAAGTGGGACCAAGACAGAGGCAGGAAACTACAGACCTGTCAGTTTGACCTTTGTGGTAGGGGAAGTGATGGAATCACTTCTGAAGGAAAGAATTGTTGAGTACCTAGAGGCCAGTGGGACACAGGACCCAAGGCATCATGGGTTCACAACGGGAAGGTCATGTCAGATGAATCTAATTGATTTCTTTGACTGGGTGACCAAAGTAGTAGACCAGGGAGGGGCTGTGGACATGGCCTACCTAGACTTTAGCAAGGCATTTGACACAGTCCCTCACAAAAGATTAATAGTCAAATTAACTAGCCTGGGAGTGGGTCCCAGGGTGGTAGCTTGGGTAAAACATTGGCTGAACAACAGGACACAGAAGGTAATTGTAAATGGAGTCCACTCTGAAGAAAGAGGGGTTACTAGTGGGGTACCGCAGGGTTCAGTACTGGGTCCAGTCCTTTTTAATGTCTTTATAAATGACATTGCAGAGGGACTGGAAGGAAAAGTATGCCTCTTTGCAGATGACACAAAGATCTGCAACAGGGTTGATACACAAGGAGGCGTGGAAAGGATGAGAAGGGACTTGGCAAGGTTGGAGGAATGGTCAGAAGTATGGCAGCTTGGATTCAATGCAAAGAAGTGCAAAGTAATGCACCTGGGAAACAAAAACCCAGGGGAAGATTACACAATGGGGGAGGCAGTAACAACAACAAAAATGGAAAGGGACCTGGGGGTAATCATATCAGATGACCTTAAGGTTGGCAAGCAATGTGAGAAGGCGGTAGGGAGGGCTGGGGAGATACTGGAATGTATAGGGAGAGGTATCACCAGCAGAAAACAGGAAGTTGTTATCCCCTGTACAGACAGTTGGTGAGACCCCATCTGGAGTACTGCGTCCAGTTCTGGAGACCCCATCTCCGCAAGGACATAGACAGGATGGAGACAGTTCAGAGGAGGGCAACTAAAATGGTGCAGGGTCTGCAAGAGAAGCCATACAAGGATAGACTAAAGGAGCTTAATATGTATAACCTTGAGGAAAGGAGGGAGAGGATAGAAATGATAGAAATGTTTAAGTACCTCAGTGGACTCAACAAAGTCTAAGAGGGTAGCATCTTTCAGAAAAAGAGATGTGCAAGAACAAGGGGACACAATCTGAAGATGGAGGGGGGACGGCTCAGGGGCAATGTGAGGAAGTATTTTTTCACAGAGAGGGTGGTGGATGCATGGAACAGCCTTCCTGAGGAGGTTGTGGGGTCTAAAACTGTGGGAGAATTCAAGAATGCATGGGACAGACGTAAGGCAATTTTTGTGGGGATAGGAAGAAATAGGCTGTTGGTTAAATAGGATTTGCAGCTTATCCTCTAGGTTGGGAAATGGGCAGACTAGGTGGGCCAAGCGGTCCTTATCTGCTGTCAAAGTCTATGTTTCTATGTTTCTATGACTGGTCCCAGTACCGAACCCTGCGGTGCCCCACTAGTTATCCTCCTTTCTTCATTGTGGACTCCGTTTACTGTTACCTTTTGCATCCTGTTGTCCAGCCAGTTTTTTATCCAGGCTACCACCTTGGGACCCACTCCAAGGCTGGTTACCTTGTATAGTAATCTTTTGTGTGGGACTGTGTCAAATGCCTTGCTACAGTCTAGGTAGGCATATCCACAGCCCCTCCCTGGTCTTCTACTTTGGTCACCCAGTCAAAGAAATCTTTCTTCTCTGATTATGAAGAATGGTGCTAGTTTTAGCAAAAATGTGTGTTCGGTTGTGGCCAGTGCCACTGGAAGATATGCTCAGTGTCCTACGAAATGTGGGAATCCAAGCCTAAGTTGTTCAGTGTCCTACAACATGTGGGAAAAAAAGTGCAAGTGTCCTGTTAGCAAATGTGTTTTAGTTGTGGCCAGTGCCGCTGGAAGAAATGTCCTAAGTCCTACTGCGGTGGGAATACAAAGAGTTTCTGTCAGATACAGTCGATTTGTTGTTCTGCAAGTTCCTAGTGCCACGATGTGTAAACCTTGGGGGTCCACCCTTGCTTTAGAGAACATCTTTCTAGAATAAAGTCACATTCTAGAACCCCAACTATGGTCTGGACAGTTACGTTATTGCTTCCTGTGTGGAGTTACTGGGCACCCCTCCAGAAGATAGGTCTGGCATAGCCCTAGCAAAAAGTTCTCTCCCCAGGACCTGGTTTTTGTAAATACCAAAGAGGTTATATTGCGTTTGTACAGCACCCCCCCCCCCCGATCTCTAGAAGAATGAGCCTGGTATACATTCCCAAATTGAGGGATGGTACCATTTGTCTAAATGTTTCTGAAGTCTGTGCCCAGTTATGGGTGCCAGGGGTAGCTAACTCTGTAAAGTAGTGTTGGGGGGGTCCATTTAAAGTGTTTAAATTTTGTCACAATTGACACTAGTAACTAATTACCACAGGAAGAAAATGACAGTGCAATGGAGGAAAAGTTAAGTGCATCGACCAAAACATTAAAGCATCATATTAATACATTTGTAAATATGCAGGAAAAATGGAAGGATGTTAAACTGTGCACCAGCTGTAAATAGCTAAATAATATAAGTGAATGTAAAAGAGAAATGGCAAAATGGCATTGCAATTCACTGTATACAGATAAAAACGCATGCATAAATAACATCAGCAATAGGTTTTTAAAAGTGAACTTATTTATGTTTATAACAGAAAACATAAGAAGATACTAAGAACCTGAAAAGAAAAACAAACAGAACAGAACTTGATTGGTATAAGTACATCCTGTTACCAATTTGCTTTCTCATATAGTTGAAATCAAACAGAAGGGGGTTTAACTATTAGGAATTTAATCACAAATAATTTGCTCTATTGATTTTAGAAAAAAACAGTATGAATACGGTGACTGCTTTGATGAGGAATATAGCAGTCAGCTAGCAAACACAGTAATTAAAGGAGTATATCCTTTTTAGTTTTTAACTAATATTCACAAAAAAGTACTTGAACCAATGCATATTGTTGTGAGTTTAGAAAACAGTGATGTTGCACATAAATATATAAAGCTGTTTACATGCTTTACAATTAAATGAAGGAGTCTCAGGAGGTTGAAGGTCAAGGATGTGTGACCTTCCTGGGTTCTATTTGGGAGGCTGGGGTTAGAACCTCTAATGGGATTTGATTTGTAATAACGGTAGTGTGTAAACTTAATAGAATGCATGAAATGGATTATCGAGGCTCAAGCATTACACATTGGTCCTATTGAAAGATAGAGTTCATGAAACTATGTACATGAATTGAAAGTTTTTTTCTGTTTTACAAAACTAGACCACCGCTGGGCCTTAAGAAAGTGGCCCTTTCAGCCACAGAACGTTGGCTGGACCTTTAAAGGTGGCTATCAACAGTGTATGAATAAGATATTATCTTTTTAAATGAGTTCTGGAGTCTCAGAGTGTTCCTTCCCCTTAAGCATTTTCATGAGCTACATAGTTTATCCGATTCTGCTGTGGGTGCTTGAATTTATGTTTTTTCGGTTTGAGTAGTACATTTTAGCACCACACTGTTTCCAGGGACTAGCCTGCTGTTTTTCATGGCGTTTGTGCTCATACAGCACTCATGTTGAGGAGCTGGGCAGGCAGGTTAAAATCATAAGCTTCATTTGTTTTCTAAAAAAAAATAAAAACGGGGTCCGTGCTTTCAGTGCTTTGCTTGTGCTTTGTGTAGGGTTACATAGGGTATGGATCTCAGGTAGCAAAGTAATCTCTGATAGAGGTCGGATCAGTTTTTATTTTGTCTACTGTGCCCCGGCTTTCTTTGTGGAATTTACAGGAGAGAGGACCTGCATGTTGAGGCTCTCAGTCATCATGTGTCTCATGTATCTATATTAATACTGTGAGTTTTTAAATATACCAGTGGGCCAGTAGTTTTTCTGTGCATAGATCATTTTTGCAAAGGTGTGTTCTGCGTGTGTGTGTGTGTGTGTGTGTGTGTGTGTGTGTGTGCAGATACAGACATATATTTTTTTTAACTTGTCCCTTGGCCTTGTCCCAAAGGTACCTCTACCTTCCTCTGGTCTTATCAGCTGGGTCCTGGCGTACCTGGATCCTGGCGTCTTGATGCACAACACCTGGGAGTTGTTACCTATGATTTCTCCTTTTTTCTAGTATGGTCCTAACCCCCCTGAGGGCACCTGCACAAGGACATGTGTCCAGACTGATGATGTGCTGACAAACATCATAGTCAAGTGCCTAACAGTGGCCTCCCCTCCAGACAGACCTTGTGAGCCATGTATGCCTTGCCACCCGTGCTTCCACCGGCAGAAGGACCAAGGGCACTAATGCTGCCCAGAGTGTCCCACTCCCTACCGGAGAAGGAGAGCATCCATTGGGATATTGAATCCCCCGCCCCCCAGCTGACACCTGACAGCCTGAGCCCTTTCCTGAAACTGGGTCACCAGGCCGGCGTCAGGTGTGGCATCCAGCACCTCAACCCTCAGCATCACCAGGTCAATTCTGACTTTTTTTTTGATGATGCAATAACCATAAACCACTGCAGTGTTGTAAATATTTCATATATTATCAACAAAACACCAGAGAAATAAATACACATTTACTCATGTGTCATGCAGCAGTCAAAGTATTTCTCCGCCCTCTCCACCTCTGGCAATGTGGGGCAGATGTTGGGGGTCACCTGGGGATTTTGGAATCCTCTGTGCCTCAGGGAGGGCATATTTCTTGCTGTTTCATACCCCCATCCCTCTGGCATTTTGCCTGTTAGGCATTTTAGATGGTGTTTTATAGGGGATTCAGAGCAAAGTTTGCTCCCACAGGTGGAGCATTTCAGCAGCTTAGTGCCAATCAGTTTTGAATCCTCCACTATTCCCTGAGGTGGGGGGGGGGGTTTACTTTGACTGCTGCATTAGAGAATTGTGGCTAGAGTGTCTTGATGAGCACAAGGTGCTTAAAATAGGAACAGTTAGCAGTGAGAGCCCTGCACCCAAGTGCAGTGCTGGTCCCAGTTTACATTTTGTGCACAAAAACAATTTTTTAATTGCTGTTTACTTCAGTATAGAATCTACCATAATAATTTGATTGCCTTCCTAAAGCTGACATTTGCTATAGCCAGTAAATTCTAGAATGCTGTGTAGCTGACATCAGAGCAGGGCTGCCGCAGTAGGAAATGCAATAACCTGCAGCGCATGTTGAGGCTTTATGAGATCAGCTAGATAATATTTTCCTTAGAGCAAGGGGTGAAGGAGGGCTCAGAGATGAGTTTTTTAGTTCAACATAAGCCACAAAATGCACCACAGAGAGTACATTATCAGCATCTTGCTAGCTCAGGTACTGAATACACATGTGTAGTATTTAACCTGCAGCCAGCCAGGTAATAGGAGAGCTCTGACATGAGTTATTTAGCTTCAAAATGAGCTACAAAATGCACCACAGAGCATCTAGTATCCCAGAACTTCTGGGGGCCACCATCCATCCTAGTACTACTGTGGGGCGTGCCTCCTGATTCTGCTCCCTCTGACCAGTGACCAGGTAGCTCTCCCCCATTCTGATTAGCAGCCGCCCGCCAGCATTGCTCACCTCTTGGCTGGGTCCCATCCCACTCCCATGGGTCCGCCGAACAATGCACCAACGCACTCAGCCCCACTCCCTGCCTCCGTTTGCTGCTCAGGTTGTGTGTATGTTCTGTGTCATATGGCTGCTCCATCTCCATGGCAACCAACGCACTGCACATTGGTTGCTGTGGAGACAGAGCACTGTGCCGTCCCTCTCTTAAGGGGTAAAACAAGGCAAGGCATGAAGCAAGGCAAGCTGAGTCTGTGAGTCACTGACAGGGAATGCCACATCCTGATTAGAGTCCACTCTGAGTCCGGACACAGAGTGAGTGAGTGAGTGAAGGCAATGAAAGCAAAATCCTCCTGGTGACGGGCATTTAGACTCAGAGTCAGACACACACACACCCTGACAGTCTGTCCGACACAGTCCACCAGGGCACTGCCATTCGCTCACCAATGCTCTCTCCTCCCACGCCGTCCTCCGTCCATTCCCCAAAGCTGTCATCACGCTACATGCTAATGTCCGTCCTTTCCCCGAAGCTGTCATCACGCTACATGCTAATGTCCATCCATTCCCCACAGCTGTCATCACGCTACATGCTAATGTCCGTCCTTTCCCCCGAAGCTGTCATCACGCTACATGCTAATGTCCATCCATTCCCCGAAGCTGTCATCACGCTACATGCTAATGTCCGTCCTTTCCCCGAAGCTGTCATCACGCTACATGCTAATGTCCGTCCATTCCCCGAAGCTGTCATCATGCTACATGCTAATGTCCGTCCATTCCCCGAAGCTGTCATCACGCTACATGCTAATGTCCGTCCATTCTCCGAAGCTGTCATCACGCTACATGCTAATGTCCGTCCATTCCCCGAAGCTGTCATCACACTACATGCTAATGTCCGTCCATTCCCCGAAGCTGTCATCACGCTACATGCTAATGTCCGTCCATTCCCCGAAGCTGTCATCACGCTACATGCTAATGTCCGTCCATTCCCCGAAGCTGTCATCACGCTACATGCTAATGTCCGTCCATTCCCCAAAGCTGGCATCATGCTACATGCTAATGTACGTCCATTCCCCAAAGCTGTCATCACGCTACATGCTGATGTCCGTCCATTCCCCAAAGCTGTCATCACGCTACATGCTAATGTCCGTCTATTCCCCAAAGCTGTCATCACGCTACATGCCATCCTCCATCCTTTCCCCGAAGCTGCCATCACGCTACATGCTGTCCTCCGTCCATTCCCCAAAGCTGTCATCACGCTACATGCTAATGTCCGTCTATTCCCCAAAGCTGTCATCACGCTACATTCCATCCTCCATCCTTTCCCCGAAGCTGTCATCACGCTACATGCTAATGTCCATCCATTCCCCGAAGCTGTCATCACGCTACATGGTAATGTCCGTCCATTCCCCGAAGCTGTCATCACGCTACATGCTAATGTCCGTCCATTCCCCACAGCTGTCATCACGCTACATGCTAATGTCCATCCATTCCCTGAAGCTGTCATCACGCTACATGCTAATGTCCATCCATTCCCCGAAGCTGTCATCACGCTACATGCTAATGTCCGTCCATTCCCCAAAGCTGTCATCACGCTACATGCTAATGTCCGTCTATTCCCCAAAGCTGTCATCACGCTACATGCTAATGTCCATCTATTCCCCAAAGCTGTCATCACGCTACATGCCGTCCTCCGTCCTTTCCCCGAAGCTGTCATCATGCTACATGCTAATGTCCGTCTATTCCCCAAAGCTGTCATCACGCTACATGCTAATGTAATGTGTGGGTCATCAGGAGTCAGGACTCACTCAGGACAGTGCACTAGAGTGCAGGTCTACCCTCCCCCGGCATGGGAACCTGCTCTGACCGATGCTCTCACTTCTCTCCGTCTGTCCTGACTCCTCAACTTCAAGCCAAGCTGGCATGACTGCAGTCAGTGCACTCCCAAGTCCAGAGACACAGAGTGAGTGTCGGTGAAGGAGGAAGTAGGAACAAAGCAAAGATGATTGACTCCCGGAACCCTCTCGTCCAATGTAGTTGCAAACATACCCCCCCCCAACACAATACACCCTTGCCACATACACCATACAAGGAAACACTTGGCATTGACAAATGCTTGTTCTTTCCCTGTTTGCTCATTAGAATTCTTTCTGTGTGACCGTATTTTGCTGGATGTGTGGAACAGTACTCTGCCTGGCAGCTGACATGCCTAGTTCTAGTTCCCTCACTACATCATCAGCACTGTGAACTCACTGATTGTGACATCATAGGTGATTGACATGGCAGCTACTGAGTGGGTCTTCCTGACTAGCTGTGATGTTACAGTCAGTGAGATCACAATGCTGATGACATAGTGGTTGGGAATAGAAGTAGACATGTCAGCTTCCAGGCAGAGTACTTTTTCACAGATTACACCAACTAACATCAGGTAAAAACATCTAATTTCCCAAAAGGAAATGAAAAAGCACTTCAGATATGAAATATAATAACTGCTTTGAAAAAGTGATGTTAATTAGGGTGTATGCTGGCTCTTTAAATGTCATGCACCTTGAAAATGAAATAAGTATTACTGACTAGTCCCAGCTAGATGGCATAACCAGTGTGGACACAGCCACTGATTAAAACTTTTGGCAATACCGGATAAGCATGCCGCCTTAGTCACAAGGAGCATTTGAGGAACTGGTGCAAGTGACTCACTAGTAACCTACTATCCCTCATGTAAAACAGTGAAAAACACTGAAATTGCTTCAAAAAGTCATCCTCCCAAGGGATTAAAGTACCTATGGATTGGCATTGCAGAAATCCCTGTAAGAAGATCTGCAAAAGTATGAGTGAGTACTGTAAACTGCAAATATCTCACTCTCACAGTAACACAAAACAGTTCTCATCTTGGCTCAAAATCGGGCTAGATTTGAAAAGGAGTAGTACTGTAAATAAATTAATTAATAGGGTGGAATCTACTGACCCAGCCTGACAGCAAATGCCTTTAACATCCAGTTATTTAATCAACCCAACTTCAGTGGTCTGTCACTCTAGAAATCACAGTAATAATCTGGCATTCCCTGTTGCAGAACCACTGATCCTCAATTTCAGCCTCCGTTTTATCGGACATTCACTGCCGCAGAACCACCGATTCATATTCTCAACCTCCATTTTATCTAACATACCCTACCACAGAACCACTCTTCTATGCTCTCAACCTCCATTTTTACTGAAATTCCCTGCTGCGGATCCACCCATCCACACTCTCAACCTCCATTTTATCTGAAGGGGGTTACTGTCAAGGAGGTCCATGATCTGCTTAGGAAATTGGCCCCTGTAAAAAGTCCAGGTAGTGATGCCCTTCAGTCGAGATTACTAAAACTTACTGTCTCTGCAGTTTTTGCTTCCCTTACTAAAATCCTCAGTCTGTCCTTGATGCCAGGTAAAATTCCTAATATCTGGAAACTCACCAGTGTAACTCAGTCAAAACGTTTGTGCTGCTGTTAACATGAATACCTACTGGCTTCTCTCAAATCCATTTTCCTGGGCAAAATCCTGGAGCTGACAGTGTGAAACCAACTTTGCCTGTACCTACAAACCTATGATCTGCTAACCCCTCAGCAACACATTTTTAGACAAGTGCAGAGCACCTCTATTGCACTACTAAAATTCCTAAATGATACCACAACCACTGTGGACAGCAGAATATATACGAGGGTTATCTTCGTAGACATACCCAAGCCATTTGACTGATGTCAACCATGAGCTGCTGTTAGGCAGGCTCTCTAAACCTGGAATGTCCCCCATTGCTCTATGCTGGGTTGATAACTGCCTCTTCAGACACCAGCAGCGTGTAGAAATTGGGGATAATGTCTCTGATACTGTTATTGTAACCACTGGTGTTCCTCAGGCAAGGCACGACAGCTTTATTTATAAAGTACCCTTTCCCGTAGGCTTAGGACACTGTACATACAATAAAACAATCCGCAAAACATCTTAAAAATAGCACAGCATCAACATAAAACTCATTCTTTGGCAAGTAAAACTAACTGACTAAAAACAAGTTAAAAGTAGCTCAAAACTGGCTGGGAAATACTTACTCAAATAAATACAGTTCTGGAGAAGTTCTAAAGGCCTTTTAAAGACCTCAAACTTGCGGGCAGAATGGATGCTGCCTAGAAGAGAATTTCAGCATGAAAGTCACCACACCAAATGCCCTGTCCTCAGATTGTCTTAGGTGGAGGGGGGGGGGACAATGAGCAAGCCTGTATCAGTAGAGCAGAGTGGGTGGGTTGGGATGTAAGAAACTAGATCTTTTAAGTAGTCAGGTCTCAAACTGCAGAGATTCTTGAACATTTGCAAGCATCTCTTAAAGCTAATGCACCAACCGCATAGGCAGCCAGTACAATAAACCTAACACAGGCGTGATGTGGTCCCTCTGAGATGTTCCTGCAGTCAGCCACGCTGCAGCATTCTGGATCTGCTGCAAGCACTGCATCAGATTTCCAGATAACCCTATGTATAGAGTATCACAGTAGTCCAACCTAGAAGTGATGAAAGCACAAACAGTCATCACTAGATCAGTGGGCACCAAATGCAGTTTATTCCTGGTGATGTTGCGAAGATGGCCAAAGTCAGATTGGGCCATTACTGACACCTGCTGTTCTAGTGTGAGCGTGCATTCCAAAATGACCCCAAGATTCTTAACTGCATCTACAGCTCTGAGAGATTGGCCACCCAATGAAAGAAGTGCTGCCACACCTCCCACTGCTGCTGAGACCCACTGGCCTAGGCATGATCATCATGACCTCTATTTTCCCTGGATTAAGACATAACCAGTTTGAAGCCAACCAGTTGTTGATCTTGGCAAGACATCACCCCAGCATCGAAGCTGCTTGATCCCCACGGAGAGCAGAGACAAGTATAGCCGAGTATCATCTGCATAATAGTGTAACTCAACACCATACCACCTAATGACCTCCCCAACAACAACATGTACACAAAGGACAACACAGAGGCAAAAACTGAGACTTGAGGAATTCCACAGGAGAGCTTAGAAACCCAAGATATGAAATTACCTAGGGCACTCTGCTGCATTCTGTCTGTTACATAGGACTAAAATTAGCACAGAACTGTGCCGGTGAAACCCACATAATTCATTAGGTGATCCAGTAGCACTCCCTGGTCAACTGTGTCAAATGCTGATGAGAGATCCAAGAGGACCAAGATGGTATGAAGTTGTCAATTTCTTGCTATGAGGAGATCATGGGTCACCATCCTAAATGCAGTCTCAGTGCTATGGTGGGGCTGAAAACCTGATTGGAGAGGTTTATATATATCATAATTCTCCAGGTGATCAATGAGTTGATCCACCACCGCCATCTCGATAACCTTCCCCAAAAAGGGCAGAGTAGTTATGGGTCTGTATTTCAGCAGAATGTCAGTGTCCAACGATGGCTTTTTTAGAAGGGGTCTGATCACCACCTTTTTCATGGCAGATGGAAAGAAACCCTCCCTCAAGGAACTTCTAACAGTATCAGCAATGACTGGACCCAGGGATTCACAGAATCCAAAGAGCAACCAGGTTTACCCCAGATCTAGTATACAACAGGTGGGGATCAAACCTAAAATCGCCCAGAGTGCTTCCTCCTCAGAAGCTAACCAACACTCACTCCAGGTAGGCAAATCTACAACATTGAAAGACCAGCCACTACTGGCCTATGACATGCCACCTGAGGAAATACATAATCAGATGGTGAGCACCTTGTCAGAGAAAATTTGCCGGACTCCTCACACTTTTCTGCTGAAAAAGCTTTAACAGATCGCAGACAGGGAAGATTTAATCTGTCTGCAGTGCAAAAAAGGTGAGCTAGCCATTTTTTTTGACAGGAATTCTGTCTTTTTCAGGGTGATTGCCCATTGATAATATAGTGAGTCTTCAATGCCAACCTGTCCTTCCAGACTGGAACCATCTCCAAGAATGTTATAACTTCCATCTTAGCAGCTCATCAGAATCCATGGTAAGCTGCAAGATGCTGTCAATGGACAAATATGATATGGTGCTAGGGAGTCTAAGGCAGCCCCAAGAACCACATTATAGTGCCCCACTGCCTACTCACCTCCCTATGCACAAGCAAGCATCATACCTAAGATGTCCAGTACCTCCAGGAGTTTACAAAGCTCCAAATTATGTTTTGAATGATACCGGATCATCTCCACAGGGAAGTTGTTTAGACAGGGGACCTCACAGAGAAACAGCACCGTATGATGAGCCAACCAAAAGACCAGTTTAACCTTGACCGTACTGATGTAAAGTTCTAGTGAGAAGCTCAGGTCCAATGTGTGACCATGTTGATACATACTGAAGGCAACCCCCACCAATGTTAGTCCTAGTGAAGACATCAACTGCAGGAGTTACTGATCAAAGTGCAAGGATTCATCATCAACTCAGGTATGGAAATTCCCCAGCACCAAAAGTCTGGGGGCATTCAATACCTGTTTGACCATACAATCTGTCAACTCCTGACAGAAATCACTCCCATACCATGGAGGTTGGTATATAAGAATGATCTTGCCACTAACACCCAGTGCACATCTAACTGCCACATAATTCAAAGGACTTGACAGTTCCCATGGGGAATGCAGTGAGTTCCAAAGTGGCTTTAAAACAAATGGCCCCCTCTGCAATCCCTCCTTGGCCAATGTACCATCAAATTTATTTATTTATTTATTTATTTAGTTATTGATCTATCTGTCTATCTATCTAAACATGTTTTACCAGGTAAGCACACAGAGCCCAATGCCCATTTCCAGTTGTGACATGGGGGAGGGATGGGGTGGGACAGTGAGGAATCTTACAGTGTTCATACATTACACATTCCAAAACTAAATGAAACACGTGCATGGTAAGCAGAAAATTATAGCAACATGACAGGGTAGCCCCAGGGAAAGAAAATATTGGTTAGAACTACGGCTGTCCCACGGAGGATCACATCAGACAGCACAATGTACATCACTGGGTTAATATGATCTGCATTAGCTAGATGAGTTAGATAGGCTCAGAGGGGAGGGAGCTTGGCATTGGGGACATGATGTCAGGGATTTGTAAAGGGACTTGCTCAGAGCCTTGCTTTATGGGGGAGGCAGCGACATTGACTGGGAGATTGTTCTAGGTGTTAGGGAGTCTGCAAATAATCAAGGCTTGGCCTATATTGTACTTCTACCATGGGGCATGCAGGTGGCGTCTTCCTCAGATCTGAAAAGATAGGAAGAGTTTGCTGCAGGGGAGAAGAGGTCAGACAGATATCCGGGCAGTTTGCTGGACCCATAGTTGACACACAGGAGGGCAGCATGCATCATTTGTCTCATGGGGGGAAGGGACCACTCTAGCTCATTGTACGTACTGCATTGATGAGACCAGGGGGCAGGCCAGGGTAAATTTACAAAATGCATTGAACAGGGTGTTGATTTTATCAAGGGAGGTGGTGGTAGTACCTGAGTAGACTATGTCCCCGTAGTCTATAAACGGAAGGATTGATTGTTCCACAGTCTGTTTTCTGATGATTTGATGGCGGTATCCCTTTACTTTGTATATGGTACCTAGCTTGGCATATGCCTTGGTTACTATCTGGGATATGTACCCCAAGTAGTCACGATGCTGCTCCAGGTGTAGACCAAGGTATTTATAGGAGGAGACTGAGTCCAGGCAGGACCCATGTGGGGTGCAAAATCAAAGCAGAGTAGTAGAGCTGAGCCAATTGCTGGTGCTGAACAACATGGACACCATTTTTCTTTTGGTTCATGATGAGACAGTTGTCCAGAAACCATTTTTGTACTTAGGTGAAGCCCTGTTGGAGATGACCCTCAATGGAGGGAATAGAAGTGTATGCTTATATATGTGTATGTTAGTAGCAGTGAGGGAGTTGGGTAAGTCATTAATGTAGGTAGTGAAGAGCAGGGGTCCCAGGACTGAGCTTTGTGGGACCTCGAGGGTGACTGGTAGGATTGGGAAGGAGCATGAGCCAAGCTTGACAGATTGGATCCAGCTGATCAGGTATGACTAAAACCATGCTAGGGCTGAGGGGGGAAGACACCAGAATCTGCTAGTTTGAGTAAAAGCCAATGGTGAGCCAAGGAAGGTGTCAAAGGCCTTTGCTAGGATAATAGATATATTCCCATGCCCAGGCCCTTGTCCATGTTGGTGTGTATGTGGTTGTTGACTTAAAGAAGTGAGGAGGAGGAGGAGGTTGTGTGGTTGGAGTAAAAGCCAGACTGGTAAGGAGTTAGGAAGTCAGCTTATGCATAATTTGATAGTTGCCTACTGCCAAACCTCTCAAGGGTTTTGAAGAGGACGGGAAGCAGAGAGGTTTGCTGGTAGTTAGAGGGTAAATTGGCTGGACCACCTTTGTGGATCGGAACTACCAGTGCATGCTTCCAGCTGCAAGAAAAGGAGCTGGTACATAGTGATCTATTAGGTATGTGGGCAATGGGGACAGATTTTGCTGGAGTGCTGATTTTGAGGAATTTGTGTGCGATGCAATCAACTCCACTGTAGCGGGGTAGGGATTTCAGGATAATGAAGTCAGGCAGACCACAACTCAAGTGCATAAAAAATGCCAGGTGGCATTTATCATTTTATTTTCCTTTCATAAAATGATCAGTAGTTCAACAGAATTCAAGAAAATTATTAGTTAGTTCAGCAGTTTTCAAGTCAAAAGTCCCTGTTGTGCCCAATGGCACACATACAACTCCATTAAGTGCAAACACACGCTGTTGCATCAGAGGTCTTACACCTCGCACAGTTAGCTCTCCACTGACACCCTATCTGAATCTGGAAGTACAGGAGGACCTTTTATACCCATCCCCTGTGGTCAGGTGACTTTAGCATCACTAAAATAAAAAATGTATTTAAGCCTTTGTTTTAATTTATACAAATACTGAGGGCTTCTTAGACATACTACTAATACAGTCCTTAAATCATAAGTAAATAAAATAGCTTAGGACCAGATGTAAAAGTGAGGAGGGAAGTGGACATTTTCACTCATTCACACACCCACCTTGATTAACAGTTTCCCTCCTATAAAACTGGCCACAAGAGGCCACTGCTGGCCTAGAGGGCCACTGGACTGGCACTTCACTGAGTCTCTCTGCCCAGGTAAAACTGGCTTCATTTTGCTGTCCAGAGTTGTAGGCGAGAACTTTACCTTTTTGGTTTTAACAACCAACAAACTCAGAATCTCTTCCTAAGCATTCTTCTAATCACATAAGACTGCCTAAAGTACTAGTAATAAATTCCCAGGTAACCTTAGTTAGAAAAACTCATTCTTTGTCTTGCCGTGTTTTAGTGTCCATTTTGTTTTTTTGTGTTGGTTTTCATTAAGGGGGGGAGGAAGTAATGCATTTTGTTTTCTTTTACTGCTCTTCTACTCCTCCCTGTTTATTTTCTATGAAGGGTATTTTATGTTACGGCATTTTCTTGCAGTTCTTGCTACACAAAACCATTTTATATAACTACAGGGGGCTCTCTGCACTATTAGAACCCAATGTTCTATGCAAACTTTAATAGCCTCACAAGGCTTTCTCGTAAGCTCTTTCTTCCTCATTTGAGAACCTACATATATGACCAGGAGCAGCAGGGATACAGAAACCAAAGGGAACAAGCATTTGCCAATGCCGAATGTTGTCTCACTGGCATTGGCATTGGTAGTGCCAGAGTTAGAGACTCATAATAGGAATGGCAGTGAAGTATTAAAGTGACGTCAACCCCGGCCCCACCCTGTAGAGACTGACAGGCATGGGGGTGTGCCTTTGGGTCATCAGCTATAACGCTCATACCATTTTACCTCACCCTACCCTGTAGACACTGACAAGTGTTATGGTGTGCTTTGGGCTTTATACTGAACCCATTCCATAAGGAAATATGCATAGGTGGGTGCAGTATAGGAGAATGGGGTGAACTTTGTGGCCGAACACTGCAAGGCACACCACAATGCCTGTCACTGGCTGCAGAGTGGGGGTAGGGGTGGAATGGTGTGAGCATTACAGCCGATGATCCCAAGTCACACACCTGACAACTGTCAGTCTCTACAGGGAGGGGTGCTACAGTTGGAAACCCTAACACCGTAGTCATGTGCTGGTATTTTCACTCCAAATTTTCAACATGGGCTTTTTTGTGAGCCCACCTCATGAAAATCAGCACTATCAGTTTGTTAGATGAAAGGTGGTTTTGCACAGCGGCTATGCCATTTGTTGACACAGGGATGAAAACACATTTTGGGCAGTATGTGGAAAATGACAATTGTATTGTTCACGAGGAGATGTGAAAAATGGCATCGTTGAAAATCTGGAGTGAAAATATGAACAATTCGTGAAGTCATGAGCATGCATAGAAATTGTGCAAAACTCATCCATAACCCAATTATTTTTGGGATTTTTCTAACCACATTTTTAACATAGGCATTTTGAGTCCTCCCCTCATGAACAGTGGCACTGTGATAATTGTTAATGTATCTGAAATGTTGATTTCGCACAGTGACCACACCACTGTGCACCACAGGTGCGAAAACACATTTAGAGCAGGGTGTGAAAAATGACTGCTATACTGTTCATAAGGAGGTGTGAAAAAATGCCAGTGTTGAAAATCTGGCATGGCATTATTGCAAGTTTGTGAAGCTCCAAGTGTAACCCCCCCTGTTACCTGGGGTTACAAGAATCCTAGTTAGACCTAGTGGCAGGCAGGAAAGGCAGCTTGTGAAATACCAGTTAAATGGATTTCACACTGTCTTACCCTGTTCTTAGTCTCAGCTGAGACTGAGGGATGACATAATTTTAGAACTGTTGCAGCTGCATAAGCCACACTGGAATGTTGCAGCTAGGGAAGTTAGGATAGAATGTTGGGGAATTTGAAGTAGTTCAGTAGTGGGCTCAGTAGAGTAAGAGGTGTGCTGCAGCTGCAGGCCCTCATAGCCCTCAGCTCTGTCATAGAGCTATAGTTTTGTTAGAGGTGTGTGTTCTCACCTGAAGAGGAACACAAGAAGAGCCAAGTGAAGTGGTAGAGATCGCTTTCAGTGGTTCAGGGACCCATCCCTGTGGGGCTGGGGGGAAGGATTCAGCCAGCTTCCAAGGGCAATCCCCTGGTCCAGCTAGGGGAAGAAGAAGCTGACTAATTTTAGGTTCATGCTGAGGCACCAGAAGTTTTGGATGAGATTTCTTTGAAGAAGAAAAAGTCTGTGGGGCACCTGCAACCAAGGGGTGAGTCTGCTCTGATAAAAGGCCAGTGTGTTTTCACCTGAGACAAGATGAAGTTAAGTGACTGTTACTGTGGGGTCAGGAAAAGACAGCCAAGTACAGTTTTTAGCGTTGTAGGAATTGGACTGCTTAACTCTGTGGGGGTCTAGAGCAATGGACTCAGCCTCTATTTAAGTATGTTTCGAGTTCAGCACAAGTGGGATGGAAGAACAGTAGATTAAATGTGACATACATTTAAAGAGAATCTACACAGTGAAGTGTTTTCAGAGGACGAGGTGTTAAAGTCCAGAGAAATGGCCGGGTATGAATTATGGGAGTGAGAGGTGGGAGACACCCCCCCCAGTAGTAACCAAATTCACCTCTACGGGCTTGCTTTGGGACACCTGTTGCTTTCTCTCAGGTACTTGGCCAGTGCCTGAGGAAAGTACCCAGATGTGGGATTGATGAAGGAGATTCCCTGATGGAGCCAGAAGTGCTCAGAGGTGGTTTAGGGAGCCACCAAGAAATGTTCCATGCTACATGGAAAGTGTCCAAGGGCTGGTATGAGAGCCGAGCCATGGAAGGAAGGTAGTCCAGAGGGCTGGCAAGGGAGCCGAGCCAGGGAAACCGAAAAAAGAGTTGAGTTCGAGCTGAATGCCCATAGTGTTTCGAAACCTGAGGGTTTCAGTTTAAAGATGATGTGTTCTGATCTCCATAAATCTGCATTACCAGGAGTGTAGCCCTGTGGGGGGGTCCATCTATGCTTTGTTATTCTGTTGGATGTGAATAAAAGCTACACTTTTGAATCCCAACTTCTGGTACTGGACATTACTGTTATTGCTTCCTGTGTCCCGAGTTATTTGGGGGAAAGTAACACCTTTCTCACCAAGTTTCAACTTATAAAAATGGAGGCACCGCGTCATAGGACCCAAGCCCCTCAACCTGTTCACTGGCTACACAGGCAGGGGTAGTAGCCTTCTCAGTTAGCACTGGCTGGGGGTTACACAAGGATATGTGGAAACTGCACAAAGCACACTTGTAACACAGTCATTTTATGAAATGTTGTCACCAAATTTTCAACATAGGCATTTTAGGACTTCTGTTCATGAACACTGTCACTGTCTCTTCCTCAAACTTTCCAGAAAACTGATTTTGCACAGCAACTGCGCTATTCTGCACCGGACGTGCAGAACCAGATTTCATCCAGGTTATGTAAAATGACAGCTGTACTGTTCATAAGGAGGTGTGGAAAATTTCCAATTTTGAAAATCTGGAGTGAAAATATTACAAATTCATGTTACGAGCATGCTTGGAAACTGCGCGTAAAGCAGCCATTTTGGGGATATTTTCCACAAATTTTGCAACATAGGCTTTTTGAGAGCCCCCTCATGAACAGTGGCACTGTCATTTTGTTAATTGGTCCAAAGGTGATTCCACCATTGACCACTAAAATCACCTTCGGTATCGGTCTAACGCCATGACAGTGCTCGAACTCAGGCGAGGGGGTTCCAATAACCCCATGTTGAAAATTTGGTGCCCAAATTCCCCAAAACAGTTGAGATATGCACCAAAGTTGAAAAAGCCCTATTTATGCCATTATATAGCTTACTGGCATTTCTTCAGTTCGCGGTCGGCTTTGAAGAGTGCAGACGTGTTCCCGGTCCACCAAAGATCATCGCACCGGACTCTGGAGGTAAGTATGGGGTGAGAGTGTGTGTGGGGAGCTAGAGTGCACAGAGGGTGGGTGCAGGTTAGGGGAGGGGGCAGGGAGACCGTGAGAGACCGTTTTCTTTTTTACAGGTTTAAAAAAAAAAAAAAAAAAAGCATAGCAGGATGGTTTTTCTTTTACAGGGGATTTGGCACGCTGGGGTGGGCTCTCAGCATGCCACCTAAGTGTTTTTGAGGGGGATGCTGCAGCTGTCAGGGGATTGGGGACCCCCGTCAGCACACAACAAAAGCGGGGGGGGGTCACATTATGCCGACAGGGAGTGGGCTCCCCTGTCAGCATTGTGACAGACTGCCTCCATATTGCATGCACGTTGGGAGGCATGTTGTGGTCCTGCTGCAGGAGAGCTTCACTCTCATTGCAGCGGGCCTTTTCTTAGATCTGGTGGCCACATTAGGGATGCATGATGTCAGTGCCTGCTGCTGGCTTATTGGGGAATGAGGGACGCACCTACTGATGCGTGCCCTGCATTCACCCAACAGTGACTACGTCTCCAAATCTGCTACTACCGCAAGATGTTGGCTGGCACGCAAGTGCGAGCCAACATAAAAAGGGCTGCTGCCCTTGTCCACTGGTATAACAGCATACAGGTAAGGGAAATGGTTACAAATGGGGCATTCTGTTTTTTCCAGACCCAAAGGCTGTTCTTGCTTGTATTTTTCAGACTACCCTAGGTTACCTTATGCTCTTACTGTACCTTATTTTTGTGCATGCCTGCATAAGGCTTGGAGGTCATATGCACTTGACCTCCCTTGCATTTTAACTTTTGTGGGCACACTAGCCATGCAGTTTTGGTTTACATTTTATACTGCTTTTATTCCTATCGGTGTACTGGAATTTAAAGGCACAGTTTGCACTCATTTACTTGTATTTTCAATCGTTAATTTCTTTTAAAGCACTTCATCATTTCTCTTTTCTTTCAAGGCAAAAAGCACTGCAGTTTACATCCAGTGAACATATTTTTACTACACATTATCACTTTATGCTAGACTGTATTGGCATTAATTTTACTTGTACTAACACCTAATGGTGCATTCTGTTACAACAGACCTACACATTTCAAGTACTTCAAATACCTTACTGATTTGCTTTATTCCTTTCTCCATAGAAATACATATGGAAACATTTTAGCCATAACTATACATAATTATCCCCCAATACACAGGTAGCATTAATGTTGACTGCACTAAGTCCTACAGGTGCATCTTTTTTAGCCCTGTATTATTTAGCCAGCAGACCAGCACGCATTCAAAGGTTTTTAAGCCTTTATTCACAAAAGGGGGGGGCAAGGTGAGACCCTAATTTCTTTACCAGGGCACCTCACCCATGACAGGGACACCCTGTCACATCCACAACTGGATGCTGCATTTAGTGACAAAAGCTCTTTGCGAACATTGGCCACTAAGATTGCTTCAGTCAGAAGCTGCCACTGATGGGTGGATTGGGTAGCAGGGGGGTGTGTGGAAGGTTAGGGATAAGAGCCCTAGAGCCTTCTGTGAAGTATTGGTTGAGGGTGTCAGCAGTTAAGGGGGGACCAGGTAGGGTTTGTGCCCCACTGGAGGAGGGTTTAATTTTGCTACTGACCATTTTCCAGAATTCAGAAGGGTCAAGGGCATTGCAAGATAGCTCGCTCTGGAAGTATTTGGCTTTGGCTTAGTGTATGCTCCTGGTGTACTGATCCTGAAGTGCAGTGTAGGCTTGCCTGTCGTGGGGTAGCCTGCTTAACTTATGCCTGTCCCAGGCCATGTCCCTCTATTGGAAGAGTTCAGTTATGTCTGGTGTGATCCAGGGGAGGTGGTTACCATGGACTCTGTACTGCTTCGTTGGTGCATGTTTGTAGTAACCTAGTAGGACAGATGCTTCCAGAAGAGGGCCTGAGTCATCACCCAACTAGGTCTCAATGATGCAAACAAGGTCTGCTGAGGAACCCACGATGAGATCCTCAGTCACAGCTGCTTTATTCCTCAGTGGTCTTGCATTACAGAGAACAACCCAAAGGAGAGGAGTTGAACCAGCTGGACACATTACTTCCTGATCGTTGACATTTGGCAGGACCCTGGGGAGAGGAACCAGACAGAGAAGACCCCAATCCAGATTCCAAACCATCCCTGGGTGTCTCCTGGTTTTCACAACCCCAAGCCCCCCCCCCCCAAATGGGACTCATTACTGGGGTCATTACTGTTTTCCCTCTTTATTAACAAATTTTCTAGTCTCTGTACCAACTATTAAACCTTGCTATATGCTGCTGATTTCATTCTTCATGCAAGCAGTCATCTATTGATAGCAGCACACCATGATGGCTCTCTTGTAAATAAATGTTATATTTATTACTTATTAATTTCAAGATGTGAATTTTAATTGTTTTGATGTGTTTCTCTGTACAGCTCCCATGGCCTCTGGGAATGGGCCCTTAATAAATAAAAACTACTACTACTTTTCAAAACTGTATGCACCTTCAACTACTCTGGTGTGGTATGAGACCCAGTCATTAACTCTGAAAATCAGGTGATGCTAACTGGCAAGAAATTTAACTCTAAACCTGGAATGGCCAAGAAAGCCCGGTTAAATGTAGCACAACATGTTCTTATGTCATCTCAACTACAGCCTTCTAGTAAACACTAAAGAATCTCAAAATGTCTTAGGTTCACACTATACCACTCAGGCCCAGTAACAGATGCATACCGTTACGGCAGGAGAGCCGTACAGTGTGTCCACTCTGCGGTGGTGTCCGTTATGGGACCGGTACTGCCGGTCCACACTGCGGGAGTCAGGTGACCATTACAGCAGCACCCGATCCCACAATGCAGCTCGTGCTGCGCTTGGGGACCATTACCACACATCCACACTATGGCCAGTAACGTTACCGAGGTGTAACCGGTTTCACAACCGTTGTTGAAACCACCTCATATGTGGTTTCAACAACAGTTACGAAAACTCCTTCTGTAATGTTACAGGTGTAAATGCAAACCGCTGCAGTAATGGTTTGGGCCCTCTGTAACATTACAGAGGCGTGCTGTGGACAGGGCCTTAGATTAAATGTTATGCATAAGAATTTCTGCCACTTCACAATGTCAGACAGCTGTAGAATTCCTCACTGCATGCTGAATACTGAATTAGGCTAGTTGACCTTAGATGCAAAAATAACTTATACACCAGGCTGCCTGATAAATGGACTACTTGAAAATAAATTTTCAAATCCCAATTTGATGTTCCCCAAAGCAAGATAGAAGTTCATTGTATGAGGTCCAATGGAAAAGGCCTCCTTAAAGACTCAAGAAGACTCACAAATATGGGGCAGTAAGCCTTCTCTTACTATGCACCCAGGCTTTGGATACTTACCTGCAGCACTGAAAAGCACTGAAAGTCACAATTTAAAACAGACCTAAAAAAACATGTGTACAAGCTCGTGTTTATAACTGTATTATATCTAGTAGTACTGAACCTGTATTGCTGTTTATCCTTCCCTTCCTGTATCATGTTGCCACGTTGCAGGGCTGCGTACAACTAGCAAATTCCGATTTTGTGGAATTCCACAAATTTATGTAGTCATAACTCAGTGCTGTGTTGAGCCAGAGAGCCGAGCATTGACGTGCAGTCTTGCTGTTGAGTATCCTAAGGGGATACCAAACATTATGACATGTGGATAATCAGTTTAAAACCTATTGGGATCTGACATTTTGTTTGTGACATTCTGTGAAAGTATTTCTCTGCTTATAATAACTCGGTCACCAGTGCAGCTAGATACCTGTAACATAGCAAGTATAACCTTCCATAGAGGGTCACAGAAACTGCCAAAATACAGTATGGAGCAGATTGGTTAAGTGTAAGTTACAGGTGTTCATAATTTCACTATGTAGCTATTTGTGAATTTTTTTAAAAAATTTCCAAAAATGTGAATGTTTGTAGCATCCCTACTATTACAGGTATGGGCCTGACATTTGACATGCATAAGCAGTGTCAAGGGATCCTGGAATCTAACAATGCTGATGCATTCATTTTACTAGCTTTACATTTACAGTGGAAATACTGCAACTTACTAATTGGCGAAATGTTCCCAAAACTCCAAGGCAAGTATAATAGGTAATGCCACCAGAGTTCTAGTTGTGGAACTTAACTTTCAAAAAGCGCCTATCACCCCTGCATCTGATAACTGTGCTGAGCTGTTTGCAGTCCTCTAGTTCCTTCCTGGGTGACTGGTGTGCTCCCCCCCAACACACCTTTTCCCCTCAGCTTAATCAGATGGGCTCAGTGGAACTGCTTTTCCCTGATGTCCTCCCAGTCATTCACAGTCACGTATTCTTTTTAAAAAAGAGAGCCCCCTACTCCTTTCTTGACAGACCTAGCCAGTTGGAATATGTGGAATTCCATCTTCTTGGTGCCCCAGTCATTTTCTTCCCCCACTAGGTCTCTTTGAGTGGTTTTAAGTCCATCAGGCTCCCAGGCTAGTCCTGTTAGCTGGGTGTGACTCTAATATGACCTACTGTCATGTCAGACCGTGGGTCCCTCTATGCTTTCTTGCTATAACCAGGAGTTTACTATTCTTCTGCTTCTTGGCTCTGCTATCCTTCCCTCGGTGAACCCATGTATCTGACTCCTGTCACTGGAGCCCCCTATTCTAACTACCTTCCTAACCCCTATCCTTTAGTTTCTATCACTTTGACTGTCCTCTTACTTGACATGACTGGTACCCTCTACCTCGGCACAACTTCAGCCCATCCTGAGGACGCAGACATTCCTTGACCCCAGAATTTCCTCTAGTTGGCCAGAAATAAAAGACCCTCCCTCTTTTAACAGAATTTGAGCAAAACTTAGCTTGTCTAATTTATGTCACTGTCATTCTTCATAGGCTCCATGGCCATGCGGACCTTGGGTAAGATCTCTCTGTCACCCCGCTTAGAAGCATCCCTCATTTATTCCCTACTGCTATGCGTATAACAGTCAGCTTCTCCCTCTAGCTACAGGGTTTGGCTGTGTCACTCATCTGACCTGTACAGCAGACAGGCAAATTATCTTACCTGCACTAGCATAATGGCCCAGCAATGCCCCTCCAACTCTTCTGCTACTTTTACAATGGAGTTCCCCATGAATCCAGCCTTATTACCACTGTATTCAGCATTTTCCTTTCTCTTCCATGGACGGTCAGGTATATAGTTGGGTAAAATTCATGGATATGGCTTCCACAGATAGAATTATTGCAAAGATCCACAATTTTAACGAAACCTCATGAAAGTACTGATTTTTTGCTGCGTTTAGTTGTTTATAACATGCACATCCTTTAAAGAGCTGTTGATGCCAGAAAGAAAATTTTGGAAAAACAAAATATTTAGGGGCACTTCAGCTTGCATTCAGTATACATTCTATATATTTCTCCTCTCCATTATTTATTACTGAGGAAATTTGCATGAATACATGATCTGTATCCTTTAGAGTTCTTTGTCCTCTGTAGCTGACTCCCTGTTTCAGATCTTAACCCTCTGTTGTGACATCACTATCTGTTGCCATGGGAGTAACTGTGATGTCACAAGCCATGCATTATGACATCAGGTAGGGAATAAGCAACAGGAATAGATAAACTCTTCAGGAGCAAAGATCTTGTTATTATGGAAGTGAGGTCAATAATAAGTAATGGTGAGAAGAAATACAGAATTAATGGGAAATACAAGCTGAACTGTGTCTAATTATGTTTTGTTAAAGTTCTTATGAAGGCATCAGCTGCTCTTTAAGCAAGAGATTAAAACATTGGCAAACTCAACTTCCTTTTTAGGGTCCCTGAATCTGTCATATTTTGTGGCATTGCATTCTTCAGTCCTAGAGTTACAATGGCTTATTGTTTTGAAGTTTATGCAATTTAAGAAACAAATCTGAATGTTTGGCTGCTTATAACTCAGTCCCCTTTAAAGCAATAGATCAGTAACTAAGCATTCAAATATACGTGAGCTAGAACTTCAGCGGTGCTAAATGTGGCGTAAATTGGACGATTAGTTTCAACATTAGATGGAAATAACTAAAGATTAAATCTGTGCAAAATGTCAAGAAACTTTCATAACATTTCTGTGAAATTTAATGAAAGCAGAATAAATAATTTCACATGACTTCTGCTGGCAGAAGTTTGCATTTTGCATAGCCCTACTGTATTTCTTCTGATACTAATTATGTTAAACTGGTTGCTGTTGTATTGTGTCAGGTCTCTGGAACATGACTGAAAATAGGCTGTGTCAGTCTAGTGGACCCACCCAGTTACAAAAACATCAATCAATCAAACACTATATTGTTTTAGTTTCAATCTCCGATACATCTGTTTTGTCATTTTTTTTCTGAAAATGAAATCAGAGAATACTAGTGATACAGTCAGTCCCATTTAGAGCCGACACACAAATTCAGGACAAATGCTTTTGTTCAGCTCACTGGTGCAGCAGAAGCACTGTCACTTGTGATGGCGATGCCACAGGTTCAGAAGTGAGCCCAGGCATTGGAAGGATGGCTGGGGGGAGGGAGGAGGAGGCTCAAGTGTCCCACAGACTCCTTTCCTTCTGTGGGGGGGAAGGAAGGGTGGGGAGGCTTCTGGTGCCCCCATGACCCCTAGTGGGGGGCTAGGGATTGACAGCCAGAGCTTACTGTAGCTGAGAGGTGTGCCGGACGTACAGCGTTCTTACTCTTTGGCATCATTGCATGTCATGCTTCTCCAACTGAAAAATGCTGAAAATGCAGGACAAGCACAATGCAACCTGCCTTGCCCTGATGCTGCATGGCAGGACAAATGCTTTTATCAGAAAAAGCTAAAACCACAAGCACAGAGCCCTTAGTAAAACATGCATGTTGCAATGTACTAAGGGCTTATTCTGTTCCAGACAGCACAGCCAGGAAACAGTCCCCTGATCAGATGGGAATAGGTGTTAACAGACCCCTGTCTCTTGCAAACCCTCTCTCCCCCACACCCAGCAGGTGACAATTGCTCTTCTGTACCCCCTGAATGTAATGGAACCCTGGAATTGTGGTCAAAAGCTACGGGGATGCAGAATTGGTTCTCTGCTTCATTTGTATCCTGTTTGGGATGTGATCTGCAACTCATTACCTCTAAGATGCCAGTTGCCTATTCATAAGTGAATACAGCAAAGTTTAGCAGATCTACTGCAGTCCATTGAGGTCACCACCAGTGCTGAAATTAAATTGTGTGAGCTTTGAGAGCTGGGGGGGGCATGAGGGTCATATCTTTAAATTGAGCCCCCATTCCCATTATATGTCCATGACAATGGTTCATGGCTACTGGAGCTCTCTTCAGAGCTCTGGGTGCCAAGCCCTGGCAAACTTTCTTGTAATTCCAACACTGAATACCACAAGCACTAGAGCACTAGGGAAGGAATGTAGCAAAGGAAAATAGTCACAACTGAGATGAAGAGAGGAGGGGGGAGGATATGATAGAGACCTTTAAGTATCTCATGGGGGTAAATAAGGTACAGGAGAGGAGTATTTTTCAGAAGAAAAGGTGTTCAAGAACACAGGGACATGCTATGAAGCTTGAGTGAATAGATTCAGAAGAGATGTGAGGAAGTACATCTTCACAGAAAGAATGGTGGATTCATGGAACAGCCTTCCAGGGGAGGTGGTGGGGTGAAAACAGTGGTGGAATTCAAGAATGAATATGGATAAGCACAAGGGAATCATAGTGGAAAGGAAGGAGGGAGGGAGAAAGAGCTGTAGATTGAGTAGGGTCTGCAGTGATAAGGTAGATAGGGAAAATGGGTAGACTGGCTGGGTCAAGCAGTCCTTATCTGCTATCAAAATGTTCTGTTTCTGTTTCTATGTGAGCAGAAGAGAGACCAGATCAGAAGAGGAGAGGATGTGGCTGCAATGCCACAGAGTGAGTAGGAGGGGGCATAGGACAGAGAAAGAGTATAGCTGGGGACCAATAAAAATGACCCAAAGATAGACTGGACACCCTTACACTCTTATAATGAACAACAGTGTTATGTGTAAGTGGTGATAGGTTCTACTTTACTCCAGAAAGAGGACTTTTCTAGATTTATGTGCAGTTAGATGCAGTTGAGTTACTATTTCATTCATTCATTCATTCATTCATCCACTCACTCATTATTTTTTTCTGCGTTGTTTGCCTATCATCCCAGCAACAGATTGTGATGTCCCAAACATATGTAGCCAACCAGCAACCTCAGATGATAGCCACAGGACTAAGACTGCATTTTATGCAAATATCCTTAGTAATACAGAATGAGATGCAGAGAAATGCAGAAAATGTATGAAATTCTGAAGTTGGATTTGCTCCTGTCCCAATATTGTAATTTTCAGAATTTTTCCACAAGGCATTGGTGGCTCAATGAGAGCCATTTTCAAACTGCTCGATGATGTCGCCAAGTCGGTGCGCTGCCAAACAGAGGCAGTTACACTTAAAGGGAAACATTTCTGTCTCCACTTGAAAAGATAACTTCAAAGCTTCCCATTTGAAAATGAGGGGGAATAAACAGAATACATTAAGGGACGCAGGAGTATCACACATTTATGGCTGCTAATTAGGGTAAGACCTTCTCAGCATAATTATGGCTTCATAACTCATAAGCGCTGGCTCACTTCATCACTTGTGGGAATCCATGGGTTCTCCCACTGCAGCTGATTACATATGCGATATTTATAGCACTGGAGTTCATTATGCAGCCTGTATTTCTCCTCTTACATTAGTACTGTATGTTCATAGCGAGCCCACAGGAAGACTGCAGCGTCAATACTCTGATGAGTTCCTCAGAGGAAGAAGCACAGGTCTGCAGTGGCAGCTTTCAGGCAGTCAGGAGGGATTAAATGTTAAAGCTGTTACAGGTGATGTTTACACTAGGAGAAGCCTTGTCACCTCACCTCTGACACAACAATAATTTTCACATTATTCCAGATTCTTCCCCTACCCAACAAAAAGAACTAAAACTTGTTAGAATCCTAATTTGAATTCTGCATTTCTGTGTGTCATGTCACTCCTAATGATTCCCTCTGCTGTAACATTCAGATTACTACCAGTGATTATAACAGAATGAATGCATCATACTAGAACTGTATGCTAACAGCAGCATTAAATCTATAGTGAGTGCGTGTCAACACCAAGCACCATGACAAGGTCAACAGAAGCTCAAGCTGTAGAGCTGTAGCCTGAAACTGGCCGATGTCTTAAACTGCAGTACACTGCCATCACTGGCATCAAATGTATCTCACACAAACATATATTTTATATATAAATATACATATACATACAATGGGGTGGAGATCAACAGAGTGTGATAAATCCATTTATCTGAGTAACTGTGTGTATACATTTAATTTACACACTTAGTCACTCATTTATGCATACAGTTCCTATGTCACAGGCCCCCCATCGACCGACACTACTTCTCTTCCTTTTGCCATCTCCTCCCGAGTCAGCAGCACTGCCAGCCTGTTCCCCCCAAGCCTTTGCTAAACTACAAGTAAGCACCCAAAACTATCAAAAGATCTTTTTTGTTTTTTTTAAACTCCCAACCCACTATACTGCATATTAATGCTGCCTCGTTTTGTAAAAAGTACCTGTAAAGTACTTCTCTCTCCTCCTGATGCTATAATTGCCGACCTGCCAGTCCCACTTGCTCCATTCAAACTGCTGCTCTCCCATGCGCCACTCAACTGCCACTCCAGTCCATCATCTGCTGTCTCCTTCAAGAAATCACACTTTAAAAAATAAAAACCACCACTGCATTGCCTCCCCGATCCCCGAACTTTGAAAGCCGACGCCACGTGAGCCACACAAGCACTTCCACGTCTGACTCGATTGGAGAGGAAAACAAAATGGAGAAGCAACTGAATAAACAATTTAAAAAAAAACTACCAAACCAAACTCTACGGTCAGACCCCGGTTCACAGTCAGTAAGGTACCTTCCTAAGCAAGAAACAGAGCCACCATTTTTAAAAAATGATCAGCCCATCCACACACAAAATCTGAGTCAATAAAATGGCACACTGCAAACGTAACAGCATACTGAACCACTATTCTATGGGCAATAACTACATGCTAAAAATAATACCTATATTGTATTTAAAAGTAGCTAAATAAAAGATAAAAAATAAAAACTGCAAAAAAATAACCATGGCTCTATTGCATAAATGAAATATGTAATGCGAAACTCATTAAATAAAGGATTATATGCACTGAGTAATTTGACCTCGGGCACTTAACCCATGGCTTATGGCACTCGTGAGGTTACCTGAGGTCAAACTGCTCTTGTTCACATAAATTCTTTATTTAGCTAGTCTCCATTGCATATCCTATATATATATATATATATATATATTTATATATTTATAGATATATATAAATAGATAGATCTCTCTCTCTCTCTCTGTCTCTCTCTCTATATATATATATATATACATACACACACAAGAGGGGCTGCAACAAGGAATGGAGTGGTGCACCCTACCAAAAGGCACAAGGAGGTGAAGCCCAGGTGCATTCTGGGTGAACCATTAGGTAAGTCTTGCATTGCCCTCAGCAGTTTGCGTATAACATGCTTCCCAGCACTGATTATTTGCAAGGTTGTAAACAACACAGGTAGGCATTTTAAATACACTTTGCCACTGATCACTTTTTCTGTCTTTTGGAGAGGGTGCACTACTCTGTTCACCTCCTATTTTAAGCATATGCACACCGTATTCATTGTAAATAAACATGTGTTTCCATTTTGTGAGGCTCCAGGGTGTGCAATGAGCGAGGATGAGGATCCTATGGGATCCCCAGGAGTTCTGTTGTCTCAGTAGCACAGCTGGTTGTGCAGTGGAATGACATTCAGAGAATGCCTGGGTTCAAACCTGAGAAAGGGTACTTAGTTCCTTCTCATTTCCAAACTGTATTTCATATATATATATTCACACCACATGCCTTGAAAATAAACTGGCAATTCTTATTTGTGGGGTTCCAGAGTCTGCACTGAGAGAGAATCAGTGCCTTTTGGATCTCTGGGTTTTCAGTGTCCAGTTAGCACAGCAGGTAGTGAAACAGAATGGTATTCCAAGCACCCCTAGGTTCATATCTCAGCTAGAGCACGTATTTCATTCTCACATCGAATTGTATTTAACATATACACACAACACCACAATCCTAGTAAATAAAAATATGGCTAACACTCCGACTAAAACACTGTGTCTTTGTCAGTTATTCTTCACAAAGCAACCATGTCAGTGTCAGTTTTCTGAAAAGTATCTCATACACCAGCACTCATTCCATGTCAGCTATACATTAAAAAAACAGCCATGCCAGTGTCACCTATCTATACAGTACCTCCCACATCAGCACTCATTCCATGTCAGCCATACATTAAAAAGCAGCCATGCCAGTGTCACCTATCTATACAGTACCTCCCATACCAGCACTCCTTCCAAGTCAACAGCAATGACAGTGTCAGCAATCTGTATACTGCCTCCTACAGCAGCACTCATTCCATGTCAGCTATACATTAAAAAGCAGCCATGCCAGTGTCACCTATCTGTACAGTACCTCCCACACCAGCACTCGTTCCATGTCAGCTATACATCAAAAAGCAGCCATGCCAGTGTAACCGATCTATACAGTACCTCCCACACCAGCACTCGTTCCATGTCAGCTATACATCAAAAAGCAGCCATGCCAGTGTAACCAATCTATACAGTACCTCCCACACCAGCACTCGTTCCATGTCAGCTATACATCAAAAAGCAGCCATGCCCGTGTCACCTATCTATACAGTACCTCCCACACTAGCACTCATTCAGTGTCAGGTATACATTAAAAAGCAGCCATGCCAGTCACCTATCTATACAGTACCTCCCACACCAGCACTCGTTTTATGTCAGCTATACATCAAAAAGCAGCCATGCCAGTGTCACCTATCTATACAGTACCTCCCACACCAGCACTTGTTTTATGTCAGCTATACATCAAAAAGCAGCCATGCCAGTGTCACCTATCTATACAGTACCTCCCACACCAGCACTCGTTCCATGTCAGCTATACATCAAAAAGCAACCAAGCCAGTGTCACCTATCTATACAGTACCTCCCACACCAGCACTCGTTCCATGTCAGCAATACTTCAAAAAGCAGCTATGCCAGTGTCACCTATCTATACAGTACCTCCCACACCAGCACTCGTTCTATGTCAGCTATACATCAAAAAGCAGCCATGCCAGTATCACCTATCTATACAGTACCTCCCACACCAGCACTCGTTCCATGTCAGCTATACATCAAAAAGCAGCCATGCCCGTGTCACCTATCTATACAGTACCTCCCACACCAGCACTCATTCTATATCAGCTATACATTAAAAAGCAGCCATACCAGTATCACGTATCTATACAGTACCTCCTACACCAGCTGTAGTTCTGTGTCATCTATACATTAAAAGCAGCAATGACAGTGTCAGCTATCTCTCAGCATTCTCTAGCTGTCTGTGTTTGCTTTCACCACACTATGCCTCTGGCCTGACTGTATTACCCTGCCACCATGCCCTGTCCTTCCAGCTCCACTTGTGCCCTCTGTCCACCCCTTGCCCCCCTGCCTCCTGCTATGTCTACCACCACCCCAATTTTCACCTCCTATTTCCGCCTTGTTATGACAAGGCCCCTGGGCTGCAATGTTTCTTGTGGGCCATGTGTTTATTCTTTCTAGACACAATGTGTGCTGTGCTTCTCTGCCTCCCAGCTGAGATTGCCTGCTTATCGTCATGTTCTGCCTTGTTCAATTTCCAACTGTATGTATGTATGTTTGTTCACCTTTCCCTGCTGACATGGAGACTTTGTAAAACACTGGTTTGTGCTCCAAAGATGTAATCCAAAAAAGAATAAATAAATATCTATACAGTACCTCCCACAGCAGCACTCGTTCCATGTCAACAATACATTATAAAGCAGTCTTGCCAGTGTCACCTATCTATACAGTACCTCCCACACCAGCACTCATTCAGTGTCAGGTATACTTTAAACAACAGTCATGCCAGTGTCACCTATCCATACAGTACCTTCCACATCAGCACTCATTCAGTCAGGTATACATTAAAAAGCAGCCTTGCCAGTGTCAGCTACCTAGACAGTACCTCCCACACCAGCACTCATTCAGTGTCAGGTATACATTAAAAAGCAGTCATGCCAGTGTCACCTATCTATACAGTACCTTCCACATCAGCACTCATTCAGTCAGGTATACATTAAAAAACAGCCATGCCAGTGTCACCTATCTATACAGTACCTCCCACAGCAGCACTCATACAGTGTCAGGTGTACATTAAAAAGCAGTCATGCCAGTGTCACCTATCTATACAGTACCTCCCACATCAGCACTCATTCAGTGTCAGGTAAACATTAAAAAACAGCCATGCCAGTGTCACCTATCTATACAGTACCTTCCACACCAGCACTCATTCAGTGTCAGCTGTACATTAAAAAAGAGCCATGCCAGTGTCACCTATCTATACAGTACCTCCCACAGCAGCACTCATTCCTTGTCAGCTATACATTAAAAAAGAGCCATGCCAGTGTCACCTATCTATACAGTACCTCCCACACCAGCACTCATTCCATGTCAGCCATACATTAAACAAGTATTTCTCAATGCTGAATGTTGTCTTGCTACCATTGGCAATGCAGGAGATAGAGAGATGCAGCATAGGAGTGGCAGTCAAGTATTGAACTGATGCCAACCCACCCCCACCCTGCAGAGAGTGAGAGGCGTTAGTGTGTCCCTGTGGGTGTTTGTTAGTGCAGTGCAGGAAAACATGCTGGGCAGGATGTGAAAAATGACAGCTGCACAGTTCATAAGGAGGTGTAATTAAATGCCAGTGCTGAAAATGTGGCATACAAATATATCTGGAATTTGCGGAGTTGCAGAGGTGCGTGGAAAATATGCAAACTGCGCTTGCAGCACTGCCAGTTTGTGAAGTTAGGCACCAAATTTCAACATAGGCATTTTAGCAGCTCTTCTCATGTACAGTGTCACTGTCATTTCCTGAAAGTGTCCCAAGAAGTGATTTCGCAGAGCGACCACGCTATTCTGCACCGGAAGTGCAGAAACACATTTTGGGCAGGATATGTGAAGTGACAGCTGTACTGTTCATCAAGAGGTGTGGAAAAATGGCAATGGTGAAAATCCAGAGTGAAAATATCACAAATACACGACGGTATGAGCATGCGTGCAATCTGCCAACACACGCTCGTAGCACAGTCATTTAATGGAGCATCAGCTCCAAATTTTCAACATAGGCATTCTAGGATCTCTACTCATGAACTGTGTCACTGTCATTTTCATAATCTGGCCCAAACACTAATTTCCCACAGCAACTGCGCAGTTGTGCGGCGGAAGTGCGGAAACAAATTTCGGGCAGGATCTGGAAAATGACAGCTGTACTGTTCACAAGGAGGTGCACAAAAATGCCAATGCTGAAAATACGGCATTAAAATATTGCAAATGCGTGAAGTTACTAGCTTGCGTAGCAACTGCGCAACACATGCTCGTAAAACAGGCATTTGTTGGATTTTTACCACCAAATTTGGAACACAGGCTTTTTGAGAGGCCACCTCATGAACACTGGCACTGTCATTTCATTAATGGGTCGAAAGGTGATTTTGCGCAGTGACTGCGAAATCACCTTCGAGGCAGTAACGCCATGACAGTGACAGAATTCATGAAGAGGTGCCCCAAAAAACCCATGTTGAAAATCTGGTGCCAAAATTCCAAGAAACGCCTGATATATGCAGCAAAGTTGAAAAAACCCTATTCATTGCATTATACAGCTTACCGGCATTTCCTCAGTTTGCGGTTGGCTTTGAAGAGTGCAGACTTGTTCCCGGTCCACTGAAGATCCTCCCACCAGAGTCCGGAGGCAAGTATGGGGTGAGGGGAGGCAGGGTGCACAGTGGGTGGGTGCGGTGGGGAGGGATCTAGACTATGAGGGACGGTTTCATTTTCTAGGTAGAAAAAAAAAGAAAACCGTTGCGGGACAGTTTTCCCATTGCAGGGCATTTGGCATGCTGGGGTGGGCTCTGCGTGCCACCTAGAGTGGGTTTTGTGGTGGAGGGGTGTCAGTAGCCGATGGGATTGGGCACCCTTGAGCACACAACGGGGTAATGCCGCCGAGTTGGGCAACCCACTGCACAAAAAAGGGAGTGCGAGCCGATGGGGATTGGGCACTGAAGTCAACAGTTGGGGTGTGATGTCGATGAGGAGTGGGCTCTGGCCGGCGCAAAAGAAAGTGGGGAGCGAGCTAAGGGTGATTGGGCACCCCCTCAGCCTTCCACGTTTGTGGGAGGGGCGCCAAGGGAGTGGGCTCCCCGTTGACACTAAAACACGGGAGGGTTGCCTAGGAGGACCGGGCACCCCCGATTTCGACAAAGGGGAGGCGGCCGCCTGCTTGCCGACAATGGCCATAATGGCGGCGAGCACGTCAAGCAGAGGACCAATGCGTATGACGATTGCAGCAGACCTTTGCTTTGATGTGCCAGCCCCATTATGTATGCATGGTGTGGCAGTGGCATGCAGGCTGATTGGGGAATGAGGGACGCACCTACTGATGCATGCCCTGCATTCGCCCAACAGCAGCCGCACCCCCAAGACCCGCACTGTCGCAAGATGTTGCTTGCGCACGCGTGCAAGCCAACATAAAAACAGCCATGAAAGTGTCACCTATCCATACAGTACCTCCCACACCAGCACTCATTCCATGTCAACAGCAATGACAGTGTCACCTATCTATACAGTACCTCCCACATCAACACTCATTCCATGTCAGCTATACATTAAAAAGCAGCCATGCCAGTGTCACCTATCTATACAGTACCTCCCACATCAACACTCATTCCATGTCAGCTATACATTAAAAAGCAGCCATACCAGTGTCACCTATCCATACAGTACCTCCCACACCAGCACTCATTCCATGTCAACAGTAATGACAGTGTCAGCTATCTGTAAAGTGCCTTCTACAACAGCACTCATTCCATGTCAGCTATACATTAAAAAGAAGCCATGCCAGTGTCACCTATCTATACAGTACCTCCCACACCAGCACTCATTCCATGTCGGCTATACATTAAAAAGCAGCCATGCCAGTGTCACCTATCTATACAGTACCTCCCACATCAACACTCATTCCATGTCAGCTATACATTAAAAAGCAGCCATACCAGTGTCACCTATCTATACAGTACCTCCCACACCAGCACTCATTCCATGTCAGCAGCAATGACACTGTCAGCTATCTGTACAGTGCCTCCTACAGTGGCACTCATTCCATGTCAGCTATACATTAAAAAGCAGCCATGCCAGTGTCACCTATCCATACAGTACCTCCCACACCAGCAATCATTCCATGTCAACAGCAATGACAGTGTCAGCTATCTGTAAAGTGCCTCCCACAACAGCACTCATTCCATGTTAGCTGTACATTAAAAATCAGTCATGCCAGTGTCACCTATCTTTACAGTACCTCCCATACCAGCACTCATTCCATGTCAGCTATACATTAAAAAGCTGTCATGTCAGTGTCACCTATCTATACAGTACCTCCTACACCAGCACTCGTTCCATGTCAGCTATACATTAAAAAGCAGCCATACCAGTATCACCTATCTATTCAGTACCTCCCACACCTGCACTCGTTCCATGTCAACAATACATTAAAAAGCAGCCATGCCAGTGTCAGCTATCTGTACAGTACCTCCTACACCAACACTCATTCCATGTCAACCATACATTATAAAGCAGCTATGCCAGTGTCACCTATCTGTACAGTGCCTCCCACACCAACACTTATTCCATGTCAGCAGCAATGACACTGTCAGCTGTCTGTACAGTGCCTCCTACAGCAGCACTCATTCCATGTCAGCTATACATTAAAAAGCAGCCATACCAGTGTCACCTATCTATACAGTACCTCCTACACCAACACTCGTTCCATGTCAACAATGCATTAAAAAGCAGCCATGCCAGTGTCACCTATCTATACAGTACCTCCTACACCAGCACTCGTTCCATGTCAGCCATACATTAAAAAGCAGCCATGCCATTGTCACCTATCTATACAGTACTTCCTACACCAGCACTCGTTCCATGTCAGCTATACATTAAAAAGCAGCCATGCCAGTGTCACCTATCTATACAGTACCTCTTACAACAGCACTCGTTCCATGTCAGCTCTACATTAAAAAGCAGCCATGCCAGTATCACCTATCTATACAGTACCTCCTACACCAGCACTCATTCCATGTCAGCTATACATTAAAAAGCAGCCATGCCAGTGTCACCTATCTATACAGTACCTCCCACACCAGCACTCGTTCCATGTCAGGTATACATTAAAAAGCAGCCATGCCAGTATCACCAATCTGTACAGTACCTCCCACACCAGCACTCGTTCTATGTCATCTATACATTAAAAGCAGCAATGACAGTGTCAGCTATCTCTCAGCATTCTCTAGCTGTCTGTGTTTGCTTTCACCACACTATGCCTCTGGCCTGACTGTATTACCCTGCCCCATGCCCTGTCCTTCCAACTCCACTTCTGCCCTCTGTCCACCCCTTGCCCCCCTGCCTACTGCTATGTCTACCACCACCCCATTTTTCACCTCCCATTTCCCCCTTGTTATGACAAGGCCCCTTGGCTGCAATGTTTCTTGTGGGCCATGTGTTTATTCTTTCTAGACACAATGTGTGCTGTGCTTCTCTGCCTCCCAGCTGAGATTGCCTGTTTATTGTCATGTTCTGCCTTGTTCAATTTCCAATTGTATGTATGTATGTATGTTTGTTCACCTTTCCCTGCTGACATGGAGACTTTGTAAAACACTGGTTTGTGCTCAAAACATGTAATCCAAGAAAGAATAAATAAATATCTATACAGCACATCCCTCAGCAGCACTCGTTCCATGTCAACAATACATTATAAAGCAGTCTTGCCAGTGTCACCTATCTATACAGTACCTCCCACACCAGCACTCATTCAGTGTCAGGTATACATTAAAAAACAGCCATGCCAGTGTCACCTATCTATACAGTACCTTCCACATCAGAACTCATTCAGTGTCAGGTATACATTAAAAAGCAGCCTTGACAGTGTCAGCTACCTGAACGTACCTCCCACACCAGCACTCATTCAGTGTCAGGTATACATTAAAAAGCAGTAATGCCAGTGTCACCTATCTATACAGTACCTCAAACACCAGCACTCATTCAGTGTCAGGTATACATTAAAAAGCAGCCATGCCAGTCACCTATCTATACAGTACCTTCCACACCAGCACTCATTCCATGTTAACTATACATTAAAAAACAGCCATGCCAGTGTCACCTATCTATACAGTACCTCCCACACCAGCACTCATTCAGTGTCAGGTATACATTAAAAAGCAACCATGCCAGTGTCACGTATCTATACAGTGCCATCCACACCAGCACTCATTCCATGTCAGCTATTTATTAAAAAACAGCTTTGCCAGTGTCACCTATCTATACAGTACCTTCCACACCAGCACTCATTCTGTGTCAGCTATACATTAAAAAGCAGTCATGCCAGTGTCACCTATCTATACAGTACCTCCCACGCCAGCACTCATTCAGTGTCAGATATACATTAAAAAGCAGCCATGCCAGTGTCACCTATCTGTACAGTACCTCCCACACCAGCACTCGTTCCATGTCAGCTATTCATTACAAAACAGTCATGCCAGCATCACCTATCTATACAGTACCTTCTACACCAGCACTCATTCCATGTCAGCTATTCATTACAAAACAGTCATGCCAGCGTCACCTATCAGTACAGTACCTTCCACACCAGCACTCATTCTGTGTCAGCTATACATTGAAAAGCAGTCATACCAGTGTCACCTATCTATACAGTGCCATCCACACTAGCACTCATTCCATGTCAGCAACATATTAAAAAACAGTCATGCCAGTGTCACCTATCTATACAGTACCTCCCACAGCGGCACTCATACAGTGTCAGGTGTACATTAAAAAGCAGCCATGCCAGTGTGTCACCTAACTATACAGTACCTCCCACACCAGCACTCATTCAAAGTCAGGTATACATTAAAAAGCAGCCATGCCAGTGTCACGTATCTATACAGTACCATCCACATCAGCACTCATTCCATGTCAGCTATTCATTTTAAAAAACAACCTTGCCAGTGTCACCTATCTATACAGTACCTCCCACACCAGCACTCATTCCATGTTAGCTATACATTAAAAAGCAGCCTGGCCAGTGTCACCTATCTATACAGTACCTCCCACAAAAGCACTCATTCCATGTAGCTATACATTAAAAACAGCCTTGCCAGTGTCATCTATCTATACAGTACCTTCCACACCAGCACTCATTCTGTGTCAGCTATACATTAAAAATCAGTCATGCCAGTGTCACCTATCTATACAGTACCTCCCATACCAGCACTCATTCCATGTCAGCTATACATTAAAAAGCTGTCATGTCAGTGTCACCTATCTATACAGTACCTCCTATACCAGCACTCGTTCCATGTCAGCTATACATTAAAAAACAGCCATACCAGAATCACCTATCTATACAGTACCTCCCACACCTGAACTCGTTCCATGTCAACCATACATTATAAAGCAGCCATGCCAGTGTCACCTATCTGTACAGTGCCTCCCACACCAACACTCATTCCATGTCAGCAGCAATGACACTGTCAGCTGTCTGTACAGTGCCTCCTACAGCAGCACTCATTCCATGTCAGCTATACATTAAAAAGCAGCCATGCCAGTGTCACCTATCTATACAGTACCTCCTACAACAGCACTCGTTCCATGTCAGCCATACATTAAAAAGCAGCCATGCCAGTGTCACCTATCTATACAGTACTTCCTACACCAGCACTCCTTCCATGTCAGCTATACATTAAAAATCAGCCATGCCAGTGTCACCTATCTATACAGTACCTCTTACAACAGCACTGGTTCCATGTCAGCTATACATTAAAAAGCAGCCATGCCAGTATCACCTGTCTATACAGTACCTCCTACACCAGCACTCATTCCATGTCAGCTATACATAAAAAAGCAGCCATGCCAGAGTCACCTATCTATGCAGTACCTCCCACACCAGCACTCGTTCCATGTCAGCTATACATTAAAAAGCAGCCATGCCAGTGTCACCTATCTATACAGTACTCCACACCAGCACTCATTCCATGTCAGGTATACATTAAAAGCAGCCATGCCAGTATCACCAATCTGTACAGTACCTCCCACACCAGCACTCGTTCCATGTCAGGTATACATTAAAAAGCAGCCATGCCAGTATTACCAATCTGTACAGTACCTCCCACACCAGCACTCATTTTATGTCATCTATACATTAAAAGCAGCAATGACAGTGTCAGCTATCTCTCAGCATTTTCTAGCTGTCTGTGTTTGCTTTCACCACACTATGCCTCTGGCCTGACTGTATTACCCTGCCCCATGCCCTGTCCTTCCAGCTCCACTTGTGCCCTCTGTCCACCCCTTGCCCCCCTGCCTCCTGCTATGTCTACCACCACCCATTTTCACCTCCCATTTCCCCTTGTTATGACAAGGGCCCAGCTGCAATGTTTCTTGTGGGCCATGTGTTTTATTCTTTCTAGACACAATGTGTCTGTGCTTCTCTGCCTCCCAGCTGAGATTGCCTGTTTATTGTCATGTTCTGCCTTGTTCAATTTCCAATTGTATGTATGTATGTATGTTTGTTCACCTTTCCCTGCTGACATGGAAACTTTGTAAAACACTGGTTTGTGCTCAAAAGATGTAATCCAAGAAAGAATAAATAAATATCTAAACAGTACATCCCTCAGCAGCACTCGTTCCATGTCAACAATACATTATAAAGCAGTCTTGCCAGTGTCACCTATCTATACAGTACCTCCCACACCAGCACTCATTCCATGTTAGCTATACATTAAAAAACAGCCATGCCAGTGTCACCTATCTATACAGTACCTCCCACACCAGCACTCATTCAGTGTCAGGTATACATTAAAAAGCAACCATGCCAGTGTCACGTATCTATACAATGCCATCCACACCAGCACTCATTCCATGTCAGCTATTCATTAAAAAGCTGTCATGTCAGTGTCACCTATCTATACAGTACCTCCTACAGCAGCACTCATACAGTGTCAGGTGTACATTAAAAAGCAGTCATGCCAGTGTCACCTATCTATACAGTACCTCCCACACCAGCACTCATTCTGTGTCAGCTATACATTGAAAAGCAGTCATACCAGTGTCACCTATCTATAAAGTGCCATCCACACAGCACTCATTCCATGTCAGCAACATATTAAAAACAGTCATGCCAGTGTCACCTATCTATACAGTACCTCCACACCAGCACTCATTCCATGTTAGCTATAAAAAACAACCATGCCTGTGTCACCTATCTATACAGTACCTCCCACACCAGCACTCATTCTGTGTCAGCTATACATTGAAAAGCAACCATGCCAGTGTCACGTATCTATACAATGCCATCCACACCAGCACTCATTCCATGTCAGCTATTCATTAAAAAGCTGTCATGTCAGTGTCACCTATCTATACAGTACCTCCCACAGCAGCACTCATTCAGTGTCAGGTGTACAATAAAAAGCAGTCATGCCAGTGTCACCTATCTATACAGTACCTCCACACCAGCACTCATTCAGTGTCAGATATACATTAAAAGCAGCCATGCCAGTGTCACCTATCTGTACAGTACCTCCCACACCAGCACTCGTTCCATGTCAGCTATTCATTACAAAACAGTCATGCCAGCATCATCTATCTATACAGTACCTTCACACCAGCACTCATTCCATGTCAGCTATTCATTACAAAACAGTCATGCCAGCGTCACCTATCTATACAGTACCTTCCACACCAGCACTCATTCTGTGTCAGCTATACATTGAAAAGCAGACATACCAGTGTCACCTATCTGTACAGTGCCATCCACACCAGCACTCATTCCATGTCAGCAACATATTAAAAAACAGTCATGCCAGTGTCACCTATCTATACAATACCTTCCACACCAGCACTCATTCTGTGTCAGCTATACATTAAAAAGCAGCCATGCCAGTGTCACCTATCTATACAGTACCTTCCACACCAGCACTCATTCCAGTGTCAGCTATACATTAAAAAGCAGCCATGCCAGTGTCACGTATCTATACAGTACCTTCCACACCAGCACTCATTCCATGTTAGCTATACATTAAAAAACAGCCTTGCCAGTGTCACCTATCTATACAGTACCTCCCGCACCAGCACTCATTCAGTGTCAGGTATACATTAAAAAGCAACCATGCCAGTGTCACGTATCTATACAGTGCCATCCACACCAGCACTCATTCCATGTCAGCTATTTATTAAAAAACAGCTTTGCCAGTGTCACCTATCTACAGTACCTCCCACACCAGCACTCATTCCATGTTGGCTATACATTAAAAAGCAGCCAGGCCAGTGTCACCTATCTATACAGTGCCTCCACACCAGCACTCATTCCATGTTAGCTATACATTAAAAACAGCCTTGCCAGTGTCATCTATCTATACAGTACCTTCCACACCAGCACTCATTCTGTGTCAGCTATACATTACAAATCAGTCATGCCAGTGTCACCTATCTGTACAGTACCTCCCATACCAGCACTCATTCCTTGTCAGCTATACATTAAAAAGCTGTCATGTCAGTGTGACCTATCTATACAGTACCTCCTACACCAGCACTCATTCCATGTCAGCAGCAATGACACTGTCAGCTGTCTGTACAGTGCCTCCTACAGCAGCACTCATTCCATGTCAGCTATACATTAAAAAGCAGCCATGCCAGTGTCACCTATCTATACAGTACCTCCTACACCAACACTCGTTCCATGTCAACAATACATTAAAAAGCAGCCATGCCAGTGTCACCTATCTATACAGTACCTACTACACCTTTCGTTCCATGTCAGCCATACATTAAAAGCAGCCATGCCAGTGTCACCTATCTATACAGTACCTCCTACACCAACACTCGTTCCATGTCAACAATACATTAAAAAGCAGCCATGCCAGTGTCACCTATCTATACAGTACTTCCTACACCAGCACTCATTCCATGTCAGCTATACATTAAAAAGCAGCCATGCCAGTGTCACCTATCTATACAGTACCTCTTACAACAGCACTGGTTCCATGTCAGCTATACATTAAAAAGCAGCCATGCCAGTATCACCTATCTATACAGTACCTCCTACACCAGCACTCATTCCACGTCAGCTATACATTAAAAAGCAGCCATGCCAGTGTCACCTATCTATACAGTACCTCCCACACCAGCACTCGTTCCATGTCAGGTATACATTAAAAAGGCAGCCATGCCAGTATCACCAATCTGTACAGTACCTCCCACACCAGCACTCGTTCCATGTCAGGTATACATTAAAAAGCAGCCATGCCAGTATCACCAATCTGTACAGTACCTCCCACACCAGCACTCGTTCCATGTCAGGTATACATTAAAAAGCAGCCATGCCAGTATCACCAATCTGTACAGTACCTCCCACACCAGCACTCGTTCTATGTCTTCTATACATTAAGCAGCAATGCAATGACAGTGTCAGCTATCTCTCAGCATTCTCTAGCTGTCTGTGTTTGCTTTCACCACACTATGCCTCTGGCCTGACTGTATTACCCTGCCCCATGCCCTGTCCTTCCAGCTCCACTTGTGCCCTCTGTCCACCCCTTGCCCCCCTGCCTCCTGCTATGTCTACCACCACCCCATTTTTCACCTCCCATTTCCCCCTTGTTATGACAAGGCCCTTGGGCTGCAATGTTTCTTGTGGGCCATGTGTTTATTCTTTCTAGACACAATGTGTACTGTGCTTCTCTGCCTCCCAGCTGAGATTGCCTGTTTATTGTCATGTTCTGCCTTGTTCAATTTCCAATTGTATGTATGTATGTATGTTTGTTCACCTTTCCCTGCTGACATGGAAACTTTGTAAAACACTGGTTTGTGCTCAAAGATGTAATCAGAAAAGAATAAATAAATATCTATACAGCACATCCCTCAGCCTTTTCGTTCCATGTCAACAATACATTATAAAGCAGTCTTGCCAGTGTCACCTATCTATACAGTACCTCCCACACCAGCACTCATTCAGTGTCAGGTATACATTAAAAAACAGCCATGCCAGTGTCACCTATCTATACAGTACCTTCCACATCAGAACTCATTCAGTGTCAGGTATACATTAAAAAGCAGCCTTGACAGTGTCAGCTACCTAGACAGTACCTCCCACACCAGCACTCATTCAGTGTCAGGTATACATTAAAAAGCAGTAATGCCAGTGTCACCTATCTATACAGTACCTCAAACACCAGCACTCATTCAGTGTCAGGTATACATTAAAAAGCAGCCATGCCAGTCACCTATCTATACAGTACCTTCCACACCAGCACTCATTCCATGTTAACTATACATTAAAAAACAGCCATGCCAGTGTCACCTATCTATACAGTACCTCCCACACCAGCACTCATTCAGTGTCAGGTATACATTAAAAAGCAACCATGCCAGTGTCACGTATCTATACAGTGCCATCCACACAGCACTCATTCCATGTCAGCTATTCATTAAAAACAGCTTTGCCAGTGTCACCTATCTATACAGTACCTTCCACACCAGCACTCATTCTGTGTCAGCTATACATTAAAACAGTCATGCCAGTGTCACCCTATCTATACAGTACCTCCCACCAGCACTCATTCAGTGTCAGATATACATTAAAAAGCAGCCATGCCAGTGTCACCTATCTGTACAGTACCTCCCACACCAGCACTCGTTCCATGTCAGCTATTCATTACAAAACAGTCATGCCAGCATCACCTATCTATACAGTACCTTCTACACCAGCACTCATTCCATGTCAGCTATTCATTACAAAACAGTCATGCCAGCGTCACCTATCAGTACAGTACCTTCCACACCAGCACTCATTCTGTGTCAGCTATACATTGAAAAGCAGTCATACCAGTGTCACCTATCTATACAGTGCCATCCACACTAGCACTCATTCCATGTCAGCAACATATTAAAAAACAGTCATGCCAGTGTCACCTATCTATACAGTACCTCCCACAGCAGCACTCATACAGTGTCAGGTGTACATTAAAAGCAGCCATGCCAGTGTCACCTAACTATACAGTACCTCCCACACCAGCACTCATTCAAAGTCAGGTATACATTAAAAAGCAGCCATGCCAGTGTCACGTATCTAAACAGTACCTTCCACATCAGCACTCATTCCATGTCAGCTATTCATTTTAAAAAACAACCTTGCCAGTGTCACCTATCTATACAGTACCTCCCACACCAGCACTCATTCCATGTTAGCTATACATTAAAAAGCAGCCTGGCCAGTGTCACCTATCTATACAGTACCTCCCACAAAAGCACTCATTCCATGTTAGCTATACATTAAAAAACAGCCTTGCCAGTGTCATCTATCTATACAGTACCTTCCACACCAGCACTCATTCTGTGTCAGCTATACATTAAAAATCAGTCATGCCAGTGTCACCTATCTATACAGTACCTCCCATACCAGCACTCATTCCATGTCAGCTATACATTAAAAAGCTGTCATGTCAGTGTCACCTATCTATACAGTACCTCCTATACGAGCACTCGTTCCATGTCAGCTATACATTAAAAACAGCCATGCCAGTGTCACCTATCTATACAGTACCTCCACACCGAACTCGTTCCATGTCAACCATACATTATAAAGCAGCCATGCCAGTGTCACCTATCTGTACAGTGCCTCCCACACCAACACTCATTCCATGTCAGCAGCAATGACACTGTCAGCTGTCTGTACAGTGCCTCCTACAGCAGCACTCATTCCATGTCAGCTATACATTAAAAAGCAGCCATGCCAGTGTCACCTATCTATACAGTACTTCCTACACCAGCACTCCTTCCATGTCAGCTATACATTAAAAATCAGCCATGCCAGTGTCACCTATCTATACAGTACCTCTTACAACAGCACTGGTTCCATGTCAGCTATACATAAAAAAGCAGCCATGCCAGTGTCACCTATCTATGCAGTACCTCCCACACCAGCCCTCGTTCCATGTCAGCTATACATTAAAAAGCAGCCATGCCAGTGTCACCTATCTATACAGTACCTCCCACACCAGCACTCATTTTATGTCATCTATACATTAAAAGCAGCAATGACAGTGTCAGCTATCTCTCAGCATTTTCTAGCTGTCTGTGTTTGCTTTCACCACACTATGCCTCTGGCCTGACTGTATTACCCTGCCCCATGCCCTGTCCTTCCAGCTCCACTTGTGCCCTCTGTCCACCCCTTGCCCCCCTGCCTCCTGCTATGTCTACCACCACCCCATTTTTCACCTCCCATTTCCCCCTTGTTATGACAAGGCCCTTGGGCTGCAATGTTTCTTGTGGGCCATGTGTTTATTCTTTCTAGACACAATGTGTACTGTGCTTCTCTGCCTCCCAGCTGAGATTGCCTGTTTATTGTCATGTTCTGCCTTGTTCAATTTCCAAATGTATGTATGTATGTATGTTTGTTCACCTTTCCCTGCTGACATGGAAACTTTGTAAAACACTGGTTTGTGCTCAAAAGATGTAATCCAAGAAAGAATAAATAAATATCTAAACAGTACATCCCTCAGCAGCACTCGTTCCATGTCAACAATACATTATAAAGCAGTCTTGCCAGTGTCACCTATCTATACAGTACCTCCCACACCAGCACTCATTCCATGTTAGCTATACATTAAAAAACAGCCATGCCAGTGTCACCTATCTATACAGTACCTCCCACACCAGCACTCATTCAGTGTCAGGTATACATTAAAAAGCAACCATGCCAGTGTCACGTATCTATACAATGCCATCCACACCAGCACTCATTCCATGTCAGCTATTCATTAAAAAGCTGTCATGTCAGTGTCACCTATCTATACAGTACCTCCTACAGCAGCACTCATACAGTGTCAGGTGTACATTAAAAAGCAGTCATGCCAGTGTCACCTATCTATACAGTACCCTCCACCAGCACTCATTCTGTGTCAGCTATACATTGAAAAGCAGTCATACCAGTGTCACCTATCTATAAAGTGCCATCCACACCAGCACTCATTCCATGTCAGCAACATATTAAAAAACAGTCATGCCAGTGTCACCTATCTATACAGTACCTCCCACACCAGCACTCATTCCATGTTAGCTATAAATCAAAAAACAACCATGCCTGTGTCACCTATCTATACAGTACCTCCCACACCAGCACTCATTCAGTGTCAGGTATACACTGAAAAGCAACCATGCCAGTGTCACGTATCTATACAGTGCCATCCACCAGCACTCATTCCATGTCAGCTATTCATTAAAAAGCTGTCATGTCAGTGTCACCTATCTATACAGTACCTCCCACAGCAGCACTCATTCAGTGTCAGGTGTACAATAAAAAGCAGTCATGCCAGTGTCACCTATCTATACAGTACCTCCACACCAGCACTCATTCAGTGTCAGATATACATTAAAAGCAGCCATGCCAGTGTCACCTATCTGTACAGTACCTCCCACACCAGCACTCGTTCCATGTCAGCTATTCATTACAAAACAGTCATGCCAGCATCATCTATCTATACAGTACCTTCCACACCAGCACTCATTCCATGTCAGCTATTCATTACAAAACAGTCATGCCAGCGTCACCTATCTATACAGTACCTTCCACACCAGCACTCATTCTGTGTCAGCTATACATTGAAAAGCAGACATACCAGTGTCACCTATCTGTACAGTGCCATCCACACCAGCACTCATTCCATGTCAGCAACATATTAAAAAACAGTCATGCCAGTGTCACCTATCTATACAATACCTTCCACAGCAGCACTCATACAGTGTCAGGTGTACATTAAAAAGCAGCCATGCCAGTGTGTCACCTATCTATACAGTACCTCCCACACCAGCACTCATTCAGTGTCAGGTATACATTAAAAAGCAGCCATGCCAGTGTCACGTATCTATACAGTACCTTCCACACCAGCACTCATTCCATGTTAGCTATACATTAAAAAACAGCCTTGCCAGTGTCACCTATCTATACAGTACCTCCCGCACCAGCACTCATTCAGTGTCAGGTATACATTAAAAAGCAACCATGCCAGTGTCACGTATCTATACAGTGCCATCCACACCAGCACTCATTCCATGTCAGCTATTTATTAAAAAACAGCTTTGCCAGTGTCACCTATCTACACAGTACCTCCCACACCAGCACTCATTCCATGTTAGCTATACATTAAAAAGCAGCCAGGCCAGTGTCACCTATCTATACAGTGCCTCCCACACCAGCACTCATTCCATGTTAGCTATACATTAAAAAACAGCCTTGCCAGTGTCATCTATCTATACAGTACCTTCCACACCAGCACTCATTCTGTGTCAGCTATACATTACAAATCAGTCATGCCAGTGTCACCTATCTGTACAGTACCTCCCATACCAGCACTCATTCCTTGTCAGCTATACATTAAAAGCTGTCATGTCAGTGTGACCTATCTATACAGTACCTCTCCAGCACTCATTCCATGTCAGCAGCAATGACACTGTCAGCTGTCTGTACAGTGCCTCCTACAGCAGCACTCATTCCATGTCAGCTATACATTAAAAAGCAGCCATGCCAGTGTCACCTATCTATACAGTACCTCCTACACCAACACTCGTTCCATGTCAACAATACATTAAAAAGCAGCCATGCCAGTGTCACCTATCTATACAGTACCTACTACACCAGCACTCGTTCCATGTCAGCCATACATTAAAAAGCAGCCATGCCAGTGTCACCTATCTATACAGTACCTCCTACACCAACACTCGTTCCATGTCAACAATACATTAAAAAGCAGCCATGCCAGTGTCACCTATCTATACAGTACTTCCTACACCAGCACTCATTCCATGTCAGCTATACATTAAAAAGCAGCCATGCCAGTGTCACCTATCTATACAGTACCTCTTACAACAGCACTGGTTCCATGTCAGCTATACATTAAAAAGCAGCCATGCCAGTATCACCTATCTATACAGTACCTCCTACACCAGCACTCATTCCACGTCAGCTATACATTAAAAAGCAGCCATGCCAGTGTCACCTATCTATACAGTACCTCCCACACCAGCACTCGTTCCATGTCAGGTATACATTAAAAAAGGCAGCCATGCCAGTATCACCAATCTGTACAGTACCTCCCACACCAGCACTCGTTCCATGTCAGGTATACATTAAAAAGCAGCCATGCCAGTATCACCAATCTGTACAGTACCTCCCACACCAGCACTCGTTCCATGTCAGGTATACATTAAAAAGCAGCCATGCCAGTATCACCAATCTGTACAGTACCTCCCACACCAGCACTCGTTCTATGTCTTCTATACATTAAAAGCAGCAATGACAGTGTCAGCTATCTCTCAGCATTCTCTAGCTGTCTGTGTTTGCTTTCACCACACTATGCCTCTGGCCTGACTGTATTACCCTGCCCCATGCCCTGTCCTTCCAGCTCCACTTGTGCCCTCTGTCCACCCCTTGCCCCCCCCTGCCTCCTGCTATGTCTACCACCACCCCATTTTTCACCTCCCATTTCCCCCTTGTTATGACAAGGCCCTGGGCTGCAATGTTTCTTGTGGGCCATGTGTTTTTCTTTCTAGACACAATGTGTGCTGTGCTTCTCTGCCTCCCAGCTGAGATTGCCTGTTTATTGTCATGTTCTGCCTTGTTCAATTTCCAATTGTATGTATGTATGTTTGTTCACCTTTCCCTGCTGACATGGAAACTTTGTAAAACACTGGTTTGTGCTCAAAAGATGTAATCCAAGAAAGAATAAATAAATATCTATACAGTACATCCCTCAGCAGCATTGTTCCATGTCAACAATACATTATAAAGCAGTCTTGCCAGTGTCACCTATCTATACAGTACCTCCCACACCAGCACTCATTCAGTGTCAGGTATACATGAAAAACAGCCATGCCAGTGTCACCTATCTATACAGTACCTTCCACATCAGAACTCATTCAGTGTCAGGTATACATTAAAAAGCAGCCTTGACAGTGTCAGCTACCTAGACAGTACCTCCCACACCAGCACTCATTCAGTGTCAGGTATACATTAAAAAGCAGTCATGCCAGTGTCACCTATCTATACAGTACCTCCCACACCAGCACTCATTCAGTGTCAGGTATACATTAAAAAGCAGCCATGCCAGTCACCTATCTATACAGTACCTTCCACACCAGCACTCATTCCATGTTAGCTATACATTAAAAAACAGCCATGCCAGTGTCACCTATCTATACAGTACCTCCCACACCAGCACTCATTCAGTGTCAGGTATACATTAAAAAGCAACCATGCCAGTGACACGTATCTATACAGTGCCATCCACACCAGCACTCATTCCATGTCAGCTATTCATTAAAAAACAGCTTTGCCAGTGTCACCTATCTATACAGTACCTTCCACACCAGCACTCATTCTGTGTCAGCTATACATTACAAAACAGCCATGCCAGTGTCACCTATCTATACAGTACCTCCCACACCAGCACTCATTCAGTGTCAGGTATACATTAAAAAACAACCATACCAGTGTCATGTATCTATACAGTGCCATCCACATCAGCACTCATTCCATGTCAGCTATTCATTAAAAAGCTGTCATGTCAGTGTCACCTATCTATACAGTACCTCCCACAGAAGCACTCATACAGTGTCAGGTGTACATTAAAAAGCAGTCATGCCAGTGTCACCTATCTATACAGTACCTCCCACACCAGCACTCATTCAGTGTCAGATATACATTAAAAAGCAGCCATGCTAGTGTCACCTATCTATACAGTACCTCCCACACCAGCACTCGTTCCATGTCAGCTATTCATTACAAAACAGTCATGCCTGCGTCACCTATCTGTACAGTACCTTCCACACCAGCACTCATTCCATGTCAGCTATTCATTACAAAACAGTCATGCCAGCATCACCTATCTATACAGTACCTTCCACACCAGCACTCATTCTGTGTCAGCTATACATTGAAAAGCAGTCATACCAGTGTCACCTATCTATACAGTGCCATCCACACCAGCACTCATTCCATGTCAGCAATATATTAAAAACAGTCATGCCAGTGTCATCTATCTATACAGTACCTCCACAGCAGCACTCACACAGTGTCAGGTGTACATTAAAAAGCAGCCATGCCAGTGTCACCTATCTATACAGTACCTCCACACCAGCACTCATTCACAGTCAGGTGTACATTAAAAGCAGCTATGCCATTGTCACGTATCTATACAGTACCTTCCACATCAGCACTCATTCCATGTCAGCTATTCATTAAAAAACAGCCTTGCCAGTGTCACCTATCTATACAGTACCTCCCACACCAGCACTCATTCCATTTTAGCTATACATTAAAAAGCAGCCAGGCCAGTGTCACCTATCTATACAGTACCTCCCACACCAGCACTCATTTTATGTCATCTATACATTAAAAGCAGCAATGACAGTGTCAGCTATCTCTCAGCATTTTCTAGCTGTCTGTGTTTGCTTTCACCACACTATGCCTCTGGCCTGACTGTATTACCCTGCCCCATGCCCTGTCCTTCCAGCTCCACTTGTGCCCTCTGTCCAACCCTTGCCCCCCTGCCTCCTGCTATGTCTACCACCACCCCATTTTTCACCTCCCATTTCCCCCTTGTTATGACAAGGCCCTTGGGCTGCAATGTTTCTTGTGGGCCATGTGTTTTATTCTTTCTAGACACAATGTGTCTGTGCTTCTCTGCCTCCCAGCTGAGATTGCCTGTTTATTGTCATGTTCTGCCTTGTTCAATTTCCAATTGTATGTATGTATGTATGTTTGTTCACCTTTCCTGCTGACATGGAAACTTTGTAAAACACTGGTTTGTGCTCAAAAGATGTAATCAGAAAGAATAAATAAATATCTAAACAGTACATCCCTCAGCCTTTCGTTCCATGTCAACAATACATTATAAAGCAGTCTTGCCAGTGTCACCTATCTATACAGTACCTCCCACCAGCACTCATTCCATGTTAGCTATACATTAAAAACAGCCATGCCAGTGTCACCTATCTATACAGTACCTCCCACACCAGCACTCATTCAGTGTCAGGTATACATTAAAAAGCAACCATGCCAGTGTCACGTATCTATACAATGCCATCCACACCAGCACTCATTCCATGTCAGCTATTCATTAAAAAGCTGTCATGTCAGTGTCACCTATCTATACAGTACCTCCTACAGCAGCACTCATACAGTGTCAGGTGTACATTAAAAAGCAGTCATGCCAGTGTCACCTATCTATACAGTACCTCCCACACCAGCACTCATTCTGTGTCAGCTATACATTGAAAAGCAGTCATACCAGTGTCACCTATCTATAAAGTGCCATCCACACCAGCACTCATTCCATGTCAGCAACATATTAAAAAACAGTCATGCCAGTGTCACCTATCTATACAGTACCTCCCACACCAGCACTCATTCCATGTTAGCTATAAATCAAAAAACAACCATGCCTGTGTCACCTATCTATACAGTACCTCCCACACAGCACTCATTCAGTGTCAGGTATACACTGAAAAGCAACCATGCCAGTGTCACGTATCTATACAGTGCCATCCACACCAGCACTCATTCCATGTCAGCTATTCATTAAAAAGCTGTCATGTCAGTGTCACCTATCTATACAGTACCTCCCACAGCAGCACTCATTCAGTGTCAGGTGTACAATAAAAAGCAGTCATGCCAGTGTCACCTATCTATACAGTACCTCCCACACCAGCACTCATTCAGTGTCAGATATACATTAAAAAGCAGCCATGCCAGTGTCACCTATCTGTACAGTACCTCCCACACCAGCACTCGTTCCATGTCAGCTATTCATTACAAAACAGTCATGCCAGCATCATCTATCTATACAGTACCTTCCACACCAGCACTCATTCCATGTCAGCTATTCATTACAAAACAGTCATGCCAGCGTCACCTATCTATACAGTACCTTCCACACCAGCACTCATTCTGTGTCAGCTATACATTGAAAAGCAGACATACCAGTGTCACCTATCTGTACAATGCCATCCACACCAGCACTCATTCCATGTCAGCAACATATTAAAAACAGTCATGCCAGTGTCACCTATCTATACAATACCTTCCACAGCAGCACTCATACAGTGTCAGGTGTACATTAAAAGCAGCCATGCCAGTGTGTCACCTATCTATACAGTACCTCCCACACCAGCACTCATTCAGTGTCAGGTATACATTAAAAAAGCAGCCATGCCAGTGTCACGTATCTATACAGTACCTCCACACCAGCACTCATTCCATGTTAGCTATACATTAAAAAACAGCCTTGCCAGTGTCACCTATCTATACAGTACCTCCCGTACCAGCACTCATTCAGTGTCAGGTATACATTAAAAAGCAACCATGCCAGTGTCACGTATCTATACAGTGCCATCCACACCAGCACTCATTCCATGTCAGCTATTTATTAAAAAACAGCTTTGCCAGTGTCACCTATCTACACAGTACCTCCCACACCAGCACTCATTCCATGTTAGCTATACATTAAAAAGCAGCCAGGCCAGTGTCACCTATCTATACAGTGCCTCCCACACCAGCACTCATTCCATGTTAGCTATACATTAAAAAACAGCCTTGCCAGTGTCATCTATCTATACAGTACCTTCCACACCAGCACTCATTCTGTGTCAGCTATACATTACAAATCAGTCATGCCAGTGTCACCTATCTGTACAGTACCTCCCATACCAGCACTCATTCCTTGTCAGCTATACATTAAAAAGCTGTCATGTCAGTGTGACCTATCTATACAGTACCTCCTACACCAGCACTCATTCCATGTCAGCAGCAATGACACTGTCAGCTGTCTGTACAGCGTGCCTCCTACAGCAGCACTCATTCCATGTCAGCTATACATTAAAAGCAGCCATGCCAGTGTCACCTATCTATACAGTACCTCCTACACCACACTTTCGTTCCATGTCAACAATACATTAAAAAGCAGCCATGCCAGTGTCACCTATCTATACAGTACCTACTACACCAGCACTCGTTCCATGTCAGCCATACATTAAAAAGCAGCCATGCCAGTGTCACCTATCTATACAGTACCTCCTACACCAACACTCGTTCCATGTCAACAATACATTAAAAAGCAGCCATGCCAGTGTCACCTATCTATACAGTACTTCCTACACCAGCACTCATTCCATGTCAGCTATACATTAAAAGCAGCCATGCCAGTGTCACCTATCTATACAGTACCTCTTACAACAGCACTGGTTCCATGTCAGCTATACATTAAAAAGCAGCCATGCCAGTATCACCTATCTATACAGTACCTCCTACACCAGCACTCATTCCACGTCAGCTATACATTAAAAAGCAGCCATGCCAGTGTCACCTATCTATACAGTACCTCCCACCAGCTTTCGTTCCATGTCAGGTATACATTAAAAAAGGCAGCCATGCCAGTATCACCAATCTGTACAGTACCTCCCACACCAGCACTCGTTCCATGTCAGGTATACATTAAAAAGCAGCCATGCCAGTATCACCAATCTGTACAGTACCTCCCACACCAGCACTCGTTCCATGTCAGGTATACATTAAAAGCAGCCATGCCAGTATCACCAATCTGTACAGTACCTCCCACACCTTCTCGTTCTATGTCTTCTATACATTAAAGCAGCAATGACAGTGTCAGCTATCTCTCAGCATTCTCTAGCTGTCTGTGTTTGCTTTCACCACACTATGCCTCTGGCCTGACTGTATTACCCTGCCCCATGCCCTGTCCTTCCAGCTCCACTTGTGCCCTCTGTCCACCCCTTGCCCCCCCCTGCCTCCTGCTATGTCTACCACCACCCCATTTTTCACCTCCCATTTCCCCCTTGTTATGACAAGGCCCCTGGGCTGCAATGTTTCTTGTGGGCCATGTGTTTATTCTTTCTAGACACAATGTGTGCTGTGCTTCTCTGCCTCCCAGCTGAGATTGCCTGTTTATTGTCATGTTCTGCCTTGTTCAATTTCCAATTGTATGTATGTATGTATGTTTGTTCACCTTTCCCTGCTGACATGGAAACTTTGTAAAACACTGGTTTGTGCTCAAAAGATGTAATCCAAGAAAGAATAAATAAATATCTATACAGTACATCCCTCAGCAGCATTCGTTCCATGTCAACAATACATTATAAAGCAGTCTTGCCAGTGTCACCTATCTATACAGTACCTCCCACACCAGCACTCATTCAGTGTCAGGTATACATGAAAAAACAGCCATGCCAGTGTCACCTATCTATACAGTACCTTCCACATCAGAACTCATTCAGTGTCAGGTATACATTAAAAAGCAGCCTTGACAGTGTCAGCTACCTAGACAGTACCTCCCACACCAGCACTCATTCAGTGTCAGGTATACATTAAAAAGCAGTCATGCCAGTGTCACCTATCTATACAGTACCTCCCACACCAGCACTCATTCAGTGTCAGGTATACATTAAAAAGCAGCCATGCCAGTCACCTATCTATACAGTACCTTCCACACCAGCACTCATTCCATGTTAGCTATACATTAAAAAACAGCCATGCCAGTGTCACCTATCTATACAGTACCTCCCACACCAGCACTCATTCAGTGTCAGGTATACATTAAAAAGCAACCATGCCAGTGACACGTATCTATACAGTGCCATCCACACCAGCACTCATTCCATGTCAGCTATTCATTAAAAAACAGCTTTGCCAGTGTCACCTATCTATACAGTACCTTCCACACCAGCACTCATTCTGTGTCAGCTATACATTACAAAACAGCCATGCCAGTGTCACCTATCTATACAGTACCTCCCACACCAGCACTCATTCAGTGTCAGGTATACATTAAAAAACAACCATACCAGTGTCATGTATCTATACAGTGCCATCCACATCAGCACTCATTCCATGTCAGCTATTCATTAAAAAGCTGTCATGTCAGTGTCACCTATCTATACAGTACCTCCCACAGAAGCACTCATACAGTGTCAGGTGTACATTAAAAAGCAGTCATGCCAGTGTCACCTATCTATACAGTACCTCCCACACAGCACTCATTCAGTGTCAGATATACATTAAAAGCAGCCATGCTAGTGTCACCTATCTATACAGTACCTCCCACCAGCACTGCTCCATGTCAGCTATTCATTACAAAACAGTCATGCCTGCGTCACCTATCTGTACAGTACCTTCCACACCAGCACTCATTCCATGTCAGCTATTCATTACAAAACAGTCATGCCAGCATCACCTATCTATACAGTACCTTCCACACCAGCACTCATTCTGTGTCAGCTATACATTGAAAAGCAGTCATACCAGTGTCACCTATCTATACAGTGCCATCCACACCAGCACTCATTCCATGTCAGCAATATATTAAAAAACAGTCATGCCAGTGTCATCTATCTATACAGTACCTCCCACAGCAGCACTCACACAGTGTCAGGTGTACATTAAAAAGCAGCCATGCCAGTGTCACCTATCTATACAGTACCTCCCACACCAGCACTCATTCACAGTCAGGTGTACATTAAAAAGCAGCTATGCCATTGTCACGTATCTATACAGTACCTTCCACATCAGCACTCATTCCATGTCAGCTATTCATTAAAAAACAGCCTTGCCAGTGTCACCTATCTATACAGTACCTCCCACACCAGCACTCATTCCATTTTAGCTATACATTAAAAAGCAGCCAGGCCAGTGTCACCTATCTATACAGTACCTCCCACACCAGCACTCATTCCATGTTAGGTATACATTAAAAACAGCCTTGCCAGTGTCATCTATCTATACAGTACCTTCCATACCAGCACTCATTCTGTGTCAGCTATACATTAAAAATCAGTCATGCCAGTGTCACCTATCTATACAGTACCTCCCATACCAGCACTCATTCCATGTCAGCTATACATTAAAAAGCTGTCATGTCAGTGTCACCTATCTATACAGTACCTCTCACACCAGCACTCATTCCATGTCAGCTATACATTAAAAAGCAGCCATGCCAGTGTCACCTATCTATACAGTACCTTCTACACCAGCACTTGTTTCCTGTCAGCTATACATTAAAAAGCAGCCTTGCCAGTATCAGCTATCTAAAAGTATCTCCCACACCAGCACTAACACTCGTTCCCTGTTGGCTATGAATTAAAAAGTAGCCATGCCAGTATCAGCTATCTATACAGTACTTTCCACACCAGCACTCATTCCATGTTGGCTATACATTAACAAGCTCTAGCCAGAACTGATAGGATTGTGAAGAGCTACCAAATGACCAAAGTCATTTTTTGTTGGTGCCACATAATGCTGTTTAGTCACAATCATCACAGTGCTCCCAGCTCCAAACAACCATTTTCCTGTATTTTCCCTTTAGCGGCAGCTCAAATCTCTGTATAAATCCCTGTAGATATTTTCATAAGCCACTAGCTCCTTATTTGTGACTTTGTTGTTTATTTAAATTTAATATGTTGGCAGCCTTTTATCAAAGAGCTCTGATTTGCTGTTAGGTATTAAAATTATATGTCAAGATGGCCTTTGAATGATTTGGATTTTTATGGAATCCATAAGACACAATGAGGGAATTTATTTATTCATTGAATTTTGTTGACCGGGTAGGCCCTCTAAGACTAGAAGTCCCTTTTTTGGGGGGGGGATACAAATGGTAACCAATTGAAATTGTAACATATCCTTAGACCAGGAAAATACCTTTGATAGGGTTCCTCATTCCTTTATTATGCATGTTTTACAGACACATGGTGTACCAAAGGCTTTTTGTTCTTGGGTCATTATATTTTACATTACTGCAGTAGCCATTCCGCTGGTAAATGGATACATAGGGTCATATATACCTATTCGTAAGGGAGGTGCACCAAGGTTGCCTGCTGAGCCCCCTGTTGTATGTATGGGCCCAGATATTCAAACTGCACCACAAAGTAGTGCAATAGCAGGAGCAGACACAAGTACAGTGCGCCCATGCACAACACGTCTGATATTCAAACACTGCGCAGGCCACGATGCACTTGCACAACACAACTGAATATCGCACCAACCGCGCCATGGTGCAACCAGGGATGCGCAATGGAGTAGAATAACAGTGCATCAGCATAACCAGGGATGTGCACGGACAGGATGCAGGGTTTCACCACCGATGGAAGATATGGGCAGAGGAGCATGCAGCAGAACAGACATCGCCCCCACACCCCATGAACCACCCAACCTGAGGAGAGCTGGAAGAACCAACAGACCATGGACACCAGCAACAATCCCACAGCTGGGGCATGGTGCCCCAGCACACCCCCTGGCAAACTGTAACCAGAACATAAGGAGGTTAGGCAACCCCATGCTACACCATCCCACCAATGCAGAACACACCCTGCACAGCGATCCCCAGAAACCCTGCCCAGGAGCAGCGCCCAGCAGTGCATGTCGCCCCATGCATCCCATCACCCCACTGTGAAAATGCAACCCTGTGCACCATGGAGCCATGCAAGGCAGACCCACCATGGGCACCCTGCAGCTGACGGCAGCAGCCACAATGCAACAACTGCAGACACTGTGCCGCCTGCACGGCCTACCCGAGGTACAGCTGAGAGACTGACCCTGCGTTGGCACATGAGATACCCTACATGTGACAGGGCCTGCCCCAGAACCCACCACCAGAGGTACAGCACCCTGCACAACCACACAAGGACACACCCTGTCCCAGCACTGGCCCCAACAGCCAGCACAGATGCCCACAGTGGTGCATGGAAGCATGTGCCACACAGGATGCAACACAGAGCACGGACAAACACCCACCCATACGCAAGGGCACACCAACACAGGGACACATTAGTGGGGCAACAAACCCACTGGCGTGAGGCCACAGCAGCCATAAACTCATAGTCAGCACCCCTCTATGGCACAGGTGTACCAGCCACCCTGCTCATGCACCATGAATCCGTACGCCACCAACATGCGGCCGGAGCACAAGTGACAGACATTGGAGCACAGTCCCTGCAACAAACACAAGTGACAGCATGGAGGGGGGACAACAATAGTGGAGGCCACAGTGCCACCCAAGGCAGACGTGACAGGAGGCAATCCTGCATTGTGCCGGGTACAGGGGGTGTCCAGCATGGACAGCCACCACTGACATGCCAGCAGACCGTGCATAGCACAGACATGCAAGGGTGTCAGCTGCACAGACCATGGACAGTCTGACAGGGGCACCATGGACACAGTGCATGCACTGTGGACCACTGCACATAGGTGTCCAATGCACAGAGAACAACACACATACCACAGACAGTGACCGGGTCCCTCGCCCACACCATAGGCAGGTCCCTGCCAGATAAACACATGCACACCAGTGCCTGCACCACCCCTGACACCATGCACACCACTGCAGCCAAGCACCTGTAGCCTGCTGCAAATCAGAGACCACCACAGTTGTCATAACAAAATGAATGTATTGAACAATGGTAACAAACAAACTTATTTACAATTATTTACAAGGGTATGGGGAAAGGGCCACAAACCAGGTGGGAGAAGGCATGGGGCAGGGGTGAACAAATGGGAGAGGGAAGAAGGGGTATGATGGTGGGTCCAGGGGGGTTAGGTGAGTCATGGCGCATGGAGGGCCTATTGCCTGCCTCACTCTCCACTCCTGTGGCGCCTCCAGGTGCTTCGTCTCCAGACCCCGTAAATGGAGTTGCGCCCTAGAGGGCGTTCCAGTTGGTGGCTTCCAGACATTTGGCAGCCCATCACTGCACCATAGGTCCTGTGCTGTCACTGTGTGGGGGGTGGGGGGAATGTCACAGGGCAGGGCAGAGACATTAACGCTACTGTGTTCCCTTACAGCTCCTGAGCATCTACATGGGTCAGCGGTGGTGGGTGTGTCCACTGAGGGTGATACCCTGGACATGGAGGAGCACCCATCCACCTCCACAGGTGTCCAAGGGTCAGGCCCACAGCATACCTGCCTGTCTGTCCAGACTGAAGATGTTGGTGCTGGTGCGGAAGAGGCCCTGCCTGTGTCCCAGCATGACTGCAGCCACGGATTCCAGCATGCTGTGACATGGACTGGTGCCGGATCTGGCATTGATGATGGTGGATCACACATCCCAGACAGTGATACATGTGGGCCGCAGGATGGTCCCACAGCAGGAAATGGCATGGGCGTAGCCATGGATGGTGCCACTGTGGAGGCCTGCGTGACATCACAGTCCCAGCCTGTGCATGTATGCCCCAGTGGGGCAGCACTGGTATGCATCCAGGCTGGTGGGACTGTTGCGGCTGCTGCGGTGGCACCGATTAGCCCTGGTGATCAGTGGCCAGAGGGGCAGTGTCAGCAGTTGGCCAGTGGCAATGGGGGGACAGTGTCGGGGGGCAGCGTCAGTGCACCATGTGTGGATGTGCCCTAGCATGGCTCTGGTGTGCAGTGCCCATCATCAAGGGGTGTTGCCCAGCAGGGCCAGGAACACCATGAGGGACAGCATGCCGATCCGGCGGATGATCTCTTTGATGAGCTCAGCTGCCTACTCCAGGCTTCCGTGGATCAGCAGTTGGGGCTTGTGACGGCAGTGGATGTACTCAGTGTGGTTCTGTGCTAGGCAGAGGAACAGCACAGCAGAGACCATGGTCTGCTCCTGGCAGAGATGACCTGGCAGTGGGAGGATGTGACCGCTGCCATTGACAGGCAGACACGTGCATTCATAGCTGTCATGGCCACATTGGAAACCCATTTTTTTGCCCATGCGCCGCAGACACCGCATAGTGTCACATCCACCCCCCGTTCCTGGTGTCGTGCGACACTTTCCATGTTGATGCCAGGTTCGGCGGTGAGCATACTGAGCATACCTGGCGTTGGCATGTTCGGTGAGCTGCAGACACCTGCATGAACATGGCCGTGTTCCTGCAGCCTCGCCCCTGGGGGGCCGTCGGTGCCACCCCATGAGGCCAATGGTCAGCCTGGCACAGCTGACAGATCTTGGCTGGGCTACCCATGCATCCGTAGCAGCCATGGCACTGTGCTGCATGACCAACCTGTCTCCCACCATGGCCACTGTCTGCCGCTGCCCTGTGTGCAGTGTGTTGTGCAACGTACGATGCACGGGTTGGGTACCCAGCCCTGCACACACACTCGGTCCATGTGCACACCCTCCCAGCTGCTGGCCACTGTGGCATGTGCATGATGATGCCTGCGTCGTGCTGTCTGCCAGTGTGCAATGGTGCCCAACATCTGAGACACGCACAGTGACACCCACTGGGTGTGGTCATGTGTGGACCTATGTGTGGCTAGGGGTTGCAGTCAGGATTGGCGTGCCTTCTACCCCTTGTGCATGTCTGTGTGATGTGTGTGTGTGTGTGTGTGTGTGTGTGTGTGAGCGCATGTCATGTTTGACCCTACCCATCACTGACGGCATGTGCAGTTCCACGCTCAGATCCATTCCCTTGCTGCCATCTGCCCCTGGGGTTCATCCATGCCTGTCTGTGGGTTGTGCCCTTGTCATTGATGGTTGCACACGGCCCCATGACCTACCTGTGTTGGACGAAGTGCTCCTCTGTGATGGTATCCAGGTGCAGCTGTGACATCCGGATCAGGCGGGGGTTCCTTCGCCCAGGGGGTGGCTGCCCATCACCGTCTGGACCGACATCCTCATCGTCCCCATCGCCGTCCCCCTCTTTGACCTCTACGGCTATCCCACAGTCATTGGCCATGTTGTGCAGGATGCAATAGGTCAGGAATAGCTTGCAGGCATTCCAGGGGCTGTACTGTAGGGCACCACTAGATGTGTCCAGGCACCAGAAACACGCCTTCAGCATCCTGAACACCCACTCGATGACATTCCGTGTGGTGGCGTGTGCCTCATTGTACCATTGCTGCGATGGGGTTGCAGGGCACCTGTATGGTGTGGGCAGCCAGGGTCAGAGCGGGTAGCCACTTTCACCTGTTTGTAGAGGGTGGACATTAGTATGGTGGCCGGCGTTGCTCTGCCATGGGCCGTCAAGGCCGGTACTCATGGCACCTCTGACTATGCCTCCCCACATCTGCTCATGTCATCCTGCATGATGTTCATACTCGCCCACAAGGTGGCCAGTGGGGATGTCCTCACTCTCAAACCTGTGGCACAGTGTCGACTGGTGCCAGATGAATGCATCATGTGCTCCCCCAGGGTGCGTGGCACAGACATTGGTTATGCACCCCCTGGCATCACACACCACCTGGCAGTTGATGCTGGCATAACCCTTCTGGTTGATGTAGGACACACCATATGGGCCAGGTGGCGTGCAGATGGCCACATGGATGCAGTTAATGGCCCCGAGCACGCCAGTTATATGTGCTACCCTGTGGAACTCTTGTATGTGTGCTGTGCGCTCCGCCTGTGTGCTGGGGAAACGGATGTACTCCACAGCATGTGGCAGCAGTGCGCTGAGAAATTGTGTGAGTAGGCATGATGCGGCCAACTAGGTTATGCCTGTTGTGTCCCTTGTTGGTCTCTGGAAGGTGCCTGTGGCAAGCAGGCACATGACAGCTGTCACCTTTGTCTCCACTGACAGAGCATGGCTCCATCGTGTGGGTGCCTGCATCTCATCACTGCACAGTTCACAGAGCCACCTCAGGATCACCCAGTTCAGGTAGTACCAGCCCACAATCTCTGTGTCAGTGTAGTGTTCGAAGGTGGTGCGGGCTCAGTACCACCTGTTGGGGGAGTACCACCGATGGGCCCTTCCACGGCCGCGTGGCACTGGCCATGTCTCTGGCTGATTTTCCCCCCTCTAGCAGCTGTAATCCTGTTCCCCTCACTGTCCTTTTGTGATGCTCCCCCTGCACCGGGTACACCTCTGATCTTTGGCTGTCCTGCCTACTGCCACTGCCCTCAGTCCACTGTGGTATTTCCCTGTCACTCCAGCACAGTAGCACTGGCTCCCCACTCCTGTCCTGTTCCTGGTTGTTTCCAGGTGTGCCCTGTCCTACTCCTGTCCAGTCCTGCTCACTGTTACTGTCTGCCTTGTTGCTGTCACCTCACTCCCACCTTTGGCTTCCCTGTAGCATTCTTGTGCCTGTCTCTTGTTCCTTTTTATTTTGGATCATTTCCGATATTGCGCAACTTCTGCTAGCTCCCCTATTGCGCATAGCGCATGCTGTTGAATATCGCACTACGCCATTTATTCATGGTTCCTCCCCCTACGGTTGCGCATGCATTCATTACTATTGCGCTCTTGCACATTGCAACCTGTGCAGCACAGCTGCCTCCCGCTGAATATCACACAATGGCGCATTTTCATACTTGCGCTGGTGCATCTCTGTTGTGCATGGCGCATCCCTTTTGAATATCTGGGCCACTATGTTTAGTTCCTTTTTTAAGACTTATTCAGCAAGATGATTTAATTTGGGGTATTAAACCACAGGGGGTATCTTTAGAAGTAAAGACAGTAGCATGTGCAGATGATCTCTGCATTTTTGTAGCAGCTCCGGCTTCAGGTGAAAGGGTTATGGAACAAGTAGAATGTTACTCCATTATTGCAGGTGTACGAGTTAACAAAGGGAAAAGTGTTATCTATCCCCTTAATGATACTGTGCCACATTTAGATACTAACCAGGGAGTTTTAGTGTCCAATGAGCCTTTTTTCTGTGTTGGGGGTTTGATTTGGGAGGAGAGATAATGGTTTAATGACTTGGACGGAGAACATAGCGCTGGCAAAAATAAAAGTGTCACTTTGGAAAGGGTGGCAACAGACAAAGAAGAAGAAAGTGGCTGTTGTGAAAACCTTTCTTCTTCTCCTTTTCTTATTTATTAATGTGGTCTCCCCTATCCCTTTAGCCCTGGAACTATCTCTGCTGAGTTTAGTTTTTCAGATAATGTGGGGGTGCAGATTGAATCTCATCAAACATGAAGTCCTGTATTTGCCACTTACTTAGGGAGGTTTAAATTTGTTAAAGCCAGTAGCTTTTTATTTTAGTATCTTTTTTCATAAAAATTTACTTGATTTTTCTAAACCTAGTTTAGCCATTTGCTTTCTTTTTGCACGAAGTTGGATACAACCCCTGCATGATTTATGGTAAGTGAGGGGTGTGTTACCCCCTAATGCTAAGACAAGTACCCTCTATTTTAAGCTTGTGTTAGTTAAGTTAAAAAATGGAGATTGAATCTCTCTATATGCAGCATGCAGACTAGTAGACAGGTCTATGCTGTTTTACAAGATTTGGGATTTGCTTCCATTGTACCCTTTGAGGGTATACCACAGATTTATTACACAAAGTTGTTGAGTACCTTACAGGACTCATTTATTCCACCACGAGTGTGGGATGTTATATGATTGACCTGCCATGGTAGACTCTATGTGAAAGGAAACGCAAAACAAAAGAGTATATCAGAAAGGATGTGTCCTAGAACCTGTTGCGTCACACAGGAGGAGATGATGTCTCACTTCCTAATTTATTGCCCTCATGTGCAAGAGATATGGTCCCAGTTGACTTTGAAGTGGGAAACACCATATTGGGGTAATGTGTCCTATCCGGATGTAGTGGGGGGGTTCGTTTGGTAACTTGGGTTTGGACGTGGGTTTAATCAGGCTTATTTTTGCCTTTATAAGGTTTATGTTATGGCAATCCAGGTGTGAGTGGGTACTGCAACTAAAGTATCAAGATCTAGGTACTATTATTAATATTTTTGAACAGAAATTGTATAAGCAATGTTTATATGAGAATCTCCATATGTTACATACTGTTTGGATTCTTCAGTGGAAGGATGTTCCCTTTATGAAAGATAAGATTGGATAGTTTCCTTTTTGTTCTTTTTTCCCATGCATTTTCTTTAGATTAATAATGTTTGAGACCATTATTTCTTTAGTACTATTGTATGGAGTTATATTATGATTTTTTTCTCGTGTTTTGTTTCTTCAGTAGCATTTCTTATATGACGTTAGACACTGTTCTGTATTGTCATGCGTTACTGATTTCATTTCCCATATTCTTTTTGAGAAGTGCCAGAGGATCATTAATATCCACCTGAACAGGCAGACAGAAACGACAGGAGCACCCCCCATGCTACAGTACAGTGTCAGTACTGGGATTTAAAGAGCGAGTGGAGCCAAACCAGGCAGACAGGAAAATAATATAAATTTTAAGAAGCAGTCAGTTATAAAATGTTATTTCTGAAGTACCTTTCTTTTACCTTTTGCCTATCAGAGAGTCCTCTATGTCATACTGTTGTGGTGGCTGTGTGGAGCCGCTCTTAGCATAGCAACTGACGTATCTAGCTCTACTGCCCCCCACTACATCATCAGCATTTGGTAGGCTTGGGGTGGGTCAGAAGTTGGTCAACTGGTTGGCAAACTGGTTGATGGGCAGAACACAGAGAGTGGTGGTATACGATATACAGTCAAAAGAGATGCAAGTCACAAGTGGCGTACCTCAGGGATCAGTCCTGGGGCCAGTCCTCAAAAATATCTTCAGCAGTGACATTGCAGATGGACTGGAAGGTAAGGTTTGTCTGTTTGCAGATGACACTAAGCTCTGCAACAGAGTAGATGATCCAGATGGTGTGGGCAGAATGAGAAGAGATCTGGATAAACTAGCAAAATGGTAGGAAGAGTGGCAACTGGGGTTTAATGCAAAGAAGTGCAAGATCATGCACATAGGGAAGAGAAACCCTGAAGCCACCTATAGGCTGGAAGGAGAGTTGCTGGCAGTCTCAAGGGAAGAAAGAGACTTGGGCATCATCATCACTGATGACCTGAAATCATCCAAGCAGACCACTAAAGCAGTAGGTAAGGCTAGAGGGATGTTGGGGTGTATTAGTAGGGGTATCACAAGTCAGAAGAGGAAGGTAATAATCCCTCTTTACAAGACACTGGTTAGGCCCCATCTGGAGTACTGCATGCAGTACTGGAGGCCACACCTTCACAAAGACATTAACCGAATTGAGGCAGTCCAGAGAAGGGCAACCACAATGGTGCAGGGACTGCATCAGAAAACATATGAAGAGAAATTAACGGAGCTCAATATGTATACCCTAGAGCAAAGGAGGGAGAGAAAGAAGTGATATGATTGAAACATTTAAACACCTTAGGGGCATTAACAAGGTGAAAGAGTCTAACATGTTTCAATATAAGAAAAATAGCAGAACAAGAGGACACAGCATGAGATTAGAGGAAGGCCGATTAAGTGGTAATGTGAGGAAGTTCTTTTTCACAGAAAGGGTGGTGGATGCATGGAACGGCTTACCTCAGGAAGTGGTGGATATGAATACAGTGCAGGGCTTCAAACAGGCATAGGATAGGCATAAAGGAGCAATACAGATGAGTACGAATAGATAGGCCATTGACAGAGCAAAGGCCAATGGCACATTCATAAGGTAGAAAAAGAAATGGGCAGACTGGATGGGCCTTGTGGTCCTTATTTGCTGTCAACTTCTATCTTGCTATGGTGATTTCACTGACAGTGAAATCACATGTGAATGACCTGGCAGTCACTGAATTGTTGTTCCTAAGTAGCAGTGATGTCACAGTCAGTGAGGTTAAGATGCTGGCGATGTAGTGGGGGCAGTATAGCTAGCTATGTCAGCTGCCACACAGAGTGCTGTTCCACACATCACACATATTAACATCAGGTAAACAATCTTCTAATTAAACAAAGGGAAAAGATAAAGTACCTCAAATGTATAAAAGGTAATGGTTGACTGCTTTTAAAATCTAATATTAGTTTTAGGCAGTACACAAGCTCTTTAACCCACATCCCTAGTGTGGGGATAGAACCCCCAACCTTCTGATCTTCCAGTCTCAGAGGCCAGTGTGTATGCTATTTTTGCATCTTTCATTTGTTAGTTTTTACACAAATTCTCTCAGACATTTTTTCTGACCACCTGATGGAATCTTGAATTAGTTAAATAAATGTTATTATTTTCTTCAAGGCCTTGACCCTGCAACTAAACACACATTCAGTACATCATATTCTAAAATGAGAAAGAAAAGTCTTCTGTTTCCACTCCTTGCCTGCAGTATGTGCTGTGGAAAGGAATGTCAGGCAGCTAGCAATCTGCATTTCACAGTATGTAATCTGACACTGAGTCTACAGATGACTTTCGTTTTCATAAAAAACAAAAAACCAAAAGAAATAAGTCCCCTAGGTGTTAGACTGAGCTGGACAGATAATAGAAAGAGCAGTTTAAAAAGTGTTTTTTTGTTAATATCCTGAAAAGTTCTGAGGTACAATATGGTAGCATCTCCCCTTCCCCCTTCATATGTCTTTAACATAGAGCAACAAACTGCAAATATTAGAGGGGAGGTGCACTACTTTGCAGCTGTGAAGAAATACATACTAATGTCTAAAATGGAAGTTCTAAGAAAAGCTCTTTTAGAGCTACATATGACAGAAGGGCTCTACACTGTGCCCACAGCCCTAAAAAGCAACCATGGCAGTGTCAGCTATCTATATAGTACCTCCCCTATCAGCACTTGTTCCATATCAGCACTATATTAAAAAGGAGCCATGCCATTGTCACCTATCTATACAGTACCTTCCACACCACCACTCATTTCATGTTGGCTATACATTAAAAATCAGCCTTGCCAATGTCACCTATCTATACAGTACCTCTCACACAAGCACTCATTCCATGTCGGCCATACATTATAAAGTAGCCATGCTAGTGTCACCTATCTATACAGTACCTTCCACACCAGCACTCGTTCCATGTCAGCCACACATTAAAAAACTGTCCTGCCAGTGTCACCTATCTATACAGTACCTCCCCAACCAGAACTCCTTCAATCTCAGCCATACATTAAAAAACTGTCCTGCCAGTGTCACCTATCTATACAGCACCTCCCCAACCAGGAATCCTTCAATCTCAGCTATACATTAAAAAGATATCCTGCCAGGGTCAGCTACCCCTCCTGCATCAGCACTAGTGCAATCAGCACTGCTTCAAATGGCAGTCTCTGCTGTCCACCTCAGCTGAAGTTACAGCAGCACTCTTTGTTAGAAACCAAATTATTTATTTCAGAACTAATATTCATCTGACAAAGATATCAAGATATATATTTTTCTTTTTGTTTTCTGTATGCCATGCCAAGCAACTCCCTTTTTGATTATAAATAGGGGCCTCTTTCTTCCAAGTGTGCTCAAGTTAAAGTTATATTTCCTACTGTGTTTTAAAAACTGTTTTTAACTACAGGTTAAGTACGTGACCGAGCTTCACCCTGCCAGCATAAATTGCATCCCAGTGTGATATCCACTGCAACAACAGAGAGCTCTCACCCATGTCCTGTTAGAAAAATTAAGTCAGGTGCACCTGCACTGGGGCTCAAGGACTCCTTGGGGTGGGGGTGGGCTGAGGGTGCTGGGTAAAAAGTAAATTGCTTTTAATTGAAATGTTATTGTTGCTTAGAGTATGCAGACAGTGCAACCCTACTGTTTCTACTTTTCCTGTGCTACCGTTTTTTCATTCCTTCCATGCCCTTAAACAGTTGTTTGAATTGTATTTTATGGAGCAGGGATGGTCATTGTTGGTGACATCATCTGATTTGGTGATAGGGACTGTGCAGACACTTTCCCACAGCAACTTGATCAGTGTCAGGTATTGCACTCACAGCAGCACTGTCACTATCAGCTATCCCTCCCACAATAACACCGTCACTGTCAGCTATCCCTTCCACAACAACACCGTCAGTGTCAGCTATCCCTCCCACACCAGCACTGTCACTGTCAGCTATCCCTCCCACAACAACACCGTCACTGTCAGCTATCCCTTCCACAACAACACCGTCAGTGTCAGCTATCCCTCCCACAACAACATCATCAGTGTCAGCTATCCCTCCCACAGCAGCACTGTCACTGTCAGCTATCCCTCCCACAGCAGCACTGTCACTGTCAGCTATCCCTCCCACAACACCATCAATGTCTGCTATCCCTCCCACAGCAGCACTGTCACTGTCAGCTATCCCTCCCACAACAACACTGTTAGTGTCAGCTATTGCACCCACAGCAGTACTGTCACTGTCAGCTATCCCTCCCACAACAACACCATCAGTGTCAGCTATCCCTCCCACAACACCATCAGTGTCAGCTATCCCTCCCACAGCAGCACTGTCACTGTCAGCTATCCCTCACACGACAACACCGACAGTGCCAGCTATCGCACCCACAGCAGCACTGTCACTGTCAGCAATCCTTCCCACAACAACACCGTCAGTTTCAGCTATCACACCCACAGCAGCACTGTCACTGTCAGCTATCCCTCCCACAACAACACTGTCAGTGTCAGCTATCGCAACCACAGCAGCACTGTCACTGTCAGCTATTCCTCCCACAGCAGCAGCATCAGTGTCAGTTATCCCTCCCACAGCAGCACCCTCAGTGTCAGCTATTCCTCACACACCAGCACCGTCAGTGTCAGCTATCCCTCCCACAGCTGCACCTTCACTGTCAGCTATCCCTCCCACAGCAGCAGCATCAGTGTCAGTTATCCCTCCCACAGCAGCACCCTCAGTGTCAGCTATTCCTCCCACGGCAGCACCATCAATGTCAGGTATCCCTCCCACAGCAGCGCCCTCAGTGTCAGATATTCCTCCCACAACAGCACCATCAGTGTCAGCTATCCCTCCCACAGCACTGTTAGTGTCAGCTATCCCTCCCACAGCACTGTTAGTGTCAGCTCTCTCTTCCACAGCAGTGGCATCAGTGTCACCTATCCCTCACACAGCAGCAGCAGCACTGTCAGTGTCAGCTATCCCTTCCACTGCAGCACCATCAGTGTCAGCTATCCCTCCCACTACAGCAACGTCAGTGTCAGCTATCCCTCCCATTGCAGCACCATCAGTGTCAGCTATCACTCCAACAGCAGCACCGTCAGTGTCAGTTATCCCTCCCACAGCAGCATCATCAGTGACAGCTATCCCTCCCTCAGCAGCACTGTCAGTGTCAGCTATCCCTCCCACAGCAGCAGCGTTGGTGTCAGCTATCCTTCCCATAGCAGCACCTTCATTGTCAGCTATCCCTCCCACAGCAGCAGCGTTGGTGTCAGCTATCCCTTCCACGGTTGCACCATCAGTGTCAGTTATCCCTCCCACTGCAGCACCATCAGTGTCAGCTATCCCTCCCACAGCAACATCATCAGTGACAACTATCACTCCCACAGCAGCACTGTCAGTCTCACATATATCCCTACCATATCACTGTCAGTGTCACCTATCCATCCCACACCAGCAGTGTTGGTGTCAGCTATCCCTCCTGCAGCACAACCATTGATGTCTGTTATCCCTCCCACAGTAGCACCGTCAGTATCAGCTATTCCTCCCTCAGCAGCACCGTCACTGTCAGCTATGATTCCCTCAGCAGCACCGTCAGTGTCAGCTATCCCTCCCACAGCACTGTTGGTGTCAGCTATCTCTTCCACAGCAGTAGCATCAGTGTCAGCTATCCCTCCCTCAGCAGCACCATCAGTATCAGCTATCCCTTCCTTAGCAGCACCGTCAGTGTCAGCTATAATTCCCACAGCAGTAGTGTCTGTCAGCTACGCCTCCCACAACAACACTATCAGTCTCAGCTATCCCTCCCACAGAAACACTGTCACTGTCAGCTATCCCTCCCATAGCAGCACCTTCATTGTCAGCTATCCCTCCCACAGCACCGTCAGTGTCAGCTATCCCTCCCACAGTACTGTTGGTGTCAGCTATCTCTTCCACAGCAGTAGCATCAGTGTCAGCTATCCCTCCCTCAGCAGCACCATCAGTATCAGCTATCCCTCCCTTAGCAGCACCGTCAGTGTCAGCTATAATTCCCACAGCAGTAGTGTCTGTCAGCTATGCCTCCCACAACAACACTATCAGTCTCAGCTATCCTTCCCACAGAAACACTGTCACTGTCAGCTATCCCTCCCATAGCAGCACCTTCATTGTAAGGTATCCCTCACACAGCAGCACCATCAGTGTCAGGTATCCCTCCCACAGCAGCACCATCAGTGTCATCTATCCCTACGACAGAAGCACTGTCAATGTCAGCTACACCTCCCACAGCAGCACCATCAGTGTCAGCTATCCATCCCACAACAACACTATCAGTCTCAGCTATCCCTCCCACAGAAACACTGTCAGTCTCAGCTATCCCTCCCCTAGCAGCACCATCAATGTCAGCTATCCCTCCCACAGCAGCAGCATCAGTGTCAGGTATCCCTCCCACAGCAGCAGCATCTGTGTCAAGTATCCCTCACACAGCAGCACCTTCATTGTCAGGTATCCCTCCCACAGCAGCACCATCAGTGTCATCTATCCCTACGATAGAAGCACTGTCAATGTCAGCTACACCTCCCACAGCAGCACATTCAGTGTTAGCTATCCATCCCACAACAGCACTGTCAGTGCCAGCTAGCCATCCCACAGTAACACTGTCAGTGTCAGATATCCCTCGCATAGCACCGTTAATGTCAGCTATCACTCCTACAGTAACACTGTCAATGTCAGCTATCCCACCCACAGCAGTACCATCATTGTCAGCTATCCATCCCACAGCAGCACTGTCTGTGTCAGTTATCCCTCCCGCAGCAATACCATCATTGTCAGCTATCTCTCCCACAGCAGGACTGTCTGTGTCAGCTATCCCTCCCACAGCAGTACCATCATTGTCAGCTATCCATCCCACAGCAGCACTGTCTGTGTCAGCTATCCCTCCCACAGCAGTACCATCATTGTCAGCTATCCCTCCCACAGCAGTACCATCATTGTCAGCTATCCCTCCCACAGTAGTACGATCATTGTCAGCTATCCATCCCACAGCAGCACTGTCTGTGTCAGCTATCCCTCCCACAGCAATACCATCATTGTCAGCTATCCATCCAACAGCAGGACTGTCTGTGTCAGCTATCCCTCCTACAGCAGTACCATCATTGTCAGCTATCCCTCCCACAGCACTGCCATCATTGTCAGCTATCCATCCCACAACAGCATTGTCTGTGTCAGCTATCCCTCCCACAGCAATACCATCATTGTCAGCTATCCATCCCATAGCAGCAATGTCTGTGTCAGCTATCCCTCCCACAGCAGTACCATCATTGTCAGCTATCCATCCCACAGCAGGACTGTCTGTGTCAGCTATCCCTTCCACAGCAGTACCATCATTGTCAGCTATCCATCCCACAGAAGAACCATCAATGTCAGCTATCCCTCCCACAACAGCACCATCAGTGTCAGATACCCCTCCAACAGCAGCAACATGTGTTAGCTATCCCTTCAACAGCAGCAAAATCACTGTCTGCTATCCCTGCCACAGCAGTGGTGTCAGTGGTGTCAGTGTCAGCCATCCCTTCCACACCAGCACAGTCAGTGACAGTTATACCTCACACTGCAGCACCTTCAGTGTCAGATATCCAACCCAATGCAGCATGATTAGTGTCCGCTATCCATCCAACACCAACACCTTCAGTGTCAGCTATCCTTCCCACAGCACTGTTAGTGTCAGCTATTCCTCCCTCAACAGCACCATCAGTGTCACCTATCCCTCCCACTGCAGCACTGTCAGTCTCGCATATATCCCTCCCACAGCACTGTCAGTGTCACCTATCCATCCCACAGCACTGTTAGTGTCAGCTATCTCTTCCACAGCAGTAGCATCAGTGTCACCTATCCCTCCGACAGCAGCAGCACTGTCAGTGTCAGCTATCCCTCCCACTACAGCACCGTCAGTGTCAGCTATCCCTCCCACTGCAGCACTATCAGTGTCAGCTATCACTCCAACAACAGCACCGTCAGTGTCAGCTATCCCTCCCACAGAAGCACCGTCAGTGACAGCTATCCCTCACACAGCAGCACTGTCAGTCTCACATATATCCCTCCCACAGCACTGTCAGTGTCACCTATCCATCCCACACCAGCAGTGTTGGTGTCAGCTATCCCTCCTGCAGCACAACCATCGATGTCTGTTATCCCTCCCATAGTAGCACCGTCAGTATCAGCTATCCCTCCCTCAGCACCGTCAGTGTCAGCTATAATTCTCACAGCAGCACCGTCAGTGTCAGCTATCTCTCCCACAGCACTGTTAGTGTCAGCTATCTCTTCCACAGCAGTAGCATCAGTGTCAGCTATCCCTATAACAGCAGCAACATGTGTTAGCTATCTCTTCAACAGCAGCAAAATCACTGTCAGCTATCCCTCCCACAGCAGTGGTGTCAGTGTCAGCAATCCCTTCCACACCAGCACAGTCAGTGTTAGTTATCTCTCACACTGCAGCACCATCAGTGTCAGATATCCATCCCAATGCAGCATGATTAGTGTCCGCTATCCATCCAACACCAGCACCATCAGTGTCAGCTATCCTTCCCACAGCACTGTCAGAGTCAGATATCCCTTCCACAGCAGCACCATCAATATCTGCTGTCCCTCCCATAGCAGCACCGCCAGTGTCAGGTATCCCTCCTACACCAGCACCGTTGGTATCAGCTTTCCCTGTCACAGCTGCACTGTCTGTGTCAGCTATCCCTCCCACAGCAGAAAAATCACTGTGAGCTATCCTTCCCACAGCAGCAGCATTGATGTCAGCTATCCCTCCCAAAGAAGCACCATCAATGTCAGCTATCCCTCCCACAGTGCCCAAGCAGTGTCAGTTGTCCCTCCCACAGCAGCACCATCAGGTGTCAGCTATCCCTCCCCCAGCAGCACCGTCAAGTGTCAGCTATCCCTCCCATAGCAGCAGCATTGGTGTCAGCTATCCCTCCCAAAGAAGTACCATCAATGTCAGCTGTCCCTCCCACTTCAGCCCAAGCAGTGTCAGTTATCCCTCCCATAGCCACATCATCGGTGTCAGCTATCCCTTCCACAGCAGCACCATCAGTGTCAGCTATCCCTCCCACAGCAGCAGCATTGATGTCAGCTATTCCTCCCAAAGAAGCACCATCATTGTCAGCTATACCTCCCACAGTGCCCAAGCAGTGTCAGTTATCCCTCCCATGGGAGCACCTTCAGTGTTAGCTATCCATCCCACAACAGCACTGTCAGTGCCAGCTAGCCATCCCAAAGTAACACTGTCAGTGTCAGATATCCCTCACACAGCGCCGTCAGTGTCAGCTATCACTCCCACAATAACACTGTCAATGTCAGCTATCCCTCCCATAGCAGTACCATCATTGTCAGCTATCCCTCCCACAGAAGAACCACCAGTGACAGCTAACCCTCCCAGAACAACACTGTCAGTGTCAGCTATCCCCTCCCACAGCAGCAGCATCAGTTTGTGATATCCCTCCCACTGTAGCACCATCAGTGTCAGCTATCCCTCCAACAATAGTACTGTCAGTGTCAGCTGTCCCTCCCACAGCAGCAGTGTCAGTGTCAGCTATCCCTCCCACAGCAGCACTGTTAATGTCAACCTATCTTCCTACAGTAGCACTGTCAATGTCAGCTATCCCTTCCACTGCACCCCCAGAGTCAGCTATGCACTATTGCTAATGCACTCAATGTCAACCATCACAAAACACACCAGAAACAATGCAGATCCAGATGTGACTCAGACTTGTCACCTACATGTTTGAGTCTTGTTGTTTAAGATGGAGTTGTAGTGTCAGTGGCTGAGCAAGTTGCACATTAGGCTCTGAGGCTAGGAGATGGGAAGGTTTGGGTTCTAGCCATACACCAGGCACTTGGGTTGAATGATTCTGTAATTTTTATTTTATTGAAACGTTTCACCAGGAAGGTTACACTGAGCAACAATGCTCATCTCACAGTACATCCTGGGGGAAGGGGAGTGGGAACAATAGTAGTACAACAGCATACATACATCTTAGCAGTATATAGACAGACTATACAGTTAACAACCAACAATAGCTAATAACATTTCTCGATTAGGATACATTTGTGAGTGGCTGACGGGGGTATAGTCAAAAGGTACTCTTGCAGTCTCAGTGAGGTGCTGTTCTCCTGAGTTGCCATCTTGATGATGAGACATTAAACCAGGGTCCTATCTGCCTGTTCTGGTGGTTGTTCAAGTGGACATTATAGATGCCATGGTACGTATTGAAAAGAGTGGGGTAATTTCCCTGTGTCCTGGCTAAATTTCTCCCCAGTCAATAAGAACAGCACCAGCAACTTAATCAGATGCAGTTTGTCAGTTTGCATTTGTATCCCACCTACCCCATGATGAGGTTGAAAATAGGTAGAGTTGCCTAGCCCTTCTTTTCTGGTCAACAAAACTAAATAAATAAAAAAGTGGATGAATTAGGATTTCTGCTTTCTAAAGCCAGATTGTATATACTTAGATAAACAGAGGCATGGCTTGATTCATATTCCCTGATGTGCGAAATTGAATACAATGGATACTCAGTCTGTTACCAGGATATAAACTGAAATGAAGGTAGGGTTGCTCCATTAATCAAGTCCAACCTCCATTAGAAATAAAAAAAATACTAACTTGCATGCAAGTTTAAGATACTTTCCTGTCAACTGTCCCTGAGTTTCAGAGATATCCCTGATTTTGCCTCAAAATTTACCTCTGTCCCTCCGAAAATCTGTGTTTCCATGAGTGAGCAGTACTGATATAAACACAAAATAGTGTCAGACATTCAAGTTACGTGCTTGTCCTTGTTGAGAAAAATATTTTTCACTGAGCTCCTTATAAGGTTAGCTTTCAGAGTGGATACCATCAGTTTCTAAGATGTGTCCCTGATTTTGCCCCTTTGTCCCTGACTTCTTTTAGCCTTGGTCCCTGATTTATGAGACAGGAGGTTGAGAGATAATGGTAGCATATTAATCAGATGACATTTGCTTTTGAAGGAATAGTACTGTGACTGTGAGTTTCATATACAGACCCTCTAGTGGTGAAAGTACCGTATGCGGTTTCAACATCTTTGATGGATAGGTCCCTTCCCTGGAACCAAATGAATATACTTTATCTTGGTAGGAGACCTCATCATCAGTCTTGTGTGTTCATTAGGTTGTAGATCAAAGCTAGAGCATGCATTCAATGCTTCTAGCTGATTTCAACTGATCCAAGTGCCAAAACATATCACAGAAGTAACAGTAATCAATAATCAGTTAAGACAGTGGACATTACATAATAATATAGGTTGTATAAAACATTGGGAAGATTATATCGAAGATCTCTCCTATTATTGTAGAGATGGACTACATATAAGTAAAAAAGGCAGTAGAAAATTAGGAATGGAAATTAAGAAAATAGTTGATGAAAATTTAAACTAAAGACTAAAGGGAGAAGGGAAGGAAGTAGGAAACTTGAGTGGAACAGAAGTAAAAATAAAATATTGTAAAATATTGAGAACAGAATATAGAGTAAAAAAAATAAAAAATGGAATGAACATATGGTTTCTGAACACCAGAAGTCTGAACATAGGAAAAAGGGCAGAGTTAGAAGTTAAATTACTTACTGATAACACGGATATGTGTATGGTGACAGAAACATGGTGGGATACTGAAGTTCAATGGAATAGGAATATTGAAGGATATAGGTTGTATTCTACTGTAAAGAAAGAAGGAATAAAAGAAGAGGGGGATAGCAATCTATATAAAGGAAGAAATAAATAGCAGCTATATAAAGATAGTGAAAATGAAAATGTTGAATCCTTATGGATTCAAGTGGTTGATAGTGTAGGAAGAAATATCTTATTTGGATTATATTATAGACCACCAAATTGTAAAAAAGAAATGGATAGAATAATAAATGAGGAAATAATACAGATTGCTATGGAAGGAGACATAATTATAGCAGGTGATTATAATCACCCAGACATATGTTGGGGAAATCAAAAAGGAAGAAATTCAAATAGCAGGAACTTTGTGTCAACGGTGCAAATGGTAGGGCTGGAACAAGTGATAATTAAACCTACTAGAGAAGAGGTTATATTGGACCTATTATTAACTAACAGACCAGGTCTTATTAAGGGTATTAAAATAATGGAACAGTTAGGGAACAGTGACCATGTAATGATAACATTCAATGTTAAACAGGTAATAATAGGTACTAAAGGTAAAACCGTGGTAAAAAATTATCATAGAGTAAATTTTAATAAAATCAAAGAGGAATTAAGAATATGGAATTGGAAAAAGGATTTGATTAACAAATCTGTTACTCAAATGTGGGAATTATTTAAAAACAAATTATTAAATTTAGAAAAACTGTATGTTCCTAAAAAATGTGTATAACAAAAGAGGAAAAAAAACAACATTATGGTGCACTAATAAGGTGTTAAAATCTTGTAACAAAAAGAAGAAAGCATTCAAAAATATGAAGAAATTAGGGACAGAGGAGGCAATAGCATGTTACAAAAAATATCTAAAATTAGTTAAGCAGAATATAAGAAAAGAAAGAAAAAAGATAGAGTTAAATTTGGCATATAGGAAAGATAAGGGTAAAAGTTTTTTTTCACATGTTAATCGGCAAAGAAGAGATAAACAGGGAGGTAGGACCATTACATATAGATGGAAGAGATATTACTGATATAAATGAAATGGCCAATACATTGAATGATTTTTTTGGGGTGAGTTTTTGGAAAAGGAAAAGATGTAAAAAAGATTACAATAAAGGAAAATTATCAAAATATAAAAATAGAAACTACAAAAGAAGAAGAGGAAAGTTTGGTAAATAAAGTCAAAGTACATAAATTAGCTGGACTGGATTTATTACATCCCTGTTATATTAAAGAAGTGTAACCATGGATATCAGAAATCTTGACATATTTATTTAATAGATCATACAAGACAGGGGAAATTCTGGATGACTGGAAAAACACCTACGTGGTACCGTTGTTTAAGAAAGGTAAAAGGGCAGAAGTGACAAATTATAGGCCAGTGAGTCTAACTGCTATATTGGGAAAAATTTATGAGAGTGTATTAATAACTAAAATAGAAAAAGGTCTTGAAATATTAGAATTTAAGGATGAGAAGCAGCATGGATTTAAAAAAAACAGAGCGTACAGTACTAATCATCTGTGTTTCTGTGAAAATATCAAAACTGATTTAAATAATGTCCCCATAGATATAATATTTTTGGACTTTAAAAAAAGCGTTCATCAAAGTACCTCATGATAAACTGATAATGAAATTAATAAATATGGAATTAGATAGTCGAATTACATTATGGATTAAGAATTGGCTGAGCAATAGAACACAACTTGTTAGATTAGTTGGCAAAATGTTGAAATCAATTAAAGTGGAGAGTGGAGTCCCTCAAGGATCCGTGTTAGGACCCATTTTGTTTTCCCTATATATTACTGACTTACATCAAGGAATAACAAATCAAATCACAAAATTTGCTGATGACATTAAGTTAGGAAGACAAGTAGAAACATTAGAACAACATGAAGGACTAAATGAGGATTTAAAGAAAATTGAGAGGTGGGCAGAACAAAATGGGATGAAGTTTAACATAGATAAATCAGTAGTAATGCATTTAGGAAAAAAGATAAAAAGAAAGATAATTATATGCTAAATGATAAGGAAATTAAAAAAGTAGATGAAGAAAAAGACTGTGGGATAGTGATTGATAATAAATTAGATTTTATTAAACATCGAACAATGGCTATCCAGAAAGCAAATAATATGGTGAGTAATATAAAAAGAAGCTTTATTAATAAATCTTTAGCATGTATGGTACCAGTATACAGGTCTTATATTAGGCCATACTTGGATCATGGGTCACAATTGTGGAACCCATATAAGAAAATGGAAATAAAAAGAATTGAAAGAGTACAAAGAAGATATACAAAAATGATTGGAAATTTGGGGAAATATGGGTATAATGAGAAACTAAGACAGATAGGTCTGTGGAGTTTAGAAAAAAGGAGAGAAAGAGGAGATCTAATGATGTTATTTAAGATAGTAAATGATGAAGAATTGAAAAACGAGATGAATTTAGAATTACAAGAAAAAACAACTGGATTAAGAAGATGTACAAATCAGATTAGATTGAGAATGGCCAAAAAGAATAGTATATACTATTCTTTTATAAATAGAGCCAGTAGATTGTGGAATAAATTGCCAGTCAATATAGTGAAAAGTCAAACACTGGCACAGTTTAAAAAAAAATAGACAAATATATAATAGAAAGTAGAATAAAGTGCTCCCACTGATGTAGGGAACAGTTTATATGGACAATGAGTTTTCTGCTGTTCTAAACACCTAGTGTGAGAACCTAGTATGAGTAAGCACCTCTGATGATCAGTGTTGCAGCCACATTTTAAGAAGCCCAAATTAGGACATTTCATATTAAATTATAATTACTCACGGGACAATCTGCAACAGTAAACAATGCAACAGCTTCTTTTCTGTAAATAAACTGAATTATGACAAAGTGTACACATTTTTTTTAATTATTCATATTGTTTCCTAGCATTTTGAGATATTTTATTTATGGTAGCGCAGTTTTCTGCAACATTCAAAGTTACAGAAAACTATGATGCCTCAAGAAGAATTTTGAAAAACCTTGGGCACCTGCACAGTATTTTTTTTTTTTTTTTAGTAGTTTAACCAGGAATAGCACACTAAGCTGAAAGCTTTTTTACAGGAGCAACCTGGGAGCACAAGGGTCACACAGTATGCAAGTGGAAGCTGTCGGATTCAAACCCAGGCCTAGTCTGCTGGATGTCACCAGATTTGAAGCTCAGAGCTTTAGACCACTGCACTATACTGCCCACTTAGTTTAGTTCAATTAATTTACTATACTGGAAAGGCATGTGAGCAAAAGTTGCCCATTTTCGCAAGTGTCCAGTTTTGTACCAAATGGGACAGAAGGGGTACATTGTACAAAGAATATTAAACAGGAGGACAAAATGCAATTATAATAATTTCAAAAAACAGAAACATGCACTGGTTAAGTGCAAGTGGAGAGAATGCAAGAAAGTGCCAATATGACTTAAGGGATACCTAAAGCATTGGACCAGGTAACTAAAATGTAACCCTGCCAGGGAAGGGGAAAGTGGCAGACATGCAGCCATTAAAGGAGGGGGATAGGATGAGAAGCAAGAGGTGGACAATCAGGACTGAGGGCAATTACAAGTACAGGAATGGGAAAGGTGCTCCCGAAGGTTGTGCTTGAAGGAACACCAGATTAAGGCTGGAGGGAGATTGTTGAAGAGTTTTGTTCCCTTGTAGGAAAGGGTGTTTTGGCCCTGGGAGGTGAAAGGGAAGGAGAAGGAGAGGTTGAAGGACCATCTGGTGATCCAGTGATCCAGGAGGGGGCCAACTTAAGGAAGAGTAATGAGATACTGTTAAGAAGGAGTCCAAGGGCAAGTTTGTGGAAAAAGATAAGAATTTTGCTATTTAGCCTGACCTCGGGGGGGGCAGTTAATGATTCTGTATAAATCACAGTGGTGGGTGAGTCTAGGGAGGCAAGAGACAAAATGAATTACATTGTGGTAGATGCTCCGAAGTCTGTTGAAATTCCTTTGGGAGGGGTAGTAGACAAGAGCCCCATAGTTGAAGATGGGGAGCAGGAAACTGGAAGCTAGCAGAGTCTTGCATTCAGTGGTGAGGAAAGGTTTCGCTCTTTATTGCATGCCAAGCCTTTGATGAGCTTTCTTAATCATCTGATTGGTGTGGGATTCAAAACTGAGGTGGGATTCAAGGTGCAGGCCTAGATAGTTGAACTCTGTAACTCTTCCAGTTAGGTTGCCATCGTTGTCAAGCAAGGAGAAATCGAAGGCTAGGGATTTCCATGAGCTGGAGAAGACCATGACTTTGGTTTTCTTGGCATTTAGTACTGGCCCTTTAGCCGAGAACCAGAAGTGGAGGCTATGAAAGTCGGATTGTAGTTTGTTGAGTAGGGTAGTGGGATTTCTGTCCTTGCAGTAAAGGTCTGCATTGTCGGCATAACTCACTGCACTTGCACTAGCACCAGTACACTGCCACTGAGACATTCAGAAGAACTGACCTGGTGCTGAAACCTTTAAATATTGTGACTCAGTGCAGCGTATGTGCACAGCCTAAAAGCACAGTGCTGGTGCAGCAAATCATAGTGTAGGTGTAAGGCAAATGCCGAGCATTGACTATTGCACTGTACTAAGGCACAGCACCAGGGGTGCGTGTGTCACTGTGGGTGTGAGAGGATGGCACCAACGAAAGGCACACATTATAGCAGCAAAGGTGTGAAAAAGGTTTTAATATACAAGTGGGCACCAGCCCATAGAGAAACAATAATAATAATTCTACAATGTAGAAAAAACCAAAATACCCACCCATAAAAGGTAACAACAAAAAAGGCACCCGCCCATAAAATGTAAGAACAAAAAAGGTACCCACCCATGAAAACCCAAAAAAGGGCACTCACCCATGAAAATGAAAAAAGGGCACCTGCCCATGAAAACAAAACAAAAAAAGATACCCACCATGAGAACAAAGAAAGGGCACCCACCCATCAAAATGAAAAAAGAGCACTCCATCGTGAAAACCAACAAAGGGAGCACCTGCCCATAAAAATAAATGAAAAGGGCACCCACTCATGAGTAATAATTAAAACAAAGGGCACATACCCTTCATAGTCCACAAGTGGCTGAAGCAGGTTGTGGTGGTGGTGGTGGTTGTTGCTTCAGCTGTATAGCTGTGGTCAGGTCCTGGATGGCCTGGTTGTTTTTTTCCACCTGTCTTATTAGGATTCCCTGCAGGTGGATTCTGCCTGCACATAAGGTTGTCCCAACCCTCCCATAGCATGTCATCCCTCCTGCCCCTGGTATCACACTGGATACCTATGGAAAGAAATATACTGAACTCAGCCAGTTGTTCACACAGGATGAGGGACAGGAGTGGCATAACGCACTTAACAGAAGTCAAAATAGCTGACACAGTGCCCACCGTGCCACACATGGGTGGAGGGAGTCAAACTGCCACACTGGAATACGCATGGTATACCAGAGACAACATTATGAACCCAAACAGTGGAGGACTGCACACACAGTTGGTGTGCCATGCTGCAACACAGCAGGACAGAGCCGTACAAGGGATGCAAAACACCAGCACGCATGGCAGATGTGAAACTGCTGCACATGCCACAGCAGTGCCAAGCCACAGCCCGATGGGCACTGTAATGGCCCGAGTTGTTAGGAGTTGCACCCACACACTTCGCACCCTAAAGACCAGGCATCCAGCACACAAGCCAGCACAAATGTGCAGGACAACAGACATCCAGGAGCCACCATGGGCGGCAGTAGGGGCAGGGCCCCAGCACACACATGTGGTACACACAGCACAGCTGTATACGGATGAGATCGTCATGCAGCAGTGTGTGCAGCAGGCAGGGTAACACACGAGTGCAGCAGTGTTGTACGTGGGTTTGCACCTGATTCACTGTACCATGGTCAACACAACACTGGTATAAGATGCAGAGTGACCTGGAGCACCCCCGTCCCAGCAGATGCTGGTTCCTCACTAAGAAGAAGGTTTTCCTCACACAGAGTCAGTACAGAACATTGGCTCTGTGATGAGCCAGTTGTGTTGTGATGTATGCATGGCTCTGTCCATGTACCGTGGAATAATCACTCCCTGACATCACTGTGTGGGTTAGACACAACTGACTATGCATGACAGCATCAAGCAAATATGTTAAGGTACGTTCGAGGCCCATCAATGACTACCCTTGCCATTGGCCCCATGCTACATAAGGCCATCTCTGTTTAGATGCGATGGCATGTGACAATGCATACAGCACTGTAGATGGCACCGATGCAGGCAGACTGCCATGGGTGCTGTATGCCCCACACGGCATGACACAGGGTACATCAGTACCAGTACAACAGGGGCCTGTGCCTACCTCCACCAGACAGATATGCATACCTAGGCCAGACCATGTGGCACAACAGACCCAACTGACAGTCACAGACATACTACCTGGGGCTGTGAGCAGTGCTGCCAATGCCTTGGTGTACCAATTCTGAGGCAGAGGGGACATGCCACCACATGGCGTAATGCATACTAAGACACAGTGCACACATAAGGCTGCATGTCTGTCAAAATGTCAATCGAAACAGTGGATGGCACAGCCCCTGACACACCACAGTGTCAGTGGTGGGGCAATGTCCTAAGGGCCAGATGAGTATCCCCCAACCACAACCACATAGGCGCTGCCACCATAAGCATATATGCAACTTGGTGGGACACACGCATGGATATCCTCCTCCAACAGAAGAAGCATGCAGCATAGTGTATACATGCAACCCAGACTTTGAAACTCACAATGCAGGGTACTTCCATGGACATGTGTCAGTGGACCTTCCTGCCTCTCCTTGTTCACACTGCACCCCATTGCAACCAGGCACCCTCTTCCACCACTGTTGGTCTTGGCTGACCCCATCCACTGATTCGGCCCTATGTAGGCCCTGCTGGGCCCCGGTGTCTACGGAAGAACACAAATGTGATCAGTAACATGTAATAGAACACATGGCACCCTAAACAGTACACACACCTATATACCAGTACTGTGCAACTTCAGCCACATGTGCATGGCAGGGATAGGCAGGACCATGCAGTGCCACATTGTACTGCTGTGCACAGCCATGGCGCACCACGTAGACAGATGTGACAATGACCTGGGAGCAGCCACCATGCTACATACCAGTGTTGTAGCTCTGGCCTAGCACTGTGTATGCAAGACCCATGTGGTGCCCCTGTCCAGCCTTCCTCATCATCCTTGTGCAACATGCCCATGCATATCAGCTACACGCCATGTACAGTTCATATTATATAGTAGGGTGCATGTAGCCTCAGGTCATATACAACAGGGGCAAAGGAAGCATACCTGTGCAAACAGTGGGGGTGGACATCGTACCATAGGTGTAGCTCAACACAATGACAGGTCCTAGAATGACACACCCACTCCAGTACAATAGTATACCATGCATTACATGGCATATATGAACCAGCACCTATGCTATATGACATGGACAGTGTACACAGAACAGACACTGGTTTCAGGTAAAAGCCATTTGTTACATCTACCACCCTGGCTATAAGCAGACCCCATGTCACATGACATATTCGGCCAACCTGACACAGCACCCATAGATGAACAGTGATCACATGTCATGGTGGTATCACACTCCCTTGGTGTTATGACACATGCATGGCTTCAAGATCAACAGCAGGTTCTGTATTATACAGACAACAGGCATAGTGGTCCCATACAGCTGTGCTGGTTATATAGGGCTACACAGTGGATCAGAGGCCATAGGACAGGGTGACCTCAACAGGTCCACAGACCAGGTTCTCCACATACAGCTCTCTCAGTTGCCAGCTAGGTGGGCTGTCCTCATGCCACCAGTGGCAGCTCACTTTACCCTCACCAAGCAGGATCTTCCCATGCTGCCCGCAGCAGATATTGCCAACACCAGGATCCCATCCAAAGTATTGGTTTTCAGTTTTCTTGGTGAAGGCCAGCAAATTAGACTGGGAGCTGACTGAGGACACAAAGGTCCTCCTACCTTTCATTCCTCTTATCACCCCCCCACACACTTTCCATCACCCTCTCTGCAATAATACTTCACATTCCCTCTCTAATCAAAGATGTATTTACATGTATTTACAGGTAACCGACAGACAGACAAAGATACTTGCATAGGGACAGTAATTACCCAAGGCACACTAAAAAATCAGTTATGTACAGTTAGGCTCTACGTTACCACCGTATCTGTTCAAGTGAGGAGGACAGAGATAAACAATTGACCATGTTGAAAAAGACATTTATTGAGCTGGGGCATTCCTCCAGGGAATTTGACAGAGTGGTAGAATGTGCAACGCGGATACCAAGGGAACAACTACTACAGTATAAGAAAAGGACTGCCACTGACCAAATACACGTAGTTATCATGTGTGAGCCTGCTCTGGAGCTTCTGGGAAACATTATTAAGGATCTCCAACCAGTATTCCGTGAGGATGACACCCTGAAGTGTACTTTTCAAGAATTACCACTACTGCCTTTTAAGCAACCACCTAATTTAACCAACCTGATTGTTAGGTGCCAGCTTGTACCCAAACAGAATAACAGAACACTAAATGGCACAAGACCCTGCAATTACGCTAGATGTAAGACTTGTGAGCACATTTCTACTTCCTATTGTATCAATACCCCACAAAACAAACAATTCAAGATACAGGGGAATTATACTTGTGCCTCTCGTAATTTTTTTTATTCAATGCAAGAGATGTCCACAAACAAGTTATGTTGGAGGGACTGGAAAACTTCTCCACAATGACATCACACAGACATACTATTAAAATGAAAATGACTGATACACCAGCAGAGCAACGCTTCTGTCAGTCTGATCACTCCATCTCTGATATGTCAGTACTGGTTTTGAAAGGACATTTCAAAAATACGCAACAGAGGCGGGCTTTTGAGGTCAGACTCATTTTACTTTTGAACATGGTGGGTGATGGGATGAATATAGATTTGGGTTTTATGTCACATTACACTGCTTAAACAGCTCCTGTTTCTTTACCTGCTCTAGGGACAACACGTGGACATATTATTGTGGTACAGGGTGGTGTTTCATTATGTTTAGATGCAAAATGGCTTTATGGATTCCTTGTTACTGATTACCTATACGTTGATTTCACCCCGGGGGGTGTAGGGTGTGGTGGCAGGGTTTTTTACCCTTAGTTTTGGTTTTAGAGTTATAGAACTGTTATTTAATACAATAGCAGATTAAGTCCATATGGACACATGTTGATACATGGACATAGTAGGATAACAGTGTCTCAATTACAAGGGGGTCTGTGTTAGGTTTGGGTTTTGTGTGTACACATGCACTAGTCACTTCTTACAGAATTGCAGTCATATCATGTTTTAAGACAGTATAAGTCTGAATATTCATGAGTAATATGAACTTATTGTACACAGAGTTTAAGACAAATGTAGCTGAACAGTACTTACACCGTGTAAATGTGTAAAACAGCTGGTGAATGCTTAATTTACACTAGGGCAGGTTGTCTTCTAACCTATTTTTTACTTAATACAAAGATATCTTCAGAGTTAGAAGACTTTTAATATTATTCACTATATATTGCTTAAGCTTATTTTTCCTTGTGGATTTTAATCATTGTCATTTATTAATGCTGGCACAGACACACACAGATGGTTTTAAAACGTAACTGCACTAGGTTTATAGCTTTTCTCAGGGAGTGAACTTTCAATTCAGTGACATATGACCTTGGGATAACTTTCTTTTGATGGAACTTTTGCTGTCTTTATATGGTTATGTTGTTTTTCGAATGCAGTTTTAGCCAATGGGGATCCTTAACAACTTTTCATGTTTTTGTTATTTTTTATGTGTGATCTGGGTTATGAGAAAGTATGTTCTTCCAAAACAACTGCCAGTGTTTTCTGACAAAGGATTCTGTGTAATCTAAAAGCTAAAAGCACCTCTGTTCTTTTGTAACAAATCTGTTGGTCCAATAAAATGTAGCAAATCATCTGTTTATGTGCATTCTCTCTCTATTCCTTCTAGAAAATCTACTGTTGGTTACTCGCCTTCTCTTACTGCTTTCCTAAACTCTGGCCCTCTCTTCCTTGTCAATTTGCTCTACTTCTTCTGTTTTCTCTTTAAAATCTCTTCTTCATGATTTCTTTTTCCTCCTGCAACTGTCGATGACCCTCTTCCTCCCCTACCGCACCAGTTTGCCCATGCAGTCTGTTTCCTTCATTACCTTTTCACTGTTCTGTACTTAATTGAGTTGTACCCTCACCCATACAACCAAACCAGAACCAAAGGAAGGGAACCAAACCAGAATTCAGAGATATAGGAAGCACAGTGGGAAAGGCTCCTGGCATCAAGGGAGGGGAGTGAAACGGCAGAGTAGAGTGAGCAGTGGTGAGGACGAGGGGAGCAATCTAAAGCAAAATGACAGAAAGAGTGCAAGACAGGGTCAAGTCTGCAAGAAATGTGTTCCACTTGATTGTTCTCTTCAGCTAAACGGATATCCCTGGGCTCTGGAAGTAATGACTAATTATAAAAAAAAGAACATTGGGTGAGAAACATGCTGCATTAATATGGGTCCCTAAGTAAGAAAAAAAGATAGGACTACTTCAAAACAAACACACAAAACAATTCACTGAGGTGATTAAACGGACTTCACAGATGCCCAAATTTACAATTATAGTAAAAAATGTAAACAGTATTGTTTACGTTCCCTTTTTGCAGTTAATTCTTGTGTTTATGTTCCCTGAAAAGATGATTAACCTTAAACAAGGAGTTATGTTGATGCACAGACACATGATAGAAGATAACCAGATAGTGACAATGGATGCAAAACAAAAGTGGGAATCAGATCAGGGGCTATCTTTGCCCATCGACTCATGGATAAAGCTACAGACAGATGCATACGGGGCAAGTCCGGTCATCTAGGGAAGGCTGGCTCCGTTTACAGTTCTCCATTGCTACTATCTGAGTGCAGCCAAGCTGGAGGGAATGGGGCTAATACACGCTGGAGCTTGCTGGAGAGGGAAGTGTTAGCACGCTAATCAGGGCCACATATGCTGTGTTTTTGCCCCACTATATAAACAGCTTGGAAAAATGTGACTGCTATCTGTTGAGATCTGTCATTCATGTCATCATTGCCTTTACATCCTATGTTGTGGATACTTGGAGATCTTTCAGAAATACCATCGGCAAGCTTTTACTTGAAAACGTGGGTACTGTTGGCAGTGTTATTTCTCAAAAGACTCATCTTACTAAATGGGAAAATGATTTTGTACTCATTGCTGGAAGACTGGTGAAAAAACATGAGTATAATGACCTCAAATGAAAGAATTTGCTATTTGCTAATTGATAAACCGGAGATTTATAATGCCATCTGGATTCCTTGCAGCTGGTGAAGAACACAGCAGCTCAGTTGGTCGACAGTGTATCTCACTCCGAACGTCTCTCTTTCCTGTTCTGAGGGCATTGCGCTGGCTGTCTGGGAGGTGGTGTGTCACCTTCCAGATGGGTTTGATAATAACATACAAAGCCCTACCCAGTCTGGGCCCCAGCTACCTGATAGGGCTCCTTTATCCCTATGCTCTTGACTGCCTTCTCCATTTATTTGAGGAGGGCCTTCTCAAGGTTCCCAAATCTCACCTGAAATTGTCTGGGGACCGGTTGTTTGCAGAGGTGGTACCTGTCTTTTGGAATCAGCTGCCCCACAAACTTAGGGAGGCCCCTTCTGTAGAACTGTTTAAGCAAGCAATAGCACACGTCATGGTGTGGGTTATCTCCTGATAAGAGCATGTCCAGGTGCGTTCCTTATGCACCTGGGTGTGTTCTTATCAGGAAATAACCCACACCTTGGAGTGTGTTATTGCGCCTATAAAATGGGTCCCAGAAGTAAATAAAAAAAAAGAGAGAAAAAAATCGATTGTTTTTTTTTTAAAAAGGAGCTTTTTAAGAGAAGTAATAATTAAAATAGTTCCCTTTACAACTATATGATGGCAACTAGAGGGCGCTCTTCCACCACAACAGAACAGTGAGAGTACCTCATGTGGTGCCTCCCTATCCCAATATTTTGAATCTGTAACCCCCCCCATGTATTTTAAATATAGCAGCTGATTTTAGTGACAGGAACATGGCTATCACAGTTTTATTACAAGAGACATTTAAGAGCAAGGAGGTGGTTTGTTGCAAATGATGTGATTTTGTGCAGGAGCAAGTGTGCGCCCCTCCCCCCAGACTCACACACACACACTTACAATGCCACACAGTATGTTTACTTTAATATATTTCTTTTTTTTACTTGTCACTTTGCCAGTGTTTACTTGTTGCGCAAGGGAGTATTCAGCGAGACTGAACGGGAGTGAGTATGTCTGACAGCGGCTGCCGTAGGTAACGCTTTTCTTTAGTAGCAGTTTGCTGAACTGATAGCTGCGGTTTTGAAAAGACAGCAGGTCTTTATTTTTAAAAAGGAAAGCTGGCTCTTATTTTTTATTTTGTAGTTTCTGTTCATATCGCACAGCTTAGGATTGATACAGCAGAGGATCTCTGCTCGTTCCTGTTTTTAATGTGGTTGAAACGTTGCATTGTGGCAGAACACGAGACACTGACTTGATCAGGGACAGGTCTTTTGAAGAGAAAGAAACAGCTTAACAGGTTATACTTTATTCTTAAGGTTAAATTAAATGGGTTGATAATTTCGGGTGATGTTGTGGACTCCAGACTGTGGCTGCAGTAGCAGATTGTGTCGTAGGGGTGCCAGCTCAGCTTCGCAAACCGAGGAAGTTGGGAGGCTGGCAGCATGATTTGTGGTGTAGTGAGTCCCAAGTGGCTGAAGAGGTACCGGTTGGCAAAATATCTGCTGATAAGGACACGGCCAAACGTACCTCTCAGTCAATCAGGACCCAGAGAATTCTTGACCCATTTTATAAAGAAGGTTAAAGCATTATTTATTTTTAACAATATACCCTTTGTACATCTAGGGTGGGATATTCAGAACTGCGCCAGGCAGGGGCACAACCCGGGGGCAGTGCAACTGGGATGCGCCAGGGTGTGGTCTGGGCGATATTCAATGGTGCTGTGCCATGGCTCCACATCATTGAATATGGCACCGTGGCTACCCGCATTGCACATGGTGTTGTGGCTAGGCGCTAGGCGCTTCAACCGTGATATTCAGCGGTAGACATGCAAATGGGGCCATAATGTATGCAAGGCACAAATGGGGTCATTAGCATGTCATTATGGCCGCATTTGCATGCAAGTGCACTGATCTCCAGTGACTTGCACCTGGCACCCTGCCAGGCAGCAGCCATCGGGGACCGATGCCCCCTGCCCCCACCGGGCAACGCGCTTCAATGCCTGATCGCGGGCATGAGTATTAAAATAAACTGTCCAATATCCTTGGTGGTCCAGTGGACCACTTCATGCCTGATCGGGCTTAAGTATTAAAATATACCGTCCAATATCCCTGGTGGTCCAATGGACTGCTTCACACTCGATCGGGCTTAAGTATAAACGTAAACCGTCCAATATCCCTGGTGGTCCAGTGGACCGCTTCCAGCCCGATCGCGGGCATAAGTATGAATATGTAAATGTCCAAACCATCCCTGGTGGTCCAGCAGTACCCGCCACCCCACCCGCCCACTGGCCCCACCACCCCACTCCCCCCCAGTCAGCGGCGGGCAGCAGCTCCCCACCCGCAAGCTTCCCGGCCGCCCGCCAACTGACTGCGTACAGTACGGCTGTACACCCATTGGTCCACAGCATGGGCCAATGGGTATGCAGACCATACCGTACTACACAGTCCAGATATGTGAATCAATCAAATCATCTGTTTATGTGCATTCTCTCTCTATTCCTTCTAGAAAATCTACTGTTCGTTACTCACCTTCTCTTAATGCTTTCCTAAACTCTGGCCCTCTCTTCCCTGTCAATTTGCTCTACTTCTTCTGTTTTCTCTTTAAAATCTCTTCTTCATGATTTCTCTTCTTCCTCCTGCAACTGTCCATGACCGTCTTCCTCCCCTACCCCACCAGTTTACCCATGCAGTCTGTTTCCTTCATTACCTTTTCACTGTTCTGTACTTAATTGAGTAGTACCCTCACCCATACAACCAAACCAGAACCAAAGGAAGGGAACCAAACCAGAATTTAGAAATAAAGGAAGCACAGTGGGAAAGGCTCCTGGCATCAAGGGAGGGGAGTGAAAAGGCAGAGTAGAGTGAGCAGTGGTGAGGACGAGGGGAGCAATCTAAAGCAAAATGACAGAAAGAGTGCAAGACAGGGTCAAGTCTTCAAGAAATGTGTTTCACTTTATTGTTCTCTTCAGCTAAACGGATATCCCCGGGCTCTGGAAGTAATGACTAATTAAAACAAGCATTTGTCAATGCCGAATGTTGATTGTGTTGGTCTGCTGAGCTCGCTCAGTGGACCTCTGTCACTGGCTCAGTCTGTTTGTCCCGGTGCTGTAGGCTGCTCTTTTGTACTGGGCTGCTGCCTGCGTTGGCACCTTGTTCTGCCAAGGAAGAAATCTGCAGCTGTTCCGACAGAGCTTCATTGAGGTGGCTCACTCCCCCTCTCTCACTCGCTCATTCTGTTTCTCCTGGCGCTGCAGGCTGCCCTTTTGTACTGGGCTCCTGCCTCTGTTGGCACCTTTTTCTGCCCACAAAGAAATCTGCAGCACTCCTGACAAAGCTCTCTTGAGCTCGCTCACTCCCCTTCTCTCACTCACTCATTCCGTTTCTGCCAGCGCTGCAGGCTGCCCTTGTCTACTGGGCTCCTGCCTGCATTGCTGCCTTCTTATGCCCACAAAGAAACTTGCAGCAGTTACAATACAGGCCCGTTGAGCTCGCTCACTCGCTCATTCTGGTTTTCCTGCCAGTGCAGGGTGCCCTTTTGTACTGTGCCCCTGCGTGCATTGCTGCCTTTTTCTGCCCACAAACAAATCTGCAGCAGTCCCAACAGAGCTCCATTGAGCTCACTGACTCCCCCTCCCTCACTCGCTCATTCTGTGTCTCCTGGTGCTGCAGGCTGCCCTTTTGTACTGGGCTCCTGCCTGCATTGGTGGCTTTTTCTGGCCAGAAAGAAATCTGAAGGAAGTCCCGACACAGCTCCATTGAGCTCGCTCACTCCCCCTCTGTCACTCACGCATTCCATTTCTGCTGGCGCTGCAAGCTGGCCTTTTGTACTGGGTTCCTGCCTGGGTTGCCGCATTTTCTACCCACAAAGAAATTTGCAGCAGTCACAGTAGAGCTCCATTGAGCTTGCTAACTACTGCTCTGTCTCTCGCTCGTACTGTTTCTCTTGGAGCTGCAGAGTGCGCTTTTGTATAGGGCTCCTGGCTGCATTGGCACCTTTGTCTGTCCACAAAGAAATCTGCAGCTGTCCCGACAGAGCTCCGTTGAGGTTGCTCAGTCTCCCTCTCTCATGCGCTCATTCTGTTTGTCCTGGCGCTGCAAGCTGCCCTTTTGTACGGGGCTCCTGCCTGCATTGGAGCCTTTTTCTGCCCACAAAGAAATCTGCAGCAGTCCTGATAGAGCTCCATTGAGCTCACTAAGTCCACCTGTCTCACTCGCTCATACTGTTTCTCCTACTGCTGCAGGCTGGCCTTTTGTACTGGGCCCCTGCCTGCACTGACACCTTTTTCTGCCTACAAAGAAATCCGCAGCAGTCCTGACAGCGCTTCAGTGAGTTCGCTCACTCCCTCTCCCTCAGTCGCTCTCTCGTGTTTCTCCCAGTGCTGCAGGCTGCCCTTTTCTACTGGGCTCTTGTGTTGGGGGCCTCTTTCTGCCCACAAACAAATCTGCAGCAGTCCCGACAGAGCTCAGTTGAGCTCGGTCACTCGCCCCTCTCACTCAGTCGATCTTAATCTGTCTCAAACACTGATTTCCCAGAGTGACCGTGCTATTCTCTGGCAGGAGTGCAAAAGCATATTTTAGCCAGGATGTGAAAAATGACAGCTGTAGTGTTCATAAGGAGGTGTGAAAAAATGCCACTGTTGAAAATGTGGCGTGACAATATTACAAATTTGCGAAGTTACAAGGGTGCGTGGAAATTGCGCAACGCACACTTGTAACACTGTCAATTGATGGCCTATCATCACCAAATTTTCAACATAGGCATTTTAGGACCTCTGCTCATGAACAGTATCATTGTCATTTTCTTAATCTGTCCCGAATAGTGATTTCCCACAGCGACTGCTCTATTCTGCGCTGGAAATGCGAAAACACATTTCGGCCAGGATGTGAAAAATGACAGCTGTACTGTTCATAAGTAGGTCTGTGAAAATGGCAATGTTGCAAATCTGGAGTGAAAATATTATAATTTGATGGTTACGAAATGCGGCGCGTAACTGCACAACGACGCTTGTAACACAGTCATTTTATGGAGAGCCTGTTGTTACCAAATTTTCAACATAGGCATTTTAGGACCTCTACTCATGAACAGTGTCACTGTCATTTTCTTAATCTGCCCTGAACACTGATTTCCCACAGCGACTGTGCTATTCTGCGCCGTAAGTGCAAAAACATATTTTGGTCAGGATGTGAACAATGACAGCTGCACTGCTCACAAGGAGGTGTGACAAAATGCCAATGTTGAAAATCTGGCATGAAAATATTGCAAATTCACAAAGTTATGAGTGTGCGTAGCAACTCGCAATGCACGCCAGAAATAGTCGCTTTTTGATGCGCCTCACTAAATTTGTAACATAGGCTTTTTGAGAGCCCACCTCATGAACACTGGCACTGTCGATTTCGTTAATCGGCCCTGAAGGGTGATTCCATGCAGTGACCGCGAAACCACCTTTTGGGGCTGATTAACGCCATGACAGTTCAAGAATTCATGAGGAGGGGTCCCAAAAACCCCATGTTGAAAATTTGGTGAAAAAATACCCAAAATGCCCGAGATATGCACTAAAGTTGAAAAAACCCTATTCATTACATTATACAGCTTACCGGCATTTCCTCAGTTCACGGTCGACTTTGAAGAGTGCAGATGTGTTCCCGGTCCACCGAAGTTCATCGCGTCGCGCTCCGGAGGTAAGTATGGGGTGAGGGGGTGGGGGAGGCTGGTGTGCAGTGGTGGGTGCGGGTTGTGAGAAAGGAGACTACGAGGGACCGCTTCCTTTTTCAGGTACAAAAAACAAGAAAACGTCGCTGGACCATTTTCAACTGTACAGGGGCATGTGGCACGCTGGGGTGGGCTCCCAGCATGCCACCAGAGTCTGGCTTTGGGGGGACAGCTGTAGCCGACAGAGGATTGGGCACCCCCGTTGGCAAACAACAAAATGGGCATATGGCATGCTGGGGTGGGCTCCCAGCGTGCCACCGAAGTCTTGTTTTTTTTGGGGGAGGCAGCTGTAGCCAACGGGGGATTTGGCATCCCTGTCAGCAAACAACAAATGGGGAATTTTTCTGCCGATGGGGATTGGGCACCCCATCGGCAGACAATTAAACGGGAAGATTATGCCGACGGGAGTAAGGCCCCGTCAGCAAATAAACATGGTGGGAATATTGTTTGTGAATACGGCAGCAAGCCGCTGCCATGTTCACAAACAATATCAGGGGTCTTACATCCCGCCCTGCAATGACGGGTTGCTCCCTCATTACAGCGGATGGCTGACGCTGCAATGATGAAGCGGCCCCTGATTGCAGCGGCTGATTTTTTAGAAAGCTGTGGCATGCTGGCTGAACTAGTGTCAGCAGCAGCGTGCCACGGAATTGGGGGACGGGGACAAGCCTTTGCAGGCTGTGGGAGCATTGGGCACAACAGTGCCATGCCTTCACAACCTGCTTGTGGAGAAAGCTGATGCAACATGTTTCTTGCGCATGCGCGCAGTCAACATAAAAAATGAAACTGGGTGAGAAACAGGCTTCATTAATATGGGTCCCTAAGTAAGAAAAAAGGAAGAACTACTTCAAAACAAACACACAAAACAATTCACTGAGGTGATTAAACAGACTTCACAGATGCCCAAATTTACAATTATAGTAAAAAATGTAAACAGTATTGTTTATGTTCCCTTTTTGCAGTTAATTCTTGTGTTTATGTTCCCTGAAAAGATGATTAACCTTAAACAAGGAGTTATGTTGATGTACAGACACATGATAGAAGATAATCAGATAGTGACAATGGATGCAAAACAAAAGTGGGAATCAGATCAGAGGCTATCTTTGTCCGTCGACTCGAGGATAAAGCTACAGACAGATGCATACGGGGCAAGTCTGGTCATCTAGGGAAGGCTGACTTCATTTACAATTCTCCATTGCTACTATCTGAGTGCAGTCAAGCCAGAGGGAATGGGGCTAATACACGCTGGAGCTTGCTGGAGAGGGAAGTGTTAGCATGCTAATCAGGGCCACATATGCTGTGTTTTTGCCCCACTATATAAACAGCTTGGAAAAATGTGACTGCTATCTGTTGAGATCTGTCATTCATGTCATCATTGCCTTTACATCCTATGTTGTGGATACTTGGAGATCTTTCAGAAATACCATCAACAAGCTTTTACTTGAAAACGTGGGTACTGTTGGCGTGTTATTTCTCAAAAGACTCATCTTACTAAATGGGAAAATGATTTTGTACTCATTGCTGGAAGATTGGTGAAAAATGACTTCAAATGAAATAATTAGCTATTTGCTAATTGATAAACTGGAGATTTATAATGCCATCTGGATTCCTTGCAGCTGGTGAAGAACACAGCAGCTCAGTTGGTTGACAGTGTATCTCACTCTGAATGTCTCTCTCTCCTGTTCTGAGGGCATTGCACTGGCTGTCTGGGAGGTGGTGTGTCACCTTCCAGATGGGTTTGATAATAACATACAAAGCCCTACCCAGTCTGGGCCCCAGCTACCTGATAGGGCGCCTTTATCCCTATGCTCTTGACTGCCTTCTCCATTTATTTGAGGAGGGCCTTCTCAAGGTTCCCAAATCTTGCCTGAAATTGTCTGGGGACCGGGCGTTTGCAGAGGTGGTGCCTGTCTTTTGGAATCAGCTGCCCCACAAACTTAGGGAGGCCCCCTCTGTTGAACTGTTTAAGCAAGCAATAACACACGTCGAGATGTGGGTTATCTCCTGATAAGAGCACGCCCAGGTGCATTGTTATGCACAAGGTGCTTGCACTGAGTGCCTTATGTACCTGGGTGTGCTCTTATCAGCAGATAACCCACACCTCGGAGTGTGTTATTGTGCTTATAAAATGGGTCCCAGAAGTAAATAAAAAAAAAAAAAGAGAGAAAAAAATCGAATGTTTTTTTTTACAAAGGAACTTTTTAAGTGCAATAATAATTAAAATTGTTCCTTGTACAACTATATGACGACAACTAGAGGGCACTCTTCCACCACAACAGAACAGTGAGAGTACCTCATGTGGTGCCTCCCTATCCCAGTGTTTTGAACCTGTAACCCCCCCCATGTATTTTAAATATAGCAGCTGATTTTAGTGACAGAAACATGGCTATCGCAGTTTTATTACAAGAAACATTGAAGAGCAAGGAGGTGGTTTGTTGCAAATGATGTGATTTTGTGCAGGAGCCAAGTGTGCGCCCCCCCCGACAGACACACACACTTACAATGCCACACAGTATGTTTACTTTAATATATTTCTTTTTTTTTATTTGTCACTTTGCCAGTGTTCACTTGTTGCGTGAGAGAGTATGCAGCAAGACTGAGCGGGAGCGAGTATGTCTGACAGCGGCTGCCGTAGGAAGCGCTTTTCTTTAGTAGCGGTTTGCCAAACTGATAGCTGCGGTTTTGAAAAGACAGCAGGTCTTTATTTTTAAAAAGGAAAGCTGGCTCTTATTTTTTATTTCATAGTTTCTGTTCATATCGCACAGCTTAGGATTGATACAGCAGAGGATCTCTGCTCATTCCTGTTTTTGATGTTGATGAAACGTTGCATCGTGGCAGAATATGAGACATTGACTTGATCAGGGACAGGTCTTTTGAAGGGAAAGGAACAGCTTAACTGGTTATACTTTATTTTTATGATTAAATTAAATGGGTTGATAACTTCAGGTGGTGTTGTGGACTCCCGACTGTGGCTGCAGTAGCAGATTGTGTCATAGGGGTGCCAGCTCAGCTTCGCAGATTGAGGAAATTGAGAGGCTGGCAGCGTGATTTGTGGTGTAGTGAGTCCCGAGTGGCTGAAGAGGTACCGGTTGGCAAAATATTTGCTGATAAGGACACGGCCAAACGTACCTCTCAGCCAATCAGGACCCAGAGAATTCTCGACCCATTTTATAAAGGAGGTTAAAGTATTATTTATTTTTAACAATATACCCTTTGTACACCTAGGGTGGGATATTCAGAACTGTGTCAGGCAGGGTGCGCAAGACAGACGCAGTGCAACTGGGATGCTTCAGGGCGTGGTCTGGGCGATATTCAACCATGCTGCGCCATGGCTCCACACCGCTGAATATGGCACGTTGCTACCTGCATTGTGCATGGTGCAGTGGCACTGCACCAGCGCAAGTGGCCAGAGAGGAGCAGGGGGATGCGCTAGTGCAAGTGCCGTTGTGCTAGGTGCATCAACCATGATATTTAGCAGTAGACATTCAAATGGAGCCATAATGTATGCAAGGCGCAAATGGGGCCATTAGCATGTCATTATGGCCCATTTGCATGGAGGTGCACTGATCCCCAGCTACTTGCGCCTGACACCTGCCAAGCAGCAGCTGTCAGGGACCGACACCCCCTGCCCCCACCAGCAATGCACTCCAACGCCCGATCTCAGGCACAAGTATTAAAATAAACTGTCCAATATCCCTGGTGGTCCAGTGGACCACTTCATGCCCGATCGGGCTCAAGTATTAAAATATACCGTCCAATATCCCTGGTGGTCCAGTGGACCACTTCACGCTTGAGCGGGCTTAAGTATAAACATAAACCGTTCAATATCCCTGGTGGTCCAGTGGACCGCTTCACACCTGATTGCGGGCTTAAGTATAAAAATAAACCATCCATTATCCATGGTGGTCCAGTGCACCGCTTTCAGGCCGATCGCGGGCATAAGTATGAATAAACGTTAGTTCATTCTCTGGTGATCCAGCAGTACTTTCAATTCACTGGCATTCACCACTTTTCGCCTCCAGTCAGCGGTGGCAGCTTCACTTGCGTCATTTCTCCGGTTGCCCATCGACTAATCCGCATATAGTACGGTTGCATCCCCGGCTGGATCCATAGCGTACAATGGGCATGAGACTTGTCAGATTTAATAAAGTCCAGATATGTGAATGGATCTCATTCACATATCTCGACTGTGGTAGACGGTATGATTCGATGCCCATTGGCCCACGCCCAGGAACTAATGGGTACAGCCATACTGTACGCAGTCAGTCGGGCGGGTGGCCAGGTATTTATGGTGGAGCTGCCGCCACCGCTGACCGGGTGGGGCGAGGGTGGTGGGGCTCAATGGGTGGGTGGGGAGGGGGGTACTGCTGGACCACCAGGGATGGTCTGACATTTACATTATACTTATGCCCGCGATCGGCTGGAAGCAGTCCACTGACCACCAGGGATTTTGGACAGTATATTTTAATACTCAAGCCCACGATCGGGCGTGAAACATTCCACTGGACTGGCAGCAGCTGACTGTTTTGTAGCCTGACTGAGAAGAGAGAGCTGTGAAGGTGCAGGAGGAATGGACGAGGGGGGCTGCATCTGTTATCATGATTTTTTTCAAAAGCAAATCTACTTCTTGAATGATGTTCTCTCTACAGGTTTGGAACACAATTGGGTCATACTGTGAGAGGTGTTTCACCTTGTACCGTGGGTCTAGTACTGTTGCAATAATGTTATGTTCTGCTGCGAGCATTTCACCAAGTTTCTCATTATCTAACTTTTTAAATCATTCTATGTACTACATATTTTTTTATTCTGGGTGGCAAGTCCCTTTCAGTTGCACTAGATTCTCCCATCTGAAACTGGCTTCTTGTACCTTCCAACTCATCCCTGATGGCATTCAGCTGAAATCTAAGGATCTTGATCAATGGGATTATTTAGCTGAGTGTGGCACTGTTGGAACTCACTTCCCTAGTAATTTCCTCAAAGGGCTGCAGGATCTTTATGTGAAGTTCTAAAACAGCCCACTGCTCAGGAGTAGTGTTCATATCAGCATCCCCAACGCAGTTCTCTAGCGTATACTGTCTTACAGCCTATTTTGCTCCAGTGGTCGTTGGAACATGTAAAAGGTAGAGTTCCACCTCGTTGCAACATCCTGGATGAGTGTATCAGGAGGCAGTCCATGCTCTTCTCGTATGGCCTGAAGACATTGGCGTGCTTTGCAGGAATGGCTGAAATGTGTGCATATTCGTTTTGCCACATATGTGGGAGCCTTTATATCTCTGTCCTCTTCCAGAAATGCATGCACAATCAAATTTAGGCAGTGTGCAAAACATCAAATGTGGACAAGGCCCCCATCAGATAATGCTTTCTTTGTGTTTGAACCATTGTCAGACACAATAAAACCTACAGAAAGCCCTTGTGATGTGAGCCAGTACTGTATCTCTTTCTTGAGCTCATCCAGGATGTTGGAAGCTGTGTGATCCTGCGGGATATACTGGATGCGAAGGGAAGCCACTTTCAGAGGGGAACTGTAAGTGTCACTACAGGGAGTAACTGATACCCAATGCGCAGTCAGTGACATAAATGGTTCTGGCTGGCATCTTGTCCATATGTCAGTAGTCAGATGGACAACCCCAGCAACTGCATCTTTTAAAGCATGTTTCAGTTTAGCACTTACTAAACCATTCATCTGTGGAATTGCAGCAGTCAAGAAACATTTCCTTGTAGGAATATTGTATTGTGGTGACAGGTGATTCAAAAGTGCTTTGACTCCTACATGCTCCACAATTCTGTAAGGCTGTAAGTCCAGTGCTATCATCTCTGCAGTTAGTTTTGTTATAGCAATTGCCTTAGGATGGCTACGCTGGTACTTAGCTTTACGTTCAATTGTCTCTGAAATCATGAGCTGTCTTCTAGCAGTTAATGTTTTCAGATGGCCAACATTAGGAGTGCTGGATTATGAGAAGGGCAAAAGGGGACTGTTTGTAGTACTTATTCTAGAAGAAGACTGAGAAGGAGTGACAGTACAACTGAAGCAGCAGGGCTGCTGCTGCTATCACTTGATATAACAGAAGCAGCAGGTGTAGTCTGACTTAACTCGGCCTGCATGTTGTCTTCTTTCTCTCTGACCAAAAAAATCACACCTGAGACATAATGAGTGACATCTCTCTAAATGTCTTTTTAATGCTGAGGTACCCAAAGCACCTTTTTTGCTCCCTCTGCTGATGGTCTTTTTACATATAGAGCAAACTGCTTGTAACTCATTACTGGCAGCCAGAGAAAAGTAAGACCACACATTAGATGTCACCTTTTTGGTTTTATTACCAGGCATACTATACTATACTGTCCTCCTTTGTCATTTCCACTGTGTTGTTCTTTCTCAACACTGGGAAGCTGTTGATCATGGTCTCTTTCTGTTTCACCATTATCATCATCCAGCAGCTCCTCCAGGCCAGTGACAGAACCTAAATCTGAATGCACTGCCCCCTCATCTGGTTTCCTCCTGCACCTGTACCGCACTGTCCGTGCCCAAACTGCCCATCTCATCCAAGTCTAAATCATCACATTCATCCTGTGTCTGTGCAACTGTCACCTCTACCTCATTCTGGCTTTCCATTTGTTTCTGTTTTTCTCCCTCCTTGTCTACATCCTCCATTTCATAATCATTACTCTGATCAGAGCTAGATTTCTCCCCCTCTGTTTCATTTAAATCTGTACTGGTACTATGACGGTACACATAGGTACCATATCTTGGCTTGCCGCTCCTTGTGGTGCCGACTACTCCTTTAGTTTTAATTAAAGCAGTTTTGACCTTTCCTGTCTGTTTCAACAGCATTGTGGAAGAACCACTACTGCTGTTTGATGAAGTCCCAGCAACTGGTCTCTTACCAGTTAGTCTGTGCAGTATTGTTTGTGCCATACGTGTCCCAATACTTTTCTCCATTTCGGCCTCTGCCTCACCCTGTCTGGTGCACATTTCCAGGTTTTTTTTATTACACACACTCACAAAAATGCTCTTTCCAGTATGTGTTTTCTTTTTATTTAGTCCTGTCAGTTGTTCCCAAGTTCCTCAGCTCACGGGTACAGGCTCGGCCTCACAGCCATGCTCCCCCCTTCCACCACAATAGCTAGTTGTTCTTTTTTTATTACACACAAGGAAATATTTCTCGACTGTTACAATACCACAGATGTATGTATGTAGTCCTTTCAGTTGTTCCCAAGTTCTTCTGTCTACTCAGTTCAGGCCAAGCCTCACAACCACACTCCCCCTTCCACCACAGTACTAGCTAGGGTTGTTTTTTTTGTAATTACACACAAAAAAATGCTTTTTCCTGTATGCATTTTCTTTTGAAATAGTTCCCAAGTTCCTCTGCCCACTCAGGACAGGTATGGCCTCATTGCCAAAGTCTCCCTTTCAGCACTGTAGCTAGTTTTATTACACACACACAAAAAAATGATTTTTCCTTAATGTCATTTTATATTTAATCCTCAGTTGTTCAAAGCTTCTCTGTCCACTCAGGAGTCAGGGCTAGGGCCAGAGCAGGCTTACTCTCACAACCACACACACCAATTCACTCATACCCCTGTAGTCTAGGTTTTTTAATTTTCCAGTTTAAAGAAAAATATTTAAATAGTTCCATGTGTGTTTCATGGCTCAGTGCTTGTGCTGTGTACGGTAGAGCTGAATGATGTAGGTCATGCTTGGATACTTTGGCGCTAGACCAGTAGGTAGGACAATGCCTGCAGTATGTATGAGTTGGATGATATGTTGAGTGCTTAGATACGACAGCATGGATATGAACATAGGTCAGTGATTGTAGTACATATGAACTGGATTGGATATAAATGGTGCTTACATACTTGAACAGAAGATATAGCAATTTTTTAGAACTTGAAGTTTGGCCTTTCTCTGTATCACACCTTTGGCAGGATGCTTATCTGAGTAGGACTGAAGACCCCAAAAAGAAATGTAATTGCTGGTGCGACTACCTCCTCCAACTCCGGAGAGTGTGGCCAGTAGCACACAGGAGAGGAAACACCCCCTTTGGGGGAATCTCTGAGGACCCATGGCTGCTGATCTGCCCGTCCTCTGGACATACTAAAGGAGAGTAATCCTAAATTAACAAATATTAAGTTGTTGGCTAATCTGAAACTCAGTTAATTGAAGATCTTGAATTCGATGGCAAGCAGGCAATCCTGGATTTGAGGTACTGATGTTGAGTGTCCGACGAGAAGATGGTAGCATATCCTGTTAGCGTATTCCCAGTTCAGTAATCATTAATGTACAGGTGAAAAGTTTGATACAAGGTAAATTTGATCCACAGTTGAGAGAAAATCACATCTTAGAAGACAAGTGTAGAACTGGTTGAAGAGCAATCCAGGAGGTGAAGAATTCCTTTCCGAAGGAGGAACTATGGAGCAAACAACTAGTTTCTTGTGTGGCAGAATAGGGAGAATGTTGGCACATGATCTCCGATTTGCAATTTACAGTAAGCACTAAGCCCTTGGTGGTGAAGTGAGTACGCTGAGTGCGGGCTGCTAAGCTGTAAGAGAGTGGAGCAATGGGAAACCTCCAGGCCCTGTGGAGTGAAGCAGGTTGGTGTAAAAGTAATAAGCTCCCTGAGGACATATTGGGCAAAACCAAGTCAGTTTAGGTGAGGTGGAGAGAAACCTCCATGCCTCCTAGCAAGGCGAGGCAGGTTTCTGAGGAATAAGCATATGAGCCCGCAGAGGGCAAATAGGAATACGTCGAGCAGAAATGAGCCTTAATGGCAAGGTAGATACAACCTCCATGCCCCCTTTTCAGGGTGAGGTAGGCTTGGAGAGTAAACATTAGGAAACTCCATACCTGTTCGGGTGAGACAGATGAGTAGAATAACACTAGAACCTCCATGCCCCCCTGCAGGGCGAGGCAGGTTTGAGTATGATAGAAGTTTAAGCCCATGAAGATTGAGTAGAACTAAATCGAGCAGCCTGCCCTTGTGGGCAAGGCAAAAAAAAATCTCCATGCCCCTCGAAGGGCGAAGCAGGTATGAGTAGAGTAAGCATATACTGTAGACCCATTGAGGGTGAGTAGGGGTAATTACAACAGGAAGCCAGCCAAGTGTGAGTGAAGCAGATGGAACCTCCAGGCCTCCTTTGCAGAGCGAATCAGGAATTCATAAAGCACCCACAGCCTTGTGAATGCAGCTTAGGGGTACATTTGAGCATGGCCAAATCCAGACAGTGAAGCAGGACAAGGCAGACTCCCGAAGCTGATATCCCTTGAAGTGGTTGATATTTTGAAATTTAAGTTTATTGGTTTTACACATAAAACAACCATAAGGCAAACAAGTATACAATTCACAGAGAATACATGGTATAACAAAAGAAAAGAGGAAAAAACAAAAAAAACAAAACAAACAACACATCCCCCCTGTCACAGTGCGTGGGAAATGATGGACCAGGAGACAGTTGGATGTAGAATTTTACCAAAAAAATTAGCTTCTTTATTTGAACAAAATAGCGTACTGCATACGAAAAATAAATAAAAATCCAAATAACAAAGGTATGTACTAGAAAGGACACTAGCACAGTAGAAGGCTTTGAGGCAGCACCTCCCGGTCAGACTCCTGAGAGTCAACTAACTCCTTTTCACTCATACATGGGCATTTATATACCTTTACAAATCATGTGACCCAAAAACTCCTCCACTAAGTTCCTTTTCAAAATTAAATTCTTTCTTTGCACAATAAAATTATTAATTTTCAAGCTCTAATGTTTTAATTTGACCACCAAATACATTTATATGTTGATAAACAAAATACAGATTGAATAGGAGTTGTACACAAAAAAATGTATTGGAACAGGGATCACTTCTTTTGACTAGAATATAAATTCAGCTGTTTTAGGGCCGGCCAGCTCCTAAGGACCAGACCTGAGTAGCATAATGGAAGCAGGCACAGCTTCCCTGAGGACTATAAGCAGTGAAAATCCCCGTTTTATAAAAGGGGTTAAATCCCACAACTGCAACATTATTCCATCTTTAGCAGGTATGTGGAAGGGTTTTCGTTCATTTTTAAAAGAAAACGCTTTGATTTAGCGTCAGAAAAAGGCTAAATGCCTTCGCGATCGTGCGTACATTCGCGCATGTAATTTTTACCGCGAAACTTATTCCTGCAGTTTTTCATCGCATAACAGCGCGTTTACTAATCACATCTTTATAGGGCTGCTAAAATATCAAAAGAAAAAAGGTTTGGGCTAAGAAAATAAACGGAAAGAAATACTTAAAACAAGGGGAGCTTCCTAAATGAATCAGGAGCTCTATTTAAAGGGGCAGAGCCCTGCTATAACTATAAAGGGCAATTTCAGCACAACTGCTGTTCTATTTGTAACCAAGCTAGCCAGATTCTACAAATGGTTATCTGGAAGGCATAGTATGGGACTGGAATTTTATAAACATTTTATTCATTTTATGTTTATAAATTCAGTTTAATAATGAGAAGGCTGGAATGTATATAACATGTAAACATAATAGACAAACAAGGACAACAAAGACATAAACGAGAACATGAAATACAAAGTGGGTGGCCAGCCCAACAAACAACACAAAAAAAATGACAAAGACCACAATACATCCAGGGTCTCATTATATCCCTATCTAAATAGATTTTTTTTATATTCTCTCCACCCCCAACTCCCACCTCCCCCACCAGTCCCTCCCCATTACCCTCCTCACCCCCCTTTCACCCACCCATCCACCACCTCCCCCAACCAAAAACCACCTCACACCTCCCACCCAACCAAACTGAGTGTGCCAGGTAACCAATATATCCAAGTTGGGTATTTAACATAGTAACCATTCGGGAGTACTTGTCCCTAACTTAACAGATACAGAACAACAATATGTGACAAACACAGAGTACCATCACGGGCATCAGGCGAAAGGCCAAGAACTCATTGATGCAAATATAGTGCTTGTAACTTACCCCATTTTTCGGAACAAGTCCATGCTGTCCGCAAACTGGCCACTAAGTTTTCAGAATTAAGATAGGCAGAGAGCTCGTTCACCATTCGGCATGGGACAACGCCAGATTGATCAGTCCAATGCCTAAGAACCAGTCTTTTAACATAGCCGGACACTAAGGCAATGTGGTATCGGCGCTCCACACTGTCTATGCTAGCATAATCGCCAGAATACAAATCTCAGGGTGAAACAATCTGAGAGACCTAGTAGGGATCTAAGTTATCCCGGATAGAGGACCATAAGGGGCAACTTTACTACAAAACCAGAAAATATGTAGAGAATCCCTCCCTGCATACACCTGGAGCAGAGAGAGGAAGCCTCTTAAGCTTGAAGAGCTTTTTAGGAGTATAATACATGTTATTGCTATATAATATTGAGTAAGCCTGAATCTGTCCTCGAGGTGATACTTGTGGAGGTCCTTCCAGATGCGAGACCAATCCAGAGTAGATTCAGGTAACAGAGAAGGCCAAATACTAGAGCCCCCAACAGGTTCCGGAAATTTATAGTTTAGGAGAAAGGAATATATTAATGAGATAGAATGCGGTTTGGAAGCAAGGGTTGCTATTTGAGAAAGGAAGGGCGGATCATCATTTCGCTAAAAAGGTGCAAATTTCCCTGCAATGAGGTGTCTCAGTTGGTAAACTTTGAAAATCATAGTATTAGGAATAGCATACTTATTGAGAATGTCCACTGATGAGAGGAGGGATCCTTGGTCGTAGAGATGTTCTAGATTAACATCTTTAATTTGCGGAAGCCACTCAGGAGTGATCATCGAGTTGCCCAGCTTAATATTGGGATTAGCATAACCGGTTTGCCCAAATCCCATGCGGGGAAAGTATTTACAGAACGCCAGCACTGAAAAAGAGACTTAAGGGACACGAGAATCGTACGATTATCTATCCACTGCGAAAGCGCTGAAGGGGGGGTATAGAAAATAGCATATGGATCTATCCTAGCTTCCGAGAGAATCAACCTTTCGATTTGGAGCCAGACCGGGCAAAAGGAGTCTGGATTAGCAGGAAGCCATCTCCCTAACTTAGCAAGGTGGGCCACCCAGTGGTAAAGCAAAAGATTGGGGAGCCGGAGGCCGCCCTTATCCTTGGGAAGGGAAAGCTTACTAAACGACCGCCACACTCCTTTTCCTCGCCAGACAAAGTTTGAGAACATCACATGAAATTGCTGAAAATAGGAAACGGGCAACCAGAGATTTAGTAAGTTGAGGGGGTAAAAGATACGGGGAAGAACATTCATTTTAATGATATTGATCCGGCCCCAAAGAGAAATGGGAAGGGCAGACAACCGCATGACAGATCTTGCTGAATGAGACTCTTAAGATCGTCTAAATTAAGCTTCTTAAGAAGGAAGGGTCCGTTGTGAAATGGATCCTAAATATTTAATCGATCTAGGAGACCATCTCATACCAAAATTAACGAAATCCTGCTTATACGTATGGGTATTTAATGGGAAGATTTCAGATTTAGAAATATTCAATCTATATTTGAAAGGGCACCATATTGTCTGATAACATCCAATGCAGATCTGAGGGAATCGGCAGGAGATTCAATATGCAGGAGTATATCATCTGCGTAAGCAGAGAGAACCAGCTCCTGTTGGCACACCAAGCATCCCTTAATAAGTGCAGAGGATTTGAGCTTAATAAGAAGGGGTTCTAAATATAAATTAAATAAGAAAGGCGAAAGAGGGCAGCCTTGCCTAGTGCCTGTATACAACCGAAACAGTGAGGAGAAAACTCCATTACAATATATTCTGGCCGAAGGAGCATTATAAAAGATCTGAACCCACTCTAAGAAGGAAGCCGGAAAACCCATCCTGGCCATCACAGCCCAAAGAAAGGACCAATCCACCCAGTCAAAAGCTTTTCTCTGCATCTAACGAAACTAAGGCCATAGGGAGTTGAGATGCGCGAGCGTATTGAGAGATGTGAGAAAGGGTTCTTAAATGGTCTGATGAGGATCTAGAATGCACAAAGCCCACTTGTTCTGGACTAAGTAGATGAGTCCAGACAGTCTTGATCCTTTCGGCCAGAACTTTAGAGAGGATTTTCATATCATAGTTTTGAAGGGATATGGGTCGGTAACTCGCTGGATCTGTAGGAGTTTTACCTGGCTTGGGAATTAAAATAATGGTGGCTTCAAGAAGAGTAGGGTCTATGACACAGGAAGAGAAAAGACATTCATAAAGTTTAAGAAGTATAGGAGCAAGATCCTTGGAAAAAACCTTATAGAAATTGACAGGAAACCCATCTGGGCCGGGTGCCTTATCCGAAGTCATAGAGGCAATAACTTTCTCTATCTCCCCCCAGAGAGAGAGGGGCAGTCAAGATTTCTTTGTGAGGAGACAAAAGCTGAGGGATATCAATACCAGCTAGATATGCCTTAATGTCCAAGAGAGGGGCAGGAGATAGGGGCAAGCTATATAAGTCCTTATAGTAATTTTCAAAAATTTGTACGATTTCTCTAGGAGAGGTTTCTATGGAACCGGTGGGTGCTTGCAATGTCGGAATTATCCTGGAACCTTCCAATGCATGAAGGCGCAGAGCTAGGAGCCTCCCGGCCTTTTCTCCATGATCAATGTACTTAGCTTGGGTTCTAACAAGACAGTACTCGGCCCTCTCTTTTAGAAGGTCAGTGTACTCATTTTGACTGCCACAGGGCCTCTAAGGAAGACAACGGAGAGGCCGGAGAATGGGCAGCTTCTAGATCCTTGATTCTATTCATTAAGGAAATTGCCTCGCTTAACCTGGCTTTCCTTGCAGAAGCTAATTTAATTAGCTCACCCCTGAGGTAACATTTTAGAGCACACCAGATAGTATCAAACTCGGGAAGAACCAAGGTTATCCACCATGAAAGAGAAATCAAGGATCTTATTTATGCCACCGTATGAGGATCCTTAAGTAACTGGGTATTAAGTCTCCAGGCAGTATCTCGTGAAACTCAGGATCCGGAGAAACTTTAATCCAAACTATTGCATGATCAGAGAGAATGATCGGCTCAATGCCAGACTGGCGGAGGCCCGAAGACGGGTTTCTAAGACAAGATATAGTCTATTCTCACCACGATCCATGGGGTTGGGAAAAAAATGAGAAGGCCCGAAGAGAAGGGTTAGAGAGTCTCCAAGGATCACACAACCCCAACATCTGTGAGAAATCATGCAAAGCCTTTTGCGTGGATGTCGGGGGCCGATTATCTTGGGGATCTCTATCCAGGAGATAGGAAGGTGGGACAGTCCAGTCCACCCCCAAAATAAATTGCGAGGGAAGGAGAACACTCATTTTATCAGCAAGGACCATAAAAAAATCAGGACTTCCCCCAACAGGCCCATAAACAGAGCCTAAGACTATGGTGTTCCCATTGAGGGCTCCCTTAACCAAAATAAACCTCCCATCCGGGTCTTCCACTACCAGGTCTCTCGTAAACAGAACATGCTTTTTAATGAGTATAGCTACCCCTCTACTATAATTAGATCCACCGCCCACATACACTCAGGAAACCAGATCGAGATAACCATTTAACCTCCACACCATTTAGGTGGGTCTCTTGGAGAAATAATATATCTATTTGCATCAGAGTACAGTGGTTAAAACCTGAGTTCTTTGACCTTTTCCTGAGCCTGCATGCGTTCCACGACGCTATTTTAATATCACCAGTAACCATTTTAAGAACAGTATAAAAGGAAACAGATATTAGGACATCCAGAAGTAAAACAGGAATAAAGGCACACTCGAACCCCAAATCCCATGCCCCCAGCCTGCCAGAAAGTATCTATTAAAGGTAATGGCACTCTGAAAAACTAACCTCAATTAAAATACAATCATACCAATGTGAAACTTGGCAGGCAAGCTTCCCCCTCAAAATACCCTCCCTAAACCCCAGTAAATAGCTATATACAGTATGGTACCAGAACTGGGAAAAATCAGAACCAACATGAAGGATCCAGAGTTCTGGAAACCATCCCCCCAATGCGAATCCAGAGCCTCCCACCACACAAAGACCAGTTAGGAGAAGGAAGTACCTGAAAACTATCCCACTGGAAAGAACATCCTTCCCAACCCACGCAAGAGAAGCCAGCAGGAACTCTGCTGATGGGCCTGGATTGGCAAACCCCCCCTTCCATGGGTTCGCGACTCAGCTACCACAAGAAGCCGGGCCCAGAAAATTCTCCCCCCCATCCACCAACTGCCAAATCTATATATAAAAAAAAAAACCTACCATAACAGTTAGCGATCCATGCTGGTTACAGCCTCCTCCCCCATTTAGATTTAAAAAGAAGGCATTATTACTCACCCCCTGGGTAAAACAGGGAAAGGAGAGCGCCACCACGAGCTGGATAATCACGGAGTAGGAGGCTAGCCATCAACCAGGCCACTTTGTTTCCGGGGGTACTACATAATAGTAGGACCAAAACCCGGTCCTGCATCTAAAACCAGAGCCCCTGGGAAACCCCATCCCTGATACACAGTTCCGGGAAAGGACCAAAAGGTCCGTGATCACGCCTAGTTCACCCCGCGAGCCTGCCAGGATCTCCCACCCAGCAAGGGCCCAAGGACTGACCAAGGCAGGTAAGAACCTCTAAAGACAGCCAGGGAAATAGACGACGGGGTATCAGAGTGCATACCAAAGGGAACTGGCAAAAATAACCACCCAAAATCACTTAGAACTAAGACTCTTCAAAACACCTCACAGATTCAATGTCCACTGCACATTTCAGCCATTCAACTTGAAAAGGTCAGGAAGCTTGGCTGCAAGGTCCTTTTGGGCCTCATCTGGTGAATCATAGCTGTAGGTGGCACTGGCAATTGAGACTTTGAGGGTAGTGGGATACACCATCCTGAAAGGAATAGACGCGGCGATCAGCTTTTGAACTGTTGGGTGAAAAGCGGCTCTTTTAAGTCTAATTTCTTTGGGGAGATCCTGTGCAACCTGTAGGCCTAGCTGATCCCATGTAATCTCCTGTAGATCTCGGGATTTACTGAAAGCGTGCTGCCTCTCAATATAGCTCAAGAATTTTATAATTATAGGCCGCGGGGAGAGCCAGGTGGCGGTCGGCCCTCAGTGACCTATGTGCCTCTCAGATGATAACTTGGGTTGATCGTGAGGCCCGACTATTTTAGTGAAGAATCGCTGCAAAAACGCCCATCAGGTCCGGGTCCTTCTTCTAGCTCCGGCAGGCCCAAGATGAAGAGGTTGTTCCTCCGCCGCGGCCCTCCAAATCCTCAGCTTTCAGTTGGAGTTTCCGCACCTGTAGGGTCAGCCCGGACATCTCTGTTTCAGCCTTCGCCCTCCATTGCTCCAAGGAAAAGATCCTGGCCTCCGAGTCTGACACCCTCATGGTAAGGGAGGAGAGGTCCCCCCGTAGCAATTTCAACTCCGCCGTGATGTCTTGTAGGATATTCCTTATTGGGGCCAGCTCCTGCATGAACTTGTCCTCGGTAAGCAGACCCAGCGACTGGGACTTGTCTCTGGTTTTCTCGGTCCCCATACCCGCCTGGCTCCGCGGCTTCTTTGACTGCTTCTCGGGGGTCGCAGGCGGTGTATGCCTGGTCGCGGCCTGTTTCTTATCCACCTCCATCTCCTCACAGAATCCAAAGGGCTGGCAGGATTCACACCCAAGGGTCGATAATGAAAGCTTAGGCGGCCAGTGATAGCGATTTGACCAAATTTATGACCCGAGGATCGCAAAATGTGGCAGTTGGGATGGTTGGAGGAGAGAGCTCTAAGCCCCTGCTGCCATTCAGTAAGCTGCCATCATGTGACCTCCTGAAGCGGTTGATAGAAGCCAGTGTAGGATCCACAGATAAGCAGGAAGGATGTTCTTGATTAATGCAAGCTAGGTGTAAGTAGGTGAAGGGTATGGCAGCTGGCAACATCCAATATTTAAAACTGCATGGAAAGGCGAGACATCACTGGCAGAGTTCCTGATCCTAGAAAATGAAGTTGGCGATGAGCAAATAAAGTCGAGATGACAGTGTCCGAGGAGCTGAAAAACTGGTGAATAGCTGAATCAGCACTGGTGTGCTGAGATCTTATGAGCGCTAAGTGCTGAGACCTTGTAAAGGTCAGATGCAGTAGTGAGCACAGCAGACATCCCAGAGGCTGAAGCCAAGGGGATGACAGTAGGTATGACGCAATTATTGCATAAGGAAGAGTGGACCTGCAAGTAGGTCCAGAGGATCCCAGTGCAGATGACTGAAGAAGTATGATGGGTAATCCGGAACCAGGAAGGCAGAAGCAAAACAGCAAGGCAGAACCAGGTCCAATCTGAAGAAGGTAAATAACTGCCTACGCACAATCAATAAAGAAAGGTGGATGAAGGATGCAATACTTGAAGCAACATCCATAGAAACATAGAAACATAGAAGTTGACGGCAGATAAGGACCACAAGGCCCATCCAGTCTGCCCATTTCTTTTTCTACCTTATAAATGTGCCATCGGCCTTTGCTCTATCAGTGACCTATCTATTCATAGTCATTTGTATTGCTCTGAATTGATCCCATTGTGTTAAAGAGAAAAGGAAGTGCAAAAAAAGAAGGAAACCACTTTGGTTCTCAAAAACAGCAGCAGAAAAGGTCAGAGCCAAAAGGCTGGCCTTCAGGAAATCTAAGGGAACACAGTGGGATGAAGATAGGGAGGCATACCAAACTTGCCTAAGGGAAGCAGGGAAGGCAGTAAGGCAGGCAAAGGCTCAAACTGAGGAAACACTAGCACAAACAGTAAAAGAAGGTGACAAGACTTTCTATAGATACATTAGTGAAATAGAAAGTCCAGAGGGGGTATTGCTATGATCAAAGGAGATAAGGTGGCGTGTGAGGAGGAGGACCATGTAAAAGAATCTATCCTAAATAGATACTTCTATTCAGCATTTACTGAAGAGAAGGTAGGGCAGAGCCCACAGCTCAGCACCATGGACTCAGGGGGGAGGGAGGTGAGCACTAGTCCCTTCACAAAAAAAGGGTCCTACAAGAGCTCGATAAGCTCAGGGTAGACAAGGCAATGGGACCGGATGGCATACATCCCAGGGTACTAAAGGAGCTAAGGGAGGAACTAGCAGAGACATTATCAGAACTGTTTAGTGAGTCTCTGAACACAGGAGAGGTCCCAGAAGACTGGAGAAGGGTTCATGTGATCCCGCTCCACAAGATTGGTACCAGGGAGGAGGCAGGGAACTACAGACCAGTCAGTCTTACCTCAGTAGCAGGCAAGATTATGGAGGCACTCCTTAAGGAAAGGATAGTGCAACACCTGGAATCCATAGGAGCACACGATCAAAGACAGCACAGGTTTACAAAAGGAAGGTTCTGTCAAACTAATCTCATATTTTACCTGGGTAACCAGAGTGGTGGACCAAGGGGGAGCAGTTGATGTCGCCTACCTTGACTTCAGCAAAGTTTTCGATACTGTTCCACATAGAATATTGATTAATAAGCTGGGTAGGCTTGGGGTGGGTTAGAAGTTGGTCAACTGGGTGGCAAACTGGTTGATGGGCAGAAAACAGAGAGTGGTGGTAAATGGTATGCAGTCAGAAGAGATACAAGTCACAAGTGGGGTACCTCACGGATCAGTCCTGGGGCCAGTTCTCTTCAATATCTTTATCAGTGAGATTGCAGATGGACTGGAGGGTAAGGTTTGTCTGTTTGCAGATGACACCAAGATCTGCAACAGAATAGATGATCCAGATGGGGTTGACAGAATTAGAAGAGATCTGGATAAACTAGCAAAATGGTCAGAAGAGTGGCAACTGCAGGGTACTGAAGGAGCAGGCAGAGGTCCTTGCAGGGCCTTTGACAGACCTAGTTAATGCCTCACTACATTCGGGTGTGTATCTCAGGACTGGAGGATGGCTCCTGTGGTGTCCCTCCACAAGACTGGCCCCAAAGATGAACCGGGATACTACAGACCAGTGTGCCTCACCTCCATCATGGGTAAGCTAATGGAGACTATCCTGAAGGAGAGGCTGGTGGCCCTCCTAGAGGTCAAAGGACTACAGGACAGCAGACAGCATGGCTTCTTATGGGGCAGATCCTGCCAAACCAACCTGGTGGAGTTCTATGACTGGGTAACTAGGAAACTGGACAGAAGCCATGCAGTGGATGTCCTGTATCTGGACTTCAGTATGGCATTCAACTTGGTGCCGCATGGAAGGCTGGGAAGTAAGTTAGTAGGCACAGGGGCAGGTGCAAAGCTGGTGAGATGGGTAGGGAACTAGCTTCAGGGAAGGCAACAGAGGGTGGTGGTGGGTGGGGAGCTCTCACACCCAAGGGTAGTGACAAGCGGTGTTCCACAGGGCTCGGTGTTGGGACCAGTGTTGTTTGGGATATTCATTGCAAACATATCATTGGACATCAAGAGCAAGATCAGTCCGTTTGCTGATGATACCAAGGTAGGAGCGGTGGTGGGTGACCTAGGGGGATGGCAGGAGTTGCAGGATGATCTGGCAAAGCTTGAAACCTGGTCAGACACCTGGCAACTGGGCTTTAATGCCAAAAAGTGCAAGGTGCTGAATTTTGGGATAAAGAACCCAAGGAGGAGTTACCAGTTGGGGGAGTGCAGCTAGCACAGACAGAGGAGGAGAAGGATCTGGATGTGCTCATTACAGGGTCAATGAACAACTCGGCACAATGTAGGAAGGCAGCTGCAAAAGCTAATAAAATGCTGGGTTGCATTGCAAGGGGTATATCTTCAAGGAGAGAGGAGGTGATTCTGCCACTGTATAGGTCATTAGTTAGACCACACCTGGAGTACTGCGTGCAGTACTGGTGCCCGTATCTGAAGAGGGACATTAAGTTACTGGAGGGGTTGCAACGCAGGGTGACAAAGATGATCAAGGGGCTGGGGGACCTATACGAGAGGAAGCTGAGGGAGCTGAACATGTACTCGCCGGAGGAGAGGAGGGACAGGGGGGACATGATTGAAACCTTCAAGTACATGAAAGGAATAAACAAGACAGGTACAGAGGGGCTGTTCAAAGTAAGGAGGGAGGGACACCAGGGCCATGTTATGAGACTGGAGGAGGGAGGTTCAGGAGGGAGATGAGGAAACACTTTTTACAGAGACGGTGGTGGCTGGGTGGAATGCGTTACCTGCAGAAGTGGTATCCAATAGAACAGTGGACTGCTTCAAAAGGGGATGGGACAGGGCAAGGGGGAGGGTCAATGAAGGGGAAGGGTAGAAGGGAGGGGCAGCTGCAGAATAAGGGGTGCTAGCTGCACATTCGAGCAGACTTGATAGACCTCTAGACCTTTATCTGCTGGCAAATTTCAAATGTTCATATGTTCGTATCTGGGGTTTAATGCAAAGAAGTGCAAGATCATGCACATAGGGAAGAGAAACTCTGAAGCCACCAATAGGCTGGGAGGGGAGTTGCTGGCAGTTACAAGGGAAGAAAGAGTCTTGGGCATCTTCATCACTGAAGACCTGAAATCATCTAAGCAGACCACTAAAGCAGTAGGTAAGGCTAGGGGGATGTTAGGGTGTATTAGTAGGGGTATCACACATTGTAAGAGGGAGGGAGGTAATAATCTCTCTTTACAAGACACTGGTTAGGCCCCATCTGGAGTACTGCATGCAGTACTGGAGGCCACAGCTTCACAAGGACATTAACCAACCTGAGGCAGTCCAGAGAAGGGCAACCAAAATGGTGCAGTGACTGCATCAGAAAACATATGAGGACAGATTAACGGAGCTCAATATGTATAACCTAGAGCAAAAGAGGGAGAGGTGATATGATCAAAACATTCAAACACCTTAAGAGCATTAACAAGGTGAAAGAGTCTAACATGTTACAATATAAGAAAAATAGCACGACAAGCGGACACAGCAGGAGATTAGAGAGAGGCTGATTAAGGGGTAATGTGAGGAAGTTCTTTTTTACAGAAAGGGTGGTGGATACATGGAACGGCCTACCTCAGGAAGTGGTGGATATGAATACAGTGCAGGGCTTCAAACAGACATGGGATAGGCATAAGAGAACAATACAGATGAGTATGAATAGATAGGCCATTGACAGAGCAAAGGTCTATGGCACATTTATAAGGTAGAAAAAGAAATGGGTCTGACTGAATGGGCCGTGCAGTCCTTATCTGCCATCAACTTCTATGTTTCTATGTAAAACGTTCTTGATAAGGTCCAAGTGCAGACGATTAATGCAATGAACAGGGAAACAAAGCCGAAGGAGAAGGTCCAGCATATGGAGTTATCAGCTAGTAATGATGGATGAGGATGGAAGGTAAAAGAACCAGTAGGAAGTAGTAGGCTTGCATATAGCTTTAAAATTCATCGAATGAGCTGAAGGAAAAAGAATCATCCCAAAATGTCCTAGAATTGTGGTACATTCACGGATGTCCTGGCAGAGAGACACATGTTGAAAGAGATTGGAGAACGGTGGAGCACTGCAGAAGCATGATGAATTGATGTAGTAGGATAGGCACAGATGAAGGTCAGCTGGAAAGGATCTCAATTAGATGGAAGTTTGCCATTATTAAATGCTCATTAACCAAGGAAGCCACGTGAGTCTGCTAGAGAACAGCTGTAATTATAAGTAGCAAGCCAGGCCCACATCTTGAGCTAGTGAGGAGACAGGACATCCATGTAGGTCTGCCTGAAAAGAGAAAATGAATGTGTCAAGCTAGGCCTCCACATAGGCTAGCAGGTCAGGCTGGACCTCCACGTAGGTTAGCCTGAGGTCGGAGTAGGGAGAGTGAGTTGAGTTAGACCTACTCGTAGGCTAGCAGGACTGGCTGGACCTCCACATAGGTCAGCCTGAGGAAGGAGTAGTGAGAATGAGTAGAGCTAGGCCTCCACATAGGCTAGCAGGACCGACTAGACCTCCACATAGGTCAGCCTGAGGTAGGAGTAGTGAGAATGAGTAGAGCTAGGCCTCCACGTAGGCTAGCAAGACTGCTGGACCTCCACATAGGTCAGCCTGAGGTAGGAGTAGTGAGAATGAGTAGAGCTAGGCCTCCACATAGGCTAGCAGGACCGACTAGACCTCCACATAGGTCAGCCTGAGGTAGGAGTAGTGAGAATGAGTAGAGCTAGGCCTCCACGTAGGCTAGCAAGACCGGCTGGACCTCCACATGGGTCAGCCTGAGGTAGGAGTAGTGAGAATGAGTAGAGCTAGGCCTCCACATAGGCTAGCAGGAGCGGCTGGCCAACTGGCAAGGAAGGATGGCTGGATGAAGGAAGAAGCTGCAGGAAAGGATCTGGTGTGGTGGACTGTGCAAGCAGCAAATAATATCCAGATGGCAGCATCTTCTCCAGAGTGTTACACAGTAGTCTGGAGTGGTTGTAGAAGCATCTGAAGTCCCAAGTTCTCCATGAAAATGTAGCAAGTGGAAATGCCCAAGCAAACAACAAGCAGTAACAGTAAATGTATGGAATGGCAAGGAAAGGCATAGCAGAAAAGCAGGAATACGAATAGTTACTATGGTGGCTCCATAGGCAACGGTGTGGTCCCATTCGTAGGTGGTGGTGGCGTGCGGGGTTTCCGACAGAAGAAGATCCATTCAGAACTTTCAGAGGACGTCCATAACCTGGGACTGGAGGGTTACATGTTTGGAAGGCAGAGCAAGGAAATTCACAGCTGAGAATTTAGTCTGGAGTACTGCAAACCTTTAGAGCAGCTAATGAGGGGTGAGGCATCGAGGCGAGAAGGAATGCATGCAGTCCACAAGTGGATGTAGCACAGCAGATATGGAGTAAACATCTCTAGTAGATGTCACGAATGGACTAGCAGGCCAGAATTGTTCCAGGTCATTGTTTGGACCCGGGCATGAATTGCCAGCAAAAGAAGCACTACCTGACAGACAGTGAACAGAGCTGCAGCAATACAAGGGAAATTAACCATCCAGGACTGGTAGAATAATATACAAGCAGCAGCAGTGAGCTGCTCATGGAGCACTTGTTGTTGCAGCAGTGCACAGACGGACGCAAGAGTGCAAGTGAGAAATGGCTTAGAGGCCCAGATTCGAGGAACCACTGACCTGCAGTTCATGGTGCCTGAGAATGATCCGGTGGAGTGAATAGTGATGAGCAAGAAGCAGACATGGTGAAACAGTTCAGGATGTCAGCTAAGTGAAATAATGGCGGCAGGAAGTAGGAGCGCGGAGCTCAGCGAGGCAGTTCAGTTAGAGCAGTATGCGGCTGCACACCAGCGTGCAGCGCAAATGCATTCCTGGAGGCTCCGAGCAAGGAATCCAGCAGACTGCAGCATGTGAGTGGGTTCCGGATAACAGCAAACTGTGAGGCAGCATGCAACAGTGGCTGCTCGAGTGAAATGAGACAGAACAGCAGTGAAGCAAGAGTGCAGCAGAGAAGAGCAGGCAGCGGGAGCCATGCAAGATAGCGGAGGAAAATGCGTGGCCACAGAGAACGCGGCTCAGCAGTGCAAGGAGAAGCAGCAGCGTGAATCTCCAAAAGAAAGCACAAGGTACAGGGGAAAACACCAGACAACGGGAGGAGCAAGGGAAGGGAACAAACAAACAACCAAAACGAGCATGAGACAGAGGAACGGGGGGCACAAGCAACAAAGACGAGGGAAAGAGAGCAGCTGCGGAACAGCACCGCACACTATGAGTTTGACCCACTCTAAGCAGAATGATCGTAGCCTGAGAACTGAAATAGGAGATGGGGAGGAGCTATCACCCCCCATAGAACCTCAGGCTACAGCCTTCCAATTCTGCTGCTTCTGACTGACTATTAGTAGTATATAGTAACAGTAAGTTATAGGGTTAGGCGGACCCGAAAAGGTCCTGACCCTTATTATCAGGATCAGGATCCAGGCCAAAGTCCTGATAAGTTCTGATTAGTTCTGAGTCAAATCAGAACCTTTTGTAAAATGTGATGAAAACTGCAAATCTGCTATATAATTGCATAAAACAACACTGACATTTGTGACACACATAGAATTGTAGTCAGCATTTCAGGATATGAAAACTGAGAGTTTATAGCACTGACGTGCTGGTCAGTTGAATATGGAAGTCATGCAGTTGACCTGTCTGTTTCCTGTCTCAGAGTCCGTAGTACTAGTGAGTGCTGCAACTGTAAACTGTTAACTGACCTGTCTGGCCTCAGAGGAGGAAACCCATTCCCATTTAGTAGCACACACTATATAATGGAGATGTCATAGAAACAAAGAAACATAGCATTTGACCACAGATAAGAACCGCTTGGCCAACTCAATCTGCCTATTTGCCTGCCTATTGGATAAGCTGCAGGTTTTAGCTAACCAGCAGCCTACTTCCTCCTAACAGATATCAGTTTGGTATTGTTGTTCCAGTTCCTTCTCTGCTCCACTGAAAGTCATGCAGTTATTTTCTATGGCATGGGGTCCTCTCCACCCATCCAAATTGATGACACATTTAGGGGACTCCTACCAAAAAAATAACTGCATGTCCTTAGGAATCCAGAGACCTAGCTACTGTGTTGGAAGGGGGAGTGTGGCTGTGAGGTTGGGCCTGTACTGAGTGGGCAGAGACCTACATTCAGGTAATCCAAAAATGCAAAAATTAGACAAGTCCATTAGGACATACTGAAAAACGTGTGCCATAATGTTCAAGCAATCCAGAAATTAGGACATACTGAAAACATTCTGCCATCAGTCTCAACTACAGGCAGTCCAGAAATTACACAAATCCATGAGGACATGCTGCAAAATGTGTGCCATCAGGTTCAGGCAACCCAATAATTAGCAAAGCACGTGAGGAAGACATGCTGAAAACATTGTGCCATAAGTCCCAACTTCAGGCGATCCAAAAATTAAAGAAGTCTATTCAAAATGCGAAATGTGTGGTATCAGGTTCAGGCAATCCAAAAATTAGCAAAGTCTGTTAGGACATGCTGAAAACATTGTGCCATCAGGTACAAAAATTGTGCAGGCCACATACTGTATGGGGTTACTTGAGTATTAATTTATTTTTCTGAAGAAACTGATCTTTCTACTTTTCCAAGTAGTCATCTTTAAGGTCTCTGCGAAATGTATTTGCTGCCTCTCGGTCATAGCTGTAACCAGTCAATGGAAGGTTTACTTTTAAGAATGTTAACTTCTCAACATTTTCTGGTAGTAGCCTAGATCGTGTATCTGTTACCACATTTCCTGCACAGCTAAAGAGTCACTCTGAAAATACACTGGTTGGGGGACAGACCATATACTTCAAGGCTACCTGCACAAGTGCAGGCCATACAGACTCCTTGCTTTGCCAGTACTTAATGGGATCTTCATTCCATTCAATACCTTTTTCTGCTAAATAACAGTCAACCATGGCCTGGGCAGAAGCAGTGACATATGGAGAAGGAAGGGCTGATTTTCCAGGACGACAGCATCCAAGTGACCCCAAAGATGGCTGCTGGGTCTAGAATGAATGGCAGCAGCTGACTGTTTTGTAGCCTGACTGAGAAGAGAGAGCTGTGAAGGTGCAGGAGGAATGGATGAGGGGGCTGCATCTATTGTCATGTTTTTTTTCCAAAGCAAATCTACGTCTTGAATGATTTTCTCTCTGCAGTTTCAGAACACGTTTGGGTCATACTGTGAGAGGCGTTTCATCTTGTACCGTGGGTCTAGTACTGTTGCAATAATGTAATGTTCTGCCACGAGCATTTCACCAAGTTTCTCATAATCTCTGACTTTTTTACGCATTCTATGTACTCTTTTTTAATTCTGGGTGGCAAGTCCCTTTCAGTTGCACTAGACTCTCCCATCTGAAACTGGCTTGTTGCACCTTCCAACTCATCCCTGAGTGCATTCAGCTGAAATCTACAAATCTTGATTAGTGGGATTATTTGGCTGAGTGTGGCACTGTTGGAACTCACTTCCCTAGTAATTTCCTCAAAGGGCTGCAGGATCTTTATGTGAAGTTCTAAAACAGCCCACTGCTCAGGAGTAGTGTTCATATCAGCATCCCCAACGCAGTTCTCTAGTGTATACTGTCTTACAGCCTTTTTTTGCTCCAGTGGTTGTTGGGACATGTAAAATGTAGAGTTCCACCTCATTGCAACATCCTGGATGAGTGTATTAGGATGCAGTCCATGCTCTTCTTGTATGGCCTGAAGACATTGGCGTGCTTTGCAGGAATGGCTGAAATGTGTGCATATTCATTTTGCCACATATGTGAGAGCCTTTATATCTCTGTCCTCTTCCAGAAATGCATAAACAATCAAATTTAGGCAGTGTGCAAAACATTGAATGTGGACAAAGCCCCCATCAGACAATGCTTTCTTTATGTTTGAACCATTGTCAGACACAATAAAACCTACAGAAAGCCTTTGTGATGTCAACCAGTACTGTATCTCTCTATTGAGCTCATCCAGGATGTTTGAAGCTGTGTGATCCTGCTGATATACTGGATGTGAAGGGAAGCCACTTTCAGAGGGGAATTGTCAGTGTCACTACAGGGAGTAAATGATACCCAATGCGCAGTCAGTGATATAAATGGTTCTGGCTGGCATCTTGTCCATATGTCAGTAGTCAGATGGACAACCCCAGCAACTGCATCTTTTAAAGCATGTTTCAGTTTAGCACTTACTAAATCATACATCTGTGGTATTGCAACAGTCGAGAAATATTTCCTGGATGGAATATTGTATCTTGGTGACAGGTGATTCAAAAGCCTTTTGAATCCTACATGCACAATTCTGTAAGGCTGTAAGTCCAGTGTTATCATCTCTGAAATTAGTTTTGTTATAGCAATTGCCTCAGGATGAATACGCTGGTAGTTAGCTTTATGTTCAATTGTTTCTGAAATCGTGAGCTGTCTTCTAGCAGTTGACGTTTTCAGATGGCCAACATTAGGAGTGCTGGATGATGATAAGGGCAAAAGGGGACTGTTTGTAGTACTTATTCTAGAAGAAGACTGAGAAAGAGTTGACAGTACAACTGAAGCAGCAGGGCTGCTGCTATCACTTGATATAACAGGTGCAGGTGTAGTCTGACTTAATTCTGCCTGCCTGTTGTCTTCTTTCTCTCTGACCAAAAAATCATGCCTGAGATGTAATGGGTGACATCTTTCTAAATGTCTTTTTAATGCTGAGGTACCCAAAGCACCTTTTTTGCTCCCTCTGCCAATGGTCTTTTTACATATTGATCAAACAGCTCGCAACTCATTATTGGCAGCCAGAGAAAAGTAAGACCACACATAAGATGTCACCTTTTTTGTTAATTACCAGACATACTATACTGTCCTCCTTTGTCACTTCCACTGTGTTGTTCTTTCTCAACACTGGGAAGCTGTTCATCATGGTCTCTTTCTGTTTCACCATTATCACCATCCAACAGCTCCTCCAGGCCAGTGACAGAACCTAAATCTGAATGCACTGCCCCCTCATCTGGTTTCTCCTGCACCTGCACCACACTGTTCGTGCCCAAACTGTCCATCTTATCCAAGTCCAGATCATCCCATTCATCCTACGTCTGTGCAACTGCCACCTCTACCGCATTCCGGCTTTCCATTTGTTTCTGCTTTTCTCCCTCCTTGTCTACATCCTCCATTTCATAATCATTACTCTGATCAGAGCTTGATTTTCCCCCTAATTTAAATCTGTACTGTTACTACAGTACACATAGGTACCATGTATTGGCTTGCCACTCCTTGCGTGCCAACTACTCCTTTAGTTTTAATTAAGGTAGTTTTGACCTTTCCTGTCTGTTTGGACAGCATTGTGGAAGAACCACTACTGCTACCAGATGAAGTACCGGCAGCAACTGGTCTTTTACCAGTCAGACTGTGCAGTATTGTCCTCGCCCTCTCTGGTGCACATTTTCAGCTTTTTTTTTTTTATTACACACAAAAATGCTTTTTCCTGTATGTGTTTTCTTTTCTTTTTATTTAATCTTCTCAGTTGTTTCCAAGTTTCTCTGCCCACTCAGTACAGGCTCAGCTTCACAGCCACACTACCCCTTCCACCAGTTTTTTTTTGGAACACACAATGCCTTTGTCCTGAATTTTCTTTTTATTTAGTCCTCTCACTTGTTCTCAAGTAACTCTGTTTTCTCCTGAAGTGCTCGATCTCAGAGATGCCCTCCCCCTCCACACTTGTAGCTATTTTTTTGAATGAAACAAATAATGCTTTTTACAGTAGGAATTTTCTTTGTTTTTACTCCTCTCACTTGTTCTCAAGTCTGTCTGTCCTCTCAGGAATGGACATGCTCGACCTCACAGCCACCCTCCCCCTTCCGCCAACGTAGCTAGGTTTATTTTGTTTTGAGTAAGACAAAAAATGTTTTTTCCTTGATGTAGTTATTTTTTTTTTTTCCTTTTAGCAGGGAGCATGCAGGAATGATATAGCCATGTATAACAGCAGCGGGTAAACAAACACACAGTCAGTTGTTACACACAGGCAAACTGGCAAGTGAAATTACAGTATACAGGAAGTCAGAAAATATATATTTTTTTAATTAGTGCCGTTCAGGCAAGACCAAGTACAGCACTGCAGTAAAAGCAAAGTAGAATCTTGCAGCAATCTCCTCCCTACTTCAGAGATTCACTTCATTTGAGACACGGGGGGGGGGAGTGGGGAATGAAAGTAACTCACTGACATTTTCTTATTTATTTAGAAAATTTTAAATGAGGTAATAAAAAGTTCAGCTAACTTGAAAAAGGAAAAACAGGAAAGATAGATTCAGGCACTGAGAGAGCAGGGAGCACGCAAAGGTTGCAACCTGCCAGGCTGGCGGCTGCTAGTGATCTGCTCTCTCTCTCTCGATGTTCCCCTTTTATTCTTTTCTAGTAAATAAAATGTGCTACGCCTACTGGGCTCTGCTTGCTTTTGTTTTTTAATACAGTTCTGGCAGGCTTTGCGTTTAATAATCATAGAAAAGGAAGAGAGATGAGATGAGATCTGATAAACACGAGGAGGTAGGCTGTCGGCGTCCACTGTGAGTGACGAGCACTCAAAGCACCATCTCCCCACCCCGCCACACGATCGATTCTTTTATTACCCCTTTTTTCACTTTTTAGTTGTGTAATATATGTCAGTAAAAAGAAGTAATTCAGTTGGTAGATATTTTTGCCGAAGGTAAACTGTGATCAGAATCACAGATAATACAACTAAAGTAGTAAATTAAGTACTCAAAGCTCCGTCAGTCTGTAGCTCTCTCTCATAGGCACTGCAGTCAGCCACGCACTGAGAAAATGCCCGCCACACACAGCCTTTGATATACCCATCTCTCTATGCCACCTGACCGACATACAGCTAGTCAGGTGGTGGCAGTCTGGCAGAGGTATGTCACTGTCATGTGTGTCTGCTGTGTGTGATGCAAGTGCAATCACTTAGGAGAATGGCAATGTATGTATATCAGCGTCTCTGCGAACAAATCCACAAAATTAAAAAAGTTACTTATTTCACGAGTGTACTTGAGTTGATACGGCAACATGTTAACCAGCTGCCTCAAAGTATTATTGTTTCTGCACAGCACTGCACACACACTTTAGTCTAGACTCTAATTAGATTTGTGCAATCATTTTGCAGGACTTGCTGTTGTACACATAGGTTCATGACTGTGGAGGGCCATAACATAACTCATGCGTTATTGTGCTTGATTTTGTATTGGGCAAAATCTAATTAGACTAAAGTGTGTGTGCAGTGCACTGTGCAGAAACAATAAGACTTTGATGATGCAACGAGAGCGAGACAAGACACGGCAGGGCAACACTGGTTGCAGGTTGGGGGGAGGTCATTCTAAGCAGAGTGTAACCACAGAAGACCGTAGAAAAACTGGAAAAAATGCTTCTTAATTGTATTCCAAATTTCCACCACATCAGGCATTCAGGGCAGCAACCAATAGCACTATGCGGCCACAACACAGGGTCTCTACAATGTGGTCCATTGAAATAATTCCTCAGTCAGTTCAGCGGTGGGTGAGGGTGGCACTGGTGATTACCGTGGAAACGGTAAACTGTCGGGGGTGGTACATATTCAGTTCAGATGGGCACTGGCAGCCAAGCCTAGGGGGCCAATGGTCTGCTCCAGTCCAAACTCCATCTGACTGACTCTAGTCTCTGGCTACTGTCATACTGTCTTCTGGGGTCATCTCCAATAAAGCAGAGCGGGAACCCGTGGAAATTGTCTCATACGCTGGCCGCCCACACATACTGGCACAGGAGGAGGAGGAGTCTACACAGTCACACTGAGTCAATGACTGACTGCCTGGCTGTCAGTGGTCCAGTGTCCATGGTTGGATACTTTACCAGGAGAGGAATTCCTTGAGCTTTTGAGCTGGGGCCCCAAAGTGTGGCATCTGGGGAAAAAAGCCAAAAAAGGGAAACAAAAAAAATAAATGCCAGCTCCAGCCACGGGCGGGACAAACTTTTAATCATCTAGCTATATACAGCCAGCGGACCTGGACTCGGTACACTTACCATATGGGTTCTTATTTAACCGGGTCCGCCGGGCCACTTTGGATCCGGGGGGTTCTGATTTTAGGCAGGTTGGTCCGCCCATCCCTAATAAGTTACAGTTCCTCCAAGCTCCACAGTCCAGGCATAGTCAAAAACACCCTGAATAATTAATTTATTTTTTTTTCTTTCTTTTTTTTTTTTTTAATCTGCTATATAGTGCAGCTATCTGACAGTGTCTGGTCCCCCCACCAGGAACCTTTTAGATATCCCCGGACCCCCCCCCCACCAGCCATGATCTTCAATCCCCCAATTAAGATTTCATTATGCCCCTTTTTACTTTTTTCTAATTTTCTATGGCCCCAAAAGAAATGCTCCTTTGATTATCACAATTCACAGACTGTGACAATTTCTTAAACTGTTTGCTGCTCAGACAGCCTCAGACCAAAAGAGATAAAATGTCTTCTGTCAATGCGAGGTAGCTCTGAAATGGTGCCTTTCACGAACGCCGACCGAGATACAGACCCTTCCAGCTCTGCCCATCCACCACAGCGGCCAATTGCCAGGACTGACAGGCAGTCCCCTGCAGCTATAGGCTGCCTAGCCTGTCAGTCTGGCTGGACTTGGTCAATTGAGTTTCTCCACCCTTGCTCTTGTTCATGAGTGGGTATTCATCTCCTGCTGCCCGCACCTTGCCTGCTCATATGAGCACGAGCATTCAGGAGCCACATGACCTGCAATGTGGCCATCAGGTGACTGCTGGCTGGCCAGGATCTGGAGGATTGCGGAGCGCCATCTATCGTAGCCTCCAGATAAAACTGCACTAACTGTGCTTTTTAAAAATAATAAAGCACATTGAGGCCGACAGACCAGGACTCGGTACATTTAGCTCATTGACTTTGATTTATCTGAGTCCATTGGACCATATTGGATCCAGGGGGTTCTGATTTTTGGCTGGTCAGTCCGCCCACCCCTAGTCAGTGCCAATGACTTAAACCATGGTTAACTTCTGCAATCATCAAAGAAAAATCTTACAGTCAGAGCATATAAGGCACTGTGAAACTTTACCTCTGTCAAAGTTGTACATTTCTGGCATCCCATTTTATAACTCAGTGAGCAAGTCCACCCTCAGCTGGAGCACTGGTCACTTGAAACGTACTCATATGTCAAATGATGTTACAGTTTCTAACTATGTTAATGTATGTGGCATTAAAAATATGAGAGAATGCAGAGAAGTCATTCACCAGTTTACACCTCAGGGCAGGCATCATGCACTGTGTAGCAGATCATAGGCGTGATGCCGCCCTGTGTCTCTCTATTTTTATATTAAGTTCGGGAGAGACCTGGATGTAGAAAGTGGGTCATGACATCACTGACGTTGACATCAGTGTGCATACATGATGATGTAATCATGTCATACCCTGACAACGAAAACACAACAGTGAAACAAGTAAATAATTTGCAATAGCAACTTCTTGTGCTTCTAAATTCACTCAAGTCATTTACTTTTTCCAATTCTACATAACAAGTGCAAACCCAGGGCCTTAGAATAATCTATCTGTATCATGCAGGCTAACTGATCATATTAAGGCCTGTAGGTGGGCAGAATGTCATGACATCACTGGCATCGATATCACCGTGCACGAAACATAGAAACATAGAATGTGTCAGCAGAAAACAACCGGTAGGCATCTCTAGTTTGCCCTATTTTCTCTGCCTATCATGGATCTATGTCAATTCTCACCTGACAATACACTCCGCGACAACTCACTCCCGATGACTAGCTCCCTGGACAATTAGCTCCTGCCACTCCCGCACTGCGTTAATAGGCTCCCGGTCCCAGTCCCGCATTACATAAATCGTTAGTACAACATATAAGTAAGCAAATAAACATTCCTACTTTACATACTGTATCTTACTTGAATTCTGTACTTGACTTCTGTGTTCTTGACGCAGGCAGTAATCAGCTTAATTACCTACCGCTAGTGCTACTGCCATTCGGTGCCATGCGGTTGTGTACAAAGACAATGCCACACGATTGGATTTAGTGCTTGAGAAGTGCACATACCACTCCACAGAGGAATTCCTGAGGGGGATAGTGCACTGTTTTCAATATTAAAGAGCTGACAGACAGTCAGTCACTGTGATTTTAACTTTGATTTTAACATGGTTGCAGGATCGAGTGATGTTACTACACCACACTCATGCCGGAAGTAGAACAGGTAAATGGTTCCATAATTTATTTAAAAGCAAATACAACGTAAATGATGCTCAGTGATTTGATTTTCATAAGCTGGGAGCTAAATGAAGCAGAGATGTAGACTGCATGTTATGCTGGCAAACAGTGATTTGATTTTCATAAGCTGAGTGCTGGGGAGCTAAATGAAGCAGATTGCTTGGTATGCTGTCAAACAGTAGCGGGAGGAGAGTGTGGCTGATAAGTAACATTGACTGGTATGCAGGCAGAACTATGTTCTTGACTTGTAAGCTCAGCGGGAGCGTAAGTGCGGCTGGTAAGCAATATTGACAGATCAGTGGGAGCGAAAGAAGCAGAGCGAGTGGGGGAGGGAGTGAAATTAACAAGAAGGAATGGTCGGGAATGGGTTTTTGGGAAATGAATTGTCAGGAGTGAATTGTCGTGCTCCCACCTATCACTACACTCCAGACTCTGGTCACAGGTGACCCCCTCACCTCCTTTCCCTCTATTTATTATACCCAGGTGACTATCCCACGCATGTTTGAAGCTCCCCATTTGCCTCTACCAACTCTTCTGGCAGGCTTTTCCAGACATCCACTACCCTATCTGTGAAGAAGTATTTCTTCACATCCCTCTGAAACTTCTCCCCTGCAAGCTTCACAGCATGCCCCTGTGTTCTGGTGCTCCTCCTCTTGTGAAAGTAACTCTCCTCCTGCACCTTGTTTCCATCAGTGAGGTACTTATAGGTTTCAGTCATGTTCTCGCTGTCTCTCTCTGCCTCTCTCTCCCCCTCTCCCCTCACTTCCAGGGAGTACATGCTCCATTCCTGCTGCCTCTCCTTATATGGGGGCCTATTCACGAAAGACAAGCTCTATGCGATGAAGGAACATAAATGCGGGTGCATAGCTGTGCACCGTGCAGCGGTAATGAAATACACGGCATGCACAACACAGCCCGACACACCCCCTGAAGGTTGGGAGGCAGATGGGGGGGGGTGCGCAGCTATGCGCAGGGGTGTGCTGGAGCCAGTGCAAGATGATGGGAATTCTCCTTGACCCTACCACAAAAAGATATGTGGAACAGCCACATGCCAGTGATATGCACAGTGCGGAAGAGGCATGTCCATGGAAAATGGTGGCAGCACCAGCAAGCGAGAGGAACATGCTGGGATGGCTACAATGCACCCAACCGGCAACACCAGTGGACATGGCACAGGAGGTGGTGGGGGTGGGAGGCAGGCAGTGGTCCCCCGAACTTTACGGAGGCATAGGTGGCCATCTTTTAACTGAGATCAGACAGCACTATGATGTGCTGTTCGGGCGGCTGTCACTGAGCACCCCTGCTGAGACCAAAGCCTGAATATGGCTGGACCTGCAGGTGGCAATAAACACTGCAGGACTGGAGGCAAGCACACTCGTGGCAATCAAGCACAAGTGGTGTGACCTCCGGTCCCAGTTGAAGAGGTAGTTGAGTAGGGGCATGTCAGTCGCAGGGCACCACATGTAACGGACCACCAGTCCCAGACCCACCCCTGATGCCCATAGAGCAGCAGGTCATGGACACCAACAGTGACGTCCTCACTGATGGGGACCCTGATGGGCTGGATAGCATGCCAGGTAGGCACAATGCGTGGGTGCACAGGGCACAGCCATAGCCACAGAACCAAGTAACGGCAACAGTCAACAACCACCTGTTATTTACCTCCACACAGTGCCTGACGATGACAGTGCCAGAGAGGGACCATCTGGCATGGGAGGAGAAAGAGGCGGCATAGGCCTACTGAGAGCAGGTGGTGAAGGTGGGTACTGCCAGGACCATGGAGCACACAGCCACACATGCTGTACACACAGGTTCATTAACTGATGTCACCCTCTTCACACACACAGGGTCGCAGCAGCATGGAACACCGTCCATGCAGAAGCAGGACAGCCAGCAGTCTGCAACGCCCATGGACCACTATGGCGAAGACAGGGAATGGACCCAAGAGCAGCTGCAATGGGAGGAGGAGAGCGGACCTGGAATGGGTGGAGGCATGGAGGCAGCCATTGACATGGAGGGGCGGGGTTGCAGAGCACCAGCAGAACAGCCAGCACCACGGTAGGGGGGACAGCAGTGGGGACAACACCATCCCTCCTGAGCACAGTAGCGCCGCTACTGTGGGAACATCGGCACCGGCCACACCACTCGACACACAGGACCTGGACACTGGGGCATCTGAGGGCCCCCCAAGGCACCACAGACTGGGCAATGGCAGCTCACTCCTAGCCAGCTGCTACCCTGATCTCCGCAGGCTGGAACATGACCACCTGCAAGTGACAAGGGAGTGTACAGAGGCTGTGCACTGCCTCACGGAGGTCATGATGGGGTCCGTGCGTGCGCAGGAGAGGCTTGTAGAAGGCGTCACCATGGGCGTGAGGGAGCAAGAGTGCATGGCCGAGGCTGTGGCTGCAGGTGCATGTGCCCAGGAATGCCTGACTGACGAGGTGGCCACTGGTGCCAGGGCACAGGAGCAGACAGCCGACACCCTCCTGCCCATTGCCACACTCCTTGGCACCCAACAGGGATGGCCAGCCATGGCCACCCAGCCTGCACCCTTGGCACCGGCCAGTGCATTGAACCCCACGCCCGTGGGACCACGGGAGTGACACAAAGGTGCCGCACAGCATCCCCAACCCACGGCAGCCACTGCTGACCAGGAGGTGGGGCCAAGTACCATGACCTGGCATTCACATCACGTACAAGTGGCACAGGGCATTCCACACACTGCAGACCCTGTACAGCGCATGGCTGTGGGCAGACAGGTGCCCGGATGTGGTGGACAACAGCAGGGGCCTGTGACTCAGTGAAACACTGTCCCTGATGACATGCACTCATCACAACGGATGAACCCACCCCACCCACACCCCACTCGCACCGCCACATGCAACCCCCCCCACAGCACACCCCATGGTCTGTAATGACACGCCATGGACTGGCACCATCTGGCGAGGGCACCGGGTGGGCATGCAACAGGCCCATGCTGCACAATGCACTGGCACACACACACACCCACATTCCCAGCATGCAGCACGCACACAGTGGTGTGCAATGCCAGTGGTGGTGTTCCCATGGCATGGCCTATGCCACCGTAACGGGATGTGTCATGCATGGCAGACTACTGGTGTGTCATGCACACCTGTGGCACGCCATGGCCACAGCAACACCATGGCATGCACCCCATGCACATGCCAGCTCAGTCATGCACTCATCATCACCAGTGTGTGCACCAACCTACCTGGCAAATGTGCCATGGGCCACACGATGGCACATGGCCCTCACCACCATGCATCCCACTGCATAGTTGTCCATAGGTAGAGCCCTGGTGCCCTCAGGCAGTGCCGGTCCATGGGGTGGCTGCACTGGTTCCTCGCCACCCTCCTCTGGGTGTCCGTCCTGTGGCACAGACACTATGAGGTGCATGCAGATGTTGTGCAACATAGCACAGGTGGTGAGTGCTCTGCACACCATGCCCAGTGCAAGCATCATCGAGCCACCTGTGTGGTCCATGCATCGGAAGCGCATCTTCAGCAGCCCTATCATGCGTTCCATGATGCCGCCTGCCCACACGTGCACTGCATTGTATACAACGTTCGCTGGGTGCCATGGTGCCTGGTATGATGTCAGTAGTGTGGACCTCAGGGGATAGCCTCTGCCACCTATGGAAGTAGAGCAGATAGGACTGTTAGTGGTGCTGGGGCACATGTCTGGATGATGTATAAATACATGGTAATGGGGCCTCACCCCACAGCCAGCCATAGCCCTCTGGCTGTCATTCCATATGGCGCCTCAGGGTGCTGTTGTCATACATGTAGGAGTCGTGGCATGACCCTGGGTACTGTGCCAGGACGTTGGTTAGGGTGCCTGTTGCATCGCAGATGGCCTGACAGTTGATGCCGTGGAATTCCTTACAGCTTCTGTAGGCATCCTCATTGACAGGATGGGCACATGCATGCAGTCAATTGCACCCACCATGTTCGGCATGCCATCCATGTCCAGGAACACTTCCTTGACAGCTCTGAGGTCTGGAGCATCCATGGGGAAGATGATGTGCCTCTCCTGGTGCCTTACCAGGGTATCAGTCACCTGGTGCAGTGACCGAGACACGGACCCCTGACTCATCCCTGTCATGTCACCCATAACACGCTGAAATGTGCCTGTGGCATAGTACTGCAGGGCACACAGCACCTTGGTCTCCACTGACATGGCCCTGGAGCAATGTGTGGCCGGCCTGATTTCATCCTCCAGAAGCTCACAAATGTAGGGTGCCGTGGTCGACCCAGTACTGCTGTAGGATGTCTGTGGGGTGCAGCATCCTGGTGATGAGGCATGGTCTGAATGCCCATGGATGATGCCGTGCTCTGGCATGCCGCTGTGCCTCTGCAGTCTCGAGGAGGACCACATATAGTAGTGCCCCTGGGCATGAGTGTTCCACTCTTTGCCTTCACTTCGTGACATTGCATGTCCACACATGTGAGCCATGCATGGCATGTGGCATGTTGCACATGCCCTTATGGGCACTGCATGCACACATGGTGTGGGTGTACCCACCACAGAATGCAATAAGAGCTGTGGTGACGATGGTGGTGGCAGCACCATCCATGGCAGAGGAGGATGTCTGTGGCAGACTCACCCTGCCACCATGGCTGTACTGGGTGGCAGACGCTACCTATCAGGATGGGATTCTGGCTGGTGAGATCTGGGAGGTCACAGAGCAATGACAGGTGGGTGCTTACACCAATAGCTGGGTGACATGTGTGGTTGGTGGGCAGGTTGGGCTCTGTGCCATGGGCATGTCTGCTAATCACTGTTATGTTGTGCTGGGGACCTGGCATCGGAAAGGCAGTGCTGGTCCTGGAGCACCGGGATGTGGGCGGGCCCAGCCCAGCCCATGTCGTGACCCCATGGCGGTGGATGACGTAGGACTTGCCATGGCAGCTGGATCTGTGGAGCAGTACGGAGGACTACGTGTATCAGGATGATGATGGGGACCTGTGGGCCATCCAAGCCTGCTCTAAAGTAGGTGACCCATGGCCATGTGTGTATGTGTGTGGAAGGGAGGGTGGCTAGCTATGCCATGGTGGGGTTGTTGCATGATGCCGTGGCACTAATGTCAGTTCCCTATGTCTGTTCTTCTCATTACAGCATTATCATTGCCCTATTAGGCAGCTGGTACTGGAGGAGAGGGCATTCACGGACACCACCTCCCCCCAGGAGCTGACACCATCACCAGCCCGGACCTGCCCTTGGAGGAGAACTCAGATTGAGGGGGGAGCACCCGTCCATATTCCTCCCCCCCCGGGCTGCTGACCATGTGCTGTTGTTGCACCCATTTGTTCTGTGTTTTGTGTCTCTGTAAAGGCTATTTGCTTTATCCCCATCTCAGTGTCTGGTTCCTCACCCTGACACGGTGTGCACGGGTGGCTGTGTGTGTGTGTGTGTGTGTGTGTGTGTGTGTGTGTGCGTGTGTGTGCATCTTTGTTCATCTCTTATCCATTACAGGACCTTCTGCCATGCCCATGTATGTGCTACCTGCAAGTTGGCATGCATACCATGCTGGTGGTAGCCGTTTGGGCCTTGTTGTCACATGTGCAACAGTGGCACATGGCGATGCCCATCACGTGGGTCATCGCAGTTGGTGTGCATTACATTGGTGCATGTGTGTCTGCCAGAACCTAGCACCCTGTGGGCCACTTTGCAGGGCACTCATGGCTGTGTGTGTACTGCATAGGCTGCTTACAACTGCTTTCAGAATGCATAAGGTGTACACAGGGACTCAATGCACCTTTCTAATGTATCCTGCATTGTGCATGCGCGTACACTGTGTTGTGCATACTACTTCTGTGGGAATGCCCCTCCGTGGCCGTGTATCCACCTTGGCATGCATGTTTGCATGGTAGCACGGCGCTACACGCTATTGGGGAATACCGCACGGAGGTGACTTCCAAGCGTTTTGCGCATCTCTGCCTCTGTGTGGGGCTTACACTTGGTGAGTAGCACCACGTAGCCTTCATTAATAGGGCCCATGGTTTCTCATGCAACCACCGCACCATTTTAGTAGCCCTCCTGTGGACTGCTTCTACTCCATCAATGTCCTTGCAGAGATGTGGCCTCCAGAACTGGACATAGTACTCCAAGTGGGATCTCACAAGTGAGTGATACAGGGGCTAGGCAGTAATTACAAAATCATAATAGAATTATATCAGCTCTAAATGGTAGAAAGCAGGGACAATTAAGGCATGTCTGGTACTGGGGGAGTCAAGGTTACAGAATCAGTGCACAATTAAAGAGGACAGGAAAAGTGTGCTGACTGGCAGCAGTTAGTAATGTTTCGATTTACAGAAATGAAAGTCATAAACCCAATTTAGTCAAGATCACTTGTACCTGAATAAATAAAATGCATTAACTGTGCTCTCAATTGCTTTCCTTTCATAGACTTCACTTTGCACAGTTCTCTTCATGGAACCAGTATTTTGGAATTTCCACTATGTCGCTGTTTGTGTACAGAATGCCAGTTGTGAGCTGGTGACCTATCAGAACCATGCCCAGAGTTCTGTACTATCAGAACCATGCTCAGAGTTCTGTACACAAACTATGACAGCCAAAACTCCAAGGGCTAGATATTCAAAACTTAGTCTGGGCACTAAGGGATGTTTGTCCACACTAACCAGGGATTATGCCCAATTTGTGGGTGTGGTCTATATTCAGACATCCCACAGTATGGGCAAAACCCATTAGCACCCAAATGCTAAGGTACTGCTGCACCCATGTAAATGAGGGGGTTCTCCCCTGCATATGGGTGAAGTGAGATATTTAGAGGTTTACACAGGCAGTAAATGCCACTCGAATGGACACAAGTTACCATTATATGCAATGACATACAGTGACGTAATCACGTCACACCCCAGCTTTGAAAACATAACAATTTATAAATTACATATTTTGCAGTAGAACTCCTTATTCTGTTAACTTCAAATTAAGATATGATTTTCCACTATAATTAATGTTTCTATAAACTGAGGCTCATAGTTTAATCTCTCTGCACCATGAGAGTGTACTGTTGCTAAGCAACCAAACTCCTGAATGCTGCTCCATTTGTCAGGATTTCTGACAGCTGTGATGAGTCACTAAGGAATTAAGAAAGTCCACCCTAGGGTGAATTACTATAGATCCGCAAAACATTTAAACATAATTACATTGGAATCTTAAATGCTATGTTCAGACACATAGTTATAACAAGCATTTGTCAATGCCGATTGTAACATGGCTAAATTACAAAGCTGAGAAAGCAGAAATGTCACTGGCTAAAATGAGTCACATGGTAATAGCTCAACACGGCATTATTTAAGCAACAATGCCGTGTTGAAACTGACGTACCCTGCTAATCCACACATCTCAAAGAGCAGTGTGTACAAAACAGCATGATAGGAAAGTCACACCTGAAAGGACCAGTAGCGCAATGGACAATAGCACAAAAAAGAATGCAACACTTCCGGAGCATGCGGCAGACATAAATGTTCAATCCGTGTAACAAATGAATAGTGCAGCATTCGAAATTAACAGATCGCATGGACACAGAGCACCAGAACACCACATCACACAGTATGCTAATGAGTGAGATAGCTAAGTACCACAGGAGACAGCTCATTCTATCGTAGACCTCCTAGGCACAGTATAAGAATAATAGCCGTACGGATTTAAAAAATTTATTGAAAAGAAGTTTAATGAGGCCGTGTCATGTAAATATGTGAAATGTTTTTTCTGCAACGTCTGCATATAAATAACGACTTGTTCACGTTTGCAAAAGTGCACTAAACATTGTTAAAAAAACAAAACTCTGTCTACATACTGTTTCTCAACTCACAATATGTACATTTCTAACACACATCAGTATTTGAAAACCATGTTACAAGTGCATTAAGCCACTCCGAAGGTGGCATCTAATGGAGAATTAATGCATGGTTAGGCCGTTGTAGGCACCTGGCCTTCGGCCTTGTGTCACAACACTCCAAACCATGCAGTAATTCCCCATTAGATGCCACCTTCATCATGGCTTAATGCTTACATGTTGTCTTGCTGACGTTGGCCTTGGTAGTGCAGGAGTTAGAGAGAGTCATAATAGGAATGGCAGTGAAGTATTGAACTGAAGCCAACCCCGCCACCACCCTGCAGAGAGTGACAGGCATTGGGGGTGTGCCTTTGGATCATCAGGCATAACTGCCAAGCCATTTCACCACACCCTACCCTGCAGACACCAACAAGTGTCACAGTGTGCCTTGGGGTCTTTGGCCCTTATGCTCACCCCATTTCATCAGGAAATATAGTGAGATGGGTGCTGTATAGGAGAATGGGTGAACTTTGGGTCTGAAGAGTCCAAGGCACACCTCGATGCCTCTCACCCCCGGGGCACATCAGTGGGTTGCGCATGGCGCAACCCTTTTGAATATCTAGGCCAAGATGTTACCTGGAAGGCCTGAAGCTAATTACAAGCTGGAAGAGGCTTAAGTTGAGCATATCCATTTTATGACGTTTCAAGAGGAGGAAACCAGGTTTAGTAAACTGGTGCAAAATCATAAATGCTGATGTCTGTGTGAGAGGGGGAAACTGATTAATAGAATGGAATCATTCACATATCTGGAATGTGTAGTACAGTATGGGTTGCACGCCCATTGGCTCATGCTGTGAACCAATGGGTGTGCAGCCCTACCGAGGTGTCAGTCAGCGGGTGGTGGGGCGGCAGGCGGGTGGAGTGCTGCCGCCTGCTGGCTGACTGGGGAGAGCGGGCGGTGGGGCTCCAGTGGGTGGGTGGGAAGGGGGATACCCTAGACCACCAGGGTAATAGGACATTTTCTGTTGTACAGATGCCCGCGATCAGGCAGAGTGCGGTCCACTGGGCCACCAGGAATATTGGCCGGGGGGGTTTTCTTTTTATTAAAACAGATGCCCGTGATTGGGCAGAGTGCAGTCCACTGGACCACCAGGAATATTGGATGGGGGGGTTCTTTATTAAAACAGATATAGGATTATTCTATTTTTGGACAGATGCCCGTGATCGGGCTACAGGGGTCATCGGCCCCAATAGCTGCTGCCTGGCAGGGCACCAGGCTCAAGTTGTTGGGGATTGGCGCACCCTGCATGCAAATGGGACCATAATGACATGCAAATGTGCACCTTCCATAAATTATGGCAACATTTGCATGTCACCTTTTGAATATCGTGGGTGCTGTGAATGGCGCAATGGCACTTGCGCTAGCGCATCTCCATGCTCCACTCTGGCCACTTGCACTGGTGCAGTGCCACTGCGCCATGCACACTGGTGGTGGACAGGGTGCGATATTCAAAGCTGCTGAGCCATGGCACAGCTCCTTTGAATATCGCCTAGGCCACACCTCTGCGCAGCCAAGTTGAGCTGCACCCAAGCTTGCGCCACAGCCTGGCGCAGTTTGAATATCCAGGCCATCCTGTTTTTATATAGATATATATTTTTTTATATATTCTGACAGGGGGGAGCTAGGTGACCTCATGCAAAATAGGTGGGGAAAACCAGCTTTTAAAGATTATTCTGTTTTCCTTCAGAGACAGTTCTATCTAGACTCTGACAAAAAAAACATCTTTGGAGCACTTTAAGCAGGTATATAGAGAGACAATCTAATTACTGTAGTAGGAATTGCACTGTTTAAAACCTTGTTCTTTTATAAGATTTGTATGTCTTGTGATATAATAGTTCTGTATTTTGTGTTTTACATATTTTTATCTATTTTAGTAAAACTCTTTTTAGCGCATACTTGGTCTGTTTTTGAATTTCTCTCATTTGCAAGAAAAGTATATATGGTTATAGCTGACACTAGGCATAAGCTTGAATGGTGATACCAAACTGGAAAGAGAAGCATTTTAAATATGAGGTCTTTATAAAAGTTTTTAAGGGTTCATTTCTGTACACCTGGTTAGGTGACCATAGGCAAAGATATCTGGCCCCCCCAAAGACAGAATTATCTGAGCCTGTGCATTGGGTATGCTAGCAAGAGATTCACAGTTTGAATCCCTCCAAGACTTGAGACCAAAGGTCGATCCAAACTCACAAAACAGACAAGAGGGTTACCTTGTTCTGTTAAACTCTTCACAAGACTGCGTTCGGAGGTTGGCACTTTGGGAGTAGAGGGCCTGACCTGCTGAGTGTGTTTGTGACAGAACTTACCTGTTCAGAGATCAGGTATGGAAGTCTCTTAAGGCATCTAACAAAACTAGAATAGGCCTTAAGACTGTCAGACCAGCTCCTTTTAAAGAGCAGGGTCTAGTTTGCAGTAATCAAAGTCTGTCTATTTCACTGTGTAAACTGTTAGTTAATAAATGAGTTCATGTATGTATTGTTTCATTATTGTCTCCATTTTTTTTTCTTCATAAACTATGCTGGTCCTGGGAGTGGCTGTACTGTGCGATGAATCCTGAAGTCAGCAATCTTCAGAAAACAGAGCACGTGTGATGTAAGTTTAGTATAGTCACTGAATGCGTCTTTGGGTTTCTCGCTGACAACCATTGCAGCTGTTGGTGACAGCAGAACAATCTTTGCTATTGAAGATAGTTCATTTTTCCTTACATTAGTCATTTCTGATTTGAAGAATTTATAAGTAAAGTGTGCGTACAAATGGTCTATTTTGATTTTTATTTTATTCCCTTCTTTCTGCCTTTTTGACAGCAGTCATGCTGTCTTCATTCATGTGACTACTCAGTTTGTGCGTGTTTGAAGGCATAATCTCGTGGTTCTGATACAGTGTTGTTTTGGAATTATATATATATATATATATATATACTATATATATATATATATATATCTGTGTGTGTGTCGTAGCAGCATGGGTTCGAGAAGGGGTACAGTGCCACCTCTGCCCTACTAGAGTACACTGACTTCATTCATAAAGCACTTGACCGTGATCATCTAGTGGGGTCAGTCTACACTGAACTCACAAAGACTTTTGACATGGTTAATCATACCCTCCTGCTTGGGTCACTTCCTGCTCTCGGACTCTCACCTGGTGTCACATCCTGATTCAAAAATTACCTAGAAGGCAGAACATAGCAGGTAAAAGTCTGTGATACCCTTTCAATCAGCCATCTTGTGCACTTGGGAGTTCCCCAAGATTGAATCCTTGGCCCCCTTCTTTTTAGCTTCTTCCTTAACTCCCTCCCCTGTAACTTGGTAATAAAATTACCCCTCAGGTTCTTGGAACTGCACAAAAGGAAGAGGTGACAGACAAGTGTTGTCCAGATGATTAATGTAATTTATTACTGGTAAATAAGAATAATACAGGCTTACAACTAACAGTGTAATCACTGGGAGAGTATCCAGTTTCCTTACCTATAGGCACAGTCAATTCTCTCTGAGAGAAAATACGTGATGCAAAGGGTCTTATACCCTGATAATAACCGTGACAACAATAAAAGAAGATACACATAATGCACATAATTGGCCAAAAACAGGTAACTAGAATAACTATCCTAACTAACATGAGAAGTTGCTTGGCTTAGCAGAAGATAAAGTAAACTATGAGGTCTGTGATGCTTCCAGGGTCACTTGCTGTTACAGTTTGCACATGCACTAAAGATGGCACTGTTGCCTAACTAATAATTATGTAGCAAATACTAGATGGGTAGCTGGGTTATAATGAGGATTTTACACCCCCAAGGGGTGGGATGACACATAAACCTCAAGGGGTTTATGAAGGCATCCCACCCTGAGGGGGAGTGTAAAATCTGAGTTTTTTTAACAAGCTACCCAGCCATTATTTTGTATAATTTCTGGTTTGCATTTGTTTGCCTGCTTGAGGACATATGAACCAGGAAGTCAGATCAGAATTGGTAACTTGCTCCGCAACAGATAAAAATAATGTTATTTAAAAACTAATAAAAAAAGCAGTTGGTATGCCTATGTTTAGAATAAGCAGGGTTTTTAAATACAGTTGAAAGTTTCAGCTGCTGTGGTGATCAGTATCTTGTTCTAAGGTCTTGCGTTACCTCTAAGAGATCGAGAGTTTACTATGCATTAGGGATCTTGTAAAATTTTAATAAGTAGGTGAAAGTAAACCTACTTTAGTCACCATCTTCATTGTCATCCAGCACCAGGGGTCTTCATCTTTTTTGGAGGTGGGCAGTTGTGACCGTGAGTGCGAGCAGGAAGTGGTGTAGTGTAAGGTATGTGTGACTCATGCTGCTGAAGGGAGAAAGCTGGCACATGTAACGACAGACTTACAACCGGCTTTCTCTATGGAAAAAAAATAGAAACCGGTTATTATATAATGACATATAATGGAAAACATCTCCCAGTGGTACAATACATTGTGAGAATATAGTGAAGCATAATATGCATTGCAAAAGTACAGTAGAACTCAGATCCTGACACTTATACTTATACGATAAGTGTCTATGCCCTAAAATTGGTACATATACCTACATATGTGTTGCTGTCTGCGAGGTGGAGGTACAATCAGGGGTGCTGGTCCGTGGATAACATCCTCCCCTTGTTGCCTCAAAAGGGGCAATAATCCCAGGTAAGTAGTGGGATGGAGATAAAAAGTAGTTTACAAGCCCGACGCACGAACCTTGTAAAGGAATTCGAGTTTTTCTCAGTGTTGTCTTAGAGTGTGTCGCAGACAGCAGAGGGTTAGTATCAGAAAAACAATCAGAAATTCTTGAATAATAACAAAAGTTTTAAAAGTGAGTTCTAACCAGGTATTGCATAAAGCAGTACTTAAATCACCATCATGAATAAGAGCATTAAGGACATTGCCAGCTTGAGAAATATTATTACTGATATAAATCAAATGAGAATCCTTTCTAGCTAAAAGAGATTTCAAAGAAAGGGTCAATGTGCACGTTAAACATGGGCAAATATTGAGGCAAGGCAAGCAAGTATTGTGGATTGGTATCAATAACATCTGGTTCAGGGAGAGGAACAGGAGTTATAACAGTGTGACCTATGACTGTTTTCTGTTGTGGAGTAAAACAGAAGTTAGGCATTTCAATAACGCAGGATTTTTGACCATAAGCAAAGTTTTTGTGGTTAGTCACTACACAATACTGCCCATTGGAATTATAAGTAACTTGTACAGTTGGTACCCTCCATTGCCGTAGACATATTGGAAAGGAGAAGGACTGGTTGGTGAGCGTTGAAGTGAAGCAAAGTACCTCTTCCTGGCAGCTTCGAGTTTTAGCTGTTTTGGTGTCAGGTGCAGAAGATGCAGCTCATACAGATTTAGATTTGTCATCCTCCTCAACATCAGTAAGGTTCAACGGCAATCCACCACCCAAGGTAAAGGCCCAGTCAAGGTGTTCTGGAGAGTAGCCACACACTGGTTTTATGATATCGAAGACATCACAGCAGCCCAGATAGTAATATCCTTTCTTGGCACAACAGTTTGTGTGGGGTGCCACCTTGGCTTGTAGCACAGAATGGTACACAAGTAATGAAGGTAATTTCATTCGTTCATGATAAATGTCATTATCAAGGTGTCCGATGGAGATAATGGCAGCCAATTTATCAAAAACAGTTGTAACAGGATCAAAGCGGGGTAGTGACACGGTGAAAGTCACAAACATATTATCATGGATGGAACAGGACTTAGTAAAGTAGCAAGGTGCTTGGTTTGGATATCTGGAGACATACCCAAGATTTCTAGCTGTAGACATAGAAATGTTAACATTGTTTGCTAAACAAATAGTAATGCAAACATTGAATCTGCAATGAGGACAATGCCATTTACCCATTCATCTGTCATGGATGAGATCTGGGATGCGTCCTGTTTCCAAGTCCCTGAAGAGATTGTTAACAGTGGAAATTACATAAGAGCCATAAACAAAGCCAGGGCTGTGCCAATGACTGTGAGGGCCCCCTGCAAAATATTTTGGGGGCCTACCTCCCTGCCAATAAATGTAAAATAACCATTAGCGCATATGAATTTTTTATAGCATAAGTTTTTTTGTATCAGTCCTGCTGAGCATCTACAGTTTGCACATGCTGCCTCCATCCCCCTTGCTAGCACCATGATCAAGGAACTGAACAGTGCAATTTGTCCCTGCTCCTACTGTGTACAATGGCACCAAGATTAGATATTTTGAGCAATATGCCCTACTGCTTCTTTCTTCTGCACTACCCCCAACCATGTGAAACTGGAGCTGGAATCTTCTGACACCATTGTTGGCAGAAACAGTTGCAAATGGATAAGCAATTTCTAAAGAGAAAGTGCAAGTTTGTCTATGATAAAAGGTTTTCTAAATGCTGACCTCAGCAGCAGTGGGCCCCCTGACAGCAGGGGCCCTACTGCAACTGCAGCTCTTGTACCCCCCTGGTCACTGCCCTGAGCAGAGCATAGAAGGTTATGGGCAATATATTGCTTGTCTGCCTCCTTATTATTTTGAAAAATCAGTTCATTAATCTTATCCTTAGTATCACTGAACCCTTTTGCAATTTCCTGCATATTATACACGGTGAAGAATTCTTCCTTACTTAAACCATCTACATCATGTAACAATGGGGGTAGAAAATCATTCTTAACAGCTTGTTGAAAATTAGGAGTTTGTGCATTAATAGCAGCTATGTTTGCTGTATTCCAAATAGACATGCCTGAGCCAAAAAGGCCAGAGATGGTGCCTGCTGCACTGGTAACATCTGCAGTGTCACGCCTAGTACATGTTCTAGCTTTAGCATTAGGTGCGGGTCAAAAGATCCCTACATGGTCAGTGGTATGGGGGCCACTGACAGGATCATTAGTACATGTCTGATAAGCAGATACAATATCTGTAAGCATCATACTGTAAAATTTAGAAGTATTGGTCGTGTGACAGAGACCAAGCTCAGCTATATTCCAGTGTGTAAGTTTGAAAATAACTGATACATGCATAAATTGTACATTATTAATCAAGGCTCCTGGATGGGAAGTGGTGGTCAGACCACTAGGAGGACCTTTCTCCTGGGGAGGGCAGTAAGTCATTTCTTCTTTGGTGGGTTGGACTACAGAAAGAAAAAAAGCTTCAGTAGCTACAGTTATGAAGACAGAAAGCACGTTCCTCCTCAGAGGTGAGGTGGTCACACCAAGCAGGATCTATGACAACAGTAAGGTTATAATGACCAGAATGTCTGGGGAAGTCTGTCGAATAGAAAGAGTACCATTTCTAGATATGTCAGTGTTAGGCCAGCCGTGGAATGTACCTTTGGATAGGCGAGCTACAGGGAGTGTGTAGCCATTAATGTCGGTTTCCCATTGAATGGAAGGGGTGGATCTGTCTGGAGCTACTACCATGACATCAAGATAGGTGTCCGAGCCTTCCTTAACAGTAATCATTTTGTTGGGTACCTTAATATGAACTCCCATTGAGGCTGTATGTTCATGTTTGCTAAGCAAATGTCAGACATGTCTGTGTGTTGACAGGGCTTTATTCTGGGATTCTGTCAGGGGAAGTCATAGTAGTAGTCCTACCAAGATGAGGAGGTACAAAATAGCCATCTTGCCAGTGTACCTGTAAGAAAACAGAAAAGGATTGTTAAGTGTGGGGTACTATTCCATTCTAAGTGGGTTAGGAAAAGTAAGTTTAGTCACCTTTGTACAGCTTGAGCTGATTAGCATGGAACCACTTGTCGGTGGTCTTCTTTTGCTGTTGAACTCGGACCTGATAAACAGCAGGGCTGAGCTTGTTGATGATGGGGTATGGGCCTTCCCATTTACTGGCAAATTAATGAGTGGGTTGTCTATATTCGAGAAGCATGACTTGGTCTCCAACTTGTCAGTCGACTTCTTTGACATTCTTATCAAAATGAGCTTTAGCTTGTTGTTGAGCCTTACCCATTTGATTGGCAGTGAACAGGTGTGTCTTCATGATGTCATCATGAAGCTTTTCAATGTGCTTGTCTACGGATACTCGATCTGCAGTAGGGGTGTGGAGATCAATCGACAGGTGCTCAGATAATCTCATGACACTACCAGTCATTACCTCATAAGGTGTGCACTGGGTAGTTGCTGCAGGAGTGCCCCTGATTGCCATCAATAGTAGTGGCAAGAGGGAATCCCAATCCTTGGGATTGTCATTGATGAATTTGGATAACTTCTGTTTGATTCTTCTGTTGGCTGTTTCTACCGGGCCTAAGGATTGAGGATGATAAAGGATGTGGAATTTCTGATCTACTCCAAGTAACTGGAGTATCTGCTTCAACAGCTTGGCTGTAAAACTGGTTCCCTGGTCTGAGTCCACCTTTAAGGGTAGGCCCCACCTGGAGAACTATTGATCCACCAGGAAGTTGGCAGTTGTCTTTGCCATGTTTGTCTTAGTGGGAAATGCTTCTACCCACTTAGAAAACAAATCTGTGACAACAAGTACATACTTGTTGTTTGTACTGGAGTTGGTAAGGGGGCCAATGAAATCGATTTGTATCACATTCCACTGTCCAATTTGCCTTTGTGGCAACAATTTGGCATTTCTTTTCACTGAAATTGGATTATTCTGGGCACACACTATGCAGTAATCCACATAGTGCTCTAAATCTTTGGCCATGCCAGGCCACCAGAAGACTGTTTTGAGTCTCTTGAGGGTATTTTCTGTCCCCTGGTGTCCACCAGTGGGGGTATCATGAATGGTTCACAGAGATTGTGGTGCAACAGACAATTTGTCACCTATATCCTCCTTTTGATACCAGATGAGCTTCTGGTCACTAGATAAGTGTATGTTGTCAGAGTGTCTATTGCATGGGCTACCAACAGGTAGTGGTTGTTCAATTCCTTTGTCCAGGAATTTGAACATGTCTTTTAATTCTGGGTCTGATTTCTGTGCAGCAGAAAGGTCCAGTGGAGGTTCTGGTACTGGTTTCTGCCTAGTGTTAGCGGCTACAATAGCTACTACAGCTATTGGATGAGTCATTATCCATGCCTCCCTTCCTCGAGCACCTGCTTTGGCAAGTGAGTCCACTCAATCATTGAATTCATGGTAAGGATCAGATTTACAGTAAGCCTTTACCTTGTGGATGTACAGTTTTTGAGTAAACTGCTGTGTCAAGGTGTGTATATACACAAACAGATCCCTGTATTTGACAGGTGTGTCATCAGAGGATATAAAGTCGTTTTTTCCCAGAATGCTAAAAATTCAATAAGGGATGAGCAGACTTAATTAGAGTCTGCAAAGATGATGGCATCCTTGTCACCATGGGGCATGACATCCAAAGCACAGGCCACAGCTGCCAATTCGGTATACTGTGAAGAGATAACAGTGCAATTACTGGAAATGCATCTGAAATCACCTTCTTTGCCTCTCCATCTACATAAGAGGTAGAGCCATCTGTAACGATATGGCACATGCTGGTATCTTCCAAAACATCTGGTGTAGCCAGTAAGAATGACCCCAGCTCTGGTAAGTCAGGAGGCTGGAGTGCACAGTCATGGGGTGTACCTGTGTAGAGTAGGCCATGAGCCAAGATGGAAAACATTTTAGTAGGCAGCACTTTAATGTCCCTGTCCTGCAAAAGCAAAGACCAGTGGGTGAGTCTGGTATTAAAGACTGACCCATCTTTTACTTTGTCTGAGAGCAAAAAATTATTTAGGGTGTGACAGGCATGCAAAACAATGGGAGCATACCCAATGATGTACAGAAAATGTTTGACAGCCCAGAAGGTTGCCAAAAGTGTTCTCTCACAGAGGCTATATTTTCTCTCTACTGAGGATAACATCTCAGATAATAAAATCCCTAGAATAGTTTACCCTTCCTTGGAAGCGTCTAAGTGTTGCCACGCTCATAGGAAATGGCAGATCTTGCAAGCCCTGGATCTTTTTGACAGCTGGGCTTCTGCCTTGGTCTGTAATATGTAGGCCAAGGAAGACAACTTCTTTTTCACACAGTTGTGCCTTAGAGGGGTTGCACTTGAGGCCTGCTCTCTTGAGGAGAGACAGAAGTTCATCTAGAAGGGCCAAATAATCTTCCTTCATGGTGGTTGGTAGAAGCAAGTCATCTACATACTACAGGAGACACTGGGAAGTGGAGAACCCCTGCAGAGCATCCATCATGTGGAGATGGAAGAAGGAAGGGCTGTTGTAGAAGCCCTGGGGAAGACAGGTCCAGGTGTACTGGCGCCCATCAAAGGTGAAGACAAATTTGTATTGACTTACCTGTGCTAATGGGAGTGACCAAAGCCCATTAGAGATGTCAAGAGCTGAGAATCACTTTTTGTCAGTTGTCAGCAACTTGAGTACATCAGGTGTTGATGCTACTGTTGGGGCACAACCGAGGGTGACTTGATTAAGTTTCCTGTAATCAATTGTGGGTCTCAAAGCTCCATTTGGCTTGTTCACAAGCCAAATAGGCAAATTGACAGTAGAGACACAAGTCCTAATCACTCCTTGCTGTAGTAATGATTTGATGGTCTCCCTCAGTGATGGCAAGGCTTCAGCAGGAAATGGATACTGCTTTTGCCTCACAGGGTTAGGTCCTGGAATCTCAGTGGTGGTGTGCATCCTACCATAATCATGCTTGTTGATAGCAAACACATCCATGTGTTTTTGCAGCAAAGGTGCAAGTTCAGAAAACAGGTCATGACTTTTGAACAAAGCCATGACGTCATACTCCTTGTTGTTATGGGAGATGGCTGACATCACATGTGAGTCTGGAATGGTGACAGCATGGCATTGTCCTTTGATCTGAAGGAGTAGCCTGTTGGCAAGGTCCACTACACAGTCGTGGAGTGCAAGAAAGTCAATTCCCAATATATTGGGGTAATGACGTAATACCATGAGGTCAAAGTCCTGAGGTGGCCTACCACCAGAGGCAAAGACACAGATCAGTAGGTGTGTAGCTGAGTGCCATCTACACCCTGTGTACTGTTCTTCCATCCAGTAGACCAGTTCAACAAGGCTGGTTTCTCCTCATGGAGAACTGACATTGCTGCTCTGGTATCCAGAAGCATGGTGAGGTAGTGGCCCTGACCATGGCCTTCACACAAGGCCATCCATTAGTGTCAACAAGCAAGTCACTCACAATCTGGACTGGGGACTGTAATTGTCAATCTGCATTTTTAGAATCATCTTCATCATCCTGTTCCTGAAATCTGAGGCCTGCAGGATCTTTCTGGGCCTCCTGTATGTCTTGCATGGGATACAGATGTGCCCGTGACATCACAGGCATGACATCGGCTTGCACGGGTGGTTTCTCCTTGGTCATTGCATTGGAATGGCCAGTAGTCAATGCCACAAAAGGATTCTTTCCTTGGCTGCTTGGTTGTTCAGTAGCTGAGAGCAGGAATGGATTTCCCTGGCTGCATGGCTGTCCAGTGGCCAGGGCGAGAGCTGCTATGGTACGTGTAGGCTATGTCTCTCTTCCAGCATGGGCTTCCTCCAGCAATTTGTGGAGGGTCTCATTCTCATCTTTTAGGCTTCAATAGCTGGGGCCATTACAGTACCTGCTATCGAGATGGGCTTTTGGATTTTTCCAATTGCTTTTGTCCCTGTTGCTATTGTTTCTGTAGTTCCGGTCCCCCCCCCGTGCAACTGCTTGTTGTCAGAAGGGGTATCATTCTTCTCGTTGTTACCTTCCACAGTATAGTGGGTAGGCGGGTTGGAGCTAGGCTGTACTGCAGCTACAGGGATGCCAGAATTTGAATGGCAGCTGCTTTGTTGTTCTTACCGGAAGCCAAGTTACGGAGGTATACCTGGAAGGCACGCTCCATCTTGGTAAGGATTTCTGCAAAGGTGTCGGTCTCCAGTTAAACATTGAGTTCAACCTTTTCCCGAAGACCTGGAGTCATGTTCAGGATGTACAGATCCTTGTACTCAGTTTGGTCTTTGTGTGTGATCTCACCAGTCAGGCCTTTGCCAGCCTCGTAAGTGAGCCACAACCATTGATGGTAAGCCGCAGGGCTTTCCTTTGTACTCTGCTTAACCTTGTAGGCCTAGCAGGCACCAACAACACCTGAGGCATTGGCAGCAAGGAGCACCGCCAAAATGTCATTGTAAGCAAGTGTCTTGCAGTTGCAGATAGGTATGTGAGAGTTTGGCCCAGAGGGTAGGTTCGATCATCTGTCGCAAGACGTGAACCTGGTACTCGGGTTGGAGAGAAAGTTTCTCGCAGAGGGAGTGCATCTTCTCCAAATGGCAACTGAGGTTGTCAGTCGGACCCATCTGTCCGATGCTTTGGGAAATTTGCTGGACAGAGTGAACAACTTGCAGGAGATTGGACGTACGAGGAACTATGTTCGCATCAATACATTCCATAGCACCGTGGAGGGCAGCTTCTGCTGCCGCATCAGTGACTGCTTTGAATGTATGGTCCTGACTGACAGTGCTCTTGAACATTCTGTCAATTTGTTCCTGGATGGTTCTCCTTCACTCATCCTGTGCAATCATATTGGTAAGGCCTCATGGATTAGGCCACGCACTTCCGCATTGTCCTCCCTGGTGAGGGGGGCAAGCAGTGGCACACCACAAAGTATAGGCCATCCTCCTGTATCATGGGGTCCACCATCTTGGTGCATGATGTTGTTTCCATCATGTTTGTGAAGACGTGGCAATGTAAAGGGTGTGTGTATGTAGGCGCCATCTTGGGGATGGCTGGAAAATATGACAGCCCTATGGGGTGTGGACTTGGGATTGATGTGGCAAGCCTCATCATCAAAGTCAGAGTTGTCATCTCCAGATGATACAGTGTCAGTGGGCATACACTGGAACCCATTCATAGCCTTAACATGGCCAGCGAGAACCTCTCGCCGATGGTGCATTTTTGCCATCTTTGTTCTACATTTCCTGTGACAAACTTGTGCAGTACCCTGCTCAGTACCCTTCTCAACCTCACGCTGCAACACTCTGTACACGACGCCCAATTAGATGTTTTCCCTAAGCTCCTTGTCTAACTCATGATTCACTCTCTCATTCTCCTCTTTCAGCTCAGCATTCTCCGCTCTCAAACCTTCATTTGTATCACTAAAAATATATTTAAGTACGTTAACTGTTTCTTATCACATTTCAACCTTTCAAAATCATCTCTCAACCTACAAATTTCTCTCTCAGAGTCTTGAGCAGTACAGTGCAATAGTCTGTTATTGGCATCATGGAGTAACTGTCTCTCCTCCACTAGCTTCTGTTCCCTTTTTTGTAACTTCGATGCCTGCAAGCCCATCTCTTTTTTTAGGAATGCATTTTGCAGTTCAAGGGAGGCACACCTCGCTTTGAGACTGTTAACAGCGGTATGTAGAGCTGCGACCAAGAGACCTTTAAGGTTGTATTTCTTGGCTGTTAGTTTGGTCTTGAGGTAGTGTTCTGAAATTATCAGCAATTGGTTTTCGGCAGATTTCGCATCCAGCGTGAACTCTGTCCATCCTCCATGGGAGGTGAGGTAGTTGGAGACGTCCAGTCTCAGTTCAGTGCAAAGTTCAGGCATGACAAACAAGGGGTAAACAAACAAACAAAGTAGCAGTTGGAAAACTGGATAAATTCCTTGGTGCCGTCACCCAATGGCTTTCTGGTCCCCCGTGGGCAAACAGTGGTGCTAAAGTGTTATGCTGCCACTCGCAGAGGGACTGTATCAGAGTCTGGTGTGGAGGTGCCATGCCCAAGACCAAGACAGAGTGTGTCCATCACAGGACAAAGTGGGGGTCCTGAATAGATATGAACATAACCCATTTGCACCATTGTATTTCAAAATTATCCAGGTGGTTCAGACATCTAGCTATAAGCCTTTCCATTACATATAGTTCCATTACATATAGTTCCCCCATGATATTATACCAATCCTGTATGTTGGGAGTATACCTCTGTCTCCACAGTCGAGTCACGACCTTTTTGGCTGCAAGGATATATGTGAACAAGAGGGACCCCTTGGTGACCCACAGATCCTCTGGGGGAACCGATAGGAGGGCCAGCTCTGGGGTCAGGATTGCCTCCTCACCTACCAGCTCCACCAAAGTCTGCTATCCCCCTCCAAAACCGTCTCAGTGCTGGACAGGACCAAAAAATATGTACATGGCCTGCATCAGTTTCTCCACATGGTCTCCAGCAACCATGCACTGGAACCTTTATAAATTTTGCTAACTTAGCAAGGGTATTAAAAAATATATTTCTTGCCTTCCAGGTGAATTCCTGCCAATATGGAGACAGAGAGACCCCACGGGAAAATCTGGTATAACAGGCCTAGTCCTTCTCAGAGACCGGGAAAGGGAGTTCCTTATTCCATGCCTCTAAAATCTCCTTTGTAGACTCCAGTGAAAGTTCCCATAGCCCTTCATGCTCTCTGCATGATAAACCATAGGACTCTTGCATTTTATGAAATGGCACTATTCCCTTTGTCTCCAAGAGCTGAAATATGAAAGAGAGGCCCTTTTGGTGCCAATCACTAAATGTCTGGGCCATCTGATCATTAAAAAACTTAGCTTCAGCCTGGAATAACCTCAAAAAATAAGAGATCGTGACTAGCTCCTGGGAGGTTCTCAACTGATTCCATACTTGTAAACTACATTGTGCCCCCATGTAATACTCCTTTGATGGGGGATGAGGTTTATATGGGGTGAACACTATGTCTCTAACATCTTTCATTCTATTAAGGGAAAGCTCAATAAATTTCCAAGGAATATGATGTGCCGGGTTTAACCAACACAAGAGCCATGACAGGACTGTTGCTTGTGTATATTTTAAAAGGTTGGGAAGTCCCAATCCGCATCTGTACTTGGAAAGCTGTAATATAGACCAGTGGATACAGGGCTTTTTGCCCACCCATACAAATGTAGCAAGGATTCTATTCCATGCGGTAAAGTATGCCATGGCTGGAAAGACCAGTATTGTTAAAATAGATACAATAGCCTAGGCAGTATGTTTATGCGTATAAGGTCAATTCTGGAATAAAAAGGAAGATGGAGCTGGGACCATTTATGTAAATCTCCCTCTATCTGCTGTGTAAGGGGTTCAAAGTTTATGAGAGCAACATTTTGTATATTCTGGGGTAAATAAATTCCTAGGTATTTAATTTGTGTGCTTCTCCGTCTAAACGGTAACTGAAATATAAGTACCTGAGAAGGGGAAAAATTGAATGTTAACACCTTGGTCTTAGTCAAATTTATGGTGTAACCAGATACTTGGGTAAATTCGGCAATGATCTTCTAGAAAGCCAAAAGAGAGTGCTCCGGATCTAACAGGGAGAGCAGAATGTTATCCGCTTACAAGGCTAACTTAAAGTTGCAATCTCCTATTGCCACTCCCTTAATTTCCTCTGATTTCCTTACTGCTAATACTAGGGGTGCTATGTAAGTTGCAAAAAGTAATGGGGAGAGGGGACACCCCTGATGGGTACTTCTTTCTAATGGGATGAGGTTTGAAATATTGTTATTGATTCACATATAAACCTTATGGGAAGAATAAATATTTCTTAGCCAGGTTATGAATTCTCCCAGAAAATTTAAAGACTCCAAGACCTTCCACAGATACTGCCAGGAGACCCTGTCGAAGGCCTTGTATGCATCCAAACTGATCATTATGGATGGGACAGATCTATGTAGCACATAATCCATTAAATGGACTGCTATCTGAGTGTTATCAGCTGTTTGCCTCATTCTCAAAAAAACAGCTTGATCCACGTGTATCAAATCAGGGACAATGTTCTCCCGGCAGTGCGCTCATATGGACATGAATATTTTATAATCACAGTTCAGAACTGATATAGCTCCGTATGATTCTATGATTTGTGGATCCTTCCATGGTTTTGGAATGGCAGAAATTACTGCATATGCCCATGAAGCTGGGGGAGACTCCCCCGCCTGGTCTTCCAGAAAGGCCTTATGCATAGGGGTATCAAGTAGGGGGGGAAAGGACCTTGTACCACTCCATAGGGTATCCATCAGGTCCCGGGCATTTCAGGGTCTTGGCTTTACCGATAGCTATTTGTATTTCCTCTGGGGTGATGGGGTTTAAGAGTGAGGCCCATTGTGTCGGAGTAAGTTTTGGAATTGTCAATGTATCCAGAAAAGCTAGAATATTCTGGATAGACTGGGGAGTATGTTCGGAATATAATGTTGTATAAAATTGTTGAAAAGCAAGCATTATACCAGGTCCTTCATGGATCACTGTTCCAGAGTCAGGGTCTCTAATTTTTGTGATGGTGGCCGATTGTTTAAAGGCCCTGAGGTTCGTTTAGCTAAATTGCTGCCTCCTCTAGGGCCTCCTTCATAATGAAGTTTTTTTGTGTATAGCAAAGCCGCCTGCACCTTTGAATCCAGAATCATTTGTATTTCTGATTGTACCTTCAAGATTTCTAGTTTCAAAACAGCCTCTCCCGCTCCTCTAGCCTTCTGCAGGTCTTGAAGAGTATCCTGTAACTGCCTGTATCTAGCCTCCCTTATTTTATTTTTTCGAGAGGTGTAGGCCAATATCTCTTCCCTGATAACAGCCTTCACCATATCCCATAACAGTGCTGAGGAAACCTCTGGGGACTGATTTTCCTGAATGATTTGTGGAATGTATTCCTCAATCATTTCCTTGAACTCAGGATCCTTGAGAGAAGAAATATTCAGTCGCCATAAGGAGGTTTTTCTGGGCCATCCCAGGTCTAAATTACAAGGGGGTATGATCGAACAAAATACGTGCTTCCAGATGTCTATCCCCGAGTCTAGCTGCATGCTCCATAGATATAACAAAATAATCAACGAGGGTTGAGCTCTGATGTCTAGGGGAGAAATATGTAAACCCTCCCTTAGTGGAATAAAAGTGTCTTCATATATCCGGCAAACCCAACATGGGCAGCTGCATTTTTAATACTTTCTGTGTGGGAGAGACCCTATGCCATTGAGGATGGGATGAGTCCAACTGAGGTGAAAGAGTTACATTAAAATATTCCCCATGAGCGTAACTCCCTTTTGCATATCTAGTAATTTGTTAAAAAGGCTCCTTAAGTGCATCGGGGGGGCTTCTACGGGTAAATATACATTAGCTAAAGTAACCTCTGTGTCATGAACTCATCCCTGCATAATAATAAAATAGCCATTAGGATCTGCCCATTCCAATTCCTTCATATAGAGTGTGCTAGAAGAGATCAATATAGCAACTCCCCTACATTTTCCTGTTTTACAAGATGAGGAGACACTGAATATCTGCCACCTGCAGAGAGTTTCACATGTTCAGTCTGGGACAGATGCGTCTCTTGCAAGTATATAAAATCCATCCCCTGCTTGAGCAAATACTGATGTAGTCTGGATCTCTTAATGGGGCTGTTAATACTGTTTATATCTAAAGATAGAGTTTTAACTAGGTTCCCTGTCATAATGTCTGGTGAAGTATTGACGCCCTCTGGTGGACAGAGCCCATTTTTACAGGCCCCCCCATAACCAAGCTCCTCACTCTACAACTCAGAAACATTCTCCCATATCTTGCTCTTTGATAGATAGTCTCAATCCTCTGCTCAGACAAAAACCTACTCGCCAGCTGTACTAAAATCCATACTGTATTATCCCAGCATTCCCCTCCGCCCAAGCTCCCTAACTTTGGAAAGATAGACAATGTAATCAAAATACTGTACCCTCATGTGCCTCATTTATCCAGTAAAGTAGAACCAACTATTAATGTTTTATCATTGAGCTTAAATATGTCAGCTACCATGGCAATAAATGTAACAAAACTATATACAATTAGATTTTTTGATATTTCTAGGTGAACTAAATCAGTGATTACTTCCATCAGTGGGGAGGTAAAAAATTCCCTCTCTATGTCTTCCAAGGGAGCCCCACGATCTTTCAGTGTTGCCCCCAAAGAAGGAGGTAATCCCAGTGCTATTCTGCCTGGGGCCTATGAGGAATCAAATATACGATCCCCGAAAAAGAAGGAGAAAAGACAAAATAAACCAGACTTGATAGGTTAGGGTCGTTGCCCTCCAAGGTGAGCCCCACGTCACAGCAGGCCCCCACCCCCACAAGAGAAAAAAATAACAAAATATGCATCATTATTGGCTGTAAGCAAGCTTCTTATTAAAGAGTTCAAAGTCTCCACACTTTAGTTTAACAGTGATGCATAACGTTCAAGAAGCAAAAGGGAAAGAAAAACAGCTGCTCTCTCACCAATAGATCCCTGTAAAAGCAAAATCAAAAGTTACTATGCTCCTTTTTTTTTTAAATGGAGAAGTGGAGGGATCCCTGCAGCATGATATTATCTTTCTATCTCCTGTCTCTATATCGACAACACATGAAGAAATGTAATCTTGACACAAATATCAGTTCCAGTCCCCCAACTTGCCTTGAACAACAAAAACACTTATTGTTGGTTCATGCTGTGATCTGACTGCACAATGTACACCTAGGAGGGTGGAGAACCAAGCTGACCCCAACGCGACCGACAAATGGTCACAGGTTAACCCAGTTATAGAGGGTCTGCCTGAGCCTAGAGTCAAGCCAGAAAAGGGGGGAGCCAAATAATCCCTCAAGGGAATATCCCCACCCCTCAGCCACCTACCTAAATGTGTTGATGGTGCCATACTGAGTTCTGATTAGGTCGGAATGGCTGAACCATCTCTACGATACATAGCCGGAGCACTCTTCACTGCTCCGATGTGGATCTGCTTCCCCCTTGATTTGCTAGTGACTGCCTGCCATCTTTCAGGTCACAGTGGTGCCTCCTTCCTGTCATGAGCAGGGGCGTCATTTAGGGGTTGCATTCACGACCCCTATGAAAATTATGCGACCCCCTATGACAGGGCTTGCGACCCCTGCCTGCTGCCTGCTGCCTGCCCTGGCTTGGGAATGGGAGGGACCTTGGCGACATGCCCCATGGCCGTGCGCTTGTTGAGGGACTCAGAGCCTGACAGTCTGCTCAAATAAGCAGCGAGATCATCTGATCAGGGATGGATGGCACCACGCCGACTGTCTGCAGGCTCTGCAGCTTAGTTTGCCCCCCAAAAAATCATTGGTGTTGGAATGTTGGGGTTGGTTGCACTTGGCAAGTGCCACTTGTGCTGTGGCACTGCTGTGATTGGCTGCTGGGAGGGGACTGGGAGGACTTAGGTGCGAATCTGCGTCTCACATGTGTGGGGATTGGTGGCTGGTGGGATTTCACCGGTTACATAGTGGCAGGCAGCAATTTGGTTTGGAAGGTGGTGTTAGTGTAAGCCAAGAGGCAGCTAGCCAGTAGCTTCAAACAACAGAAGCCGAGAGCTGGAGAGCATCTAGGTGGCCGCGGGGCGAATCGGGCGATCCGCAATCGCAATCCAGCATCCGAGCATCGATCAGCAGACAGAGCAGGCACAGCCGGGCAGAGTAGGTGCAGTGCAAGAAGAGTAAGACCCCAAGCCAGAGACAGTCCGCGGTGCAGACTCGGAGGTGGGAGTTGGGATGGGAGGGAGGACTCTTTTTACAGGCGGCAGCAGTGCAATCCATCCAAAGTTGGCACTAGTGCAGCAGTGTGTCAGCCGGGGACTCAGAGGCAGAGACAGGAGAGTCTCTGAGACAGAGAGCATGCATCCAGGTCAGGAGGGACTGGAGGGTTGGGAGAGGGGGTCGGGGAGTCAGTCAGTCGGGACTCGGGAGACCACCAGTCACTCTGGTGTTGCTGCTGCAGGGGTCAAGACTCAGCAGGTGATGCTCAAATGATGCTGGAGCCTGGGGAGGAGAGTTAGAGTGAGTGGTGGGCCAGGCAGGACTCAGGAGGAGGAGGCAGGCGACGATCATAATCATTGGAGCACTCTGCAGTGCAGGTGGTGGTGCTGCCAGGTAGGGTCAGAGGTTGTTGCCCTTAAGGTCGGGTCGGGGAGGAGCCAGTACTTTAGGCAGCTAATAAGGCAGGGTGAGTAAGCCTGAGGCGGCCGGTCAGACAGTCACTGACTTACTATTGGGGGAGGGGGCTTTGGCTTTCAGAAGTGAGCTGCAGTGCTCAGTAGCAATTGAGAACAGGGGAACTCCTCTTTTACTGTTGAGGGAGACCTGACCCCGAAGTAGTCCTCATCCTTTGCCCATGCCCCTGAGGCCTGATCGCCACACTTGCACGCAGCTGGGGAGGGTGCTAAAGGATTTAGGTGTCTGATAGCTGCTGGCTCCATCATCTCGCACCCACGGGTTGCTGTTAAGGTCGGGTCGAGAAGGAGGAGGTTGGTTTAGGCAGCTAAGGCAGGCTGAGGCCTACAACTTAAGTGGCCAGACACTCCGGGTGGCATGGCGGACATGTAACTTTTGTGTCCTAGTAGTCTTCGGTCCGGGCGGTGGCACACTCAGCACGGCACCAGGCAGGTGAGGTGACAGCGGAGCAGAAGCCAGCAGTTTTCTTCTGTTGGAGCTGGAGTGGAGCCGCGGAGGAGTGAGCGAGGGGAGAAGCTGCAGTAGCAGAGGAGACTTTGGAGGAGAGCATCCGTCAGGACAGCCAGCCAGCATCGCCCAGCAAAGGTGGTAAGGTAAGTAGCTACCTGCTGGCAGGCTAGGACATTTTTTTCTCACTTGTGTTGTGTTTGTTTGGACTGAGCTGTGGAATGATGTGGGGGCCCAAACAACTGACGCTGCACGCAAGCACAACCTGAACCTTCTTAGTTCTTTGTGGTACAGTATGTTGCTCCAGGCAGGGTGTAAGTGTAGCCAGACAATATACATATGTACACCAGGACTGTGTGTGCATGTCCCTGTATGACACAATCAATATGACATTTGTAATCCCTGATACTGGTTGCTGCCCCCCCCCCGTGCATGGGTATATGCAGATGTCATGCATTGTTCCTTGGGACACCAATATACCAGCCCAGCCCCAGACCCTGTAAAGCTGTGTAGCCCCTGGGCTGCAAAGACAGTAGCAATGGCCAATCCTTCTGGTGCTGACATATAAACATACAGAGAGGTTCTGCTGGTTCTGTGTTGTGTCCATGGACTAGGGAAGCTGTTCAGGGCCTGTATACTGCCCCCCTTCAATACAAGTATACACTATAGTGTACATGGAGTATGCCTGCCTACACCCATGGCTCCAGGATAGTAGTCCAGCTATGAAACATCTTAACAACATTTGGGTCCCTACTCCTTTCTGCCCAGTTTTACATCTGGGAGAGATTTAAAGCATAAGAAGGCCAACTGACCTGCTCAAGGGTTCACTCCAAGCTAGATGTTGAGTTGTAGTGGGATTTGAACCTGAAGTTTTTTTGTGCTCTTCTCTAACCACAGGGACAGCAGTCAGTTTTCCTGCTTCTGCTAAATCTGCCTAAATGATAAGAAATGAGCAAGCAGGACAACTAAGCTTTAGGTGTGTGTGTGTGTCAGTGTGTTTGGGGGGGATTAAAAAAAACCCCTCCTATGAAGAGGTACAAGGCTGCAGGACATTTCAGTTTTGTTAGTGGTTCAGACAGTGCTAAATGCTTACAGCTGATTACAGTCACCCTTGATTTATGTCTGCTGAGCTGGGCTGGGCTCTGAACATTTGGCAGCAGCAGTGCAACAGCTTACTCAATGTAATTGTCACTGTGAAAAGGAATGCAGACACAATTACCCTTTTTATTTGTAACTGTACACTGCTTCTACAAAAAAGTCATGATGCTTTCAGATGTTAGCAGCCATGTTTGGACAAGTGAGAGAAGCCCTTTGTTGTACTGAGCACAGCCACGTTCAACACTTAAGCAATAAGGCATGACCAGGGGTTATGTTAATGGTCTGTTAATCACCCTCTAGTGGCTCTAGGGGCATAATGCGGCTGGCACGAGGCATTGCCGAGTGCCACATGCCCCTAGAGAGTGATTAACTGACATTAACATAACCCCTGGGAGTGCCTTATTGCTGTTGTAATAACAAGCATTTGTCAACGCCAAATGTTTGCTTGCTGGCATTGGCAGTGGTAACGTAGAAGTTACAGAGCTGTGTAACAGGAATGACAGTGAAGTATTGACCTGAAGCCAACCCTCCCACCACCCTGCAGAGAGTGACAGGCATTGGGGTGTGCCTTTGGGTCGTCAGGCATAACGGCCATGCCATTTCACCACACCCCACCCTGCAGACACTGACAAGTGTCACGGTGTGCCTTGGGATCTTTGGCTCTTATGCGCACCCCATTCCATTAGGAAATACGGTGTGATGGGTGCGATGTAGGAGAATGGGGTGAACTTTGGGGCCGAAGAGTCCAAGGCATCCCTTGATGCCGCTCACTGGCAGCAGGGTGTGGAATGGTATGAGCATTACAGGCAAGAATCCCAAATCACACCCCTGATGCCTGTCATTCTCTACAGGGTTGGGCGTTATGGTTGGAAACCCTAATACCTCAGGCATTTGTTGGTATTTTCACTCCAAATTTTCAACATGGTTTTTTTGTCACCACACCTCATGAACAGTGGCAATATCAGTTTGTTAGCCGAAAGCTGCTTATGCACAGCGACTACGGCATTTAGCACCACAGGTGCAAAAACATTCCGAACAGGATGTGAAAAATGACAGCTGTACTGTTCATGGGGAGGTGTAAAAAATGGCAATGTTGCAAATCTGCAGTAAAAATATAAAAAAAACTACTGAAGTCACGACAGCGCACATAGAAACTGTGCAACGCACACCCGTAATATTATTAGGTTGGGGATTTTTTACAGCAGATTGTCAACTCAGGCATTTTGGTGTCTCTGATCATGAACAGTGTCACTGTGATTTTCTTAATGTGTCCCATACATTGATTTCGCACATCGACTGCGCCATTGTGCGCTACATGGGCGGAAACACATTTTGGGCAAGATGTGAAAAATAACAGCTGTACTGCTCATAAGGAGGTGTGGTAAAAGGCAATGTTGGAAATCTGGAGTGAAAATATTGAAAATTAATGAACTTTATGACGCATGAACTGTACTAACGCGACGCCAGAAACAGTCATTTTTAGGAATTTTTCACCAAATTTTCAACATAGCCATTTTAAGATCTCTGCTCATGAACAGTGTCACTGTGATTTTCTTAATTTGTCCCATACATTGATTTCAAGACACCGACCGCGCCATTGTGCACTACATGGGCGGAAACACATTTTGGGTGAGATGTGAAAATGACAGCTATACCACTCATAAGAAGGTGTGGTAAAATGACAATATTGAAAATCTGGAGTGAAAATATTGAAAATTGCGAACTTACGAAGCGCATGAGGAACTGTGCAATGCACGACAGAAATAAAGTCATTTTTTGATTTCCACCAAATTTTCAAAATAGGGCTTGAGTCACCTCGCGAACACTGGCAGTGTCATTTTGTTAATCAGTCCTGAAAGGTGATTTCATGCAGTGATCATGAAATCACCCTTCGGGCCTGAATAACGCCCATGTCAGTGACAGCATTCATGAAAAGGTCCCAAAACCCCATGTTGAAAATTTGGTGCAAAATTCCAAAAAATGCCTGAGATATGCAACAAAGTTGAAAAACCCTATCTATCCCATTATACAGCTTACCGCATTTCCTCAGTTCGCGGTCGGCTTTGAAGAGTGCAGGCGTGTTCCCGGTCCATCGAAGATCATTACACCAGACTCGGAGGTAAGTATGGGGTGAAGGGGTGTGGGGAGACAGGGTGCAGTGGGTGGTGGCTTGGGGGGCAGGAGACCGCGTGGGGACCATTTTTCTTAACAGGTTTTTTTTTTTACCAAACTGACGATTGGACATTTGCCACGCTGGGGTGGGCTCTCAGTGTGGCACAAGGACGGCTGGTTGGGGGGGGCGTGGAGCCAATGGGGATTGGGCACCCCATCGCCATAAGATCCATTGCCACACTGGGGTGGGCTCAGCGTGGCACACTGTACTCGGGGGAGGACAGTGGAGCCGACGGGGACTGGGCACCCCGCTATTATATGATGAGCTGCCACGCTGGAGTGGGCACCCAGCGTGGCATGTGGAAGGCTTTGGGGGGTGGGGGGAGCACAGCACAGCCAACGGGGGATTGGGCACCCCCGACGGCTATACAGTGTGTGCGTGGGGGGGACAGCACACAGTATGCATGCATGTGTGTGTGTGTGTGTGTGTGTGTGTAGGGAGCTGCACATGAGCAGGCGATATCTGATCACTGCTCACTGAAGCATAGCTCCCCCTTTCAACTGTATGCCACTACATTTTGGAGCTGTCATAGAGAGCTCCAGCATGCAGTGGAGGACTGGGGCTGCACCTGCCAGCACACTGACTGAATCGGAAGAGGGGGGTGACACACCTCCGAAAACTCGGATGATGGCACTATGTTTCTTGCACATGCGTGCAAGCAAACATAAAAATGTGTTTTTTAAACAGTGTTAAACCTTGTTCAATATATGGGTAAGTTGTACAAGAATGTTAATTAAGCAATTTATCCCTCCAGGGTGTGGGTATACTGGAGGATTTACGACGGCTGGTGTGATTCGGTCACGAGGTGCAGCCGAGTGACCGAACCACACCAGTTGTGTTAAGTCCTCCAGTATACCCACTCCCTGGAGAGGGGTAAATTTATATTATACAATGGCAAATGTAGTTTTAATTTTTTTAGATACTTTGTAAGTAACTGAAGTCTGTATGGTTGGAAGGAGGATGTAATTTTTGTAATATTTACCGCAGTGTTTTAGCGAAGCGGCGACAGGACAAATGGCTGCAGTTTCGATCAAAATGAAAGCGACTGGATTGGCACGATATAAGATTGGCTGGTACTTTTTCCAGTGGGTACACTGGAGGATTTACCACACTGGGAAAGGTACCAGACAACCAATCAGATTGCAGAATTTGGCTCATTCGATTTACCACATTGTATAATAAAGCAATATGCCCCTCCAGGGTGTGGGTATACTGATGGATTTACCACGGCTGGTGTGGTTCGGTCATGAGGCACTGCCAAGTGGCTTAACCACACCAGAAGAGGTAAATCCACCAGTATACCCACTCCCTGGAGGGGTATATTGCTATTATGCAATGGCTTACATTTTTGGGTGACTAAAAATAGAGAAATACTTTTTGTTTCTCTTTTTAATCATCATTTTTGTTATTTTATTGCTCCACCAAAGTGAAATAGTTCCTTGTTGCTAGGCAGAGTAGTGGTGATGCCCCCCTTTAGTTTTTCTTTATCTTGTTTGTCGACGCTCTGAACTGAATTGTGTGTGTGTGTGTGTGTGTGTGTTTTTTTTACTGTGAGCATTAAGATTTGCAGTTTGATTTGTTGTTTTTTCATGCATCTTCCTATAGCGGGAATTCTAAAGGGCTGTCATCTGTGATTTCGTGCTTCCGGTTACTGTGCATAAAATTATTGCAAGACTGGAGAATATTTTGTTTTTTAAGTGTTTTATATGGGTTCGGGGTCTTTTTGGAAGCGATGGGGCAGTCCATCCGACACAGGAAAGTTGCTGTTATGAAGGGCTACTGAGGAGGTGATTCAAAAAATACAAGTTCGAATAATTTTTAGATGGCTAAGAAGGGAACTGCTGGTACAGTGAGCACTTATGGAAGTAAGCATAGGATCGTAGTGTGTTTGCCACTGTTTGGATTCTGGCAGTCAGAGTGATTTTTGCGAGGGTTCCTGCTGCAGCTGACTGGTGGCTGGCACCTTTTCCAGTTGGAACACTGGAGGATTTACAATGCTGAAAAGGTGCCAGCCAGCCAATCAAAATGCAGGATTGTGTGAATTTTTTTGTGCCCATTGTATAATAAAAGATTAATATAAGGCTGTTAGAATGTTTACAGCCAATCAGAAAGCTTCATTTCTCAGACCATTGTTATAATTTTATTTAATAAAACTGAGGAATTAGCTTAATGGTGCTTCATCTACACTTATCACATTACCTGAACTATATTCTGAAAATGAAATTTCTTCAGAGTGATGCTGTAGGCAGCATTGGTGCCCCCCCCAAATAAATACCCACTAAAAGAAGAAAAACAAATCTCACTGGTGAAGAGGTTGAGAAAGTGATGCACTTTATGACTTACTGGGAGACAGTGGCCCAGTGGTTAGAGCACAGAACTGTGATCCTGAGACCTGGTTTGAATCCTGGAACTGACACTTGCTGTGTGACCCTGAGCGAGTAAGTTAACTTCCCTCTGCTTAGTGGTCTCTCGCTGTTTTTTCTGTGTGCTCTCCCTCAATCTCCTGTGTGCTTAAGTGGCAGCAACATTATAACATGAAAGGCACTGTTTAAAACCCAGTGGGTCCAAACAAACTACAGTTCTGAGCTTAAACAAATTGAATGCTGAAGTTTGTAAATCACTCTGTGCTGGACCATTTATTAATAAGACACTGATTGTATAAATGTCTTCTAGAGTGGACTGAGGACTAAATTTATTTAAAAATGTAGTTTTTTTTTTCAGATAAGAATTTCAGGTGCCAACAATGCTCCAAATAATGCTGGTAGGAATTTACTCACCAGTTTTAAAACATAGTGAGTAAAACAAAAGTGGGATGCATACAAGTGTAAAACTGGCAAAAAACTGTTAATTTTGAATCACCAGTTATGTTATGAAACACTATTCTTTGGCGAGTGGAGGAGTATTTACAAATTTTGGGTGAGTACAGGTACTCATTTAAAAAAATGTCTGAAGAGCAGTTCCTCAAATAAGGTGAGTAAAATAGACTGGTACACACCTTATCTGGAGCTGCGGTCATGACTGTGTGGGTAAATGCCATCTGTGACATCATGACTGTAGATAAATGTATTTATTCAATGGCTCTGCAGATCTATTACACAGTGGTGAGAATATATGCATTTATCCAATGGTTTGACCACTCACCTCTATTGTATAAATATAAATAGATATTTTGTTTAAAAACACCTGAGGTTGAAGGCATTGTACAGTTGACAAGGACTCGAAATCAAAAACAAACCACACAGACCGGTCCGATACCATCTTACATCAACATCTTTAAACATAACCCCTTCTCCACTGGTTACAATAAGTACTCCCAAACTGGCCACAATTAATTTGCCATGGGCAATTGGAAACATTAAGGTTTTTAAGAGTCTTAAAGCAGCTTAAATACATGGCCAGGGCTCCAGATAAGGTCTGTACCACCCTATTTTACTCACCTGTCCTCATTTGAGGAAATACGCTTCAGAAATTCTTTTAATGAGTACCAGTACTCACCCAACATTTGTACATACTCCAAACACCAAAGAATAGTGCTTCATAACATAACTGGTGATTCAAAAGTAACATTTTTTGCCAGATTTACAGCACTTGTATGCATCCCACTTTTGTTTTATAACAGAAATGTTTTAGTGCACCCTTGCATTTATAAGATTACTTTAAAAATTCATAATTATAATAGACCTTTTTTTTTTTAGGTTCATAGGTACAGTTAAATGTAAAATTTACACCCATATGTTAATGTTTTTGATTCCCTGATGTCATCACTGTTTGCAGATTTCATAACGCACACTGGTGATTTCTTTAGACTGTGTGCACATTTGAATTCATAGCTGTTTTTCACGGGTTTCAAAACTGATATCTGATTTGCTAATCACTGGGCATAGCTGCTGGCAGGCTGTACTTTACTAAATTTCTTCTTTAGCAGCCTTCACTGATTGAAATTTCTTTGAAGTTGGCTGCAAAATAAGTATTACTGAAATGTCTCTGTCTAAGAAGAAGGCATCCAGTGATCCAAAGCAACCATCGGTGCTTCAGTTATTTGCTAAGAAAAGAATTACAGCAGATACTGCACATGCTGAATATACAGTGAAGAAATCAAGACCTGAAGATAGTGTTCTGTTAGCTGGTACGCATGAATCTGATAGTAGTAGTATAGTTTCAGAGCCGAGTTCTGCTGCTACAGGCCCATTACTTGTTGCTTCGCCCTCACCCTCTGATGCATGTGAAAGCACATCCTCCGATGCATGTGCAAGCACATCCTCCGATGTATGTGAAAGCACGCCATCTAGTGAAGGCCACTCATTTTCAGTGGGTGAGTGTGTCAATCATGATACTGTGCCAAGTGACATATCTGCTACTCCTTACCAAGCTCCAGTTCAGTCAAAGTGTGTTTTCCCTGTGACAAAATCACGTAAATTTAGTGGTGATTACAAAACTCATAAGTGGGTAGAATATTCAGTACAGAGAGATGCTGTATACTGTTTTGCATGCAGGCATTTTACTAGCACTCGTACTGGAGGTGGAGGTCGTGAACGTGGAAACATTCCTTTGTCGATACTGGTTTCTGTAAATGGGAAAAAATTGGTCGTGCCTTCAGAAAGCACAGCGAGTCTGAGAAACACAAAGCTTCTATTGTAGCATGGTGTGAATTTAACCATATACAGTCTTCATCAGGACATCAGTCAGTTGCAAGACGGCTTGAAAAAATTAGGGACATTGAAATTGAAGAAAATAGACGCCATGTTGAATTACTACTGCATGCAGTGTGTTACCTAGGACAGCAAGGTCTTGCTTTCAGAGGTGGTGATGAGTCGACAAATTCCGATAACAAAGGCAATTTTATTGAGTTTCTGGAAACATTATCTGCACATGATTCAAAATTAAAAGAAAAAATGTCTAGGAGATACGGTCATTATACCTCTCCAGAGTATCAAAATGATTTGATTAACATAGTTGCAACATTAATACGAGAGAAAATTGTAAGTAAAGTTACAAAATATTTCTCTGTTTTAGTCGATGAAACTAAGGCTGTATCACGCAAAGAGCAGCTCAGCTTTGTAATTCATTTTGTTGACGGAGATGGTAATATCTGTGAAAAACCACTTGGCTGCTACCACATGGATAAACTGGATGCTGGTAGTTTGGCTGGTGCCATCAGTCAGGCAGTATGTCAGGCTGGACTGCAGTGGAAGCACTGTGTGGCACAGTGCTGTGATTGAGCCTCTATCATGAGTGGGTGCTTCAGTGGAGTACAAGCAAGAATAAGAGAGATTGCTCCTCAAGTTGTTTATATTCATTGTCATGCACACAGACTGAATCTTGTCTTGGTGCAAACAATTAATAATATATCAGAAGTGAAAGAATTTTTCAGCATCTTACAGGCTGTATATGTATTTATTTCTCAAAGTTCACCAAGACATGAGTTGTTTGTTAAAGCTCAGAAAGAAGAAGGTCTACAAGTTCTGGAACTGGAACGACTGTGTGGTACACGGTGGTTTTACTGGTACAACTGTGTCAAGAAATTTCAGTTGCGTCTAGAGTCCATTATTATAACACTTCATGCTATTCAGTCACAAAACACTGACAAAGAGGCAAGTAGTGAAGCACAAGGTCATCTGTTTAAAATTCAGAACTTCACCTTTGTTGTTGGATCACGTGATGAGCTAGCTGAGGAAGGACATCTTGAACGGTGCTCCCAGGCCCTGCTAAACCCGACAAAGTTTTAAAATATCCCCGATTTCAGTGCGGGGTTAGAAAAGCTTAAATCCGACCTGCAAATGATTCCAGTATCCTTTGAGGAGTCAGGCTGTGCTGATCTGGGGAGCTACTGTGAGATAGGCATTTCACCTGAGGGCCACTTGCTATGGAGTGCGGAAGCTCCGAAGTCCTCGACGCATGAGCGCTGGCAACAAAGTGACCAAAACCCCCTTCACCAGTGCCAGAGGACCAGGAGGACTGCTCGGGTGTGGAAGAGAAAGGCCAGGCATCCTCAGATGACATCTCTGAAATTAAAATGCTCCTTCGGGGGCTGGTAGCCGATTTTTCTACATTTAAACTGACGCTGAATGCCCTGGCACAAAGAATAGGTGATGTGGAGGTTAGAATCGTCTCCCAGGAGTGGAAAACCTCTGTCCACGAGCAGGAATTGGTGGCTTTGAGGGGACAAGTGAAAAAACTCGAAGATCGGGTTGAATGGGTTGTCAGTGTCAGTGGCTCAGTAGGTAGCACACTCGCCTCTGAGGCTGGGAGATCAGAGGGCTGTGGGTTCAGTTCCCACATCTGGCACTTGGGTTAATATCCCAGTACTGACACTGTAGTGCAGCATGAGAGGGGTGCTGCACTTCTGAGGTGCCGTCTTTCGGATGAGACGTTAAACCGAGGTCCCATCTGCCTGGATTGGTGGTAGTTCAGGTGGATGTTAAAGATCCCATGACACTTATCGAAAAGAGTAGGGGAGTTTTTATTAGCAAGACAAAACATATACATCAACACTTTTCTGGGGAAAAAAAGAAAACAATCAATTTTCCAAAAATAGATAATACATATGAAAAGAAAGAGCTTACGCTGTTCGTTTGAATCACAGCAAATAAACATAAATAATAAAAATAATAATAAAGAAATAACATAGATTTTCATCTAATTTGACATTTACCAAGATAACATAAATAAATGTGCTTGCGATACCTTACAAATTAATTACACTCTTCTTATTTAAACTTGATAAAATGTAAAAAGCATTTCCACCATTTGTGCAAAGTTCCTGGTGCTACTCTTAATGCATCCAGAGTATAAATTTGTACCAGTTCCTTTATAATTAACTTACTTACACAAGAGTAGGGCATTTTCTTTTGGTAAAGAACCCATTGAACTCTAGCTTGCCATAAGTAATATCTCAAGCACCCCAGAAATAAAGTTAGAGTCTCTTCATGAAAGTCTGATAAGATGGTTGAATAACATCCTAGAATCAGTAATTCATATGACATACTGTATAACCACTTAAAACCCCATAAATTTGCTAAGTATTCCCATAAACCTGTAGCATACGTACATCTAAGGAACAAATGCTCCATTGACTCTTCTACATTGATGCATTCCAAGTATGGACATAATCTTTCCTGTAATGCCTTGTACTTAGCATTGCCTCTAACATTCAATCTGCCATAAAAAATTAGCCACTGCGTTTCCCATTGTTTCTGCGGCATCCTAAGACTATTTAATTGTGCCAGTACAACAGAATTTAGAGCTGAAGGACAATTTTTAAATCCAGGTTCTGAGGGGAGTAAAAGTGGCATTAAGTAATGATATAACCCCTTCATATTATGAGTCAGTATTGTCTGTTTCTGCATTTTCCATTTAAACAGCTTCTGAGCTGTAGGCCTAAAATACAAAGGAATATGCAAATGGCAATTTAGTTTTGGGGCAAATTTTTGCCAAGTCTTAAAATATTTGCCCATTGACTTTAGATTCCAAGAAACCTCTGCCCTTGACTCCGCTTTCAATCCTTCTTTGATTGAATTTGAAATAAAAAATGCATGCGCATAAGTAACTGGGTCTATCATACCCAACCCTCCCTGATTTTTTTTTAGATATGTATAGCCCCTTTTTACCGGATTTAAGCGGTTGCCCCAAAGCATCTGGAAAAACACACTATAAATTTTAGTCTCAGATACTACTGGAAGTGGGAAAATCATTGCCACATACTGCACAGTGGGTAGAAGAAATTGTTTAATCACATGCACCCTTTTTAATTTAGACAACCTCCACTGCTTCCACCTATTAACCTTACTCTCGATTTTTGAAATGACACCTTCCCAATTTTCATTAGGCATATTCTGGGGACCAAACTTAATCCCTAAAATTTTAAGGGGTTCCTGGATATATGGATACCCTCCTGCCACATTTCCTCAACACCACTTGCACCTATGAATAATCCCTTAGTTTTGTTTAAGTTTAATTTCGCATTTGAAACTTTAGCAAAGGCCTCAAAAGCTACCACAAAGTGGGTTACTGATGCGATATCCTCAAAATACAACACTAGATCATCTGCATAGGCCTGTATCATTAGTTGTGAGTCCCTACGGGCATTAACTAGAATACCCTTCCATTTCTGCGCCAAAGACACAGATTGCAAAAAGGGGTCTATAGCAAAAGTATAAAGGAGGGGACTGAGGGGGCACCCCTAACGAACTCCTGTAGTTAATTGAAAGCCTTCAGCCTTATAACCTTTCAAGAAAGGAAATACCATAACTCTATCATACAGTTTCTCAATTATTTCCACCAAATGATATGGGACCCCATAATGTACAAGGGTAAGGAAAAGAAATGGTAAATGCACTCTGTCAAAGGCTTTATCCAAGTCTGCAGCAACCAGACATCTAGTCAAACCCATATCTGTGAGATGCTCAATAACATCTCGTATTAACATAAGGGCATACTGAACCCGTCTATCTGGCAAGCCACAATATTGATAAGGTGAAATGACTCCTCCTGCATATTTTTTTAGCCGGTTATTCAAAATGCAAGTAAAAATTTTGTAATCTGAATTTAAAAGGGTGATTGGTCTCCAATTGACAATATTTTGTTTGCCCCTGATTTAAATATGTAAGTTAACAACCCTTCTGAAAAAGAAGGGAAAATGACAGCTTTGTCAAAAAAAAACTGAAATAACAAGCCCAGACACTGACTGAGCTCTTCTGAGAAACTTTCATAAAAATTGTTTGAAAGACCATCTATTCCGGGTGAAATATTCAGTTTCAATGAAACTAATAGTACATAAAATCTCTGTTTGCGTAATAGGGTCCCACTCCTCTGACCTTCCAACCATGTTAACTGGGACAACAATCTGTTTTAAATAGTCAGCCATATCCGTTTTTGAGATTGTTTCTAGGGGGTTTAAAGAGCGGAAATGATCTACTATCACCTCCCGAAGTTGCTCCACCGAGGTTGCCAAATTTCCATCCGCTTTTTTTAGCGCCTCCAATCTCATGGAATCCCTTAATTGTTTACACATTTCAAACGGATCCCCTATGGGTGATTTTTTAACTCCGTTGGTTAGAATAGCCTGCATGGTTTTGCCTCTATTATACTGAAACTCTCTCATTTTCTCTTTTAGAGAAGAGATTTGTTCAGAGTAATCCCACCTAGATGTATACGCTATAGTCATAAGTCTCTGTAATTGTTGCCTAAAACCCAAATAGCGTAAAAATTTGTAGTTTTTTGTTCTTATTCCCTGTGCTTTAAACCAGTTCCTTAAATCTGCTTTTGTCTCTAGCCGCCAATCCCCTAAGTCTGAATATAAAAAAGCTACTGATAATCTAGCCCTCAAAAGATATTTGACCCCTGATTGTATAAAGGGAAGTTCTAGCGAGGAATTATTAAGCTTCCATCTTATTTGTCTTTTCTCTTGCATATCAGAAAGGCAGAAAACACTTAACAGAAATGAGTGATCAGAAAATTCGCAGGGGAATATTTTAAAGGACTCTACTTGCATATTAGATGAAACTAGCATATGATCAATCAGAGAGAAGTTTTTCCCCTTTTTAAAAGAAAATCCAGCTCCCGCCTGCAAAGAACTATTACAGTTTAAAAGACCAGCGTCTTTAATGATTTTACCTAATGCATTAGAATCACAATATATTTTTTTATTTATTTTATGAGAGTGGGCCGGAATTGAACAATTAAAATCACTCCCCATAAAACTCTGACTGTTGTTAATAAGAAAGGCTGCACCGCTTTTAGGCAGTTAACTCTACCAGATTTTGTTTGGGGGTTATAAATATTAATGAAACGAAAACATAGGCCTTGCCACTTCCCGTCCACTATTAATACTCTTCCAGGTATCAGGTCAATCAGATTATGTAACTGAAAAGCGTATGAATTAAACACAATACCTATACCATCTGCAGAATCCTCCCCAAATGACCAAAAGGATGGGCCCCAAACCCAATCTCTTTTAAATGCTACAAGCTGCTCTATGGAGTACATCCAAGTCTCCTGCAAAAAACATACTGAAAGTGGATAATCGTGAATATAATAAAAAAGGGCTTGTCTCTTAACCACATTCAATAGATTATGAGTATTCAAAGAGCCCCAAATCAGCCTCATTTTCAGTTTAAATGCTCATACCCTTATTTTTTTCTCTTTTTCTTTTTTTTATCCTTATAATTGTCTGCTATCTGTGACCTAGTTGAAAGGGAGGATTTTTGTGAATCGGAATTTTCTACCTCTAGCTCAGTATTACCCCATGGAGAAAACAAAGCAGCATATGAGTTACTAGTCTCAATTCGCACAGCTGGGAGGGGGGGTTTTAGGATGCAAGTTTCTGGAAGATCTTCTTTGAGGCATCACTGTCAATGGTTCATTTACTGAAGTAGTGATGCCTACCCTCTCTGTGACCTCTTCTGAATAACATACTGGGGGAAAACCTGAGGCATTAGGAGGGCCCGTATTAGCCTTCGTTAAACTGGCCATATTTGAAGTAGGCCCTTGTTGTTCCACACTACTCAGCAACAATGTCTTATTTTTATCTGGGACTTTATCTTTTAACTCCCCTTTAAGTTCAGTTAGTTTCTTAGCAAAGGGAAATTTAGCCTGAGTAGTAACAGAAGGGGGGGGGCAGGCAAGAGAGGGGAGTACCTGAGCAGTAGCTTCCTGTGCTTTTTGAATGAAAACCTCAGAGTTAGAACAGGATGACTTATTGTGAGCAGCCCAAGGGCATACTTTAAACACATGACCCTTCGTTTCACACAAATCACAGCAAGATTGATTATTACAGAACATAGTCAAATGCCCTACCTCCCCACAATTGTCACATCGAGGTTGATCACACAAGCTGGATAGGTGTGTTCTGGCCCCACATTTATAACATGCATGAGGATGCCCACTATAAAAACATTCTCCTCTATCCTTCCCCAACAAAAAGGAGTTAGGTATGTGCTCAATCCCTGCCTCTGTTTGCCTTAGTTTAATTTTGTACTTCCAACCTCCAGTCCAGAAATGTTCTGTGTCCAAAATGGGTTCTGGTTCACTCAACACTTCACACTTTTTTTTAACCAAAAGGTTATGTCTTCTACCCAAACCCCTTCATTCCGAAACATGACTGTAACGAATTTGATCAAAGGCTTGGACAGAGGGATAACGATAAAGGGAGCCCATGTAGGTGAAAACTTTACCTGACCATACCTAGTCCAAAAAAGATCTAGAGCATGCTGTGAACGAAAGCTTATATCATAATTATCTTCCCCTGAAATATTTATAAAGGCATAAACATCCTGTGGGGTAAAATGCAATGAATCTTTTAACAGTGTTTTCCCCACATAATGTCTGTCTGGCCTAACCTCCAAACCACCTTTATACCTTAAACGCACAGCATGCCTGGGAGCTGCTTCCCTATGTGAATTCAAAAAGTTCTGACATTAAAGGTTTCTGTGTGGGGGGTAATGTAAAGAAGTCTCATTATAAGTCTTCTGTAAGGATTCCTGCAGTTGTGTTTCCTGATGTAGAGGTGCAGGAGAATGCTTGATCGACCCAGAAGATCCACAAGGAAGATGTAAAACTTCCTTCTCCATTTGTTTATTTTCCCCATTATTCATCCCTTTCTGCTGCTGGTCAACAGGAACCCACTCAGGTGAATGTTGAGATAAAGTTAAATCAGAGTCCCAAGCTGGATCAGGCTTCCACACACCTGTGTCAGCCTGTTTCCAACCAGCCTCACGTAAAGCCTTATCCGGTGTCCAAGAAACTTGAATAACATCTTCCAGTATATGAGGAGATTCTATCTTCCTATCCTGCAGATTTGAGATTGGTGTATTTTTATTTGTGTTTTTGTTAGGGAAAAAAAAATCTGTAACCCCAATTTGTGAGCCTTCTGAAGATTGGTAAATCACTGCTGGCGCAGCCAAAGGCTCATCCTGGCTCTGGTGCTTAAATACAAATCCCGCCACTTTGCTCAAAGGAGCTGCTTCGGTTTGGCCAAAAGTAGCAGTAGAAGGCAGGGCTGTTGAGTCAGCATTTAAGCTTATTTTGGGTACATTATTTCGGTTGTCAAAAGTCACAACAGGCTGTGGGCACTCGCTATTCACTGCGATAAAACTGCCAGCCTGAACAGAGTTAAAAGGGTGCGATTGCTTTTCGGCTGAAATACTGGAGCTGTGCATTACAAAGCTCTGTTCACTGAGACTTCTCTCGTCTCTAAAGTCTGCCTTCATATTTACGTTGCTCTCTGCACTGCTGTCATACACCCCAAGCTTGTAATTAATTAGACCAGCGCAGTGCTGCGGAGCTTCTGAAGGCTGGAGAGGAGCTTTTATATTTAAAACTGCGGTGGGTTCACTTTCCTTTAGCTTTCGCTCGCCCGTATTGAAAATCAAAGGGGACACAGTACCTGTAGGCTCTTTCGGTTCCTCATCAAATGCCGTCGTCCAGCTGGCCGTTTGCTTAATATCAGGCTTCCTAGCCCGAAGGTTCGCTTTACTGTCACGCTCCTCGAGACCACCTGCATGAGCTATCTCTTCCATTTCACCTGATGAGAATAACAAAACTTCTCCGTGGCTCTGACCACAGCTCTGCCGATTGGTGATTCCCTCATCTGTATCCTGCATAGCTCCAGCTCTCGACGACTCTCTTTCAATTCCAATTGGCACTGTTTCAAATGAAGTTTTCTCTTTTTCCATTATTTTACATGCAGAATGCTCCCAATTTACCACTGCATCCTGGAATTCTGTATCTGAATCCATTTCAGCCATGACCAAGGCTGAAGCCTCCATTCTACCTAGAGCAGGAGTCGAGGCTAACTCTCCCACTCTGCAGTCTTCCTCCTCCTTCCATGGTCCACTTCGAGTGGCCATCTTGGAAATGGCCTGTCCCCCTACTGGCAGCAGTGCAGCAGCTGAGTAGGGGAATTTCCCCGGTGTCCTGGCCAAATTTCCCTCATTCACTAAAAAAAATATCACCAACAGCTTAATCTGGTTCAAGGTCAGTTGGCATTCATCTGTATCCCCTCCCCCGGGTCGTGCCTGAAAATAGGCAGGATTTGTCTAGTGCATTTACCCGGTCAACAAAAACTAAATAAACAAATAAATAAATAAGACCAGGAATCTTACAGTCGAAGAAATAACTTGATCTTAGCAGGTCTGCCAGAGTGGTCAGAAGACTCCGATTGTATAGCCTTTATTCAGGGTCTATTGCTGAAGATCCTGGGTCCAACACCATTTGGGGATGCATATAATATTGAGAGGACACATCGGTCTTTAAGAGAAATCCTCCCACCAGGGACTCGCCCCAGGGTTATTATCATGCAGTTTTTGAATTACAGAGAAAAAGCTCATGTTCTTAACAGAGCAAAAGCACTCAAGAACCTGCAATGGAATGGGGCTGCTATATGGCTATTTCAAGACCAGACACCTGCCATTCGTGAAAAACAGAAAGAATATTTAGACATTAAGAAAAAGTTTCATCTCACGGGTGTGAAGTTCAGAATGCAACACCCGGCTACCCTGGTGGTAAAGCTTCAGTCTGGAGACCGGAGATTTCTGACAGTGAAAGATGCCGCTGAGGGGCTGAGAGCTGAATTCCCGGATTTGTTTAGGTCTGCACCCTGAATGTGTGAGGAGAAAGAAGATGTCAGACAAGGCTGAGAAATGTTTCCTGCATATATAAGTATCTATGGGGCAGGATGGACTGGTAGAGACTCCCTGCAGCCCCCTCAAGAGGACTTTGTGGTTTAAGATTCATGGGGTTTATGGGGGGTTTGTGGGGTTTTTCTTCTTTCTGCCCTCGTCTATGACTCCGGAAGGTATGGTCAAGCGGAGATATACGGCTGAGGAGATAGAACTAATTATCGATAATTATGCATGATATGCTATGCTCATTTGTTTATATAGATCGCTTTATTCAACCTGTGTATTGTTTGCAGTTTGGTGTCAATGGGATGTAAATGGTAACTGGGACCTCATAATTATGGGGATTTGAACATGGTAACTTGCAATTATAGTTGTTCCTAGGGTATATGGGGCCACTTTGTTACCACTACTAATGCCATTTGTTTTTGAGTTCATAGGATTAGGGCAGAGTGAGTATATTAATGGGATGCTTTAATTTTAAAAAGGGGAACTTAGCCCCAGCCCTATGGGGCACTTAAGGGGGACAAGAGACCCTTGGCTCTTAGTAAGGGATTGGGCGGGCATGGGGGTGCTCTCAGGGGCTGGCTCATTTCGGTTTCGACTTTTGATAGGAGGGCGATCGGAGGATCGGGGAATATGGTAAAATTGGGGAAGGTTTGGGGGGATGGAGAAGAGAGAGAATCCAAAAGGTAGCTAATTCTGTTTCAGCAGACTTTGTTGCGGTGATAGTAAGGGGTAAGGTAAGCCACTATGATAAATATTAACATTGTATCTTGGAATGTTAAAGGCCTCAGAGGGAGAAAAAAAAGGTTAGTGATTTTAAAACATATATATATCAGCTGGGGGTTCAACTAGCAGTATTGCAGGAAACCCACTTGTTAAAGGAAGAGTTAACTCTTTTGAAGAGACTCTGGGTGGGCCGAGTTTTAGGAGATGGGAAAGCGAAAGCTTCAGGGTGCGTAGCGATCTTGATCGTGAAAAGTTGTCCGTTTGTGCCTTCAAATTTTAAAGCAAGAGAGGATGCTCGGGGGGTATTTGTTACGGGCACTATTATGGGTGTAGGTTATTAACAATTGCCTCTGTATATGGACCAACTCCCTCTAACCCCGATTTCTTCGCCTTGCTGGAATTAGATTTAGCTACTCTTTCATCTCACCCATTAATTATAGCAGGTGACTAGAACCTGTGTCCTAATAATCTACTGGATAGGAAACCCCCATCTAAAAAAACACCCTCCAGGGCGCAAGTGGCTTTGGCTAGATTTCTAGAGGTTACAGCACTGATAGACCCTTTTTGGGTGTTTAATCAAGGGGACTGCAATATGACTTTTTGTTCAGGGGCACATAAAACTCAGTCGCGTATTTATTTTTTTTTGGTTAACAAGGAGGCCCTGCAGGGTGTTAGGAAAATGCTAACCCATAGCAGAATTTTATCTGACCACTCTCCAGTGCAGCTGTCATGGGTGCTGGAGTCTGTTCAGATGAAACCCTTCAGATGGAGGTTAGATGAATCACTATTTTTAGAAGACAATATGATACCCCGACTGGAGGAAGTTTTGAGGGATATTGTCCAGACCCAAATTCCTACACTTCATAATAAGAATTTAGTGTGGCCTACCTGTAAAGTACTATATGCTGGTGAAGCCCAAAGATTTACCACCAGGAGAAATGGTATGAGAAAAGCAAGGGAGGAATTCATATGGGGTGCTATTAACTCACTTACCCTCTTAGAGGGTTCTACTGAGGAGGTGGATAGTGAACTTAAGGATTTGAGGGATGAAATTTCAGAAATTCTTTATGGTAAGTTGGAGGCCTGGCTTGAAAAGCTTCAAGCTAACTATCATTTAAAAGGGGACATACCTAGTAAGCTTCTTGCAAACAGAGTCAAAGAGTGGGAGGCCGCTCGAACGATCCCTTTAATAGAATACCAGGGGGAAGAGATAACAGAGCCGCAGAGAATGGCGGATGCCTTTGCAGATTACTTTGCAGAGATCTACCAAGGGGACTCCCTTAGTAGTGAGGAGGAGATGTGGGGGTTTTTGGAGAGCATAAGTTTGCCTAGACTGGACCAAGCACAAGCTCAGACACTAGTGGCCCCCATATCAGAGTCTGAAATCAGGGAAGTGATTAATGCATTACCTAAGGGCCAAAGTCCATTCGCAAACTCTCCTACCCCTACTGTTGGATTTATTTTCTAATATTATGTCGGATGGGGTTCCCCATCTACCACTATATCAAGCTTATATTACACTTATCCCTAAGCCAGATAAACCTAAAGAATTACCAGGGAGCTATAGACCTATTGCTTTGATGAACCAGGACATTAGGCTGTTAACTAAAATATTAAACTAATAGAATCCTAAAGATTGCTCCTCTAATTATTAGTCAAGACCAAGTTGGATTTATGCCACGGGGGGGCACACGATGCTCATGGAAGCTACATCATGTACTTGTGAGGCTCTAACCCTCGGTCAGCTATGGCGCTAATCTCTTTAGATGCCGAGAAGGCCTTTGACAGAGTCTCCCACTTTTCTATTTGCTACTATGGAGAAGATGGGTTTCCGGAGGGTCTCCTTAGAGGTATTAAGAATCTCTATGCTGCGCCTATGGCTAGGGTCCTCTGCAATGGTTATTTATCGAAAGAATTTTGCCTTGATAATGGGACTAGACAGGGTTGTCCCCTCTCACCAATTTTATTTAATATATATCTGGAGCCCCTATTGAGAGCGATTCAGGCAGACCCGGAAATACAGGGATTGTTGTTAAGGGGAGAGAAATGAAGTTTTCGGTTTTTGCAGACGATATTTTGTTACACCTGCAAGACCCAGCAAAGAGTTTTAAAAAGACTCTTGAAATTACAAAGAGATTTTCTACGGTCTCAAATTATAGCTTAAATCTGAATAAGACTCAGGTTCTCCCCCTTACCTCATTTACGCATAGGGCAGATTTTGAACCTCTGCAGTTGAACTGGGCTCCAGATAGGATTAAATATCTTGGTATTTGGGTTACTGCTAATCCAGAGGAAGGACTGGAAGCAAATATAAATAAGGTGCTTTCAGTAGCCAGAGCAGACATAGGTAGGTGGAATAAGATTCCCCTGAACTTGACGGCTAGAATCAGTTTAATTAAAATGAACCTATTGCCCAGGTTTCTGTATCCAATATATTTGTCCCCATATAATATTCCAAAGAGTTGGTTTATTAAGATACAAAATTTACTTTCAGATTTCTTATGGAATTCTAAACCACCTAGGAGGAAACATAATGTACTGCGCCTTCCCTATAGTTTGGGGAGTCTCAAAATTCCAGACCTTCATTTATATTACGTAGCCGGACAGTTAGCTATAATGGGTCGGTGGAATTGGACACAGGAGGAAGAGGGCTATACTCCAACCTGGTTACACATTGAGAGACAAATTTTGAGGGATATAGGCATTTCCCCAGATGAAATGCTCTATATTAATCCAGAAAGTTTGCCGGAGGAAGGGAAATGTACTCCAATATATAAGTCAGTCTTGGCTTGGTGGGCTCTTTTATCTCCATCCCAGAAAAAACTGCAGAGGGGCTTCAGGGACCAACCTATCTTGAGTAATCCCAATATGACCATTGGGGGTTGAATAATTATGAAATACTGGGCCCCTCAATTATGCAACTTTAACTGGGCAGATTTTATTCTAGATGATAAGGTAGTTTTTCCAGCTCAGTGTAGAGGTATTAATTTTTTCAAGAGGATACAGGTTACCAAAATGCTGCAGAAGGTGTTGAGAGAATAGAGGTCCCAGGGACCGCTTTACTCGGATAACCTTAAGAACTTAACTACTCGCATAAACCTCTTTCACTCGCATATAAAGTGCTGTTGGACTTCTTAAGTAGAGATATCTCTGCGAGGGTAGCATATTGGGAAAAAAAAAATACTCACCTGAGGCCGGATTGGAAAGAAATCTGGAAAAGCTCTGGTTATTGGCATTAAGCAGAGAATTGCAGGATTCCATTAAAAGTGTAGTAATTTTATAACCAGAGGGAGTGAGATACAACTGAATTTGCTTGATTGTTGGGGTTGAGACCTAGGATTTAGAGGGATATTTTTGCAACATTTTAAAAGTGTCCTGCTGGCTGAGTAGTTAAGTTTCTATCCCTGGTTTCACTGAAAGATTTTGTGTATTGAATCAGACAGCAGCCTGCCTACATTGAAAGGCCTGCTTACATCACAGGTGTCACTAGTCAATCAGTTGGCTTAATTCTTAAGATTTTCAGTGCAGGAAGAGTGTAAAGCACAGCTGACTTATTTTGGGGCTGACCGCTTTCAGAGCACAAACCACCAGGCTGTTTTGGGGCTGGGGAGGGTTACCTGTGTCTTTGTTGGATGTCTGGGTTTTTCTCTGTTTGATTAGCAGTGTATTTTCTCTGTCAAATTGTTGTGCAGGGCATCTTGCTGACAGGAAGGCACTTATCGCAGTGCTGGGTCAGAGCTTTTAGCTGATTGTTTTGTGAGGGCACTGTTTAGGCCCAACCCTTCCACTCACCCCACCCACCCCTGGAAATAGTTCCTTTATACCTGGGGTTCTGACATCATTTCCTCAAGAGTGCAAGGTGCATATCACTGTCATATCCTTTCTAGCACACTGCACTGACAATATAAGCATACACATTGTATAATATATATATTTCTATATAACAAACCAATCACACACACACACACAAAGAAAAAGTAGATAAATACGTGGGGAGTAGTTCAATGTAATGGCTGTGGGGCAGCAGTCTTCCGGGAGTCTTTCTGGAGGCTGAGATGCTGCCCTATTTGCAGACAACTCTCTGCCCTGAGGGAGGAAGTTGCCCATCTTCAGGCCATGCTGGACAGTAGTAAGGGAACCTTCCCCCAGGCCACACTGGATGGTAGGAAGGGAACCTCCCCATCCAGGGAGCACCAGAGCCACCAGCACTACCTCAGAGGTTGCAAGAAACACAGCAGTTGGACCACAGTGGGCTCAGGAAGGGTGAGGATGGTGGAACAGAGGCACACCCAGTCAGTTGTTCCACTCCACAATCCATACACCATTCTGGGGGAGCATAGCTCCCCTATGGATGCACCACAGAGGAGACTAAGAAGGCTGAGGACAGCTGTCACAAGGGAGGCCCACAGGAAGGAGACAGAGGACACCACAAGGAAAGGAAGCAGCTCCTGGTGGGGGACTCAATTATTAGGGGATAGAACTGGGGGAGCAGGAAAACTGAAGTAAGGTGCCTGCCGGTGCCATGGCTTGGAGGGACAGGAAGCGCATCCTCAGGATCATGGGAACAGCTGCACGAGTTCTGAGCTGGACGCATCATTGTCCACCTAGGGACAAATGACTTGGCTCATCATGAGATTACAGCAGTGCAGAAGGACTTTGTAGAATTGGGAGGGCCTAAAACAAGTAGCACACACAGTATCCTTCTCAAAGGTGCTGCCTGTCAATGGCATGAGTGAGGCGAGGGTACTTTGCACCATGCAGTTTAATGAATGTTGAAAAATGGTGTGGAGCACAGGGGTTTGGCTTCATTGGGGACTGGGGTTCCACCTGGAGGGACACCAGCCTATACTGGCAAGATGGTCTGCATCTGTCCAGGAAGGGAACAAGTCTTTTGAGCAATCGGTTTAAATGCTTCATTGGCAAGCTTTTCAACTAGTCAAGGGGAGGCACTGATAAGCAGCAGGAAAATCCCGGCCTCCCCCTACAAAACAGGGTACTAAATGAGAAAAAGACCAAGGTAGAAAGGTCAGTGGGGGATGCTGCAACAGAAGGTAAAGCCATCAAAAAATGGAGAGCAATGAGTACCAATGCCCATAGTCTGAGTAACAAGCTTCCTGAATTAGTGGCCTTGATGGGGAGGAACATCTGGATATCATGGCAGTCACAGAAACATGGTACACACAAAACCATGACTGGGATGTAAACATACCAGGATACACTATCTACAGGAGGGACAGGGAGGGTAAAAGAGGAGGAGGAGTAGCTCTTTACATAAGGGAAGGAATCAAAGCAACAGAACAAAAGGGTAAACAGGGAGGAGAAGAAGCACTGTGGGTAAATTTGGAGACTGGCAATGGCACCACAATACGCACAGGGGTTGTATACAGACCCCCTTCTCAGGGGGAGGAAATGGACAAGGAAATGATAGAAAGTATACTTAGAATAGCAGAAAAAGGGGAGATATTGCTGATGGGTGATCTGAATATGCCAGATGTTAACTGGAGTGCAGTTGCAGCAGCCACTTCTAAGAGTGGGGTTATTCTAGATGCCCTACAGGGGGCATGCCTTAGACAACTAGTATTGGAGCCCACTTGAGAGGGAGCAATCTTAGACCTGGTTCTCTCAAATGGAGATGAAGAGAGGATCACAGATGTAGAAGTGGGTAGCCATATCGGAACTAGCGACCATCAAACAGTATGGTTCACAATAAACACAGCAATAGAGTCAAGCCATACAAAGACAAAGGTACTGGATCTTAGGAGGGCTGACTTTGTCAAAATGGGTGAGTGCCTAAGGAATGCACTAGCAAATGGGCAGGAAGGAGGAGTGGAAGAACAATGAGGAATAATAAAAACTGCCATCAGAGAGGTATCAAGCCTTTGTGTAAAGCAAATAAACAAAACGAAACGAGGTAAGAAACCACTATGGTTCTCAAAGGAAGTGGCAGTGAAGGTTCAAGAGAAAAAGAAAGCATTCAGGAAGTACAAGGAATCACAGAAGGAACAGGACAGATAACTGTATCAGTTAAAGCAAAAGGAAGCTGGGAAGGCAGTCAGAACAGCAAAGGCCCAAACCGAGGAAAAGATAGCCAACTCAGTTAAGAAGGTGGATAAAACCTTTATAGGTACATCAGGGAGTGAAGGAAGACCAAGGGAGGATAGTGAGGCTTAATAAAGGGGAGGGAGGGTGGGCAGAGGGTGAATGTGAAAGGCAGAGATACTAAACAAATATTTTGCTCAGTATTTACAAAGGAAGAGGAGGTACAAAACAAACAGTAGAAACACTCTGATACAGAAGTTGATACCAGCCCATTTACTGAAGAAAGGGTTCTGAAAGAACTCTTAAAACTGAAAGTGGACAAAGCAATGGGGCCTGATGGGATTCATCCCAGAATTCTAAAAGAACTAAGGGTAGAACTAGTGACACCACTGACTACCCTCTTTAACAAATCATGGGAGGATGGGGTGGTACCGAGGACTGGAGGAGGGCAGATGTGATTCCCCTTCACAAAAGTGGGAGCAAGGCAGAAGCAGGAAACTATAGACCTGTTAGTTTAACCTCAGTGGTAGGGAAAATGATGGAATCACTTCTGAAGGAAAGAATTGTTAAATATTTAGAGGCCAGAGGGGCACAGGACCCAAGGCAGCATGGATTCACAGCGGGAAGGTCATGCCAGACGAATCTGATAGATTTCTTTGACTGGGTGACCAAAGTAGTAGATCAGGGAGGGTCTGTGGACATGGCCTACCTAGACTTTAGCAAGGCATTTGACACAGTCCCACACAAAAGATTAATATACAAGTTAGCCAGCCTGGGAGTGGGTCCCAAGATGACAGCCTGGGTAAAGAATTGGCTGGAGAATAGGACACAGACAGTAATAGTAAATGGAGTCCACTCTGAAAAGGGGATTAGTAGGGCACCGAGGGTTCAGTATTAGGATCAGTCCTCTCAATGTCTTTATAAGTGACATTGCAGAGGGACTGGAAAGAAAAGTATGTCTCTTTGCAGATGACACAAAGATCTGCAACAGAGTTGATGCACAAGGTGGAGTGGAAAGGATGAGAAGAGATTTGGCAAGGTTAGAGGAATGGTCAAATGTATGGCAGCTTAGATTCAATGCTAAGAAGTAAGGTAATGCACCTGGAAACAAAACCCAGGGGAAGAGTACACAATGGGGGGTGAGATACTAACAACAACAAAAATGGAAAGGGACCTGGGGGTAGTCATGTCAGATGACCTAAAGGTGGGCAAGCAATGTGAGAGGGCAGCAAGGAGGGCTGGGGGGATACTGGGATGCATAGGGAGAGGCATCACCAGTAGAAAACAGGAAGTTATTATCCCTCTGTACAAACAGCTAGTGAGACCCCATCTGGAGTACTGCGTGCCGTTCTGGAGACCCAATCTCCACAAAGACATAGACAGGATGGAAGCTGTCCAGAGGAGGGCAACTAAAATGGTGCAGGGTCTGCACTGGAAGACATATGAAGAGAGACTTAAGGAGCTTAATATGTATAGCCTTGAGGAAAGGAGGGGAGGGGACATGATAGAAACTTTCAAGTACCTCAAGGGAATCAACAAAGTCCAAGAGGGTAGCATCTTTCAAAAAAAGAGGTGTGCAAGAACAAGGGGCACAATTTGAAGATAGAAGGGGCGGCTCAGAGGTAATTTAAGGAAGTATTTTTTCATAGAGAGGGTGGTGGATGTATGGAACGGCCTTCCAGAGGAGGTTGTGGAGTCACAAACAGTGGTGGACTTCAAGCATGCATGGGACAGTCATAAGGCAATTCTAGGGGGTGGGGTAGGAAGAAGTAGGCTGCTGGTTAACTAGGATCTGCAGCTTATCCATCAGGTAGGGAAATGGGCAGACTGGGTGGGCCAAGCGGTCCTTATCTGCCGTCAAATTCTATGTTTCTATGTTTCTATGTTATATACCTATACCCAAATATAGGACCATGCAGTTCTTTATATTTTCCAATATGTACTATACCCTTTCCAAATTATGTGCTAGAAGGCTTAGACAGACAGATCTATGTTTTAGATGTGGATTGAGTCCAGGGGATACACTGCATATATTCTGGGACTGTCCTAGGATCTACCACCTTTGGGTTCAAGTTAAACAAAATATTGACCCCATTCTAAACTATGCTGAATTTATCATGTCCGAGATCTGTGTATTGGAGGATATGGCCCAAATCTCAGTGTTGCACATTAAATACCATATAGCGTTGATGTCTGCTCTAATTAAAGCTTTTGTTTTGAGGCATTGGAAAATTGACCATATCTACTCATATGACCAATGGATAGAGGATTTAATGAGGGCACTAGGCAGGATCAAGGGGCAAATGTTCTAGAATGGAAAGAAAGGAACAGATGACAGGAGGTGGAGATCCTTAGAGGTAATATATTCACTTCAGGCTAAAGGTCCCCAGGCACTGATCTGTCTGTCTGAGTGTAGTTAATTTAATGGCTTATTGGTGAAGAATAAATCCCTACTAGGGGCTTATTTGTTTTCCTTTTTATGCTAAGGGAATGGGTGTACTATGGTTGGTTTTACTAAATGGAGGCCACAGTGAAGAAAGGAGGTTTACTAGTGGGGTACCGCAGGGTTCAGTACTGGGGCTGGTCCTTTTTAATGTCTTTATAAGTGACATTGCAGAGAAACTGGAAGGGAAAGTATGTCTCTTTGCAGATGACACAAAGATCTGCAACAGGGTTGATACGCAAGGTGGGGAAGAAAGGATGAAAAGGGACTTGGCAAGGTTGGAGGAATGGTCAAATGTATGGCAGCTTAGATTCAATGGAAAGAAGTGCAAAGTAATGCACCTGTGAAACAAAAACCCAGGAGAAGAGTACACAATGGGGGGTGAGATTCTGACAACAACAAAAATGGAAAGGGACCTGGGGGTAGTCATAGCAGATGACCTAAAGGTGGGCAAGCAATGTGAGAAGGCAGTAAGGAGGGCTGGGGGGGATACTGGGATGCATTGGGAGAGTCATCACCAGTAGAAAACAGGAAGTTGCTGGCCCTCTGTACAGACAGTTGGTAAGGCCACATCTGGAGCACTGTGTACAGTTCTGGAGACCCCATCTCCGCAAAGACATAGATAGGGTGGAGGCTGTCAAGAGGAGGGCAACCAAAATGGTGCAGGATCTGCACCAGAAGACATTTGAAGAAAGACTAAAGGAACCTAAGATGAATAGCCTTGAGGAAAGGAGGGACAGAGGGGACATGATATAAACTTTCAGATACCTCATGGGAATCAACAAAGTCCAAGAGGGCAGCATCTTTCAGAAAAAGAGATGTGCAAGAACAAGGGGGCACAATTTGAAGATAGAGGGGGGATGGCTCAGAGGTAATGTGAGGAAGTATTTCTTCACAGAGAGGGTTGTAGATGCATGGAACAGCCTTCCTGAGGAGGTCGTAGAGTCAAAAACAGTGGGGGCATTCAAGAATGCATGGGACAGACATAAGGCAATTTTAGTGGGATGTAGGAGGAAGTAGGCTGTTGGTTAACTAGGATCTGCAACTTATCCATTGGGTAGTGAAATGGGCAGACTAGGTGGGCCATGCGGTCCTTATCTGCCATCAAATTCTATGTTTCCATGTTTCTGTAATCACATTCCAATCGATCTGTGCTAGGATTTTTTAAGTTGCATTTTCTCCTCATCTACAACGATGACCCAGTTCTGCTGGGCAACTTCCCAACTATGTCCTCCGACACTCTGGTGCATACCCTCTCTCCAGACCTTCATGCTGTGGCAACGCACTCAGGTCAGTGCCCCTCTGTGGGGACCAGTCTTTGGCAGTCCAGTCATTAAGGCACAGCAATGGAGTACATACACAAAATCCTGTTAGCAATGGGGCACTTTCTTTTTGGTTTCACCACAGGACATCAACACACATGTGGACTCCATTTGTGGTCATGCAAACATTGTAATACAGAGACTGGCCTATTACTCCTGCCCTGTGGTACCTCTTCTGAACTGCCACTCCCCCCTTGAGGTACCTCCTCTGCAATGACCCCCTCAATCCCTGTGTTATCCACTATGCATTGCCCCATCCCTCACTGTGTTACCTCCTCTGCACTGACTCCCTCCCTCAATGTGGTACCTCCTCTGAACTGCCTCCTTCCTCCATGTGGTACCTGCTTTGCACCAGCCCCTTCCATGTGGTACATCCTCTGCAATGATCCCCCTCCCTGTGGTACTTCCTCTGCAATGACCCACCCCTTCCAGTGATATCTCCTCTGCACAGACCCCTCACTCTCTGTGGTACCTCCTCTGCTCTGCCCCCTCCTTGAAGTTGGTGAACATTGCTTGATGTAAACATGATCAAACACAGAGAAAGACCCCCTTATTATGGCATGCCTGTACTGCTTAGGGGAAAAAAGCTACTCATAGCCTAAGGTCAGTAATTCAAAGTCAAGTAATTTAGAGGACTACATAATAATATTTCAACACTGAGACAAAAAAAAAAAGAAAGACACTCAAATAAATAGTTGTGAGCAAGTCTGAATCACATTTAAGCATGGACGCAAACTGACAGCTAAGTCAGAACATTGCCTGCCATGATCTCCTGCATTGATTGATCAACCAAAACCTCAGTGTACAGTCAGCACTTGTTTATCCGGCTCTCATTTATCCGTTTCTTTCATGTATCCATCTTTGACTGCATGATTTTTTATTTTCCATTTTGTTTACACTCGTTTATCCGTCCCTCGCGTTATCCGTTTCCGTTGCCCATCCTGCCTGTTGTCTCCTATGTAGATCTCAATGTTTACTCTCAGATAACTGACCCTTTTCATTCCCAGTAGAGTATTGTATGGAAAACCACAGACCAAAGCAGGCAAGGCAGTCACAAACCAAAGCAGCCACAGACCTAAGCAGTCACAGCAGACAGAGATCAAACTGCAGACCGAAACATCCAGTTTCCACTTAACCGTTTCTCTCAGACATCCGTCACCTGACCTGAGAACAGAAGGCAACGGATATCTGAGTGCTGACTGTACAACACTGATGTATCACAGTGTAAAAAAAGGAAAAAGTTTTCAATCATCATTATGATAAGAAATCATAATAATCTGACTTGAGGGTTCTCTACTGAGTAGGACATTGTGCTCTGCAATGTATATCCACTTCTCTAAGTAAAACTATATCTAGGTTCACGATTGCCTCAAACAGTCTCCCCATATGCAGCCGACAATTTCAGGCTGAGATATTCTCATTGTAAGGCAGTGGAATAGGGACTGTGTTAAGAATGTACTTATCTTTAACTTGAGACGCATCAGGTACTTTTATGTTTATATATCTGAGCACAGCTCCCATTACATGAGTAACAGTGATTAGAAAACAGATCCTAGCAAGGTGAGAGAATGTCCTGGAAAAAAGTGAAGATCAAAGACCGCTCACTGGGAGCAGCCATCTTGAACTCGTAGTGGATTCTGAGAGGCGGGAAGACAAGCCTTTGACGTTGTGTGATGCATGTGCATCTCCACAGCATTCTGTTTCCAAGACCTAGACAGACTAGATGTGCCTTGCAGTCCTTATCTGCCATCAATTACTATGTTACTATGACACACGCATAGGAATACAAACTGGACATACATATTTAATGGCAAACGTTTAGTGCAATATGAGACAAAATCAGATGCATGGGGAAACACCAACCATTGCATTCACTGTCACATTCAGTAACTGGACACGAAAGTAGACACGATGTCCTGAGCTTGTGTCACGTCTGGTGTCACAAACTGCCCACACAACACTCGGCAGTACTCGAGAGGCTTCAAAATTTAAATAAAAAAAATAAAGAACACAGCTGACAGGTAACGAACCAAATCATCTATTTCAGTTCAGTTTCAAATGAAAAAAGCTTATAATGAGTCATAATGAGGATACCGCTCACTGGAAGCCTGCTCTCTAACCCTCAGAAGGGCAAAGAACATGGTTTCTTCCAGAAAAAGCAGTCCTCTTATGGTAAGGACAAGGGAGCCCAAAACAAATCTTAGCCTTCCCAGCCTCAGAAAAAGGTGCAATCGAAAGCACCTAGTGCCACCATCTGACGCTCCAGTCCCTGGTCTTGCCTCAGGTGCCCGAGGAAAACCTCTCCTCCCCAGCATAAGTGCTAAGTACAGGGATGCTGTGGGGCTAAAGCCTCCTGTATCTTCCCAGCCCAGCCCAGGAAAGGCTCTGCCCCCCCCCCCACCAAATTGCATGTCTGGATTTTTTTCACTCACCAATTTGGGAAGAGTATCATCATATTATGCCCCCACCAACTCTCCTCTCTGAGTACCATCCCATCCTCATTGAATCACTGTCCTCTGAATCCAGGTTGTGCACATGTGCCTGGAAGGATAACTGACAGTTCTTCCACTTTGGTGCCATCCATCCTCCCAGTCATCCCGTGGGGGGTGATGTGGTGCCAGATTTTCCAAAACAGTTGGAGAATGGATCTCCAGGTCAGAACTGTCCATGTGCTGATGGTGCTAACATGTACTGATGGTAATTGTCATGATAGGATGGAGATGGGATGGTGTTATCTGAATTGTTGTAGGAGCTGGGGTGCAGAGAGGCAGGTAGGGGGACTCCATGATCCCGCACAGGCTGCTGCATACTTTTTTAGATTGGAAAGTATTGCAGCTGTGCAGTGTACACAGAAAAGTAATGCAGCGCAGCTAGTCTGCGGAGCTCAGCAGGTTGCTGGTGATATTAATAATTGCATACTATCGGATGGCAGTTTGCCAATCAGTGTTTAGGGGGAAAGCAGTGACGAACTTGGCTTATTTAGTGTTTAATTGCTGTTAGTTAATGCTGTAAGATGCAGTATTCCATTTTCATGACGGGTTTCTGGGAGGTCAACAGCAGACAACAGATTAATATAACCCAGCAGGGATAGTCTGCATACAGACTGAAGTACATTGACTACTGCAGTTGTTTCTACTGCCCTCTGTGAAGACTGTCATCAGACAAATGATTAATGCAACGCCGGTAATCTGTCTTTTATTATTTCTTTCTCACTACAATTTGTGATATAAAATAAGAGACAACATTTATTCGCTGATGAGCAAACCTGTGTTAATACTGCATTGCACCTAATTACATATGGTGGGTATAACGATCCAGTCAAAGACAGTGCCCATTTTTTAAATGCATTTCTGTACATTTTACTAGTAAAAACTCTAAGAATCTTCAGTGATGTGCAGCTGTAACCAATAACTGCACTTCTTGGGTATATTGAAGAATAAAGGCAGCAGCATAGCTTAGGGGTTACACCACTCTTTGGAGACCCAGCAGATCTGGGTTTGAATCTTACACTTGCCACTTGCATATTGTGACCTTAAGCAAGTCACTTAACCTTCCTGTGCTCCTCTGTTGCACTGGGGAACTATATTTTGTACAGTGCCCCTTTCCTGGCTAAAAATTCTAAATAAATGCCATTACTGGCCCATGATTACATGACTTGTTTTGTCTTTTTACTTACGTATTCCAGTACATCAAAACATGTGGATTAACAGCTACAAAGCTGATAATTCCATTACGATTAACAGAGTGAATACAGACTGAACCTTGTTTAAATATAAACCAAGACAATCCTTTCCACACCAGTGTATTTAAAGAACAGCACCTGCAGTACCTTGGACCTATGTCAACACAGTGAGAACAAAAACAGCGAAGAAAACAATAGCAAATGAACATTGGCACCAACAAAGATAGTGAATGGAAATAATAGTGAAGAGTCAAAATATTGACAATAACGAGGAAAATATAACCAACTTCAGCACAACACACCAACGTCAACTGTAACAAAAAGACCACCAAGAAACTAAAGAGACTACGCTCCTTAGCATCCAACTGTATTTTTGCAGCAATAACCAAAACAAGTCAAACAAAATACAACTACAGCACTACTATCGAATAATAGCTCAAATAACCATACGCTATAAAGACCACATAGCTAAAATGACACTCGCTATTTTTCATTCACTGCTGTATATTGACAGTACATCACCTTGGACCATCTAGGTGTGTCAGATAAAATGCAGTTTGTTTGTTTCAGTGAGACAGACAGCTCTTTAGTTTACAGGAGAGAATGGGGGGGATACGATCTCTAAAACACACCTACAGCAAATTCTTCTATAAAGATTGCCCTTCCCCCAATCAATCAATCAATCAGCTTTATTTATAAAAAAAACGCCTTTCAAAACCAAGGCGCTTGTACAAAGTTCATTTAAATAAATAAAAACAATTTATTAAAACCATAATAAACAAGTTAAAACCCATGGCTGCAACATTAAAAATCAGCGTATGCCAGACTAAAAAGAAATGTCTTCAATGCTGTTTTAAAACTTTGGATGGTCAGGCAATATCACACCTGATGAGGCAGAAAATTCCACAGGGTTGGGGCCACAAAACTAAAAGACCTGGCCCCAGATGTCTTTAAATGAACCCTGGGAATCTCTAGCAATCCCTCATCAGTGGATCGGAGAGAGTGGGATGGACAGTAGGGTAGTAGACAATATTTGCTTGCAACAGAACCTGCAGCCCCTTTCATATCTAGGCTCTGCAATATTTATTTGCCAGTTTAAATGAAATCAAATTTGGGCAAGTGCCCACAGGAGCACAGTTCCACCACCTCTTAAAAAAGTTGTATAACAGTTCCACCACCTCTGGCATCTTTCTCCATTGACTATTATAAGAAAGTTCCACTATCTAGATATGACAGCTCCACCACCCTAAACATTTCCAATGTAACTACTCCAAATTGGCATCAGGACGCTAATTTCCCTGCCTTACAACAAATGTATTTCAGAATATTCCCTTCTTTATTACTAAAATCATTTGCAAAAACCCTAGACTTTGTCCGTTGGACTTCATCTGTTGCTTTTCCTGCCCTGCAATGATTATCCTTTGCCTGTGACATCCGAATCCTTTTCCATAGCAACAGGTTGTGATGTGATCACAGAGCTATATCGCTGCAAGCGTGATCAAAGTGAACGGATGATATTTAAAGGGGAAAGATCCTGTTTTTCAATGAGGGCCCTCCTGGTGCCCCTGACACAATATGGCTTGGCTGCAGTGACCCATGGCTCCTAAGAATCTCCCGCTAATCCCCACCTACTCACCCCTTGGTCCCCATGCCCCCCACCCCTCACCCACTTAGCCCTCCTGACCCTCCATATCCCCACCTCCACACCCGCTTAGCCCCCCGACCCTTCAGCTATCACCCACCACTGTGCTCTCCCCCTCACCGGTCTAGCCTGTAGCGTACCCTCCCTTAATGGCTGTGCTTGTCGGTGGTCACATTACTTGTTCCCTCCGGGAACCTGTCTCAGCTCTACAGCTGCATTCTGGGAATTCTCATACTTTGTACTTAGTTGGAATCTACACTTTATTCACCTAATCTGTTATGGGACCATTTTACTCTGCATTATGTAATTAAGTGATGACTTTTGCAATGTATTCTGTCTCTCCCCATCCTTCTATTTGTAATGCTGTATGGCCTTCTTAATGATGTGTAACTGACAATGCCTTCTAGCTGTTTCTGTTTTTCTCCACTGTCCACGTACTTGATGTTCCCCCACCCTCTGTTCGACGAGGATCCTTTGTAAATGAGCTTTTAGCTCCAAGGTTGTAATTCCGATTTTACAATAAATAAATAAAGTAAAGCACATTTTTGTGTAACATGATGCCAACTGAACTAAATTTGTTAGAGAGCTTCAGTCATGGAACAGTTGAGGTGGTGGGTGTGAAAACCATTAATGGGTTCAAGCATGTCTGGGACAGAGTTAGTAGAGTAACAGTAAGTCAGGGAGTTTGGGAGGGTGAGGGCTAAAAACTCATCCAGGTAATTAGGCTTCAGGGTCAGATATGGTAAAGCAGGGAAGACTGGATGGACCAGCAGTCTTGGCTGACATTGCATGTGTTTGCTGAAAACTGGAATCTAAAGCTTCTGTACATTATGTATGTGGGCGGCATGATGGTCGGGGGCTCTTGATCAAAAAAGAGTCAAGACTTGGTGACAGAAGAAAACGAAGCAGCCAGCATAGCAGCCCTGAGGTCTAACTAGGGCTGCCAGCCAGGACTTTCGAGGATTGTCCATGTAAGATGGTAGTTGAGGAATGGGAGCAGCAAGGGGCCAGGAGGCAATGGGGGTTTGTAGGCACCCAGACCTGAGCAGCATTCCTCCAGCCAGCCACCAAGATTTCATCACACACATCAGGAGTTTGTTAGAATTGGAAGAGGAGTCAGACTATTTTCCTAGAATTGCAGGTACTGTCTATGTTTAGCCTAAAGTTAGAAGGAAGTAGAACCAACAAAATACAGGCAAATCTGGGTAATGTGCTGGATTGAAATGGTGTTTTTTATGTTGTGCTACCTCATCAGTAAAACCCTCAAAATGCACCACAGAGCACCAAAAACTGTAGAGCTTCTGCGGTACTTGGCGGCCCCCAGATCCCCAGCCATTTGTTGAGCCCTCCTGGAAAAGTAAAAGTCAGCTTCAGTGCTCCTCAGTTTGGGGGAAGGTACCTGATCCAGTTTTATGGTCAGTAGGAGTCTGTGCCTGCACTCCTTAAATTAATGACCCCCCATCAAATTTCCATTGCCTCCTCCGGCGGCACGCCCTATCCATGGAAGCTGGTTTACATATATATATAAAAAAAGGCACTTACTTGCCTTCTCTTACCTCTATCTGTCCTGCCTCGATTTAGCCTCTACTGTTATCTGCAGCAACAATCTATACTCTATGTAGGTATGTATGTATGTATGTCTGAAATTGTACATATACACTGGTATATGCATTTAGCTGACTGTTTAACCAATGTTGTAACCAAGTACTTCCAAGCTACTCTGCACAACTATTTAATGTAGTTCTATTGTAATAATCTTGCGTGTTATCCTCCCCTTGTACTCCTTCCCCCAGGTTGCATCGGGAGATGAGTATTGTTTTGCTCAGTGTGCCTTTCCTGGTGAATCAGTTTCAATAAATAAATAAATTATACTGAACAGGTGCAGAGTATCTGAGAGGGTCTCTGAAATACTTTTGGCTGCCTGTAAACCTTCCTCTAGGAAAACTTACATAGCCAAATGGTAAAGATTTTCCATCTGGTGCTCCAGGACCCATATGGACTCCTTTGGGTGCCCACCCGACTAGATCCTGGAGTACTTGCTAGACCTTTCTGATGCTGGCCTACACTATTTCACAGCAAAGAGCCATGTATGTGCTGTATCTGCATACCATGAGCCCATAGGTTCCCTCTACCTAGCATGGTTGCCACTACTCAAGAGGTTCTATAAGGGCATTCTATAAACAAGGCCTCCCACTAGGAAGCTGGTGGCTCCCTGGGGTATCAACCTTGTGCTGAGTGTGCTTACCCCCAAGCCTTTAAGCCCCTTGCAATGTGTGAGCTGATGTTTTTAACTTGGAAAGCAACATTTCTAGTGGCCATTACCTCTGTTCGCAGACTATCTGAAATACATGCCCTGGTCACAGATCCTCCACGTACTGTTTTCCATAAGGATATGGTAGTTCTCCATACACATCCCAAGTTTCTACTGAAAGTGGTATTGGAGTTCCATTTTAACCAGCCACTAGTGCTGCCTACCTCTTTTGCCAACTTCCAGAATAAGGGAGACACTGGATATTAAGAGATTCCTTAATTTTTATCTGGACAGGACTAAGGACTTCAGACAGTCAAAATAGCTTTTTGTCTCCTTTGATCCTAATTGGAAAAGACAGAATGTTACAGTCAAGTGCATTTCTGCCTGGATTGTGAACTGCCTGCACCACTGCTATGCCATGGCCCAGAACAAGTTGGAGAGCCAGGGAAGGGAATGAGTGGGGAGGAGAGGGAGGCAGCTACAGGAGTATTAAACTGTGAGCTGCACACTTGGGCAGACTTAATAGACCTATGGGCCTTTTTCTGCCAGCAACTTTGTATATTCGTATGTATGCACCCACTCCACCAGAGGGGTTGCCACATCCCTGGCAGAGAGCCTCTCTGTGCCAATTCCAGATATTTGCAGAGTTGCAACTTGAAGCACAGTGCACACTTTTACTAAGCACTGTGCCCTGGATGCCCATGCCAGACATCATGCCACCTCTGGCAGAACAATCCTGAATGGATTACTATCCTGAGTAGGTCCTCAGCTGCTAGTGGCCTAGGGCAGGGGACTTTGTATGAGCCTGGTACTCTAGCCCACTAGTGGGAATTAATGGTGAAGGTTGACTGAGTCCTGGAAGATATGAAAATGATGTACTCGCCATAGTTTTTGATCTTCTAGCAATATCTTCACCATTGATTCACACACCCACCCACCATCGCCCAGGCTCACTCCAGTACATTGTGTTGGTCTTTACCAATTTATGCTTGGTTTGGGCTGTGAAGACATTGTGTTACTGGTTTGGTGACCCTTCTTACACGGGCCACTAGGGCTATCTTATCCCCTTCGGTTAAGTGCATAAGTGCTCATTAGGCTATGCTGCTCCTCCTCCTCAGATAAAAGGTACTCAGGCAGATGATGGCTGGTGCAGAGGTAAGTCTGTGCCTGCAAGCTCAGTCTCACAGAGCCACACATGTCAGCTTACCTTGCTGCTAGCCCTCTGAAATGTTCTGGCTCCCACAGGGTCCTAATGCCTCTAGATCAGACTCACTAGTGTGAATCAATAGTGAAGATATTCCTAGAAAATCAGTAATTATGGTCAGTACGTAATTTCCATTTCTTGTCATGCAGGGTGAATACCTGGGTACAGGAATGGAGATAGGAGATGGTAATATATCTGTTTTACCTACTCTAGGCAGTCCACACCTACCAGGGTCAGGCAGAACACACTAAACAAGGTCTGTGTCTGTGGGGAAAATCCACGCACCCATACCTGGCCTGTTACATAACAATGCAAGACAGATATGTCAAATGCCAACTCCATTAGGCCAGAAAATTGCAACCCAGTCCAGGTCTTTGTTTATACTATATTGTGGGTCTGTGGCCTTGAATTGATTGATCCATAGGTCCTCACTGCAAAGTAGCCTTTTTTTCCTCTATTGCCTCCTCATTTTAGAGCAGGAATATATTCAAGACCATAGAACCGAAGAGCAGGATTAGAATGTCTCTGTGCTTTTAAGTGCTGTGCCACTGGTGACTTCTTTTCATCCCTCCTGATTTAGCCCTCATGTTTGAGTATCCTTTCTTTTAGTCATCTGGTGACTTTGCCAGTGTGCACTTTGTCGCAAGTGCACTTTAAAACATATATTACATACGTCATTCGGCAGGTGACACTGTCTCTAATATCTATGTCTTTTCCCCCGATACACTGAGTGTGCACACAAACAGAACAACGGCTACATGGAAAGGGTCTCTTTTCTAGCGATCCCATTAGTTGCATTGTTTCCTCTGTCAGTGGAAATTTGTGTTGGTGGTGGACTAGATTGTCTCGCAGTGATCTGGCCTTTTTCACTACTACCAATGGGGTCTATCCCTGAATACCTCAAACCTACCCCCACTCCATCCCCCGGTGCAGCTTGCAGAATCCTCCAATTTTTAAAGACTGCATTTTTCAGTTCATAAAATTTATCAGAAGATGTTGTGGTAAACACCAAATGTTCCTGTTCTTGGTTTCTAGGTCTATGTGAGGCACTGGCCTCCCTAACCTGGCTGTGTTTAGACCACCGACTACAGTACTCTGTACTGCATATAAATTTATTTCCTCCTACCAGCCTCCTGGTCTGGTATGCCTGCTTGTCCCTATGTCCTCCCAACACAACTCTGTGAACCTCCCAAAAAAATTGCTCAAGGTGCCCGGGGTCAGGACCTCACTGGGGAGCAACTCATTCACCTACTCAGCTCCCAAACTTTGGAATACACTACCGGAATCCTTGCAAATTGTGATCCAATCAATCAGTACTTTATTTGATATAGCACTCTGTCGCTTGTGACTCTAGGTGCTGTACAATAAGAACTATAGTAACAAGTACAATAACAAAACAATAAAATTCATGATGCCAAATCAAATAGGTTCTATCATACTGCTCTTAGGCCTTACCATGTGGCTTTCCTAGGGAGGCCCATTGTGGACCATTTTTCATCTCTCAACAGAGCACTAAACATTTTCATAAAACAGTAAAATCAATACAATGGAAAGGCTTTATCAAACAGATAGGACTTTAACCCCCTTTTGAAAGCCTCAACCGAGGGATCCTCATGCAAAGCCCTCGGAAGAGAGTTCCACAGAGTTGGAGAGGCTATGGAAAAGGCTCGATCACCAAATGTTTTAAGCTGAACCCTGAGAATCTCAAGGATGCCCTCCTCAGTTCAGCAAAGGGAGTGGTTGGGTTGGTAGGGCTGCAGGAGGTCTTGCAGGTAGGTTGGTCCCTGGTTGTGCAGGGGGTTTATAGGTCAGTAAGCCAACCCTGAAGGTGATGCACCACCTTATAGAGAGCCAGTGCAGAGAGCAGAGGACAGGAGTAATGTGACAGCATCTGGGTAGACCTGTCAACAGCCTGACCGCTGTGTTGTGCACCAGCTGTAGGTGGTGCAAGTCTCCCCCCGATACCCCAAGGTATAGGGTATTGCAGTAGTCTAACCGAGAAGCCACAAATGCATACACTATTGATGTTAAGTCAACAGAGGGAACAAGGGGCTTTATCCTGGTGATGTTCCTCAGGTGGTAAAAAACACTCTGGACAATGGCCAATACCTGAGATGTAAAAGTCAAGCCACTGTCAAGAACAATGCCAAGATTCCTAACCACTTGTAAGACAGGTAGCTGGGAGTCACCAAGCCTGAGCCCGGGCTCTAAACCAACATACTCATCAGCCCCTCACTGACCCGACTGAGTCATCAGTACCTCCGTCTTGTTTGGTTAAACATCAGCCAGTACCTTGACGTCCAGTGTTGGAGCTCAGTGAGGCACAGTTTAAACCTAGAGAAAGCATCCACACTTCCGGGTGCAAAAGATAGATAAAGTTGAGTATCATCTGCATAGCAGTGAAAGTGCAAACTATGCCATCTAACAATATCCCCCAAGGGCAGCATGTATGCTGTGAAAAGCAGGGGTGACAGGATCAAGCCTTGTGGAACTCCACAAAGTAGAGGTGAAGAGCCCGATAAGTATGCTTCCATCTGGACCTTCTGCACTCTGTCAATGAGGAATGATCTGAACCAGTTTAGTGCTGCCCCAGAAAAATCACAATGTGTCCGCAGGTGATCTAATGACACCTCATGATCCACGGTGTCAAATGCTGTAGAGAGATCTAGGAGAACAAGGACGAATCTTTTTCCCCAATCCCTTGCCCTGAGGAGATCATTCAGCATCCAGACAAGTGCTGTCTCAGTACTGTGCCTCTTTCTGAAGCCTGACTGGAGAGGTTCAAAGATGTCAAAATTAGTGAGATGACCCTCAAGCTGATTAGCCACCACCTTCTCGATAACCTTCCCTAAAAAGGCAAGATTAGAGACAAGCCTACAATTAGCCATACAGTGAACTCCCTAAATAGCTTCAGAAAGAGATTACAAGCTTACTATCTAGAAAAATGACTCTACATGCTATCATTGATGGACCTCTCTGAGTCAACATTATGTTACTGCTATGCTTGCTTAATGTAACGTGTTGTTCCAGAGTTATTGTCTTGGCAGGGTGTGCTATCTTCCCTATGTCAACTGTTAATAACCTATGTTGAATTTCCCACTCCCTTTATGTAATAGCACTTACTGTGACTGTCTAATGGCAAAATTGTCTGATATGAAATGTTATTCTAATTGTGTACCTGTTATTAACTCCGGGTCACCCCTGAAAACGGGACATTGGTCTCAGTGGGCTTACCTGGTTGCCAAAATGAAATAAATGAATAATAAATAAATAAATAAGTAGATGTTGTAGTCATTATTCTCTGGTGATAATCTGGCACCTAGATTCTCCCCTTTTAAGGTCTGCCTGATTGTACCCCCTTTGCTTGAATCTTTAATGATCTTCAATGTAAGTCCCTCAAAGTAGTGTCAAGCTCCTCTTCCCTTGAACAATTCCTCTTTGCTCTGATGTACTGACTGCATGATATACCTTTCTTTTGACCTAATGGGTGAAAACTGGCCACAAACAATACAGTGTTCTTGTCTGTTTCCTATAAAGTTTTGTGTGTAATATGCCCTTAGTTTTAACGGCACAAAAAGTTAAGCCATTCAATTTTAAATAGAGTAAAAGGTAAGAAGCATAGAACCCAGCTGTACATGCATGTGGGCCCTACATACCTTGACATTTTGTAATAATTTCATTACCCAGCACGTCTTGACAAGAGTGTGTGTTGGGGGGAAGGGGGTGTGAGCTGAAGAGGAATGGTAGACAGAGGGAAGGGGCACACAGGACTTATGGAGGGTGGTATGTCTAAATGCCAGGAGTCTGAGTAATAAGATGAATAAGCTTCAGGTAGTGGTGTCAGAGGCAAAACTGTGCCTGTTATCCATAACAGAAACATGGACAACAAACAACAGGTATTGGGGCCTCACAATCCTGGGCTTCTTGCTTTACAGAAGGGATAGACATAAGGGTAAAGGGGGGCACTGTACATAAAGGAAGGTATACAGGTCAAAGGGAATACATCACTGGGGAGCATGGAATACAACAGTCTGGGAGCAACTGGTAACTGGGGGGGGAGTGATCAGGAGTGGAGCGGTGTACAGACTGCTGAACCAGAAAGTGGAAGAGGATAGGTAAATGAAAAATGGGGAGGAGATCTGTAAGGCAGCTGTCGAAGGGGAGGTGGTGTTGGTGGGGAGCTAGATTACCTGAGTATGCCAGATGTGGACTAGGAAATTACAGTAGTCAGAAGGGTAAGAAGTCAAGCACTGGTAGATGTGATGCAAGACTATTCTCTCACGCAGTGGGACAGGGAACCGACTAGGAAGAGGACCACCCTTGTCTGGTTCGTTTCAACTCAGATATAGTTGAAGAAGTAGAGATCAGTGAACCACTGAGGTCCAGCAATCCCAGTGTAGTGTGGGTCGTCAGAACCACCCCCCAGACTGGAGGATTCTCACTCCGGGGGGGGGAAGAGTGGTCACGGGGAAAGCTAAAATTCATGGGGCCATGGAATACTGTTTCCATAGCCCCATGTAATAAAGTTTAAGTCCTGTGTGCACAAAAAAGTTGGAGACCAGGATTAGAACCTTGGTCTCCAATGCCACTGGCTGAGCTGCTCAGTGCTTCAGCCCTCCACACCACAGGAGTAGCTTGGTCAGCCTCCTGGATCCTGGTGCCCTTGTGTGCCATAAGCACCACAGACAGCCACCAGGGGAGAACTTACTGAATGCACTGTAGATCCCCTCTCTGTGCCCATGCTAGAGCTACACGAACTAGCGCTCTGTAGACTGGCGCTATTTGTGTAGTGCTATTCTAACTGGGTACCCATCAAAACAACAGGAACACATCACTCCAGTTCAAAAACTGCGGTCCTGAACTACAGCAGTGCTGGGAAAGATAGAACAATCTGTTCTGTGTACAGTTCACAAAATTGCACCAGTTTTCCTTAATTTATTTTGGATTTACAAACTAGAACAGTGTGTTTAAACTGGTCAATTGTGACCGAAAACAAAGACTTCAACTCTGTACCAAACAGAAGGTTCAAGCATGAGGACACAGTTATTCAAGGATAATGAGTGCAAACTAGTGGTGCTGGTGGGAAATTTTGAGAGGGCATAAGGAAATCCTTCATGAAGAGGGTGGTGGAGGAACAGAATAGACTACCCAGAGAGTTAGTTGAAGGCATTACTGTAATGGAGTTTAAACTCAGGTGGGACAGGTACTGGGGAACAGTGAGACCCAAAGGCAGACAAGAGCACCGGCTACCTGGGGAATGGGGTGACAATCAACCACTAGGGATACTGGATCTTTAAATCCAGCCCATCGTTAGGCCAAGCATGGAGTCAGACAGGGAATGGGCAGACTGGATAAACCTACTGATCCTTTTCTGCAGACACATTCTGTGTTTCTTGTTTCTCCTTAGTGGAACAGTAGTAAACCAAGCTTCCTTCCTTTCTCTCCTCTCCGTACATTTAAGCACCTATTACACTGACATGTTTTGGTTGATTTCTAGTCTGAAAATGACTTCTTCTAGCTTTGTAAGTGCCAAGTGAGCCTTAGATTCACACCTTTTACTGGTTCCAGCTTTCTGTTCCACTCTTCTCTGCACATTCCATGAAGCCATTGTCCAGTGCTCCACTCTGGTCAGTTAAGCTTGGCGAGCAGTGAACTAACTCCGTGCAATGTTCTGAAAACTTGGAAACATCAGACATTGTAAACAGGCAAAATGCAAAGTGCATGCTGTAGCAGTACATACATTAATTTCCATCTATTTAAAGGAATAACAGAGTCCACATATTACACAATTAAATATGCCTGAACTAAAGTTACTGGAATGTATTTATATTTAAAATGGTTTCCGGTCACCTCAGGTCTTTCTGCTCACAAGGGCTAAGTTTGAATTCAGGTGCAGTACTGCAATATCCAGCTTATCTGAATTGTTTAATACTGCCAAGGGCTGGCTGGTGCAGACTAAAGTCACTCCTTTGGAATTTTGTGTTGTCTAAGATTAGATCCTTTTTTTGAAGGAAGCCATCATGTTTAATCCCCCGTGGATTGTGAATCATCTTGAGTATTGCAAATGACCTTTATGGCAGTCTATTCTTTGAAGAATAAAAAAATATTTTTCTTTCTTAGTCATGCTTTTGACCCCCTGAATAAATGTTGACTCCAGTTTTGATTCTTAAGATTTAGTTATTGATTTATCAAATAGAATAGGGTAGAACAGAACAGAATAGAACAGGTAAGTAATAAGTTATGATAGAGTGTGCATTATGGTGAAATAATCACACACCTCAGGTGCTTTGTTAGGCATGAGGCACAGCCGAGTGCCATTAAATGCACCTGAGAATTGCAGATGCCACAATTGCAATTCCAGGCTACTTGCTATTCAGGCAGGATCATCTCTCCAAATATGGAGGCAGCTGTGTTATTTACCTCAGAGACAACCTGCAGGATCTCGTCTTGCCACTACCCCACACCAATGCCAACATGCAAGCTCTTGCAGTAAAGGTGCTCCTTGGGGTGCAAAATAATCTATATCTCTCCCCCAGGCAAACCTCACTTTGTTTTGACTCTCTTGTGGGGTGCCTTGTCACTTTAGGTCATACTTTGGAAATTATCCTGCAAGGAGATTTTATCATCAACTGGCTCTCACTTGCCACCAGCCCGTTGAAAGATGCAGTCTCAGAGGTTCACCTCACCCAGCTTGTCAAGTTCCCTATGAAATTCAACTACAAAACGGGAACTGTCACTTTACTGGACTGGGTGCTTTCAAACCGCCCTGATCATATATTGAACACAACAGTGCTTCCGGATGCCTTTAGTGACCACTTCCCTGTCCTGTTTTGTTGTTCGAATAAATTCACTGAACCACTCACCAGAACTGTCACCACTAGGGTACTTATCCATGGACACCTAGACTTACTAAAAGCTGACCTGCGTCAACAGGATTGGACCACTGTTTTCTCCACCTGTGATGTCGACCATGCCCTTGACCAATTTATTGTCCAGTTCAATGCTGTGTGTGATACGCATGCCGCTTACAAAAAGCATCAAATACAAGGCCATTGCAACCCTTGTTTTTCGCCGGACCTCTATGAGCTTCTTAAGGCTAGGGATCGCCTCTGGCACAGGTCTAGGTACTCAGGTAAATAGGCGGCCATTCAGTTCTATAAGATGGAAGAAACAGCTGCACAAGGGCTACACGTGCTGCAAAAAGTCAGTATTATAAGGATGCCCTCTCACGGTCCTGGAATGATGGCAGAAAATTCTAGGCTAACCTTAAAGAGGTCACCGGGAGAGACCACAAAATTGTCCCAACCATGCTTAACATAGATGGTGTACCAACACTTGATATCAAAATTATTACAAACACCTGTAATAAAGCATTCTCCGACCTTAGCAGTGTCCTCCCACCAGATTTTTTCTGTCACCCCAATACAGGTGACTGCTCTGGGAAAGAATCCCAGCCACCTTCTCACCCTCCTTTCTATTTCAAAGCCCTCTTGACTCACAAAGCTGGGAAGTACCTTATTAAGGTACTTGGAAAATCAAAATTTAGTGGTGATACCCTGGATCTTAAATTTATTGTACTAACCCTGGATGAAATACTGCTGCCTTTAACACTTATTATTAATATGTCACTCAGATTCTATCAATTCCCAAAACTTTGGAAATCTGCTACAGTGACACCAGTACATAAATCTGGGGACCGCACTACCAGTGGGAACTGTAGGCCTATCTCTATTCTACCTCCTCTCTTGAAGGCTCTAAAGCGTATAGTGGCTGACCAGCAGGTTGAGTATTTAGAGAAATATCAATTGCAATGCCTGCAACAGCATGGGTTCAGACTTGGACGTAGTACAACTACTGCCTTGCCTGAGTTCATGGGCTTCATTCACCCGGTCCTGAGACCAAGGGTGCCTTGTTGGAGCATCTTTCATTGATCTGATGAAAGCTTTCGACTCGGTGAACTATACCTTCCTGATTGAACAACTTGCCACTATTGGCCTAGCTCCTGACTCTGTTGCATGGTTTAATAGCCACCTTCATAACCGATCTCAATGGGTTAAAACTGGTAACATCCTCTCAGATACGAGACCTCTACTATCAGGAGTACCACAAAGGTCTATTTTGGGCCCACTTTTATTTAGCATTTTTCTCATTAATCTCCCTTACTCATGTCAGTGTTGCATCCTGCTATATGCAGACAATGCTGTACTGTTTACTAGTGACTCTGACCCTAAGGCTCTAGAGACTAGGCTTCAGAGCAATTTCTCAGTCGTGGAAAACTGGTTCCATATCCACAAGTCAGTCATGAACTACAAAAAGACTAAGACCATGCTGTTCTCCAGTTCCCAAAATAAGCATAGTACCTACCCTCTCTCCATAACGAACGCAGAGGGTTCTGCCCTGGAGCAAGTGCAGCATTTTAAATACCTGGGGATAACAGTCAACAGTGCAGTGGCCTGTGTCCAACATATCGACAACATTGTGAAGGCTGTTAACTCATGCATTGGGCTGCTGTACAGGCACAAGCAATGTCTCACCCCAGAGGCCCTCGGATTAGCCCCCCGCAGCTCACTACTCTGTCTTATTGATTACGGCCTAGTAATATATGGGTCAGCCATTGAAACAACTCTCTGTTTCATCACAGTGGCTCTCAACAAGGCCTGTTGGCTCATTACTGGCTCTTCACGATTGACTCACACATGCAACATGTACTCGCAGGCTAACAGGCTCCAGTTCAAAGGTAGACTTAGGTATCAAACCTGCCTATTGGTCAAAAAAGTAATCCTAGGCAGTTTGTCTCCTGGGGTGCAAGAGCTTCTTACCCCTGCTGACAAATGCCGGCCTATCAGGAGCTCAAACAGCCAGATTTGTAATATCCCCCACTGTCGATCCTCGCTGGGTCAAAGGTCCTTTGCCTATCATGCTCCTGTCTGGATGAACACCCTGCCCCCTGACATCTCTTCTGTTACCAGTCTGGGTTCTTTCAAGTGAAAACTTAGGCAGCAGCTAGTTGCAGAAGCCAGTTGTGACTGCTTCCAATAACCACTCTCAACTGACTAGCAATTAGCCTGACCTTTCACCTCCTCAATTTTCCTACACTTATCCCACCATCTCCTCCTCAGCCTCCCTTCCTTCTCCCCACCTCATGCCTTTCCACCCTTCCCCCAACCCCCTGCCACCCCTTGCTTCTGCCTCTCAAATCACTCTTTAGCTCTAACTCCACCATATCAACCCTGACGTGGCCCTTGGCTGATGTTCTATTTTTTTTTTCTGAGACTTGATGACTGCCTTTACTTTTTCCCACCCCCATTTTGGTGTTTTTACCCAGTAGTTATACCCTCCTTTCTGTGCTTCTGTCCTCATTTGTATAACTTTCGTACACCATGGTTTGCAGTTTACTTGCCACCTGCTCTGTTACTCATTGTTTAAGCATTTTTCTCTGTACTGTTTGAAGTATTCCTTGTACCTATGTATCTCTATACAGTATTGTTGCTGTTTCTGTTTTGCTAATACCTGATGTGGAACCTATTTAATGAGCTTGTCTCAAAGGTTTAATCCAAATAAATAAATAAATAAATAATAATGGCACACCCCTGGAGTGTCTTACTGCTCTTATAAAATGGCATTTAAATATACAACTTAAAATGAATGCAAATAAGAAGAAAGTATTTTAAAAATATAAAAATTGGACCTTTCATTGAAATATACATCCATTTTAACTCTGAATAAAAAACATAATCCCTATTCTATTAACTGTGGGGTTAGCTAAAAACATAAAACATAATGAAAACTGTGCGTGGCATGCATTTTTATAAGAAAAAAAAATGTTACCATGAAATTAAATCAATACAAGTCCTGTTTCTTAATGAAAATGTGTTCAGAACTTTAAACCTGCCAGGTTGCCTTTTTTGGTGTGGGCAGGGTGCTAGAGTTCATCTAAAAATACCCATGTATGATTCAAATGTATATGCTTTTATAAACTTTGGGAAAGTATTTCAGCAGTTTGAATCTGCCTCTTCCTATGTAACTGTGTTTTCCCACTTTGGCTCTTTGTTTTTGAAGTATTATTGCCTACTTTCCTCCTCTTGTTTTTTTTTCTCTGTCTTTCCCCACATTCAAGATATGGAATGTTTACCATAGAATGTTTACCATGGAATACAGGGATTCAAAATTCTGCTCAGTTTCACTGGCAGAATGTTTCTCTCCTAACATACTGTATTCTCACACAACAAAGACCTTTTCTAGTGCCACAGACTCAATGATCTCACTGTCAGGAAAGTAGAAGAGAACTTCCTGATGAGCAGTTAAAGAAAGAAGGAGGATTTTTAATTAACAGCAAAGAAACAGTTATAATGAAAACTATAAACAATACTTAATGTTTCTAATTAGTTTATGTGTGTAAGTAGTGTGCAACGATCAGGGAAACAACATTTAATTAATGTGTTTTATTTTTTATTTAAGGTAGTTTTATTGTTAGGGCCCAGTTGAAGTTTTTTACAGCTGTGGGCATAGCCCAGCAGATGTTTTGCATTCAGAAAAGGGCTGGTGTCATTTTTGCTACCAAACAACATGATAGAGTGTTAAAAATAGATCTCTCCACTGAAGCCTCATTACTACGCTGCCTGTGTATGTATAGGAAGCTGTAGAGCACTAATTTTCCTCTGGCTTGATGAGTTAATTGAGCCCACAGAAAGTTAACTCATTATTTTTTTTTCCAATTGTTTAACCAGGTGAGACACACTAAGCTGAAAGCTTGTTTACAGGTGCAACCTGGGAGCTCAGGGTCACACAGTATGCAAGTGGGGGCTGTGGTAGTCAAACCCAGGTCTCCAGATTTGCAGCTCAGAGCCTTAAACCACTGCGCTATACTGCCTCCCTTCTTCTGGCAGTCATTCTGTGTCAGATTACCTATGGGTAGTACAGACATCATAGAAAGCTTTTGGAAGCAGAATGGGTTAAACACTTCCTGGAGCTTTCTGCATAACAAATAAGCTCTGCTGTGCCCTCAGACCCTATAAACACCTCATTAAGCCATTTGATACCACCATCCTAAGAGCAGTCATTCTGCTACTTTGCAGGACATTCCATAGCAGAGTCCCAGTGATGCCTGTTTCCAAATAATATACCAACTTCATTTTCTCAGGTAGACAGTTCTGGACTACTGTTTATATTCTACTAAATGTTCTTAACCTGAAATTTGTGATTATAGGTGCTTACAAGTGAATGACAGTAACCACATTTGCTTCATTTGCAAATAGGTAGGCATGTGTGTGTCTAATTTTTGTTTGACTTAGGTTACACATAGAATCTGATCAGTTCATAACATGCTATATTATGATTAAATGAACTGATAAATGAGGGCTTTAGTTTCTTTTACAAGTTTATTTTTCCTGACCCTGGATATACTAAAAAAAATTTCTCAGCAAAATGTTTAAAAATAAGGAGTTTAGCAGTAATTTTGTTGATGTGGTGTAAAGAGCTGCTCCCTGGAAAAGTACCTGATTTTTAGGGCTGCCACAAGCAGAATGGGATTTCATGGATGGGGGAGCTCATGACAGCAGAAGAGGCATGATAGCATAAAAAGCTTAATGGTGTGGATGTAGAGGCACCAATATTTGAGCATGACTTTGGTAGAGGACTAATTGTGACTTGGAGTGAGGGTCGTCAGGAATTGACTGAGTCTTGATCTTTTTAGCATAATGGTTTTCTGAAACTTCAGCCTTCAATGGGTTAGACTCTGCATCCATCTGTACAGTATGTCACTAAGCCACATGCAGTGGGGTATGGGTAAACAAACTGATCACCAGACCCAGACCAGAGCTGTAAAATCTGGATTGGGCACAGCTTGTGCAAATATTGCTGATCCACTCACTCCAGATGATCTGGTCTGGCTTTACCTATCTGGTCTGGTTCTGATGGTTCCATTTTCAACCATGCAAAGGAAGGGCTGAAAAACAGACTTCCAGGAGCAGACCAGATACATAAAAGTCAGACTGAACAGTGCAGCTAGAGTCACTGGACTAGCAGTGTTTGTGCAAATTCCACCCAGTATGGCCAGTTTTACTTTTTTTACAGAACTGCTGTGGTTCAGGTCTGTCTGTCCAGTTTTTAATCAATCAGTCTTTATTTTATACTGAAAGGTATGTAAGCAAAAATGTTGTTTACACAAATGTCCAGTTAAACATAAAAAGAGAACAGAACGCCAGGTCAATTACATAGTAAAATACAGTATAAACAGGTCTAAAACAAACAGGTCTAATATAGAGATCCTGAGTGATATACAGAAGAAAGGGGAAGCAAATAAATAACAGTGACACGTTTACAGCATGGGATATAGTGGAAGGTACATTTCAGGAACATGAACAGTTGGGTGAGACATGAAAAAGAAGTGCAAGTCCTGCAGTACCCAGATCCTGCATGTGGGCGAGCATGCCCACTGTGTAATCTGCCTAGGCCGCAAACACCGGGTCAAGGATTGTGTGCCTTGCCAATCCTTCAACCAGGCCACATGGATTAGGCACCAGAAAAAGCTTGAAGCCCACTTGTTGGAGAAGTGCCTAGCGTTGATGGATAAGAAGCTACAGAATCTGCAGGAAAAATCTTCGTCTCCAACGCCAGAACCCAAAAAGAAGAAAAAGTCAAAGGAGTGGCACCGAGACTGGGATACATCTCCATCCACTTGGCGGTGACCATCAGGCACCACTGACACCAGAGGGGCCTCCACTTCGGTAAGTACCCCTACTACCGGGTCTCCTACTACTCCAGTGGATCAGACCACAGCCTCCCTGCCTGCTTTACTCACAGTGCAGTCAGGGCTCTTCTTGAATGACAGAACCCCTGTTGTGCTCCTTAGGCCCATATCTTCTTCAGGGTCTATTTCCAGCAGCCAAATTGATAAGTCACTCCCCGGCCCTACTGAGGAATGTACGATCACAACCGGTGAGCTGGACTCCAGCTCCATTGTTGTCTGCATGCCCTAGGCCAATAAGTCACTCCCTGGTTCCTCTGGGGACTGCACAGATGAGGCAGCATAGCGCACTGGTTTAAGGCTCTGAGCTGCAAATCTGGAGACCTGGGTTTGAATCCCACAGCCCCCACTTGCATACTGTGTGACCCTGAGCAAGTCACTTAACTTCCTTGTGCTCCCAGGTCACAACTGTAAACAAGCTTTCAGCTTAGTGTGTCTCTCCTGCTTGAACAATTGGAAAAAAAAAAGAAAAATTAGGTGTTAGCTCTTCTGATGTCTGCATGGCCATGGCTGATAAATTGCTCCCTGGTTCCTCTGAGGACCACACAGCTGAGGATCTCCCATCGGGGTACAGGATACCCCCAACATCGAGTTGAGCCAGCTGCCAGACACACAACAGCTTTTAGAGGGTTCCTTGCTCCCACTGACCCAACCAGACCCTCCGGGCTTGCCTGATGATCAAGAGCTGTAGGTGGGCACTAATCAGGAGGTTTCCCCTCCTTCATCGGGTCAGTCTCATCCTGGTTCACCCACTGGGCCTATTGTTAATCCCTCCAGGGACCTTCTATTGGGACCTCCTTAACACAAGCCCCCTTGGACAACCAGGTTCCACCATCTTGGACTCTGGCTTCCCAAACGATGGTGGGTCTTCCGTCTAGTTCTACTCACATCCTGATGCCAAGTGACCCTTCATCAGGTGACCCTTCATCAGGTCAGGGTATGTCTGGCACTTCTGCCATTCCTCAAATTCTGGATGGACTACCGTCAGGCCCCCAGGCACCAAATCTTCCGGTGCCGGACATTCCTGTGCCTGATCAAGTGCCAGCCCCTTCGAATTTCCCTATGGGGCTGATGCCTGGTCCTTCTGGACCTCCTGCTGGGCCTTCAGCCACACCTCCTGCTGGGTCTTCAGCTCTGCCTCCGACTGGACCTATGGGCAATGTTCCAAGCTATCCAGCCCCACAATTCCCAATGTGCACTTCACCAGGGTATCTGATGCTGGGCTATGTCTAATCAAGAATATGCTCTTTCTGGCTTTCCCTACTCCTGTTAGGTTCATGGATACCCTCAATATCAGAAGCCGGGCTATCCATTATACCAGCTTCCTCCTCCACCACCACCTCCTCCTCAGGCTCCACAGCAGCCTCAGGCTGGTATCCAGACAGTGTTTCAGACCCTGATTCAGGAGGCCAGAACTCAACTAGCCTCAGAGCTTGACTGTCGGCAACCCCGCGGCAGCCTCTACTCCTGCCTCCTTTCTGACCCCTAGATCAGCCTCTCCAGTGGATTCCCACCTTTCCAGAGAAGGCTCCTCTAGACACCAGATCAGGGATAAAACCCAGGACAGTCCTCTAGAAAGGGTTCAGACCCTCAGCAGGCACTCTTCAGACTCTGACTCCAACTCATCTTCTAGCTCTGGTGCACATAAATCTACAGAGCCTCAGCCTAAGGAGTTCCTGAAGACCCCTCTGGAGGACCTTTCCTTTGCAGGACTCCTTATAACTATACAAAATGCCTGTGGCTGGGTTATCCAGGAACAGGAGCCAAAGTGAAAAAGGCTTGCGGAGCATTTAGACATGACTGACACAGCTCCTATGCCCATACTGCCTTGGACTGGGCCCCATGAAGACCTGACATCCACTATCTGGCAACAGCCTTCCTGCATTCTGGCTGTTTCAAAAAATGCAGACAGGATGTACCAACCCCCCCCAGATGGGATCACACACCTTACTGGCCATCCTAATGCAGACTCGGTTGTTATCATGGCTACCCACGACTGGTCTTCTAAACCTAAACAATTGAGCATGTCTGTTCCTGATAAGGAGTCTAAGCAGCTGGACAATTTCAGTCACAAGATCCATGTTATTTATTTATTTGTTTATGTATGTATGTATTGAAATGTTTGACCATTCCTCCTCCATTTGCACCCTCAGGTCCCTTAATTATGTGGCTCATATGGTTTCCTACCGGAAATCTTCCCTGGCCTCACTCGAGTCCAAGCTGGAAGCTATCCAGGACCAGGAGCTTAAGGCCAAGATTGCTAAGACAGTGAGAATGGCTAAAATCTCCTGTTGTCATACACTCCGGGCCACTTATGACACAGTAGACTCAGTTGCTCACACCACAGCCAGTGCTGTCTGCATTAGGTGACATTCGTGGCTTGGGATTGGTGGCCGGGCACGAGACGAGTCCAGAGCTCAGTCCTGGATGCCTCTCTCAGGGGATCTGTGTTATTCAGAGGTGACGCCAAGGATATTGTCACTGAAATGTTTTGCTGATTGGCTAAACAGTTTTTTCCTCTTCATTGTTTTTAATGTAGTATTGTATTTTTTAGTGTTAGTCTAATGTATTTGTCTTTGTACCTTTTGTAGTTTTTTGTTTATTTGTTGACTTGTCACTTGTGAAAACAGGCAGTTTGCTCATCTAGTTAATGAGTATAAAAATAAAAAAAATGAAAAAATTAATTGCAGGACCATGGTAAATCCATCCACAATGTCCACATCATGTACCGAGGGGGCTACAAAGGCAAACAGACTTTTTGTCGGTAACAGAGATGCCAGATGAAAGAGGCCCCTGCCACACACCAGACCAAATGCTGGTATCTAACATCAGGAATGCCTGCTCCCCCTGCCAAGTCCCAGAAGCCCCCCAGAGGAGCTGCTGGCTCCCTTCCCTCGGCCTCCTGACTCATGGGGGCCCCCCCTACCTCCTCCAGATCCTCTAGGGGAACCAGTGGGTGGGAATATTTGCCCTCCACCTTCTGTGGTTGCAGGACATAATCACAGACTCTTAGGTCCTTCAGTTAATAGCAAGAGGTCACACCACAGAGTTCCTAGACAGGCCTCTGGACAACCCCCAGGCCTCTTCCATTATCCTCCAAGGCACCTATCTCTGATAGGGGATGAGATCCACGCTCTTCTTCAAAAGTCAGCCATACAACCCATGGCTCTGGCGCAGATAGGAAGAGGGTACTACTTCCATTTCTTCCTAATGCCCAAAAAGACGGGTGACCTAAGATCCATCTTGGATCTCAGTATGCTCAACCTGTACGTTGAGTACAAGAGGTTCTGCATGCTCACCATCCAGGGACGTCTACCCCTGCTCCACAAAAGTCATTGGCTTTGTGCACTGGACATGCAGCATGCTTACCTGCACATTCCTGTCTTCCAGGCCCTCCGCCACTTTCTTCGGTTTGCCTTCCAGGGGAACATTACCAGTTCAAGGCTCTCCCTTTTAACCTATCCTTGGCATCTCAGGTTTTTACCAAGTGCCTAGCAGTGGTGGCTGCAGCTCCATGCTGCAGAGGGATGCAGTCTGAGGGAGTCCCTCTCCTTCACCCTGGACCACTTTTCCAGACTTGGAATAACAGTCAACTATCCCAAATCCCACCTCTCCCCTCCCAGTGCCTACAGTTAATTTGGGGTGGTGCTGGATACAGTCCAGGGCAGGGCCTTTCTCCCATCGGATAGAGCGGAAACCCTGCAGGATTAAGAGAACTCAATATGTATACCCTGAAGAACAGGAGGGAGAAGGGGATATGATAGAGACATGTAAATATCTCAAGGGGATCAACAGAGTTCAAGAGGGCAGTATCTTTCAGAAAAGGAGATGTGCAAGAACAAGGGGTCACAATATGAGGCTGGAGGGGGGAAGACTCAGGGACAATGTGGGGAAGTATGTTTTCACAGAAAGGGTGGTGGATGCATGGAACAGCCTCCCAGAGGAGGTTATGTGGGCAAAAACAGTTGTCAAATTCAAGAATGCATGGGAGAGGCAGAAGGCAAAACTAGTGGAAGGAAGGAAGGAGGAGGTAGGCCGTAGATCAAATAGAATCTGGAGCTTATACAGTAGGTAGGGAAGGGGGCAGACTAGCTGGGTCCTTATCGTCCATCAAGTTCTATGTTTCTATGTTTCTTTCTTTCTTTCTTTCTCCCAGGATGTACCTGGCCAAACACTGAAAAAAAAAAATTATTAAAAAAACTGCCTCCCATACACATTGTTTACCAAAACATTTTAAACTCCAGTTGAAAGCAGCCATTGGACAGTCGCAGATGGGTTAAGGAAAGGTCAGGGGGCTGTGTTGGGAGAAGCGAGAGAATTAAGCACAGGGAGGCTAAGCGATTTGCTCAGGGTCATACAGTAAGCACTATATGTTGTAGTTGTGGGAGTCTAACTTGCACCTACAGACCACACATGTCCATGCCCCAGTAACTAGGCTATACTCCCCTCCCTTTTGGTAGTGTCACTGCCATCTGCACAAAGTTACTCACAGGGCCCGAGACCCTCCAGTTGCTTCTCAATGCAACCGTATATCCCTGATTCAGGGCTTGCACATAAGGGCAATTCTCTACAGAGTGGAAATGACATACATACCAGTATTATTATTATTAGTCTGGTGCCTGACTGGGAAGGGAGTCAATGGCAGGACAGTTTCAGCAGCCAGGAGCAGCCAGGTTAGTGGTGGCCTTATAAGAATAGGCTCCTTCTCTAAATGGAGTGAAACTGAAAGAACATGTCACCATGGAGACCAGGGGATTAGGTTGAATTGGGCAACCCACTAGGAGTCAGTTTGTACAAATGGATGGAAGTTGGTATCGGTAGCTGAGGGACGTGATAGGGTCACTTTGGGGGCTTCGAGGGCCACAATGTATAAAAGATGCTAGGTGGGTAGGATTGGGTCACTTGCCACTGGAGTTGGTGGACTTTGGTAATTTTTTTTATTTATTTTATTTAAAAATTGGTAACCGGGAAAGGCACACTGAGCAGAGGGTCATTTCCAAGTGCGAACCAGGAAGTAGGAAAACAAATACAAACAAAGGGATATAAAATATAAACAATATGACACTTATACATAATACAATTTGTGAGAACAATTTACATAAATTTGGTTAAATAACCAAATGTAGCAAAGCTGATAAAGCAAGTTTGCATAAATTTGTCTAACAAGACAAAAGCAGCAAGAGCAGCTAGGTGGAGGGATGGGGTCATAACAGGAGGCCGTGTTGTCTAATAAAGGAATAATGCCTGACAGGGTGGGTGTTATGCTGGGATAACATCCCACCTTGCGTGGTTGGGCCCAAGGCCACAGGCCGAGGGCATCTAACACCTGAGAAGGGATGTTATCCCAACATAACACCCACCCTGGAGGGCATTATTCCTTTTATACAATGGCTTGTTGTTTTATAATAAAACAAATAATTTTAAAGAATGTTTTTGTCAGTGTATAAAAATATTTTTGTTTCTTAAGAGAAGGAAGACATCCTCCTCCTCCAAATCATCCAAGTCCAACAAACAATCAGCAGGGGATTATGCCAGGATAACATCCCTGCTGTGACAGCCAACTGACCAATCAGAAGCCAGGATTCTTTCTTGCAATTGTATAATGGTTAGTATATCAGCTTCGAAATAAGAAGCTCACAGATTTGAACCTGACTAGAGCTGAATACTCACTGTGTGACTTTAAGCAAGTCACTTATCCTTCTAGTAATCAGTCCATCCAGCTTGTGAAATGCTTGGAAGCAATACCCCCTGATAGTGAGATGTTGCATCTCAGCAGGGCTATCCTCTGTAAACAAATTGCAAACAATTAAACTGTCACCAGGGGGCCAAATGAGTTGGGTGGGGCTGAAGAGTGGGATGGGGGTCAGTTGTCACCATGGATCCCATGGGGTTTGGGGTTATCATGGGTAGCCAAGCAGGGAGTCTGGGGACCATGGGGAGATAGTCACATGTTACCAGGATGGCTGAGAGAATTGGGTGGGTATGAGCAGTCTGGTGCTGGATGTTCTCCTGTTCCAGATACTGATGCCTTGACCCACTAGACTCATACCCAGACCAGACAGGGTATTTAGCAAGTCTGCAAATCTCTACTGTTCAGCTAAACAAAAGCCAAGAATCACTGCCCAGTCAGAGGTGCAGAGGTCCATAGTATTCCTAATTCTCTACTGTCCAGTTAAATAGAAGCTGATTTGTTTACTGACTACGCTGCAAGTCAACAAAAACTGACTCATCAGAGGTGCAGAAATCCACAATATTCATAATTCTCAACATTTGGGGTTATGTTTACAAGGATGCTGTAGCTGCTAAAACAGGACATGGGACTTTTCAGCCTGCCTCTCCCCTCCCTGGACAGCTGCTCGTTGTAATTATGAAACCGCAGTCAGGTAATTGCAGTTATGACTCTGAATATTTAAGTAGTTAATTAAGTAGAACTAATTAGAAATGGGATTTTGTTAATTCTCTCTGCTAATCGGAGCCTGTTGTAAATGAAATGTTAATGATCTTGTCTTTAATGAAATAAGAAAAGCATGTCGTGATAAAGGGTGTGATGCAGCGCTCTAAGATTTCCTATGAGGCACATTAAGTATCCGAGCCTTTTGAAATGAAAGTACATGATCCATGCCTTCAGTATATTGGCTATGATCAATCTGAAGAGGAGTGTGTTTTAAAACCTGTGACGTGTGCAATATTCTGCATGAGAAATAGCTATCTACTGCTGGGAATGAAACTTAGAAACACAGAAACAGATGTTGGCAGAAGAAGATCATGGTCCTTTCAGTTGGCCCCATTTTGTTTTCCTACCTTGCATCGTGGACTACTGGAGTTTTCACCCCATGTCCTCCCCCCACATCTTCCACAGTGCTAGTCCCCCTGCTGTAACTATCAGACCTCGTTCTCTGTTCCAGCTGTGTATAAACCCTTTAATGGTATTTGCCCCTTCCACGTCTGCCAGCAGGTTGTTCCATGGCTCAGCCACCATCTCCACAAAGTAAAAGATCCTCACATGATCCCACCTGAAATTCTCTCTTGTCAGTTTCATGTCACTCTTTACTGACTCACAATACCTACAGTATTACATAGTTTCTCACAGTTCACCTTGTTTTTTTTGTTTGGGGGGGTAACTCAAGTTTATTGAGGAAGTTGATGACATCAACAGATTGCACACATTACATAACATCTGGTACAGGCAATGACAAGTGATGATCTTGTACAGGTATCTCGTGGTACAATATGTGATTCACGCAACAGTTCAGTTTGACCATAGTTCTTTATCTCTTGTCTTCCTTAGGTGGTTCTTTACAGTGAATCGGTACTTCCCAGGTGAAGACTTCAATATCCATTTATGCTGCCAACTGTTTATATTCCCAACCAAGTAATAAACTATAAAATAAGCAACTTTATGCGAGAGACCACGTGATGCAGAGCACTGACTAACAGCTTCTCCATATTGCTCCAACCACGCGCTCTGATTTATCTACTTCAACTGAGGTTAAACTTTGAAAAACCTAACTGTCAATGCAGATACTGTGAGAAGAAAGTTTCTACTATTATTTAAACCACATTGGAATGCTTATGGAAGTAGAAATGAGGACAGCACCACCGAAACACACCCCTTCGGTAACCCCGGAGAAGGCCACTAAGAAGTCATGGGCGCATAGTGCAGCAGAGACAGCGATCTTGGCGCCCACCCCAGTGGAGCAAGAGCCGCTTACGCTGCAACAATTCTGGGCTGAATTTGCACCCTTCCGAAATGAGCTCCATAACATCTCCTCAGAAATTAAATCTCTTACCCAAGCCACGGAGGATGCATCACAGAGAACATCGGATAACACAGCTAGAATTTTTTCTCTCAAGAAGAGGGCTGAAAGAATGGATCCTGAACTCGTACACATGCGTCAGAAAATGTCCCGACTAGAATTGAAGATGGGGGACCTAGAGGGCCACAGTAGGCATAACAACGTGGTCCTCATAGGTCTTCCTGAGGGAGAAGAAGGACTGGACACCATTCTCTTCATGCGGAAATTACTGGAGAAACTCACTGGTCCTTCTCCATTTGGACTGAAATATATCATTGAAAGGGCTCTACACCCCAAGCCACTGGTGGGAGCTCCACTGCGTCCCCTGATCTTCACATTTTTAACTTTTCTGGAAAGACAACATGTTCTGCTTAAGTTGAAAGATCTTCAAGAAGTGAGATGGGAGGAGAACAAAATTCGGATAGCACAAGACTTGCCGGCTACAATTCACCAGTGAAGAATCGCCTTTCATCCGCTCATCTCTAAACTAATAGCAACTGGGATTAAATTAAGGATGATCTATCCAGCCAAGCTCCAAATCCTAATAGCTTGGAACTGGTTATCGTATGATGATCCTGATACTGCAACAGCCAGGCTGAAAGTCTCCCTTCCTGACCTCTTCCTTGCCCCCTGAAAATATAGGATGAAGGAGTGGAACTAGCATGTGTGAAAAACCTAACTATCAATGCAGATACTGTGAGCAGAAAGTTTATACTATTATTTAAATTGCATTGGAATGCTTATGGAAGTAGAAATGCTTTGGGGCTCTATTCCTATGTGACTGTGCGCAGTATCGAACAGCTATTTCAGGCATTTCATCTCCCAGTGCCGCTAGATGGAGCCCAGGCTAGAAAAAATTTTAACAGTGTTATCCGATGCTCTTTGTGATACATCCTCCATGGCTTGCTGAGACTGAAACAGAGACAGTGAGAAAGCAGCCACAGCTTCCTTGAATCAAGGATGTTATTTTCTAGACTACACTGAACTGAATTGTTACTTTTTGGACCTGTGTAAGTAACTAGTATTGATTTGGTTTTTGGGGTGGACTTTTCTTAGTTTTAACTTTAATTTGCAAGGGAGGAACTGTAGCTGGGAGATATTTGCAGTCATCTGTGACTAGACCTGTTACTTAGCCTTTGTGAAATAGGTGTCTGAAAGGAAGGAATGCACTCCCCGGGGTGGAGGGTAAGAGTTGTAGGTGATTGTTTCTGGACGGCATAGGTTTACTCAGCACCACCCTTCCCCCTCACCCACCCACCAAAGCGCATAACTTCCTTTATAGCAGGGTTCTGACATCACTTCCCAAAACTGCTAACAACATACACCTGTTTATATCCTTAAAGGCACAGCACACTGAATAGGGGGTAGAGACACTCACAAACTTGCACACACTAAAACAAGAACAAAAAACAACAAAAAAGCATCTGTAACTGGAAGGGACACAGATGTGTGGGGAGTGGTGCAATGCACTGGCTGTGGAGCAGCAGTCTTCTGGGAGACATTCTGGAGACTGCGTTGCTGCCCTATTTGCAGGCACCTCTCTGGTCTGAGGGAGGAGGTTGTTTGTCTCCATATTGACCTGGCAAGGATTCAGGAAACATGCTCCCCCACCCAGAGACCACTCAGGCCATTGCCACTACATCAGAGGTTGCCAAGAAAGAGGAGTGGTTGGACCACAGTGGGCTCAGGGAGGGTGAGGGTGGTGGAACAGAGGCGCATCCCTCCAGTTGTGCCTCTCCACAATTCATTCACCACTCTGGAGGAGCATGTTTCCTCTATGGAGGCACTTGTAGTGGAGACCAAGGAGGATGCTGGGAACCTCCACAATGGAGACCCACAGGAGGGTGGCCCATGACCCCACAGGGGAAGGAAGCAACTCCTGGTGGGGGACTCAATTGTTAGGGGTGTAGAACTGGGGGAGGGAGAGGAAAGGGAGGTAAGGTGCCTGCCCGGCACCATGGCTTGGAGGGCCAGGAAACGAATCCTCAGGATCGTGGGAGCAGTGGCAAGGGGGAGGGAGCTGGATGTCATTATCCACCTAGGGACGGATGACCTGGCTGAGAATGGGATCAGAGCAGTGCAACAGGAGTTTGTATAGTTGGGGAGGGGCCATAGACAAGTAGCACACATGGTAACTTTCTTGGAAGTGCTACCTGTCTACAGCAGTAGCCACAGATATTACCAGCTATTTTCAGATATTTTGTGAAATTTCTGAAGAGTTTCTTTCTGCTGCCCCTACTGTGGAAATGCAGAAAGCAGGAGATATTTCTGGAAATATCACAGAAAGTTTGGAAAATAGCTGGCAGTGTCAGTGGCTGCTACTGTATGACATGGATGAGGCTAGGGCACTCCGCACCATGGGATTCAATGACTGGTTGAAAAGCTGGTGCAGAGCTCAGGGATTTGGCTTCATTGGGGACTGGGGCTCCACCTGGAGGGATGCAGGCCTATACAGGCACGATGGTCTGCATCTATCCGGGAGGGGAACCAGGATCCTAGGTGATAGGTTTAAATACTTCGATGGCAAGCATTTAAACTAGCCAAGGGGGAGGCACTGAACAGGAGAAGGGAAATCCTAGCCCCCCCCAAAAAATCAGGGTAATTAGTGAGGTAAACACCAAGACAGAGCAGTTGAAAAGGAGAAGGGCAGGGGTAAATGGAGAAAAAAACAATGGCAGTAGGGACAAGGATGGGACAAAAAGAAATAAAGCCATACAAAAATGGAGGGTAATGAGTACCAATGCCCATAGTCTAGGTAAAAAGCTCCCTGAAGTGGTGGCCTTGATGGAAGAGGAATGCCTGGATATTGTGGCAATCACAGAAACATGGTACACAGAGGACCATAACTGGGATGTCAGCATACCAGGGTACACAATATACAGGAGGGACAGGGAGGGAAGAAGAGGAGGAGGAGGAGTAGCTCTCTATGTAAGGGAAGGGATCAAAGCAATGGAACTAAAGGATAAACAGGGAGGAGAAGAGGCACTGTGGGTCACTCTGCAGACTGGAAATGGCTCCACAATCTGCACAGGGGTTGTATACAGACCCCCGTCTCAGGGGGAGGAAATGGTCAAGGAAATGATAGAAGGCATCCTTAGGATGGCAGAGAAAGGGGAGATATTGCTGATGGGGGACCTGAATATGCCAGATGTTGACTGAAGCATCTATGCTGCAGCCACATCCAAGAGCAGGGTCATTCTCGATGCCCTACAGGGGGCATGCCTCAGACAGCTAGTTTTGGAATCCACTTGGGAGAGTGCAGTCTTAGACCTGGTACTCTCAAATGGGGACAGAGAGAGGATCTCGGATCTTGAAGTGGGTATCCATCTAAGAACCAGCGACCACCAAACAGTGTGGTTCACAATAAACTTAGCTGTAGAGTCAAGCCACACAAAAGTGAAGGTACTGGACTTCAGGAGAGCTGATTTTGTCAAAATGGGAGAGTGCCTCAGAAAAGCACTAGCAAACATGCAAGAAGGTGGGGTGGAGCAACAATGGGAAAACATCAAAACCGCCATTTGATAAAGTCCCGCACAAAAGATTAATAAATTAGCCAGCCTGGGAGTAGGTTCCAGGGTGGTAGAATGGGTTAAACACTGGTTGGACAACAGGACACAGTGGGTAATAGTAAATGGAGTCCACAGTGAAGAAAGGAGGGTTACTAGTGGGGTACTGCAGGGTTCAGCACTGGGGCTGGTCCTTTTTAATGTCTTTATGTGACATTGCAGAGGGACTGGAAGGGAAAGTATGTCTCTTTGCAGATGACACAAAGATCTGCAACAGGGTTGACACACAAGGTGGGGTGGAAAGGATGAAAAGGGACTTGGCAAGGTTGGAGGAATGGTCAAATGTATGGCAGCTTAGATTCAATGGAAAGAAGTGCAAAGTAATGTACCTGGGAAACAAAAACCCAGGAGAAGAGTACACAATAGGGGGTGAGACACTGACAACAACAAAAATGGAAAGGGACCTGGGGGTGGTTATATCAGATGACCTAAAGGTGGGCCATCAATGTAAGAAGACAGGAGGGCTGGGGGGATACTGGGATGCAGAGGGAGAGGCAAGACCAATAGAAAAGAGGAAGTTGTTGGCCCTCTGTACAGACAGTTGGTAAGACCACATCTGGAGTACTGTGTACAGTTCTGGGGACCCCATCTCTGCAAAGACATAGACAGGGTGGAGGCTGTCCAGAGGAGGACAACCAAAATGATGCAGAGTCTGCACCAGAAGACATATGAAGAAAGATTAAAGGAACTTAAGATGTATAGCCTCGAGGAAAGGAGGGAGGGGGGACAGGATAGAAACTTTCAAATACCTCAAGGGAATCAACAAAGTCCAAGAGGGCAGCATCTTTCAGAAAAAGAGATGTGCAAGAACAAGGGGGCACAATTTGAAGATAAAGGGGTGATGGCTCAGAGGTAATGTGAGGAAGTATTTCTTCACAGAGAGGGTTGTGGATACATGGAATAGCCTTCCTGAGGAGGTTGTAGAGTCAAAAACAGTGGGGGAATTTAAGAATGCATGGAACAGACATAAGGCAATTCTAGTGGGGGGTAGGAGGAAGTAGGCTGTTGGTTAACTAGGATCTGCAGCTTATCCATTAGGTAGGTAAATGGGCAGACTAGGTGGGCCAAGCGGTCCTTATCTGCCATCAAATTCTATGTTTCTATGTTTCACAAAATGTGTGCCTTATTTGTTTGAGAGTCAATCTTAATGACAGTCCTTGATTCAGGTGTGTTACAGAGCTATGGAAGCTTCCTTGCTTTAATTTCCTATGGCTTTTCAGGACTCTCATGATTTTATTAACGGCAACAGTTACTGCAATTAGCAATCTTAAAAGCAGTAAAGGGGTGATGATTGTTCCATTCTGATCTCTCCACCACTTCACAATAACAAGCCTCATTTCATTACCAGGCATCAGAAGACTTGCTTTGGGGCTCTATTCCTATGTGACTGTGCGCATTATCGAACAGCCATTTTGGGCATTTCATCTCCCAGCGCTGCTAGAGGGAGCCCGGGCTATGTGTATGTTTCATCCTGCTTACCAGAGGTAGCTACTATGCAGCTCGCTTGTAGAACTTTCGACATTAAGAGGTGACAATGCCTTCTTTGTGCCTAACAACATTCTGGACTTGTCTTTGGGGACATAGTTTCAGTTTTTCTTACTTCGGACTGTTGCATTGCAAGGAAACATTGTATGTCCTGGACCTTAAATGAACACTGAGTCTGACATTGCCCCCCCCCCCGGCTGCATTAGTTATATATTTGATCTTGGGGATCTGTTTTGTTTTGCTATGCCAGTGGCACTTAATTTCTTATTTTTATATGTATGGGTACAATCGTGCTTTTACACACGAATGCCTTCATTTTCTATCTAAAGACTTTGTACAAAGGAGAAATCCCTACTGCTTTGGGTTTGGCTTGTAACCAAGTACCAGCTGGGAATGTTGGACATTAGCTGTATTTGTTTTATTTTTTGTTTTAATAAGATGAGCTTCTAATTTACATTTTCTCATGCCTTTCGGTTTTTCCCCTTTTTTCTTCCTCAGGATTTTGTAAAAATTTGGCAGTTATACGAATCACAGCTCCAATTATCGCTGGTATCCTGATTAAGGTTAGCTGGGAGCATCATCAGGCATCCAGGATTTGTAATTTTCCATTTTTTCTTAACTGAGTAGTACACTGTTGTTGATTAAGCAGTGTTCTTGTTGGATTTATGACAGTGCTTTTTGCGTTAAATGCTGGGAGGGGGGAGAAATAGAAATGTTATGTTATGTAATGTTCATTGTTAAACCCATTAGGCTATTACATCTAATACACTGTTATTTGTTTCTAGTTAGAATAGGATTAGATAGGGTGACAGGAGGGAGGGGGAGCTATATTGTAATGTACTGCGGAGCGCAGTTCAGACCATAGTGGGAGGTGGGGTGGGCCAGGGTAAAGTTATTGTTTTGGGGGTTCATTTTGGATTCTCTGGATTTCAGGAAGTGGAGACAGGTTCTCAATTCACTATCATGAGGGATTGGGATAGTATGGGACTACTAGACTGGGGTTCAGGGTTAGGGAGGGGAATGCAGAGAGGACGCAGACAGTGATGCATGTAATTCCTGACTACTTTATTGGGTTGCAGGGTGTACACACTTATATGGCATTCCAGTGACAAGGGATTTAAAACTATTTACATGGAACGTCAAGGAAGCCAAGCAGAAGGTCAAACAATACAAAATATTGAAACACCTGGGACTTCTGAACGCTGATATCACATGTATACAGGAGTCGCACTTATTTAATTCAGAAGCGGTTCAGCTCAGGAGACAACAGGTTGGGCAATGTTTTTCAGCAGACGGCAACACGCAGAGCTGGGTTGTTATGATTTTAGATAATAGATCTGTTCCTTTTTCCCCAATCCAAACCATCAGTGACCCTCAAGGTAGGTTCCTCTTGGTCAGAGGAAGACTCCATACTACTGATATCTTGTTGGGTAGTGTGTATGGTCCAAACATGGACTCTCCTGGATTGTTTACACAACTACTTAATGCCCTACTCCCCTTCCTATCCATTCCAATTATTTTAGGAGGGGACTTTAATGTCACTTTTGATTCAAACATAGATCGGTCTGGGGTTTCTTGCAAGGGTCTTTCCCCATCACAGAGAGCATTGTCAGAAATGACAGAACAACTGGGCTTGTGAGACATCTGATGTATCTTTCACCCCAATGTTAGAGAATATACATTTACTTCCCCAGTCCATGGGTCTTCCTCTTGAATTGATTACCCACTTATATTCCAAACCTTGATTCCAGGGGTGTTGGATTCCTCGATATGCCCAGGCCCACCCTTAGATCATGCTCTGGTTTCCTGTTTGATAACCTTTTTACTTCTTCCTAAACCAGGAAGGCGCTGGAAAATCAATAACCAACTCTAAAGAGACCCTGATATAGTCACATTAATTTTGGACCAAATCACACTCTTCATTTCTACTAACTCTAACTCCACTGGTAAACCAGATGTAGAATGGTGTGCCTTAAAGGCCTACTTGTGAGGAATATTGATTGGTTTGACCTCTAAGAAGAAGAAAAAGCAAGAGGGCCAACTTCTCTCTCTCTTCTCTCCCAAATTCGGGAAAAGGAGAATAAGCTGTCCTCTCAATCCATGGAGCAATATAGACAGAATTTAATTAAACTGAAGGATTCTTATTTAAACCTACTGAGAGAAAAAGCATAATTTGCCATTCTGAAGGCCAAGACATCCTATACAGACCAAGGGGAGAAAGCAGGACGCTTGCTGGCCTTGCGGCTCAAACAGCAAGAATCCTCTAGGTTAGTAGCAACTATTCATTTACAAGAAGATGATACATTAAAGACTTCCCCAGCTGACAGTATGGCAGAATTCTGGTGCTGTTACCAGCAGTTATATGGTTCAATGTCTAATCCCCCCCCCAGACAAACTCTGGATGCCTATTTAACAGAATCCAATTTGCCCTCTCTTACGGAACCACAGCAACTTTTCCTGACTTCTTCCCTTTCCCCAGCTGAAATAGCTCAAGTGATTAGGTTTTTCCCCTAATTTTTTATAAAGTATTTGCAAAGAAATTAATCTCTGTGCTTCTACCACTTTATCAACACATTCTTTCAGGGGTGCAATCAGTTGCATTCATGTTTGAAGCGCTGATTGTGCTACCCAAACCAGATAAATGCCCATATTCACTGACAAGTTATAGACCAATCTCGCTCCTTAACCAAGACATTAAGATACTGATCAAACTTTTGGCTGATTGGATTGGTAAGGTGCTTCCAGACCTCATAGGACTGGAACAGGTGGGTATTATGAAAGGAGGAAGATCATCTGTGGATCATTTACGCACACTGTCCCATGTCTTCTCGGCATCCAGGGGTGCCAACTTTCCCGAGGTTTTAGTCTCCCTGGATGCCGAGAAGGCCTTTGATAGGGTCAACCGGCACTTCTCATTATGCACTTTAAGTGCCTTTGATCTCCCCTCTAGAATTCCAGAAATGGATAGGTACCCTATATCAGGATCCAACTGCCAGAGTAACTAGCAACGGGGGCAACCTCAGAACTTTTCCCCCTAAAATCGGGCACAAGGCAAGGTTGTCCTTTATCCCCACTTCTTTTTAATCTATACCTAGAGCCTCTCATTCGCAGGTTGACAGACTGTCTGGATGTTCAAGATATACCTATTCATGGACAGGTTATCAAGGTGTCTGCCTATGCAGACAACCTTCTTATGCAACTGGCACACCCAGCTGAATCTATCCCTCCTGTGTTGCGAATGATCTCAGATTTTAGTGCAATGTACAATTATAAACTAAATATAGAAAATGCAGTAGTATTTCCCCTTAACCATAAAGTCTTAAAGCATACCATTTCTGACTTAGGGCTTTCATGGAAGTCAGACTCCTTGAAATACCTTGGAAATTGAACTTGCAAGGAGTGTAAACCATCTTTTTGCAACTAAATTTAGACTCCATTTTTCTTTTAATTACTAAAAATTTGAAAAGATGGCCCCCCCTTCCACTTTCCCTATGGAGTAAAATTAACTTAATTAAAATGAATGTTTTTCCCCATCTTTTTTGTCCACTAAATCTTCTAAATATTTGGCTCCCCCTATCATGGCTCAGAAATGGCCACAGTCTCATTACAGATTTTATCTGGGCTGGTAAAAAACCCCAGATGGCATTTCACAAATGAACTGCCCCCAAAGTCAGAGGGGGACTACATTTGCCATACGTTGGACTCTATTATTGGGTAAGTCAGGCTGATAAATATCTAAGATGGATATCAGCAGAAGATCCACAATCTCCTCTTCCCTTTCCACCTGTCTGACTCAAAATAGAATTAGAACTAATAAAAGCTCAAGGAATCTCCCCTGCTGCACTTCTGTACATAAAAATCATCTCTCTCCCTCCTCAGATAAAAGCCACGCCGATTGCGGTGTCTATCCGGATTCATTCCCAGCTGTGTGCATTCCTAAAGTATAATCATAGTCACGATTTGTCCCAGCCCCTGAAGGGCAACCCTAATGTTAAAATGGGGGGGGAGACTCCTCTAGTCAGGATGGCTGCCACAATTAGGAGACTCTCCTCTTCGATTTTCTGTTACAGAAAACAGAGCTTGGCTTTCTTCTCCAGAGATACTGAACAAGGCTAATATCCCGACCGCCAATATTTTCAAGGTATTTGAACTGCACCATCTCCTTCTTACAGTTTTTGGTGCTCCACCACCACAATCTCCAATGTTCACCTTCCAGGGAGAACTAGACCCATTAGCAGGTTACCCGCATGCTGTTTCAAATGTTTACAGTGTGTTATATGATTGGATTTGCCCAGAAAGTTTTGGTCCAACAAATTATTGGTCCTCTCTTTTCCCAGACAAGATTTTAATTGGCCTCACTTGTGGCAAGCTTGTCGCAAGTTTGTCACTCAAGACAGACTTCGGCTCATGCAATTTCAAATTTTACGTCATCTTTACTATTCCCCTCAAAAACTAGTTGAATTTGGTATTGCAGTATCTCCATCTTGTACTAGGTGTCAACAAGATGAGGGCAATTTGTTTCATATCTTCTGGTCCTGCTCCAAAGTCGCCCCCTTATTGGGCACTTATTAAACAACGGGCTGATCCCCTTCTAGGTCTAACTGACTTGTTCAGAGCTGAAATTTGCCTGCTAGGAGACTTCTTAACCATTCCTGTGCTGGACCGCAAGTATCACATGGCACTGATCTCCATGTCAGTCAAGAAGATAGTTTTGAAACATTGGAAAGATAGTACAGAAATCATTTACATAGAGTGGCTCCAAGAGCTCCTAGCAAATCTCCATACAAAAGAAACTATTGCTAGTTTACATAATAGACTTAAGAAATTTTACAGGATATGGGGGCCTTTACAAACCCTTTACTCTTCGCAACCTGTATGTAATGACATCTGAATCCCAACCTTATAATGTTCAATACGATACTCTCTGGGGGGGGGTATGGAATAAGGGAGGGTGGTGGGTGGGGGGATAGATCTTGTACTTCACAGTATGTATATTGTCTAACTCATGTACATCTTGTAACTGTTCTCTGTATGGTAAAACCTTTAATAAACTGTAAGTTGAAAAAAAAAAACAAGCAACTTTATAAATTGTGTCCATGACTGAGTTTATATGTGAACACTGAGCTATTCATAGAGTAACCCCTCTCAGGGTAGTAATTGAGATACCATCCTATTTCTGTGACATTGAAATACAATGATTTCATAAACCCATCAGGCAGTGTGTTGAATCCCTTCGTTCCACTTCTCCACAAATGTTTCCCTGTGGAGTCTGAGCTCCTAGGTAATACGTTCCATTGACATCATTTGTTGAATTCTACCCCTCCACTCTGTAACAGCTGGGGTGGGTATTGTAAGCCAGTGACAGATTATGCACTTAACAGCAGCCACACTCATGGAGTAGAACAGGTCTCAATGCTGTTACTTGCATATGGTTGGTAGTGGTTGACCTAGCACCAAATGAGTGAAGCTCAGAGGATTGCCTTGCTCCATATCGTACACAGTTATGTGTATATGTTTTGCCAGTACACTTGAATTAAGGGGAAGGACCAACAAACATGAAGATGAGTACCCCGCATCTGGCATCCCCTCCAGCAGAGATCTGAGTCCCCCCTGCAGAAGTGCACTGTGACTGTTGGGGTATGGAAATTCTGAATTAGGATTTTTCACCTATATTGCTGCCAGGTACGTAAGGATGTAATTTATCTCCTGCCCCAATTATGTTTCCCATTTAGCTTTTACTCCAGCTAGGCTATGTCCCTCCTCTTTCCAAAGAAGCCTATATAGCACAGGAATGCACTACATCTGCTGATCTGTCTAGTGAGCCCGTACATGCAATCTTCCCATTTCTTCAGTCCTCTAGTAAATGCATGCCTGTTTTCCCCCACTAAGATGTCATGTCTAACCTGGAGAAAATGAAACTGATAACTACTGTGTGTAAACCCAAAAGCAAGGCGCAGTTATTTGTTTTTGTAAAAGAGAAAACACGTCACTACCAAAGAAAGAAAGCCTTCTCTAAATCCACTATGCATTTGTCTTTCCCTGTCTTACCATCTCAAATGGTAAGAAAGTGGGGTAGTTCATTTGAAATTATTTGTACGGTACAAGAGTTCCCCTTGTGGACTGTAATCGAGAGGAAATTGATTCCCTGATCCTTTAGTTTAGCTCAGTCTCTCAAACAGTTGCCGGGAAGGGTGATGCTTGTAGCTGGACCCCGGTAGCATAACAGAAAATTTGGCACCGTGCCTTGCTCAGAGTCCCTGACAATTTTATTTTCCCCTACTGGCTTGCACAGACTGGTGTCCATTCCTGTTGTTGAAGGTTGGTTTCTAGAGATGGCTGCTCTCAAAAGTGGCAGGTCAACAGGGCAAAGACAACTGAGACAAGAGTCCAGTTCTATGTTTCTATGTCTGCTGGCATCATCCAGGCTTCTGAAAAGCCTCAGGCATGCAGGAACTTGAAGGCCTCTATCATGTCACCCCCTTCCCCTTCTGGCATCCAGGAAGATCATGTTCAGGACCTTGAGCTGTTCCTAATAGGATCTGCTATATTGGCGTGGAATGATTTTGTTGCCCCTTTGCTGTACCAGCTGTAGCCTCTCCCTGTCTTTTCTCAAGCAGGGTCACATTATTCCAGTTGGGGCCTCACCAGTGACCTACAGTGCTGCCCGCCAGGATGCAATGCCGTATCATAGATTCCTGCATGATGTAGATGATGTAGGTACAATTACTATTAATTAATTTACCTCTGTGGCTGTTTTAAATGAAAGGCATCTAGTACATTGTGCCTACTTGTTTTCGTGGTAAATTCTGAGATGACAGATTTTCCTCAGACATGGAGTACCATTAAAAGCTGTTTATTTCAGCACGAACAGTTAACATATTTTAACACTTAAACAATATAAAACGTTTGTTAGGACATCCTATCCAGACCTTTGCACCATAAATCATTTCACAGTTTCTCACTACGTAGATATGAGGCCTAGTGCTCCTTTTCTGGAGGCACTGCAAGGTAATGTTCTATTTAGAATTAGCCTTTACTATCCAGTATACAATTCTTTGGTACTAATAACCTTTTGCTAGCATTTAAAACAATATTTCACTGCAGGATTCTATGTATCTATTTCTAGAACCAGGATTCTCAAAAGACATAGTATTTCAGTAAGCACCTTTAAACCAGTAAAGGTATATATATACAGTACACATATATATATTATGGTAGCATGGTAGTGCTACCATAGTTAGGGTTGAGTACCCCATTTAAGGTTAAATGCTGAAATTTTGCACCTTAATAACTTAGCCACCATTCAACAGATTTGCCTGAAATTTGGCAGGTGTAGGGTGTAACCATAGATCTTGAGATCTGCTAACTTTCGTACTGGTCAGATATATGGCTGTGGAGTTATTAAGCAACATTCATGCATGCAATTACATTTTTTTGTGCATTCTTTGCTCACACGTACTGGTCAGATGGTTTGTGTGACTGGTCCGAAAACTCCAGGGAACGTGGCGCCGGGGCCCCCAATGTGCCTTTTGAAGAGTTCGTGAAAAAATATTGAATGGTTCAAAAGTTATTCAAAAAAACAAGTTCCCATTATGAGTCAATGGGAAAAGTTAACAAAAAATGCAACACTTTTGCAATTGCACTTTTTAGTGTCACAAATGCCCCTAGTAGTGTCGCAAATTCGCCATTTTGTTTTCAGTTACTGATCCAAAAAATGCTTGCAGTTTAAAATTGGGACCCTCTAGGGACACAATTCTTTTTGTGTTCACCTAGTCAGACCCTCATGATGCTAGCCATGTCTTTATTTTGGGTTTAAACACCCCAGAAATATGTTTTCCAAATTTTTGGGAAAAGTAGTGTCCCAAAGTAGTGTCGCCCTTGTGACACTTTAGCAAATTTTTGTGAAAGGTGTCATAAATCACAACACTACTTTTCTAGACTATGGCCAAAATGACAGGAATTCTTTGCCATCCTGCTGCAAAAGAACGGTTTGGTCTTTTGGGCTCAAATTTGGAGGGATGGCAGCTAACATCTCACAGATGTGCCTTTTGGTGGTTTGGTGACAAAATGTTGTATGGATGCAAAGTTACAGTACTTTACAGTTGACATTTTTTCCCATAGACTATCATGGTGACATCCGCCGTGCCTTTCAGGGCTCGTATCTCGGAAACGGTGCGAGATACAGAATTTTCATCTCAACATGTAGTGAATACCTAACCAGGAAACTCATGATTCATGCGAAATTTTAATTTTTTTCCTACGCTGTATGGTTACTGAGACATTAGCAATTTAGTATCACAACTGCTCGTTTTCAGCTCCGAGGCTCATTATTATGCATACATTCTTTGTTTTCACTGTGTTTCTCAATGGAGCTTTTGGGGACAAATAGGGTGTGTGCTCCAGTTACTGTTACACGTAGGCTTTACCCTTGTGTTTCCGTGCCTGTTTGCGTTAGCGTTCCCATGTATGCCACTGTGTGCGTTACCCTTTGCGTTTCCATTTGCACTTGCGTTTGCGTTACTGTTACCATTTCTGTCTCCACTAATGTTTGTGTTTTGCTTAGCGTCACCATGCGCATTACCATTTCTGTTGGCAGCCGCCCTTCCGATTCCGTTTGCATTTGTCTTTCATTTTGCGTCGTTGTTCTTACCGTTACCATTTGCGTTTCTAATTGTGTTTCCGTGTGCATTACGGTTTGCATTTCCATACGCACTTGCATTTGTGTTTGTGTTTCTATTTTCTTTGTTGTTATTGTTGCTGTTACCATTACCATTTCCATTTAGAATTGCAGTACCGTGACTGTGCGCATTATGGTTTGCATTTCTGTATGCGCTTGCGTTTGCGTTTCTGTTTCCTTTCACGTTATTGTTGCTGTCACAGTTATCATTTGCATTTGCAATAGCAGTATCATGACCGTGCGCGTTACCAGTTGCGTTTCCATATGCGCTTGTGTCTCCGTTTGCTTCACTTTTTGCTTTGGCTTCACTTTGCAGCTGCATTTCTATTAACTATTGCTTTACAATTAATGTTTACATCACCATGTGTGTGACCATTACTGCTTGCATTTGCATTGCTGTTACCATTACTATGTCACAAAAAATCACGGGGAGGGAGCGAGGGGCCCAAAGGGCCCCATGCTCCCACCACCATATTCCATTCACTATTTATAGTCCTTATTCTCCAAAAGAAGGGAAATTAGAGGAAAAAAACTCCATTTGATGGATCAGTTAGGGTTGTTCCACAGCAACAATAGTGAGGAAATTCAGTGTTAGGGTTGAAACCCCCCCTTGCACCCCCTCAGCCTGCCCCACCCAACCGGCATTGGGGTGTGCGTTGGGGTCGTCGGTCCTAACTCTCACCCCATTCTCCTATGCCTCAGCTTGTTCACGCATGTGATGGGGTGAGAGTTGGGACCATGACCTGTCTGACCAGGCTGAAATCTTCGAAGGCCGACTGTCTAACCTGAACTCTGTGCTGTGGAACAGCTAACATGATGCATTAAATGAGTTGTTACCATATATATATATATATATATATATATATGATATACAATTGTGAGTTGTCAGATAATGATTTATCTACACCAGTGCTGTTTGACTTGCCACTCGTGAGGTGTCCGAGGTTAAACAGCACAAGTGTAGATAAATCATTTATCTGACAGCTCACCATTGTATATTTCATTTATGCAATAAAGAAGCTTTCTATCAGTGCAGAAACATTTGGTTTTGACTGTTTATCATTATTTTAAATGATAATTTCTGGGAGTTTTGGTTAACTTTCCTAGAGTATGTCTGCCTAGCATAGTGGTTGCTATTAAATGAAACACCACTCATTTTGTAGAAAACTTCTTGCTGAACAAATGTCATGCTCACAGTACCATGCTACCTTTTTCATTTTAAAGTTATTCACAGTTGTTTGTCAAAAAAGGGAAAAGAAAATTGAATGTTATGCTTTGTTTGCTAATTATAAAAAAAACCTAAAAGGTATTTATGAATGAAACACCACTCATTTTGTAGATATTTTGATGCTGAACATTGCCCGTGCTCACAGTACCATGCTGTCATTTTTTGTTGTAAAGTTATTCACATTTGTTTGTCAAAAAAGTGAATAAAAAATTAAATGTTCTTCTGTTTTTTTGCTAATTATAAAAAATCTATGTCTGTTACTGAAACACCACTCATTTGTAGATAATTTTGTGCTGAACAATTTTCATGTTCACAGTACCATGCTATCTTTTTTCATTTTAAAGTTATTCCCATTTGAATATGGTTAGTACTGCTTCTGAGGCCGAACATTCTAAATAAATTCAGAGCAGATTTGTGACATGTGTGTATAAATGAGTAACTGTGTGTATTAATAAAATAAATAACGGTTTCCTCTTTTTCCCATAGGAAAACTGTGGTGTAATTTGCCGTTATAAAGGAGCATTTATAATGGCAAATATGTGCACGGTTCCCCCCACTCTGTGCATGCGCCTGCTCGAACTCCTCGCTCGCTGTCACATTCCTGAACGGCAAACACAACTTGAAGAGAAACTGCCATGGACACTAAGTAAAACAAAATTAAGTTAAATGTATCCTCTGTCACAATACTGGGGAAAAAGAAATGGTTTAAATAAGAGAAAGCCGACCGCCCGCCATGACGGAATCGGACTGTGGCGACACAGCAGCCTTTTTTATTTTATATAATTGCTGAGGCGAAAAAGAGAAACCCAACAATTATATAGAATAAAATATGGGTCTGGGTGTGTGTAAACTCGAATTTATACACACCCTCGGGGTTAGATGCTACGCATAAACCCTTTGAGCTTCGCTCTTGGGGTTTATGTAGCATCAAACCCCTCGGGTGTGTGTAAATTCTCATTACACACCCAGACCCATACTTTATTCTCTATTTTATACACACAGTGATTCAGATAAATGGATTTATCACACTCTGTTTATCTCCACACCTATTGCATAAATATTTATATATATATACTTCACCAACTTTTCAAGAGTCTCTTGTCTCCCTTTCATCTTGGAGCTTTTGGAGTATCTTAGATGACCGTGTGAAGAAGATTTATTCCTGGCTCTCTGAGTTTTTTTCTCCTCGAGGCTGGCAAAATAGAAAATGATAGTCAGTGCAAGTTTCAATGTCTCTTACATTTATGGCAGAAGCCGGAGGTCTTTGTAGCTTCAGTAGAGTAATAGTTCTTTCAGAGTCAGCAGTACTAGCATACATGTGAGTTCTCATCCAGCACTCAAGTGTAGATTGAGAAGGCAGTTAGTCGATGATCATGAATTGTTGGTCCGGGGAGAAGTCTTATATAAGTCAAATACTTTCTTCAGAAATGTCATACGATTTCCTTGTTCCCCAAAAGTATTATGAGCTTTTGGGATGGTATAACCATATTTGGACAAAGGCTTATCCATTCGGAAGTCTATAGCCTATGTGTGGACATATTAATATTTATCAGACATTCTGTCAGTTGAACTGTTTGTTGCACTTTTGATTGGAGGTCCATGAGGTGGCACTTAATAGACTTTTGACCACAAGACCTTCCACTGTATGTTCAAAATGAAGCATTATCTCATTCAGGTTTTATGGTACAATAGTCTGATAGTGATGGTTCCCTGTTAAGAGGGGTCAGTTCCTTGTTGGAGGGTCCAGCTTTACAGATGTGTGGCAACATCTTAGTAGTGACCTAATAAATGATGAGTTTTGATTTTAAAATACTTTTGGACTGACAGCAAGTACATTGCACAATGTCGTGTTGAATGAATGAATCTGTTCCATAGGCATTTAAAATGTCCTTTTAATGAGCTTAAAGCACATCGGTTCAAGGTAGAATGTTCATGCTTTGTGGTTGCCGGCTGACGGGGAGGGAGCGGGGCGGTGAGGCTCAGTGGGCAGGTGGGGGGTACCACTTGACCACCAGGGATATTGGAATATTTTGCTTTACAAGCATTGGCAGGTCTGCTTGGTTTGGGACTTAAAAGCCAATGGCCCAGATATTCAAACTGCACCAGGCTGTGGTGCAAGCTTGGGCACAGCGCAACTTGGCTGCGCAGGGGTGTGGCCTGGGTGATATTCAATGGAGCTGCACCATGGCTCAGCAGCTTTGAATTTCACACCCTGGCCATCCCCAGTGTGCATGGCGCAGTGGCACTTTGCCAGCGCAAGTGGCCAGAGTGGAGTATGGGGATGCAGTAGCGCAAGTACCATTGTGCCATGCACAACAACCGTGATATTCAAAACTTGACATGCAAATGGGGCCATAATGTATGCAAGGTGCACATGGCACCATTTGCATGCAGCTGCGCTGATCCCCGATGACTTGCGCCTGGCGCCCTGCCAGGCAGCAGTCTTTGGGGACCGCGCCCCCTGCAGCCTGATCGCGGGCATCTGTGTAAAAATAGAAAATGTTCCTATATCCCTGGTGGTCCAGTGGACTGCTATGTGCCCAATTGTGGGCATCTGTCAAAAAATAGAATATGTTCCTATATCCCTGGTGGTCCAGTGGACCACTATGTGCCTGATCACAGGCATCTGTGCAAAAATAGAATACGTTCCTATATCCCTAGTGGTCCAGTGGACCACTATGTGCCTGATTGTGGGCATCTGTCAAAAAATAGAATACGTTCCTATAGCCCTGGTGGTCCAGTGGACCGCTATGTGCCCGATTGTGGGCATCTGTCCAAAAATAGAATACGTTCCTATATCCCTGGTGATCCAGTGGACCGCTATTTTCCCAATCGCGGGCATCTGTCCAAAAAAGAGAAAACCTTCCTATATCCCTGGTGGTCCAGTGGACTGCTATTTGCCCGATCCTGGGCATTTGTAAAGCAAAATATACCAATATCCCAGGTGGTCAAGTGGTACCCTCCCACCTGCCCACTGAGCCCCACCGCCCCGCACCCCTCCCATCAGCCGGCGGGCGGCAGCACCCCACCTGCCTGCCACCCCACCGCCCACTGACTGACACCTCGGTAGGGCTGCATGCCCACTGATTCACAGCATGAGCCAATGGGCATGCAGCCCCTATCGTACTACACATTCCAGATATGTGAATGAATCATTCACATATCTGGAATGTCGTCTGCAAAGAAACTGCACATACGGTATCACGCTGTGAACCAATGCGTGCAGCATAGTGTCAGTCAGCGGGCATAAGGGTAGCGGGCGCGAAGTAGTGCTGCAGCAACGAGGAAGGGCGGTGGTGAAACTCGGTGAACAGTGAAATACCCGACCGAGAGACAGATATTTTGCTTTACCATGCCGCAATCAGGCACATAGTGGTCACTGAACCTGAATATAGAAAGTTTTCTCTTTTGAACAGATGCCAGCGATTCTTTACGCAGTCCACTGGACCACCAGATATAAGGCGTATTATTTTGGACAGATACCCGTTAATCGGGCATGGGGAAACACCGCCAGAGTACAGCGCAGAACTCTGGTGGCTACCCACTGGTGACGGCTGCCATGTTGCTCCCTGCAATGCGGCAGCTCACCTGTGGGTGGCCATCAGTTGTCTTTTTTGGCGTAACTTTGTGCTGGTGCAAGTAGGGGTTGCACATGCATAGCTCTGCACATCCCGGGCTGAATATCGGGCTGTGCAGAGTATGCATGGGCATGCCCCCCCCACCTGTGCCTGCATACATTACAGATGTGCTCCGACGTATCGGGATTTGTGCTGTGCACTTTTCCCTTTTGAATATTGCACCGGGGTGCATCAGTGGGTTGCGCATGGTGCAACACTGTTGCACCATGCGCAACCTTTTTAAATATCTGGGCCAATGTTTTTATGATCAGTTCTTTCAATATACCTTTATGGCATCTAAGATTAAGGTGGATATTCTTTACACACTTTGGTAGGGTCCAGTGGCTTATGGGTGCTATTAAGCCTGCAATGATAAAAGGGATTAACTGCCATTGAAATTGCCTTGTTTCCTCTGCTGCAGAATGCTTTAGAATCACTGTATCCTTGCAGGCTCCACTATTTAGAGCAACACTATCACCTCCTCGCTCCTACCATCAAACCCCCCTCCCAATGCACCCCAACGTTCTGGTTGCCTTACTGTCAGTCTTATTGCATTGACTGGTTTTATTTGAAGGGGTTAATTATGATGACTGCCAGGTCCCTCTCTTTAGAAATAGTGGACAACCTGACTAGGGACATTGCAATTTTAAACTCTCTGTGTGAAGTTGGTGCAAAGTTGGGAACATCGCACTTTGCGAAGCTTCCCAAAGGTCACAACTTTTCCATCAGCTTTGCATAGTGAAGTTTAAAGAGACTCAACAACTTAGCCCCATGCACCACACAATTTGGTGCCTTACCTACCGCAAATGCTTCTGCTCTATGGCTGTTATAAAAATGTGCATACAGTTTCATGAAAAATCACTCGTAAAATCATCCCCGCAGGGACACAGGCACTTCCTGTTTGTAAGATCCACCCCAGCGCCACACTGCACTCAGCCAATGTTATGATGTGATCATAGGGAGAGCGTGGGGACGCGCACCATTATAGCCTATGGTGGCACCTTTCACGATCATTTCCTTTAACTTATAATAGCCATTTGGTAATGAAACATGGGCACTGGTCGACTAATGAGACCCACCCCACCCCCAGAAACATAAGAGTGACACTGGGGGTGCCTAATCCCCCAGAGTTGTAATCAGGCTGCTGCCGATTTTCTAAATTAAATTATACAAATACCCCCACCCAACCCTCCTTCTCAGCATCCACCCCCTCCCCCACCCCCAGAAACATAGCAGTGACACTGGGGGTGCCCAAAATGGGCGGAGCGCTAATAAAGACCACCAGGCAGGAAAGAAACCTGGAGGTAACATACTGTATGACCTAAATATGAGAAGACAGTGCATCAGGGCTAGTGGGATGCTGGGGTACATAGGGAGGGGTATCACCAACAGAAAGAGGGAGGTGGTGTTGCTTTTGAACAGATCGCTAGTAAGACCCCACCTTGAGTGCTGTGTCCAGCTCTGGAGGCCACATTGCTGGAAGGACATAGACAGAGTGGATTCAATCCAGAGGAGGGCAACTAAAATGGTCCAGGGTCTGCATCGAAAGTCCTATGAGGCGAGACTAAATGACCTCAGTATGTACACCCTGAAACAGAGGAGGAGGGGTATGATTGAGACCTTTAAATACCTCATGGGGGTAAATAAGGTACAGAAGGGCAGTTTTTTCAGAAAACAATGATCAAGAGCAGGGGACAAGCTATAAAGCTGGAGGGGGTGGATTTAGGAGAGATGTGTGGAAGTACTTCTTAACAGAAAGAGTGGTGAGTTCCTGGAACAGCCTTCCGGTAGAGGTGGTGGTGAGGGCTGAAAACAGTGGTGGAGCTCAAGAATGCATGGAATAGGCATAAGGGAATCATAGTGGAAAGGAAGGGGTAAGGGAGAAAGCTGTAGACTGGGCACGGTCTACGGTAATAGTTTATGTAGGGAGAAATGACCTGACTGAATGGGCCAAGCTGTCCTTATCTGCCATCACATTCTATGTTTCTCTGCTTCATTAATACATGTTTTAACAGAATGCATTAATTTTTAAATCTAATGGCATTGATAGAAGTATTGGTTAGAAGTCATGGGGCAGGATTTTCAAAAGAAGGTGCAGGGCGTGCGACATGCCCTGTGCCAAGGGACTTTGGAATCAGCGGGGAGCCTAACCCCTTTTTCCACAACTGCACCTGAATTTCCAATCTCAGGTGAAGTTGCAACAGTTTCCTTGATTTATGGCAGCGTGAGCCACATTTCTGGCGCAAGCTCCGTATCTGAGGCTCAGGGGAGTGGCACAGGCTAGACCTCAAAATTGCGGTCTAAGGACCTGCAGGCGATGCAAGGTTTTGAAACTCCCACGTGCGTCCGTTTAATGCTGCAAGCCCCAAGCACCATATGTTTGGCGCACCGGGGGGCTTGCTGCATCCAAGGAGGTTTGAAAATCCTGCCCATGATATTCTTAATTAAATTACCTCATTTTGTTTCAATAACACGTTGCAACAGACTTGCAATCCAAGACTTGCAATTTTGAAATAATTATTAGAACTTTCTTTTTTACTATACAATTCTCATAAAAGGTTTTGACTGTGACTGAAATGTAACTACCAAACTACTGTGCTATACCAGTGTATTGGAACAAATAAGTGTATTTTTAATTTTTCAAAAGGTAAAAGACTTGAAGAGTTCAATAAAATGAATAGTTTGCAGTGAAGCATGTAATACAGAGACAATAGAAACAAAGTGTAACCACTGTTTACAGAACGGATTGTCAAAGATTATTGGAAGTGACAGAGATATGACTTCTACACTTCTTTTAAAGTGCTTTTTATTTCGCTCAGCTTTGGGGCTTTGAGCACATCTAATTTCACCCACAGCTATAATTCTCCTCCAAACAGTTCTTGCTTCTACTCTGGGTTCCACAAGAGTCACACCAGTTTAAGGTGGACAAATTTTAGATTATCTCTGCCATGTGGCATATCAGTCCTATAGCACCATAAACCCAACTGAATATTATCATGTATGGTTTTGTATACTTGCATAAGGTGAGGTCCCCCTCCCTAATGCTCATGTTCTCTACACAGTACAATAAAAAGTGCTCTTCTAATACTGAGCAGGGTGGGATTAGACAGTCCTGATGGGCTGCATAGCTTGCTGTTGTCTTTTTGACCTCTTACGTTTCTATGTTCTAATGGTTGTCATTTTCTCTTTGTGTTCCCTCTGTTTTGAAATGACTCAGCATGATAATGACTACCAATCGACTGTCGACTCTTTATCCACTCCTCCTTAAGTTAAATGGTCACTATGGTATTTATGTAACATAATGTGGGTTTTTTTCAGTTCTGTATATCTCTCACAGCATCTGCCTGGACATCCTTATACCTCTACCAGTGCCACCTGTTTAACTTTGAAGAGTTTATATCCTAAAGGCAGATGCCTTGCCCCCAACCACACCTCAGACCCCTCTCTCTCTGAATCTGAGCACTGTGAAGGCGCCAGCCCACCCCCCCACACTAGCGCTGATGTTCATTCACATTCACCAACTTCACCATATTGACTGTCCACTCCTGACCCACATGCTAACCTGCCTTCTACCAAATGCTGAAGCCAAGAGCCCAAGACCACCAGTCAGTCAGCAGTAGGGATCCCAGTTCCCCACCCCAAGATGTGAGCTCTCTCCTGGCTCCGAGACATCTAGTGGTATTCCCGGGTGACTCACTCCGACCTCCACACACAGTCTTGGCTGGCGATCTCCTCCTCAGCAGCCCTGCATGCTCATAACCATGCTGGTTGAACAGTGAGGTGATGGAGTGGGTGAGGGCAAACAGAGCTGTGTAGAAGAGGTTCAGAAGGATGGGGAAGGAGGACAGAGAAAAGTATGCAAGATGGTCCAAGGAAGTGACCAAGAGGGTGAGGGAAGCTAAGACCTCAAGGCAGCTAAGGTTAGCACAGGGAATTAAGGGGGGGAGAAAGACTTTTTCAGATACATCAGAAAGAAAAGGAAGTCCAGGGATAACATAGTGAGGATAAAGAGCGGAGTGTGCAGAAAAGGGAGAGAAATAAGTGGAAGCACTAAACGAATACTTCTGCTCAGTGTTCATGCAGGAACAAGGGGGACCACTACCACCTTGAGCTGGGAGGGTGGGGGAAGAGGTGACAGATGGAATAATTGAGGGAAGTAGAGTATTAGAGGAAGTGGACAAGGCACCAGGGCCAGAAGGTATCTACCCCAGGGTGCTGAGGGAGATGGCAGAGGTGCTGGTGGAACTGCTGGTGGATCTGTTTAGCACCTCCCAGGATACGGGATGTATGCCTCAGGACTGGAGGATGGCACATGTGTTGCTGATACACAGGAGAATCCCAAGGGATGAACCAGGCAATTATCAGCAGGTCAGTCTCACTTCCACAGTGGGCAAGCTTATGGAGATGATACTGAAGGTGAGGCTGGTGTCATTTCTAGAGGACAATTACCTCCAGGATGTGAGGCAGTGTGACAGGGTGATCCCTGTCATGTGTGGGTTCCCCGGTAAGATGACGGCAGTCTTCCCTGACCCCCCTTAAGGTGCTAAATGCCTGGTTTGTTATCCTGTTTACCCATGCCTGTCTACAATTGGTGTTAGAAGTGGGATATCGGCTGAACATCCACAGTATACCAGGGGAATTCAGTCTGGGGTGCCAGACCTGGCATCACAAGATAATGGCAGACAAGAGCATGGCACCAGGGATGAGGATGTCTGCGGGAGCTGGTGACCTGGGTGAAGCACCACAGAAGACAAACAGAGATTGTATGAAAGAGTTGTTGAGGCTGGTGTACTGGCTAAGCAAAAGATGGCTGGAGGCACACCAGTGCCGAAGAGAGCCTGACCAGTGCAGGAGTGAGGCAGAGCACTGCTGCCAGGTGCTGATGGAGGAGTCCCGGCTGCGAGAAGCTGAGGAAGACATGGTGGAAGCAATGGAGGATCAGGACCTATGAGTACTGGAGAAGGAGGACCCCCTGTTGGATTTATCATGGCATGCTGTGGATTTATTGCTTCCTGAGTTACCAGGATTTCCAGGCTGTTACCTGGTGGAAGACAATGAAGTTGTTGAGACCCCCAGGTAAGACTGTATATCTAGACATTGTAAACTGGGGAAGAAGACTACATGCAAGACTGAAGGAGCCGTTAAAGCTGAAGGGACATTGTCTTGTTCAGTTACCAATGAAATGATTAACAGTATATACAGTACTGATTGGGGTAAATTACAGGCTGGGAGATCCAGAGATAGCCATTTTAAGGTAACACTTTACTAAGAAGGAAGGTAGCGGGGTAATGGTGATGTGGGGGCAAAGCCAGGTTGATTGTATGAACAGAAAGAGGGCGTTCTTTACCACACACGGCCTAACCCCTGCACAAAAAGTACAGACGCACAGGTGGTGGTGCTTGAGGCCTATCGGCAGCAAGTAATGGAAGCTGCACACCTCAGTCCCTGTGAGCACCTGAGCCATGGTGGGGTGTTGGCTAGACTCACCCCATTCTATTATTGGCCAGGTATGTATAGGCAAGTGGCAGTCTATCACAACAAATGCCAGGTGTGCAACCAGACAGAGATTCCTGCTACTGTTGGGAATAGAAAGTATCAGGTTAGCAGAAATATTAACGCAAGTCGTAAAAGGGAAGTAATAATCCCTCTTTACAAGACACTGGTTAGGCCCCATCTGGAGTACTGGGTGCAATACTGGAGGACGCACCTGCACAAGGACATTAATAAAATGTAGGAAGTCCATAGAAGGTCAACCAGTATGGTGCAGGGACCGCATCAGAAAACATATGAGGACAGATTAACAGAGCTCAATATGTATACCCTAAAGCAAAGGAGGGAGAGAGGTGATATGATCGAAACATTCAAACATCTTAAGGACATTAACAAGGTGAAAGAGTCTAACGTGTTTCAATATAAGAAAAATAGCAGGACAAAAGGACACCGCATGAGAGTAGAGGGAGGCCGATTAAGGGGTAGTGTGAGGAAGTTCTTTTTCACAGAAGGGGTGGTGGATGCATGGAATGGCCTACCTCAGGATGTGGTGGGTATGAATACAGTGCAGGGCTTCAAACAGGCATAGGATAGGCATAAGGGAGCAATACAGATGAGTATGAATAGATAGGCCATTGACAGAGCAAAGACCAATAGCACATTCATAAGGTAGAAAAAGAAATGGGCTAACTGGATGGGCCTTGAGGTCATTATCTGCCGTCAACTTCTATGTTTCTGTGTTAAGTACCAAAAGGAAGGGACCACCATGGAGATGAAGTGGCACTCATGGAGGCGAGGGAGACTCCCACATAGGCCACTCGGAGTGAGGTGTCAGATTATGTTACCTCATGGTACATTACTGCTTGGGTATTCAGACCATTTGGGTAGTACATAATCTCAAAGGTTTTGCTGTAGGGGAACAAGCTGGATATTTCCTGGATATACCTGTTGGGGTCTGTAACCATCTGGAACTAGATATTAGGAATTCCAAGGGATGGTGGATGAATGAACAATGAAATGTATAGAATGTTTGAAAGTCAACAGTCACTACAGGGTGTATATGCCCTGGAGTGCAGTGATCATATGGGCCTATGTGAATGCTCAGCTAGGTATAGGAAGACAGTGGGCAACATAAACAAAATGTTGTGGTATACGTCCTCATCGAGTTGTATTGGACTGAGGAATACAATGTCAATGTCTCAGGGTTTGTGTAAGGTAGTAAGTGGAAGTTTCTGCCTAGTAAAATGCTTGATTAAAACTGTTTGGAATTAAGGGACCCTGGGATGGAGCTTTTGGTGAGGGTGAGCCTAAGCTCCATCCCCTTCAAGGGAGAAGGGGAGGTGGATACTTGCTGCCTAATAATATGGACCATCTCTTCTACAGAACCAATGAAATATACTTCTGTCACAACAGTCTTGCTGTCCTGTTTTCTACCCATTTCACTTTTTTTTTCTCGTTTGATACGCTGGTCAGCTACCGTCAATTTTCTCTTCCCTATTGAACTTTTCTCTTGCTGCTGATCTGTTTTTCTTTCTCAATGGTCCAAGGGTATAAAGGTTACAAAGGTTAACTTTGATGATGATAGCAGAATGTGCACACTTAGGAATAGGTGCCTGATATCGCGCGAGAAAAGGCTGTGTATTAAAACCCAGAGAGTACTGGTTGCCAGTGTTGTTGTTAAAAACACTTTAATGAATGAATAACTCAGTAATATGTTGGCCCCAGGGTTAAGTCATGTTCAGAATGTTGTATCACAAAAGCTTGGAATGACAGTTAATACTGAGTATAGAAGACTTTAGGGACCCTGGGGTGGAGCTCTATGGTGTAGGTTGGACGGACTTCCACCACACCCTCTAGGAGTAGGTATGGCGTTATCAGACAGTCATGGGATGGTTGCCCTCTTAGGTGGAGAGGAATGTGACAGGGTGACCCCTGTCATGTGTGGGTGCCTCGGTAAGAAGATGAGGGTCTTCCCTGGACCCCCCTTAAAGTGCCAAATGCCTGGTTTGATATCCTGATTACCCATGCTCATCTACAGGCAGCATGGGTTTGTATCGGAGAAGTCCTGTCAAACTAACCTAATACAATATTATGACTGGGTAACAAGGGAGCTGGATAGGGGCCATGCAGTGGATGTCCTCTACTTCGATTTTTGCAAGGCCTTTGATTCAGCACCTCATGGGTGGCTTGGGGAGAAGCTAACTGGCGTGGGAGTGGGGGCAAAGATGGTAAACTGGATTACAAACTGGCTGTGTGGGAGACTACACAGACATTGCACTTGGAGTGTTGAGCAGGGTAAGTCTGTTTGCAGATGATACCAAAAAGGGGGCAGTAGTGGATGAGGAGGAGGGATGGAAGCAACTGCTGGGGGACATAACCAAGCTGGAGAAGAGGTAGGGGAGGAGGCAGGTGGGGTTCAATATGAAAAAAGTGTAAGGTTATGCACTTTGGGGCAAAGAACCAAGTGAGATAATACTGGTTGGGGGGGTGAAGCTGGGGATCACTGAGGAGAAGGACCTAGGGGTGATGGTAACAGGGAGCATGAACAATTCTGCCCAATGCAGGAACAAGACGCTAGGGTGTATAGCGATGGGGTTCTCATCCAGGCAGAGGGAGGTGATCTTGCCCCTCTACAGGTCACTGGTCAGGCTGCACTTAGAGTACTGTGTGCAGTTCTGGAGGCCATACCTGAGGCAGTATATCAAGCTACTGGAGGGAGTGCAGCAGAGGGCAGTGAGGATGATACAGGGAATGGAGGGAAGAGACTATGAGAACAGGCTGGGGGAACTGAATATGTACACTCTGGAGGAGAGGAGAGATTGGGGACATGATCGTAATTTTCAAGTATCTGAAGGAACTCAACAAGGATGGAGCCAATGGGGTTTTTAAACTGAGGAAGGGAGGGGAAGGGACACTAGAGGGCACGGGCTAAGAATAGAGGGGGGAAGATTTAGGAAGGAGATGAGGAGACATTACTTCACACAGAGAGTAATGTTGAAGTGGAATGCCCTACCAGAGAAGGTGATATCATGCAAAAATGTAGGTAGCTTTAAAAGGGCATGGGACAGAGAACAGGGGAGAGTATGGGTGGGTGAGGCTGAGAATGGCTGAGGGCAGACAAAAGGGGAGGGGTGGGACAGCTGCAACTTAGGGGCTCTTGCTGCACACTCTAGCAGACTTTGATAGATCAGGAGGTCTGTTTCTGCTGGTATATTCTTATGTTTGTATGTTCGTTTTTCTCTGTTGGACTTCATGAGCCCTCGAGGAGCACTCACAAAGTCCAAGGGAGAAAAACAAAAGTGCACTCCATGCGGTGGCACTGTGAAGTGCCGATTTAAGGGAAAAAAAAGTATTATTTTAACAAATTGATTGGGGGCTTTAAATTACATTAGGGGGCTATAACCTCCCCAAAATTAGTGTGATGACGCCACTGATTTTATGATTGCTTACCTTCTGTAAAATTCACAGATGTTGCTGGTGGTTTTATTTGCTTCCTTTCTTAGTAGGACTGAAATGCATGTTAATGGTGTAATTATAGCCAACCATGTTTTTTTCAAATCCTTGATCTACTCTTTGTGGAGGAGTTAGGCTACACCCTCAGTTGTGACTGATGGACCATTTTTCTATCTCCTTATTTCCTAGCTACCAAAACTTCTGTTGTGCAACAGTTAACACTTTTCTCTGCCTTTCTTCTTTTCCCACCACCAAAGGTTGGCCACCTAGCATAGCTCTTTACTGTCACTACTAAACTTCCTACTAGTTCTCTCTCATTCTTTTTCCATTTCCATCCATCCAGTCCCTGGAATGATGCCAAACACATGGAGAGGTGTTGTGTAAAGTGCATAAGTGCATTTTGTGTACAAAAAAACATGAAGGCTAGTTGAGATAGCAGGAATTAATACAATTAATAAAACCTTTTTAAAGAAAAAAGGACTTCGAAGCCATATAAAACATTAATAATTTCATGATTAATACAGTTATAAGAAATCCTTAAGGTATTTCCATAAATTCATGCTATAAACCTGTTACTGTATAAGGTTTTATGTATAAAAGGGCTTAGTCACTGTGGATCAGAGATACAGAGAGTCAATATCTGTGGAGATATACACTGTACCTTTAACTAAACCAGGAAATCCCCTGACACAATCCCCTCCCCCCCTTGGTTTTGAAACATGTCCAGACATGCTCAGTCAGGTGACCCTACCAAAAATATATAAAAACCTTTTCATTGAGTTCACTTCAGTTCAGTCTAGCAGAGTTCAGTTTTGAGAGTGAAGCAGAGAGGTGCTACTGCAGACAAGCTGTTGAATGCAGATGAGAAGGGTCTTAGGAGCTCTAGTATCCAGGACTGTATTGTGTGAGAAACTACTGATGTTAAGTAGTGATTTTCTTTGCAATTTTTTTTTCATTTATTATTTTTCAAATTTTTGAAAAATAAATATCACACCAAGGGTGCGTTTTAAACCTGTAAATTTGCCTTGTCTGAAGTTTATTCCCTCACACTGTGACACTCTTATTGCATACTTCCTGAACATTTGGACCCCCCCCAAACAATGCAGCCACTCATGATGCATTAGTCTCCTCTCCTACCACTCCATCTTGAGTGGCCAGACTGTTGGGGTAGTTCCCAACTCCAGGCAAGATGAAGTGTGAGTTGATCAAGGAATGTAAACAAACACTTTTGATGGGGTAACACCAGTATGGCGGGCAGTCTGTTTGTCACTTTTAAAAAGAAAAAGGAATCAGAATCAAACTACCACCTACATCAGAACATTCTAGAGAATGTGATCATGAAATGTGCTTTTTAAACTACAGACAGTTTGAGGCCTAAGGGGAAGGGTGGGGGACAGTGTCCCTTTAACTAAACTGGCTGAATAGCATTGTATCACCTGCATAATATGCCCTACATTAGGTCTTTCCTTACCGGCACAAACACTCATCCCTGCATGTGTTACCTATCGCACTGACTAGTGCAGCTCAGCCCCTACTGGCCTGCCCACCTGCCTTATCAATGACCTCCAGCATGTCCGCAATTCAGTGTCTCATGGCCTGCTGAGCAAACACAGACAGGAGCACATCATACACACACCCTTCAAGATTTACACTGCCTTCCTGTCAAACGATATATTCATTACCATCCTGTTCTCCCCAATTTTTTTATTCGCCCATATCGCTGTGACAATCGTTATGGCGACACCAATATGGCGCAAGCAATATGTCACCCAGCATTTCTGTGACAGGTATTGCGGCACCTGGGACAGAAAGCATCAAATACCAGTTCCAGGAAATAGCCCCCCACAATGCCCACAACTACATATAACCTTCTCCGGGGTGGGCATGTCCCAGAGGGGGCAGAAATTGTGTGGGGGCACAAAGGGCAGCATGACTAAAGGGCAATGTAAAATCAAGATCGCCTCTGTCATTATCACCCTTATTGCAGCGCCCTGATTGCAGTGACAAAATGCAGTCACCATTTTAATGGTATACCCTTTATTTTGTATGTACATTTGTATCCCTTTCACTAGCTGTCTACCTTCATGGCTATACCCTGGTGTCCAGGATATACACCCTGTCCAGGCGGAGAGAACCTCAGGCATCATGTAGATGACAGCTACGTTTTTAACCCAGTTTTTCTTTTTCTCCTACTGTCTTAAGCATGGGCCACAGCCTGTATCACTGGTGCAGCTGCAGTTGTCACTGTGGTGGTGGCACCTGCTGCTAGCCCTTCCAGGGAGAGACACACTGCTGGACCGCAGCTGTCATGGCCTGGCTTGCCACAGATGCAATGCTCCAAGAATGCTCCCAAACCCGGGGCTCCTGCCCAACAGTGCAACAGGGTATTGAGATAACCTTCAACAAAGTTACTCTTCTGCCTTTCGAAGCCCTACAGGGTCAGGCCCCTGAGTATCTTGCTGACCCAATGGTACCTCATGTGCCCAAATATCCACTTCACTCTGCTAGAAGAAAGGCTGTCTCCATTCCTGTTGTGACTCTATAAACAGCTGGTGGTCATGCTTTTTCCTACACTGTGCCAGCCAAATGGAATTAGCATCTCCCTGAAGTTCAGTCATCTGATTCCCTTTCCCTTTGCAAGTCCTTACTAAATACCTATCCCTACGTGATGGCTAGAAACTATTGATATACGTAATGTACACTTATAGTTACTGGTTAGGATTGATTACAGTCCAAAACCAGCACCTGACATTCTCCGCTACACACACTGCCTTACACACAGGTGTGTGTAATAGAGAATTATACAATGGCAAGAAAGAATCCTGGATTCTGATTGGTCAGTTGGCCATCACAGCAGGGTTGTTATCCTGGCATAACATCTCTGCTGATTACCACGATGACCGTTACTTACTCTTTTTTTGCATCTTCTCTAAGAAACAAAAATATTTTTCCAGACTAACAAAAACATTCTTTAAAATTATTTTTTTATTCTATATAAAACAATAAACCATTGTATAATAGGAATAATGCCCCCCAGGGTGGGTGTTATGCTGGGATAACATCCCTTCTCGGGTGTTGGACACCCTCAGCTGGTGGCCTCGGGCCCAACCACCCGGTGGGATGTTATCCCAGCATAACACCCACCCTGTCAGGCATTTTTCCTTTATTACATCACTCTCACCCAAAGCACCAAGAGTGACATATGACAGTTGCAGGCAAAATATATTCTCTTCTTTGGTCAATTGTTTTCTTACCTGCCAACAGCGGTTCTGTTAACTAGTAATGATATAAAATAAAGTATACGGCAACAGTTAAAACGCATTTTGTAATGCACTGCTTGACTTTCAGTCTCATGATTTATGTGGTATCACACATTTTGGGTGTGAAGTGAAACTTGTTGCACACTGTTGATTATATATCATGCCATTTCATTTCATTTGCTTTATGAGGAAATGTTCTGGGCAAATCATACCCCTTTTTAGTCACTCCTGACAGTCAACAATAATTAACAAAACACAAACCAGAAATTAAAACAGTGCACGTTTCACATATGGTCAGTTATGCAGTAATATAGTAAACAAGTGCAAGCACCCTCTGGGCACTTACTGGTTAAATGGTGTAGCAAGGCAATGGATGCAGTGGTGCCTGTAGGTCTGGGATGTGGGCCTGACTGCTGCCAACAGGGGAACCCACCCCTAGGGGATAAATAGGGGGGTTTTGGCACCAAAGTGAGTCTGGAAGGGAGACTGAGAAGGAGAGAGCGAGTAGGTGTTGGGGCCCACTAGTTCGGCCAGAGGGCCGTAGTGGGGCCGTGGTGGGCTGCTTGCCACTCTGGCCCTCCTCCCTCAAAGATCTGCACTGGAAGTGTAGTGGTTCAGACCATGTGTAAGTGAAGGGGAGTCATGGAGCACAAGTCTGGGTCCTGTTGGTGTGATTTGGGAGCCAGAGCCTGGAGAGTCAGAAGTATGGAGGCCCGTCAAGTGATCTCTGGCACCTTGGTAGGGTAAGCACTGATGGGGGTCCCTGTTCCTAAGAAATCTCACCCATGGGGGAGTGCAGCCTGAGAGCCAGTGAGTGTTCCTGTGGTCTGGCCTGCTTTGGCAGATGAGGCCTAGGGTGCAGATGAGAGGTGGCAGCCTGGATCGTTGAGGGTGTGGTGGTGGTACCCTTCCCCTTTCCCCCCTGCCAGTGGCCAATACTGGGTTTGGGCTCTCAGGAGGTGCAGTCTGTGGAGGCTGGAAGAATTCCATGTGGAGAGTGGCTGGTTTGGGACCCTGGCAGGGTGGAAGGCCATTCGAGTGCTACATGTGGCACAGCAGCCAGTCCCCTGATTGAAAGCAGTCCTGAAATTGGAATCACTGCATGAGCGGAAAGTACCTTTAGTTTCTGGAAAGGCCAGGGATGTGCAGAATTCCTTGGGGAGGCCATACCAGGCATGTGGCATCAGTGATTGGGTCTTGGGAAAGTCTTTGGTGGTCTGTTCATGCTAAAGTGAACACCTTTTAAAAGTTTGGGACCTCTCTGTAAGAAATAGCTCCCTGTGTTTTAAAGCAACTCCTGTGTAGCAAGGCAAATAAGAAATGTGATTGGGAAAGTAGAAACGTCTCAGTATTGATAAGACTCAGAGATGAAAAAGTAAGCAAGTGCCTGTGTTAAGGAAGAGTCTGAAGGGAAGGGATATGAATTGAAAATCTGAAAGTGTAAAATACCTCTATGTGTGGCCTGTTTCACAAGTCCAAAAGTACATGCACTCTAATAAACAAATGTTCATTCACTGGCTCAGGAAATACTCTCAGTTTTATTGACTTTTGTGAAGTCTAATGACTGCCAGTGAAAAGAAAGCCCACTGGCCACTCTAGCCTGTTTCAGCCTGCCATTTAGTGCTGCTGTCAGGAATGTAGCCTTTTTGGCTTGAGGGAATGTCTGCGAAGCATTAGAACAATGTGTTGGAAAAGGAGATTGCCTTTTTTTTTGTCTACTATTTTTTTGCTTCAGTCGCTGGTGGTGGGGCATTTCTCATGTGAGGCCCACTCAGCCGCTCCTCTACTGCCCCACCTAAACTCCTTCCCCGACCGAGGAATGGGGTGCTGGGTTCTCCCCGCAGCCCCCTTATGGGGGGGCAAGGACCATGGAGGGTCAAGTCGATGGTCGGAGCAGGCAATGGAGCATGTGGGAGTGGCCCTGGAGCATCTGCATCGTGCTCCACCTACCCGGGTTTTTCCTCCCTGCATGTGTTGCCCCTGAGACACCGGCCATGCAATGATGTCCGCACAAGGGGCATGCCCTCACTGACATTGCCGGTGCCACCCCCAAAACTGCATGCTCCCTGCAGTACCTCCCAGTCTCCACCAGGTGCCACCTCAGAGTGAGGCATCCCCAAAAATCCGCCCCAGGAGAGGAGAGCAGCCTTCTGAATGCTCAATCATCTCCTCCCCCTGCCGACCGCTGGCAAACAGAGTCCATCCCCGAACCCTGGTCACCAGCATGGCGCGAGGTGTGGTGTCCAGCACCGCAACCTTCAGCGCCACTGGGCCGGCCTGGAAAAACAGATTGTTGCAGATGTGATTGTCAGGTTCATACCTGCAAAGTGCCCCAACATACTTACTAACATACTCCATGGAGTGGTTTATCAAATTTCTTGTTACTAAATCAGTTCATTTTGCAAAGTAATCTGGTTGTGGACACTGTATTCACGGGACAAAATGTGTGCTACTGTTGTTGCCTGCTAACCATCCTGCCTCTGCAATTATCCCTACCCATGTGATGTACCTGCTTCTCATCATACGAAGCCATCTTGCAACGACAGAAGAACAAGGACGTGGTGGACATATTCTATTTTCTTGGACTGCATTTTCTTGGTTGTACAGTGCCCTCTCCCACCATATTCTATCTGGATACCCCTAGACATTGGGAGTGCAGGGGCTTACACAATATTTAGTGATGTAAGTTATCAGTGTTAACATTTTGATTCTTTGGTCCTTGAAAAACATTTTTAAGTGTCTTTTTAGAAGTACCCAGTTTTACACTGTCTGACAAATTATTCCGTAATTTGGAACCATAGTATTCAATTACTTTTCAAATCACTTTGTTCTTGCTATTTTTCCTTAAAATAATAAGCATTTCCTGGTTATGTACTGTTTTTCATTTTGCATAAGTTTGTCGGCTAAAGATATAGGGACTACGGAGACTGCATATATCAGAATACTTCCACTACCATTTGGGGTATGCTTGAACCTTTGCACCATGGTGGTTTGTGATTCATTACTGGATTACTTTGGCAAACCCATCATTGAAACATAGAAATATAGACTTTGATGGCAGTTATGGACCGCTTGGCCCACCTAGTCTGCCCATTGTGTGTTATACCCCACACTTGGTTGGCTTCCACTGTCATCGAGAAGGCTTTTGAATTGGGATGGTTTTGTGTACAAAGTTTGGCTTTGTCTTGCTCCTTCTTATTTAATGGATACCTTCAAAAAAGTTGCACTGACCACAGCTAACATTCTAGTGATTTATTTTCATATTCTATTCCAAAATCCTGTACTAAAATAGGTACACTTTCTTTGGCATTTTCCATTCTTCAAACGTAGTCTCAAATTCATACAGTTACGAAACTGCCTCGTATACTGCCATTTTCTCAATTTAAAATTTCAATATCATTGTTATTGTATAACAATTTTGAATGTTACATATTATGTAACATATTTTGTAATTGTGATGGCTTCCATTTTAAATATGCTAGTTACTCCTGTTGTTTCTATATTTTATGTTTGGTCACAATTCTAAAAGATCAGTCTCCCCTTAATTTGCCTAATTAATAAATGTTGATTGATTGACATTGGAGATTAAGTTCTATAGATATGACAAGGTTTAAAGTATAATTTAATATTCTGTCCTTTGGTGGTAGACTATCCAGTGTCCTATAATGATCATAGTGCTGACTTTGTTGGCACCAGTAATGAAAATCGACGGTGCATTAGTCGATTGATGTTTGATACTGTATTAATATAAGAGTTGAGGAATTATACAATTGATTAGCCCCTAGTCTAAATCTGGAACTAATATTGTTTACAAATGTATTTCCTAGCCTCACAAGTTAATGCAGTTTTATTTATGTACAAAAAATTTACTCAGATCTTTTTTTACTGCATATCCAAACATTTGTGTAAGTCAACTGTGGATCCAGGTGGATCCCCAAATAGTTGAATGACTCCACTTTTTCGATGGGTTGATTGCTTAAATCAGTGACAGACATATCATTCCAAACTTGGGCCAGCTTCTGTGGGGTTCCAAAGACCATCACTTCAGTTGGCGATTCTTTGTCCTGTACTGTATTTTCATGTGCAGCCACTATTTCCGTAGGATTCCTTAGATTATTTATAACTTTATCTGTTTATATTTTTTTTTTTCTTGTTCTGACTTTGCCGTTCGTAAATTGCTTTGGTATGCACTGTCTGAACAATGCTATATGAAATTAAACTAAATTGAACTGGGGAAACTGCAGCTTTAGTTGCCAGTAATGCTGCTCTGTGGTAAGTTGGTAGTAGGTGTTGTTTTAAGCTGCCCGGGCCCCATGGGCTTAATTAGCATGGAGATAGGAAAGACTTTATCCTCCCCACTAGACAGATGTAACATTTCCCAATGCTAAACCTCCAATGGCTACAGACCTTGGGGAACATCCCATTTGATAGGTTATATGAGCTGGCTGAGTATGTCCATTCACCATTCACTAAGCCAGAGCCAAGGAAACAGCATCTCCCCTCCATGTTGTGACATCAGATGGTTTAGTCCATGTTGACGTATGTGGTGTATCCTGTTGTGACTGGTGTTCCTGCTCACAGGACTCCATCATCCTGAGCCACTGGGGGGTAGTCATGCAGCAGCAGGTGGGGCTCTCTCTCTTCCTGAAGTAGGAAGTATCTGTACTGGATGCTTACACATATCTCTGCAGCCCAATGTGCAGCGCCCATGGCCCAGGGAGCAAGGCAAACCCAGACTGACAACAGTTTAAGGGAACAAGCTTTCCACTGTGCCACAAGGGTGGCCCTAAATTCTTTATTTAAACAATAATGCACAACAGAGGTGAGTGTTGTGCCAGGATAACATCATGCCTTGGGTGGTTTGGCATGGGGCTGCAGACTGAGTGCATCCAACACGAGAGAAGTGACATCCCCACGACACCAACCCTGGAGTGTATTATTCCTATTGTACACTGACTTGTTATACCAAATAAAAAAATTAAAAATTGATTTTAAAATTCTTTTTAGTTGATTTTTATTTTACTTGCCAAAGGCATGTGAACATATTACAATCAGGGTGAGCTGTGTGTGGAATTTTGAGTGCTTGCCTCTGCTCCACCTATTATAGCTTCAAAATACCCTATATCTTCTTCAATTCTTCCCACTCTCCACCTTTTACTGCCCACTTTTTGCCTTTTTGCTTTAAAGCTTTTGTCCAATCACAACTATGGAAAATGCATAGTGGAAGTGAATTCTGCCTGCGCAGCTTGTAGTTCTTACCAGCAGTGTTTCTTGTGCTGTTTGTTCCACTTATCCAATGCTATAAAATACAGGAATCTCTGTAGATCAGGGAGCTCTGTCATTTTACAACCTATATTACTGAGCTGCCTGAAGTCTAATTGTTGGATTAGCAAAGCTTCAAATTCCCAGTTCTAATTTTACCAATAATGGGATTACTTTGTTTTAGAGTAAGACTTCAGTAAAAACAAAAGCTTACTTGGAAATATGCTGTAGAAAGCTATTGACTAAGGCACCCAAATTGTCATAAGGCTGTTGATTAGTTGCATACCCATTATGCAGTGCTTGCAACTGATGGATTTAATGTATTCTTATACTGCAGTAAACAAGTAAAACAGATGTTTCGACATGTTCGTATACTCACTGGTCAGTTAAACTAAGGAGCTTCTTTACTCTGCTTACCTGCGCTTTGAGCATTGAAAGGAAATCATTTGGTCCTTACCATTTAAAAAAACAAGGCACAGCTCATACATACTGTACCAGTTTACCATTCTTATTATGAGAATGGTTTTGTTTGTTTTCCTAGTTGTCAAGGTAATAATTTTTTCGGTGGTGAAAATCTTATATGTAAGTCTGTTTGTGGGCTTCCTAGCCTGGTGTATCATTGAATAAATTAATGTAACATTATTGAGGATCAAAGGCATACATTTCATTTGCTGTAATTTACATTTCAGCATGTACATACACTCATTGATCAGTTTAGCCAAGCATTTTGGTCCTTACAACATAAGTAAACAAGGCATGGCTAATATATATACCAGTGTACATGTGCTTGCCCTTCTCTCCTAGGAGTCTGGACATAATATATTTTTCCTTGCAGGACATAATTTATTAGAGAACAGATTTCCTTATTTGAAGCTGCTTGTAGGCTGGTCAGCCAGATGTGGTAGAGACTAAACCTCTGTAAAATTGTTAAACGTTAAAAGCATAGCCACGGTTCTACACTATCTCCTCATATATAGCAAGTATATGTAGTTATGCCGTCACACGATTGCTGTTTGTGTTCAATAAAGATTGTTAAATATTTTCCCTCCATTTTTTCCCTCTGTGTTACATTTTGTATTAATTTCTGAAGCACGGTTTTCAGACATGGCATGAAGCTGGTAGTTACTTCTGACGTCAGTCTTGTCTGAGCTTGTCTGAGCCTCTTCACAGGAAACTCAGTTTGACAGTCATTCCCATCTGTTTCTATGAGATAGTGACAGCGTTTGGAATAAGGTAGAACATAAGAAGTAGATGACAGATGGGGACTGTGTGATCCATCTAGTCTGCCCAAAAAACGTTCTACTCCCTTACCTGGTTTTGTTATCGTTTATGTGCCCATATTGCCTGTCCCATGCTAGCTTGAATTCCCATACTGTCTTTGACGCCACCACCTCTGGGGGCAGGCTGTTCCATGGTTCCACCACTCTGTCTGTGAAAAAATATTTTCTCACATTGGTTCTAATTCTGCCTCCCACTAGGCACAGATTGTAGCCTCTGGTATGCATGGTTTTGTTCTCTTGGAATAGGTTTCCAGTCTGGCCCGTGTTGATTCCCGTAACGCACTTGAGCGTCTCTATCATGTCCTCCCTATTTCTTCACTGCTTCAGGGCGTACAAGTTAATTTCACTGAGTCTTTTTTGTACAGTTCCTGATGCAGGCCTGGAAACATCTTGGTGGCCCTCTTCTGAGCCCTTTCCAGGCAGTCTGTGTCCTTTCTTAGGTGTGGTCTCCAGAACTGCACACAGTACTCCAGGTGTGGCCTGACCAAGGACCTGTACAGCGGGATAATGACCTCTCGTTTCCTACTTGTAATCCCTCTACCAAAAACCACGAGATGCTGCTAGCCTTCTGTGCTGCTTTTTCACACAATGCTTCCTCACTTTTAGATTCTCGGTAACAATCACTCCAAGGTCCCTTTCCATGCTGGTTGCTTCTCATTGATGCCCATTTAGAGTGTACATCTTCCTTAGGTTTCATCTGCCCATGTGCATTACTTTACACTTCTTGGCATTAAATTTTAACTGCCATGTCATGCCAAAGGTGTACATGAAAGTACTTTAGACCTTGTTCTGTTGCTAATAATTGCTCATTTTGTTTTACTTTCTCAAAAACTACTGTATCTTTGCTTGTGCTTGTATCTCTGCTTTTTAATGTTGGCCTGCCAAAGGCATGCATACATACTGTGATCAGTTTGAGCTGAGAGAATACTTTTCTGGAAGTCCCCCTTCTACATTTATCTGAGCTTCAGAACACACAATCTGCTCTCCAGTTCAGCCCACTCTCCTCCTTTCTTTCCCTATTCTCCTCTTTTCTCTCCTCACTCTCCTCCTTTCTCTGTCCACTCACCTCCTTTCTCTCCTCACTCTCGTCCTTTCTCTCCCCACTCTCTTCCTTTCTCTGCCCACTCTCCTCCTTTCTCTCCCCACTCTCCTCCTTTCTCTCCCCACTCTCTCCTTCTTTCTCTGCCCACTTTCTTTCTTTCTCTGCCCACTCTCCTCCTTTCTCTGCCCACTCTCCTCCTTTCTCTCCACCACTCTCGTCCTTTCTTTCCCCACTCTCCTCCTCCTTTCTCTGCCCACTCTCTTCCTTTCTCTCCCCACTCTCCTCCTTTTTCTCCCGACTCTCCTTCTTTCTCTGCCCACTCTCGTTCTTTATCCTGTGGAGTACTTGTCCTATCACAACACTGGAAAATGCATAGTGGAAGTGGATTTTGCTTGTGCAGCTTGTAGTTCCTACTAGCAAAGCTTCCATAGCTGTTTGTTCCACATATGTTGTTCTGTTCACTGCTTTGTTGCTTAGGGAATGGAGGGATGTTGTACAAAGGCCACAGCTTTTTCCTGCCTGTGGCACCACGTTAGCATCCACCAAACCCAGCCATTCCCTAGTAGGAACTACAACCTGCACAAGAAAACCCACTGCCTCCATGCACTTTCAAAACCCACAGTGGGTGTTCAATCCTGCCACCAGAATCACCCCCTCCTGCCTGACCCACTGATTACATAAAACTGGTGGTGGGCACTCAACCCTACTGCCTGGATCCCGCTCACCTGCCCAACCACCTAATGTAGAATTCTGACACTGAGTTACCCATCCCGTGGTGCTGGCAAACATCCCCCCTACACAAACAACCTGCACACACACACACACACACACACACACATATACTACCAATTCAAGCCAGCTAACAACCCACTCACAATATGCAACACTGGGGCGCACAATCTCTGGTGCCACCAAACAACCCACGAGCACCAGTGTTGGAACCTGTAACTGAGAAAACCATCAACTGATGTTCCTTTTTTTAATACCTGAAAAGAAACAAAAATTCCATTGATGTCTGCTAGCCACTCTCCCCCACACACAACCCCACCCCTCACTTAGCTCTCTAAGGTCCAATGATGAAATCCTATCATGACTGGGGAAGCTTCCCTCCCTACTGCATCTGATCGGGAACTGACTGAAAACAAGATAAGTCTGGTTAATGACTTTTTAATGTGTTTTTAACTTTTACTCATACTTTTGTCATTTTGTAACTCTCCCACATTTCAACATAGCATTTATTTACCCCACCTGATGGACAAGACAGGCATACTTTTTCAAACCCCGTCTGAAACATGTTTTCATAGTCACCTTTTGGACAAGATTTTAAATAATTCCACCTGTATTCATCATAAGATGGGGTCATAAAAAGACTATGTTAAAATGTTTGGGTCCAGATTTTAAAAATCAACAACAGTATGAAGAAAAATTTATGTTTTTCAATGTTTACTCATAATTATGTTACTTTTTTGTATTTTGATCCCATATGTTCAACACAGCCCTTTTTTAAACTCCAACAAACCCAGCCCAAAGTATCTTTTCATGCTCATGTTGCAAAATAACATTTTTGCCAGAATTCCATAAATGACACCTGTCAAGTTCATAATGTGAGGTCATAAAAAGATTATGTTGAAAAGTTGGGGATAGGGCTGTGCAAAATTAAACTTCCGCTGGTGGAAGTTTGGTGAAAGTTAGAATTTCCACCTTCGTGAAATTTTGTAATGCAGTTTGGCAACTTTTGTGGCTATGATAACTTAGAATGGTGGAATGAATGTATGAATTGTGGATTAATGTTTTGAACTGCAGAAAGAAATTTCACAGAACTGATCAGTGAACTGCGGAATAATTACATGTATTGTGGATTAATATATTAAACTGCAGACTGGAATTACTCAGAACTCTCATGCCATTATTCATGCATATTATTCCACAATAAGAAAATTCTGTGGAACAGAGTGAAAATTCACCAGACACATTCAGAAGATTCTGATTTCATCAAAGACAGAAGCCTGGAAAATGTTGTGAAATGTATGAAATTTCAAGAAAGTTTCATGAAAGCAGAATTAGCACCTTCTGCCCAGCTACAGTTGGGGACAAAATCTCTAAAAACAAAATTATTAATGAACATTAACATTTTTCAACATTTACTCATAACATTGCAATTTGTTTACGTTTTTGAACCCACATTTTCAACATTGCCATTTTTTTACCCCATCTCATGAACATAGCAGGTGTCATTTTCAAATCCCCCTCCCAAACCTGTTTTCACGGTCATTCAATAAAATCACATTTCAGTTTGCATTTGATAAATGGCACCTATCATGTTCATATGCTTGAGTAATAAAAATACTATCTTGACAATTCAGGGTCCCAGTCTAAGAAAACAACAGCATTATGTGTGAACCTTTTCATTTACCAGTCATAACAAGTTCACTATTATAACTTGTGTTATTAATTTGTTAATTTTAACTGCTGCACTAGCTATGCCTAACAGCTACACAGCAAATATAAGCATTCAAACATGTGAGGTTGACCCGTGCTTGTTTAGTGTGGAAGCATATCTTTGTTACTGAGGAGTCTTGTGAAGATCCACACTACATAGTAGACAACAATCAAGCAAGAGCTTCCCCATGATGTTGCGTTGGGATAACATCACTGTGAAGGTGGCTACTGACCAATCAGCTTTCCAGATTGTTCCTGTCTAGTGCATAATTATTGATACTCTATCCAATTCAACCCCTCCTCCCCATCTATACGTTCACGTGGAAGAGTTGAGTCTTGGACTGATGCAGACAGAATGCTAGAAATTCCAATTTTTTTTCTCCATTGACACCAAAATACCTTTGTTAGTGATTAAAAAAATATTATACAGTAAGATTTACTTTATTAATCTAAATATTAGTAGAATTATATGTAGTTGGTATTGTACCAAGAAACACAAAATGTTATAGATATAAATGTGGAATAAAGCAAAGCAAGATATTCTATGTGCTGCTAATTGCTTCCGAAGTGTTTCTCCTGCTCTTCCAGAAACTATGCTTTTTTGTCACCCTTCCTGACTCATTGTCTTGGTGATAATAAACTCCAGGAACAGACTGCAGTATGTTAATCCCAAAGTTCCAGGTCACCAAGAAAAGCAGTGATAAGTCTTCACCCAGGAGAGATTTCTTTTCCTTGTTTCATGTTGCAGTGATTATCACAGCCACAGGGACTTATTAGCAAGTTTGCAATAGACACTTCAAGAGTGGAGGGTCAACCAGGCTTTAGGATACAAAGGAATCCCTGATCCTTTGAGTGTATAAGATGTGAAGTCAAACTAGAAGGAAAAATTCCTCCTCTTGGGTTTGATGACAAGGATGAGAAACATTGTGACATTGTATGTGTCTAGTAAGGTATCAGTTCTATGTACTCAGAATAAAATGTTTTAAGTATGCTAGTATAAGCTGAATAGCGTTTATTTTTGCCAAAACCTGTTGTGGATTGACAGTGGGCTAGTCTTGGATCTAAACACCTCCCAAAGTGTGCTTCTTTTATAGGTGAGCATGGCGAATCATACTACACTGTAAGTGAAGCATTTTGACATTGCTAAATCCTGTTTACCAGCTCTGCTCTCTTTCTGTCTTATTCATTTTTAAAAAGCAGTACTTTATAAAACCCACCTATTGTACTCATTTAAGTACTCCAACCAATGACATCATCAGTTACAACTCTACCCATGGCTTCTGATGTAGATGCTGATACTGCTACTTGCCTAAGCTGCAGCACTCATGACAAGATCTGGTCAGAGGCGATATGGCTGTGGAGAGCTTTTGGGATGCTTTTACCCATTATTTCTAATGAATTTGCACAGTGCAGATCTGTGGAGAGGCAGTTTCAGTCTAGTCTTCCTTTTGCACATTTTTACAATGTGTTTTGCTAGAATATGCCTGCTGATTGCTATATATTTAGCCTGGATAGTTCACAAAAGAAATGGTATCTTATTTTCAATGGGGCTCTACATCTACATACTATTATACTGCATTGGGTAAAATCAGAACACACTAAAAACAACATTTTACATCTGGGGGGATATATTAAGTGCCAGATTGATGCACAAGCAGAAAGATGCGTTGCACAGAGGTTGCTCCAGTCAGCACTGATACAATATTCGAAGAGAATGTGCCACCGGTACAGGGTGTGCATACAGTGAAGCCCACCAGGATGAAGCACACACTGCAGAATTCTGCAATAGAGTTACTGCAGCAAACAATGCAGTTTCAAAGGGAGTTAATCCCTTTTGTCATGCAGTAAACCTGTGACACTGCACTTCATCCTGGTGGGCTTCATCATACCTGTTGAAAATGTGACCCTGGATGGCAGTCACAATGCAGACCCCAACTGAATACCTTCCAGGGGACATGCATGGCACATACCAGTATGTGCCACAGCCCCCATGGGTGATATTCAGCCCAGGAATGCAAATGATCTAACTGAGCATGCAGGGTGCAAAGGGGCCTCATGCATGCTCATTACCAGCCCATTTGCATGTTGGCATGGGGATGGATGAATGTGCTGAAGCAACGCTCTCATCCCCAAGCCTCGACCCTGATTGCTCCCATGTGGGACAGGCCATGAAGTCTCTGGTGGTATAGTGGCATCCCCCCACCCATTCCACCAGCCCCAGTCGTACTGGAGTCCAGGCTCTATTGGTCCTATATTATAGGGACCCCAATGCCATCCCTAATTGCACCTGAAGACACCTACAGTCCATGTCCATAGTGTAGTGGCCCCTGTTCCCCCTCAATGGTGCACAGACAGCCCCCTCCCTGCCCCCCAAGCCCATCCCATTATGACAACTGGCTCTGTAATGGGATTGTACCACTCTATTGGTGGGTGGTGAAGCACTCACAGTAGGATGCTGGAATGTGTTATATGTAGGCACGAGCTGTGTGTGGGTGATAACACCTAGTGGTCATACACCTCAGGCACTCGCATGCGGATCCATCATCCCGGTGCCATTGCACTGCTCAGTGTGGGTGATGGCCAATGCTGTACCCACTCACACAGATCTAAAACAGGCATGTTACAGCCGACCTCCCATTTGTTTGTACAATTGTGGAACTACAGATGAACTATCCATAGCCTGAAACGTACACTGCAAATGGTATTACAGGATACCGCACCCCATGGCACCCGAGATACTGCAGCAGTCCAAAGGGTGGCATGTTACACAGGGGAACAGGGGAGACTGTGGACTTGCAGCAGTATAGGACAGCAGGAAGATACAGCATCAGCAAGGCATGCATTGGAGGTATGTCAATTCCCTCTTCAGTTTGTAAGGGATGTACACATGGCTGCATACACTGGTGGATCTGCAGCTGGCATGGTGCCCCAATGGACGGTACAGACAGTTGGGTCATTCCAGAGTGCGGGTCCCCAGCCTGGGTTCAGTGCAGTCAGTGGCTGGCCATGGCAGGGTGTGGAGGGTGGTGCCAGTCTTTGCAACAGGTTGGGTGTGGGGGGAGTGAGGGTGTCTGTGTACAGAGGCAAGGCAAGGCAAATTTTATCTTTCTGGCGCCCAATCCCAGAGGCTCTGGGCGCCATACAAAACATGAATGTTTAATTTATTAATACAAATATAAAAACACACTCAATTACTATATAGAGGCAGTGGATGGGAGTCTCTAGACTATGGATATGGACCATGGTTTCCTCTGGTGTGATTGGGTCTGGGAGTGCCCTACACTATGGAGCTCTTCAAGGATGGACTTGGCTAGATTGGGGATGGAAAGGGGGTACCTCTAGTCCACCAGGGCTGCCAGGTTGCTGTGCACCTGGGTGCACATCTGCAGCCTGCCTGTGGGTGGCTGGCCTGGTTAGGCCAGCTATTTGGGGCCTAACTGTGGGCCGCGGTGTTCTGGACTGTGAGGGGTACATTCCCAGTGAATATGCTGCAGCACAGCATATGCATGGGATTTCCCCCTCCACTTGAACAGCATACCATTTGTGTGTGCCCTGGCTCATTCCCTTGTGGCCAGTACATCCCGCACGTTTGAATATCGTGCTGCTGCGCACTGTTGGAGTTGTGAGGCACATCTCCCTTTTCCACTGGGATGGCTGCGTATCTCCTTTGAATATGGGGGCCCTGGACTAGGTACCATGAATAAATCCATTGTAAAAATGGTAAAATCATGACCCCACTGAAAACAAGATATTGCATCTAATCTGGGACAGCCTGAGTAAATACATTGCAAAAATGTGTAAATGAAGATCCCTGTTACAATGAGATGTAGCATCTCCCCTGCCCTATCCAGGTTACAAAATATTGGATAAGAAATATTCGGTGCTCCCAGAGCCAAATAACCATTGCCCTGTAAGAAGCCCTCATTTTCCCTGTGTTTTTCCCACAGTGGTAGAATCAAATCCTTGTATAAATCTCTGTAGATTTTTTCATAAACCACTGGTTCCTTATTTATGACTTTGTTCTTTATTTATTATATCAGCAGCCTTTTATTAGGAACAGAGCTCTGATTTGCTGCTCAGTATTAGTATTGTGTGTCACGATGGCCTTGGAATGATTTGGATTTATATGCTATGCATAAGGCACAATGGGGAGCTATATGAAATAACAAATATCATGCTCATTATTTTATGAACTATACTCAAAATTAGTAATGGCAAGTCAGCCAGTCTTTCAGAATAGGTTTTAAAGTGCAGGGAGACTATAAACAAAAGAGTGAGAAATACAAAAACAGAATTATGAATGCTGTGATGCTTCCCATCCATTTAAGCCTATTCCCTCTTGTAAGATCCAGCTGCCAAAATGCAGTCTGGGGCCCCAACAAGGTTTCAAAGATTCTGTTCCCAGGAATGTAGATTTTTGCCCCAACTTTCTTAGCAAGATTACAAAAAATATGGGAATGATGGGGGATATGAGGTAGTAGTAATTCTAGCTTTTTCAGAATACTTAGAATGTTCTTTGTGAAAGCCTAGCCTGAGCTAAGACAACTTTGTTTGCCATGCTTTCCAATGGCTCAGGGTACCTTACAATGATAAAGCACTTAAACATGGGAAATAAACAGACATTATACCAGATGCAAAGGCAATTGTGGAGAACATTGGACCACCGCTATTAGCATAGCGCAAAGCTAGACAGTTGCGCTAGGCTACTTTTGACGCATGTTTGCTGTTGCTTTAGGTTTTGTCAGTTTGTTTGAGTAGGGGGGATCTACCCCCACCCCCTTGTTTTTGTAACATAGGGGTGTGGGGGGGCAAAGCTGTTTTTTTAATTTTTATTTTATTTTCTAACCTTTTTAAGCCCCTCGCCGTCCGGTCCTTTTAACTCTACATATTAGTTGTGACATGTTGTTAATTGAATAACGTATCTCCTGTTGTTTTATCAATGTTAGCACCTTACACGAGTTTGCTCCAGTACAGCTTCGCTGTCTGCACTCTCCAAATGTATATTTTATGTATCTAACCTGTCTGTCATCCCTGTCCTAACACCACTCTATTTGTCATCTCCCCCACCTTTCTTGACGAGGTACCTTTGTAAACGAGTCTTTGACTCAAAGGTTGTAAAACTGATCTTACAATAAAATAAAAAAATAAAAAATAAAATAAACTAATAAAAAAGAACTGCTGTGTGATCTGTAAGGCAGATTTAGGTTTAGTGATAGTTGTATATGTAAGGTACATAACCATTTTGAATCAAACAGTGGATAATGGTGCTTTTGAGCACATTATTATATTTGTTTAGAAAAAATACAACTGTGACTATTAGAAGGGATGATTTATTATCTGCATAAGGTGCTTGTCAAGTCCTTGATAGTGCACGGATTGTCACGGTGCTATATCTATATATTCCTTCTGTGTGTTGCTGAGTATCTTTGCTGTTTATTGTCTGTTACTGCTAGTAATTTCTATGCTGCTATGCTTTTAAAATGTCTTTCAATATTTGTTTTTAAATGCACTGTCACTTTAAGCAGCCACCATTTATTGTGCGTGGGCATATTGTAACATGTCCTCCTGAAGACGCACGCTACGTGTGGAACTGGTCGAGGTGTGTTCTACCTGTGGGGCAACTGCTTGCTTTGAATTTGAGCACTGGAGCACTTTTTGAAAAAGATTAAAGGATTTATTGCACAGTGTTAACATGGTTCCAAGTTTTTGTTTGTGTCATCTGCATTGCAGATTTTTTTTATCATAGGCAAATAGGCACACCCTCCCTCTCAAACCCTCCGCAATATCACTGATGTAGTTGTTGAAGAGGAGCAGCCCTAAAACTCACCCCTGTGGCACTCCACTCATCATCCTTGCCATCACGGAGTGCACCCCATTCAGCACTACCCTCTGAGTTCTCCCTGCTAGCCAGGCCTCCACCCAGCCTGCCATTTTCCCTCTCAACCCCATGCTTTCCGTCTTGCTCACCAACCTCCTCCGTCTTGCTGAAGTCCAGATAGGCCACGTCCACTGCCCCTCCCTGGTCAATTACCTGAGTCACCCAATCAAAGAACTGAATTAGGTTGGTCTGGCATGATTTCTCCTTGGTGGATCCATGCTGTCTGCTGTCCTGCAAGCCACACTCCTCCAGATAATTCACCACCCTCTCCTTGATTAATGGCTCCATCACCTTCCCCACCACAGACATGAGGCTGACTGTGTGGTAGTTCTCCTTCAGCTCCCTGCTACCTTCCTTGTGCAAGGGCACTGCATGCTGGCACTCTGCTAGATACTCATACATGCCACTGCACACATGTACATGCATAACAGTGCATGCTAGCACCCTGATAGATACTGATACATGCTACTGCACACATATATACACATGACACTGCATGCTGGCACTCTGCCAGATACTGAGACATGTTACTGCACACATGTATACACATGACACTGCATGCTGGCACCCTGCCAGATACTGATGCTTGCCACCACACACATGTATACACATGGCACTGTATGCTGGCACCCTGCCAGATACTGATGCTTGCCACCACACACATGTATACACATGACGCTGCATGCTGGCACCCTGCCAGATACTGATGCATGCCACTACACACATGTATACCCATGCACTGCATGCGGGTACCTGGCCAGCTACTGATGCATGCCACCACACACATGTATACCCATGCACTGCATGTGGGACCCGGCCAGATACTGATGCATGCCACCACACACATGTATACCCATGCACTGCATGCGGGCACCCGGCCAGATACTGATGCATGCCACCACACACATGTATACATATGCCACTGCATGCTGGCACCCTTGGAGAGAAAGCCAAGAGTTGGAGGAAAAGCCCTGGTCAGCCATTGTGCAGGTAACCCCCCCACAGGCCCATGTATGACTGGCATGGCAGGTTACCCTGCCTCTATTGTGGTCCTGGCCAAGAGCTAGATAACCAGTATGTCCATGAGAAGGTCAGTGATGGGGCAGAGAGGTGATGTCGGGCAAGCTGGGAGATGATAAAAAGCTTGATTAAAAAAGATGCCCCCTGCACACCACCTCCTCCCACCCCCACTCACCCACAAAGGAATGGATACAAACTGGTGCCACAGCAGGTGAATGGCACAGCCCTGCTTCAACACAGCCAGCCACCATCTACTGAACAGAACCCAGTGTGTGTTCTTATAGTAATTACCTTATTCGCTCTAGCTGGAGCTAATCAGGTGCTTACTATAGCTGTGCACACCCAGATCCACTCATTACAAATGGATCCAGGCTCATGTTCCTATAGTAATCCCCTGACTGGCTCCAGCCAGGGCCTATCATATACAGTATAGGACCACATGCCCAGTTCCATTCAGTAGATGGTTGCAGGCTGAGGTGGAGAGAGGGCTGTGCTGGTCTCTCAACATGGACTAATATGCATCCAGTTCTTTGTGGGTGAGCGGAATTGGGAGGAGGGGGGTGGGTGCCACAGGGTGGTGGTATGGGGGGGTATCTTTACTGGGTCTGGCAGGTTCGTAGTGTGGGTTTTATGGACAGTTGATGGGGGTGAAGATGGGCTTTTTTCATGATTCAGGAATTAAATAAATCATCATTTTTTACAATTACAAGCACTTCACTCAGACAGTGAGGACTTTGGTAGGATGCTACTGAGGATGGGGGATGGGGTTTATTACTGGATGGTCAGGGCAGATGGAGAAGGGTGAGAAAGTATTACTTTATGGGTGGAAGCGGTTGACTTTAAAAATACTGTGCATAGTGGTGTTTCACTGGTGAAGTGCCACAACTTGTGTCTTCATCAGGTGAAGGGCTAACTTTGCCAGGTGAAAAACTACATGTAGTCATCTCCTCTCAAAGGGCTAACTTTGTCAGTTAAAGAACTATGTGTAGTTATCTCCTGGCATAATGCTAACTTTGCCGGGTGAAGAACTACATGAAATCCCATTTCACACTCTGTGAAGCTGGGAACTTCATGAAGCACGTCACATAGTGACTTAACCCGATGGCAGACACCTGTAACCTGTGTCTGAGACACTCTTCACACAATAATGGCCCAGGCCAGGAAGAGCTGGAGATATGCAAAATGTTACACAAACTGACCACGTAACTCTGTACTGTGTACATCCTATTTACATACTATGATTCATGATGGAGGCCAGTTGAACCGACAGTTGTTCATGGCAGCGCAGAGAGGCACTAAGTGAATAGGCCTGACTCCAGGGAAACATGGACACTCCCCCAAAATTCAGTTCATTTATTAACCAGGTGAGTGGACTGAGCAGAGTTTCCCTTTCTCAGGAATGACACAGACCCATTGGTACAGACAGTAAGTATACAAAAGGCAGCAATGCAGTTTACAGTCCACATACTATCTCAGTACAAACAGAAATACGTACGATACCCACAGGTAATTGGTAAGCTATTCCAAAGTATTGGTGCAGCATAGGAAATGGCTTTCTGACCCATGGTAAGAATTATTTCAACTCTAAAGAGGAGGTTTTGGCCATCTGATTTTAAGTTTCTTGTGTTTGGTTTGGACAGGAGCAGATCAGACAGTGGTGATTTACCAGCAGCTTTCAGTGGTTAGTCTATGAAGCAGCCAAGGACCAATGATCTTCGAGCAGCTAGTGAGAGCCATCCTAGTAACATAGAAACATAGAAGTTGACTGCAGATAAGGACCGCAAGGCCCATCCAGTCTGCCCATTTCTTTTTCTACTACGTTATGAATGTGCCATAGGCCTGTACTCTGGCAATGGCCTATCTATTCATACTCATCTGTATTGCTCCCTTATACCTATCCCATGCCTGTTTGAAGCCGTGCACTGTATTCCTATCCACCCCTTCCTGAGGTAGGCAGTTCCATGTATCCACCACCCTTTCTTGAAAAAGAACTTTCTCACATTACCCCCTTAATCAGCCTCCCTCTAATATTCTGTGACCGCTTGCCATGCTATTTTTCTTATATTGAAACATGTTAGATTCTTTCACCTTGTTAATGCCCTTAAGATGTTTGAATGTTTCAATCATATCACCTCTCTCCCTCCTTTGCTGTAGGGTATACTTATTGAGCTCTGTTAATCTGTCCTCATATGTTTTCTGATGCAGTCCCTGCACCATTTTGGTTGCCCTTCTCTGGACTGCCTCTATTTTGTTAATGTCCTTGTGCAGGTGCGGCCTCCAGTACTGCACGCAGTACTCCAGGTGGGGCATAAAGTCCACTGTGGTGGCTTCTTGGGGTGTCAGAAGTGTAAAATGGCAGATACTATTACAGGTGGCATTAAAAAATTGTCTGTTGCTGTACTGGTCCTTTTACAACAAGAAATACAAAATAGATGATTTAGGTCCAGTCATATAATGCCTGTGCTCTGCGGACTGCACTGGCTGCCAGTTTGCTGGTGAATCACCTTCAAGGTCGGTCTGCTGACCTATAAGGCCCTACACGATCAGGGACCTGCTTACCTGAAAGATCTCCTTTGTCCCTACTGTCCCCCCTGCTCTCTCCGATCCACTGACGAGGGATTGCTAGAGATTCCCAGGGTTCGTTTAAAAACTTCAGGGGCCAGATCTTTTTAGTTTCATGGCCCCAGCCCTGTGGAATTCTCTACCTCGTCAGGTGCGAAATTGCCCGACTGTCCAAAGTTTTAAAGGAGCTTTGAAAACCTTTCTTTTTAGTAAAGCTTATAATGATTTTTGAATATTTTAATGTTGTTTTAATTATTTATTGTTTTATGTTATATTGTACAGGCACCTTGGTTTAAGAAAGGCACCTTATATAAATAAAGAATGATTGATTGATGATACCTTTTATTGGACCAACAGAGATTTACAGAACATCCTTAAGCTTTCAAACTTACAGAGTTCTTCTTCAGAATGGGAGGTGGTATGAAGTCACTGTAGGTCATTGGTGTTGGCAGAGTTGTATGCTACAGATCTACAGTTTAGAGTTGGAGGGTGGTCCATCTGGCTACTGAGAGCCTACCTTCTGGGGTCAGATAGTGTTTGAGTTTGGCTGCCCCAGTTTCTGGTAAATAGATTTGTATGTTTGTGCAATGTGTTGGGAGAGACTTGGATCAAGGTACATTCCCAGGGTATTTGAAGAAGAATACTTGCTCAATGGGAGCAACCCATACATCAAGGACCAGCAGATCACTTTCGTGCTTGTTCGGGTGAAGTTTGGAGACAAATAGTAGGGTTTTTGACCAGTTTGTTCTGAAGGAACCAATGCTGTGCAAAAATTAGCTTTTAACATTTGAGAGCTATCTGTGGTAGAGTTTGAACTGGTAAGCTGAATTAAATTGTCTATATACAGTATACAGTGTACATACTGTATGTAAATGATAATGAGTTTACAAAGATGGAAGATAAGAGTGGACTCAAGATAGATTCCTGAGGGGACCACTTTGATAACCGCAGTCAGAGTTGATAAGGTGTTTGTTTAGGTACAGTATCTGCTATGTAGTCTTGCATATGGTTAGATAAGCAGCTTCTAAACCGCTGTACACAATTGTTTGTCAGCAAGACGAAAAATAGCCAATGCAGCAGGAATTTATGGTGAACCAGGTTAAAGCATTGTTCAGGTTCACAAAGATTGCCCCATTAGGCAACCTTTGTCCATGGCCCTGGTCATGTGGTCAGTGAAACAATATATTGGTGGTGCCATGTTTTGTCCTGAAGCCATGTTGTTTCAATGAGAATAGATTGTCTTTGTACAGGTACTCACTGATCTGTGAGAAAACACCCTTTTCTAGTGTTACCCAGGCACCGTATTATAATAACAGACTACTATACCTGCCTTGTGGGATCACCAAAGTTAAGGGGCCTGGGTTCTTGTTCAGGTGGAAAGGGTGGGGGGTTCTTTCTCAATGATAAAGTAAACAGTGCGGTGCCTCCACCCAGAGTAATTTATAGTGGACCAGATGGTCTAGTAGTACAACCCCCCTGGGATGATGTACCTACCCACCTCCCCTTCCAGTCACCCCACACACTGAATATCATTAACCAGTTCAGTACTTTGCTACACATGCAGTTTTTGACTGTCGCTAATAATATGCACGTAGACAGCATTCAACGACAGCAGTAAGGTATTTATTAATAGGGGATGGGGTCTGGGAGAAATAGTAGCAAGTGTTTGTAGCTTGTAAATTGGAAGAGCAATAAAAACATGAACAGCTTTGCTCACCCCAACAGCAACAACATGAAGATAGCCCTTCTCCCCACTGGTACCAGTATCCCTTTAAGTCTATCTGGGTACCCAGACTCGGAAAGGTGCAGGCCTGAAACGTTGCAGTGGGTTGGCCAGCACTCGTGCACTTTGAAATGAAGAACAGAGAAACTATTAACTTGTTGTGTATATCCCCCGGCCAGGGCAGACCCTGGGCTTACTAATGGTTTTGGAGTCCTCTGTCCCAGGGTCTGACACGTACAGGTTTGGCTAACTCTAGGGCTGTTAACAATACTATGGATGGCAGCTTGGACTGGGGACTAGTTGCTTGCAGCTTGTCACCTTCTTAAGGCTGGATTGGGCCAGTTCCAGGGACCATGGACCACGCACCTCCAAACAGCAATGCCTAGCAGTAGCACCACTAGGCCGATTCCCCAGACTGTCCCTCTGGAAGTGGTTCCTATTTGTAATGCAGGAATCACAGTTTCTGTGGCTTCTCTGTGCTTGGACAAAGAGAAATTTTCTGCAACCAGATTGGGGAATTTCCCAGATCAAGGAACAGTCTCTTTTGTGGTGTCCCAGCTTTCAGACGGAAAACAACAGCCTCTGTGACTGTGTCCCACACTTCAGGCAACAGTTCTCAAACACTCTCTGGCTCCCCAGGCACAGGAGCGTACTGTGTACCTCCCGATGCTGATTTGGGCTTATGGCAGACCTTCAGTCTCTGGCAGAGTCAGTCTCACACCCACTCTGTTGCTGAGGGGTCTCGCTCAGAACACCACAGAAGTACTTTGCTGAAGTCTTAGCCACTGAGAGCTGGCTCTCCCAGACAATGGAGAATGAATCCCCTTCTCACATGCAGATGCAGAAGTCACTGGCCCCACACGCCTTCACTTTGATAACGCTCCCCTGTTCACAGGGAGCAGAGCCGTAGGAAGGCATTTTGGTGCCCTGGGCAAGAGACTAATTTTGCGCCCACCCCTCCCCCCTTGAAAAGAGCCAGGGGGGTCTGTGGGTCGCAAGACCCCCAGTAGCTCTGAGGGGTTTACATGCTCTGTGGGGAGTTTGGGGGCTTTTCTTGAAGAAAAAACACACATTTATTACATGTTGCCTACCCCTGATGTTGCACAGTTGGATCCTGTTTTTTCTGAACCCTCCCCAACCTCTTAAATCTTCTCTTTTGTACCATGGCATCTCATAAATATTATCACCATAAATGATAAAATCTATATATTTCTTAGGTGTGCTCATAACTGTAATTATGCTTTTCAAAAGAATCACATATGTACCTTTTTCCTGATTTCAGTTTATTATGTTATAATGCAACTATGGTAGTCTGGGGTGGACAGACTCTGGATAGACCAGAAGGCAGAAGCAAGATGGTTCAAATTAAATCACAGCATAATACTGTATATATGGTATTGTTTATTTGAACCACCTTGATTCTGCCTTTTCCAGAATCCAGACAGACTGCACAACAGACTGCAGACCACTAATTTAAAAATAGATGCATTAAAATATAACATAATAAGCTGGTAAATCAGGAGGAAACAGTACATTCACACTGCACAATTGCTGTGAAGACTAGAGCAGTTCTAGGAAACATATTATTTTGGGTATTTTACTACTCAGAATCACTATTGTAATGTGTGTAATGCGTGTATGTATGTGTGTGTGTATATATATATATATATATATATATATATATATATATATATACGCACACACACACACACACACGCACATGCTAAATACAACCAGTGCCAGTGCTGCTTCTGCACAGTGCATGGCTAGCTGTCATGAGTGCTGCAGCTGATTCTTCATTAAATAGCAGTGAGTCTGGTACAGAGTACTAGTACTAGGAGACTGGATCCAGGCTGGCAACATCACTAAAGCAATAAATCACTGCCCCTACTCTCAAACACATGAACAGGAATTAAAATCTCTAATGGCTGCATATATGGAGGGGGGGGGCAAGGCCCCAGTCTCAGTACTACTTGATACAGCAAAGTAGTTAGTGTGACCTTTTAGCACAAGCAGCAAAAATGTAACCCTCTTGGTCCAAGTCTTGGCTAAATTCAACTGGAATCTGGACCCCTTCCTGAATGGCTGAGACACTTCAGGATAGTGTGGATGGGTGGGTGGGGCTACCACACAAATGGGCCACAGTACCATTCACATAAATGTGGCAGCCCTTCCACAATCGGTCTCAGTTTTGTGTACCTAGGGGTTGACATTGGGTCACCAGGGAGTGAAGCCACTAGGCCATGAAGGATCTGGAATCAGTGACCCACAAGGGCCCTATATTCGAGGATTATAGGTTTAGGAGGGGGGGATGCTTTTCAGGCTGGATGCCCCTGTGCTGACCATTACACCCGATTCACAGAATGGCATTCACTGAGATTAGTGCAATTCCAGTTTGTGACTTGGTCCCAAGTGCAATCCAGCCTGTGTTTATACCCTCTAACAATCAGAGGGAAAAATTCACCCGGCATTGTGTACTGTATGGCACAATCGTGGAAGCAAAATGGTGCAGCCAGTTTCCACCCATGAAGTGCTGCTACCCACCATAGTTACTCAAAATTGAGACCCTGAGGTTAAAAGAAAAAAAGACTGCTGTGATGCACCAAATAATGAGGAGTGAAGTTGATTTACTTGTTTGGACAATTTGCACTCCTTCACAGTGAAGGAGTGTGCTGCAAATTGCACAAACAAGTAAATCTGTTCCCTCGACCCCAGCAGTTAATTTTACGTTACTGTAGGTAGGTAGTTCATTTCAATCAGTGGCGACACAGATAACTACCTAACCACCCAGACAGCTCTTATGTACCCCAGGGAATCTACACCTGTGTCAAGTTATCACTAAGTAGTCTCACATCTCTTTTGGAATGGATTTCTGCGTTTCTAATTACCCTTACCCTGAAGAAAATTCTTACTTGTATGGTACAGGAAAAGCCTAATTAATCAATCATTTTATTCAGGAGTGGACTAATTTAAATATTCAGAAGTTTCCAAACTTTCCATGTCTTGTCTTTTACTCTTTCTTTCTCTCTGTTTTGAAATGATTTTAAAGCAGAGAAAGAATGTAACATCTTCAGAGCTGAAGGGTCCTGACTAATTATTAAAGCAAGTAAGCAACATCTCATTCTCGAGTCTCAATCTACTCTGACATTCTTGGCTCGACACAAAAAACAGAATTTATTTTAAATTGATAACTTGAGTTGCTTGAACTTTTTTGAATAGTGTTGTTTATGTTGTGCACTGAGACTGTGAGACAGAGGAAATTAAATATGCTGACTCCCTGAGGTCAGCAGTGCCGCCTCCTGGAGTATTAGGATGTGGGAAAGCAGTGCGGGGGAGCCTGCATGATGTGGAATGTATCACTGGGTGTGCAAGGGATGCGGGGCAAGAGAAGGAGAGAAAACGACAGGGTGGGAGGGATGGTGCCGTGCTGCCTGCTTGCACTATGGCAGTCAGCCTGCCAAACTTGACAGAAGAGCCAAAGATGGGGCGGGTGGCGGCAACTGTCAGCTTCTTCACTCCCATCCCACTGTCCCAGTCGGAGTCCCGTGAACTACTACTACAGCAGCCGGTCACTACACCACCCACCCACAAAGCCAGGCTGTGGGCCCAATCAGATTGGGCCCGCAGCCCGGGCCTGGCAGTCGGCTGGCGTGGATGAGAGCCGGCAACTGGCTAGATTTCTTTCCCATTCCTCCTCCTGATGATGATATCAGTGCAGTATCTGGATCAGATCAGTACATGATTTCCAATTTAAATTCCAATTCCATTTTTTCAAATCGAGAAAATTACCCCCCCCCCCCGGCCGTGGCCAGCACCACCACTCTACAGATACACTCATTTCAGAAATTAGACTAGAGTTCAGACTCACTTACACAGTCCACACAAAACTAAACAGCAAGCAGGGCACAAATTTGATTTTTAAACAATATGGAATTCGCCTTTTGGGGGATCACACACAGGAGACAGGACGACAGACTTATTACTAATATGCTTATGCTTACAATTAAAAATCCAAGATGGTCTGGACAGGACCTCACTAATGGATCTCTCGTCTCTCACACCTCTTTCTCTCTACTTTCACAAGTATCACAATAATATATGAATGTCTGGCTGTACTCTCAGTCTTAGTGTCAACCACTTGCTTGTACCTTTTATAATGTGCGTTGCTGACCCACCTACAGTTTCTCTTTCTTTCTCACTCGCTGTACTACACACCACCACCACATGACTATTTGCCTGCAGCTCATATACCCCCCAAACTTGCTGATCTTTGGCAGATGCACCCCTGCTGACAGCAAGTTATAATTACAGTTTAAGTGAGCAAAAAAAAATTTAAAGTAGTATTGCAAGTGAATAAATACCCAAGCTTCCATTGAAAATTGCGCCCCTTGGAGGCTTGTGCCCAGTGCTGGAGCACCGCCTGCCCCGCCCTTTCTACGGTACTGACAGGGAGTCTCTCTTTCCACACTTTCCGCACAAGTTCACCCTCACGAACACCTCCACCAGACTGAACTACTCCCCACGAGCTGTGTCTCCCAACATCTCTACAGCCAGGCGCACAATCTCACTGCACAATACAGCTGCCCATCACTGAAATTAATATGTATGAAGCTAGCTATATGGCTGATTAGTCAAAAGAAAAGACGACAAAAACGTTGTTCACACCCCCTACCCAGGAGCCATAGCTGCAGTCCATGAAGCTCCTTGATTCCCAATTGGTCAGTGCAGGGTCAGGGGTTACCAAAATGGCGTCCACGTAAACAAATGATCACTATTCCCAGGAATAAAGTCTTTCTGCAGACAAACCAAATAATGGTAACAAACACAAGTTGCGCAGTCTGAAAGCTATCCCTCTCTACGGTCATCCAATTGATGAATAGGCACAGGCAGAGTCCTTACTTATGTGTTGCTGGAGTGCCCTTAGTGCTAAATCCCCTTGTGACTTGTGAAAACACATTCACTGTGGGCTGAACATATTTTAAAGCAACAGTGTACACTTTAAACAGTCATACATTTAAATACAAGTTCACATTCCTCTGTTATAAGGATGCGTGGCCGAACTTCTCACATGTGCACTGGGATCCCAGAAGTCGGAACACACTACTAGGGCATAGATGCAGGCACAAAGCTAGAGGGCCTGCAATACTTCACATAATCTCTGAGGACTTCTCCACCTCCATGCAAAGGGGCTGCACACAAAGGATGACCATAGCACTTCAAGGGCACAGGGAACCCAGGACTGGCAGCAGCAGATTATAGGGGGCATTACTACTAAGCCCCAGCTGAGGCAGGGGTTACAATAGAATTTTGCTCAGTTAAAAAAGTATGGAGATGGGGCAATACTTTTTGTTGTGCAGGGAGTTACCACCTTTGTGTATGGAGACAACTGCATCAGCTTTACAAATCTGGGGTGCTCTCTGAGTGCATAGTGAAAGGTTCTAAGTAGTTGTTAGAAGGAAAGAGATAGGACCGGCTATTAATTTTAAAAATGTGGTCTCTAGACCACCACATCCAGCACTTTTCTGGCCCAATAGAGTTTTGAGCTATTGATTGTGCTGGGGTAACTTTGTCAAAGTGAATAGAAGGGTGCCACCCTACTGGTGCAGAGGTAGCACTACAGCTTACAGTGCTTATAACCTGAGTTTAGGAGTGAATTCAGGATGTCAAAAGGTTGGCTGAGGAGAGAAGGAAAAGGCTTTCAATGGACCTCTGTCCTCTCCAGTAAGGGAGGAACATGGCACCTGGCACAAGCCTGGCCAGATCCTAATGGCAGCTGGGGGGCAAGGATCCAGGGGCCTCAAATCTGGGGAAGAAGCAGTGGTGGCCATCAATGTCCTCCATGCAGGAGCATGTGTAATGATGTCTTAGACGGCGCTGCATTCTCACCCCTCCTGGGGAGAAAACGGGAGAAAATTCTGGCTGGTGGCAGGGGAAGGACTGACCCTTCATAGGCCTCACTCCCAGAACATAGTCTTCCCCCAACTGAAGATTCATTCCACAGCAATTGGGTCACACCTGTTATGAGGGGGAAGCCATGGAGAAGGTAGGTGTTAGAAGGTAAGACCATGGGAAGCCGAGGTGGTGGGGCTGAGAGGGTCAGATCTGAGAGGGGCCCAGCCAGACAAGGGGATAAATAGACCACAAAAAAAAAGAGAAGAGGAGTGGGTGGTTCCAGTAGTTGGGTCTTCTATTGTAGGACGAGGCAGGTTTACTTTCTCAGACAAGTTAAGTTTGAAAACTGACATGTCTGTGAACGTGGAGCTGATAAGGCACTAGCTTGACTCAGGGTAATTTATAACCTGATTGTCTAACCGAAGAGTGCTTATTTTTTGGTTTTGAGCCTCTGGTAAGTAGTGAATTTATAGCTGCCCTAAAGTTATGTGGGTTGCTAAGATTCTTTAGCTGCTGTTCTTGAAAGAAGTTTGATTTGAGGTTTCCTTTTTCCCCTTACTGCTATTTCGCAGGTATCCGTTTTTTCTGTCAGTCACTCGAGTCAGACTGCCTGAATTTGTTTAAAGCCTTGACTCTGGATTTCACTAGGGAGAGGATTTTTGTTTTTATGCTTTGGTAATCGAGTAAGGCCCACTAGGCACAATTCCTGTTTACAGGGGCAACCCATAAGCGCTAGGGAGGTTAAGTGAATTGTTCAGGGTCACACAGTATGCAAGTGGAGGTTGTCAGAATCAAATACAGGTCTGCTGCATGTACCAAGCTCATTCACAGCTTGTTACTCTAGTCTCTGGGCTCTATTGCCAGCCACATTTCTTTGTGTATCCATTCACTGACCCCTCCCCCCAACCTAGCATTGTCAGGGGACAGGTTTCTCTAAAATTTCCGAATGCTTCTTGAGGGAAAAAGGAACAACAGGATGCACATCCATGGTAGATTCTGAGTAGGACCAATCAGTGCAATTAATGTCGTATCAAAGATTCATTTTTTTTGCCAAGTCTCAGAAAGTAATGCTTCAACGTATTACTTCAGGCACCTTACTATTCCAGTCACAAAAGACTGGAGCACAGTCACTGCTTGAGGAATATGCCTTGACCACCCCCCTTTATGGATGCGGACTGCCTCGAGAGGAGCTACACAGACATGTCCACTGAAGATAGCCAGCTAATAATATAGTGTAGTGGTTTAAGGCTCTGAGCTGCAAATCTGGAGACCTGGGTTTGAATCCCACAGCCCCCACTTGCATACTGTGTGACCTTGAGCAAGTCACTCTACTTCCCTGTGCTCCCAGGTCACACCTATAAACAAGCTTTCAGCTTAGTGTGTTACTCCTGTTAAAACAATTTGAAAAAAAATAATAATATCCCACATATTCCACTGACCAGAATCGAGCTGGTACCAGAATGTGCCTGGAACTCAAAGGATTCTGGTGTACCTATAACCCCCAGTGAGACTTCCAGCTGGAATGTCCAGCCACCCTTCAAAACACCTTCACTGACTCTGGGAATGGCTGCCACACCCCCACCAGAATAACCATGATTCTGACAGGTCAGGGTGGGCATTCCATAATTCAGTGCCAATGTTCCAGAGGGTAGAGGGATATTCTGGCTGGCAGTCCAGTTGGTGGCAACTGGTACACCAGGATCATTCTGTTTCTGGGTGCATTCCTGTTCTGGATGGTTACCAGTTGTCATCTATACATACAAGGCAGGAGGGTCTCCTGTTCAGCCTGTGCAGGTGCAGCAGTGCTCAGAATATACTGTGCAGCATTGAAACCAAGTGTGCTGCACACTTACAGTGGTTTCATGGGGTGTGCCATTGATTATGTGCAGTCATGACCTTTGTGACCTCCCCCACTGAAGTTGCTGCTGATCCACCAATAGAAACACCACCACACTGGACACCCAGGAATCAGTACAATAATCATGTACTCCTGCCACCAGTGTGTGTACACCTGACAATGAGCAACACACAGGCCTACGTCCCCGCCACCACCACTGGCCACACCCCGAGACCCAGATCAAACAGACTCCAGCCTTCCCTGGGACATACGAAAACAAACAACTGAAGCAAAATATGCCAATTAAAGGTTTATTTAGAATAGGGCTGGGGTGGGATATGGGTTAGCAAGGGATGACAGGTGCAAGAAAAGTATATCAGTAGTCAATTTTCTGCCATTGGCAAGGTCGGGGTCCTCACATGATGTCGATTGCTGTCCATCTGGAAAATATAAAGTAAGAATATATACTAAGACAGTGCATGTGGCACATAATGGGTGACACATTATTACACATGGCAAACATGTACTGTATAAGTGATTGTGAATCCACTCAAAAGCTAGCCACCAGTGGGCCACATGTGGCTTTACACAGCCATGTATCCCTCTCCATCATGTCCTAGGGTGAGGGGAGTATGGATGCCTCACCCTCAAGGATTGGGGGGTGGTGCCCCTGATCTAGCCTGGCCTTCTCCTTGGCTGCACGACATGCCAGCAATAGTCTGAGATTCATGTCCTAAAAGGACGTACACTGTTAGTCACCGACAGCACAATGTCTGCAAAGTTCATAACTTTGAGAGAGTAGTAACAGTGAACACACTTATAATATGGAAGTTGGCACACCAGTTCACGAGTGTATTTGTCATGTACATCAAACAGTCCAGTAAGCCATAGTCGCTAAGGGTGACATGATTGGGGTAGCTGGTCTGGCAGGCGCTTATTCAGCCTTTATTGATGCAGTCAGGTATGGCTTGTTGCCACACTTCTACGAAACTCTCCATCCACAATGGCCTGTGTTCACAATGCCCACACTGTATCTTGACAAGTGTTTATGTCTAAGGTGACAATACATGCAGGGTCATATGCAGGCCATACAGATACACCTTGTATAGCACAGAGATATCAGTGAACAAACTGTGTGTAGAACATTGATATGTTTATCCCCCCGGCAACCACAGTCATTTTCCATGTGTGTACCCAATCCTAACTCTCCACGGGTACTCCATGTAGTGCAGACCACTCCAGTACAGTACAGAGGCTAGACTCGGTGATGCCGACCAGCAGGCACAGACATCATGGGTCAACCACATCCAATGGTGCTACACAGTCCTGTGGTGGATGAAGACAGCATGAGCGACACAGATTATGAAGTCACTAGCACCTACACCACCCACAGACATGGTACACAGGGTACATGACCTGGTACATCACCCATCCCAACCCATGTACCCTCAGCACAAACTGGCACATCTCATAACACCCCAACACTCACCTATAGGTACATTCAGCTATAACCACCAATACTGCCGTCACGCACACTCACAAAGCATTGTTGTGCACTATGTCACAGCACTGAAAAGGGTGCATATCATGCATCTGACTTTGTGCTGGTGGCCCTTTAAATGCTAGCCTTGTTGAACAAGCATTTGGTGGACATGACCATGGGCATGTTCCTGAGCTGTGTGGCTCATACTAAAGGCTTGTGGAGTAGGAGTAGGTACTGTATCTAGACCCATCGAGCCTGCCCTCATGTTTTATTGATGGTATGCACAAACACAACCCCCCAACCTTCATTAAAACACCCAGACCCCTCTTTAATTTGTCAGGTTTGTTTATTGCCACCAGATTTATTAGTAGTGAGCTCCAGAGCAGGACTTATCATTGTGTGTAGCTGTAGCAGCATTTCCTTCCGTCATGTTAAACATGCATTTGTCAATGCTGAATGTTTGCTTGCTGGCATTGGCATTGGTAGTGTAGGAGTTACAGAGCTGCATAATAGGAATGGCAGTGAAGTACTGAACTAAAGCCAACCCTGCCACCACCCTGCAGAGAGTGACAGGCATTGGGGTGTGCCTTTGGGTCATCAGGCATAACGGCCATGCCATTTCACCACACCCTATCCTGCAGACACCGACAAGTGTCACAGTGTGTCTTGGGGTCTTTGACCCTTATGCTCACCCCATTTCATCATGAATTACGATGAGATGGGTGCTGTATAGGAGAATGGGGTGAACTTTAGGGTCGAAGAGTCCAAGGCATACCTCGATGCCTCTCACTGGCTGCAGGGTGTGGAATGGTATGAGCATTACAGGCGACAATCCCAAGTCACACCCCTGATGCCTGTCAGTCTCTACAGGGTGGGGCGTTATGGTTGGAAACCCTAATGCCTCAGGCATTCGTTGGTATTTTCACTCCAGATTTACAACATGGGTTTTTTGGGACCCCCACCTTATGAACAGTGGCAATATCAGTTCGTTAGCCAAAAGCTGATTTTGCACAGCGACTACACCATTTGTCACCACTAGTGCGAAAACACATTTCGAACAGGATGTGAAAAACAACAGCTGTACTGTTCATGGGGAGGTGTAAAAAATGCCAATGTTGAAAATCTGCAGTGAAAATATTAAAAAAACTGGTGAAGTCATGAGCGTGAGTAGAAACTGCGGAACGCACACCCGTAATGTAATTAGTTTGGGGATTTTTTTACAGCAGATTGCCAACACAGGCATTTTGGGACCTCTGCTTATCTCTGCTTAATGTCACTGACATTTTCCTAATCTGTCCTGAACAGTGATTTCCCACAGCGACCATGCAATTCTGTGCTAGAAGTGCGAAAACACATTTCAGCCATGGTGTGAAAAATGACAGCTGTACTGTTCATAAGGAAGTGTGGAAAAATGCCAGTGGTGGAAATCTGGACTGAAAATATTACAAATTCGTGAACTTACGAGAGTGCGTGGAAACTGCGCAATGCTCACTCATAACACAGTAATTTTATGGACTTTTGTCATCAAATTGTTAACATAGCCATTTTAAGACCTCTGCTCATGAACAGTGTCACTGTGATTTTCTTAATCTGTCCCAAACATTGATTTCGCACACCGACTGTGCCACTGTGCGCTACATGCACAGAAACTCATTTTGGGCAAGATGTGAAAAATGACAGCTGTACTGCTCATAAGGAGGTGTGGTAAAATGGCAATGTTGAAAATCTGGAGTGAAAATATTAAAAATCCACGAACTTACGAGTGTGCGTAGGAACTGCACATCGCATGCTAGTAAAACAGTCATTTTTGGGAACGTTTTAACCAAATTTTCAACATAGGGTTTTTGGGGGCCTACCTCATGAACTGTGACACTGTCGTTTTGTAAATCGGTCCCGAAAGGTGGTTCTGTGCAGTGACCGTGAAATCACCTTTCAGGACTGAATAAAAAATGACAGTGCCAGAATTCATGAGGTGGAGTCCCAAGAACCCCATGTTGAACATTTGGTGAAACAATTCCCCAAAATGCCTGAGATATGCATCAAAGTTAAAAAACCCTATTTATTCCATTATACAGCTTACGGCATTTCCTCAGTTCGCGGTCGGCTTTGAAGAGTGCAGACATAATTCCAGGTCCATCAAGATTTATCGCGCTTGACTGGAGGTAAGTATGGGGTGTGGGGAGGAAGGGTGCGAGGGTGGGCGCGGTGGGGGCAGGGGATCAAGACAGTCGGCAAGGGACTGTTTTTCTTACAGGTCATTTTTTAAAGACGACGGGACTTTTGCCATGCTGGGGTGGGCTCCCAGTGTGGCAGCTGGAAGGCTGTTTGGGGGGGCAGTGGAGCCGATGGGGGATTTGGCACCCCTGTCAGCCATATGGACTGTTGCCATGCTGGGGTGGGCTCCCAGCGTGGCACCTGGAAGTCTGTTGGGGGGATACTGTGGAGCCGACGGGGATTGGGCACTCCCGTCTGCCTTATGGACTGTTGCCACGCTGAGGTGGGCTCCCAGCATGGCACCTGGAACTGTGTTGGGGGGGAGCTCAGTGGAGCCGAAGGGGGATTGGGCACCTCCATCAGCCATACAGTGTGTGGGGGGGTGCACGGGCGTGCTGGGGTGGGCTCACAGTGTGATACTTGTTGCGGGTGGGATGGAGCTGTCTATGACAGCTGTTTCAGTGCAGTGCCTACATGTTCCCGCCACTGACTGCAGCATTTTTTTGCTTTCAACTGTAAGCCACTGCATCTGAACGGCTGTCATAGACAGCTCCAGCATTCATTGGAGTGCTGCAGCTGAGCCTGCAAAAGGCAGCAGGGCATTGGAAGTGGGTGAGGCACACCTACGAATTCTCATATGGTGGCACTATGTTTCTTGCACATGCATGCAAGCAAACATAAAAATCTACTTTCTAACTATGACCGCTTATTCTGTTTTTATCCCCAAATGTAAATTCTTATTTATTCCTTAAGTCTGAATCCCCTATTGTTTGTACATAAGCATGAGATCCCTTCTTAGCCTTCTCTTCTTCCAACTAAAAAGGTTCAGTATGTCCAGCGCCTCAACTCTCAGTGCCACTGGGCCAGAGGGTTGAGGCACTGGACAAATTAGACCTTTTTAGCTAAAAGAAGAGAAGGCTAAGAAGGGATCTCACACTTATGTACAAACAATAAGAGATTCAGACTTAAGGAATAAATAAGAATTTACATTTGGGGGATAAAAACAGAATAAGCAGTCATAGTTAGTTAGAAAGTAGATTTTTTAAAGTGACAGAAGGAAATGCTGCTACAGCTACACACAATGATTAGTCCTGCTCCAGAGCTCACTACTAATAAATCTGGTCACATTATACTGTACAAAGCTGACAAATTGCAGAGGAGTTTGGGAACGACCTCAGGTGTTGGAGGGTCAGCCAGGGGAGGAGGAGGAGGAGGAGGAGGATGGAGCATCCCGGGGCCTGCTCTCCTACTCCAGGAGGGTGGGGAGGGACACCGCATTCCTACTGGCTCCTGGTGGTGGCTGGTAGATGCAATCCTCAGGGTAATAGAGGGTCGAGTGCGGGCAGACATCCAATGTGCAGTACGTGGAAGTGCGTACTGCAGCGTTAATGATGTCCCTGCACAACCATGTCACATGGGGGGGTTCCAGGGAGAAAAAATGACTTCAGTCCTCCAGTGCTCATGAAGGTCTGCCCCTGCGGCACTGCACCAGATGCTCCCAGGTAGCTTCCTCTGGTTCTGACTCCCCAAGGGGTCTTCCGTGCTGTTGTGGTGCGCAACATGGCCTGGGAGAGGGTGACAGGGTGAGGAGGTTGCAGCTCAGGCACAGCGCCCAGTGCAGGAGCCGCCAGGGACAGACTGGAAGGGGAACCATAGGACCACCCTAGCTGAGGAGGTAAGGCAGCTAAAATAAATAAATAATAAGGGCCGGCCCATCGGCGCAGTGGTTGGATTTCCACTTGCAACACTGGCGACCCGGGTTCGGGAATGGACCTGGGTCATCGGAGGGTCAGCCGGGAGGGGGAGTTGGATTGAGCATCCTATGGACTGCTCTCTTTCTCCAGGGGGAGGGCGTGGGATGTCGCCAATGCACAGGGAGCCCCGGAGGAGGCCAGGGGTCCCACAGCAGATGGTGCCAACAAGGAACACAGGGACAGACCCTGGCATCATTGCACGTTCCCAACCCCCACAAACAGGGGAAAAACCTGCCCACCTGCCACCCCTATGAAGCCCGGCCCGGCTGCACTCGGCTCCCCCAGGCAGACTCCTGTCCTATCCCATCATTCATGGCACCTTAGGGCTGGGTGCCATGACCCTGCCCTGTGGGGCAATCCAGGGGGTCCTGGGAGAGCAGCTATTGTAGGGGAGCTGCAGTTGTGAGGGTTCATGTCTGGGTGGATGTCTGGCAGTAGGCAGGGCCTAGAAAATATAAATAGACAAATTTTTTTTTAAATAAATAAATAAAACTGTCCAGTTTGTCCAGTAATTCCACATACGTTAATCATCCAGTCCACTTACCAGTCTTGTTGCTCTCTTCTGAACCCTCTCCATCCTACTGATATCTTTCCTCAGTCAGTGGCCACACAACTGGGAGCATTTATCCAACACGAGATCTGTACAGGAGGAACGTGCCACTTCTTCATCTACTTACAAAGTGCTGCCTTGATGAATGCTAATATCTTGTTAACATTACCTGTAACGTTGTCACAATGTGTGCTGTTTTTAAAATAGTTTGAAATAATGATACCAAGGTCTTTTTCTTTGGGTTGTTTAATTTTCCTCTATTAAGGAAGTATTTATGCTGCCTGTTATGTTTACCAAAATGCGTCAGTAATCCTTGACACACACACTGCCGTACACACACACACACACACACACACACACACACACACACACACATATCACTGCAGCACACACATATGCACACGTGCGCACACACACACACACACACACATATGCACACAACACACAGAACATACACACACACACCATCTGCCTGACATTAGTTGTAGCAATGAGCAAGACCAAGTTCAACCCAGCACTAGAGGCGTCTGAGGCCTACTGCTCTATAACCTGACTCTGGAGGGCCTCCAGGTGAGTACGCAATCAGCCACTGCAGTCTTTCTATACTACTGCTCTACCTGTCTTCTGAAAGCTGATGGCTACCTCCTGCCGTCATTGCAGGATGGCACCAATCATGTTGGCACACACACACTATAGGAGGGGAGGCCGCATAGGGCACTGGAGCTGTACCCACCCTATGACCCAGCCCTGGATAGGGACCCTGATGACTGGCCAGTACCGTATTACCAGAGGATAAGGGTGGGCCACAGGGAGAAGCACCATTGGGAGCTGCAGCTGGGGAATCCTGATATTGCTGGACAGGGTCTTATGCCCCTAACTGTACTGCTCAACACTGTTCCCCCAGGGAGCAATTCAAGCCACGCCATGGGTGTGACTCATCCCAGCACAGTACCAAACACCGAGGGGCACGGTATTATGAAAATATTCTCAGCAAAAACATGTTTCATCCCTAGCTCTCAGTGTCTGTCATCATTGCAGTGTGTGTTGCAGTGTGTTGCTAGTAGAGATGTGCAAAGCTGACAAACTTCACTCCACAAAGTAATTCACAAAATTTGCCAAGTTCGCGAAATGCTGACTTTGCAAAGTTTTTGGCAGGTGAAGTGGCACTCTTTCAGGTTAAGTTGAGGTGAAGTTACAACTTTGCCTAAACTTCGCCTGACTACACCTCATCAAGTGCCATTTCCCAAGGAACACTCAATGTGATGTGGCAAAGTGGCGAAGTAAGCAATTTGCAGTTATTCAAGAAGGTGAATTTCACAGCTTCGCCAGAACTTTGCTGTCGAAATAAAACTCTGCAACATCTGTTTTTTTAACCCCTAGGCAGTGCTATTCCAAGGGCTACTACCCCTGCCTGTATGGCAATACGTGGATTGAGGGGCCTGAGTTCAGTAACGGGTGCCTCCACCCAGATGAATGGTACTGGGGTAGCTTAACTGCTCTAGTATAGCCCTCTGGGATGCTGTAACCACCCACCGACCCTTCTAGTGGCCCAAACAGTAACACAATGGTGCATTCACATTCAACAGATAGGAGTAATAATATACTCATGCCCCTTTCACTTACCACCAGGGCTGGATCTGCTGCAACTGCCCTGGAGACCCCCTGGAAGATAAGATCAGCAATGCAACGATACAATATTACCACTATAACCCAACTAATACTATGCACACTAGCCAGGTGAAACGAGAAAACAGATAATCAGGTTTATTTTGGGGCAGTGAACAAGGGAGGGGCGTGATTCTAGCAGAATGATTAGCAATCTGATCTGAATCAGGATTGTTCAGCGTGAACTGTAAGTCCCTTGTAAACAGTTCAGCCACCCTGGGTACCCAGTATGTCATGCAGGCTAGCCTGAGGCATTGCCCGAAGTGGCCGGCATTGTAGCTGATGTTGAGGCCCTTAAGAAAGAAAATAGTTAAACGTGCACACAACCCGATTATTGTAATCCAAGCCGGATGGCTCAGTCCATTGAACTAACCCAGAAAGAAACAATTAGATGGTACTACGGTGATTTTTGGCTGTTCTTGCAGGGAACTACCCTGGATTGTACTCATGCTACCAGAACCTGGGTGCAGGACAGGCCAGATGAAGACCTCATGGTGATGATTTGGAAGGCCAGAGGAAGCAGAGCTGACGCGACTCACCTCCTGGTAGTTGCTACCTGTTCGATGGCATTCAGCAGGGGGGAAAATGCCCAAGCGGATCTTTCACTGAGATGATCTCTGAAGCAGGAGTAGTGGCCTAGACTGAGGTGACAAGGCCCAGGCAAGATGAACAAATTTGTAAAAGTTCATGGTTTTCTGCTGGTGAAGCCTCCAGCTGGCGTAAAAGATTCTGCCATGGGGAATCACATTGCGACCCTCAAAACACATTCAGCACATTTAAAACACTAATTTCTCTAATCAACAGTTCAGATACAGCCCAGTTTCCAATTACAGCTTCACTGCGCAAACCTTTCAATCCAAGGCAAATTCTATCACCAGGCAGGCCGATTGCTTCTGGAGCAAGTCTTCGGTCCAAATCACAAGTCGCACTAAGAAACTTCATCTTTCTTCTGATGCAGATTCCAAACACGGAAATGGGAACCAGATCCAACTTCTGCAAAAAGGCACTTCACTGGCAGAAGAATGTGGCAGGCAGTCCGGCAAAGCCTCTTCCCTTCGATTCCCCTATGCTCCTTCTGGGAGCAGCTGCTCGAAAGCTCAAGCTGTTCAGTCTTCAACCTCCAGCTCTAACTTATCCACTGCTTCAGGTAGTTCGGGCTATTTCCTCTGTAATCCAAAAGGTTCGGTTGGCTGAGGGAACTGTCATTCACAGTAAGGGCTCCCCTCCAGGGCCATTTGGGCGCCAACACTTAAAACTACAAAAACTACAGAATTCCTTCACACAAGACCCCTGGGGACAGTCTCCATTTTAGGTCCACAGGTGATTTGATATGTCCAAATACTGGAAGTCTAGAACCTAACATGGTGGTTCCCATTCAAATGTTGCAGCTGCAATAAAAGCAGGTTAGACAAACTTCTATATCTTTACCATAACAGCAAATTAGCAATAAATAATCACAGTTCCTAAGAGGGCTCCCACTGCACAAATAGTGACTGCAGAATGGAGCAAAATGACAGACTGTCTGGCTGATTCAGGTCTTAATTCACTCGGACCCAGCCCAGATTAACTTCTAACATAGCTCAGCTAAGCTCTTGAAGAGACAGGTGTGGAGGCTCACATGGCACTCTCACGCAGACAAATAGAACTACTGAAGACAGGACACCAGTCTGACAGTGGGTATTAGGGAGCCCAGAAAGACACTATAGTAAATACCAATTTGTAGGGGGGTTACGCTAACCTGGGAGCAGGTGGGTAGGGGATCTGTCAGCGGTGTCATATGAGTCTGGCAAGGTCATTAGCCAGTTCCTCTGTGTAACACAATGATCCATATGGATCCTGGAGGACTTTTGTATACTGCAGTGTCCGTGCAGTGTCTGCTCCTATATGGTTGATTACAGTTATGTTACCTTGTTATTGTTGGTGTGCGGTATGAGAACACTGAGCCCTCACATGTTTCCAAGTACAGGGGGAAGGGTTGCTACAATGAGACAATCAGTACTCAGCACTGGCAAATATAAAGCATGTATAGATTTTACAGAAACAATGCATGCATGTGTTATGCACATTTGTAAAAGGGATGTGCCATCACTCCTGCTGCTCCCCTTGTGGCATAGTTATGGGACCTGTGATCCACACGTGGGAATACCTCTCATGCCGTGGTCAGCATCCACATGCCTATGCTATGCATATATCCATGAATGTCCACATACACCGGGGGTGGCACACAGTGTCAATGTATCCACGCTTCACTGCCATATGACATGTAGGAAGGGAGTTTGGCCAACATAGGCAACTTTGATCTGCTGTCCAGCCACAGAATCCTCCTGAAGCCTCTGCAACTGGGCTCTAAGCATGTCTCATGCACAAAAGAAAGTAGAGCTCTGATTGGTTGAGAGCCTTCTTTCAATACAGTATTGGATGCCAATGTTCTAAAAGGAGATGGTTAATATCTGAACATCCTCATGTACAACAGAACAATTAGGATTGTAACTATAAAATCATTCATTAAAAAATGGAAACATACTAACATAATATTTGCCAGCAGATTAGGCCTTACGGTCTATCGAGTCTGCTCAAACCTTAGACCCTTAGTTGGGTGCCGAGGCCCTCCCATCCCTTGTGCTCCAGAAACCCCTATCATCCATCCCCACCCTCCTGGGACAGGCCATCATCTGATACATCCACTTTCTGTGTCTGTCCCACCCTCTCTTGAAGCCCTCCACTGTGGATCTCTGAACCAGCTCGCCAGGCAGTGCATTCCAAGGGTCCACCACCCTCTCAGTGAAAAACCTCCTCCTCTCCCCCCACCCTTCCACCTTCCAACTTCAAACCATGCCCTCTGGTGATACCTCCCTGCTTTAGTCTAAAGATCCCCTCCATGTTTACCCTATTTATTCCCTTGAGGTACTTGAGACCTCAATCATGTCCCCACTGTCTCTCCTCTCCTCCAATGAAAACAGGCAGAGCTCCTCAAGTCTGTCCTCATACGTCAAATTCCCTAGCCCAACAGTTCTCAGACTTTGTCATAGTGAGCCTCCCCTAAGCCATGGAAAAGATCATGAGCCTCCCCCAAAATACTGAAATATTTTTGGGCCTCCCCATAGAAAAATAACCTACTTTTCACAGTACATCAGGAATAAACTGAAACCTCTTTGCACAGCTGGCTGTCATGTTATTAAGCTTACTGTAACCCCCAACTGGATAACCTACTTGCTCCAATATTTTGACTCTCGAGACCATTGTTACCCATTACTGCCATACCTTCATGGGTCAGACTGCTTTTTCTGTTTCCCCTCTAACTGGAATAACCTTCCTGTTGACCTCTGTCTCTCCCCCTCTCCCCCTGCTCTTAAGCAACTTCTCAGGGATCATTTTGCTCCCTCCTGCTTTTATTCCTAGTACCTGTATGGTTAACTCTTGTATTTAGACAGTTCTACTGCCAGTCTAATTGATCAATTGTGCCTCACATTGTTAGTTTATTGTTCTGAATTTGTTTGTACTTTTATTCATTTTGTATTTCTTGAGTGTTTTGCAGTTACATTTTGAATTATAGTCTCTCACTACCCTTCCCTGGGTAAACCTGAAATAAGCCATGGCTCAGTGTACAGCACCTTCCCTGGTCACAGACTTGTGAATAAATACATAAATTCACCTACTATTATCCTCTTTAAGTTTGCCTTATCCCTTCACACAAAATTTATAAAGTTCAAAATTGAAATATAATACTTTTTCAAGACTTGCTGGAGCCTCCCCTGGAACAGGCTGGGGCCTCCCCAAGGAGGCTGGCCTCACCATTTGAGAACCCCTGCCCTAGCCCTAATATCATCTTTGTTGCCCTCCTCTGTACCCTCTCCAGGAGCTGTATGTCCCTCTTCAAGTGTGGTCTCCAGTACTGTAAACAGTACTCAAGGTGTGGTCTAACCAGTCCATTGTACAGCGGCAGAATCACTTCCTAGCTCCTAGAAGTGATCCCCCTAACGATGCATCCCAACATCCTGTTTGCCTTGCTAGGTGCTCTCCTGCACTGCTCAGAGTTATTCATACATGCATCCACCATGACCCCTAGGTCTTTTTCCCCTATTGAGGCCTCCAGCGCCTCCTCTCCCAGGGTGTACCTGTGTTTAGGGTTTCCCCGACCAAGATGCAACACCTTGCACTTGGTGATATTGAAATTTAATTTCCATGTGTGAGCCCAGCTTTCCAGGGTGTCCAGGTCCCCTTGCAGGGCCAACTCCCTCTTCTCCCTCAACTACTGCTCCCATCTTGGAGTCATCTGCGAAGAGACTCATTTCACACCCTATACCCTCCCTGATGTCCGATATGTATGCATTAAACAGGATGGGACCCAGGACCGAGCCCTCGCAGTGCCCCCACTACCAACCCTCTAGGGTTCAGAGCTCCCCACAGACCACTACTCTCTGGGTGCATCCAGCTAGCCAGTTTTCAATCCATCTGACCATCAAAGGGCCTACTCCTAACCCCAACAGTTTCTCCATCAGACCATTGTGGGGGACAGAGTCAAACGCCTTGCTGAAGTCCAAGAATAATACATCCACAGGCTTTCCCCTGTCCAGTTCTGATGTTACCCATTCGTAGAACTCCACAAGGTTGGTTTGACATGATCTACCTGACACAAACCCATGTTGCCGACTATCCAGACCTCCCACCTCCTCCAAGTACACCCCCAATCATTCCTTTAGTACACTCTTCATTACTTTTCCCATCACCGGGGTCAAACTGATAGGTCTATAGTTACCAGGTACTTCCCTCGACCCCCCTTTATGGATTGGCACCACATGTGCCTCTCGCCAATCCCTAGGTACCCTCCCTGTCTCAAGTGACCTGTTGAAGAGCTCCACCAGGGGTGCAGCCAGTATGTCCTCCAATTCCCATAGTACTCTTAGATGAATGCCATCCAGCCCAGGAGATTTGTCTTTCTTTAGGGCCTTGAGGGCTAACCACACCCTTTTGGTGGAGATAGCATCATCCGTCCCCTCCACCTTACTGGCCTTTTTATCCTTATCCAGATGTGACACCCCTGGGGTACCTCTCCCTCTCTCTTTCTCCATTTCTGTTGCTCCCCTGATCCCACTTACTGCTGCTTCTATCCCCTTCGTGCCTTGCTTTGTAGATATCCCATCCCCCTTCCTAGTGAACACAGAGGCAAAGTACTTGTTAAATACCTCTGCCTGGTCCTTCGCCTCTTCCACCCATCCTCCTTCTGATCTCAATCTGCTGAGATGGCCCTTAGTTTTTCTCTGCTCCCCAATGTGCCGGAAGAACCCTTTTCCCTCCATGTATCCCTGTGCCAGCCACTGCTCTTTTACTGGACTTTGCTCCCTCACCATACGGGTGACTTTTCTAGATGCAAGATGGTACATTTCCTTATCCCTATCCCCTCTTGTTGTTTTATATTTTTTGTAGGCCGCTGCCTTTTCTCTGACTGCTACCTGTACCTCACTGGACCATCAGCATGGTTTATGTGACCTTGCTCCCTTACGTTTCAACTTAGCTCAGATCCTGACTGCCTCATGAAGTCCCCGATTTATGACCTCCCATCTCCTTTCCACACTTGTCATTGATGTAATCCCCTTCAAGTGATCCTTGAGAATATTTCCCATGCCCACAAAGTCTGCCCCCCTGAAGTCCACTGCCAGTGTCCTAGATCTCACCCTTCCTCCCCCCATGCTTATTTGAAACCAGACAGTATTGTGGTCACTCCCAGTCAGGGGGTCCTGTACAACCATGTCCCTTACCAGATCCCCATCTGCCAGAACCACATCCAGGACATGCCTCTCCCTTGTGGGCTCCATCACATGCTGTGTTAAGAACACATCCTGGAAGCCGTCCAGCAGCCTCTGCTCCTTGGCCACCTTAGAGGACATGGTTCCCCAGTTTGTACCTGGCATATTAAGGTCCCCCATCAACACTACTCCTTCCCCTTTTGGTCCACACTGGGCAATGATGTTGTCCAGCAAACCATCCTCTAGAACATCACTCATCCCAGTGGGCCTATATACTACACCCAGCTTGACCTTATCTCCTGCTGGGAATCATAAGGTGACCCATAAGGCCTCCACGTTTCCCTCTGCCTCTTCTACCCTAGCAATTTCTATGTCATCTCTAATGAACATAGCCACTCCACCCCCTCTGCCCTCCTTTCTATCCTTCCTAAGCATAGTGTACCCCCATACATTTAGGTCCCAGTCATGTTTTTTGTTGGCTCACATCTCCGTGACTGCCGCCACATCCACCCCGAACAGCATGGCCTGGAACTCTGGCAACTTGTTTCCCAAGCCCCTGGCATTTACTAATACCAACCCCACCCCTTATCCCTGATCCTCTTTGTCGAACCCCACCCAGATTCCTTATACTACCATCCTCCCTCTGCTCCTCCTGAAACCTCCACCCCTGTCTGTTTCCTCTCCTTCCCCCTTGGGCTTGAGGCTATTCCCTCATCTGGAGGAGGGCTTCTGGTCAGCCCTCCCTTATCCCTTCCCCCTCACAAGTTTAAACCCCACCTTTCTTGAATGTAGTCAGCCATCCCTGTTTAGGACTTCCTTCCCTAATGGGGCAAGATGAAGCCTGTACTTGGCATATAGTCCCTTATCCTCCCAAACTCCATTCCAGTTCCCTAACACCCCCAACCCACTCTCTTCACCCCACTTCCTGAGCCAGTCATTAACCTCTGTGAGCTTCATTTTTTTCTCCACTGAGGCCTTTGGTACTGGCAATATCTTCGAAAAGGAAATGTTGCATCCATTATCCTGACAGACTCTGGCAAGTTCTTGGAACCTTACTTGGATTTCCAAAACGCTATTTCCCTCTAGATCGTTAGTTCCCAAATGCACAAGGAAATCCGGTTTCCCTCCACAATCCCTAATCATTTCATACACCATGAACTTTGCTCTGTGCACTGTCAGCCCAGAGATGCTCACTACCTTCACCTGGCTATGGCATCCACCCCGTCCCTCCCACTGGATATCCCTAATCATCGAGTCTCCCAATAATAGAACCTTAACACCGCCATCATCCTTATGGTTACCTCCACTATGCCTTCTCTGCCCCCCTTCCACCCCTTTATTCATGATCTCAATTCCATGGGAGTCTTCCTGCCTTATTAGAGACCCCCTTTTCACCCTCCCCTTTCTGCCTCCCTCGCTATTTTGCCCACTTAACTCAAACCCCCTCTGAATAGGTGTCCCCTTTAACCCTCTCTTATCCGAACCATTTATCCTGGCCCTGATGGTTTCTACCCCCACACCACCATCCTTCCCCTTGCAATAGGCCCCTGCCTCCAGAGAGGCTCTCTGTGGGTCCCCTTTAGCTAGGGCCCCATCCTTGGTACTGACCCCCCTGCTGAAGGGGGGCTCCTCTCCCACCTCCTTGCCTCCCAGTTTCTCTCCAATCATGCTCTCCTCCCTCATGTCTGCAATATGTTGCATCTCCCCCATTTGCTTAACATTTATGTTTCCCCTTCTCCCTCTAGGACTATTTGTATCCTTTCCATAGCCAGACTGTGATGCCCTACGGGTATCCGACTCCCTCCCCCCGGCCTCTGTATCAGTTTCCTCATTTCCACCAACCCCTTCCTCCCCCTCTAGGTTGCTTAGTAGCTCAAATGTATTGTGACACTCTATGTCAGCCTCCATCAAGTAACCCGAGTTTCCCCTGACTGCCTCTCTTCCTCCCCTCTTGCTCTGTCCACCTTAGGAGCTCCCTTCCCACAGTCTGCTGTTTTAGGCTTCTGCACAACAGCCCCTCCTGACTCTTCCCCCTCCACTCTCTTTGTATTCAGAATGTTCACCCCATACGCTTTCCCCTTAGCGTCAAAATCCCTATCTAAGGGTCCTCTGTCCCTAATATCCCCCCTCCTGCTTGCTGTAACATGACGTCCTGTAATTTCAGAGCGTTGCCCCAGCCTCCCCTCAGCCCCACCCTTCCCACTTATCCACCCCTTATCCTTGGACACCCCCAGTTCCCCAGCTTACTCCTTAACCAATATACTTCACTCCTGATACAAGATATCTGTCTATAGAGTGGTCAGCCTCCCTCTCTCCAGGCCCAATTTAGAATTATTGCCATCCCACAGCCTGTGCAGCCTACAACCCTTCCGAAGATGCCTGCCATGGTGGAATATGGCCACCCTGTTTATCCCCCTCTGTTTATAATGGCACACACCCTTTTCTCAGTCCCTTTCCCCTTGAATACAGTTTCTCTCTATACTGACTGCAGTTATTTACAAACCCAATTTCAACCCCACCAATAAAGTTCCCAAGTCTCACAAACACATACAGTCCAGTGTGTGTTCAGTCCCACTAACAGTGTGTATATGCAGACATCAGGTACCATATGATGTCACAGGCCCACCAGATCCTGTTGCTTCGAATTTCAGTCCCAAACAGAAATACTCAGCCCTTCAATCCCAACCCCCAGTGGCTTTTCAGTATTTAAGAAAGCCTACAAAACAAGGTGGGTAGGAGGGCTCTTACCAAACACCAGGCAAACACCACATTTAAATTTCAATCTAATTATCCCTGCCAAACAACTGTTCCCAAGCCTCCAAAGTTACAATATCACAGCCCAAGTAACAGTTCTAACTCATAGTAATAATTTTTAACACATAGAACTAATTTCACTTACAAAACTATTCAAATATTTCAGTTAAAACAGAATATAACCCCAGACCTCTGTCCTTACCAGCCTGCTGCTAATGTTCCCAAGTGAACAATGAAGGCCCAGGTAATTCCTGTTAAAGACAAGGTAATTCCAGCTGATGTCCCCTCCCCCTAACACCAGGCAAACAACACATTTAAATTTCACTCTAATTATCCCTGCCAAACAACTGTTCCCAAGCCTCCAAAGTTACAATATCACAGCCCAAGTAACAGTTCTAACTCAAGGTAATAATTTTTAACACATAGACCTAATTTCACTTACAAAACTATTCAAATAGTTCAGTTAAAACAGAACATAACCCCAGACCTCTGTCCTTACCAGCCTGCTGCTAATGTTCCCAAGTGAACATTTAAGTTTAATGAAAGCATCAAGGCACGCCAAGGATTAGGTTAACTTTGTTACCTTGGCTGTGCCTTGTGCTTAGGGTTAGTTTAATTGATGGGAACCCAACAGTTGGGTGTGCCATCATGGTCAAATCCATGGATATAGCAACCATATCAAACATGAATCACAATAAATAGAGGGGCTCAGATACTCTATTGTCATCTCTAAATCCTCCCAGATTTCAAGTTTTTGTTTTTTGATAGAATGCTGAATAGGAGACCTTTCTGTCCTGTCAGAAGTAGGCTGGGGTGAGACCCATCCATCACATGATGACTTGCATTGGCTAGTACAGCACTAGACATCTGCACCCCTGCATCATATGTCAGCATACTTCATCATGCCAGCAGCAGGATTCCCCCATCTGGAGCTGCATATTCCTGCCCATATAACGCCCACCCCTTGGGTCACCAAGGGGCAGTCATGAAATGCCAGGTGCCACCCACTATCCCCAAGGCAGGAGTATCTGAGACAGATTTTGCTCTACACGGTCTATGCCACCCAAACTCTGGCTCAGAATTGAAACCTAGCTTGTCAACATACTGGTGTAATGGTCATGCAGTTACAGTAACCAATTAAAAATGTGTTCAAGTGGCTGATGATTTAAAGTATACCCATCAACCAAATTAATCATTACCAGGGGTGCTCCATTCATAAAAACACTTGTGCCCAGGAAGTTCAAGCTTCAGACTTTCTGTTTTTTTTTTTTTTTGTTCCAGATCTAATTCTGAACTACAAGGGGGACAATAACATGGATTTATCAATAGTAAAAGTTCATTTCTGGCCCACAGAAAGAAGACAAAAATAAAACTGTCTAAATTGTCAGGTTCTGCCTGAGGTTCTTTTGGTCAACGTGTAACACTCACCATGACCCCCACAAAGTTTTATATATAGCACACATGTTCCAATCATCCTGTGGATGTGCATTTCTGGGTTTGCTACAGCTATACAACTGCTGACTCCTTTCCACCCTCCCCATCCACCTCCTGCTTGCCTTGACTTGTGGCTGCAGTGCCAGCCATCCCTCTTTTGGCTGCGATTAGTTTTGTGGTGGCCTGTTAGTGGCTCCTATCTGGCTTCCACCACCCTTGTTTCCTGTGCCAGCTTGCAGCTATCAAGACCCTGCTCCCAGGGTTATGCTTGCTGCCTTTCACTTCCTCACTTTTCTTGCTTCCAGCACCCTTCTGCTGCCTTGGGGGTTTCCCATTTGCCCTTGCTCCCTCAGACCCCCGATCTCCATTATTTGTTAGTGCCCTGTGGCCTGCTCACCCTCCAGCTCCCTAGGGCCCGCCTGTTTCCTTTCGGATCTTCTAGTTTGGGGATTGGTTCCTCCTTGTTGTGGCTCATGGCCTCTGAGCTGTTGTAATTGCCTCGCTTTCCTCTTGGCACTTTACTGCCTTGCAGCCATGTCTGTGACCAGTTCCTGCTCCCTGCATTTCTGCCCTTTGATTCACTGCTATTGCCATCTGCCAGACTTCCCAGGTTATTATCTGGTCCTCTTTGCATGGTTCCACTGCATTCTTGCTTTTTCTGCTATACTTACCTAGAGGAAAACCCATACTTGTCCTACCATTGGTGAGATGTTACAGATGGTGGAGGATGAAGGCATATTACTAGACAGCTGGGGTTGGGGGAGAGGGTAGGAAAACATTACTATGTGCATGAGGTTGGTTAAGAATTTTAAAAATAAAAGAATAGAAACTTTGCCACACGATGTTAGATGAAGTCAGGAATACTGTGCCCAGCTACGCATAGAGCGAAAGTCCTGGCGTTACACTAACTTTGCTGTCAAAGGTTTAATTCTCTGCATCTCTAATGCAGGTGCCCAGGAAATGGGCACATACAGTATGGAGGATTTTTTTTAATTATATTTATTTATTGAAAGAGTTTTACCGGGATATGAATTAGTGAGCTGTAACAGCTTGGTTTTCCAAAGAGGTAGTAAAGAAAGTGAAAGCCAAAAAGATTGCATTCAGGCAATACAAAAAGACACAGGCAGAAGGAGATAGGGAGAAGTACCAGGAGAAGCAAAGGGAGGCAGGGAGGTCAGTAAGGGAAGCCAAAGCTCAGACAGAGGAACACATTGCAAAATCAGTGGGTAGAGGGACAAAACCTTTACAGGTACATAAGTGAAAAAAGAAGACAAAGGGAGGGATAATGAGACTGAAGGGGAGGATGGGTGCCACATGGAGGATGACAACAGTAAAGCTGACATATTGAACAGGTACTTCTGCTCAGTCTTTACTGAGGAAGAGGAGGGTAATGTGTCTGAAGGAGTACAAGGGTGAGAATGGTGCAGAAATGGACACAAGTCCCTTTACATGAGAAAGGGTCCTGAAGGAACTGAAGTAATAAGAGTTGATAAAGCAATGGGGCCAGATGGGGTGCACCCCAGGGTCCTTAAAGAACTAAGAGAGGTGGTGGCTGAACCTCTGGCTATCCTGTTTAGCCAATCACTGGAAACAGGGGAAGTACCCAATGACTGGAGGATAGCAGATGTAGTCCCCTTGTACAGAAGTGGGAACAAAGAGGAAGCGGGGAACTACAGACCAGTCAGCCTCACCTCAGTAGTGGGGAAGATCATGGAAGCACTACTGAAGGAGAGATTGATGGAACATCTGGTTGTCAATGGACTACAGGACCCAAGGCAGCATGGTTTCACCAGGGGGAGGTCATGTCAGACCAACCTCATTGAATTTGTTGACTGGGTGACTAGGGAGGTGGATCATGGGAGGGCAGTGGACATGGCCTATCTGGACTTCAGCAAGGCCTTTGACACTGTGCCACATAGAAGACTATTACACAAACTGGGGAATATGGGTGTGGGCAGGACAGCAGTGTGGTGGGTAGGTAACTGACTGGGTGGCAGGACACAGAGGGTGATGGCAAATGGCTGTCACTCCACAGAGGGAAGAGTGACCAGTGGGGTACCACAGGGATCAGTGCTGGGACTGGTCCTATTCAACATCTTCATCAGTGACATTGCGCAGGACCTAGAAGGCAGAATTTCACTGTTCGCTGATGACACAAAGCTCTGTAACAGAGTAGGCACACCAGAGGGTATAGACAGAATGAGAAGGGACCTGCAGAAACTTGAAGAATGGTCAGGGGTTTGGCAGTTGAAATTCAATGCAAGGAAGTGCAAGATAATGCATATGGGGTACAAAACCTCTGGCACAATAAATCAGTTGGGGAAGTGAAGATATAGCATGCACCAAGCGGGAAAGGGATCTTGGGGTTATCATCTCTGATGACCTCAAGGTAGGGAAACAGTGTGACAAGGCAGCAGGTAAAGCAAATATGATGCTGGGATTCATAGACAGGGGCATCACCAGCAGGAAAAGGGAGGTCATAATTCCACTGTACAAGACACTAGTGAGGCCCCACCTGGAGTACAGTGTACAGTTCTGGAGACCTTACCTACATAAGGACATAGACAGGGTAGAGAAGGTTCAGAGGAGGGCAACAAAGATGGTACATGGATTGCATCACAAGTCCTATGAGGACAGGTTGAAGGAACTGAACATGTACTCCCTGGAGGAGAGGAGGGAGGGAGAGAGAGGATATGATAGAGAAATACAAGTATCTTGCAGGGAGGAACAGGGTGCAGGAATACACTATTTTTAAGCAAAAAAGATGTTCCAGGATTAGAGGGCATGGGATGAAGTTGTAGGGAGGACAATTCAGAGGAAACGTGAGGAAGAATATTTTCACAGAACGGGTGGTGGACAAGTGGAACACCCTGCCAGAAGAAGTGGTGGGGGTTGAAACAATCACAGGATTTAAGAATGCATGGGATAGACATAAAGGAAATCTGGAGATCAGGGGTAAGGGGGAACAGACTTCTAGGAAAACATAAACTGAATTTACAAACTCAAATGGGCAGACTGGGTGGGCCATAGGCTCTTATCTGTCGACACTGTCTATGTATCTATGTATCTATGTTTCCAGAGATGTACTGGGTGACTGGTGTGTAGGGAAGCACACAGACACAGAGGCAATTCAGCAGCATGCAAAAAATTCAAAAAACAATGAACAGCCTTCTTTGACCTCAATCAGTAAGTAATTCATATGGCTAGTGAGCCAACTCTTATGGTAGTAAGAGTGGTCTCACTTACATTCTTAGGGAACCAGAACTGCCCACTTTCACTTTGCTGTTTACATGCCTAAAAAGCATGTGAGACCGCGCTTGCAACTGGAAGTGTGGTCTCAGCAGTTGTAATAACGGACAGCAGGATTCTCTGTTTCCAGTTAATGCTTATATTATACAACAGGTATTTACTGTAAGCCAATCAGAATAGAGGAAAGCTGCTGTATGATATCTCCACAAACTACTACAGCCACATTTTAGACATGCCCACAGTAGATTTTTCACAGTATAGCCACATGACATCCGCATCTTAAAGACGTTCCTTGGTGTTTCAAATTCCCATTTTGCTGATGCTCTGGAAAATGTTTTCAAGGCTGTTTTCTGGTACAAGTGCATTCTTAAATATATGGAAGCATTATTAGAATAATGATTTATCATATTATGTCATGTCCTGCTAAGAATATATACAGTATGGAATGGCAGCAAAGAAATGAGGTTGAGCTCCCACAATTGCAGTAATTGGTATCATTCAAGGCGCCTTACTTAAATATCTGTCGGTCTTTGGTTAGACTCTTTATTTCATGTTAAAAGTCCTTGCCATTCTGCATGTACTTTTGAATTGTTTAAATAGCATCCTTACAAGTTTTATTTTTTATTGGGAGGTTTCTATTATTTGTCATGAGACGACCACCACTGAAACTGCAAATTTGAAAGCAGATATAACCAGAAGAAGCATGGCAACCCCTGTATTTCTTTTTGTTTCTATATTCCTATCCATATTCTACATCTATCAAAAATGTTTTATGGAAATGACATGAGTTTGAAATGGTTTTATGTATGAAAACATACACATATTCCCCCCTTTTGGGGGGAATATCAGTTCAAGAGGGTGTCACTGTATTGGTAATTTACTCTGTTTTTGAATTTGTGGAAAAAATGAAGGAAGCATCATGACAAATGATGTATCCTTGTTTCACATTTTCTTTCACACTCATGTTGACCTCTAAAATACTGATGTTACAACCACAGGAAACAATCTGACCCCTTCCAGATGTTTTCCATAAAGAGAGATTAAGTCTTACCAATGTAACTTAAAAATAAGGATGGCAACCCATGTTTTTTGTTGTAGAAATGTTTAGATGATCATCATGTACTGGGCAAGAAATGATGACTTTGACATGGGGTTGCTGAAACACCAGGGAACGTCCTTAAATGTAGTAGATTATGCACATTTATATAACAGGTAGGGACAATTCTGCATCCTGATTGGTTGATACCTGTGCATTAGATCTGTCTAATGCACAGGTAAAAACAAGTTCTGCAAACCAGTACTCATGACATCACAGACATCCATGAACTGCTGTTTAGAAGTTTTAAAAAAATTGATAGCAGCCATTTTTTTTTCTTTTACCACAATTTTAGGACAGTCCAGCTCTCTATCAGCACCCTATCTTTCAGTAGCAAGCATGCTGGAATGAACTGAGTATTTGAATTATGGTACCCAAAGTAATCTAATGCTTGTCCTGTTTCATTTAATTTCACTTTTTGTTTATTGTGTGCATTGTTTTTGGCCTACACGGTCTGTGCCCCCCACCCCACACGTCAGTTGCCCCTGCCATTTGCTGCCACTTTGCTCTCCAAAAATCAGCTACACATCTTGGTGATATAATCAACATGAGCAATAATAAAAAATATACTCTTTTCATTTACAACAATACTGCCAGTCTTTCAACTTACCTCCCTTATCTCTGAACACCGCAAAACCCTTTTACTGTTCATACAGCCCACGTTCTGCTGCCATCAAAGGAAAACTTCTCCAACTCTCTCATCATCATCAAGCCATTTCTCTCACTTGCCACAAGATCAGACATGAAATCAGTCAACTTACTCCTTAAAATTACTATATAAAGAAATTAGACAAAGAAATACTTTGTCTCTGAATAAAGTGTATGTGGAGGGGTCTGGCAGTGAAAGGATGAAACTACAACTACAGCTACCAAGATAGCACAATTGTCCTAAAACAGATCACATTTTAGCAGTCACATGGCCTGTTTTACATATAACTTATATATAGTAAAGTCACTAAAAGAACAAAAAATCAATTAATAAGCACAATAAGACACTCTGGGGGTGTGCATTAGACAGTCCTAATGTGTGGTCAGGCGTTGATAGCACTTGGCCTTACTAGACCCCTGGCCATGCTTTAGAACTGTTTAATACACACCCTGTCTTGTCTTATTTATTTATTTAGTTCATTTTTGTTTACCGGGTAAGGTGTTGTAGCCACAAAATAAGACTATTTTCAGACACAACCCAGGTGGTTACAATACAAAATTGGCAGACAAAACAAATAACGGGTATAGTTCAGAGGTAATCAACCATACAAGGAAAAATCTACATGATGTTCTGTGAGTTATTACTCACTTCAAACATGCCCGCAGTAGGTTATCAATTTAGTGCACAGAAAAAAAGGGGAACAAGGCGCATTCTTTGTTGTTAATGCTTTGGTAACTGGGTAAGACCAACTAGGCACAAGTGCCTGTTTTCAGGGGGGACCTGGGTGCACTGGGGAGGTTAAGCGACTTGTTCAGAGTCGCACAGTATGCAAGTGGAGATTGTAGAAATCAAGACCAGGTCTGCTGGATGTATCAAGCTCATTTATAGTTCATTACTTTATCCTGTAGGCTATACTGCCAGACCCAAACCAAGCAAACTATTCCCCTTTAACTTCCACAGAACTTTTAAAATCCGGGGTTCAAAAATTCTAGTCATATAATAGTAAAGCTATTCAGTTAGCTGAAGTATACTCAAACAACTCAGATTCTGTGGTTGATTAAATGCCTTGGCCTTTGGCCTCGGCATTTAATCAACCAGATAAGCTGGTTATTCCTTTGTATCCTCCGTCTAACTGAATGTTATCACATATTACTACAGTATGTACAATGAGCGAATGGTATGACCTTGCTTCTGCCACCCCAGGACACCTTTGGTAAAGATATGTCAGCCTCAAAGGTTTTAATATTCTGGTGAAATAAAGATTACCACTACTACTGCACTGTAGCTGGCTTGGGCTAGCATGATATCTAATTGGCTAAAAGTCCATTCTACATTAATCAACAACTAAGACAGGTCTCAGTGTTACACACAAAGCATATTGGATGACCTCCTAATTTTGTATTTGCGTAGCATGAGTATTTATAATGTATACGTCAATGTACAGCAGCAGCATTTCTCTGTAAGCATGTCAGTTTTGTTTTAGTAATAATGTACTGCCAACAAAACATTACCATGCCGATGTTCCTTTTTCCATTCTCTTCCAAACCTGCACTGAGAGATACGGGATTTAGAAGATTTTAAAAACTGCTGCTCCCTTGATTGCCCACAATGAACTAAATAAATCTTGTTGTGGTGTGGTGCAATGTTATTTGCCGCCAGAAACGTGTGTTAGCACCACCATAATACATCCAGAGCAAAAATGCAGGATTTGCAGTCAAAACATACCCTCAGCAGAAGAGATTTACAGATGTTTCGAGTGGTAGCCATCTTTAGTGACTTGAGTTAGTAATTACAAAAACAGTTATACAAGCTGCATTATGAATATCTGAGGAAATTAAAAAAATATACGGATTATGATTCAAAGGATGTGAGGAATATATTTTTACTAAAAAAAAAAAGATGATGAAACATGCTTCTGACAAATACTGCTGTTTTAAGAGTATGTATTGTATCAACATTTGTTTTAAATTTTAACTTGATTGGCTGTTCTGTGCAGCCTGTTGCAAGTTTGTAAGGGACCCCACTGCGAATGAGCTTCAGCTTGATGGCCTTGTAATTGCCCATCACTAAAACCTTCACTTCAAGCAGCAGTACTTTTTAGTCACCAAAAAGTTTCATCTCATAGTTCTCATGTAGCATTAATGTACAATATTTGTGACATGATTAGTTAAATCATCCGTACATTCTCATTGCTCTCAGAGGTTTTTAAACCAGCTTTTGTTACTAATTTTGTAATTAAAGATTCCATTTTTGAAATATGGCCACCACTAGCAGTTTGGGGAGATCCCTTCCATCAAGATCATTATTAAACTTTACATACTAAATGTATTCTGCAGAGATATTAGGGAGGTGCTAGTACACGATTCTGATGGTAAACAACCCTCTATCATGCCTACACCCTACAGCTAAACTCACTTGCAGGGCTTGACCAAGTCCATCCACGGGAAACTTGGCATCCTGTATTGGATAAAGGATCAGCTTATACCAAAAGTTAGGCTCTCCATTGCCCCTAGTGTCCTGCTCCCCACACTAACCTACACTGCCCCAGTAATACAGGGTATGGCCAAGCTGGAGGTCCACTGGCTGCAGATCCTATATAACAAGATAGCTCGGTTTGCTACCCAGGATCACTCCAGAAGCCACCACTGGGATACACTGGCCAAATTACAGTGGCCTTCTCTTGAAGCCCACCTCCAATACCCCCTCCTCTGCCTAGCATTTAAGCTACTCAGTCCGGTGGCTCCATCCCAGCCTCACAGCCACCATTGCCCCCAAGCACAACCCTCAGACCCTGAGGACCTCAGGGTGGACTTTGCTGAAAACCCCCAAGGTCAGGACCTACGCAGGCGGCAAGTCATTCTCCATCACAGCCACTTATCTGTGGAACAAACTTCCACCAGTGGTACAGGAAGCCCCCACTCTCATGAACTTCTGTACTAGGCTCAAGACATACCGACTTGAGGCCAGCACTTGCCGCTGTCAGGGCACCTGACAGTCCACCCCCTACCAATTTATGCTAACCACCTTACTTGCGCAACCTTGGCACAGAAGTATCCCTTATCTCAATAACTCACCAATGTTCTTGGGTCGTGCCATACCATTGTAGATAGAATGCCATTAGTGCTCTGCATATGTGACATAAAAAATTGTAACTATTGAACCTGTATATATTCTGTAACCTTCTCACTACCTGTATCTCTCCATGTAATGTCTCCCCGGATCGCCCCTGAAAAATGGACCTTCGGGACTCAGTGGGCCTACCCAGTCATCAAAATTTAGTGAATAAATAAATAAACATGTTTACTTTACTCATAGTGGGCGTGGCCAGAGCATAGAGACTTTTTCAACTCTGTTTACCCTCCTGTTCACTCAGCCTGCATCAGACCCCTTTCTGGTCCCCGTGAATCCTTAACCCTGTCACCATGCCTTCTCCTGGGACTTACCCATCTCCCTGACATTTGGTTATTCTTGGGCTAACCCGGTTCCCTTAGAGTCCTGTAGGTTGCTTGCAGGGAGTGGGGTCTGTGGGCCATGCAGGCCCATTGTTCTGTGAAAGCTGATGTTTTTCCATGTTCTTCTCTTGCCTTCCCCGGGATAGAGGCTGAAGCAGATGTGCACATGCTGTGCTCAGCCAATCGTGTCCCTCCCTTCCATTGTGTGCATTCTAGCCTGCTACAACACACATGGTTACCCAGAAGGGGGCCATGTGGAAAAGTGTTCCCACCTCCCTCCTAAGAGGAGGAGGAGAGTGTTTTCTGGAATGCTAGATCCTCCTCTCCCTAGTTGGCCCTCCGATGACCCTGGCTTGCTCCCAAACTCAGGTCACCAGCATCGTAAATGATAGCCCAGCACTGCATTAGAAGGGCAGCTGTAGAACAGAGGCTTTTAAAACTTTCAAGCCCCATATCTTATCTCAGGCATGAAAAACAATGACAAGAAAAAATTAGTATATTAGTGTTTTTGCCAGCAATATGAACATATGAAGAAGTCAGCAGAAGAAGGCCATTTGGTCTGTCTCATCTGCTTGTATTGTAGGGTCTAGAGTTTGAGCAACTGTCCCTGCACCCTCCCTACTCCTACCATGATCCTTACCTTCCCCTAAGTTTATCTCAGCCTCTCTTGAAGCTGTCCACTGTCTTCAATGAGGCCACCTCTTCTGGCAGCACATTCTAAGTGTCCATCACCCTCTCTGTGAAGAAGTGCTTCCTGATCTCCCTCCTACACCTTCTCCCCAGTTTAAGACTGTTTTCTATCATGTTATGGTTCCCCCTCAGCTTAAAGAGACCCTTCTTATCCACCTAATTTATCCATTTCAAGTACTTGAGGGTCCCAATCATGCCCCCCCCGTCCTCCAGGGAGTACATGTTCAATGCACTCAACTGCTCCTCATATGCCTTTCCCTAGTGACCCGCTATCCTCTTTGTAGCCTATCTCTGGACCTTTTCCAGATTAATGTCTTTTTAAGGTGATGGCACCAGTACTGAACTTCATGCTCTAGATGTGGCCTCACCAGTGAGCTGTACAAGGGCAGTATAACCTCCTCTGTCCTACTACTAATCCCCCTAGCTATGCACCCCAACATCTTGATTGTCCTTGTGCTGCTTTTTTGCACTGCATGGAGTGCTTCAGGTCACTAGTGATCATCACTCCGAGGTTCTTCTCCTCCTCTGATGCAGATACTTGGATTACACCCAGGTAGTATCATATCCTGGGATTCTTGGCTCCAATGTGCATAACTTTGCATTTCGTGGTACTGAAGCCAAGCTTCCAGATCCCAGACCACCCCCAGCTTTTCTAGATCATCCTGTAGGTCCTGTATCCCTTTGTCCACTCTCCCATAGAGCTTGGTGTCATCCGTGAACAGGTACATTTTGCCCTCAATGCCATCTCCAATGTCACTGATGAAGACATTGAACAACACCGGTCCTGGCACCAAGCCCTGCAGTACCCCACTGGTGACCTTTCTGGTGCCAGATAACTCTTCCCCCCAACAACCACCCACTAGGTTCTGTCCCTCAGCCAGTTTATCACCTATCTGGCCATCTTATCCCCAACCCCAAGATCCGACAACTTCCTGATCAACCTTTTGTGAGTCACAGAGTCAAAAGCCCTGCTGAAATCCAGACAGAGGATGTCTACCAATACTGCAATACAGCAGTACTGTACTTTATTGCTAAAAAACATAGGATGACATGTTTTCTGCTAACAAATACTGCTGTTTTAAAATGTTTTCTGCTAACAAATACAGCTGTTTTAAAATGTTTTCTGCTAACAAATACTGCTGTTTTAAACTCTACCATTTCATCTTACATTGCTATAGATAAATAAAGACCTTACAGCATCTCGGGGGTTTATAATGAGTATAACATCGAAACAGCAATGTCAGATGATGGTACTGTCAGGATAGGGTAAATGTTGAGGACTCTTTTTATAATATGGGAAGTCTCTGCACTACAATGCTGACCCTTTTACTCACTGTTTTAGTGGTTAACCTCAGTTAAGCCCCCAAAGTGCTCCCTGACACGCTTCAAGGAAACAGACAGCATCCTTTCTGATAACAATCTTAAATCACCTTATTCATTTCTGCTCCTACGTTCTGACTTGCAAGTAAACATTTGTTTCTGTCAGATAAGCACCACCAAGAGGGAGTGAAAACAGCTCTTGCAAGAAAAGAAAACCATCTTTGAGCATCACCCAGACAATGATGCAACACCTCCTTATAGAGGAAGTAAACATTGCAGGGGTTGCAAAAATTGTGAAAGTTCATGAAAATATATTTCAAAAGCAGTACTGGGCTTACCAGTACGTTTTGGGGTCCTGGGGAATGAATATTTAAATCATTTGTAAAGCAAAACCAAGGCATCAGCCATTTCATGGAATTCTGAGACCAAAAGTGATGTCACTGAGGGCAGGCTGTAATTAACAGCATACATCTTGATCCTCAGAGACATCACTTTATGTTTTAAAATGACATGAAATGGCTACTACTTTGTTTTGATTTACAAATTATTTAACATATTCCTATCTCAAGACTTCTGACACCTAAGGGTAAACACAGTATGTTATTTGAAGATCTTTTCATGGGCTTTCATACTCTGAGTGACCCCTGCAATGTTTACTTCCCCTTTAGCAAACTCTCAACAATGACCTGTGGAAAAATGTGCAGAACTTTATATTTAATCACATTTTAATTTATAAGAACATATGAGCAAGCCAGCAGAAGAAGGCCATTTGGCCTATTAAGTCTGCTTGCAATGCAGGATCCTCAGCCTACGCTACTGACCCTGACCCCTCCCCTAGTCCTTCCCACCTCTCCAGCTGCCCCATCCCAGTTTCCGCATTCTGATTCCCTTTTTAGAGTTGTAGTGGGTGGAGCCCTGCAGTACTATTGCTTTCAGAACAAGCTCTGGCAGAGCCACTACGACTGTGAATGCATTAACTAGATAAGGGTGTTTCATGGGCTTAAACATAAACATTTATTTATTTTAAAAAATGTCAGATTTACAAACCTTTGAGTCAGAGACTCATTTACAAAGGCACCTCGTCGAAACTAATACAAAGACAGCACAGTTAACAAGTCCAAAAACAATGGCTCTGAGAGCAGACAGTTATAACAATCATTCACTGGAGATACATGGGTAGCAGTAGATAAACAGATTACATAGTTTAGGCACACGGGCACCACATCAAGAAGACCAAAGCAGTTCAAATAATATACAATAGCTAAAGCAAATAGACACCAGGAGTCAAAGAGAAGCCCAGAGTGTTCACATGAAGGCTGTTGCATACACTAACCGAATCCAAGTATAGCACATTGAGAAAGGGCATATTTAAGCAATAAGACATGACAGGGTGTGTGTTATCATGTAATAGCGTCACTCCTGGGGTGGGCTGAAGCAGGATACAAAGCCAAATAATTATTTATTTATTTGCATGTATTTATTTGATCCACTGGATCAGTAATATTTGCGCAAGCTGTGCCCAGTGCAGATTTTACAGCATTGGTCGTAGTCTGGTGATCTGGGTTTTACCCATACCACACTGCTTATGACTTAGTGATATACTGTATGATGGCTGCAGAGTCTAACCCCTTAAAGGCTGAAGTTTCAGAAAACCATTATGCTACTGCACTTCCTCCCTCACCACCCAGTCACAATTAATCCTCTACCAAAGTCATGCTTAACTACTGGTGCTTCTACATCCACACCGCTAAGCTTCTAATGCCAACATGCTTCTTCTGCTGCTGTGAGTCAAACTCTTTATTTAAAAACATTTTGTTGAGAAATTTTTGTTTCAATATATCCATGGTCAGGAAAAATGAATTTGTAAAGGAAGGTCCCATGGTGCCAGTAGTAGTTTATGCGTGGGACGTATGTTAGCTGCTGCTTTCAGGAAGCGAACAAATTCTTGGTGGGCTCCCAGCATATTTTCCTGTATCTGTCCTCTTGCTGCCCCTATGGCAGCAACCTGTACTTTCAAAGATGATGGGGAGAGACCTAGTTGGAGTCCCTCCTGTAGAAAGAGCAGGATCTGAGGGATGGAGCATGTCGCTGAGTCTATTTTGTGATGCGTGCACCATTTGTGGAATATGTCCCACTGGCGTTGGTAAGTGGTGATTGTAGATTGTTGACGTGAGGAGGCCATAGTGTGAATGACTGAAGGATGGTATCCTACTTTTAGCAGTCTCTCCCTTTCAGGAGCTATGCTGTCAGTTGCAGTTGCTGAGGGTTTGGGTGTTTGATAGGTCCTTATGAGAGAAGGTCCGGTCTGGCCGGTAGTGTCCAGGGATCGGCTAGTGCCATGGAGACAACGGTAGCGAACTATGCGCGCCTTGGCCAGTGTGGTGTTATCAGTATGACTTTTGCTCTGGATGTATGAATCTTCTTTAGTATTTGAGCAATCAGTGGAATGGGAAGGAATACGTATGCTATTTGAAATGTCCAATTGGCTGAGAGTGCATCTACTCCTAGTGCCATGTGGTCCTTGAATCGAGACCAGTATTTTATGCATTGATGATTCTTGTGTGATGCCATGAGGTCTATCTCTATTGGACCCCATCTCAGGCTGAGTTGGTGGAAAACTTGTGGGTGAAGTTTCCACTCTCCTGGATGGATCATTTGTCGGCTGGGCCAATCTGCCGAGATGTTGAGTTTGCCTGCCAGGTGAATTGCTGATATTGACCTTAAGTGAGTTTGGGACCATGCCATTAGCTTGGATGTTTCGGACATCATTGCCTCGCTTCTTGTGCCTCCCTGTTTGTTTATGTATGAAACGGCGGTCTGATTTTCTGACTTTATCTGCACATGTTTGTCCTGGGTTAGTTTAGAGAAATGCAGTAGTGCCTTGAACACTGCTTTCAGTTCTAGGATGTTAATGGTTTGTTTTGTCTCTGATAGCGACCATTTTCCTTGTGCCATATGTTTTCCCAGGACGGCCCCCCAGTCTGATAGTCTTGCATCCATTTTGATTATTATTTCTGGGATAATGTCTAGGGGCATGCCTTGTGTGAGTTTGTATCTGTTTGTCCACCATCTGAGGCTGGATCTGACTCCAGTTGGTATCTTGACCTGTTTTGTTAGGTTAAGGTCGTGTGTGTTTCCTTGACTTAGAAGGAAGGACATAAGAGGGCTGGCATGCCATCTTGCCCAGGGAACTGTGTCTATTGTTGAGGACATGAGGCCTAACATTTGTGAGATGTGCCACAGCATGGGATGTTTTGCAGTCTGTAGTCTGTGTGCGGTTGATATTGTTGTCTGAATTCTTGACATAGACGGTGTAACTAGTCCTCTTTCTGTATCTATGAGGGTACCCAGGTGTTCTATGTTGTAACTGGGGTGTAGTTGGCTTTTCTTGTGATTGAGTACCCAGCCGTGTTGCTGTAGACACTGCACCACTGTTTGTGTCTCCCTTACAGATTGTCGTAGTGATCGTGCCCTGATGAGTCTGTCGTTCAAATATGGTATGACATGGATTCCCTGTTGGCGTAGACATACTGCGAGAACGATTGAGACCTTTGTGAATACTCTTGGTGCTGATGCTAGGCTGAATGGTAGTACTTTGTACTGGTAGTGTTGTCCAAGAATGCAGAATTTGAGGAATTGATAATGTCTGGGTCTCTTCGGCACGTGTAGGTAAACATCTTTTAGGTCTATGGATGTGAGAAAGTCTCCCTGTCGGAGTACTTTGAGTGTTGACCATATTGTCTCCATCTTGAATGGTATGTATCTCACTGACTTGTTGATGTACTTTAGGTCCAGTACTGGTCTGTACCCTTCTGTCTTTTTTGGGACCATGAAGAGCATGGAATATATTCCTGTGCCTTCTTCTTTTCTGGGAACTAGAGCAATAGCATTGTTGTCATGTAGTTCACGTATAGCTGAAGTAATTTGCATTGTTGTGTATGTGTGCTTGGGAGAGAGAGATGGAATCATTCTGTGTTCTTGTGGCATCTTTGTAAATTGTATTGCATAGCCGCTTATTATTATTTCCAGAGCCCATTTGTCTGTGGCTGTTTTTTCCCATTATTCTGCGAGTGATTGTAGTCCTGCTCCTACGGGAGTGCAGGTTTTCATAGAGCAAGATTAACCAAGAGTGGGAGGTGTTGCGTCGATGGCAGTTTCCTCTGCCTCTTTGTGTAGTACCCCTACCTCTGTATCTGTTGTAGGGGTAGGGTGTGGCATAGTTTTGTTTGAATGTGGTACCTCGGAAGATGTGGTTTCAGTGTCTTTTGTCACGAAAGGAATGATATCTGCCCTGGGGACGAGTGGGTAGGTAGGTGGATCTGGTTTGTTCTCTAGTCAGAATCTTACCCTCCTCTTTGCCCTTTAGATATTTCTCTAGTGCTTGTCCGAACACCATGTTGCCTTTAAATGCAAGGCATTGAAGGGTGGCCTTTGATTCTTTATCGGCATCCCACAGTTTCATCCATAGTGATCTTTGAGATCTGTTGGTGATGGCAGCCGATCTGGCATTTATTTTTAGCGAGTCTACCACCATATTTTCCAGATATTTAGTGGAAAGCATGGCATTTTCTAGGAGTGCGGACTCATGAGATTTCGCAGGAATGGTTTTTATGTATCTCTTGGAGCCATGTTAGTTGTGCTCTAGTAGCGTATATCACAGTCACGGCTGCTCTGCTCCCCAAGCCTGCTAGTTCAGAGGCCTTCTTTAAGTTGCCCTCTAGCTTTCTGTCGATAGGGTCCCATAACCCTGAGGCGGACTCAATAGGGAGAACAGTCTTTTTATTGAGTGCTGCTATTTGCGAGTCAACAGCGGGCGGTGTACACAAAAGCACTAGCTTCTCCTGCAGTGGGTACATTCTCTCCCAGGATTTTCTCTCGGGGATTCTGGCTGGTTCAGAGGCAGACCATTCTTTTAAAACAATCTCCTCTGTGGCCTCACAGATGGGGAAGGTGTCTGCTTGTTTCGCTGTGGGTTGGAGTGAAGGTAGTAGCTTGGATGTGAGTGGTGGCGTAATAGCATCAAAGCCCACAGTTTCCATTATGTGGTGCAGTAGGGCTGGCATTTGGTCAGGGAAGCACCATTTAGCCGTGAGTGTTTGTGGCTCTGGTTCCAAACCTCCCTCTTCCTCATCTGAGGAGCTGCTGGAGTCAGCGGTCGAGAGGGTGTATTCATTTACAAGATCGGCTGTATGTCTGGAAAGGGGGTTTGTATTCCTTTTCATAGCAGGTGGTGAATGCAGTTGTTGGTGTTTAGAAAGTTCTGTTGATTGTTGTAACATAGCTGTTAAAACCTCCTGTTGTGCTTGCATAAGTTGGTTGTTCTGCATTAGTGCTTTAGTGGTGTCTGACTGCTGGTGGCTTTGTTGACTAGTTGCAAGAGGATTGAAGTCATCCTCCGCATCTGGTTCATCATTGTGTAGCATGGAGTCTTCCACACAGGGTCCACAAAGCCTGCCTGTTTGATGGCGTGGGAATGGAACGTTGCACTGCCTGCAGCACTTTGCTTTTGGCATGATGACCTGGTGATCAGATACAAATGAGACACTTAATATGCGGTGGTCCAAATATATATATATATATTTTTTTATCAGTAACTTAAAACAACAGTAGTAAACATTGTTTGTACTGTTGCTGATGTTCTGTATTGAAGAATTAGCCATGAGTATTGTCCATATGGGGCCACTATCTGTACTATGAACTGTGCTGTAAAAGTGAGCTCCTGTGCCTTTAAGAGAATGACTGCTGGAAATTGGTTGAGTGGCAGGAGCTTATAATGACTATTTTAGGTATTTAATCATGTTTGGCTTGCAAATGTGCCATGGGACTTGAATGGGCTTGTCTTGAAAATGTTCCTTGTAAATAAGGGTTATGCTGTGAAGCAGAAGTCTGGGTCTGTTATGGGAAACCACTGGTGACAGTCGTTTATTTTTGGGGGCTCCGAATGCTTCACTTGCAGTCATGCCTTGCTCCTTGCGGTCCTACAGGGTTATTTCACGTCATGACGTGTCGGCGTAAGCGAGACGTCCTTGGAGTCTCACAATAGTTCTGGCGCTTATGGTGAGGCGTGTAGCATGTCACCAGGAAGTGCCAGGAAGTGAAGGGAATCAACTCATGGAGGCGAGAGCAAGAGGGGGCCATAAAATAACTTTATGGCTTCGCCATCTTGGTGGTTGCCTGTGGGAGGTATGAATATGTGCGGCGAGCAAAGTTGGAGTCCTGCGCCTTGTGAGCCAAGAATGGGAGGAGCTGCATATACATTTGTTTGGAGACCGGTAGTAAGTAGCTGCTGTAATGTAAAAATGTGCTCAGTAACGTCTGGGAATGCTATAATAGGGATGCCCAGAGTGCCATGATTCCGAGGGGAAGCGTGAATATTTAATTGTGCCATGCCCCTGTCTTATTAATGTAGTGATTTTAAAGCAAAATTTCGATGTGTTTCTTGCTAGTCAACATCTGAAACTGCTGAATTGGGGTGTCCAGAGCATTGCAGGAAGGCAGTACAGAGTGGAATCATTTGTAATGGCATATAATCACTGTACCTTTTGTTAGACATGTGGTCTTGTGAGCAGCGTCTGGAACCGCTAAGTTAGGGGTGTCCAGAGCACTGAAGTCTGTTCAACCTGGTAAAACGTTGATTGGATCCTGCTGTTGGAGGGCTGTGAGAGTTGTCTGTCTAATGTTGTGGACCTGAAATGTGTCTGTGTGTGGTGTGATGAAGTCAGTAAGTGACGTGCACCTTATACAAATAAATATAGTTTTCTAACTTGCGAGCAGCTCGGTAGGCAACTGCTGAAATATAAGTAATCTGCAAAGGTATACTGACTAAGCAATTAGATGCAGAATGCTGTGCTATGCCATGCTGTCTAGTCCATGGGGTAACAGATAAATGTGGAATTTTCTTACCTTTTGATGAGTGTTTTTAGATTTCTGTGGTCTGGAGCTCTGGAATAGTGCGACAACCTTTCTCAGATGCACAATTTGAACTGATTAGAAGTGACCAGGGACCCTCAGAAGGGACGTCTTCAATTTCAGTCACATGTGCATCAGACAACCTATCAGGTGTATACAACCCCTGATGTCAGGAAGGTGGAGTGCCTCAGAGACCATCCCCCACAATTAGAAAAACTCCTCTAACAGCCAATACAAAAACAAAACATTGGATTGAAGTGAGAACTCAAAGTTGGTAGTAATACATATACTGTATTCCTGATTTTAACATGCATTTTTTCTTTGAGAAGATTCAGTAGAATATAAAAAAGTAGTCCAGAACTGCCTGCGAATGAAGATGGTATATTATTTGGAAAAAAGGTAGGCTAGTCTCTTGTTATGCAATGTTCTCTAAAGTAACACACTGACTGCTCTTAGGATCCTAGTGTCAAATACTTTGAGGTACCATGGGGAACTTGTGCAGACAGTTCCAGGAAGTGTTTAATCCATTCTACTTCTCATAGCTTTCTCTTCTCAAACTTAAAAAGAAAAATACACTTCATCACAGACTGTGTTTACCAAGCACTGTGCCCATGATTAAACTAATTTGAAACCATATCCCTCAAATGTGCCCTCACATGAACATGCATGATTTATCTGTAAAGACAATTAAAAAAATGTATTTCTAAGTGCATTAGTAACACCAGTGCTTTCAAGGTGATCTGTAAAGACAATTAAAAAAATGCATTTCTAAATGCATTTGTAACACCATGCTTTCAAGATTTTGAAAGTACTAAAAAGACAAACTATATATATATAGATAGACAGAATATGGTAAACAAATATTGCTATTCCCAAAAGCTGAACTTTGTTTTTAGTATACAAATGTTTAAGAAATACCTGAAAGCTGTCTGTTTTCCTTAGTTTTTAGACACTTCTTAGTCTTTCCTTTTCAGACACCAGGTGACTTTGATAATCATTTGTTCCAAGGGTTTTTAAATCAGTTTGAAAGCATTTTAAGTACCTTCTGTTCTAGTCCTTAACAAAATGCAGGCACTCCATAGACATCTGTTCCTTGGTTAACATCCCAAACATGTGAATCTTCCTTTAGGATGATAGATGCACCTCATGCCCCTCCCACATGAATAAAAAAAAGGTGGGATGGGCCTTTTGGAGCTTCTTGGGTGGAGGTGGGGTGGACCTTTCTTCCCCCCAAAAAACAATGCTGCCTCCCACTACTCAGGTTCCAGTTCTTGTACCACCCATTTAAGAAACAAAATAGTACCCTGCAACCATTGACTAACATGAAAGCATATTTATTTGTGGGCGGAAAACATTTCTTGGAGGAGGGTAAGGTGGGGGAGACTATTTACACCTTCAGTCAATTCCACGGACAGAAAACATGACATCATTCCTTTTTAGATGCAATACTCCTGTAGGCTCCACCCACAGTTGTAAAAAGGGGACTCTGCATTCTTTCCTTCCTAACAACAGCTGTATCACAATTCCCTATGCAGTCTGTGAAACCCTCCTCTGTGTCAATGCAGTCTTCTCATATACACTATTTTTTGTTAGGTGGGATGGTGTGGGGGCAGTGTAGTTTGATATTATACTGGCTCACATTACTAAGATTCCTGGCTTTCTTTCATGTTAGATGTCTGCATCAGTTGGGGGTTGGGGCCTTGACTGCTTTAATGTGACATTACTCACCTTACAGACATTTCCAGCTTTCTTACATCTTGTGTGTGTGGGGGGGAGTAATAACTATCTGATTTCAGTTTGGAAGGGTGGAGAAGTTTGGTGCTATTGTCATTTGTACTTGTAATATGATCTATGGTTGCACTGTCTCAATACTATGTATTTGTATATAAGTAAAAACGTATACATAAAAGATTTTTAAAAGAAGAGAGCTGTTCCAAACATTGGTTTAGTGCTAGATTCTATCACTGCTAAAAACTCTCATACTGTAGAGAAGCAGAAGCATGCATTTTCTGTATCCATTTTATCCTGGAGCATAAAGTTGTTTTTTTTTTTTAAATAGTTCCTACATCTGGAAGAATGGGAATGGTCCTGGTTAGCTTTAGCTAACAGACATTCAATACCAAATCCCATGAACCAGAATAATTTTTTTAAAATTCAAACTTTATTGAATTTTAAATATACAGCATGACAGCAATACATACGTTATGTAAATATGGATACACAAACCAGATACCAGTCATGCTCCCCAGACCCCCACTGGCTTTGCACTGATCTTCTAGTAAACCTTACATATACCTATTCCTTTACCTCAACCCAAGAACCGCCATTGTCCAGGCCTCTAGGACTCTGGCATGATGCACTACCTGCGGCGGAGCCTTGCTGTAGCAAATATAGGGAGTGAAAACCTTCCCATCATTTTTTGTATCTAGACAGTAAGCCCCATAAACTGGCCCTCAGCTGTTCCGCTCTCAAATTGAACAGTAAGTCTTGAAGCCACTCTGTATAAGATATAGCCTTTCTATCAGTCCAGTGACGAAGCATTCGTTTCATCAGGGTCATTGCCAGCAGGGCCATATGATATCTGCAGGATTTTATTGATATCGAGGATTTATTCACCCTAGAACATAAATTTCTGGGGTGAATAAATCCGCCAGACCTAATAAAGGGTCTGTCTTAGCCTTGATGGTGTCCCAAAGCTTTTTGATTGGGGGAACCTGAATAATTTTAAAATTCCCACATCATTTATAAAGACAAAAGTAAAACCTGTTTGGCAAAATCAAGTTCTTATTTTTGAAGTTTTATTGCCATTGTTATTATTTATTTTTGTATATTCAGTAGGAGTGAGGATTATTTTCAGTGTTAATTACAGTTGGGAGAACTTTAAAGACACTGTAGAACACAGCAGGTGGCATTTTCAAAAGTTAAAAAAATGATACAGTTTTATCAAGACACCTACATTTGCATCATGCAGATGGATCATATAATTGCACCATATTTTCATATCTGTATCAAAGCAACACTTTTACTTGCATCGTAATTGTAGCATATTTGCAATATATTTGTTGGCTGCATCACTTCTGTATCACATCTGTGTCACTTTTTGCATCACTAATCTGCAGTAGATGCAAGTGCAGGGGCAACAGATTGTGGTGCAACCATCTTCTGATGGTAGTGCACCCTTCTGATGCGAACACAGCTGTGATCTGTGATACAAAAGTAATACAACTTGCTGCTAGTGCAGCAAATCTTTAAAATACAGGCCTGTATATTTACCCCCAATCTCTCATGAACTCCAAACAGTCGACTACAGAAAATGGGTCCAGAATGAAGCGCATACCTTGCAATACAGATTTGCAACAAAAGAGAAAACAAGATGAAGGCCTGTGTCTTGCAGCATCTTCTTTTTCCTCCTCAAGTTCAAGATCAGGAGAATTACAGCACAGAAGATGCTCCGCTCCTAGCCAGTTCCACCTGTTAACTGAAAACCACTGACTGTTGCCCATATATACACATCTGTGTGCTATTAAACCCACCTTTTCTGAACAATTATACCGTTACCAGCTGCCTTGCAATTTATATTTATTTAGTTTTTGTTGACTGGGTAAGTGCACTAGACAAATCATGCCTATTTTCAGGCACGACCCGGGGGAGGGGGATACAGATGAATGCCAAGTGACCTTGAACCAGATTAAGTGAAGCTGTTGGTGGTATTTTTAGTGAATGTGGCAAATTTGGCCAGGACACCAAGGAAATTCCCCTACTCTTTTCGATAAGTACCATGGGATCTTTAACATCCACCTGAACAGGCAGATGGGACCTTGGTTTAACATCTCATATGAAAGATGGCACCTCAGAAGTGCAGCACTCCTCTCATGTTGCACTACAGTGTCAGTACTGGGATATTAACCCAAGTGCCAGATGTGGGAACTGAACCCACAGCCCTCTGATCTCCCAGCCTCAGAGGCGAGTGTGCTACCTACTGAGCCACTGACATTGCACAATGAAAGGAAAAGGAAGGAAGCGAGGAAAGCCATGCTGCTGACTCCACCATTTTTAAAACATTACACCTGTACTATCTGACTTAAGATATTTAAACTAATTTCCTAATAATTTTAAAGATGAAGCACCTTAATAGCTAAACTGGAAAATTAGGTGCTTCTTCACAGACGCCCCTTCTATGAAAAAGTTCCCATCATTATGACAAGAATAACAGTTTAAAATTTCCCCTCCTGATAGAAGATGCATCTAGCCAGGGCTATGAAGATGATTGCAGGGCAGCAGGGTAAATCATATGAGGAGAGACTGAGGGTCCTAAATATCTACTCCCTGGAGGACAGAAGAGAGAGATGAGACATGATTGAGACCTTTAAGTGCAGTACAGTACTTGAAAGAAATTGAGTTGAACAGGGAGGGTATCTTCAGGCTAAGCTGCAGCAAAACCCTGAAGGAGCACAGCCTAAAGTTGCGGGGTGGGTGTTTAAGAGGGAGGTTATAAGACACTTCTTCACAGAAAGGGTGGTGAGTAAATGGAATGCGCTGCCAGAAGAGGTGATCTCACTGAGGACAGTGGGCAGCTTCAAGACAGGCTGGGATAGATATAGAGGGAAGATAAAGGCAATGGAAAGAGGGGAGGAAGGTAGGTATTAAGGTATTATGACCGGCCTCCTCTTCCCCAAATCTGGCAAAATGACCCCCGCTTCATCTCTGGCACTACTGTTCACCTCCATTTTACTATCCATCCCCACATCCACCCCCCCTCCATGTTCCTACCCTTCACCACCCCCTCCACCGACTATTCTGTCACACCCTTCTTTTGCCCCCTTTAAATCCACTGCTTCCCTCCCAGCCATCTCCTGGTCCCACTACCCCACTCCCCCTTCCTCTCCAGTCTATTCCTTCGGTTGCCTTCTGGCCTCTCTCTCTCTCTCTCTCTCTCTCTCTCTCCTGCACCTACTCCATCCACACTGCCCCCACTACTACTGCCCCGACCCACCGGTTAGCCAAATCCCGGCCTTTTCATTCACTACGATGCCAACTTACCATTGCTCTACTCCTACTGGCAGCCGGGGATATTCACCCTAACCCCGGCCCAACCTCTACTCAAAGCCCAGGCCACCTCTATTCAAACCCCTCGTCCAGCACAAACCCCAGCTCCCATCCTAGCTACCTCCCCCGAGGCCTGCGTCTCCTCCATCTAAATATTCGTAGCCTAGCACCTAAGCTCGATCAGCTCCAAGTCCTTGCCACTCCTTGACTGAGGTTATGGTTGTGGACCCCGGCCGCAGGGTTGGGGGTTTGGGGGTGGGGTCCCCCTCTGGAATAGTTCTTGGGGGCGTCCAGATCCCCATTTCTGAATGGGTGCGTAACCTGGGTGTAGAGCTTGACACAGAGTTGACCCTTCGTTATCAGGTGTCCTCTGTTGTCAGGACTGCATTTTTTCATCTGAGAAACATCTCCAGGATTAGGCACCTGGTTTCTCCTGGTGATTTCTGGTTTTGGTCCACTTTGTGACATCTCGCTTGGACTACTGTAATTCCCTGTACCTGGGGCTTACTGGGGTTGATATCCGCCGCTTGCAGCTAGTGCAGAATGGCAGCACGTTTGTTGTCCGGGGCTTCAAGAAGATCTCATATTACCCCTGTGTTGCGCTCTCTGCACTGCTGCCTATACAGTGGTGGATCACCTTTAAAGTAGGTGTTTTGACCTACAAAGCCCTACATGGGTTTGGTCCTGACTACTTGAAAGAGCTTTTGGTGCCTTACACCCCTTTGAGACAGCTTCGCTCGGCTGACGAGGGGTTGCTGGAGATTTCAAGGGTTAATCTGAAGTCTTCTGGAGCCCGTGCCTTCGGCTTTGTGGCTCCATCCCTTTGGAATTCTCTACCCCATCCGCTCCAAGACAGTACAACAGTGGATATTTTTAAAAGGGCCTTAAAGTCCTTTTTATGGAATAAGGCCTTTCCATCCTCGTTGTAATTGGTTTTACTTGATGAAATTGCTGTTCTGTTTTATTGTATTCGTTGTTTGTTCTTTGAACTGTACAGCGCCTTGAAAACTTGAAAGGCGCTTAATTAAATACATTTTATTATTATTATTATTATTATTATTATACCCCTGATATTATCATCCTATCTGAGACCTGGCTAAACCATAGCCTACCTGATAAAAATCTCGCTATTCCTGGGTTCAATATTATACGGCAAGACCGGCCCACCAGAGGTGGTGGGCTGGCTATCTAGATCAGATCAGCCCTCCACTTCACTGTCTCCTTTACTAAAACGGTACCCAAAGCTTACGAACTTCTGCTGGTGAAACTGTCCCCCCCTCCTCATTACCTATCTTTGTGGCTGGTATTTACTGCTGTCCAGGCACGCCAACAACAATAGTCACTGATCTGCTGGGACAGCTCGCTTCTCTTGCCCAGTCGGGTGAACTTTATGTTATGGGTGATTTTAACCACAATTGGCTAGCACCCACTCTAAACAAAACCCAAACTGAGTTAACTGCCCTTAACCTAACCCAAACCATTATGGAACCCACTCGCTCAAACTTTAAGTCCGGCAATCACTCACTCCTCAACTGGGCACTTACTTCCCACCCTCACCAAGTCGTCAGTTCAGGCCTTCTCCCTGATTCCATTAGCGACCATCACCTAATCTACCTAGTCCGCAAAATCCACAGAGCTAAATCCCCTCCCAAATTTATATTCCAGTGCTCGTATAAATCCCTCAACCTCTCTCCCTTTTGGATGACCTTTACCACTCTAATTGGGTCCCAAGCTCAAACCGCTCTAATATGGATTCGGCCCTTACACACTTTCAGAATACTTTCCTCTTCATCTGGGATAAACATGCCCCCATACGCCGGACTAGAGTCCGCGGTTCTCACCTACCCTGGATAACCCCCGAGCTGGTTGCCTGCCAATAAGCCCGTGATAAGGCCTGGCGAAACTATAAATCCTCTCTCCTCCCAGACGACCATACCTCCTACCGCATGATCCGCAATAGATGCACCAAGGCCATCCGTCTAGCTAAGTCAGAATATTTTAATAACACACTTAATGCTAACAATGGCAGCCCATCCAAATTCTGGAAAGTCATTAACTCCCTTTTCTCCCCCAAAACAGCTAGCCCTCCACCTCTCCTCCTTGTCCAAGGGTCTCTCCTTTCTGACCCCCAAAAGGTAGCCTCAGAGTTTAATTCCTACTTCACTACTTGTGCCCTGACCCTCCTTGACTCCCTCCCACACACAACCACTCCATCTCCTCAATCTTCCTTCCCCCATACATCTGGTATGAACTCCTTCTCCTTTAGACTCATTTCCCCCACTGAAACCCTAGACTCCCTTCGCACCCTAAACCCCTCCAAAGGTAAATCCCCCGACGGTCTTGATAACAAACTTCTCTTCCTATCTGCTCCCCCCATCGCTACCCCCCTCACAGCCCTACTAAACCTTTCCTTCACTACCGAGTCACTCCCCTCCGACTGGAAGCACACCACTGTTCTACCCCTCCCTAAAGGCGGTGACCCTACCTCCGCATCCAATTACCGCCCTATCTCCCTCCTCCCCACCCTCGCTAAACTCCAGGAACACCTAGTGCTATCCCAACTCTTCCAATTCCTCTCAGAAACTAACTTCTTCATCCCCTTCCAGTCTGGGTTCAGAAAGCACCACTCCACCACCTCCTCCCTGCTAAGACTCACAGACCATATCCTCACTGGGATGGACAAAGGGCTAATCACTGCTGTTATTTTCATTGACCTAGCAAAATCCTTCAACACTGAATCCCATACTCTCCTACTATCCTGCCTTTCTGGAGCTGGGTTAGCCGATTCAGCCACAAACTGGTTCAGTGCCTACCTCCTAAATAGAACCCAATCCACCAAAATAGCTGACCACAACTCCCCCCCCCAATAACCACTGGCGTCCCCCAAGGCTCAGTTCTCGGCCCCATCCTCTTCTCCACCCTGCTAAATGACCTGCCTAACTCGTGCTCTTCTTCAGCCATTCACATGTATGCAGACGATACTGTCCTCTTCACCTCCAGCCGGACCCACAAAGAAATCACCTCCAAACTTCAAACCGACTTCAACAAAATCCAACACTGGTTCAACAGCAACCAACTCTCCCTAAATGCTAAGAAGACCAACTCCATGACTTTCGGTACCAGACAGCGGCTATCCAAACTCACTTCCCCTCTGAGATTCCACACCCTAAATAACATCATCCTCGAAGAAGTACCCGCCTTCAGGTACCTAGGGGTTTGGCTTGACCATCACCTCTCCTTCTCTTCACACGTGGATGCCATCATCTCAAAATTACGCCCCAAACTTGGTGCCCTCTATAGAAACCGCACTAGTCTCCCACTTCCTGTCAGACACGAAATTGTCCAGAAAATGATTCTATCCTCCTTTGATTACTGTGATATAGTTTACAGCTCAGCTGCACAGACCACCTTATCCAGATTAGACCCTCTCTTCAATGCATTCTGCCGCTTTGTCCTCGATGCCCCCACTCGTACACACCACTGCATGCTTTATCGTTCCCTGTCCCTGCCTTCTCTAAGTAACCGGCGCCTAATTCATTGCGCTAAATTCATTTCTAACATCTGGCTCGGCTCCCTCCCTACCTCGCATGCGCCCTATCCTCCCCACCTCCCCCCTCACATGCACTCAGGTCTGCTGATGCTAGGCTACTATTCATCCCCATCGAAGGACCTCCACCGGCCAATCCACTTTCTCCTACCTCTTCCCTAAACTCTGGAATGACCTGCCCACCCAGATCCGCATTCTTCATCCAAACTCTCCCTTTCCTATACCCTCTCTAACTTCCTTACCCCAACTGCTGCCCCTGACCTCCCCTTTACCTCCCTTCCCCGTTACTCCCTGCGCCTGACCAGCTGCCCGGCTATCGCCCAATTGTCTGGCCTATACTGCCCTACGCACTTACACTCTCTCTTTACTCACTCCCCACTGTCAATTTCTCTCCCCTTCCTTCAACCCGTGCTCCCTGCCCCCTCCCCCATCTCACCTAACCTCCCCTTCACAGCTCATCACTCCTACTCCTCCTTTCCCTACCCCCATCTTGCTCTCCTATTCCCCCCGTCTCAACCTGTTACATCTCCTTTAGCTCAACTTCTGCTACTGGCACTCAAGCTCTACTACACTACCCTATTATGAAACTTGCACCTATGTACCACATGCTCCCTCAATGTGTACCATGATTTGTATTCCAAACCCTATTGTTCATGTTCAGCTCTGTTCCTAACTCGCTGTGTAACCAAGATTCTGTTTACTCGTTATTGTTTGATATTGTGGCGTACTTTTCTGTTCTCCCTATGTATATGCTCAATTGTAATCCCTTCCACCTATGCTCTGTCTCTGAATTGTATTATTGTTAAGCTCAACCATTTATATGTTTACTTGCCTCCTCTGTAGCCCCCCCACCCCAGGTCGCACCGTGAGACGAGCATCTTTTTGCTCAGTGTGCCTTTCCTGGTAAAACATTTTCAATAAATAAATAAAAAGGTAGAGGAGGGGGAACAAATAAGAGATTATACCTTATAGCTGCTGTTTCATATATTTTCTTGGTTGTTAATCAATACAGGCCACAGTCCTGTATGATCCTAGAGGGGGCACAATAAATGCTTGTGTTTATTGCACTGTCATATTTATTCTGATTCTTTTTGAACTAGTTAAATTCTAACTATAAGAAAACAAAGTCAATGCTTTTCTGTGGCTACCACAACAAACATAGGCTTCACCCCCTTAATATTACAACCTGCCTTGGTGCTGTCCTCGAACAGGTTCACTCCTTTAAATATCTGTGGATCACCATAGACAGCAGTCTATCCTACAGCATCCACATAGATAGCGTTGCTAAAGCAGCAAACACACGCATGGATCTCCTCTACAGGCACAGCCAGTGCCTTACCTCAGATGCCTTAAGGATAGCAGTACAGAGCTCAGTGGTCTCTCTAATCGACTATGGTCTGATTATTTATGGCTCTGCAACTGACACAGCCCTCAGGAGCTTATGCTTGGGTCTAAACAAAGCTTGCTGACTCATCACAGGATCCCACCGACTCACCCGTACGTGTGACCTCTATGCCCAAACAGGGTGGCTCCAGCTATCAAACCATATCAAGTACCAAGCCTGTCTAATGGCTAAGAAAATTATGCTACATCTTGCTCCCCCCAGAGTCCAAAGTCTTCTCCCTATAGCACGCAACCCCTACCTCACCAGGGCTTCAGAAAATGAAATGCTGCACATTCCTCGGTGCCTCACCACACAGGGCCAAAGATCCTCTGTGCACCAAGCTCCTAGCTAGATTAATGGACTCAACAAAGACATCTCCTCTTTGCAAAAGCTAGGCTTGCTCAAAGCCAACCTTCATCTCCACCTAGATGCCTCTAGCTCCTGTGACTGTCCCTCATAATCTGATCTCCCACCCAGCACTTCTACTCCTACCCCCTCTCTTCCTCTTCCTATAGCCTACCCTTCCCTCCTGTTTTTTGCCCCCTACCCCCAAGCACTGTTTTGAGGCCTGACAAATGCCCATGGCCGCACCGCTCTTTTTTGTGTCCATTCCAAGCCTCAGTTACCTCTGTGTACCCTGCCCCCTGGTACTCACTTTCCCTCAGTGTAATGTATTTCAGCTGCTTAAAAATGTCTGTGCACCATTTCTGCATTGTTACTCAGCTCTATGAAATGTTTGCATTGTACCTCTATTGACGTGGAACCTTTGTAAAAGAGCCTTGACTCAAAGATACTTGTAATCCTAGACTCTAAATAAAAAAATAATATATACTCTCAGAACTCACTTCCATTCTCATGTCCTTATGTTTGTTTAATAGAGATTTTGTTTACCGACCCACCAGCCAGCACAGCTGCAAGGTGCCTGCTTGCGGTGCCGACATCCCGGGTTTGTTGATGGACTCGGGGGTTGTAGGGATGGCTGGGGTGAGGGGGAGACTCAAATGTCTCTGGGAATGTTCTCCTTCTCCGGGGGAGAAGAGTGTCTGATGCTTTACAGACCCCTGGCAGAGGCTGAGAATACAGCTGTAGCCAATGCCATCACCTGAGGGGGAAGGGTGGATGCTGCATGTCACTGCACATCCCAGCCCCAGGGATCCAGCATTCAGAAAGACAGCCAGCCTCCCGGACATGACACCCTGCTCTGCCACAGTCTCCACTGCCACCAGTGTCTGCCAGGGGGGTCATGCTTCCATAGTCCCAACCTGGGAGGTAAGCTGGGCTTGCCAAGTGTCTCTTTGGGGGGGGCACCCACCCTCCGGCCCCACCCAGGGGGTAAGCCTGGGTATGGGGGGACAGTAGGCAGGACTGAGTAAGGATTGGGGGCCACTCCTTCAAAAAACGTTGAGGTTTTTCTTCCCTTTCACTTCTTAACTCCTGTCTGTAGATGTTCTATTCCCTCTCACTCCATAAGCTGTGCCTGTTATTTTTTTTATTTTATTTATTTTTATTTATGACTTTATTAACCAGGTAGGTGCACTGATCCCAGAGACCGTTTTCAGGCATGACCTGGGCCACGTAAGACAGCACAGAGTAGAAACATCAGAATAACAAGAACATAACAAGAGCAGGTAATATATAGTAAAAGCTTACAATTGCTACATTTGGCAATACATGGTGGCAGTAGTCAAGGGACAACAAATAATAAAGCAAAGTAAGGCTTGTGGTGGGACAGTTTCAGTAAATAAGAGAGCCTATTTGGCCCTACCCCTGGAACCTATGGGGGGGGGCTAGTCCTTAAAGTAGTGTCAGGTGGATGCCAACAGGAGCCAGTCTTTGAGGCGAGTCTTGAACTGGCAGTGAGTGTTTATGGTGCGCAGTTCAGTGGGCAGCTTGTTCCATAGTGTGGGGGCTGCTACAGACAGGGCTCTAGCGCCCATGTTCTTGGCTACCCCAGAGAGTTTCAGGGAGGGGATACTGGAGGAGCGTAGGCAGTGCTGTGAGGTTTGGATGGTGAGAAGGGGAGCAAGAGGGTATTTCTGGCCAATATGGATGGCAGAATCAATAAAACTGTACAGTGCAAGGTCAAAGTGGGCTTGTAGTGGGAGCATAGTGTAGTGTAGAGTGTACAGTGGTGCATGGAGAAAGGGGCCAGCAGGGAGAAGTGGCAGGCACTGTTGTATGCTACTGATAGTTTTGCCATGGTGGATGCGGAGGTCCTGGAGTTGATGGGAGAGCAGTAGTCCAGGATAGGTAGCAGGTTTCCCTGGATGATGGCATGGCGGGCCTCAGTATTGCCCATAGGCAGCCCCTAGTTTTTGGTGAAATCTTAGAACCAGGGAGTTTATGTGCCCTGTAAAGGAAAGGGAAGGGTCAAGCACAAATCCTAGATATCTGAAGTGTTTGATGTCCTCTAGGGCATGGCCATCAGGGGACGTGATGATTAGGGCTGGATTAGATTTGCATTTCATTAGGAAGGGCTTAGATCTGAACAACATTGTTTTTGTTTTTCTGGCATTGACCAGAAGGAGCTTTTCAGAGAACCAGTTGTGGGCTGCATGTAGTTTTGTGAGAGGGCTGCGGAGATGAGGCTGGAGACTTTCGGCTGGAGAAAAGCACAAGGTCATTGGCGTATAGGATTGAGTGACAGTTGAGACTATCCACTGGAAGGGAGTTAATGAATAAGGAGAAAAGGAGAAAAAGGAGGGGTCCCAGGATAGAGCCTTGGGGGACCCCAATAGAGACAGGCAGGGTGGGCGAATGCCCGTGCCTCAGAGAGAAGGACGGGGGGTGTTTGGGCTTCTGAAATTATGGAAAGACAGGTATTTGGGTGGGGCCGTTTAAGTTTGGATGGCCACAGAAGGTACATAGGAGAGTGATCACTAATGGAGTCAGCCATGGTACCAGCATGCAGGACACAGTCCTCCCGGTTAGTTACAATCCAATCCAGGAGCATCTGTGTGCCCTTGCAAGGGTTCTGTCTTGTGAGAAAGTTAATAGTTTAGGCCAATTTGTATTGTTTTAGGAGGGAGGCATAGTCAGGCTGGAGGGAAATGAGCCAGTTTAGATTGAGATCACCCAAAAAAACTGAGTCTCTGTATGGGGATATGGAGCCCAGGCCAGAGAGAAAGCTGTTTAGACTCTCGATTCTGGCTGTAGGGGGATTGTAGCAGCACCCAATGTAGCATTTTTTTGCTAGTTCTCAGAGTGAGTTCTGTGAGGAACCATTCACTGGGAGAGGTTGGGTTGGAGCGAAGAACTATGTTGGATGATAGGGGTTCCTTGATGAACAGAACTACTCCAGCCCCCTTTTTTTGCCAGGTCTATCCAGGTGGTGAGAGGAGTACCAGGTTCTTGGTAGGTGGCATCAGTAATCTGAGGTTTTAGCCATGTCTCAGAGAGTCCCAGTACGTGGGGCTTGTATAGCTCAACCCATGCTTCCAGGTCCTGGTATTTGGAGAGAAGACTGCATATGTTTATATAGGTGATTTTTAGCCCTGGGGCATTTGTCCAGGTGTTGTCGAAGGGGGCTATGTGGGAATTAGGGGTGCCAGGGTTGCTCTCAATGTTCCCTGCATGGAGTAGGAGGGATAGGAATGGGATGCAGGAGCAGGAGGGAATGGCAATAGCACAGGATATGGAGGCCAGGTTGTGACCAAGTAAACGACGTTCCGTGTTTAAGGGGAAGGAGAGGATGATGTGACCTGGGTAGGAGAGTTCCCACGAGGGGAGGAGTGTAAGGTGTACTGGGGGAGCAGGATTCTGAGAGGTAGGCAAGGTACATTTGGCCCTGGGCCAGTGCTGAGGCACATACATCCGTCAGCACCAGGGCACATGCTAGGGAGATCGCAAACAGTGTGAGCTGGGGCAGGTTCATGGTGACAGCGGATGTTGGTAGAGAGGAGGTGAAAACTCTGGAGTCCAAAATGCAGGTCTAGGACACTTTTTTGTGAGCACTGATGGGTGAGAACAGCAGACCAATGAGGAAGCTTTAAGAGAGAGAGGGAGATCAACAAAGGGGGTGGAGAGACAGATAGCTTTAAGCTCCAGAGCTGTGGTACTGGGAGCCAATGAGGGCAGGACAGGGTAGGGGAGGGAGGGAGGAGCGTAAGTGTATTTAAAGGTAGCCTGGGAGGGGGAGTGGGGGTGGGCAAAAAATTAGGCAGCAGAAGCAGCAGCCATGGAGGCCGGGGCCGTGTATAGGCCGTACCTGATGCTTGTTTCCAGGGGGCCGGTGGCAGCAGGCTCCTTAGCACTGAGGGAGGTGCAGAGTGGTGTCCAGGTGTGCAGGAAGTGAACCGCAGATGGCGGTAGGTGGCCCAGTGGGCTACAAGGATGCTTGTTGAAAGAGGGACAGGACAGGGATTAATAGCACTCCGAAGTGGTGGGAGTGAAAATAAAATTAGCATACAGACAAAAGAGCTGCAATTTACAAAAAGAGGGCCAAATCAGGGGGTGGGTAGCAGACAGCTTGGCACCAGCTCTGTAACTGAGATTTGTAAAACAAGGGGGTCACAGTCGGGGGCAAAACAAAAGGAAAAATTAAACTGGTAGCTGCACTGGATTAAAATACAACAAATCAGCAAGCTATGGAGACTTTCAGCAAAGAAATCCTGAACTATAAATCCTATACTCTAATAAACTTAGACACAGCGACTGATGTAGCAGGTTTAACACAATACAAACAAGCATTTGTCAATACCGAATGCTTGCTTGCAAGCATTAGAAGTGGAAATGCAGGAGTTAGACAGATGCAGTACAGGAATGGCAGTGAAGTATTGAACTGACACCAACTCCACCCCCACCCTGCAGAGATGGACAGGCATTGGGGTGTGCCTTTGGGTCATAACCCATAACGGTCACAACATTTCGCCTCACCCTACCCTGCAGACACTGACAAGTGTTGAGCTGTGCCTTGGGGTGTTCAGGATTTACACTCACCTCATTCCATAAGGAAATACACTGAAATGGGTGCAGTATAGGAGAATGGTGTGAACTCTGGGGCCAAAGAGTCCAAGGTGCACCTTAATGTCTGTCACTGGCTGCAGGGTAGGGGTGTGGGTGGAATGGCGTAAGCATTACTGTCGATAATCCCAAGTGACACCCTTGATGCCTGTCAGTCCCTACAGGGTAGGCAGACACCTGTCAGACCCTACAGGGTAGGACGTTTTGGTCAGAAACCCTAAGGCCCTGGGCGTTTTTTGGTATTTTTACTCTAAGTTTTCAACATGGGCTTTTTGTGACCCCACCACATGAACAATGACATTATCAGTTTGTTAGCCAAAAAGTGATTTTGCACACTGACTGCGTTATTTGGAGCAGGTGCGAAAACACATTTAGAACATGATGTGAAAAATGACAGCTGTACTATTCATGAGGAGGTGTAAAAAAAATGGTAATGTTGAAAATCTGGAGAGAAAATATAAAAAAAAACTGGTGAAGTCATGAGCGTGTATAGCAACTGTGCAATGCACACCCATAATGCAATTATTTGGGGGAATTTTTTCACCAGATTTTTAATTTAGGCATTTTGGGACTTCCACTCGTGAGCAGTGTTACTGTGATTTTCTTACTCTGTCCCCAACACTGATTTCCCACAGTGTCTGCGCTATTCTGTCCCGGAAGTGAGAAAACACATTTCATCCAGGGTGTGAAAAATGGCAATGTTGAAAATCTGGACTGAAAATATTACAGATTTGTGAAGTTACAAGGGTGCGTAGAAACTATGCAATGCACGCTCGTAACACAGTCATTTTATGGACTTTTGTGACCAAATTTTTAACATAGGCATTTTAGGACCTCTGCTCATGAATAGTGTCAGTGTGATTTTCTTAATCTGACCCAAACACTGATTTCCCACAGTGACTGTGCTATTCTGCACTGGAAGTGCAAAAGCACATTTTGGCCAGGATGTGAAAAATGACAGCTGTACTGTTCATAAGCAGGTGTGAAAACATGCCAATGTTAAAAATCTGGGGTGAAAATATTACAGATTCACAAATTTGCGAGTGTGCATGTAAACTGCGCAATGCACACTTATAACACAGTCATTTTGGGGAATTGTTCCACCAAATTTGCAACATAGGCTTTTAGAGTGTCCACCTCATGAACAATGACACTTTCATTTCATTAATTGGTCCCAAAAGGTGATTCTGCACAGTAACCGTGAAATCACCTTTTGGGATGAATAACCAAATGGCAGTCACTGAATTCATGAGGTGGGGTCCCAAGAACCCTATGTTTAAAATTTGGTGTAAAAATTTTAAAAAATGACCGAGATATGCACCAAAGTTGAAAAAAGACTATTTATGCCATTATATAGCTTACCGGCATTTCTTCAGTTAGCGGTTGGCTTTGAAGAGTGCAGACGTGTCCCCACTCCACCCAAAATCATTACACCAGCCTCCGGAGGTAAGTATGGGGTGGGGGTGTGTGCAGGGGTGATGTACACAGAGGGTGGGCGCAGGTTGGGGGAGGGGGCCAGAGAGTCAACGAGGGACTGTTTTTCTTTTGCTACAGGTTTTTATTTTACAAAGATGATGGGACTTTGCCACACTAGGGTAGGTGCCTAGTGTGGCACTTGGAAGTTTGTTTGGGGCAGTGGAGCCAGTGGGGGATTGGGCACCCCATTGGCCATACAGTGTGCGGGGGGAGAACACATGAGGATGCTGGACTTTGCCATGCTGGTGTAGGCTCCCAGAGTGGCACCTGAAGTTTTTGGGAGGCACGGAAGCCAATGGTATTGGGCACCCCCATCAGACAGTGTGCTTGGGGGGTGGGGAGTGTGCATGAGCCAGCAGACTACACCCCTTGGCACACAACAAATGCAGGGGGGGCATATGCAACAACCACTACGGTCAGCGGTGGTGATGTGTAGGCAATTTGTGTACTGCTGATGGCATGGCAGTATGCAAATTGCCTACATGTTACCACCGCTGATTGTAGCAGTCATTTGCTTTCAACTGTATGCCACTGCATCTGAACTGCTGTCATAGATAGCTGGCACATTCATTGGTGCAGTGCGGCCGTGCCTGCCAAAATGCTCAGGGCATTGGAAGCGGAGGTGCCACACCTACGAAAACTCGTATGGAGGCACTATGTTTCTTGCACATGTGCAAGCAAACATAAAAATGACTGTAAGTAGTAGCACAAGGAAAATCTGCTGGGGGAAGCTGTGTGGAACAACTTGGTGCACTGAAACTGAAAATCTTTTACTGTTTGTTAAAACAGTAAATAATGGTCCCCAAATTAGTCATATTCTCATACAACTATTCATAATAATATAAATGATTCAGTTAGTAATTAGCACACCATTATTATTTTGTCACTGTATAACATCTTTAATATTGGTGGTTCAATGTTGCTAGCACACTGCCCCTAAAGTAAAAATCAAAGAAGCTCATTAGCCTGTATCAGCATCACATCTGTAAGACTGCTGCACTCAAAGCACTGAAGATTCTAAAACGCACCTTTATACTGTAACAAGGCTATTCAGTTACCCAGGGCCACCATCAGCCGCGGGTGATACTACATGTGTTCCAGGCCATCCTCACTGCCTTCTTCTTAATGTAGGTACCCACCCTACCATGCCAAGTGAACAAATGATGCACTGAGGCATCATCAAGATACTTGGTGTGCCATGCCGTTACACCGAACGTGATGACATCATGCACTACTGATGACATAGTTGGCCACGGAGTTGCTTGCAAAAGCCTGCAAAACCCCGCCCAGGCCAACACAGTCAGTACCACACCAAAATAAAAAATAGGGTAGGTGGCCCTGGTATGATGAGAGGCGGATTTCATTAAGGTCATCAGCTTGGACCTAAAAATGAATAGCAGCACCAGCTAGGAAGCATCAGCCCTTTCCCTCTCGAGCTGCAAGGAAAGCCAACCTTAAAACCACTTCAGCAGCTCCATCACTGCGGTCATGAGGGCCAGGTGGGACTCGGCCCTCCCCCTCAAGCTGCAAGGAAAGCCAATCCCGAAATCACTTCAGCAGCTCCATCAGTGCGGTCATGAGGGCCAGGTGGGACTCAGCCCTTCCCCTCAAGCTGCAAGGAAAGCCAACCCCAAAGCCACTTCAGCAGGTACATGGCAAGGCGCGAAATACCTGATATATGAAACGCTGACTTGGCCGACATTGTAAAGCTAACTGTTGGCCCCGCCAAGCCCCTGCGTCAGCTCCCCACCACCCCCACCACCACCCTTGGTTGACTATCTGTTACATAGGGGTGGACAGGTGCTAATTTAAGCCTATCAGTCCACTTTACCACTTGCTCATTATCAGCTCCCACCACTAGGGGCTGCGCAAATTCAAAAATCCAGGATTCCACGATGTGGCTTGCAGGCCTCCTTACTATTCTTAGCCTGGCACTGCTAGCATCGCTACCCCCCTCCTCCTTCCCTGAGGCTCAGCCCTGCATGCCAGGTCCTCTCACCCTTGCCTCCCCCCCCTCTCCATCCTCCCCAACCTCAATTGTCCACCCTTCTTAGGTCATTTTTCACCCAAAATTGTTAGCAGGATCATCTGTCCTACCTACAGCCTTCCATGCAGGCTTAGTAGCCCTGAAGTTCAAAACCCAAGCAACCTTAGCAGCCCCTAAACCAACTTCGTATTCTCTGCATAAACACCTAAGTGCCCAGCATAATTGGAAACACTTACTTACCCTGCTGCTGATGCTGTCCGGGGACATCGAATGCAACCCCGGCTCAACCCCCACCCCCACCGCCCAATCCCCCAATCACATTGCCCAATGGACTCATAGTTATGCACCTAAATATCTGAAGCATCATTAACAAAATTAGCCAGCTGCAACCAATTGTTCAATCCATAAAACCTGATATATTGATTATTACTGAAACCACACATCCAGGATGCAGAACTCGCCATACCTGGCTACTCTGTCATCCGCCATGACTGCATGACTGCACAGGGACCAAAAGAGGTGGCTGCATTGCCATGTTTATCAACTCCTCAATACAAGTCACACTAGTCCCACTGCCCAGTCCCGTGCCTAACGCTGACGCCTTACTAATTAAACTCTCCCTCACTCACACCCACCCCATATTTATAGCAGGTTTCTACTGCTCCCCAGATGCATCTACGCCTGCCATCTCTGAACACGTAAGCACCCTCACCACACTGGCCTCCGGAGGCAAACTATATATCCTTTATGACTTTAACCAAACTGATTGTCAGGTAGGAGCTCCAAGCTACGGAACCTGGTAACAGGACTAAACCTGTCTCAACTAATCACCAAGCCCACTCACCTAAACCACATCTCTACTCAACACTTTCTCCTGGACTGGTCCCTTACCTCACATCTCCCTCATATAATTGCTTCAGGACTGCTACCGGACTCCCTAAGCGACCACTACATGATCTACTCAGTTAGGAAAATCCACTGACATAAGGCATCCCCCAGTACCATATTTACTAGGTCATTCAAATCCTTAAACATCTCATCTCTCCTACATGACCTGGCCAACACTGACTGGTCCTACATCCCCAGGGCCACTTCTGTTGACTCAGCCTGGCAATTCTTCAAGGCAAGGTTCTCCACCATCTGGGACACACATGCCCCACTCAAACATACCCGGGTGACGGGCACCCACCTACCATGGATCACAGCAGACATTATGGCTCTCCTCAAAGACAGGGACATGGCTTGGAAGGCATTCAAAGTCTCTGACTCTCAGGTGGACAAGCAGAGGTATCACGCTGTATGTAATGCCTGCACCAGACAGATTCACAGGGCAAAGGCTAAATACTTCAGCAACACCCTCCACACTGACTTAAGCCATCCATCTAAATTCTGGAGGGTGGTTAAATCTCTCCTCACCCTCCCTCTCAGTCTCCCACCCCTGCCCTCAACATAGGTGACTCTATGATCACTGACCCCCACAATGTGGCCTCATACTTTAACTCCTTCTTACGGAGTGCACCACATCCTTTCTGGCCTCCCTCACTCCAGGTCCCCAAATCCCCTCTACAAAAAGCCACACTCCCATAATGCCCATAGCTGGCTCTGCCTTCACTTTCCATCAGACCTCCCCGTCAGAAGTCTACAAAGCCCTACTCAACCTCAATCCCAACAAGGGCAAATGCCCTGGTTTCAAAATTGCTGTACTTATCCTCCCCCGACATCACTGCCCCCCTGGCCTCTCTCTATAACCTCTTGTTCTCCCTTTCTACCATCCCAAATGAGTGGAAGCATGCCACAATCATCCCCCTCTCCAAAGGCAGAGACCCCTCTGCCCTTGGCAAGTACCATCTAATTTCCCTACTTCCTATCCTGGCTAAAATACAGGAACACCTAGCTCTCACACAACTCTCCTTTTATCTTGATTCCTCCTCTTTTCTCACACCTTTCCAGTCTGGCTTTAGGAAGTCCCACTCCACGGCCACCTCTCTCCTAAGACTCACGGACTCCATCCTCACTGGCATGGATAGAGGACATACTGTATTACCTCAGCCATTTTCATCGATCTGGCCAAAGCCTTCGACACTGTCTCCCACTACCTTCTACTATCCAAGCTCTCACTGGCAGGGCTCTCAAGCATGGCTACCAGCTGGTTCTGGTCCTACCTGATAGGCAGATCCCAATCCATCAGAACTGGCAATGCTGCCTCTGCCTCCCTCCAGGTCAACTCTGGTGTTCCGCAAGGCTCCGTCCAGTCCCCAGGTCCACCTCAAAAATGAGCTTGCTTAATGGTGCCTGCCTGGTTAAATAAAAATTTTGATTGATTGATTGGCCCACTTCTGCTCTCTATCTTCCTCAATGACCTGCCCTCTGCCTGCCCTCACACATCCATTTGCATGTATGCGGATGATACAGTTCTGTACACATCCGGCCCTTCATCATCAGATGTAGCGACCAGGCTCCAACAGGATTTCAATGCAGTTCAGCGCTGGTTTCACTCACATCAGCTGTTTCTCAATACCAAGAAAACCATCTCGATGACCTTTGGCATAAGCAGAGACTCTCAAGGCTACCCTCCACTCCCTCTTTCCACACCCTGGATGGGACTTTCCTGGAGAATTGCACCTCCTGCAGACATCTAGGGGTCTGCATTGATGAGCACCTAGACTTCTCTGCACATATCGATGCCATCCATAAAAGGTTGCACCGCAAAACTACGCGCACTGTACCATAACCATGGATGCATCCCATTACTGGCTCACCTTGAAATACTGCAGAAGATGATTTTCCCTATCTTTGACTTTGGGGATCTAGTCTACAGTGCCACCCCTAAGTCCACCTTAGCCAGGTTGGACCCACTTTTCCACTCCTTCTGCCTCTTTGCCCTTGACTGTCCCCCAAACTCTCACCACTGTGTCCTATACCACAGCCTAGACCTCCCCTCATTGCAGGACTGGTGTCACTCCCACTGTGCCAGCCTCACAGCCAAATCCTTGACACAGTCCCTCCCCTCGTACCTCACCTCTGTCCTCTCGGCCCACATCATCCAGGGATATGCACTAAGGAACAGCAACTCATGGACACTGTCTACTCCTCTCATGTTAACCTCAACAGGCCAGTCTGCCTTTGTGTACTGCATGCCCAAACTCTGGAACTCACTCCCCTCTGTGATCCAGAATGCCCCCACTAGTCAGCACCTCCCATCCCTCCTAAATAAACACTTTTCCCCATCTGCTCTTGTGCTTTTGTGAACCCCTGACTAGGGATCCAGGCACACCTGGCCTGGGGGGTACCCTTAAAATGCACTGTTCAGTCTAATCTTGCCCTGTTGTTTTCTACTCTACACTGCATGTTACCATGTACCCTTACTCTACTGTCTAATGAACTGTACATCCTACCACCGTTTTATGAACTATTGTATACAATACTGTAACATGTGTATGCAGATGTGCTCCTGTAAACATGTAAATATGTACTCTAATGTCTAATGAACTGCACATCCGACCACCGTTTTATGAACTATTGTATACAATACTGTAACATGTGTATGCAGATGTGCTCCTATAAACATGTAAATATGTACTCTAATGTCTAATCAACTGCACATCCGACCACCGTTTTATGAACTATTGTATACAATACTGTAACATGTGTATGCAGATGTGCTCCTGTAAACATGTAAATATGTAACCATTGCATGTTATTCCCTCCCTCCGGGCACATCTGTAATCGAGCAGTAGTCTGCTCAGTATGCCGTTCTAGTTAAACCTTTAAATAAATAAATACTGTGATATATCATAGAATGCAGCAGTACACTGCAGGAAGCAATGCAGTTCAATGGCAATTAAAGCCCTTTCTGCGGCAGTATTTATAAATATTCTTATAAGCCCATCATGCTGATTACTATGGAAATAAAAAAAAAAACAAGTAGCAAACTTGAGAATAAAGCAAGATACTAATAAGCTGCGTATTTTAAAAGGTGCAGAAGTGGGGAGGGGGAAATAGGGTAGGTCCATAATAATATCCAGTCATGGCCTTTACCCAGTATGCTGACCAGACCATGACTAGCCATGGCTTGCTATAACCCTGAATATCATTCTGAATTTCAGTGACTACCACAGCAGCGCTGATTTGTGTCACCATTCAAGGCACAAGTATTTCCAAGGCAACTGCTTGTAATACTCCTGTTTTAAGAAGTGATGTTTCTACTGATAGGAGACATGAGAGAAACACGGCAAAGAAGAAATATTTGAAACTCAGTGCTTCAGAAAAACACTGCTCCAGATGTGGTCCTGAGAGCAGATAGTACGTATGCAATGTCTTTGAAAAATGATGTCCCCTATAGTCAATCTTTAAGATTAAAAAGAAAATAGTGGCCGGCCAGGTGGCATGGAGGGCTGAAGCATCATGCCTTACCTCCTGCCACACTGGTAACCCTTGCTCTCAGTGCGAGCTGGTTGTCGAGGGTTGGCTGAGGAGGAGGAGGATTGAGCATCCCAAGGATAGCTCTCCTCCGGTTAGGGGGGGACCAGTGATTGGTGCTTGCCTGATCCCTAGTGGAGGCTGGGCGATGGGACACCAATGTTCTACAAGGTGGGTGGAGGTGGGGCAGATGCCCATTGTGCCACGCATGGAAGCATGCGTGACACCACAACTGTAACTGGTGTCATTGTACGCCCTTTCTCCAAGAGAAAAAAATGAGGAAATATTTCTCTGGTGGTTGGATCATGGAGGGGCTCACAGGTTCCATTCCACAACCAACTGGGCATTAACTGGAACTGGATCTGATCTTCAGTAGGGGCCTGGGGATCCTCAGCAACCCTGATGGGGGGCAAGCCCTGGGAGAAGATAGTTGGTGCTGATGGTGGATGTCTGGGGTGGGGCTGGGGCTCCCTCCAGAATGTGGCCCACCAGAGACAGGGAGAAAAAGTAATCAAAAAAAAGATTTATAAAAATGTAGTTTATCTGAACTATAGGACTGACAGGCTAATGAACTGGAGATGAGATTTCTTAATAGGGGTTATAACAAAACATTACTGAGGAAGGCTAGAGACAACGCTGATTTACTGAAAACAAGAATAATGAAAAGCTACTAGAAAAATAAAATTCATGAACATGGTCCTGTTACTTTTGACAGTAAAGTCAATCATTTGGCAGGTAAAATTGACAATATAATTTATCGTAACTGCCCTATCCTGCTTGGTGACAATGATGTGACTTCAGCAGTGGGTGATACCCCATGCATTAATTTAAGTAGAGCAAACAGTCTGAGAGACAGGTTAGTCCGTAGCCAATTTGAGACAAATCAGTCAGCTATCATTAATAACCAGTGGTTACCATACAAACCGAAAGGTTTCTTCAAATGCCACAGCTGTAATGTGTGCACATATGCACAGCCTGGTAAAGAGTTTGTACACCCCCTTCATGACGATTCAAAGTTGGAGACCTGTGAATTTATTGATTGCAGTACTGACTTTGTCACATACTGTATGTTCTGTGGTGTAACTACAATAAGATATATGTGCAGAGAATAGTGCCCAGCTTGAAAACTAGCACACAAGGCCATTGAGTACTATTAATAGGAGACTTGACACCCCACTTAGTCATTTATTTGATTGCCATAATTCAAATCCTTGAGAACTAAAGTTCATAGGCATTGAGAGAGAGGGTCCTTTGGGGGAGGGTGCGGGGGAAGAACGAGTGAATAAAATACTGTGGAAAAAAATCAACTTGGATTTATGAATTCCAAAGTGTTACACCTGCTGGTTTAAACAAGCAATGGGATTTGAAATCTTTTCTTAAAAGATTTACTGGGGAGGTCACGTGATGCTGGGCGCCTGAAAGCAGCACTATTCTGGAGCTCCCGCTCATCGACCGATTATAACCTTCTTTTTGCCCTTCGTTTGCCAAAGGGTACCAGCTAGACATCGATTCCAAGCCTTTCTATAGTTTGGTAACTCCATGGCAGAGTTTTGGCTGATTCGTAACAACGTTATCGGCTTTATAGCCGAAATGGAAGCGGAGATGAAGCAGCCGGTATCCGACATACCCCACCACCCACACTAGAAAAACTGTCTAAGAAATCAAAGCAGCAAAGTTCTGGAAACGCTCCCAAGCCTATTACTTCTGGCACGTTAGCGATCCCTCTTACCGAGGACTGCTTTCTTCAGGAATTGCTCCCATTTAAATAAACTTTAGAGGATATCTCAACGGAGCTCAAGTCTATTCGTGGAGATTTAAGTTCCCTATCTACAAGAATGGGTGATTCAGAAGTGAGAACCTCTTCGCTGGAGAAATGGAGAGAGAAATCAGAAGCAGAAATTGTACACCTGAAACAGCAGATTAGCAAACCCCAACTGAAAACCGAAGATTTAGAGGGGAGAAGTAGAAGGAACAACCTGCTGATCCTGGGTCTGCCTGAATCGGAGGAAGGCTCTGACACCATAACCTTCCTACAGAAATTCCTCCTTAAAGTTGTTGGTCCTTCTCCCCTCAATCCACAGTATCAGATTGAGCGAGACCACTGCTCCCTGAGGTCAAAACCTCCACCTGGTGCATCCCAAGGCCTTTAATTGTGAAATTCCTAAGTTTCCTAGAAAAGCAACATGTACTCTCTAAAGCGAAGGAACTACAGGCTATATTGTGGGGCAGCTCTAAGTTGAGGATCACACAAGATCTCCCTGATGAAACCCGACAAAGATCTGCTTTTCATCCCACGGTTAACAAACTAATCGCGGCAGGAATAAGATTTAAGATGCTCTACCCTGCTAAGCTGCAAGTGGCAGTAGATGGAGTGTGGTATGCGTATGATTCCCCGGAGCAAGCGGCCACGGATCTTCCCAACAGACTATCTAATTTGTTTAAAGCAGGATGAGCTTTTCACTACAGTTGCCTGAGGACAATCGTTCTTTTTTGCTGTGAAGCTGTGTTTTCATTTTCATTACCTCTTGATGTTTTCCTGTCTCTTTTCTTTTGGTCTTTCCGGGAGTGGATGGGTGGGCAGGGAGGATTGTGGTGAGGCCTAGTGGGCCTGGATCTGGCCTAGCAGAATGTTTGTGCACTCTGGTGTGGGGGGGATAGGTACTTTGTTTCAGGGGTGTTTTCCGTAAGCTGTTATTATGGACGGACCGGTAGGTCCCTCTGGCTCATTTCCCCCCTTACATCCTCGCATTGTTCGGTGCAGGGCTCACCTTAAGGGAGTTAACAAGTCCAGCAAGCTTACTCAGAACCCCGGGGTTTCCCATTTCCTGAGGGATGGCCTTTTGGGTTTGGTTCAAAAGCACTAGCGGGAGTTATGTGCCTCCTCCGGGGGAGGGGGGATGGTCAGGTAGGGTTTGCGGGTGATCAAATGGCAAGCAATTTTCAGGACTGCCATCATTTTGGAATGTTATAATGCTGGCTAGGGCTCTCGTTGGCCAGTTCTCCAGAGGGTGGATGGGCAGGGGGGCTTCGGGATAGAGGTAACTTCGGGAGCAATGCATAATGAACCTAGGAAGAGGGCTAAGGGTGCACCTCCTGTGGGATGTGGGGTTCAGAAAGCACCTCATTTTAGTAAGTTTTCTTTTCTGGATTCAGTCCATGGCACTATAGATCAGGTTGGGTTCTTGAATGTAGCGTACCCTTCTCATAGGAGGGCAACCTTTTGGGTCTGGTTCTCGTCACATGTAACAGGGATTCTGGAACCTTTTCTAGTACACAGGAGGGGACCTTTTGTATATAGGTTGAGGGACTTAGGGAGGGAAGCGGGGATTTCTGTTACTGTCTCGATCTCTTCCCTATTGATTTCACGGTCTGTGTTTACCACTGGCCAGTTAAGATGTTCTACTCTCTCGATGTCTCGACCATTTCGAGAATTTCTCTGGGAAAGGAACCTTTTTCATTTTTTCTTTTCTATTGGGGTTGTGGGGATGGGGGCGGGACTGGAGTGCCTTAGGGGATTGCCGGGTCAGTTAATGGTGTTTGTTCCCTTTCTCTTCTCTAAAATGCTAAATGACCATGGTGCCAATTAAGATTGCAACGTGGAATGTCAGAGGTATCAGGGAACTGCCCAAAAGATATCAGGTTCTCAAAAACTGTGCCTTCCTAAATATTGACAGCTTCTTGATGCAGGAAACCCACCTCACAACCTCAGAAACAAATGGGTTGCATAGACTGGGTTTTTCTTAAATTTTCACATCCTGTAGGTCGTCCTCTAGTAGGGGGGTGGCAATTCTGGTTAAAAGACACATATTTGTGGCAGAAGAAGGTTTAACAGATCAAGATGGCAGATTTATTATTGTTAAGGGCACATTAAATAATGTCAGGGTGGTGTTAGGGGCAATACATGGTCCAGTTGGAGGGGATGCGGACTTTCTTATGAGTCTGGCCGACAAACTGAGTGCATTTTTGCCCTCCCTGCTTATTCTAGGGGGTGACTGGAATATTGCTCTGTCACAAGACCTAGACAAAACTCATAGGCCATTAAGACCCCTTACCCCTCCACAAATTGCCCTGAGGGATTTTATTGCCTTCTGGGTCTGTGTGACCCATGGCGTATGTTTAACCCCTCTAGCCAGCTCTTCTCCTTTTACTCCCAGGTCCACCGATCGTGGTCCAGAATTGATTACATTTTAATAAGCACCACTCTTCTGACTGGTATTAACCAGACAGGAATTGAACCATTGTTATATCTGATCATTTGGTGGCATGGATCCTAATTTCTCCTGACCCAAACTTTCAAAAGGATACCACATGCAAATTAAACACACAACTTCTAAAAGAGGAACGATTAATATCCCACATTAAGTCGCAAATCTCTGCCTTTTTAGAGTTTAATACGGGTTCCACATGCAGAGAGGACCTGATCTGGTGCTCCTTTAAATGTTACATTAGGGGAGAATTCATCAAGCTAGCTTCCAAAAGGAAAAAACAGAGAAAGGCCAAAGTTACTTCATTGTTGAATCAAATAAGGTTGGCTGAAAACAGTCTATCCTCTTTATCTTCCCAATCTGATCTGGAATCCCTTTTGAAGCTTAGGAATGAGTATGCCGATTTGCTAAGAGAAAAAGCAGAATATGCCATCCTTAAAACCAAAGCTCGTTACTTGGACCAAGGGGAGAAGCCAGGTAGAATGTTAACTCTTCGACTGAGGGAAGTAGAAAGTTCAAGACTGATTCCTGCACTATATTCTCCAGATGGCTCTATTAAAACCTTTCCTCGGGATATCTCCCAGGTTTTTGAAGCCTTTTATAGGGACCTATACAGTAAGGGTACCTCTCTCACTTCCCATTCTCATATTGAACATTTTCTGGAAGGCCTTAATCTCCCCTCTCTACAGGCCCAGCAGTGCACGATCTTGACCTCTCCTATTACTCTGGATGAAGTAGTGGAGGCAATCAAGGGGTTAGCTCCTGACAAATCCCCAGGTCCCGATGGTTTCCCTTCTAATTTCTACAAGGTCTTTTGTAAAGAGGTGGCTCCTCTTCTCTTGAAACTTTTCAATTATATGTTCACCTCAGGTTCCCTGGACCCTACTCTGCTGGAATCCACGATAGTGCTGATCCTGAAACCAGACAAACACCAGAATGAGCCGGTCAGTTATTGTCCGATTTCATTATTAAATTATGATATTAAAATCTTAACTAAATTCCTTTCTCATAAAATTAAACAGGTTTGGTCTCATCTGTTGAGTCCTGAACAGGTGGTGTTTGTGCAAGGCAGATCTTCTGCTGACCACTTGAGAACCCTCTCACATATTTTCCAGACTGCCTAAGACTCCTAGATCCCCATGGCTTTAGTCTCATTAGATGCAGAAAAAGCTTTTGACAGGGTGAACTGGGACTTTCTTTGGGCTACTCTCAAAAAAATGGGTTTTCTGGAATCCTTGAGTCAATGGATTTGGACGGTATATAAGGCTCCTATGGCTAGAATTTATTGCAATGGGGTCTTTTCTTCTCGATTCCCCCTGTTTACAGGCACTAGGCAAGGTTGTCTCCTGTCTCCTTTTTTGTTTAACTTATATCTGGAACCCCTTCTAATTAGCATTAAGAACTCATCTCAGGTCACAGGATGCCTAGTATACCAGCAATCTGTGACCCTTTCAGTCTATGCAGATGATATTCTTTTACATCTGGCCAATCCAGAAACCTCTTTAACACATGCATTACAAATTATTTAACAGTTCAGACAAGTGGCTAACTATAACTTAAACTTACCCAAGTCAGGCATATTCCCATTAAATGTTCTCGTGCACCAAGGTAACTTCTCTCATTTTGGTATGAAATGGTCCTCCTCCTCAATCAAATATCTAGGCATACATCTCACTAGAGACCCAGAGGTTCTCAGGAGGCTCAATCTAGATGATTTGGTGCTGAATATTCAGCAAGATCCCCAAAGATGGGCCAAACTCCCTTTGTCATTATGGGGTCGAATTAGTATTATAAAAATGAATGTTCTACCCCGTCTCTTTTACCCTTTAAATCTACTGAATATCTGGCTCCCTTTGTCTTACTTCCAACAGTTTCACTTTGCTCTTTCTAAATTTATCTGGCAGGGTAAATACCCTAGACGGGCCTTCCTTAATCTCAATTTACCAAAGGAGAGAGGTGGACTCCGCCTCCCCAATTTTATTTTTTATTATTGGGCGAGTTATCTGTCCAAAATGGGGAGATAGTTTGAGCCCACATCTGGTGAACATTCTCCCATCTGGCTACAGTTGGAGAAGAGGCTTCTGGACATGCATAATCTTAATTCACCCAGAGTTTTTTATTATGCTTTTTCAGCGTTACCCCCCCTCTATACAAAATTCGATGGTGGGGATTGCTATAAAGGTTTTGACCCAGTGTTGGAACTTCTTTAACATTTCATCCAAAAAGGACACGGCCCAACCCCTCATTCTAAATCCTAATATCAAAATAGGAGGTTCTCCGCTTTCAGCAGACTGGTTTCCTCAGTTACAAGATATTCTTGTGGAAAACCTGTTCTCTCAGGATTCCCTTCTCTCCTCAACCGGCATAATCGCCAAACTGAATATTCCTCAGAAACATATTTTTAAGGCATTTCAGCTAAGACATCTTATGGTCTCCCTATTTTGGACCACATTTATGTTGTCTCAAGTTAGGCCTTTTTTACAGCAGATTCAGGAATGTGCAAATAAGGCCCATGGAATCTCCAGGATATACTCCTTCTTACTGGATATTAAATACTCTAATGCCCTTACAGGTTCTAAAATCTGGTCTTCTCTTCTGCCAGATTCCTCCCTGATCTGAAGTCAGATTTGGGTGGACATGCATAGATATCTTACTCAAGATAGGCACAGACTCATACAGTATCATATTTTAAATAATCTGTACTATACCCCAGTAAATTGGACAAATTAGGCATGTTACCTCTGGCTAATTGTACACAGTGTGGTGCGGCTGATGGGAACCTGATACACATCTTCTGGCATTGTGATAAGGTGGCTCCTTTATGGAATACAATCCAAACTAATCTAGATCCCCTCCTGGGACTGGGTGATTTGTTTACCATGGAAATATGTATTTTAGGGGTGTTCTCTAATATTAGAATTTGAGAGCATAGATTTCACATGGCTCTAATTTCTATAGCAGTCAAAAAATTGGTTCTTAAACACCGGATGGACCAACTCGTATGCTGAATGGTTGAAAGAAATGTCGCTTTGTTTTAACACCGAAAGGTTAATAGCAAGCTCCCGGAATTGTATAGCTTCTTTTAACCAGAAATGGGATAAATTGTACGCTTTATATCTGAAGTAGACTTATGTAACACATGCCTCTGACTGTTTTAATTAGTTTCAGCTTCCTTTTGATGGTTGGCTTTGCTGGATTGTTGTTTATCCACTTGTACCAAATGGTCTTGGTTGTTAGTAATAAGGCACACTCCAGGGGGAGGGGGTGGGGAGGTATTGGGGGAGGGGGAGGAGGCATTTAAATTTTAATTTATCTTATTGAGTTATACCAAATCCAATGACATTCTGGTTTTATCTCATCTTTCATCCATTTTGGTTGTTATTAATGTGCGATACATCTGTCCTGATCGTATATTCTGTGCCAAGGCATAATATCAATAAAGAAGTTGAATTTCAAAAAAAAAAGATTAACTAGCTAGCCGGCCCGGGGGCACTGAGGTTGAGGCGTTGGATGCCACACCTCACCCCACGCCAGTGAACCGGGTTCGGGAATGAGCTCAGGCTACCAAGGGTCGGCAGAGGTGAAAGAGGATTGAGCATCTGTAGGACAGCTCTTCTCTCTCAAGGAGGGGGAAGGAGACCTGCCATCCCACTCGCTGACTGCCCTCTGGTGGTGGCTGGAGGGCTGTACAGGTCGGGAAACACATACCAACATCATTATGTTGGTAGGGGCATGGGAATGGGAGAAAATGGAAAAATGGAGGCTGGCAGGTTACACGATGGCTCCCGCATACACGGGGGTTGGGCCTGGCATCTGGATTGTATCTTGGGGGGGCGGCGCCCTTCTTCCTGGCCCTGCCATGGGGGGAAATCTGCAGGGGATACACTGGTCTCAGCAATATGGGGATGTAGGAAGAGCCAGAGAGTGAGTCTTTCCATCAGGAGAGACCCCAGCCACTTGCCAGGGCTCCTAGGAGGATAAACAAATAATGGGAAAAAAAATATTAACTAGCTATGCCCCCTGAGAGTCAAGGTTCTTGGGCATCCTACAGCCATAAAGCCTTTTTTACCTTTAGCCATAACTTTACATCTAGCATTTACTGTGTTTGTCAGCTTTCTTGCTTGTACTGGATTATATTTGTACTTAACGCGGTTTGTGATATTACTGCAAGTTTCAGCACTATGCTGTGCCTGACTACTAGTTTCCTTTGTGAGTGCTCAGGACTTTTGGATTCTTTGCTTCTGCAATTGAGAGCTGGCCATCCTACTTTCCTGAGCACTGTACCATGTATCATCCCCCCTTGGAACCGGAAACATAGAAACAAAGAGATTGCTTGCACATAAGGACCGCCCCCCCAGTCTGCCCATTGTTCCCTGCCTACAGTAGCACCACAGAGCCCCCTTTTCACTGAGATTCTCTCATGCCTATCCCATGCATTCTGGAACCCCACCACTGTTTTTGCTCCTACCACCGCCAATGAAATGCTGTTCCAGGAATCCACCACTGTCTCTCTCTGAAGAAGTACTTCCTCACATCCCTCCTGAAATTAACCCCCTTCATATCCAGTCCCCTTGTTGCTGAGTGCCTTTTTTTCTGAAAAATACTTCCCTCCTGTATCTTATTTTGTATCTTTTTATAACAAGGCTGTGTTGAAAATTTGGGGCCAGATTTTCAAACCATGGTGCAGGGCTTGAGTCCACTGAACTTAGGTGTTGGCAGTGTGCCAAACCACTTTGCTGTAACTGTGCCCGAATTTCCAGTCTCAGGTGCAGTTGCGATAGTTGCCATGCTTTACAGCAGCTTGTGCCCCTGGTCTGGTGCAAACCGTGTAACTTAGCCCTTGTATAGTGTTGCAGGCTAGCCCAGAAAATCATGGTCTAAGGTCCTGTGTCCTTTATGGGATATTGAAAATCGCACTCCTCGTCCGGCGAGTGCCACAAGCTCCATGCATCCTTTGTTCAACGACCGGTAGCTTGGCGATTCTTTTATGTTTTAAAAAATCTGGCTCCTGGTATAAAATATATTACAAAATAACACATTTATGAGCCTATGTTACATTTTGCAAATGTAGACTCCTAACTTTGATACGTTTCAATATTTTTACCCCAAATTCTTCACCTGCAGCCCTATCGGCTCTGGCCAGAGTTTGTTTCTTTATGTCTCAGCACAACAACACAGCACAGTATCACACAGAAACATAGACAATGTCACCAGAAAAAGACCATTGGTCCTTTCAGTCTGCCCAGTTTTACCCTACTCTATCCCATGACCTTTTATCTAGGTATGGTTTTCTTCCGCCTCTCCTCCATGCCTTAGTGCTACCCCCTCAGGAGTAATTGTTAAGCCTTTTACTGTGTACCACCCGTGCTTGAACCTGTTCTTGTTTTTTGTGCCCACCACCTCTGCTGGTAAGCTATTCCACAGCTCTGCCACTTTCTCTGTAAAGTAAAACTTTCTCATATCACTCCTAAATCTTCCCACCAGCTTACATTCATGTGCCCTTGTGTTTGACTTGCCATTCCTGCCAACTAGTTCCTTACAGTTTACCTTGTTTATTCCTTTCAGGAACTTAAAGGTCCGTGCCATGTCCCCCCTCCCTTCTGGCCTCCAACAAGTACATGTTCAGTGCCCTTAGCCAGACTTCCTAGGATCTGCCCTGTTGGCCCTGAATCCTGTCAGTTACTCCATGCTGCACTGTCTCCAGCCTGTCTTTGCCTTTCCTTGGGTGGGGACTCCAGAACAAGGTGCAGTATTCCAGATGCGGTCTCACCAGTGATCTATTCAGAGGTATTTTTGTCTCTTTCCTCCTGCTATTGAAATCCCTTCCAATACACCTCAACATTCTGGTTACCTTGCTGTATCACTGTCCCCATACACTTCATCTGCTCTAGCTTTTTGTCAACACCTACCATTACAATCCCCAGTTTTGTTGTCATAATCATCACTCCAGCAGCAGACTGTGATGGCACAACCAGAGACTTGTGATGACAGTGTGGTAGGATGGGTTGGAGTGAAGATACAGAAGGCAAGAAAAGTTTGTTTTTTTAATGTCCCATAGGGCAATGTACTTTATTAAATAAGGACTTGGAGACACTGGACAAAGAAATCAACAGTTCAAACAGTGCAAATGTGGAACTTCTTAATCACTTGTAACAGTTAACTAGTCAGGATGATCTTGGACTACTATAAAAACTTGACTTAAAGGACTGCTAGTTCCTTAGCCAGTAGGCTCACTGGGACAAGACCAGTACATGAGAGAGGTCCTACTTGTACCTGCACCTGTAGCTCATACTTTAGGTAAATCAATCAGCCCTCCAACTACTTGAGTCAGCTCTAGTCCAAAACATCCCAGCCTTGGCTAGCACTGCCACTGGTCTGTCTTTCTGAGACTTTCCCAGCACCACTTGCTCCACATAGCATTAGCCATTTTTTACTACTGTAGAAGACTGCATCCTTCACAGTCCATATCTCATCTCATCTGCCAGACTGTGCTCAGCCAGACCCTTTTATAGTGCTGGAGATCATGTGACCTGTCAATCATACCTTAACTTTAGTTGCTTAAATATTTGCAGCAATGTTGTATATGGTTGTTTCACAGAGAAAAGTAAACAAAACTTGAAAAACAACATTTTAACACAGACCTGTTTCTATAGAATTGCAAAATAAGGCAAACAGAAAAGAAAGAAGGGAAGTCCCAGGCAGAAAGTGTCACCTTTCTTGTTACCATACTCCCTCATGCCAGGGTTCTATAATGCCCACTGATTCCAGGACACTCAAGCCCATTGGAATCTATAAAATGGAGGCCAGCAAACCCAGAGCAAATGGAGCCAGGCATGCCTAGTATTTACACTTTCCATCACCGGTATGTATTTTGTAAATGGCACTTCTTAACAAGGGAACACAGCACCAAAGCCCACACATTTTCTTTCACCCTAGCTGTTACAGCAGCTCTTGCATACTTACTACTTAGCTCTGTGTGTTGGAGGGGGTGGAAAGAAGAATTAGAATGCATTAAAGCTTCTACCCTGGGTGATCAGGCCAGAGAAGAAAAGATAGACTGTTAGAAAGGTTGGCACAGAAGAAAGGCCGCAGCCAAAAAGATAGGAAAGGAGCATCAAAGGTGACCGGGCATGCTGTTCGCCCATTTCTGCACTGAAGGTTTCAGGTCTCAGCATGCTTTCATTTTAGCTGGTACCTTAGGGCAGCCTTGTTGAGAATGTATGGCTTCCTAGACCCTTAGGACATCACTCTTTATTTTAACTTAAAAAAAAAAACAGTTGCAGGGATTTACTGTACCACACCCTGCTCAGACAGGTGTAGACAAATGGCCAGAATGGGTACTAGGCAAAATTAGAAAAAAATCCAAGTTTGTAAAAAGTGCACCAATTTTGCGTAATTTCCTGCAATTTGTTTACCTAGACCAGTGTATTCAAAGTTGTCAAATTTGGTTGAATTTGCATTTTTTTAAAATAACATTCAAAAAAATGCACAGTTTTAGAAAAAAAATGTGCTATTTGCTGAAATTGTGCATTTTTAAGAAGTCATATTTTTTAAAAATGCACATTTTGGGTATTTTTTTTTTGGAATAAAATAAGTAGAAGTGAAATTGTTATGCCAGATTCTTGTACAATTTCATAAAAAAATGCACAAATGGAAAACTGGTAATTTTGCACAGTTTCACAAGTGTAATAAATATTTTAACCAACATTAGCCATAACAGATGAAGTCTAAGTGACAATGATTCTCTTTTCAGGCTAAAGTCCGTAGTTATAAAGAAAAAGAAACTGAGCAGAGAAATATATGCAGCATTAACTTAAATGCATCTAAACTGCAAGGATATTCAGTGTGTCCCCTGAGATAGTAGGCGCGATGTAAAGCTGACTGCTTGTTATAAAAAAAGTAGGAAATCTGCATTTATGTAGAGATAGGTGATGCAAAAGATAAAAGAGCAGCAGCCAAACAGAAAGGGAGCATTGTAACTTTGCAGAATTTAAGTTGCTTTTACATCGACTTTTGGTTGATAAAGTCACAGATAGCTGTTTTGATGACACTTGAATTGGATTTATCTGGTTTGGTGTTATATGACTTATGTACTGTTGATGTATTTGCTTTTCATATGTTATGTGAAACTGTTCATTACAGCTTTTAAAGCATAGAGGGCTCTGTGCACAAAAGGTACCAGCTAATGCATGGCCTGTGCATTGCCAGCCCGTGAAAGCCTACGTCAGGATGTTGGTGCAGCTGGTGGAATGCCAAAGGCCAGGTACCCCCCACACACACACACACACACACACACCGGCACAGAGCGTGGCATCCTGGGATGAGTTGGACATGGTAGTGGGGTTTGGGCAGGACCCAAACTTCCAGTCAGAAGCCCAGCTCAGTAACCCAGTGGATCCCATGCTGTACTCCAGCACAGGATCTGGGTTGTGGCAGCCTGGGCAGTGACTGCCATATCCCCTGTGTAACAAGGAATTGGCCACTGTTATCATCTGGTCCATGCCCTGTACCCCGTGCTATAGGGGATGGCTGGGGATAGGTGGGCATGGGCCCATACTGTCTGGTTGGGGCTGTATGGCTCTTAGATGGTTAGGCAGCAAGGTTGCAGAGGCACTTATGGCTAGTGTCTCCCAATCCTAGTGTGTGCAAACCCCTTGCTACCCTCCACCACATGTAAGTGGCTTTTTGAATGCTGCTTTGTGTTTCCACTCCCCCATCCAGGCCATGTGCGGAACTATGCACAGCCACCAGGATTGGGTAGGGTGTGCATATGAGTCCAGTGGCATGTAGTATCATGCAAGGCAATGCATTTATATATGTGATAGATAATCCACTACAGGGAGTGCAGTTGAGTATCAGGTTATAATAGCAGTACCATAATAGAGCTGGAGAAGACAGCACTAGTTTGAAAGTCACTAGCATGGACAGCAAGAAGGAATTTGCAGCATTGTGCAGTAAGTGCGCCTCTTGTCACTGTCTCTGGTGCTAGCAGAGCACAAGGGCAGATGGATTCCAAAGGCTGACTGAGCTGCTCCCGTTGCATGGAGGGATGAGGCATGGAGCAGCTCAGCTGGGTGGCAGTGGAAACCAGGGTTCTAATCCTGGTCTCCTTCCGTTTTGCCATTCAGGACTTTGATTTTTTTTACAAGGGGTCATGGAAACAGTATTCCATGGCCCCACAAATTTTGTTTTGCCCCATGATCTGCTCTCCCTGGAGTTAGGATCCTTTAGTTTAGGAGGTGGGGGGGCAGAGCCCCCCAAAGAAAACAAACTGGTGGTGTTTTTTACCGCGCAGTTCTTGACCGTGCTGTTCTAGTCTGCGATGTTCTGATCTAGTGCTATGCAGTTGTGCTCTGATATATGCATGCCTTACTGTGTGTTGTGATGCACAAGGTCACAGGCCAAGTGTGTTCAACTACTCAAGGCGTGCATATATTAGAGAATGACCGCACACCCTGTAATGGATTATCTATCTTATAAAATAGCTAGAGATGGTTTGAGGGGGAGTAGTCCTTGTCTGGCAGAAATTAGGGTTTTATTTAGGTGATCTGGTTGATCCTGCCATGATTTTGATAGATAAAAAGTGTTAACAAAACTTATCTGGTTGATCCTGCCATTTTTACACTGTCTGAGGTGTAATGACTTTTACTTTCAGCTTTCAGTGTAGCACAATCATTCATGTTCATTATGGTAAACAGTATGTTGCCAAAGGTTTACAATGAGGAACTTTTTTTTTTCTTTTATCTTTTTTTCCCCTCCTTACTCACTGGAATCTACTCCTCCTTCAGGCCACCTAGTACCACCAGTGATCCCCCCCTCGCAACTCCCTCCCAGAGCCTCCTACCTCATATTGCAGCCTCCTACGGGTTAGCCTGGAGTATCCCTTGGCCGGGTGCGTCCCCCTCCTCCGAGTTAGGGCCGATGACCCCAGTGCACACCCCAATGCCAGTTGGGGGTGGGCTGGGGGATACAAGGAGGGCTTTCAACCCCAACACTGGATCTCCTCCTTTTGTCGCTGTGGAACAACCCTAACTAATGCATTAAATGGAGTTTTGCCTCTAATATATATATATATATACAGTGTATATATATATATATATATATATATATATATATCTGAGAGAGATATATAGTACCCCATCCAGCAAAGGCTTGGAGAACTTCAGAAAGTTCCAACAAATATGTGCAATATTCATTAACATACAAACAGTGAGCGACAGATAAATAGACATATCATAAAAAAATGAGAACAGTGCCAGAGCTTAGTTCAAAGCTACAGTGAATAAATAACCTTTTAGACTGCTTTTATACTGTAGGTCTCCACCAAGGGGGGGCTCTTAAGGTCAAAAGGCAGGAAAATCCAAACCAGCAGGGCTGCCACCAAAAATACTCTCTCTCCAGAGAGTTTAAGCCACATCCTTGGGATGGCCAAAAAGGGACCCTTGGCAGAGCAGAGTGGTGGATGAGGAGCACGTCTAGCTAAGAGCCCTTTCAGGTAGTCAGGTTCCAAGCCATGCAGGGCTTTGTCTGTTAACAATGCAGTTTTGAAGGCGGTGCACCCCCTGACAGGAAGCCAGTGCAGCTGCCGCGGTAGAGTCATCATATGCTCTCTATCTGATGAACACGTGATCAGCCCAGTGTCAGCATTCTGCAGCACCTGTAGGTGATGCCCCAACCTCCCTGATAGCCCTAGGTTAACAGTCTTACATTAGTTCAGCCTTGAGTTCATGAACTCATGAACCAGGGTAGGCTGGTTCTCCTGCACCAGATAGTATAGGATTTCATCTGGATTATATGTCTCAGATGGAAAATCCACTGCAAGCCATAGTCGACACATGGTGTTCAAGTGTCAGCATGGAGTTCACAGTGACTCCCAGATTTTTCACCCTATCCACAGCCACCAGAGCTGCGGTGTTCAGTGATGGCAATACCATGGCATTTCATTCAGCTACAAACCCGTGAGAACCTAGTTCCACCAGTAACAATGCCATGGTTAGATTAAAGCTCAGTCAGCTGAAAGCAATCCAGTCCGCAATCTCCTGGAGGCATTGCTCCAGTACTGAGACTGCCCCAGCCCATCTGGTGTAAAAAGAAGTTCCAGTTGAGTGTCATCTGCATAGTAGTGAGAGCTCACACTATACCGTCTGAAGACCCATCCCAGTGGTAGAATATATGATGGGTGATAGAACAGGCACTTGCAGAACCCCACATCTTATCACTGCTGGCTAAGATGAGAAGGTTCCTGTGCATGACATTGAGGTCCCCGTGGTCCCCAACTGCACAGCAATCAGACTTTGGTATTGGCTACCCACTGGGCATAACAGCATAAAGCAATAGTGCATAGGGCCCACTGTTCATCTGTACTGCTTTTCTTAAATGTATGTACATCCTTTATATGTGCCCAAGTTGTCCCTGAAAATAGGATCTTTGTATTCCAGTGGACTTACCATGGTCAACAAATATGGGGCCCAGTTCTATAAAGTATTTAGAATGCTGCAAGGACTTGTGGCAGAGAGTGTGATGCAAGTGGTGGCTTGCATCTAATATTGTGGCAAATGCAATTTTGTAAGCAGCCTGCCCGCAAAAGCCCTGTCACATGTCCCTTGCACCAAACACAAGGAGTTAGACCAGCTCCGCTTGGTCTAACTTTGCATCTGTGGGGGACCTATTTTATGGAGCTTACGCCAAACCTTTGGCACAAGCTGCCGTGAAGTGTGGAAATTGTTACAACTGTACCATTCCTTGTAAAATTGGGCTGTGTGTCTGAAGGCTTTGGCACAGCTGCAGCAAACACTACGGGTGATGCAGGGTTTGATGCAGGACCTGCGTCAACCTTACAAAACTGGGCCCATAAACTAAAACTAGAAACAGGTCAGACTGGAGGCCCTGAGTGCTCCAGTGATATCTGATTAGTGCGGCAGCAATTTTTAGTGTATTTATTTATTTATTTCACATTTCAGATTAATACCTTTGAGCACAAAGGCTCTTTTACGAAGCTCCATGTTAAGGTTGTACAAAGACGAATCAGTGCAAGTCAAAATACAAGAAACTGAGAAACAGATAGGAGGAACACCAATCTAGATTACATGGTTATACAGTTACCGAGCTGCAAGTTAAAATGATTCCTCATCTTGCAGAGAAATAAAGTGCTTGATTGTCTGTGGGAGTTTGCAGTTTATTTCAAATTGCAACCAGCAGATAGACGTAACCACCTGGTAAAGGCATTGTCAGGAAATAATGAGAGGGGAGGTAGAAGGAGGAATTATGGAGGACAAAGTAGGTTTGAAATAAGGAAACAGACAGTATTTTAGTTAGGAGAAAAAGAAAGTGATGGTAGGGGGCAAGGCTGGGTGTAGGGAGGGAGTAACCATGGTGATAACACAAGAGAGCAATAAGCAAGCTAATGGAGATAACAAAGGGTGGGGAAAGGTAGGGGTCAAGCACTGAGGAAGAGTTTGCCAAGAGTATGTCAGAGATGATGTAATGTTACTAGGTAGCAGCCCACTAGGTCTTGTCTGAGAGATGACTATCTAGGGGGAGAGGAAAGGACTGGGGAGGTCTGGCCAGTGGTGGAGGGAGGTTATGGGTTGAAATTGGGAATGGGAAGGAGGAGGGGGGAATAAGTAAGGGTAGTGGAGGGCTAACCTGAGTAATCCACTTGGGGGCACAGATAAAAGGGGGCAGTTGCAGGGATTCGCTTGTGGTAGCAGGAGACATAATTCTGTTTTAAAGGGGCCAATTTTCCCACAATCAGCTGGAGAGATTGGCAGGTCATTGAACCATTGGGGTCCCCTGACGAACAGAGCACGCTGTGCGAAAGTAGTGCATCTAAAGAGTACATTGACCGCACCATTAATTGAGCTCCTGGTCATTTTGGAGGATTTAGTAAGTTGAAAGATATGGGCTATAGAGGCAGGTGTTAAACCCAGCATTGCTTTCTTCCTGAGTAGGCAGGCTTGGTACGGGGTCTTTTGCTCCAGGGGAAGCCAACCTGTTTCCCCATAAAGGCGACAGGTATGGGTAGATCGAGCAGCCCCCAGGACTAGCCTGTTCAATAGTGTCTTAATTCTTTTCAACACTGAGTCCGTTGCCACGCTGTAGATGATAAGTCTGTAATCCATTGTGGCAAGTATTGAGCTCCTGGTTACCAGGCTCAAAGCCTCTGGGGTCATTGAGTGCTAGTCTCTGTAGAGAATCCTCAGTTTGATGCTGGCTGCTGTAATGACGTGATTGATGTGGCCTGTGAAGGAGAGAGTGTCATCGAGGTGAATACCAAGGTACTTGAACGAGTGTACTTGTTCAATCACATCTCCTTTTTTTGTTTGTGACAAGCAGGGGGCCAGCTTTCCTCTTGTTGTGTGATAAACGGAGATGCATTCTTTTTGTTTTTTTATAGTTTGACAATAGTTTGTTCTGGGCAAACCATGACTCTAGTTTTTCAAAGCTATCCTGCGGGGCAGCGGAGATTTTATTAGCATGGGCTCCCAGTACAGGAATGATGGTGTCATCTGTGTGCAACACCATGCTGAACGAGCAAGCAAAGGGTAGTGAATTTATGAAGAGACTGAAAGGCAACAAGCCAAGAATGGACCCTTGATGGCACCCTCAGGGTCAAATGCCTAGGGTCAGATGCTACCCCCGCCATTTTTATGCATTGTGTCCTGTGGGTTAGATAACTGCCGAACCAATTTAGTGTATCATAAGATAGGCCTTGTGGCACTAAGTTTCCAAGAAGTATCTGATGGCTCACAGTGTTGAAGGCTTTAGTAAGGTCTATAAAATAGACCCTACAGACATGCCACTGTCCAGTGTGTGTCATACAGGCGACTGGTATATTCTACCAAAGCAGTGATGGTGCTATGTTTTTTCTGAAACCATGCTGTTGTGTACACAGAAGATCATATTTGTTTAGGTACTCAACCACCTGATCTGTTACTATTCTTTCAAGGGCTTTCGAGAGAGGAGGGAGTATTTTGATCAGTCTATAGTTACCCAGGCATGTCCTCTCCCCCTCTTTTCAGTACTGGAGCGACATGCGCCATTTATGCGGCATGTTATAGTGAGGCACACGCTATGAAACTTTCACACTTTAGGAGAGTTTAGGTAGCTTTTTCCCCACTAATGTTTTTTATTGGCATGTGTTGTCTGCTAAAAAATTATATAACAAAGAAACAAAAAACTGGCAGTGAATGCCATTTACAAACAGCAATGCTTTATTATGAATCAAGAGATAAAAACATACCGGCAAACAACCATGCAGGCTGGAGGATGTACCAGCTGCCTGAATGGTTTCTCAAGACGATGCTTTTTTAGAGGCAGCGGGAAAATTATATTTTTACCTCATGATTCTGAAGCAACACTCCGTCTCATTCCTGTAAGTTCCATTCCTGGCTTCTTTTAAATGGCATCATTATCTGAAAAACTGAAAAGAATATTCTTCCAGTCCATAGCCCATAGCACCAGAACAGTTTTTTATGTAATTAACTATTTCTTTTTTATGCAATTAAATATTTTCTTTCTGTCTTGTCCTTCTCCACCTTTCAGTTGACTTATAAACATCCCCAGGGCTAGTGCTGTATGAAAGTCAGCATGTTTTGTCCACGGTTAGCAAGCTAAGACTCAGTGGCCAGTAACTCAAGTGGAAATATGTCCAGAGACAGGAAACTGTTGCCTCTTTACTCCATGAGCGTACTGGTCAGAAAATTTGTAATAAGGGGTCCAAAAATGGAGAATAAGATGCAAAATGAAATATTCAAATAAGCAAGCAATTCATGACTATTTGCACTATGACAAACATTTGACCATCTATGTTACTTATTTGTATCTCTGATGTATCCTGTTCACATTGTTCTGTTACTGTATCATATTTTTGCTGCTTTCACTTTGTACCTGTGGTACCTGAATCATACCTGAAAAAGTCACCTGGTACCCGTGTGCCTACCCAGTCAACAAAGAATAAATAAATAAAAGGTATTATGAGCAGATCAGTAAAATGCTGTTTTTTGGGGGAAGTTTATATATATAGCTCTTTGATCCCTGTCGCCTCCTTCTGGGAACATGGCAACAGGGACACATAGGTATTTTTATAGTTTTCTCCCCTGCCCCCCTGAGGCCCGGCACATGGCCGTGCAAGCATGTGGAGGCATGCTACGCACCCCATGGTGCCAGCTCATCGCCTTCCACCTCCCAGTTCTTTTGCCACCCCCACTCCACCTATGCTACCCACCGGACCTCCACCCAGTATCCAGTGCCTCAACCCTCAGCACCACTGAACTGGCTGCAAAATACTGTTTTCACTTCTACAGGTCACACTGTCACATAAAAATGACTGAAGACTCAGTTCCTCACAATCACCTTCTAACTAAACTTAGAGACACAGGTATACCAGATAGCATCATCAACTGCATGGAAGTATGGCTTCATGGCAGAAGCCAGAGAGTGGTGGCCAATGGAGTTGGATCTAAGAAAGGAGAAGTCACCAGTGGGCTTCCCCAGGGCTCTGTCATTGGACCTGTGCTGTTCAACATCTTCATCAGTGACACTGGTGAAGATATAAAAGGTAGACTAGCACTCTTTGCAGATGATACAACATTGGGAGGCAGAGTGGATACTAAAGAGTCTACCAGAAATCTCCAGGCTGACCTCAAAAAGCTTGAACAAATGGTCTGAAGAATGGCAATTGAACTTTAATGCAAACAAATATAAGGTGATGCATTTAGGCAAACATAATCCAATGACAGAATATTAGTTAAATAGAGACAAACGCAACACCTCTTCCAAAGAGAAGAACCTTGGAATGTTAATCTCAGACAACCGTAAAGTATCATATCAGTGTAACTCTGCATATAGCAAGGCCAGTAGAAAGTTAGGGTGTATCATCAGAAGCTTCGACAGCAGGAGCAGGAACAACATCCTGCCTCTTTACAGATCCCTGGTGAGACCTCATTTGTCGAGAGTGGATATTACTTGATGACTTTAACATGATGAATTGGCAGTCCAGTCAATCCAGTGTTTCTAAAGAAGCCCTGGCCAGGCTTGGAATGCATCAGGTCATCAGGGATACCACCCGTACGAGCTACAAAGATGGCTATGGATCCACTCTTGATTGGATCATAGTCACTAATCCTGCCAGAGTGGTTGATGCTGGGGTTCTTTCTGACTCCATTAGTGGCCACTGCACCATTTTCTGTAATTGGTTGGCCAAAGGCCAAAAGAAGGAGCCCAGGTTCATCCTTTACAGGCAACTTAAAAAACGTAACCTCAATGACTTCTCCAAAGCCATCCTGGCCACAGTCTGGTCCTTCATCAACCACATCCTAGGCATAGACATTGCCCTCAAATCCTTTAGCAAATTTTTCTATCAATCTGTGACTCCTTACTCCCAATCAAAAAACTCAGGGTGAAAGGCCACACTAAAAGTTGGATCACTTTTGACCTACTAAACTTGTGCAGAAAAGAGACAAAGTGTGCAAATCTGAGGTCAGAGCTGCAAAAACAAACTTCCTCAGGGACAAACAACTGGGTGCTAGGGGCAACTCTAAACACACCTGGAGAACACTCAACAACCTACTAGGCAGAGGTCAGACTGCCGAAGAAATATCCCTCAACAATGATGGACGTCTAACAAATGAACCAAATGAGGTAGCCAATCTCTTCAACACTTACTTCGGGCACCTCAACATACACAAGCAAAAATAATATGCAGCTTATCAACACTAGCCTACCCAATGCATTCTCTGACTCCCCCCTGCACAAACAACCCTCCCCCCCAAAATTCTACTTCAGAGGCAGTATAGCACAGTGGTTTAAGGCTGTGAGCTGCAAATCTGGAGACCTGGGTTTGAATACCACACCACCCACTTACATACTGTGTGACCTTGAGCAAGTCACTTAACTTCCCTGTGCTCCCAGGTTGCACCTGTAAACAAGCTTTCAGCTTAGTGTGTCTCAAGTGGTTAAATAATTGGGAAAAAAAATGTAATCATCTACCTAAAAAAGAATGACCCGAAGCCCAGTCTGAGCCCTGACGACATTGACTACCACATGCTGAAGCTTGTCCATGTACCTATCACCCTCCCCCTAACCAACATCCCCAACCAGTCACTCTGCACTGGGGTATTCCCCAGTAAGTGGAAACGCGCTACTATAAAACCACTCCACAAATCTGGCTCCAGAAACAACATTTGTAACTACAGGCCCATCTCCCACCTCGTACCCCTATTCAAAAGTATAGAAAAAATCATTCTTGATCAAACCATAAACTTCCTAGGTACACTAAAAATTCTCACAGACTCACAGCATGGGTTCTGAACTGGTCACAATACCGAGACTGCCCTAGTAAGGCTTACTAATTTTGTTGAAAAGGCCAGTGACAAGTGTTTCTACACCAGCTCAGTGTTTGTAGACCTAACAATGACCTTTGACCTTGTTGATCATAAAATTCTCCTCTACACCTTATGCGGCCTAAATGTCTCTGCTGAATTGATAAAATGGATTGAAAATTACCTCAGTAATTGGGCGCACAGGACTACAATAGCAGGCCAATACTCCAAAATTCATCACATCAAATATGGAATTCCCCCAGGTTCCATCCTTGGACCTTTTCGGTATCCAGTGACTATAGCGAAGCAATGTGAGTGACCATCAAAATGGTGACTCATATTGGACACTATAGTCATGGGCTACCCTGCAAGGGTAGCAACCCTACACGAAGGTGAGGGTAGGGAATGGCGACTGGAAGGAGGGGATAGCTAGGGGAAGGGAAGGACAGGGAAGGGGTTTGCAGGAAACCACTGTGCCTGCTACCACTGAGCTAACCATGTGGTGGGGTGGTGAGGGTGGCTAGCTCTAGCAGAGGAGGTACAGGGCTGGGAGCGGGACGCAAAATTTTGCCGCTGCCCATGGCTTTCATTTATTTTTATGGTCCTGTGGCAACCAAAGTGTCACTCCTCCTCCTGACATGCACCTCCCTGGAGTTAGTAATCTAAATTTAGGAAGTAAATTCAACTTTCAACCCACAAAGCACTTTTGATGTTGTTGGATGTTGGATTGCCCCAGCGTATATCGCCAATTTGCCGTGATATGCACGCACCATGAGATAGCAATTGCTATTTTTCAGTTGCTATTATGACATGGACCCTACCTCTCCTATTCTCTCTTGCAGTCAACCCCCTCCCCAATATCTATTCATCCACAGAGCTCATCCTCTACGCAGATGATGAGGCCTGTTTTGCAAGGATAAGAATCCTCTCTCCCTTCAGAACAAACTGCAACATGAGTTTGGTTAACTACACTCCTGGTTCTCCTCCCTGGGCCTGGTCCTCAATGCCAAGAAAACTAAGGTCATGGTATTGCCAGGCTCTCGAAAGCCCCTACATTTTGATTTTACCCTTATTGACCACTACAGCAACCCAGTGGAGAGAGTCACCACCTTCAAATACCTGGAGATTCACTTAGACTGTCACCTGAACTATAAGCTACACACTCATCAATTAATTAAAACAAATTCACCAAAGACATCCTACATCCTACATCGACTAAAACATTTCCTCATACCAGAAACTAGGGCCTTGCTTGCCAACAGTTTCCTGCTCCCTATTTTAGACTAAGGCTCCATCATATACTCAGTCTCCATCTTGCAGAAAAATCTAGTTAGATTAAAGACCGTGTATCACAGCATCATCCGATTCATCACAAGTCTCCCCCTTAGGATGCGCCACTGTGATCTGTACAAGGCTGCAAATTGGCTCCCCCTGGAGGATGGATTTGACAACAGAATTCTCACTATTTTCTTTAAAATCCAGTTGGGCTCCATGCCTAGTAGCACCTCCTCTCTCTTCAATAAGTCTGTATACACCAAGACCACCAGGCACTCCAGTTCCCACACCTCCACAATTCCTCGCTGTCATAACACACACTCTCCTACAAAGATGCCAAACTTTTTGACAACCTTCTCTCACCCTTTGTCCTGTGCAACACTCTTGCATCATTCAAAAACCAATTGAAATCCTACTTTTTAGACAAACTCCAGTGCAGCTGCCCCTGACCTATGCTCCCAGTTTCAATTGCTTCTTTTCGATTTCCTGCACTTCTCACTGTGCATATTTTTGCCTTTCTCTTTAAATTCATTATATAGTTATGTTATCTTTAACAGTACCTTACCTATTATTTTCTGTCCCCTTTGTATGGCTGTTATTCCTGACGATGTAATGTTCACCAGTATGTGTTACTATACAAGTTTTATATGCACTCTCATTAACAATGTACAATTTGTCTTTAAGTTATGTGTCTGTTTTGTACTGACGTGGAGAATTTGCAAAGGAGTCATTGACTCAAAGGATTGTAATTCCGAAATTTCAATAAAAAAAAAACTATGTAATGTTTATCAGTGTGTACTATTGTACCAAATGTCACTGGATGCATGTGAAAACGGGCAATTTTGCTCACACATCTTTCCAGTATAAATGATAAAATGAAATGAAATGAGTACTGTGTCCAGTTTTGAAGCCCCTGCCTAAGGAATTATATGAATAGACTGGAGGCTGTCCAGAGAAGGACTACCAAGATGATAAACTGGACTGAATGACTGCTGTATGACGAATGGTTGTAGGAGCTGAATTTGTTCTTGCTCAAGTCTAGAAGGGAGAGGGAGGACATGATTAAGACATTCAAATACCTAAAAGGCATCAACAAAGTTCCCTACTCGGAGTTGTTTACTAGGTACACTAACACTAAAATGAGAGAGCACAACTGGAAACTCAAGGGGTGGGGATTCAAACATGAACTCAGGAAACACTTCATTTCCAAAAGAGTGATTGAACTATGGAATAGATTGCTCCCCAATTTGGTGGAGGCCAAAACGGTCACTTCATTCACATGAGAATGGGGCAGGGCACACATGTATCATAGGGTAGGGGAAAGGGCTTTGCCTAACCATGTTATCTGAGGGATATTCTTTAGGGCCCAGTAGGGGTCCCTGCAAACAAACAGGCAGACTAGATGGACGATCAGTCTCCTTCTGCTGTTGCCTTTCTATGAAGATGCAAACTGCCACTATACGCCATCAGTGGGGCTGACACCAAGGTGCTGTAGTCCTTTGTGGGGATAGTGTCCTAATAGGACACTGCACAGAGACCTCCTCACATTAGAAACCTTAAACACCACAATACTTTAAAATCAAAACTGAGAGTTAATCTGCTTGATCAATCAACTGTAACTGCTAATGTAGTAACACTTGTACCTTAAAGACAAAGAACCTCAGCATGGAAGCACCGAGGCAAGGGTTTCCTGGAGAGGACATTGGCAGTAAACACAAGTTTCAAAGAAATACAACATTACACATACCCCAATGTTGCAAAGCATCATGGGACATATAAGCAAATCACCATGAAAGACATGCTTTAAGCAGGAGTGTGATGCTAAATGGCATCTCATGCAATCCACAAAGACTAAAAGCACATGACACAGGTGTGTGTCATCCTCCTCAGGATGCACTGGTGTACCTCATCTGTATGCTAGCTCAGGTGAAGGAGGAGCCATTGTTATGATGGTCTTATTGGTTTAGGGCATGGTAGGAGAGCATGTCTTATGTATAATCGGATCTTATGTACCTGACTGTTGCGTGCACTGTTCCTGCCTATCTGCACTGTTGCATTGTTGTTTCCTCATGTAAGGCTGTCTCTACATGGACTGTTGTTTTGCAGCTGTGCTGATACCCTGTTCCTGATCAAATGCATGCAGGTTTTTAACTGTTCGGGTCATTCCTATAAATGGGTACTGTTACCAAGTGTACTTCCTTACCCTGTAACTAAAAATCAATCATTCAATCAATCAATGGAGAGGTGGTAGCTGTGTTCACTTTTTTGTTCATGAATTCAGAGTTTGAGGGGTTCAGCTGTGAACTCAAATGGTGTTTCCTGTTCTTTATTCAGAGCCACATTGTGGCCAAATGCCACACAGTACAAGCTGTGGCTTTCTTTTCATTTTTGCTTAGATTCTAAGCCAGGAAAAAAGCACAAACAAGAAGTGCTTCAGCATAACTCTCCTCTGTTCCCCAAATATCCTTCCTCTTATGCTGTGTATGGGCCTTCAGCAAGAATTACCTGTATTGTCTTTTATTCAAGAGCAGATCACCCTCTAACTACACTGTGTTGTGAGCTACAGTCTGGTACTTGACTTACAGCAGACATCACAGACCTGGGGTTGAGTGTGCCCCAGGGTTAAATAACAGCCATATAGAGCAAACCAACTTGCACTGCTGTATTTAGAGAATGCAAGGAATAATATTTCAAACAGTAAACAAAACAGAATATATTCAGATAGTAGAGAAGAGTCATGATGCAACACTTGTCAGCTGTGCTTTATTTATTTGAATTGGGATCTGCAACCTGCTTCCACTATCTCTCTCTCCCCCCCAGAAGCCCGTTAGGTCCATGGGTCCGGAGGATGGTGAGGAGTGGAGGGGGCAAACCAACAACAGTGAGTGATGATCTGTGACCATGACGGCAAATCGTTTTGCACCCCAGGAAGGAGGCACAGGTACCAGACTCTCCAAAGGGAGGCTGTGAGCCAGTTATATAGAAGAACGCTGCCCATAAGGCATCAGCAGGGAGGTACAATGGGAATAAAATAGTGAATATAGTAATCAAGCTATAGGTAGTATGGGATTCCATGGTTAGGAGAGCTGATGAGGGTAAGCAAGGGAGGAGGGAGGTCAAATGACAGCTAGGGGCCTTGGCTGGTAAGGGTATAACTAAAACAGAAAGAAATTGTTAGATAAAGGGGGCAGAGATGTTAGTACACTTGAGAACTACAGTACTGATCCGGCTATCCAGGAAATGGAAGTAATCAAATCAAACTTACATAAGCTGGGGGAGCACATTAAGAGGGACAGTAAATTTGATGACCTTCTCAGAGATCCTACTAATGTGGGATAGGGGCGGGAGCAGGGTGATGCAAATAAAGACAAAGGCCTTTCATGAATGATTAAAGGGATGGTGTAACAAGATAAGGTTTTGGTTTCTGGGGAACTGTGATCACTTCAGGGATAGAAGGCTCCTTAAAGCAGCAGTAGTAGGACTGGATCGGGGTTATGGGGCAGGAGGGGGAGGGGACTCTGGAGAAGGCAACAGAGAGCAGGGAGGACAAGAGTGGAAGGGAAAATGGTACAGGCAAAGGACAGGGAACAGTAACCAGAAAGGGGGGATATTAAGAAGGGTGGGTGGAAAGTGGTATCACTGAATACCAGGAGCTTGAGCAACAAGATCAGCAAGTTCCCAGTGAAGGAGGAAGAACCGTGCTAGACAGAACGGCCATAATGGAAACTTGGGCATCAGGAAATAATGAATGAGATTCAGCTATCCCAGGTTGTAGCTTGTTCAGAAGAGACAGGGGTAAGGGCAAATGGGGAAGTGTAGCCCTTTACATTGTGGAGGGCAGATAAGCCTCTGTGATAGTGCTATTAAGAGGGTGGGGTGATGAAGAAGTCAGTTTGGGAGCAGCTAAGAAAAGCTGAGGGGAAAAAGTAAGGACTGGAGCGGTCTACACACCATCAGAGCAAATGGGGGGATAGAGAAGAGGGGGTGGAATTTAGGAGGTGAGGCAAAAAGGGAGTTGGTGGTTGTAGTTAACCTACATATACCAGATATTGATCGGGCTACTCCAGAAGTGAAGAGGTCCAGAAGTCAGGCACTGCTGGCCATCATGCAGGATTGCTTCTTGGTGCAAGAGGTCAGGGAACCCACAAGACAGGATGCCATCTTGGGTTTGGTGCTTTTCGGTTCAGAAGTGGTGAAGGGGGTAATTGTGAGGGAGTTATTGAGGTCTAGAGACCACAGAACTGGATGGTTTTAATTGGTTGTGGGTAGTTACAGATCTTCATTGAAGGCAGTGATCTTGGACCTTAGAAGAACAGACTTCAGGAAAATTATGTATAGGGTCAGGGAAAAACTGGTGGGCATGAAGGGGGTCAATGGGATACAATGAGATAAACTAAAAGTAGAAAGGGTCATATTGGTAGTGGCTGACTCCTGCATGAGAAAAGTCACAAAAAGGAATAAATACAAGAGACCAGCACAGTTTTCCAAGGAGGTGGGGAAAGCTAAAAGGACCTTACACAGATACAAAGAAAAGTTAGGGGAGAAGGGGATACCACACACAGTTACAAGATAAAAGAGGCAAAGGGAGTGATCCAGAAGGAAAAGGCACAGAGCTGCACATTGCTGAGGGTGTTAAAGGAGAGAAAGGAGTTTTTAGGCCTATAAGGAAGAAAAGAAAGACAGAAGGGGAAATTGTTTGCCATGTCATGGGGGATCCAAACTGCCAGTGCAGAGGAACCCCAGTTTTGATCAGCTCTTAGAATGCCAGAATGTCAGTCTGTCTTTTATAAAATATACTATTGAAAGAGTCCAAAAAAATTAACTTCTAATGGAACCATGACTTTTACTCCTAATCGCTCTAAGAAAAAAAGAAAGAAAAAACTACAAGAGCAGGAGAAAAAAGAGATAGGAGTTTAGCTTCTCTCTGATTCCGCCAATCCTCAGAAAAGAGAGTGAACTGGCCTACCTGACAACTAACTGCTCAGTACCTCAGCTGATGAGCGGGGTGAGTTGGAACCAGCTGCATTGACTCGAGGTTCCAATACTGCGCAGGTGAAATATTGAAGCTGCATGGTACACAGGAAGGAGTATCTCAGACACTGAAGTAACTACAAACATTTCCTACAGGGGTTTTATTTATTTTACAAAGTCTATTTCACAATACATACCTAGGTTCTTAAGCACCTCTTTGAAGAATAAAAGTGGAGACATTGCTGAAATTAATCCTTCTAAGCATTCAGTGGTTTCAGTAGGAGCTGGCTTACAACCCAAAATAAATCCTGCAACTCCTGCTGATGCCACGCCTCAGCTTATACCGATACCCACACCAACACCAGCATTATCTACCAGGGAAATTGAGCATTTTGAGGATGCAAACAAAAATGTCAGTATACTGACCAGTATGCTTTAAAAATGGATCAGAAACTTAATGCTAAATTTAATAAGTTCGAGATTTCTACTTAAAAACTAGATGAAATTATGTCAGACCATACAAAGGAAATAAAAGATTAACAGAAAGAAAATACTGATGTAGCAGTCATCTTCTCCAAAAGCTCTGACCCGCACCACTTAGTATCTCACCTCCAAAATGACTTAACCGCAATGGAAGTTTGGTTCTCCAAATACAAGCTTCTAATGAACTATAAAAAAAGTAAAGTAATGTTATCTGTGAACCCCCACAATCAAATCAATTTTATTTTTAGAGTGTTTTCATAACCAAAGCACTGTACAAACACACAAATATCAAATAAAGTTAAAACAGATTAATACAATACAATTACAGTAAAATTAGTCAAACTTAGGGAAGCTAAGTCAAATAAATACGTTTTTAATTTAGTTTTAAAACTGTCAACAGTCAGGCACTCTCTTAACTGATGAGGTAGAGAATTCCACAGGGTTGGTGCAGAAAAAGAGAAAGCATGAGTGCCATATGTCTTCAGGCGAACCCTGGGAATCTCCACCAATCCTTTGTCGGTGGATCAGGGGAAGGGATGGATGAGCATAAGGACTTTCAGCTGACAATCCTGAATAGCTTACATACCCCCATTGAACAAGTACAAACTTTCAAATATCTAGGCATTACCCTGGATGGTAGCATGTGAATATGGTGAAGACATAACGGCGAAACAACAATGGTGATGACATAATGGCTAAAAGTACGATGGTGACCTACAAGTTACGGCAACACTACCAGAACAGCAAAGCCAGTGATTTAGCCTACTCCAGTGCCAAGGAGCACCTCGGACTAGTATAATTAGAGATGGGGGGTTCAGGGGCACAGCCCCCCCATGGGGAGTGTGGGGGGCAAAGTTCCCCACATAGATAAATGGCTGACTGGTGTGCAGGTGTGTTAAGTGATAATGTCTGCCACATACCTGAAATTTGACATATATGATGGTCATCAACATTTAAGGGTGCCGATTGTGCAGTTGCCTCTTTGGAATTGCCATTTTGATGTTCACCCTTATTTTTGAGCCATTATTACATAGAACCCCATGGACAACTCTTTATCCTTTGCACAGCATACAGATCAAATTGTTAAGGTTGTCAATCCTAGAACTGGCCTACTATACAGGCACCGTCATTGACTGACCCGAGATGCCTTGTCACTCACCAAAAAAAGCTTCATGCTGTCCATCATAGATTACCGGTTAATGATGTATGGTGCAGCCACCGACTCCACACTCAAAAGGATTAGTGTTGCCCTTAATAAATCTTGTTGGATGCTTCTTGGTGCTCATAGACTAACCCGCACTTGTGACCTCTAGATGCAAACCAATTGGCTAACCCTTCAAGGTAGAATATGGTATCAAGTATGTCTCCTCAGAAAAAAAACTTCCTAGGCCTATCCGACCTGCCATCCAGAACCTCCTCTTCACAGTACCCAACCCCCACTTCACAAGAAGTACAGCCAGATAATCACTGCATGTCCCTTTCTTCCATACTTCATGAGCGCAAAGGTCTTTTGCATACCATGCCCCATGATGGTTCAGTGAACTCCCCCCAGATCTAACTAATGAGTCTAAACTGGGGCCATTTAAAAGAAAACTCCACCAACACCTCATCAATCTGAGCAGCTGTGACTGCTAGCTCCAGTTTCTTTCATTGCCCACCCACCTCCTGCCTCTTCTCCCTCTGCCTCTCACCCCCTTCCCATGCCAGCTCTAACTAACCCCCCACCTTATCAACATCTCCTGTCCTCCACAAGGCACTTATTTCCACACCTACCTCTGTTTTCTAACCCCTCTCTCTTTGAGCCTAGACCAAAATAAAATATTCTGCTTAATTTACTTTATGTTCAGTAACTCTGTATGTAACTTTTTATTCTCCTGTATGGTTAACTGTTCTCTGTGACACTGCACGTATACTCTTTGCTCTGTTCCAATTATGAAATGTATGTATTGTATCTTTTGTTTGATATGAAACCTTTGTAAATGAGCCTTCAGCTCAAAGGTGTTTTTTCAAGATCTCAATGAAATAAAACAAAAAATAAAAACAATACTAGAAACAGCCCCTGCATTATCATTATCTCTAATGGGAGAATCTGTGTTAACGGAAAGAAAAATAGAGATTTTAGAAAATAATCAGAGGAAGCTTAATCTTTGCTTTGTCGATATGCCTGCATCAGAATTCAAAATATATACAATATTGGGACCTCACTCTAAGGTTGTTACAGTTGATCAATGTTTTGTCGCAGAGCCCAGAGTTTCCTGGAGTTCCTTTAATCTACCGGATTTCGTAGACACTATGAGGATTGTCTGTGAGATGCGCCCAACATGCTGTAGTTTGGATTCGGGCCCTACTTCCCTGATTATGGGTTGTAGTGAGACTATCAGCCCGGTCCTTGCTCGGATTATCCGGTGTTCTTTAGAGATGGGAGTTTTCCCTAGCACTCTGAAGGAAGGGGTGGTGACTCCCCTTCTGAAGAAAGCTTCTTTAGACCCAGATGACCTAGCAAACTACCATCCGATCTCTAACCTCCCTTTTGTGAGGAAGGTTATTGAGAAAGTTGTGGTGGCGCAATTGGATAACCATTTGACCATCCATAGTTTATACAAACCTCTCCAGTCTGGTTTTCGTAAGAGGCATAGCACCGAGACTGCTCTGGTTCGGGTGCTCAATGATCTCCTGATGGCGAGAGATCGAAGACACCGCTCTATTTTGGTTCTCCTTGATCTGTCATCAGCTTTTGATACTGTGGATCATGGGGTTTTGCTCGAACGCCTGAGGTCCATTTGTGGACTATCGGTTGTGGTCCTCAGATGGTTTTCATCTTACCTCAAGGGGAGAACACAGAGAGTGGTCTCAGGTTTGCATTCATCCGGGGCCTTCTCTCTGCCTTGTGGGGTACCTCAGGGCTCAGTGCTTTCCCTCATGTTATTCGCAGTATATATGCTACCCCTCGGAGACATTGTAAGATGGTTTGAGCTGAGGTTTCACTGCTACACTGATGATACCTAGCTCTACCTGTCTTTTGCACCTGACCATGTTAGTGCTATCTCGGTGCTGAATAACTGCCTCGCTGATATCCAAGACTGGATGAATACCAATGGTTTGAAGTTGAATCCGGGAAAGACCGAGGTTATGATGGTGGACCCAGGTCGCAGGGTTGAGGGTTTAGTGGCGGGGGTCTCCCTCTGTATTAATTCTGGGGGTAGACCAGATCCCTACCTCTGAATGGGTGCATAACCTGGGTGTGGAGCTTGACACTGGTCTGACCCTTCGTTATCAGGTGTCTGCAGTTGTCATTTTTTCATCTTAGAAACATCGCCAGGATTAGGCACCTGGTTCCACCTTGTGACTTGCCGGTTTTGGTCCACGCCTTCGTGACATCTCATCTTGATTACTGTAACTCCCTTTACCTAGGACTTTCTGGGGTTGATATCCACCACTTGCAGCTAGTGCAGAATGCGGCAGCATGTTTGTTGACTGGGGCTTCAAGAAGGTCTCATGTCACCCCAGTGCTGCGCACTCTGTACTGGCTGCCAATACAGTGGCGGATCACCTTTAAAGTGGGTCTTTTGACCTACAAAGCCCTACACACGGTCTTGGTCCTGACTACTTGAAAGAGCTCCTTGTGCCCTACACCCCTCTGAGACAGCTCCACTCGGCTGGGTTGCTGGAGATTCCAAGGGTAAATTTGAAGTCCTCTGGAGCTCGCGCCTTCGGTTTTGTGGTTCCTACCCTCTGGAATTCTCTGCCCCGTCAGTTCCAAGACAGTATGAGGGTGGAAAGTTTTAAAAGGGCTTTAAAGTCCTTTTTATGGGAGAAGGCATTTTCTGTTATGTTATAATTGGTTATTTTAACCTGTAATAGTGGCTCTGTTGTTTTACTGTATGTATTGATTATGCTGGTGTTCTCATGTTTTTATGTATAGCACCATGAAAATTTGAAAGGCGCTTAACTAAATAAATTTTATTATTATTATTATTATTTTATTATCTCATTAAACAATTCTTTATTGAACAGCTTAAGTACACAGAATTGTATATTTCAGATATTACCAGGGCTTTTCTGATTCTGGCCCGAAGGTCTTTTGTAGGGCATTAGCTGCAATTAAAGAAACCAGTAACTATAACTGCTACATTCAACTCTTTGCTGGACAGAAAGTGTATACTGAAGTTGGAAAGAATAAAAGGTGCAGTCACCATTAAAAATGAAATATTTATCCTGATGTGGTTCTGATCACGCAACAGCAGTCTCCTTCAATATTGGGAAGAGGCGGAGGAGATAGGGGTTGTCTGTCAATACTACATCACTGCAAAGCAAGAGTAACATTAAACCAGCAGATTAGAATTTTTTTGAAGAGGGGAAGTTAAAAACTTTGATTAACCAACAGAGCATCGCAACAGCAGCAGAGAGGCACATTGATTCAAAAGATTCTGATAACAAGGATGAACAGACCTCAGATTTCTTTCAAATGGATATTTCCTCAAAATGTGTTCATGAGTTAAAGGGGGATTGTCGGCACAAAGAGCCCCACACTCAGACATGGTACTGGTTATAATTTTCACTCTGTGAGCAAAAACCTTTTGTTTACTTACTGTTAACTGCAGTATAGCAGAGTGTATCACACATATGCATTACGCATGATATATTGGATGCTGGGAAATGTATTAAAGAAACTGGGACTAAAGCTGCAATCTCAGAAATTCTGAACAAGTGCCACCCTGAAAAATATTTCACTATACAAAGAATTAATGCTAGTCTTGAGTATCAATGCAAACAGATGGGATTATTTTTTTCTTGACACATGCAAACAGTTCCATGGGAAACCGGAGCTATGTGCAAGAGATGGGTTACATTTAAAGAAGACAGAAAAGAATATACTAGCTAGGAGAATAGCCAGAGCCCTGAACATGGAGGAAGTTCCAAGACCTTTAAACTGAAATACCAGGAAGGGCACAAAATATTGTATGATAACTTAAAAGTACTCCTAATAAATGCAAGAAGCCTAGCGGATAGAAAAGATGAGCTGGAAAACTTACTGAAATCAGAGGGGGTCCACATCTGTGGAGTTACTGAAACATGGTGGAAAGATGGGGACTGGAATCTGGATATATCAGGATACAGGGTTTATTATGTGAATCGAAATGGTCAACGCAGTGGTGGCTTCACAGTTTATGTAACAGATAAGTTGGAAGCATGTGAGGTACCTAATTTAGATGAAAAATATAGCAGGGTGGAGCAGGTTTGGGTCAACATTTTGCCAAGGAATAGTAAGAAGTTACAGATATGTGTAGAATATAGATCACCAGGGTTGTCACACACTGACAACAGTGTATTTTTTGAAAAGATCGAACAAATAGAGCCAGGAGTTAAAACCATAATTATGGGAGACTTTAATCTGCCTGATATAGATTGGGGGAATAACAAAAGCTAACTCCCATTATGGGAAGTGGTTATTTAAGCAATAAGGCATGACCAAGGGTTATGTTAATGGTCTGTTAATCACCTTCTAGGGGTGTACTGTGGCACGAGGTGTAGCCGAGTGCCATGCCAGGGTGATTAACTGACCATAATATAACCCTGGGATGCTTATTAATATCATAATAAAATATATTTTTAAACAGAGTTAAACCTTGTTCAATATATGGGTAAGTTGTACAAGTATGTTAATAAAAGATTAACATAAGGCTGTTAGAATGTTTACAGCCAATCAGAAAGCTTCATTTCTCAGACCATTGTTATAATGTGTAATAACATCACTCCTGGGGTGGGTTGAAGCACGAGGCGAAACCAAGTGCTTCCACCACCCCAGGAGTTACGTTATTACCCAATAACACACATCCCTGGAGTACCTTATTGCTATTATACAATGGCTGATTTTTTTATGATACAGGAAAAAAGAAAAATATATATTTGGGGGGCTTTTTTGATCATTTTTCATGTGTGGAAGTACATGTTTTAAAAAAAAATCCACAATTTCTGTTTTGCCCACTAGATGGTGCTGTGAGCATATGCTGCTTTCTGTTTCCCTGCCTACAGGTTTCTTTCTGTCCTCACACACACCTGTGTTGTCATAGTGGCATAATAAATCATGGCTCCAGCATGTCACCTTGCCACTTTAACCTTTTTTAAATCTATTCAAAATGAAGCCTTTTAAAGTGGGGTCATTTATTTTGTTGCTTATAAAGCCTAGCTGCTGAGCTGATCGGCAAATGCAGTGGACGCCCAGCACATTTGGGAATGCAGCTACTTGGGGCTCTGTTGTGTGTGAGAAAAGCCGATTGTAGGTACAGCTTTGTATTTCTTTTATTTTACTTTTTTTATTCATCATGCTGTATAAAACATGGCTGTGCGCCCTCAGAGTCAAGGAATGAGCATGGGCTATAGTGTACACGTGCTACAATGGCCGCAATTATGAGATATCGGTGGACTTATTAAGAAGGTGCTGTTACGGATTTATTTAACTTTTCATTTTAGGAGCTAAACGATGAAAAAAGTATGCAGTGCTGTGCTTATGGTGTTAGAATGGTGCAAATGTCCATTTCGGTATTTTTCTGTGTAGCAGGGAGTTTGAAACCATCCGTGCCAGCTTGGATGTACTTGAGCAGAGAGGGATCTTTTACTGTGTTGCAGTCAACTTTCAGCCTACTCTAGATACAGTGATGTTATTATTCAATAACATCACTGTCTGTGGTGGTCAGCAGCCAATCAGGTTCCTAGAAATTTTCTTGCCATTGTATAATGGAATATAACAAACTAAATAATATGCTTCAGCCAGTCAATGAAACCACATGGGATAACAACATCTTAGATGTGGTGATTTACAGACTAGATAGACACTGGCACTATTAAATGCATGGTGAGGGAACCGCTGAGCAATAGTGATCATAATATGTTATAGATCACTATTACTAACAGCTGGGAACCTCTGGTTAGTGATACCAGGATTAGATGTTATGAAAAGGCAAACTGAAAAGAGAAGACAATTCATTCAATGATGGAATTGGGAAGAAGATTTTAAGAATAAAACCATGGAATTTAAATGGCAAAGGTTTCTGGATCTATTGGAGTATTGCATCAGTATGTTCTTTCCCATCGAGGTTAAATATAATCAGCAAGGAAAAATACCTGTCTGGTTCAATAAAAATACAAAAAAAAACATATTCAGCATCATCAGAAAGCATTTTACAAATACAAAAAGAAACCGTCTGCCACTAACTTTGCAGAATATAAAAAGCAATGCAAAAAACGTAAAACAGCTATTAAAAAGAGCGAAAGGGAATATAAACTACAACTAGGAACAAAGATAAAGGATAACAAGAAAAAATTCTTTAACTTTTTAAACAGTGCTAGAAGACGGCCTCCTGTGTTCCAGCCTCTCTTAATTAATGGACTGGTTATAAAAGGGGAGGAGGAGATGGCAACAGCATTTAATGAACATTTTGCAAGTATTTACACATCCAAAAGTGATATCACATCAGAACAATGGGAACAATTGTTTAAGGGTCTGTCTAACAAAAAGATTGTTATCACAGAAAGTGATGTGCTTGCAAGACTATGGCAACTCAATGTACATAAATCGCCAGGCCTGGATCACTTGCGTCCAGCTATGTTAAAGCAGCTTGCTGGTGTCTTAACAAGGCCATTATCTGACATCCTAAACAGTTCATTGGAAGAAGATACAGCAGTATACACGAGGAAAGAAGCCTCAATTATATCTATACATAAAAAGGGATGAAAACCTGAATGTGGTAATTTTAGACCAATTAGTCTGACATCAGTAGTAAGCAAGCTAATCGAGGGCATAATCAAGGATCTAATATGTGATCATATAGCAAGAACAGACTGATGGATATTAACCAGCACAGTTTTCGAAATGGTCGCTCATGCTTGACCAACGTGTTTCACTTTTTTGTCCTGGTGAGCAGAGCATTGGATGTGGGGTAATCTATTGATATACTATATTTGGACTTATCAAAGGCATTTCACACCTTGCCGCATAACCAACTTAGAGCAAGATTAATAGACACAGCCCATATATCAATATAGTTAGGTGGGTTAAATCCCGGCTAGAAGGTAGAAGACAGAGAGTGTGCCTGGCTGGCCAGCTCTCTCTATGGACAGATATAACTAGCATTGTCCCACAGAGTTCAGTTCTGGGGCCTATGCTTTTTGATCCTGCTGTGTCAATATGTTGTATGACAAAACCCTGAAACAGAAACAGCATGGTATAAGACAGCGAGAGGGACTGTGCACGGTACTACACCCGCTCACTGTCCCAGGCAGAGGATAAGACCTCTGCTGGGATGGGGATCCACCAAGCAGCTGCTGTGGCTTAATGGGTGAGCCACTGGCAACAACAGAGTTAAGCAGTGCATTTGGAACTGGGTTCGATTCCCGGTCCCAGATGAATGGAATTTTTCTTTACTTTTAACCCCCCTCCTTTCTCGGAGTTAGTTATTTTGCCGCATGCAATATATTGCACTGTATTGGCAGCACAGTATATTGCTGTGGTATAATGTCTTGTGACATTATGACCCCATGCCCTTTTTGATATCTACATGGCCCCATTGCAGACATCAAGTTCATGATTGATCGCCAAGTTTGCAGGTGTTGTCAAATTGGGTAGCATAGTTAATAATGAGCAAGCTGCAAAGGGTGTGCAAACAGAGATACATAAAGTGGGGGCTTGGGTATTGGAAAATAAGCTTGTTCTAAACTTGAAAAAGTGTAGGATAATGCACATGGGCAGCAGAAATCCTAGGGCAAAATATCTTTTATATGATTCGCTACTTCCTGTATTAGAGATGGAGAGAGATCTAGGGATACTGGTGACAAATAACTTCTCTGCCACCGAGCAATGTAGCGCAGCAGTGAGTAAGGCTAACATAATCTTGGGTTGCATTAATAGGAGCATCAAAAGGAGAGATGGTGAAGTCTTGCTTCCGCTGTATTCAACTTTGGTGAGACCACATCTGGAGTACTGTGTCCAGTTTTGGGCTCCAAACAAAACTAATGAGATAAAAATGATTGAGAGTGTTCAGAGAAGAGCAACAAAATACATGAACAAACTAAAGGATGTTGAGTAGGGAGACAGATTGAAACAGCTAGGGTTGTATAGAGCTCTTAGGAATGGTGATCTTTGGGAATCCTTAGGTCTTGAAAGAAATGCAGCTAGGAGTAGAGATTCCATCAATATCAGATCAAAGGGGAATTCTACAAAACAAATTTAAGAAGGCAGTGGTATAATCAAAGAACAGTCACAGAGTGGAATAAACTACCCAGTAGTGTGGTCAACAGTCCTACAATGGACAGTTTTAAAACAAACGTGGATGTGTATATGGGCTATAGGATATATGCCTATTTATGATTTACTTGTCGAGTCTCTATGTCTCTTGGGCTCCAGACTGGTATTCTGCTATGAAGCTATGAAGTTTTAATTCTGTTGAACTGCAAACTGACATTTTCTGTAACTACAAATACCAGAATCCTCTGCAGCTGACATCAGAGGAGGGCTGCAATAGTTAGAGACTCAACAGCCTGCAGTGTATTTTAGAAATTTTATAAGCTCTGATCATATGTTTGCTAGTTCAGCTGGTCTCCTTGGGCTAAACACAGTCATCTGTGACTGTGCTTAGCACAGGGAGGACAGACAGCAGGGACAGCAAACAAAAAATCAGAACTTATAAAAAACTAACACATACTGCAGGCTAATGAATCTCCCACTGCTGCAGCCCTTCTCTGATGTTAGCAGCAGGGGATTCTGGGTTTTTTTGTTACAGAAAATGTCAGCTTGCAAGTCAACAGAATTGGTGTGATACAAACTACTTTATTGCAGTAAACAGTAATATGTGTTTACCACAAAGTGTAGGTTATGACGAGCTCCACACTTGGGTGTGGGGCTGTTCATGATGACAGTTCCCCTTTAAACATTACTCAAATCAAAGTCTTACAGAAATCACCAGAAGTTCAAAAGCTGTCCAATGAAAATGTGCGTCATATACTCAAAGAAATCGCAACCGGTTTAAAACAAACTTGAAAGTCAAATATCACTGATGGCATTCAATTATCTTATTAAAACAAGTCTTCATTTTGATGCTGAGTTATTTGACTTTCTGTCTTATTATTCTGTTCTTTGAGAAACAGAGAAACACAGAAAATTGTCAGCAGGAAAGGACTGCTAGGCCTACCCAGTCTGCCCATTGTACCTCCGCAGACACTATCTGGTCTCCGGGACCCCCGCCCGTTTCTGTACTAATATGGCCCTGTGTCTATGTATGCTTGAAACCTTACACCATTCTTCCCTCCCCTCACATCTTTGTCAGCCCCATCAGCCTGTACCCACCAGCCCCATCACCCCAACGTCCGCCAGGACATACCGCCAGCCAGTTCCCCCAAGGCTTGCCCCACCCCAGCGGGGTCAGTGGGATCCCCCAATCCACTGCCATGAGCTGGATCCAGTAGTTGGACTGGTGATCCCAGCTATTCAGGTGTGGGGACTGCAAGGGTCCAAGCACCATCCTGCTGCCGAGTGGCACAGCATGCAATGACTTCATGATGCATGACCTACACACCCTCGTGCCATGTGTTGATGTCTGCCTGCCCCTCTTGCTCATTCTGTGGCAGTTCCAGGTGCCTGCCCCCTAGCTTACCACTAGGGGCCAGGCATACATGGACCCCTGCAATCCCTCCCCCCAGAGAAGGAGAGAGATCCTCTGGATGCTCAATCCTCCCCCCCCGGCCAGTCCTCCAATGCCCCGAGCTCACTACTATACTCGGGTCACTGGCATCACGAGCAGTAGTGCTACTGCTGTGTCAGCAGACCGGGGGCAACCTTCCATCATTCTAACCTCCACAACTTTGGCAGTCAGTTCCTTGCTTTTACCACCCTTTCAATGAAGAAATATTTCATCATATCCTTCCTGAAACTCCCCCCTCTGATTTCCCCGCATGCCCCATGGTCCTGGAGCACATCCTCTTTTGGAAGAGGCTCCTTCCCTGCAGACTTTTCACCCCTGTGAGGTACTTCAGAGTCTCAGTCATGTCACCTGTCACTCTCCTGTCCTTCCGAGTGTACATATTGAGATCCCTTCAACCCTCCTCATAGGGCTTCTCTTGCACCTGCTGCACCATCTTGGTTGCCCTAGTCTGGACTCCCTCTACCCTGTCCATGTCTTTCCTGAAGAAGAAGGGACTCTAACGGGCAATATCTGTGGACTCTCTGATGCTAAGTTGTGAATCATGAATATATGATGAACTAAAAGACCCTGGTCAGTTTACCTAGTTTACCTGAAAATCTGTTAGTGGGGTATATGTGTAATGCGGTATTAGTTCTGATAAAAAAACTGAGAAAGAGCTAACACTAAAGTTTTCTTTTTTTTTCCTTTAAAGAATGCCAAATGATGAGAAGAAATGCATACTTTAAGAAATGTCTTTTACTGCTAGCAATCTTTATATTTTTGTTTAAAAGGTAGTACTTTACTCATAGAAATGTATTAGTAGATATTAAAATATATTCACAGTAGAAGTGCTTTATAGATTTAGTTTGCTAAGGTGAGAAGAGTAACCTCCATTATGTGTACTAATTTATTTATAATTTATGTGACTGTGTATAACTCAAAATGTAACACTCTGAAAAGCAATTACATTGTTTCTGAGTAGGAGGTAAGAAGTGCAGATAATTGCGCTCCGTGACCTAGTCAGAATCGACTGAGTTTTTTCCTTTTCTTTACAGTATTTGGACCTCTCCAACATTTCTTTGGTCTTAGCTGCACTGTATAATTACCTACTAAATTACTGGATATGGGATTGTAAAAACTGTAGTATATAAAATAGACTGTTTAAATTTTGTGTAATCTAATTCATTCTGTCAATCACGTTGAAGTATTGTATGAACTATATAGTTACAGAGCAAACCTGATGTAACCTCTATGCATCGTCCGTAGCCAAAAAGGAGACAGCATGAGCAAGTCAACACTTTCAAATACCGAGGCCTACGCCTTGATGGCATCTTGTCCTTCTCCTCACACATTGATCACGTAATTAAAACTGCAAATGTCAAGCCGGGAATTCTCTATCGCCACAGGCAGGCAATGTCTCCCAAGGCCCTGAGTCAAGTAACTAGGAGCTTGGTACTGTCCACTATTGACTACAGGCTGATAATCTACAGTGCTGGTACTGACACAGCACTGAAAAGGATTAAAATTCTCCTAAATAAGGCCTGCAGACTGGTCTTAGTGGCAGATTATCTGACACACACCTGTAGTCTATACTCTGCGGCAGGGTGGCTCCCACTGCAACTAAGGGTAAGATACCAGGCCTGCCTGCTTGGTAAAAAGGCCCTGCTTGGACACAGCCCTGATTTCACAGCAGGCATTTTCCAACATGCCTAAACCTCTAAAATGGCATGAAGCACAGCTAAGGGTATACGCCATGTCCCATTTAAGCCCACTGCTTTTTCCCAGTGAGCCCTATCCAACCGAGTGCCTCAGTGATTAAATGACCTCCCGGCCTCCCTCATAGAATGTGGAAAGATTGCCCCCTTCAAAAGAGAGCTCCACCTTCTCCTGGCTCAAGCAAATCATTGTGACTGCCCTACTTAGACACACGTTGGCCCATGCTCAACAACAGCATCCTGTGACCATGGTGACCATGATTGAGCAACTGCAAAAAGGTAGACTCAGTCATGGCGCCTGTGTTCTGGGTTACCTGGTGGGGTAGTGACAGGATACGGGAGTTGGCGAATATGGTGGCAGAATGTTGATATATATACAAGTCATGGGGGGCCAAGCCATGCAACAGGTGGAAGGGGAGGGAGGGTATGTGAGACATTAGTGTGGTAGTCAGCTGCTGAACTGGCTGTGTGGCGTGGTGGGTAGGGTGACAGGCTGGGGTTGGGAAGGTGCCAGGTTTGGTTCTGGGGTGCAATTGCTTTTTGCGTCTGGGCCTTTGTTTATTTTTTTTTATGTTTTACACACACCCCCAGACATGCACCCCCCCCCCCAGAGTTGAGAATCTTTCAGTAGAAGGGTGCAGGGGGTGCAGCCCCCCACATAACATGGAAAATCGTCACCAGTCACCGTTATTTATTTTCGGCAATGTACATGTACCCAAACGGTATATGACATGGAACCTGCAAGAACTGGTTGACCCACTCCTGTGCAATCATCTTATCCCCAATACCCCCCCATCCCTATACTCCCCTCTTTCATCCTAACAAAGCCTAATCAGGCTGCTGCTACCTCATTGTCTTGCACTTAAGTAGCTCAACTGTGTATTTGCACTTCACAACTACTCTGTACTGCACATACTGTTGCTGTTGTTAACGCCATGCACTTCTGGAACTGTCAATGTAATGTATCCTTAAGTATTTACTGTTCTGTCTTGTGAACGTGCCTGTACTCTGTGTCTTGTACTGCATTATAACTGACTTTGAATCTTTGAAAAATAGTTCCACAGTTCAAAGGTATTAATCTGAATCTGAAATAAATAAATATAAATAAATTATATGTATCAAAATTAAAAATTATAATTATAAAAAAAAGAAATAGGTTATCTGGGGGCAGGAAGGTACTGGAGGATAAGATGCAGAAAGCAAGGTTTTAAACCATTACTTCTGATTGGTATTCCTAGTAAAAGAAGACGGGCCTGCATCTGAAGGTGGTATGAAGGCTTATACAAGGGAGTTACAAGAAAGGGGGAAGGTAGTTGTCACGGTCGACATAGTGAGCAAAGGGCTTGCAGCCCTTAATGTAGATAAGGCACAGGAACTAGACAGCTTACATGTAATGGTTGTCACAGAATTAGGATCAGAACTGGCTGAACCCCTGGTTGAGCTGTTCAGTGTTCAATGGTGACAGGGCTGGTGCTGCAGGATTGGATGGGTGTGGCTGTAGTTCCGCTCAATATGGAGGACCAGGGAAGACATGGGAAACTACAGACCAGTCAGTCTTACCTCCATGACAGGTAAGCTATGAAGAACCAGGCCAAGGAAAGCATAGTTGATTATGTTGAAGCTAAGGGGTTGCAGGACTATAAACAACACAATATCATGGTGAGAGGATCATGCCAGACGAAATCTGTTAGTAGTTTCTTGACTGGGTCACAAAGATGGTAGATAGGATGCAAGAGGTTGATTTACTATACTTCCATTTTAACAAAACCTTCAGTTCTGGACCACACAGGAGATTGCTGAAACAGCTGAAAGATCTAGGAGTGGGGAAATAATTATTAAGATGGGTAGGTAACTGGTTGAGGTGGGAGAAAATAGAGAGTGGTAGTAAACAGTGTCACATTAGAGGATGGGGAGGTCACGAACAGAGTGCCGCAGGGGTAATTCCTGCGACCTGTACTGTTCAGTATGTTCATTAGGGACATAGGGGAAGGTATTCAGGGCAACTTGTGCCTCTTTGGGGATGATGCAAAACTATGTGGCAGAGTGAACAGCAGGGAGGGGGTGAATGAATTAAAGGGGGACTTGGAGATGCTGGAGAGATGGTCCAAAACTGGCAATGGAGGTTCATGCCAAAAAGTGCAAAGTGATGCACATTGCAGAAAAGAATCTGCGTATGGAGTACTAGATGAGTGGGGGGTTAGGCTGCACACAATGACTCAGGAAAAACACTTGGAGGTTATCATTAGTGACCCCCTTAAACAATCCAGTGAGTGCAACAAAGCATACAGCAAAGCGACAAGGATGCAAGGGGGGCAGAGTTTGATAGTAGGAGGAAAGGGTACCCCATCAAGTGAGCGCTACCAGAATAGCACTGCACTATACGGTGCTAGTCTGGTAAGCGCTCACATGAACAGTGAGGGAGGATTTACAGCGCTTGCTGTAAACTCTCCCCTGGTTGCTGTTTGGGCTGCTGAAAAAAGATAAGAACACCAGGATCCAAGAGGCTGGCTGAGCTGCTTCTGTGGTGTGGAGGGCTGGGGCATCAAACAACTCAACCAGCAGCAGTGGAGATTAGGGTTCTAATCCTGGTCTCACACCTTAAGACTTAGTTTTTGTTTTTACATGGGGTTGTAATGGCACTGCAAATTTTAACTATTCCTGGGATCTGCTCCCCCTTGCAGTGAGAATCCTAAAGATGGGGGGTGCGGGGCAGAGCCCCCCCCTTGTTGGGTAGTGCCATTTTTGCCACGCGCCCCTAGCCAATGTTATTGTTGTCGGCACTGTTTGTACCAAGTGCCGGAGGAAAGAGGTGGTGTTGCATCTCTATAGGTCCCTAGTAATTCCCCACTTGAAACGCTGTGCCCAGTTCTGGAGTCCACACCTAAGAATGGAAAGAGATAGAATGGAGACCTTGCAGTGCAGGAGGGTCACCAAAATGATTCAAGGCCAACAGGGCAGCTCCTGTGAGGAACAGCTGGAGGCCTTTAACATGTAACTGCTGGAGGCCAGGAGGGAGAGGGGGTGGCATGATAGAGACACGCAGGTTCCTGAGGGAAATGAACAAAGTGAATGGTGAGCACCTGTTCATGAGGAACAGAGTGCAGTAACAAGAGGCTATGAATGGAGGACTCATCTCTGTGAACTTCAAGAGAGACATGAGGAAGTTCTACTTCACCAAGAGGGTGTTGGGACCATAAAACAGATTACCTATAGAAGTGGTGGGGGTAGGAACAGGGGGCAGGACAAAACCAAAAGGGGAATTAGGGAGATGGGGCAGGTGGAGGGGATGGTTTTTGGTTGTCATTAGGGCTAAATACCCCTCTAGAACAGTAAAGAGGCAGGTAGGAAATTGTTTGTGCAACACTGCATGGACCCTTGGGGCCCAATTTTCAAAAGGTTAGGAATGGCGCATGGTGATTGAATCAACAAGGTATGTCACAAGGGTTAATTTGTGCCACAATGTGCACCATTCCCAATTTTGAGATGCAGCCTGTGCCACATGGGGGGCTGCCTGCATCAGCCAGGTGCATGTGCTGTCCTTAGGACAGATGCACCAGTGCACCATGATGGAAGGGGGCTTGTGCCAGGCCAGTGCTCTAGCATCCCCTAAACCAGGAGTTTGTAATCCCCTCAAAGGGTGCACAGTCTGCTAGAGTAAGACCAGCCAGAGCTTGTCTAGCACCCCATGTACTGCTCCCATCCTCAGCTACTGGACAGCAACAGAGCCTGGCAAGCAGGTAGACCACCATGTGTGTGATGACAATATGGCCATGTGGCTAGCCCTGTGTGAGGGCCACCATATCGGGCAACAGATTTAGGCAGGGATAAGACTGACCTGGTAACTGCAGTCCACTCACCTGTGTCTGGGTCCCTCAGCCTGCATGTGTTCTGGAGGGGGCATGTCGTGGGCAGCACAGTGGCACGAATGACATAGTGGGCAGGATATGTACCCTGCCACCACCAGCATGGAGAGTGTTTGATGTGGGAGGAGCACTTCACCAGAGTGCAGCACACAGGGTTGACCAGCTAACAATGAGTTGTGCCCCAATCAGTGGGTAGTGGATGTAGATACTAGAAAGGTTTAAACTGCAGCTGTAATGCAGGAAATGAGAACTGGTTTCAACTCCATGAAAAATCTGATTGGGGAACTCTCAGGCCAAATCTCAGCTGTGGTAAAACAACTTGAAACCCTAAATTTAAGAACAAATGAGCTGGAGAAAAGGGTTTCCAAAACAGAAGACAATGCCAGCCCTGTATTTAAAACAGTCAATCACCATACAAAAGAACTCAGAATATTGCAAGAAAAAGTAGACAACTTAAAAACAAGAGCTCGAAGATGTCATCTGAAGTTAGGAGGGGTCCTGGAAGACCTAGAAGGATCAAACCCAATTGAATACTTTAAAGATCTATTATCAGACGTGCTGGGCAGAAAATACCCAGAAAATAAAGTAATCTTGGATCGCGCACATAGAGCTTTTAAAAGTACCAACTACAAAGAAATGCTTCACGATTTGTATTTGTCAAGCCATTACACTATCAAGATAGAGAAGAACTCTTGAGAAAAGCAAGGATTAACAAGGAAATCCAAGTCAGAAATATGAAGCTGCAGGTGTTTCTAGACTTGCCTCCCACAAATACTCCAAAAGCAAAAGGAATTTAAATCTGTAAAGACTTGTTATGGAAAAACAATATAAGACTTACAATGTTACCCCCTGCTAAACTAAAAGTAACCCTACGTGGTCGGCTCTGGATTTTTACCTCCCCCTACAAAGCAGAACTAGCTGTTAAAAGATTTTTATTAGAATCAGATTCAGATATTCCGTTAACAGGACCTATAAAAAAAGCCCAGGGTCCACCTCCTAGCAGAAAAGAGGAAATGGGACAACCTGAAAATGAAGACTGGGCAGATGCAAGTTCTAATTTTGAAGAAGTCATCACCTCTAATTTGGAGAAGTCGAATGCCTCAGCCAAGGGAAACACTGTCGTTTGGAACCCTATAGAATCTACCGAGGTCAGGGCAGACCCATCAGCTCTCCCTTAGAACCACAGACTAGACGGAAAATTGAAAAAGGTTTAGAAGGTAGGATAGAAAAGAAAAGATAAAGGAAGAGGGGGAAAAGTAGAGGAAAATAAAGGAAAGAGAAATGGAAAGGGGAAAGAAAGAAAGAGGAGAAAGTATAAGAAAGGTAAAGTAGGTAGCTGAGGGTCCGAGGATGTGATAATGTGCACAGTGTGCTTTTTTTGGATGATGGAGGGTCAATGGTGGCTACGGAACAGATAGAATCAAGAGAGAGTTGTACAATGCTACCAGCTCTGAAGTAGGAGTTTCTGACAGATTGCATATGTAGGGAACATTATGGGTTACTAGAATCAACAGTCAGATAAATAGATAAACAGACAACTAGAAACTGAAAGAATGGTTAGGATATAGATTGTACTAGAAGGAGGCAAAAGGGAAGGGTGGGGCTTTTGTTATCTATGTGGTCTTTCTTCTTATTTTTATTTTTAGAATCCTATCTGGCAGGCGGATTAATACTGCTTCCAGACACTCAGCTAGTGGGCATGAGGAGTGCCCATTTCCACATCTTGATGGTTAGAGGTAGTTTAAATCTCCTTTTGGAGATAAGTAGTGTAAGAAAGTGGGGGAGGTAGCATAAAAATAAGAAAAGGAATAGGAAAATAATATACTATTTTGATATACTGTATCACTCCAAGTAGAATTAAAAAAAGTATTAAAAATTGCTCAATTATGGACAATGAAAATATAAAATGCCCTAAATATTTTCACATTGGGATTAACCAAAAATGTCCAATTCACTTAAATTAATGGAGTACGGTTGCTGCAGATGTGCATCCTGGAATGTTAGAGGCCTAAGGAACAGAGTGAAAATGAGAAGTGTTATACAAATTTGTAAGAAAAGAAAACAGAATTATTAATACTACAAGAGACTCATTTCAATCAAAAAGATGCAAAATATTGTGCAAACCTAATGAAGACTTGTGGATATTATGCAATTTATGATTCAACTGCGAGAGGTGTGACCTTTTCTATAAAGAAAAACTCCTCAGTTACTTGTAAAGGTGCAAAGACAGACACAAATGGTAGATTTGTCATGCTTCATTTGCAGTGTAAAAATCAAGATTTCCTGATGATCGGAATCTATGCCCCAAACGAAGACGATCCATGCTTCTTTTCAAAACTATTTTTGACTATAACCCAATTCCCAGGGCCTTATATATTAGTATGTGATTATAATTTGATCCTATATAAAATTGATAGATCTCCTGGTAGTTTAGAAACTAAGAAAAAAGCTCCTCAAATAATTGTTAATTTTAGTCAAGACTTAAACCTAGTAGATCCCTTACGGAACAAAGATCCCAACAAAGAAGTATATTCTCACTTTTCTCTAACACATAGAATACATTCTCATATTGATTTTATGTTAACCTCTGCAACATTTTCGCTGAATATATAAAACATAGAATATGCACCCCTGACACTCTCAGATCATGCTCTAATGACTTGGGATCTAGAACTCGCTTTCAGTTTTTATAGGGAAAACATGTGGAGATTGGATCAAAGGATTCTAGAAGACCAAGAGATCTTGTTAAAGATTAAAGAGACTTTAACTATTTTGTAGACAACAAAGAAGACAAGACTTCAATGTTTAGTATATGAGAAGCATTTAAATTAACAATAAAATCTTACATTAATACGTATACCGCATATAGGAATAAAATATAAGGAACAGCTCCAGGAGCTTGAAATGAGATTAACAAAAGATGAAAAAGATTATATATGGTCAGAATCAGAACTACACTTATACAAATCATTAACAACAAAAAATACATACAATGCCTTGTTAGGAAAAAAGCTAGAGCAGGGCTAAATAGATCAAAATCTAAGTACTACTATCTGGATGAAACTCCTAATAAATTGCTGGCTTGGCAACTGAAAACTGAAGAAGCAAGCAAACTCATTGCTCAAATAAAATATAAATAAGGAAACATATTTATAGAACAAGATAAAATTATAATTACATTAAAAGGATTCTACCAGGACTTACATACACATGAGAAAGCTGCAGACCCATGCAAAATTAATTCTTTTTTGGATGAAATTACATTACCAAAATTGATGCTAAACCAATCTATGGAGTTAGATCAGGAAATTAGTGAGCAGGAAATCTTTGAAGCCATTAAAAGCCTGCCTAATAATTCCTCACCAGGACTGGAAGGATTTACTGTAAGTTTTTATAAAAAGTTTCAAAATATTCTGATTCCCAAGCTTAAAATAATTTTTAACTTAATTACAAGGGAAAAGGTTTTGCCAAAATCATTTAATGATGCTCATATAATCTTAATCCCGAAACCTAATAGAGATTTTAATGACCTAGCATTTTATAGACCCATATCACTATTAAATAGTGATTACAAGTTTTTACTAGAATCTTGGCTAAACATCTTAATAAAATCATGAAGGTGTTGATTGAGCCAGATCAGGTAGGTTTTATACAAGATAGAAGACTTTCACAGGCAGTTAGAAAGACATTAAATATTATGGAACTCTCTAGTCAAAAAGGTATGGCTATTATAGTACTAGATGCGGAGAAGGCCTTTGACAGGGTGGACTGGACTTTTTTAATGTCCACCCTGTCGAAGGCAGGTTTGGGCTCCAGTATGCTTAACTGGATTAGAGCTATCTATTTGCAAGTGAATGCTAAAATCTACACTAACACAAAACTCTCTGGCCCAGATATTCAAACTGTGCCCAAAATGTGCGCAACAGCAGGAGCAAGCACAAACCAATTGCGCATATGTGCAACAGGCGCGATATTCAAACATGGAGCAGAACAAATTGCGCAAGCAGCCAACGCTCTGAATATCGCACATACTGTGCCATAAGCGTAACCAGGAAGGAGAAGCTGAGCAGAAGGTTGCGCTATAGGTGCAACCAGGGCAGCCCAGCTGAGCAGTCCAGAGATGCCATAGCGCAAGCAGAGCCCCCAGCAATGGAATTGCACATCCAGGGAGGCAGGCTGGAGCCCACTGCCAGCCATGCCACACATGGGCACAGAAACACACTGCAGAACCAACAAGACACCTGCACACCCCAAGCACAGCATCACTGGGGTGGGACGGATGATCTACTGGCCCATGGGGACAAGCCAACAAAGCACAGCAGAGCCATGATGCCCCAGCACAACCACTGGCAGGCTGAGAGTGCCACACACAGGGGGTTGACAACCACAGTGCACATCAGCCCCCTGTACGCACAGCACACCCTGCACCGTGACCCCAAGACACCACCCATGTGCAGTGACTGGCACTGCAGGAAACCATGCATCCCCCCGGCACACGTCAACCCCGTGCATCAGAGAAGCATACAAGCCAGACACACCCTGTGCACCCAGCAGTGGGTGGCAGCAGACGGCAAGACCAACAGAAAGTCACTGCCATGCTGGAGATACCTCCCCATGCACACACGCGCCAGCGCACACACACACACACACACATACCCAGGACCATACCACCCCAGATGGCATGTACACCACTGCAACTGAGCAACCATAGCCAGCTGCAAATCAGAGACCAACACAGTATTCATATCAAAGTATCAATGTATTATCAAAATGTAAAGCACAAAACAATCAACCATAACTATTTACAAGGGGGGGAGGGTACAAGGTAGGGGTGAGCAAGGGGTAGGGATGAACAACTTGGAGAGGGAAGGCAGGGTGGTAGGGATGGGTGAAGTGGGAAGAGTAATGTGGCCTAAGGCCCAGCAGGCTGGTCCTCCTCCACCCAGTGCCTCTGTTCCCGGCGATGCCTCCTCCGCAGGCCATGTCTCACGGATGTCACTGAGGATGGCCTGGTTGTCTAGGACACTTGTGTCAGCGCACGATCTCCGCTGTATCCTCCTGAGAACAGTGAGGCCTAGGAAAATGGGAACACAGTCAATGGCTGTGACTGACCACAACCCTGAACATCACCCAGCCTGCAAGCCATATAGCCCAATGTCCCACTGTGATGGCATGCCATCCACAGTGAACATGCACATGGCCATCACAAACAGGCGGCACCAGCTATGTGCACCACTGCACACACACACACTCTGCCCATGTCCATCACAGCACAAACAAGGCTGTCAAGTGATGTGGCAACGTGGTGTGATGCCTGTTACACAGCTATGTGCCCAGTGCATGCATGGACCACCAGTGATGCATACACAGACGTGCTGTGACACTGGACAGTGATGCATGTCACCTGTGTCATGCATGGTTGTGTTGTGCATGGCTGGTGGTCTTGCCCCCCCCAGCATGCAATAGCATCCATGAAGTAATGATACTCACACTCCTCAAGCAGCTGGGTCTGCCGCTGCTGTTGCTGCTGCTGGGGCGCAACACCCACAGCACCACCGACCGGCACCGGGGCCCTGGCATGGCCCTCCTCACCCCGTGCCTGCATCCTCACATCCCGGCCTGTGGGAGACATATGTTGAGAAAAACATCAGTGTGACTCCAAAGCAGACTGCCCCCTGCCCCAGTGAGAGTGCCTGCCCACACAGCCAGACCCATGCATCTCACACCTGCACACACTGACACAGTCAACCATGGCAGAGTCATCACCTATGCACAGCCACCAAAACACACTCACACCCCTACAGAGAATACAGGTGCATAGATGGTACACCCACCTGGCCTAGGCACCACGCCCCTCCTGGCATGTGACCGTAGCCACTCCAGAAGATGAGAATCCCTCCTGCGGAGGTCACTGTAGCGGTGCTGGCACTGCTCAGCTGACCGGCACCACCCAGTGACCCCCACCAGGTCACTGGCCACTTGCTGCCAGACCTGGGTCCTAGCAATGGTGAGGGTCACCTCACCATACAGTGCCCCATAGTGGGGCTCCACCAGGGCCACCAAGTTGGCCACTTCTACAGGGCTCCACTGCACTGCCCTCCTGTGTGCCATGGTACCAACTTTACAGCAGGCAATATGGCGCCCCGCTGCGCCGTAACCCCACATGGAGATGTTGCGCAATAGACCACCATAGGTTCCAATCGCGCTGTTCGAACAGCACCGTCACTTCACATAGCGCTGTCACCAGACAGTGCAATAGGGCCGTACACATGGCAGCAGAACAGCGCCAGGGGGCAAAGGTCGGACACCAGGTCATGTGCCATGACGCAAGGCCACGCACAGCGCCATCTGACGTATACGCATCCTGCACGACTGACCACCTGCGTACCAGTGCCACAGTGCACTGTGCGCAGTAGTGCCACAGCGCCATATAGTGCCCAGTGCTGTAGCGCCACTGGCACAATGGTGGCCATGGCCTGAAGTGCCGATCGTGCACAGCACGTCAGCAGCGCGGCAGACGCCTGCGTAAGCTATCTGGGCATGCGCAATGCAGTGTTCCACACAGTCACAGATCTGCGCCATTGGCTCAGCCGACTCATAGATACATAGATACATAGATACATAGACAGTGTCAGCAGATAAGGGCCTATGGCCCACCCAGTCTGCCCATTTGAGTTTGTAAGTTCAGTTTGTTTTCCTAGAAGTCTGTTGCACCTTACCCCTGACCTCCAGAATTCCTTTATGTCTATCCCATGCATTCTTAAATCCCATGATTGTTTCAGCCCCCACCACTTCCTCTGCACATCTGGCCCCATTGCTTTATCAACTCTTATTACTTCCAGTTCCTTCAGGACCCTTTCTCGTGTAAAGGGACTTGTGTCCCTTTCTGCACCATTCTCACCCCTTGTACTCCCTTCAGACCCATTACCCTCCTCTTCCTCAGTAAAGACTGAGCAGAAATACCTGTTCAGTATGTCAGCTTTACTGTTGTCATCCTCCATGCAGCCCCCATCCTCCCCTTCAGTCTCACTATCCTCCCTTTGTCTTTCTTTTTCACTTATGTACCTGTAAAGGTTTTGTCCCTCTACCCACTGATTTTGCAATGTGTTCTTTCTGTCTGAGCTTTGGCTTCCCTTACTGACCTCCCTGCCTCCCTTTGCTTCTCCTGGTACTTCTCCTATCCCCTTCTGCCTGTGTCTTTTTGTATTGCCTGAATGCAATCTTTTTGGCTTTAACTTTCTTTGCTACCTCTTTGGAAAACCATAATGGTCTCCTCTTCCTTTTCCTCTTGCTAACCTGCTTAATACATAATTCTGTTGTTCTTGTAATCCCCATTTTAAATACTGCCCACTGTTCCTCAACCCCTGATTCCTGTCCCATTCGCCTTAATGCCTCTTTCAAGTATCTCCCCATTTTCCCAAAGTCTGCCCCCCTAAAATCCAGGATATGTGTTTTTGTGTGGTTTGGTTCTGCTCTTTCTGTGATTTCAAACCACAATGACTGGTGGTCACTGTTTCCCAGGTGCTCCCCCCACTGTTACCCCCATCACACTGTCCCTGTTTGTGAGCACAAGGTCCAGTATTGCCTTCTGCCGAGTTGGTTCCACAACCAATTGCTTGAGGAAGGCACCCTGAAGGGAGTCCAGGATAAATCTGCTCCTAGTTGATGCTGCTGCTGGGATGCTCCAGTCCACATCTGGAATACTGAAGTCTCCAACCAGTACTACCTCACCCTTGTCTGCCATCCTTTGGATGGCTAGCATCAGCTCCCTATCTGTTTCTTCCTCCTGGGCTGGTGGTCTATAGACCACACCTGTGCGGATGGCTGTCCCCATTTTCCTTTCCAGCTTAACCCACAGTATCTCTCCACCATTTTGTTCCTCCTGGATCTCTGTGGCCCTTATGTCATTTTTCACATACAGTGCCACTCCTCCTCCCTTCCTGCCTGCTCTGTCTCTTCTGAATATGTTGTAGCCAGGTATGGCCATCTCCCAGTCGTGGTTATCATTACACCAGGTTTCAGTGATGGCCACAATGTCCAGGTCTGACTGCACCATGACAGCCTCCCAGATCTTCCATCTTGTTGCTAAGGCTCCTGGCATTTGCACACATGGCTTTCCATGATTTGACCTCCCTAGACTGTCTCACTATTCTACTCCAGCCCCTTCCTTGGTTGTCATTTATCCCTGGTTCTCCTTGCTGTCTGCCCTTCTGCTGAATTTTGCCCCTTTTCTGCTTATCCACCTCTTGGGCACTCAACCGTATTGCGCAAAGTGCAACTTCGCGATATTCAGCCAACACATGCAAATCATCTGATCAGCCATTCAAAGGCGCAGTGGCATGATTTGCATCTCATTATAGTTGCTCCACTCCTAATTTGCATGCATTGCACTATAAATGTGCGACATTGGGCTGCGCTGGCCAGATTCGGGTACTGCAGGTGAGAGGTGAGTTGCATGCTGTGTGATGTTCTGGACAATGGTCATGGGAAAATGCTTAGACTGCACAGTGACAGGTGTCCACTTCCCCATACAGATCGCCATGACGAGCAGAGACAAGGTGAGGGTGAGGATGGTGGGCGTAGGAGGAGGCCCAACTTTACCCCAGCAGAGACAGAGGCCCTCTTCCAGGCCTACCTGGAGGAGGAGCCACTACTGAGTGGATGGAAGAGCACCCCTCAGTCCCGTGCGGCTGCATGGGAGGGGGTAGCTCGGGCTGTGAACCTGCACAGAAGCCACCAGCACTCCATGCAGGAATCTAAGAAGAAGATGGGGACAGACCGCAGGAGGTTGAAGGAGAAGGTGGCAGCCTTCAGCGCGGCATGTGCTGGCACTGGCGGGGGCCAGCCAGCGGTGTTGGAGCTGACCCCGGCTGAGGAGAGACTGGCTGCATCAATGCAGCGGAGCGCTATTGAGGGCGTACCAGGAGGTGGATTCCAGACAGGTGGTAGCCCATCACTGCACGGTATGACATGGTGGTGGTGGTGTTGGGGGGGGAAGGTTGTTCACATGCACTCACATGTACTCTCTTTCTGTTACAGATCCTGTTCGTCTTCAGGAGATGGTGGTAGTGGGTCCAGGCAGTGATGATGACCTGCTGGACATGGAGGAGGGTCCATCCACCTCTGTCACCAGCCAGCATGCACTGCAGCAGCATGCACGCTGGGCCGCCAACTCTGGTGTTGGTGATTCGGGTGTGGGGATGCACAGCCTGTGTCTCAGCAGTCTGGCATGCAAGCATGCCAGCACGCTGTGACTGTGGCTGTAGCATGTACCTGCACCATTGATGATGCAAGGACTGCAATGGGCAGTGATATGTGTGTGTCCCATGACGGACACACAGCAGGCCAGCATGTGCCCCTGGGCCTTTCTGGTTCCAACTTGTGTACCAGCATGTTGGCACAGTCCCAGGCTGTGCCTGGCAGCACCGGTGGGGCAGCACCGGTGGCTGTGCGGGTGTCTGGCACTGTTGCAGCCACAGCGGTGGAACAAGTGGACCCTGGGGCACAGCGGTTGGAGGGGCAGCAGCAGCAGCAGTCACCCACCAGGTCTGGGGGTACAGTGTCAAGCAGTGGCACATGTCCGCCGCCCTTTGATCCGCCCATTCCTGGTCCTGGCGAACAGCGCCCACCCTCAAGGGGTGTTATGCATCAGGACCTTCCACACCCTTGGGGACAGGATGCCCGTTGGGCACAGTACCCATTGATGAGCACACCCACCTGCTGCAGGAATCAGTACAGCTGCAGGCGGGTTGCAATGTCCATGGAGGCACTGTCTGTGGCTGTGGAGCGGCACAGCAGGGAGTGTGCTCTGGACCGTGCAGAGCTGGTTCAGTAGGTGGACGGATGTGACCGCCGCCATTGACAGGCTGACCCAGGCAGTGGTCTCTGTCATGGACGACACACAGTCAGGTGCCCTGTACCGCACACCCCACACAGTTCACTCTCCACTCCCCGTTCCCGGTGTCGTGCGACACCAGGTCTGTCAACACCGGGTTCTGCTGTGGCCATCCCGAGCACCCCTGGTGCAGGTTTGTTCGGCATGCTGCAGACCCCTGTGCAGGCAAGGTCGCGTTCGCACAGTGGGACCCCTGGTGGTCCAACAGTGCCACCCCATGTGGCCCCTGCTCAGCCTGCCAGGGCTGTTGGGTCATGGCAGGGCCACCCACGCATCCGCGGTGGCCGTGGGACAGTGCTACATGACTGACCTATCTCCCAGTGCGGGCCCTGTCTGGTGCTGCCCTGTGTGCAATGTGTGTCATGATGGGAAGTGCACTGCTGGGTGCTCTGCTCAACACGCCGCACACGGACCACCTGCACCTCCCAACTGCTGTCCACAGGTGCGTGTGCATGATGATGCCTGCATTGTACTGTACACCAAGGTGCAAGGTGCCCAGCATCGACACACGTACTTGGACAATACAGGTGGTGGGGTGGTCGTGGTTCTGTGTGTTAGCAATGTCGGTTCTGCTGTGCTGTGCATCTGCCCATGTACACTCTGTGCCTGGTGTGTGTGTGTCCATATGAGTGTTCACCCCTTCCTGATGGTATGTTTGCATGCCTGGACCCTTCCACTCCCCTGGCCGTCATGCACCCCTGGTGTGTTACCCTGTGTGCCTGTGGTTTGCGCATGGACAGTGTTGGTTGCACATGTCCCCTTGACTTACCTGTGTTCTGCATAGTGATCCTCTGTGATGGTGTCCCGATGCAGCTGGGTCTGCCGGATCAGTCGGGGGTCCCACCGTCCTGGGGGGGCTGCTCATCACCATCAACACCGGCGCCACTGGTGTCCCCATCGCTGTCCCCCTCTTCAACCTGTAGGGCTATCCCATAGTCTTTGGCCATGTTGTGCAGGATGCAACAGGCCAGGAATATCCCAAAGGCCTTTTGGGGGCTGTACTGTAGGGCACCGCCGGAGGTGTCTAGGCATCGGAAGCGTGCCTTGAGCATCCCAAATACCCACTCTATGATGTTGCGTGTGGAAGCATGTGCCTCATTATAGCGTTGCTGCGATGGGGTCATGGGGCGCCGGTATGGTGTGAGCAGCCAGGGATGGAGTGGGTATCCACTGTCACCTGTGTGGAGATAGTGGAGATCAGTCTCATGTTCAGGTCCATATTGCCCATATCCCTGTGTGCCACTACCATGGCACCTGTGGCATTCCCACCCTTTGAGTTTGCATTCCCTACATGCGTATTCACCCACTAGATGGCATGTGGGATGTCCCCACTCTCAATCGATGGCACAGTGCGGACTGATACCATATGAAGGCATCATGTGCTCCACCAGGGTGTGTGGCACAGACATTGATTATGCTCCCAGTGGCATCACACACCACTTGGCAGTTGACACTGGAGAAGCCCTGTCTGTTCCTATATGCAGCCCCATCGGGGCCAGGTGGCGTGTGAATGGCCACATGGGTGCAGTCTATGGCCCCTAGCACACCAGGCATACGTGCTACCCTGTGAACTCCTGCATGTTTGCTGACCTGCTGCAGTGCTGGGGAAATGGATGTACTCGAGACATAGGCAGCAGTGCACTGAGGAATTGGGTGAGGATGCATGACTTGGCCGACTGTGTGATGCCTGTGGTGTCCCCTGTTGGCCTCTGGAAGGTGCCCGTGGTGAGCAGGCACATGCAGGCTGTCACCTTGGTCTCCACCGACAGAGCATGACTCCGTCATGAGGGTGCCTGCATCACATCACTGCACAGCTCACAGAGTCATCTCAGTATTGCCCTGTTCAGGCGGTACCGGCCCACGATCTCTACATCTGTGTACAGCTCAAAGCTGATCTTGGTGCAGTACTGCCTGTTGGGGCATCGCCCGGCGGCCCTTCCACGCCACGTCCCCTGCAGCATGCATTCTCACCCCCTCATTACAGCTTTCCATGCCAGCAGCTGTCCATCTCCCTGGCTTCTGACCCCCTGGCTGGTGTTGCTGTGTTACCCCCGCTGTCCTCACTGCTACTTCCACTGCACCGGGCACCCCCCGCTGGCCTCTACAGCCTATGGCCCACGCTTGCCTTGCCTGCCCTAGCCTGTCACTGTCTGTCTGTCTGTCTCTCTCTCTCTCTCCCCACTTGGCATCCTTGTAGCGTTCTTGCGCCACTTCCTTGAGCCTTTTTATTTTGGCTCATTTCCGCTAGTGCGCAATTTCCAGCTGTTCCGCTGTTGCGCATTGCGCAAGTCTTTGAATATCGCATTGCGCTCTTTATGCATGGATCCACCCCCTTTGGTTGCACATGCCTTCATTTGCATTGCGCTGTTGCTCAGCATGTTTTCGGTGGTGCAACTGCCTCCTTCTGAATATCGCAGAATGGCGCAGTTTTTGACTTGCGCATGCGCAACCCTTTTGAATATCCGGGCCTCTGAGTCTATCAAATTACAAAGGGGCATTAGACAGGGCTGCCCCTTATCCCCAGTATTGTTTGCCCTTTATATAGAGCCATTTGCACAATATATAAGGAAAACCATTACAAGGATTAAAATAGGAGGCAAGATTTATACTATCTCACTTTATGCAGATGACGCCTTAGTTTGTCTTTCAAATAGCTTCAGCTGATGTAATTTGTTTGTTTTTATTGTTATCCAACATTATGTGCCTGATTGTTGTCATTGCTGAATTTTCTAATTGTATTCTCCCGGGTCGTGTCTGAAAATAGGCAGGTTCTTTGCCTAGTGCACTTACCTGGTTATCAAAAGCTAATAAAAAAATAAATAAATAAAAGAGACAATTAAAAAAATATTGAATGCAATAAACAATTTCACAGAGGTCTCAGGATAGAAGCTAAATATTCAAAAAACTGAAATGATGCTTCTTGGGGAGACAGAACTAACAAAACAGGATTTAATGTTTACACCACAGCTTTCTTTTAAATATTTAGGTGTATTTCTCACAAAAAACTTGAATAAACTTTATGAGGCAAATTATTCTCCATTAAGAGCAGACATTTTAGGGATATGAACAGATGGATTTACCTTCCTTTAACTCTTACCGGGAGAGTAAACATTGCGAAAATGAATATACTACCCAGGTTACTATTCTTATTTCCAACTCTTCCCGTTCTTCTCCCTAAAGATTTTTTTCAAGAATGGGAAAGAATAATAACATTTTTTCTATGGTTAAACAAAAAAGTATGGCTTAAAATTGGTAAAATGTATGCTCCTAAGGAATATGGAGGACTTGACCTTCCAAACCTTAAATGGTATTATTTGGTGGCACAAGTAGAAGGATTACCGGACATATATCAAGCACCAACTATTATGACACATTGGCAAAAATTGGAATTAAGTTAATCTGTATATCAATCCCTAAGTGAAATAGTTAGTATTCCACTTAATGATCTATATTTTAAAAATCAAATCTCAAGAGTTTTAGTAAGTTGAATCTCAGCATGGCAGGAGCTCAATAAGATGCTGGGTCAGAACAATAAAATAACTAAATTAATGCCTTTACAAAACAACCCTTATTTAAGTAAACTCCATGTGGGTAGGATCTGGAAGGAATGGGCAGGCAAAGATATTTGTAATCTAGGGGATTTATATATAAAAGGTAAATTAGCCAGTTTTAAAGATCTTATTACTAGATTTAATTTGGGTAAAAACCAATATATGCCCTATTTACAGCTCAGAAGCTACTTTAAAAAACAGTGGAAACTTGATTTAGGCATTCCCTTAACGCTGATGGAAGAATTCTTTCATAAACATGACAATTTGTAGAAAACTATAGGTAAGTTATATATTTTTCTGCAACATTCTCTATATGTGACTATGTCAAAACTGAAAATAGCTTGGGAAAAAGAATTAAACTCAAATATAACATCAGAAGACTGTTTAAAAATATTAAGAACTCCCATTATGGTTTCAAAATCCATAAGATTCCAGCAAATACAATTTAACATTTTGCATAGATTTTATTACATGCCCACTAAGTTAAATAAATTCAGCCCCCAAATTTCTGAATTATGTCCTAGATGTCAGGACAATATCGGCACTATTAAACATATGTTTATGGACTGCCCAACATTAAAAGCCTTTTGGGAAAAGATCATGAATGTCATTGAACTTGCCTTGGAGTAAAAATTCCCTTTGATTCAGGGGGACTTCTGTTGGGATATGTAAAATCCATTAACGATTTAATAGATAGAAACTAAGTAGCTTTTATAAATGTAGTTATAATAATTGCCAAGAAATTAATTTTGCAAAAATGGAAAGAGAAAAAAAATCAAATTTTTAATGAATGGAAGGCAATGATGATAGAAACAGCAAAAATAGAAAGGGCATATTACAAATTAGAACAAGAGGATAATAAATTTGAGCAAATTTGGCTTTCGTTCTTAAACATGCTCTCTGTGGATTAAAATAAAAATGAAAGGATGCAGGTCTCCAACTTTGATTGGACTGCAGTTTTTTAAAGTCCTATTCAATTTGGCAGACCTTAGAAATGATGAAGGGCACTAAAAACCTGACAGTTAACCATTAGGAAACATTGAATCCTGCTTGGTTTGGATGATGGTTTTCTCTTTTCTGATCAAAAACAAAAGTGGGTAGTGGAGTGAGCCGTGGTCATGGGGTGCCAGATTGAGCAGCTGTGTGTGGGTGATGGAACATGCCGCGGTCAGCAGATGGCTGCTCCATACCAGAGGGAGTGTTGGAGACAGTGAGAGCACTGGTGGACAGATGGCACGTGTGTAGTTTTGGATTTGCATGCAGTCTGGAAGGGTCAGCTGGTACTACTGAGCAAGGAGTCAGCATCATTTCAGTGCAGGCTGGTGGTGCTGCCATGGCATATTGTGCCACTGACAGGCATCCTGCACAGGTACTGGCTGTGGGATGAAGGTAAGCCAGACACAGTTGTGGGGGAGGGGTGACGGCCCACATGTCCACATCTGGTCACCCTTGTCTGCACTCTCTTGGGGATGGGTGGCTGTGTCATGACCAAGAAGTGGCAGTTGTCCTTGGTCAGTGACTGGCTCATCAGCCTGCTCCCAGTTCCTCCATGTGATGTGCACTTTGCCCTGCCCCTGTGCTTTAAACAACTCACTCTTACCCCTGACATTTGTCCACCATGCAACTGCATTGTGGCACCCATTTGTATGGTTGGGGTCAGATACAGCTCCTCCAGATGTGTCTCTGCTAATTTCTTTTGATGACCCCTTGACCCGTGTTGTTTGTCAGCAATGCAGTGCAGACCTACCTGTCAGACCCCAGGACATGATGGGACACTTCTGTGCCATATTGACGTGTGTCCTGCATTGTGCTATCTCTAATGGCATGCAGCAGGTGCATGCTTCCTGATGGGTCTGACCCTCCAGCTCCTCCAGTCTCACTCAGCCATCTGCAACAAATGTCACAACCTCCCGTGCAGCTTTGTCCCTGATAATGCTGGATTGCTCATCTACAGTTTGTGACCCACAATGGGTACACCTGTGTCTGAGTGTCTTTTGTGTGGGGGGCTGTTATTGGGGCACTGGCCCACTTTTTTCATTAATAGCAGGTGAATAACGGCATCCAGCAGACATTTTGATACTACCCTCTCACACCACCTCATGCTGTCTTCAGGAACATGAACCACCTGTACAACACTCAGTAAGGTTATGCCACTGCAGCAATAGTTCCAGACCTTGGCAATATCACCCATAGGGGCTTTCTGTGCATTAATGTGTAGTGCTGACATGCAGTGAGACACTAGCCTTACCACATCCATCTTGCTGTCCATCACAACACATCCCTCTGCAGGGTGTCTTCTTGTCCAGTGCTTCACCCTGTCACTACTGTGGCACAGGTACTGGGTTTATTCCCTGCCCATCAAGGGCAGCTTCAGGACGCTTTGCACCAGGTGTTCACATGCCATGGGAAGGACGACTGCCTTCATCATACTGAAGATCATCCTACAGTGGCACAGGAAGCTGAAGGCAAGATTGCCCATAAATAGCTCCCATCTTCATAATGCATAATAATGCAAATCCTCATTCTTCAAAATTCATGCGTCCAACTTGTTCTTAAAGATAGACTCATTTTTTTTGAGAATTATCTCAAGTGGGAGAGCATTCCAGGGGTTCAGTACCCTTTGGGAGTAAAAAAAATCCTCCTGATGCTACTGTATTTAGTACAGTGTAATTGAAGGGGATGATACCTAGTGTTTGCTGTTTCTTGTTTAAACTCTAAACCTATTTCTGTAAATAAATAGGAATCATTAACAATGTCCCACATAAGAAGCAGGTCACCTCTTAACCTCCTTCTTTCTAATGACACGAGGTTTAATCTATGTAATCTGTCCGTATAATTTATTTTAGTTAGTCAGTTTACTTGCTTGGTTATTTTTCTTTGTATATTTTCCATCTGATTTATATTTTGTTTCTCTTGTAGGGACACCATAATTGTGAACAATAGTCTAAGTGTGGACAGACATGTGATCTGTAAAGAGGAAGTAGAACTTCCAGGGCTCTGGATTTAATATTATTTCTGATAGCCCACTATGTTTTATTAGCTTTACTAATTGTCTCATTGGTGTGTCTTGAGCAAGCTAAATGATTTGTTATGCAGGTTCCACCACACTGGTTCAACATCCAATACAGTGATGAGCACTATAGTGACAGCATTTCTCCGACAACCCCTACACAGACATCCCAGTACACCGACCAACCAGAACACTGACAAACACCACAATAAACCAAACTAACACTGTTAATCTAGTAATGCACGGGGCTTTGCCCCCCACATCTCCATATATTAATATAAGTAACTCCACAGCGCACATACCGTGGAGAAGAATGGCAACTCCATGTCCCGAACAGACCCTTCCACCATTACACCCACAGTTTACCTACCTGATTACGTGAAACACCTGTTGGTGGCAGAAACACCACGGTAAAAAAGTAGTCGCTGTGCTGGAGTTGCTGTGAATCCATCAGTGTAGCAATGGTATACATGTTATGCACACCCCTAGATCTGTTTCAAGTACTGTTGTTCCCCATTTGCTTCCCACATAGATAATAATGATAATTTCTTTTTTTGTAACCTAGATGCATCACTTTACATTTCTCAAGATTAAAACACATTCCTCATGAGACAGCCCAATTAGTTATGGCATCAAGATCTTCCTGAATACGTGACACTTCTTGTGTTGCACAAGTGTTGCCGATTTTTTCATCCTCTGCATAATTAACTATCCAGCTACTTAAGCCTTGTGTGAGGTCAGCTATAAATATGTAAAAAATGAATGGACCTAGTACTGACCCCTGTGGAACTCCACTGGAAACAATTCCTTACTTAAAATAACACCATCTATCACCACCTTCTGTGTCCTGTCCTCCAGCCAGTTCAATATCCATTTAATTAATTTACAATTTATCCCCCTAGCTTGTAATTTTTTAGCAACAGTCCTGTGTGGAGCAAGATACAAATTCTTTCTAAAATCCCCAAAAATCATATCGCAGGGTATTTTCTTGTCTAGTTGATAGCTTACTTGTTCATAAATACTCAAGAGATTTGTGATGCAGGATCTACCCTTTCTGAAGCTGTGTTGTTCATTATCAGTGTTACCTAGTGAAAAATAAATTTCTCTTCAATAACACCCTCCAATATTTTACAAATCGTGCATGTGAGACTGACTGGTCTATAGTTTTTTATGCCCTGTCAGTCCCCCCTTTTTTAAATAAAGAAGTCGCATTTGTCATCCTCCATTCTGTTAGGGCCTCACCACTATTTAAACTTTTTTTCAAATAGTAACTTAAGAGGGGTTGAAATGCATTTGGGCATGAATGTTATCATATTAGCTGTTATTATGTCTGGGCCAGGCGACCATTCTGTTTTAATCATGCCCCTCGGTTGTACCATCTGTTCAGCACAGGGGAAGGCTTGCAGCAAGCAACTAGTCGAAACTTTGCACCAGGACCCTGCTGTACCAAAATCTGGTGCAGGGTCTAGTTGGATTTGGATTAATAGCAGGTGAATAACGGCATCACACCAGAGTTCATTGCAAGCAGCTGTTTGAAGTATCTTGCACTGATCTAATGGGGCCTCTGAAAACTGAGCCCTTGGTCTTTAGCTGCCGACAATGTCTATGTTTCTATGTTTCAATAAAGTATGATAGGGTTTCCAACGGCATTGGTTATCGTCATTTTTCAGGTGTACTCTGAGGGATGGCTAAGCCAAGTTTCTTCAACCACAAGACAAGTGATAGAATCTCATCATACTGTATACTCATCCTGGAGTTTATTGTCATAATTAATGCTGGGCCAAATTTTTATTACGTTTGCAAAGTATCATGAAATGACCGATTTTGCATTTATGCAATTTTCACAGAACTACATTAAAATACAATGTAATTTCCTTTTGTCATTTTTTTCCACCAAAAAAATTGTGCATGTTTTTCCCAGGTTGCAGTTTTTTTTTAAAAAGTGAGTTCTTCAAAATTTGCATTTTTTTTTTTATTTGAATTTCAAAAATATGCAACTTCAGCATATTATGCCACTGGATAATCACAAAAAACAACCTTTTCCTTGTAATATACTGTACAGCTGCTAGCACAGTTCCCCTGTACAATTTATGCTGATGCTCCTGCTATACAGAGAATTTCAGTTTTGATCCCTTGGAATGACAACAATGCATATGCACGGCACTGCTGTGCATGACGCAGGACCCATGCTTGAGTAGGGTGCTTACACTGCTACTGGCATGAGTAAAAAACTCTGAAACACTGTTTGCCTTTTAATATACAATTGTTAGTACACTTTCCCTGTACAATTTCAGCTGGCAATTCTGCTGTATGTTGAATTTCAGTGTGAATGTCTGGAATTATAGCATTGCATGTGATCCACACTATTACACATGATGCAGGATCCCACTTTAGTGGTGCCCTTTTACTGCTACAGCCTGATCACAAAACACCATTTTCTTCTTAATACACAGCTGCTAGTACAATTTCACTGTTCAGTTACAGCTGGTGCTACTGCTATATGGTGAAATTCAGTGCTGCTGCATGGGAATTACAGCACTACATGTGTACCGCACTACTGTGCATGATGCAGAGCCTTCTTATGTATCATATACAAAATGTTAATGCTCAGAAAAACAAAAACTTGCTCCTTCCTTAATTACTTTGCTATGGAGATATTATAACTTTGTGATTACACTATTTGAATTGTGGTCACTGCAAAACTAGGAATAAGAAATGCACTGTCAAGTCATGTCTAGCAGATTGCAAAATAAGAAATAGATTTTAAAGTTTATTTTTCAAGGATTGACCTACAGTAGATGGTGTTTTTGCAGGTCTAACTGCTCTGGCAGCTCCAATTTAAATGCAAAGAGATGGCTGACCAACACTGGAGCACGCTCAGTTTAAGCCATCCAGGAATCATGGGACCCCACCCCCCCATAAAAAAGTGATGTTAGGTGAGCCGGCCTGCCGGCACAGCAGTAGAGCATCCATCTGCGATGCTGACATTGTGGGATCGGGAACAGACCTGAGAGTCAGAGGGCCGGCCGGGAAGAGTAGGATTGAGCATCCCTAGGACTGCTCTCCTTCTCCAGGGGGAAGGTGTGAGTGCACTCGATGCTCATCTGACCCCTGGCAGAGTCCAGGGGTCGGTGACTCTTGACTGCTCAGATGCTGTAGGGGGCATTTTGGACATTGGTGCTGAGGCATCCCGCATCATTGCACAGCACACTTCCAGTGGGATCTTTGGAAAAAAATCCTCATGGCTGCCATGTATGACACCCTGCTTCGTCTGGCTCCAATATCCACCATGGAACTCTTGGGTGACCTAGCACTGTCGTTCACCTGTGGGGCCTGACACCATGCTCTGCCCTGGGGGGTAAGCCAGGGAGGCAATGCTGGTAGGTACTCCCTGCCAGTATCCTTGTACCGGCATTGAGGGTGTCTGTGCATCCCAGATGGCCCTGCTCTGAGGGGGTAAGCTGGGGGATATCTCTCAGAGAGAGAGCACTTGACAGTGTTCAAGCATAATTAAATAAAAAAAAATGTAAAAAAAGTGATGTTAGATAACATTGCACTAGTTTTTCCTATGTAAATGTTGCACACTTTTGAAAGTGCACATTTTTATAAACCTAACTCTGCAAAATCATTCAGTCCCATTCATTTTGTGCAAAAAGCCATACAGTGCTACAAATTCTCTATCATATTGAGACATTACATATTTGACCTCTATAGCATCATTAACCTTGTGCAAATTAAATGAGAATACACTTTTTTTTATCCAAAGTGCTGTGTGCCATAATGGCTCTTTTAAATATACTGTGCTCAATCCACAGAGCTGCACTAAGCATTTGTGAAAACATTTAATATGGTAATAAATTCAGATGAGCACAGTTTGTTTGCCAGGAGTAATGGTAGCTGTTATCCCATGTCAGTAGAAGGAAATGGGAGTGAAGTCAGCAACTGTGGCAGAACTTCATCTCTTCTTGAAACATTTTGCAACACATCGGGGAAAACAAAAGCTGTATAGATTTCTTGCTGAGGTGGGAGGAAGACTTGGGGGTTCTTGGTTTGAACAGTTGCTGAGATGGAAGAAAACAATGTGGTGAGCCAGGAGTACATTGTCCCAGGATGGAGAAAGGTGGCGGTATCTTCTTACATGGGCTGAGGGTTCAATGACAGACACTGCCTGGTACGGTTGGGGCATCCCATTGCTGGCCCATCGACTGCCACTCTGATGTTTGAATATGTAATCTCCCCTTGAAGCAGCAGCACCGATATAAAACAGAGCTGCTTGGCACACATGCAAGCAAACATTCGGCGTTGACAAATTTATTTATTTATTGAAATGTTTCACCAGGAAGGCACACTGACACGTTGCTCATCTCCCGGTGCGACCTGGTAGGTAGGGAACAATGGGATAGAATACAGAGAAATGTTGCAATGTTGGAATACAATTTGCTTACTTGCACACGAGAGCAGGAGGGATTACAGGTGAATAACACTGGCTAACAATGCAACAGTTAAGTGTAGTAGATATGAAGACACATATAGCAAATTGGCAACAGTTGGTGACAGTTAGTAACACTGGAACACATATAATAACTTGGCAACAGTATGCAGCTCTTGATGGTAAGGTGACTCAGTAGTAATTGATAGCCATTAGTGTAACATAGATATTCAACATTTCCAATGATTGGAGTAAAAAGAGAAAGAATGGAAGGAGGGAATGAAAAATTGCAGGCAGAGGGTAGAATGGAAGAAGGAAAATAAATTTACAGAGAGATGCAGACAGAACATGATTTTCAAGGCAAACAGAGACAACAGGGTAGACTAAAATGTATATAAAAGGTGTATGAGGTAGATTATAAATGCTTAATTGTGTGTAGGGGTAGGCTAGTGTTAGGCTATGTTAACCGGAAGAAGAGTCGGAGGAGAGGAGAGGTAGAGTGTGGCAGGGTGATGAGAGGTATTGTAGGTGGGGGGTATCCATGGGGGGGAAGGGGAAGTTGAAATTCAGCAGTGTCCTGTCATCCCTATCTGGGCAGGGCAGTGGACAGCCCTACTGGTAGGACACCAGTTATAGGCAATGAGAGTTATTTATATATAGTGATGCGAGAGATGGGAGTGTTGGGTGAGGGATGTTGTGGGAGGGGGTAGCATAGGTCAGTTATAGTAGGGGAGTAGTACCCCACCAGTGTGTTGGGTGACCCTGCCAGCACAAGGCAGTGATCTAGCAGTGACTGAGGGGGTGCAGTAAAAGGAGAAATAGGGGAAAGGGGGGTAAAGTTGTTGCCCACCGTGCGCTATAGATCCTGCCTGCACAAGGCAGTGATCGAGCTCACAGGAGGGAGAGTTAAGGGTAGAGAAAGAAGGGGGAGGAACACTTTAGGAGGAGGGAGAGTAGGGGACAAGGAGGAGGAGCACGATCAGAGGGAAATAGGAGTGGTGGGGAGTAGGCACATGAGCCTGATCAGAGGTCAAATGCTTGTCTTATTTAGTTGTTTACATGCCAGAATTACCTCAATTAGGTGTTGGATGTGATTTCCAAATGGGTCCTGAGGGCAGCAAGCAGCATCAGAAGTAACAAGTGTACAGCAACTTACAAAAATCAATTACAACATTCTCTGATATGTGGAGAATTCTGTTTATTTTTATTTATTTTATTTAGGATTTGCACACACCAGGAGAGCCTCCATTAGATAATGCAGCTAGTTTACAAGAGGCTCCGGGGGGGGGGGAGTGCATTACAGCAGCAGAGTCAAATAGTTACAATGTCTACACAATCTGAGAATCTAGGTGCAAAGTTACATTCATAAAGTGTGCAGCTAAATAGTTTTACAAAAATTACATTGTTTGCAAATGTCAACAAACGGGTACATTTGTACAAGTAAGACAGTTAAAATGAAGGGAAATTTCCCCCAGTGTGTGAACCTCCTCTGTCATGGGATTTGTCTCTGGTGCTGTTCAGGTTTGTGGCAAAACCTTTATGAATTCTGTTGTGTCTTTTGGGGAGTACAGAGATTATAATAATAAAGTTATGTAAGTTATTTATCAGAATGTGCTCTTCCTCTTAAAGAGGAACTCAAGTCAAAATTGGCAAAGAAAAAAATGTTGTATGGGAGGGTTTTGATTTGTGGGTATAGTCCTAGTGTGTCCAATTATTTGTTTGTTGTTAGGATTTTTTCTCCTAAATTTCACCCCCTTGGGATCTCCTTTTTTCCATAGAGTCATGAAGTGCTGATTTAGTGTCAAGTTTGCAGCAGTAGAGCTGTGATTTTAAGTGCTTCTCTTTATCCAGTGTTTACTAAGAAAGGTTACATTTACAGTTTGTCAACCACCTGAGAGTTGATTGAGTGGGCTATTTTGTAAGGAAACAACTAGCCATACCTACGTATTGTACTGGTGACTTGGGGTGATTTGTTTGCTTTTTATGGCTGTATGTAGTTGGATGAAATTAAAAGCATTCAAAAGAAAACATTTACTCCTGCTGGCTAGACCTAAAAACATACATAGAACACCAAAAAAATGAATTAGAAAGAGTTATGTAGCTGCACCTAGAACACCAGACTCCAAGCAGCAGATTTCTGCTGCTGCAGCTATCACTCACTGAATCAATGGTCCTGGATGCAACATTATCCCTTGGGACAGGAGGCATTGTAGGAAAAGGAAAATAAATAAAATATTCAAACATGGAGATCCCGAGAGGCTGTAAAACTAGTAGACACATAAAAAAAAATCCTAGCAGCAAACAAAGGAAAGCAAACACTAGACCTACACACAAATCTAAACACTGCATAACATATGTTGTTTACAAATGTTGGCTGTAGTTCTCCTTTAAATGGACACTGTCGACCATTTTGACATCAAATGTGTGTAGTTCGAAAAACACATGTTGTGACTGCTTAACTTCTGCAGAATTTGTTGATGTTGCTGTGTGTTTTATCTGCTTCATTTTTCTTATTAAACAGAAAAAAGATGCCACTGATGTAATTACACAGTACTCTGTACAGACAGTTGGTAAGACCACATCTGGAGTACTGTGTACAGTTCTGGGGACCCCATCTCTGCAAAGACATAGACAGGGTGGAGGCTGTCCAGAGGAGGGCAACCAAAATGGTTCAGGGTCTGCACCAGAAGACATATGAAGAAAGACTAAAGGAGCTTAAGATGTATAGCCTCGAGGAAAGGAGGGAGGGGGGACATGATAAAAACGTTCAAATACCTCAAGGGAATCAACAAAGTCCAAGAGGGTAGCATCTTTCAGAAAAAGAGATGTGCAAGAACAAGGGGGCACAATTTGAAGATAGAGGGGGGATGGCTCAGAGGTAATGTGAGGAAGTATTTCTTCACAGAAAGGGTTGTAGATGCACGGAACAGCCTTTCTGAGGAGGTCGTAGAGTCAAAAACAGTGGGGGAATTCGAGAATACATGAGACAGACATAAAGCAATTCTAGTGGGGGAGTAGGAGGAAGTAGGCTGTTGGTTAACTAGGATCTGCAGTTTATCCATTAGGTAGGGGAAATGGGCAGACTAGGTGGGCCAAGCAGTCCTTATCTGCCATCAGATTCTATGTTTCTATGTACCAAAACATGTTTTGTTTAAAATTCTTGAATCTGCTTACTGCTGACTTCCTGAACTTTAGGGACACTAAGAAACCAAACAGACACTCATGATGCAGTTGTCTCTGCCCACTGCATTGCGAGTAGACAGACAGTGCTAGGGGCAATTTTAAATTTCTGGAAGGGTGGGGTGGCAGTAAACTGAGGACTGTAAACAAATAGGTTTTAATGTGATGGGCAGTCAGTTTTTCAGTCTTTTTTTTTTTTCATTTTTATGAAAAAAAGGAGGCAGATACAAATCAGCTTGCCACAGCAATAAACTCTACACATGGTGAGCAATCGTAAAATATGGAGCAAAAGAGAATGCATCGTTTCACTCCAGGCTGTCAGCAAGATCATGTAGGAGCACTACATCCTGCATAGCACTTAATCAGAGAAGTTGCGTTGGTGCTGAAGTCACCCGAAGAAGAGATCCCTTCGTGATGCTGAAACATTGAGGCATAGCAATATGACTGATCCTCAGCGCACTGCCTCATTTCCTTTTTAACTGAATTACTTGGTACACAGTTCTTTATTTTGCAACAGTACTAGAATGTAGTTAATGAAGATGATGGTCACGGGGGGGGGGTGGTGGTATAAAAGGGTGTCCTGGAAAAATTGTTGGATCCAGGTTCTGAGTTTTGATTACAGCTTAAAAGGAGAGGGCATGTGGTGCCAGCTACAAATGGCCACAGAGATCTGCCAAACTAAGGGAGTGGCACTGTGGGCCCTAGATCTGGAATGTGGCACAGGTCTCCAGTTAGATTCAGCCTCCAGTTAGCCTGAGGAGAGGAGAACTGCACTGGATGGTGTATGGTCTGACATAAGAGAGTCCTCCTCCCTGAAAGGGTTTGCTCTGATGGGTGTACCAGTTACAATCTCAATCTGTCTAAATAAGAAGGTTTGCCAGGTTCGTAAGCCAACAGAATGTTGACTCAGAACATACTGTATGTTGGCTTGACACCATCTCAGGTGAGTGTTGTACTGTAACTGTGGGATGGTAAGAGAGCTTGGTTTTCCTGGAGCTTCCAGGTTTCTCCAACTGGCACTGGTTTTATACCTACCCCAGCACTGAGAAGGGTTTTAGCTAGGAGGGCCTAAAAGGAGGGCTCCAAGCAGCAAAAACCAGGCCTTTAGAAAAGGGGTGAAGTGCATATTAAATGTCCCATTTAGAGAGGCAAGGCTGTCACATAAGAATGGTTAAAAATTGTGATTAGCAGCCAAAATTGATACAGTCCTGATATGGACACCTAACTGGTGTCGGGTTGAAAAGAGAAAGGGAAATGGGTGTCACATCTGCCACAAAGGGTTTCCCCAGTGAGATGAATGAATTTTATGGACTTGACAGGGCATGAAACTAAATGTGAAATATTTACCAGTGGGTTAATACAAAGCAAAGGACCTGAGGAAAGTGGCAACACTGAATCTGAGAGCAGTACTGCTTGAAATGAATGGTGGAGGTACCATCAAGGCTAGAGCACAAACTGTAAATAAACTTCTTTTGTGGTACTGCAACTTAAAGAATTATTGCTCTGTATGTATCTGAATGCTGAGACCAGTAGAGAAGTCAAGGTGCTAGGGGAAGGCACTAGAGATCAAAGGTAAATTAGGGAACTGTTGTGTAATGAAGCTCTGAGCCAGTCACCACAGGTATGTATAGTGCCCAGTCTTTATGCCAGTAGCTGCTAATACAGAGGTTGCCAAGACCCCCATCACCAAGGCAAAGAAAAAGTCAAGTAACACTATACCATGCTGTACACTTTCCCAAGGGGCAGCACCACAAGATAACTCTTAGAAAGGTGTTACCTCAGAGAGAGACGTCAAACCATTGGAACAATAAACCCTAGCAATAAACTCAGTGCCATCTTCCCAAAGCACAGACTCACTAATGGTATGCATTATGTGCCAGGGGTCAACCAATGCCTTATGGACAGGGGTAACATACAGAGTATGGTGGACAATTTCACAGTGGCATGCCCCATCTATTCATTGCTTATACTGATGCCATTGAGGGCAGACCAGAAGCTAAGCAGACAATGTCCGTGTGAACAACATCCTATTTGGTCCTCTGCTACATGCTTTCTAGGAGCAGGCTCCTGTTGGATCCTGTTGGATGTTGCATGACCTCTATTGCTGCTGCACGGAACATTTCGATTTCTATGCTATAGGGCTGCACTTGGTGTCGTGTTCACAATTTCATTTCCCACTACGGCAGCATCCTGCTGAGCCATAGAGGTGCTGCTTTTGGGACCTCAGTCCTCCAGTCCCTAATTTTGTAAAAGCTCAATTTTTTAACAGGCATTATGACCTCCATCTTTGCCAATGAAATTCACACTACAAACATTCATAGATAATTAAACACAAAATTCCAGTTCGATATGCCTGCTGATATGTCAACAGTACATTGTATTTTGCAGAGATGTGAAATTACACACTGCGAACAAGCTGGAGCAAAATTCAAGCATCTTCAGGAAACAGCACATCACAAAAAAGATTACAAGTCAGATTCAGTTAAACTGCACATTTCTATATTATTAAACGGCTATGGCCTTGGTAGCAAAGGGTGCAAGTGCCTGCACAACTTCCTGGTCATCGCATGATAATAAAAAATATCCAATGACAGTTAGACAAGTTAGAGCTTAAGATCTGATTCTTAGATCATAGTAAAGTAAGTGAGTACATTTTTATTTGTATTTGGTGCTCAATCCAGGAGATTCTGGGTGCCATTACATGTAAAAGCAGGGTTACTGTATATGCAGCATAAGACACAAATACAATTATACTAAATAAATTCATTAACCTTATTAAAATCAATTAAAACTATCAAAAAAGCTTTATTAAAAAGGTATAAATTAAGGCCCCTTTTGAATGCCTCCACTGATGGAGCCTCCCTCAGAGATTTTGGCAGTGAGTTCCAAAGAGCCAGGCTGGCCACCTTAAAGGAACGATCTCCCAAGGTTTTCAGCCTGGCCCATGGAATCAAAAATGAGCAAACAAGAATGAGATGTGTCAGTCAGTCTATATGGGTAAACTCTAATTGCTACCAGTATTTTGCTGAAATGACCAAAACACATTGTAGTCAGTGATGCTATATGAAATAAAGGTTCCACCACTATAACTAGGGTTGAGATACCAAGTCTGTGAAATTCTGTGAAAGTTTCAGATTTGTCTTGTGAAATTGTACCAATAATTATGTACTCTTGAAAATTGTCCCTGTACTTTTAAAACTACTCTACATTAAGTCATCATATTGGACAGAGTTTTAGACATACAAACATACGAACATACGAAAGTGCCAGCAGTTGCAGGCCAAATGGCCTATTGTGTCTGCTCGATTGTGCAGCACAGAGGTTAGACTCCTGCTACTCCCTCTACCCCTTGCCCCCCCCCTTCCACCTTCATCTTCCCACTGACTAGTATCTTGCCCTTGAGGTGGATCAGGGGAGGCAGTGGACGTGGCCTATCTGGACTTCAGCAAGGCCTTTTGACACTGTGCCACAAAAAAGGCTATTAAGCAAACTGGGGCATATGGGAGTGGTAAATGGCTGTCACTCCACAGAGGGAACAGTGACCAGTGGGGTACCACAGGGATCAGTACTGGGAATGGTCCTATTCAACATCTTCATCAGTGACATTGCGCGAGACCTAGAAGGCAGAATTTCCCTGTTCACTGATGACATGAAGCTCTGTAACAGAGTGGACATGCCAGAGGGTGTAGACAGAATGAGGTGGGACCTGCAGAAACTTAAAGAATGGTCAAGGGCTTGGCAGTTGAAATTCAATGCAAAGAAGTGTAAGATAATGCATATGGGACACAAAAACCCTGGAACAACATATCAGTTGGGGGGTGAGGATATAGCATACACCAAGCAGGAAAGGGACCTTGGGGTTATCATTTCTGATGACCTCAAGGTAGGGAAACAGTGCGAAAAGGCAGCAGGTAAAGCAAATAGGATGCTGGGATGCATAGGCAGGGGCATCACCAGCAGGTAAAGGGAGGTCATAATTCCACTATACAAGACACTAGTGAGGCCCCAACTGGAGTACAGTGTACAGTTCTGGAGACCTTACCTACGTAAGGACATAGACAGGGTAGAGACGGTTCAGAGGAGGGCAAAAAAGATGGTACAGGGATTGCATCACAAGTCCTATGAGGACAGGCTGAAGGACTTGAATATGTAGAAACACAGTAACATAGAATCTGATGGCAGATAAGGACTGCTTGGCCCACCTAGTCTGCCCATTTCCCTACCTAATGAACATACCTCTCAAGTGTCCCAGATTTTCAGGGATGTCCCTGATTTCACCTCAGAATTTTACTCTGTCCCTCCTAAAATCTGTGTTCCCCTGACTAAACAGTGATGATTGTAAGAATAAAATTATGTCAAACAATACATTTGTAGACTTATTATTCTTCAGAAAATGTATTATACACAGAGTCCCTTATTCTGCCAGCTTCCTGAGTGGATAGCACCAATTTTAAAAATGTGTCCCTGATTTTGGGCCTTTGTCCCTGCTTTTTTTAAGCCTTGTCCCTGATTTATGAAGCATGAGGTTGAGAGGTATGCTAATGAATAAGCTGCAGATCCTAGCTAACCAACAGCCTACTTCCTCCTACCCCCACTAGAATTGACTTATGTCTGTCCCATACATTCTTGAATTCCCCCACTGTTTTTGACTCCACAACCTCCTCAGGAGGGCTGTTCCATGCATCCACAACCCTCTGCATGAAAAAATACGTCCTCACATTACCTCTGAGCCGTCCTCCCTCTATCTTCAAATTGTGGCCCCTTGTACTCCCTGGAGGAGAGGAGGGAGAGAGGGGATATGATAGAGACATACAAGTACCTTACAGGGAGGAACAGGGTGCAGGAATACACTATTTTCCAGCAAAAAAGATGTTCCAGGGTTAGAGGGCATGGGATGAAGTTGGAGGGAGGGCAATTCAGGGGAAATGTGAGGCAGAATTTCTCCACAGAAAGGGTGGTGGACAAGTGGAACAGCCTGCTAGAGGAAGTAGTGAGGGCTGAAACAATCATGGGATTTAAGAATGCATGGGATAGACATAAGGGAATTCTGGAGGTCAGGGGTAAGGGACAACAGACTTCTAGAAAAACATAAAGTGAACTTACAAGCTCAAATGGACAGACTGGGTGGGCCATAGACCCTTATCTGCTGACAGTGTCTATGTAACTATGTATCTATGTTAACCCTATCCTATCCCCTTTTAAAGCTGTCCACTGTTTTAAGAGATACCATTTCTTCAGGAAGTGTGTTCCATCCCCCTACCACCCTCTCCGTGAAGTAATGCTTCCTCACCTCTCTCCTGACTGTACCCCCGCCAACTTCAGGCTGTGCCCCCTAGTAATCCCTTCTTCCTTTAATCGAAACATGCCCTCTGTATTAACCCTGTTGATACACTTTAAGTACTTTAAGGTTTCGATCATATCACCCCTTTCCCTTCTCTCCTCCAATGAGTACATGTTGAGGTCCCTCAACCTATCCTCATAAGGCTTCCCCTCAATACCTCTGATCATTTTAGTCACCCTCCACTTTACCCCCTCTAGTAAACTGATATCCTTCTTTAAGTATGGGTTCCAGAACTGTACACAGTACTCCACGGCCTCACCAGTGACCTGTACAGTGGCAGAATGACTTCCTCCCTCCTAGAGGTTATTCCACTAGCAATGCACCCCAGCATTCTATTGGATTTTGCTGCTGCTTTCCTACATTGAGATGAATGGTTCATATTCTTTGCAACCATTACCCCCAAATCCTTTTCCTCCTCAGAGACGGACAGCTGAACCCCTCCCAGATGGTAACTGTACCCAGGATTCCTTGCTCCAAAGTGCATGATCTTGCACTTCTCAGCATTGAAACCCAGCTGCCAAGTGTCTGACCACTACTCAAGCCTTCCCAAATCTTCTTGGAGGCCTCTTCCTCCCTCTACCTCATCCACAACTTCCCCTATCTTGGTGTCATAGAAACATAGAAACAGACTTTGACGGCAGATAAGGACCGCTAGGTCCATCTAGTCTGCCCATTTCCCTACCTACAGGATAGGCCGCAGATCCTAGTTAACCAACAGCATGTTTCTTCCTACCCCCCACAAGAATTGCCTTATGTCTGTCCCATGCATTCTTGAATTCTCCCACACTTTTAGACCCCACAACCTCCTCAGGAAGGCTGTTCCATGCATCCACTACCCTCTCTGTGAAATAATACTTCCTCACATTGCCCCTGAACCGCCCTCCTTCTATCTTTAAATTGTGTCCCCTTGTTCTTGCACGTCTCTTTTTCTGAAAGATGCTACCCTCTTGGACTTTGTTGATTCCACTGAGGTACTTAAAAGTTTCTATCATGTCCCCCTCTCCCTTCTTTCCTCAAGGGTATACATATTAAGCTCCTTAAGTCTCTCCTCATACGGCTTCTCTTGCAGACCCTGCACCATTTTAGTTGCCCTCCTCTGGACTGCCTCTATCCTGTCTATGTCCTTGCGGAGATGGGGTCTCCAGAACTGGACACAGTACTCCAGATGGGGTCTCACCAACTGTCTGTACAGAGGGATAACAACTTCTGTTTTCTGCTGATGATGCCTCTCCCTATACATCCCAGTATACCCCCAGCCCTCCCTACTGCCTTCTCACATTGCTTGCTAACCTTAAGGTCATCTGATATGATTACCCCCAGGTCCCTTTCCTTTTTTGTTGTTGTTACTACCTCCCACCCATTGTGTATTCTTCCCCTGGGTTCTTGTTTCCCAGGTGCATTATTTTGCACTTCTTTGCATTGAATCCTAGCTGCCATACTTCTGACCATTCTTCCAACCTTGCCAAGTCCCTTTTCATCCTTTCCACGCCTCCTTGTGTATCAACCCTGTTGCAGATCTTTGTGTCATCTGCAAAAGGCATACTTTTCCTTCCAGTCCTCTGCAATGTCACTGATGAAGACATTAAAAGGACTGGACCCAATACTGAACCCTCACGGTACCCCACTAGTAACCCCTTTCTTCAGAGTGGACTCCATTTACAATTACCTCCTGTGTCCTGTTGTCCAGCCAATGTTTTCCCAGGCTACCACCCTGGGTCCCACTCCCAGGCTGGTTAATTTGGCTATTAATCTTTTGTGTGGGACTGTGTCAAATGCCTTGCTAAAGTCTAGGTAGGCCATGTCCACAGCCCCTCCCTGGTCTACTACTTTGGTCACCCAGTCAAAGAAATCTATTAGATTCATCTGACATTCGTCTGACATGAATAGACTGATTCTGCTCTTAACTCCAACTGCTGTATTAGCTATGAAGATGTTAAACAGCACTGGTCCCAACACTGAACCCTGTGGGACCCCACTGGTGACTGCCTTATGAGTTGAGAGTCACCTACCCTCTGATGTCTGTCCTCCAGCCAGTTACCAACCCATTTAACCAGTTTCTCCCCTGCTCCCAGGTTCCTCAATTTACTAGTTAATCTGCCATGCGGTACCGAGTCAAAGGCATTGCTGAAACCCAGATACAGGACATCTACAGCCCTACCAGTGTCTAGTTCTTTTGTCAGCCAGTCAAAAAAGTCAACCAGGTTTGTCTGACATGATCTCCCAGAGATGAACCCATGCTGTTTGTCATCCATGAGACCGTTCACCTCCAAGAAGGTCACCAACCTTTCCTTTAGGATAGTTTCCATAAGCCTACCTACAATAGATGTCAGACTGACTGGTCTATAGTTACCAGGTTCATCCATGGGACCGCTCTTGTGCAGGGATACCACATGTGCCATCTTCCATTCCTGAGGCACGCACCCCGCCTACAGGAATGTATTGAACAAGTCTGCCAGTGGTGCCACCAGGACCTAAGCCAACTCCCTCAGGACTCTAGGCTGCAGCCCATCTGGCCATGGAGCCTTGTCTGTGTTCAGTGACTTAAGGCTCTCAAGCACTCTGCTTACAGGGCTCTCCCCATCCGTTTTCCTATCTCCTCACATGCCAGTGTTGCCCTGCCCCTGCAGTATTGGCCCATCTCTCTCCCTGATAAAATACCTCTGCCTGTTCAACTCCTTTCCCTACCCAGCCTCCATCCTTCTTTATTCTGGTGATTTGCTCCTTGAAGTTCCTCTTTTCCCTGATGTACTTGAAGAAGACAGTACATATAAGGTTAAACTTGCCAATATACAGGACTCTAGCTCTATGGGTGTTTCTATGTTAACAGCAGCCAAACAGTTTCATAGAAATTAAAGTGTGAGATTTTATGAGCCCCTGTAACTTTAAAACTACTGACCCAAATGTCACCAAATGTATCAGTTTCGTATACCCAGCAATAAAGAGCATGCATGCCAACACTCAGGTCTTTAGATTGAAGAGCAGCCAAGTTATAAACAGCCAAATAATTTGGACATTTTCATGAAATGTTGCAATTAAGTACAGTAGACTGTTAGGGTTTGAGCCCCTGTGAGTTTATTTATTTATTTAGTTTTATTTTTCATTTTAGTACTTTTTCTATAAGTATTGAAACAGAAGAAATGCAATCTTTTTATCATTAAATCCTCAAAGTATACAATGAAAGAAAGATAAAAAAATTAACAAAAATAACAGATCATGTCCACAATATGGCAGAATCCAAGAAGAATAAAGAAGTAAGTAATGATATCAAGTACAAACATTTTTTTTATTTATTTATTGAGATCCTGGAATAACACCTTTGAGCTAGAAGCTCATTTACAAAGGTTCCATGTCAAACAAAAGATACCACAATACATCCATGTCATCGTTGGAACACTGCAAACAGTATAAATGCAGTGTTACAGGGAACAGTTAACCATACAGGAGAATACAAAATTACATATCATTTGCGTACAGAGTTACAAAACATACAGTAGGTAAGCAAAATAATTTTTCTTTGTCTAGCTCAAAGAGAGAGGGGTAGGAAAAAGGTGGGGTAGAAATAAGTGCCTCATGGATAGGACATTTTGAAAAGGTGAGGGGGTTAGTTAGGGCTGGCAGAAGGAGGGGAGGGGTTGGAGGCAGAGGTAGAAGAGGGCAGGAGGTGGGTGGTCAGTGAAAGAAACCAGGGCGAGCAGTCACAGCTGCCCAGATTGGTGAGGTGTTGGTGGAGTTTTCTCTTGAATGGCCCCAGCTTGAATTCATTGAGCCATCGTGGGGTACAGTATTTATATATTTATTTATTTGAACATCAGTTTAACAACCTTTGAGCCAGAGGCTCATTTACAAAGGTACCTCGTCACATGAAGGACAGACAGTGGCACAGAAGACAACAGATAATACAAGTTCAAGCAAGTATCAAAACAGGTACAGTTGGTTCCAATGCAAGTGCAGAGTAAATAGACAGGATGGAGGTTAGTGGGGAGAGATGTAAAGGAGAGAGGGGGGGTAAGAGGGAGTGGGGACTAGGGAGAAGACAGGAGGGAGAGCCAGGGTGGAGGAGTGGGTGTGGGGGATCAGCTCGGAGAGCATTGTCGGGAATTTTTTTTTATATTATTGGCAGTGGCATCCATGTGAGAATAGCAGAAGACCTTTGCACTTGTAAGGTACGGAAGAAAGGGGTATGCAGTGATTGTCTGGCTATGATTCTTGTGCGGTGGGGGTTGGGTGCTGTGAAGAGAATGTTCTGGATGGCAGGTAGGGATAGGCCTAGGCAGATTCCCCCCCCCCCGAGGAGACATACTTGGTACAGTACTCTATCTTTTAGAGTAAGCCAACTGGGTTGCGCATAGAGGTCACAGGTGTGGGTTAGTCTATGAGCACCAAGAAGCAGCCTGCAGGATTTATTAAGGGCAACACAAACTCTTTTGAGGGTGGAGTCGGGAGCTGCACCATACACCACTAACCCGTGTGGAGCTTTTTATGGCAAGTGACAAGGCCTCTTGGGACAGGCAGTGATGATGCCTGTATAGTAGGCCAGTTCTAGGATTGACAGCCTTAACAATTTGATCTGTGTGTTGTGCAAAGGATAGAGAGCTGTCCAGGGTAATGCCTAGATATTTGAAAGTTTGTACTTATTCAGTGGGGGTATGTAAGCTATTCAGGATTGTCAATTGAAAGTCCTTATGCTTCTTGTGAGAATTCACAAATAATATTACTTTAGTTTTTTTATAGTTCATTAGAAGCTTGTAGTTGGAGAACCAAACGTCGGCTAGAGTGAAGTCACTTTGGAGGTGAGATTCTAGCTGGTGTGGGTCAGGGCTTTTGGAGAAGACGACTGCATCATCAGCATAAAGAAGAATTTGTTCTTTGCAGACTGAGGGAAGTTTGTTAATAAAAAGGCTGAATAAAAGGGGGCCAAGAACTGACCCCTGAGGAACACCCGTGAGAACCTGATAACTATTAGAGAGGGTGCCATCTATTTTTACCCATTGGGACCTATTACCAAGGTAGCTCTGAAACCATCCTACAGCTTCAGTAGAGAGGCCAATGGAGAGGAGCTCATTAAATAGTGTTTTATGATTGACAGTGCCAAAGGCCTTAGTGAGGTTGATGTAAATCACACCGACTATTTGACTACTGTCTAGGGCCCCATGCAGGAAGCTCAAGTACTCCAACAGGGCAGTAGAGGTGCTGTACCCCTTGCAGAATCTGTGCTGCTGTGGACATGTAGTTCATACTTTTACAAATAGTTGTCCAGTTGGTCAGAAACTTTTCTAACACCTTAGAGAGGGGAGGCAGTATCGATATTGGGTGGAGTTCTAGTGTATGGCTCTAGCACCACTTTGTGGACTGGGGTGACCACTGCAGCTCTCAATATCAGAGGGAATTGTTCCAGCTGGAGAGATAGGTTCAGAAGATTTGTTAGTGGCAGAACCACATCATCCAGGATAAGGGCAAGTAGATTTAGATCCAGCGTGTCGTTGCTGTGTCTAGATTTGCCTAGTACCTGCAGTAGATATTTTTTGGTTTCGGACACAGTGATTGCTTTAAGGTAGAAGGGAGGACATGTGGGGGACCCATTGTAAGAGATCTTAGAGCCTCATGAATTTCCATCTGATGTGTCAGGGAGATCAGGTGGCAGTATACTGCTGAAGTCAGTGAAAGTATCATTGAAGGTATTGGCGATGGTGTTGGGATCCTGGGTGATTTTCCCATTCACCAGTAGCATGGAGGGCAAGGTTTTGTTATTTTTACCAGTAAGGTCCTTCAAGTTTTCCCAGAATTTTCTGCCATCTCCCCATGAGTTAGTGAGGCAGTCTTTGAAATAATGCGAATTAGTAAATATGATCTCGTGGGTGCAGATGTTTCTGATGGTTTTATATTTCTGAATGTCAGCCTGTTTGCCAGTGGCTTTAGCTCTTGCCAAAGATGGTCTCTGGTGGCTATGAGATTCAGCAGACAGAGTGGGTGATCGAAGAATTGTGGACTCCCTTAATTTTGCATTTACTAATAGAAGCATAGATGTCACACGCTTCATTAAATTTAATAATAAAATAATCCAGTACCTGGTCAATGTCTATTACAGAGTCAAGGGCGGACCAGTCAATATGTCTAAGGTAGGCCTTGAGCTAGTTTAGCTGTCCACACTTGAGGGTGTGATTCATTATGATTTTGGGGGGGCTTAGAGGCCTTATTAGCCCAGTGGCAAATGACAGGGGAGTGATCACTAAGTGAATTAGTGGGGACTGTGGTGTTGGAGATCTGGTCCGGTTGATTTGTGAGGATCCAATTGAACAAGGTACTGGAGCCAGTACAGTAGTTAATCCTGGTGGGTAAATCAACCATTTGAGTAAAGTTAATACAAGACAGGGCATCTTTGTATTGGGTGACCTCATGTGACATCCAGGTAATACTGAAGTCCCCTAAGACTACCACCTCCCAGTTTTGCCTAGGGCCTTTAATGTATTCAATGATTTTGTGGAAACCTGCTGATTGATCCCTAGGGGGGAATGTATACCAAGGCAATTGTTAGGGATTTGCTATGAGCACCTAACAGCAGCCTAATGGCTAGGGCTTGTGCAGTATTCCCAGTGTCAATTAGAGGGAGGTCATGGCATCATAGATGATTTTAAACATATATAGCACATCTAAACCCCTTTTCCCTAATCTTTCGAGCCTGAAGAGGGTGTACCCTTTTAAAGCTATTGATATGTCTGAGATCTTGGGTGAGAGCCAGGTTTCCACTAAGGAAAGGACATCTGGATTGTACTGGCTTGCTCACAATTGGAACTGGTCAAATTTAGCCACCAGGCTATGGATATTAATTGAAATTATTTTTAGTGCTTTGTGGTGGTTTCCACTACCAAGAGGCTGTTGGGGGGGTCCAGGGTTAGGGTGGCTATTACCTGAGATAAGTAGAAGCATCATAGCAATGTGTAGCAGAAAGTTTTTTAGAGTTATCAGGTTGCCATTCCACTTACAATTATTGTCACCACTCTTCTTTTTTTGTACATGGTATGGTACCAGGGTGGGAAGTAGGTATGTGATCAAGACCCAACGGTTGAAGGGCAGATAACCATCATGGATGTGCAGCCCACCATTACTAAGGGTGGGGACGTTACTAGTGGTAGTTCTATTACAGAGTATTAAGGTAGCATTAGCTGTATTTGTGTAAATCTGAATATGTTTGTTTGGATATTCAGTGGAAAGGAGAATTAAGAAGAGAGCTGGTAAAGTTAAGTGTTTACAGGGAGCCATATTTCTCAATTGGGGTGGGGGGTCAGGGCGCAGCTGTGCAGTGGGAGGGTTCTAGGGGACAAAGGCAAGTGGAGATCATGAAGAGCAGCAGTGAAAGAGGGTGTCAGAAACAGCCGGATGCACTAAGTGGGAGGGGGGGGGCTAGTCCTAAACTTCTTGAGCTGCAGGTTGTTTCTGTTCTGCAGAACTCAGGAAACACTATTGGTACTGTTTTTAAATAAATACATCTACTTGCTACTTGCACTCCTTTTGAGTGCTACTGGAGCCCTGCTTTAAGGGTAGCAGGAAGAGGAGTTTGTAGTTTTCTGAGCCAAGCAGAGAACTACAACTCAGAACGGGGTGATATATTTCTCTTTTGTTAGGGCATATATTGTTGCTAAAATGTGCCACTTCCACGAATGAGTGGAATTCGCCCATTCGAGCGGTTGTATAACATTTTTAATATTTTACTTGATGTGACCCTTGACACTACTTCTGGTTCACAGGACAGTATTTAAAATGCCAGAGACAAGCACGGCGAGCTGAGCAGGCAAGCGCGGTAATGTACACGAAGATGCATGCAAAGACACGCATGTTTAGCGCGTGTTTAGAGTGATTAGAGGGATTGAGTGCTAACTAACATCTGTACTATAAAGCCTATGGTACAGGGAAAACTTTCTTGTTCATTGTCTAAATTAGATCTTGAACTTGTTTTTGACAAATCAACTCTCAAACTCTCAAATCAACTCTGTCTTGTGTATCAAGTGTTGTGTAGTATTATGTAAATATCTATGACTGCTTCAGCAGGGACCAGTTTAGCATATCCTAAATATTCTTTCTCAGTAAGAACATTATAACCTAAATATGGCTCAGACATTAATGACACTTGATGAGGAGGTCAAAGTAAGGTGTTCCTCTTGTCAAATGTACAAAATAATTTAAAATATCCCTAAGAATGATTTTAAATGCAAAAAATGTATTCAGAACAAGGACTTGTCTGACGAAATAAGCTTATTTAACTCTAGATTAGCACTAATAGAATCTAGCCAAAAAGATAGGGCTGCCAGATTGCATGTCAATAGTGATAGAAATCAACTGGGTAAAGAAACACAAAACACCAACAAGATAAATAATGATAGGGCACAAGAAATAAGTAAAACAATCCAATCCTCAGTGGAAACTAACACTGAACAGTCAACATCTACACTAACTATGAATACAAATATTAACATGACCAAAAACAGAAGCAGGGAAGAAGAAAAAAGTACTGAGGGATCAGACAAAATATAGTATACAGTTCAAAGTTCAAAGGCAGTCAAAATTGGGAGAAAAGCAAAAATATTTTCACTTCCACTTCTAAATCACTTTGATCCAATAGATTCCACAAAAGACCAATACGAACCTGTCCCATCTACCTTACAGGGGCATTTCCTACTATCCCCTATGATATTTACTCCTAACATTACTGATAATATTGTTAATACAGAGCACACTAACAAGGCAACCCTGAATGTGCTAGACCCTATAAGCCAAAATATCTTACCCACAGGGGCTGCACCCATACAAGAAGTTCCACACTGCTTTCAGAGGAAATAATAGACACTAGAACAACCTACCCACCAAAATCCCTAAGCAATTGAAGGCAGTATAGTGCAGTGGTTTAAGGCTCTGAGTTGCAAACCTGGAGACATGGGTTTGAATCCCACAGCCCCCACTTGCATATTGTGTGACCCTGGTGCACCCCTTTTCATCGACACCCCGATGGCAAAACAGGAAAAAAGACCATTACGACGACATTCACGGTAATGGTCCTTTTTTGTGTTTTATCTTCCCCCAGTGTTCCGCCCCTCCCCGGACCAACTCCGACCTGGAGTTAGAATCCCTAAAGTCTGGGGGTAGGGGCACAACCCCCACATGGGGTGTATGAGGCACAGCCCCCCCACAGAAAACACCCATAGAACAGGCGGCACAATACCTGCGTCAGTATTGTGCCATCGCTGTGGGGGAGGTCGGCATTGTCGCTGTCGACAAAACTTGGTGCTTCTGTGTGACCCTGAACAAGTCATTTAACATGCTTGTGCTCCCAGGTTGCACCAGTAAACAAGCTTTAGCTTAGTGTGTCTCTCCTGGTAAAAAAAAATCAAGCATTTACGTTCTGGGAAACTCTATAGTTAAGCACCTAGATCGCAAGGTATAGAATCCTGATAAAGAAAATCGAACATCATCTCTGACAATGCCTCCTGGCTGCAGCCCCTCCCTCCCTCCTCTTCCCCCTTCCTCCCTTTGTCCCACCACTTCTGCCTTCCTTTTCCACCTGTCCTCCTCCATCTGCCTCCCTTTACACCCTTCCTCTACCACCCCCTACCCTTCTGATGCCTATTTCCTCTTCCTCCCCTTCTATTTCTTCCTCTTTATACCCCCCTACCTCTATAATACCCCTGCTAGCAATAGTTACTGTATAGCACTATGTATTGTAAAAATATTTGTTGCAAACTGTTATTATGTACTGTCTTGTTGTAATCCTTGACATGGAACCTTTGTAAAAGAGCCCTGGCTCAAAGGTATTTGTAATCCTAGACCTGAATAAATAAAAAAATCTAGTTTTAATGGGGCTAGGGTGGCAGACATAACTCGAATGTTGCATAATATTGTGGAAAAGAATGGGGAAAACCAGATGGTCATTGTTCATGCAGAAGCAAATAGCATCTTCCACGACTCCATCGCTCACATTAAACAGGAGTATGTATCTTTAACAAATAAATTAATTGACATGGGGTGTAATATTGCCTTATCTAAACTCTCACTCATACCTAAAGCAACAGACAGCCAGCACAGGAAAATAAAATGTGTCAATGAATGAATAAGAAAGTGGTGCTTCAAGCAGAACATAAAGTGTGTTATGCACTGGGAGGAATTTAATGGAAATCATAGTCTCTACTGCTGGGATGGCATCCATCTAAGCAGAAGAAGCAATGACCTCCTTGGCAAACAAATAATGAAGTTCATTTCTGAACATTTAAACTGAATAAACAGGGGGAGAGGCAGGTGAACTTTGCCTCTCTGGATAAGGAAAGAGTCCCACCTACTACAGCACCTCAGTCTCCCCATATAGGTTGTCAACAACTTAAATATAGTAGGGAACACCCAAAAAAGGATAATAATAAACTAACCATCCTACTAGCAAATGCATGGTCTAAATAATAAGATAGACAAATTAAAATACATACTATACTCTCAGAAAATAAGTATCTGTGGAATCACCGAAACCTGGTTCCAAGATGGAGATTTGAACACAGAAATCCAGGAATTCACAAAAATAGTCAAAAACCATAAAAATAAAAGAGGCGGTGGTGTTCTGTATATGGCAAGTGAATATAAGGCTCATGAAATTAGTCCAACAGTTAGCTTAGGGAATAATGCAGAACTCATATGGGTGCAGATAATGTTGTCTGGTAAAAAATTGGTGGTAGGCCTAGGATATCGCTCACCAAATCTTACTTCAGAGGAAAATGACAATTTCTTCTCGGTATTAGACAACATGGATGTTGTAAGTGATTATGTTCTTATGGGTGATTTCAACTTACCAACTATACACTGGTCTACACTACAGGGAACAAGTAGTGTTTAGAAAAGGTTTGTTGAAATCTCCATACAGCATAATCTAGAACAATCGGTCAAACCGGGGGACAAGGGAAGAGAATATTTTAGATCTCGTTCTCACTAACATCACTAAAGGTATAACAGAACCTGGAATAACTGTACCTTTAGGAGATAGTGACCATAAAATGGTTCTGCTGGATACAGATATCTCAAAACAGATTATACAGGGGAAGCAAAAATAAAAGATTTCTTCAAGGCAGATGACTGCAGATAGGTGCAATACTTATGAACAAACTACAATACCTTATCAATAATTGGGTACCCTAATGTATTACAGTAAATATCACACTAAGGGTAGAGTCCCACAATGGTGTAAGAAAAATGTCCAAAAAGGTATTAAAAAAGAGGAGATTTTATACAAAATACAAAAAGCAGCCTACTGCTGATAAATGCTATCTATTCAAAAAAACAGCAAATAAAACCAAAGCTGCAATGAGAGCTAAGAAAGACCATGAAATACAGTTAGAAACTGACACAAAAGACAATAAAAAAAGTTTTATAATTATATCAGATCTCTGAAAGGTCAAGCAGGTATTGGTTCAATTGAAACAGAGGAAGGTACAGTGAGTAAGGAAACCCAAATGGCCAAGGAGTTTAATCACAACTTTCTTAGTGTATTCAAACAGCAGGAGAATAGGGCAAACACTCAAATAGATCTAATGGAACATTTTCCACCATTTACTCATCAAGAAGTGCTCATGGTAATAATGAATCTCAAACAAAATAGTCCCACAGGTCCTGACAACATACATCCAACATTTCTTAAAGAAATTAAGAACCAACTAGTGGGCCCGCTAACACTACTCTGTAACACATCCATTAAAGAAGGAAAAACAATTCCTGAGTGGATGGTAGCACATGTAACCCCTATTAATAAATCAGGAAGTAAAAAGGAGTTGAGTAATTTTAAGCCAATAAGTTTAACTTCAGTGATAGGTAAACTGCTGGAAAGATTAATACAGCAACATATAATATCACATATTATAAAAATTGAGAAATTAGACATTAACCAACATGGATTCTTCACTGGAAGATCTTGCTTGACAAACGTACTCAATTTTTTTGAAACGGTTAGTGCAGTTCTCGACAAAGGATGTTCCGTAGATATAGTCTTCTTAGAATTCTCAAAAACTTTTGATACCATGAGTCACAGCACACTGATTGATCAACTAATTAAACTTAAACTCTATAACAATATTTTAAGGTGGAACATTTCTTGGCTGGGCAAAAGACGGCAAAGGGTGGCAATCGGGGAACATCTGTCTTCCTGGGGTCCAGTCATGAGTGGAGTCCCACAGGGCTCCATTTTGGGTCTGACTCTTTTTAATATTCTTATTTCCACTCTGCAGGTTGATAAGAACGCAGGGGCAGCCAAACATGTAGATGACTGCAAAATTAGAAGCATAATTAACAACATGTAAGATACACATAACTTTCAAGAAAACATAAACAAACTACAGCAGTGGGCGGTTGAAAATTAAATATTCTTTAATGAAACAAAGTATAAGGTTATGCACCTTGGGTGCAACAATCCCAGAATTACCTATAAAATAAACATCACAGATCTAACTGAGGCAGTAACAGAAAAGGATTTGGGTGTAATAATAAACAATAAATTGAAATCTGATTTACATACAGATATGACGGTCATGAAATGTCAAAGAATAATTGGTTGTATTTTTAAGAATATAAAGAGTCGGGAGCCAGAAGTTATATTGCCCATATACATCAGCCTGGTCAGGCAGCACTTAGATTACTGCTCACCTTTTCATGCTCCAACTACAGTAAGGAGAGTAACAAAGCAAATTCATAATATGCAAGGCTTTGAATATGGAGAGAGGTTAAATCAACTTGGTTTTTACTCTGTGGACTACAGGAGATAGAGAGGGGATCTCTGTCTTATAGTGCCATACAGGACAAATTTCTAATGGACACTATAGGACTAGTTAGGTGTAACAGTACCACCAAAACAAGAACCCACCAACCAAAATTAAAAGGTGAAATAAACCAAAGATACAAGAGGCAAAACTGATACACACAGAGAATTATTACTTTATGGAATGGACTACCAAGAAGTATAGTCGAAAGTGAAAATATGAACACCTTTAAAAGCAGATTAGATGACCATATGGGAACAGCTAAATATTACTTCCTTCAATAGCATAAGGTGGTGAGTTCCTAATAGGCTTTGGCCTCCTGAACTCGAACAAACATCTATGAACCTATGAACCTGTGTGTGTGGTAAACTAAGTGAGGGGGCTATACCATGTGTGTAGTAAATCAAGTAGATGCTGTCAGCAATTTAACAAAGGCTGGTCAGAGCCACTATGGTTGCTTAATAAGGGTGTTTCATGGGCTTAAATATAAAGATGAAACCCCGTAGTCAGCTCCATGTGTAATTTTCATTTTTGGTAAAGTTAGATCATTTATCTGGTTGATCCTGTGTTTCCTGAGTTTAAAATGTAAGTGGCAAGTGCATCTTGTATTATATGGAGAAAGAGAGGGAGCTCTGTACCAAGGCCTTCAAATAATGATAGAGGGATTTGTGCAGTGAGGATAAGTATGGCTACATTGGGGACTGTGGGCCAACCTGGAAGGATAAGAGCCTATACTGAAGTGATGATCTGCTTCCATCCAGAATGGAACCATAGTCCTCAGTGGATGGTTTAAATGTTACTTCAATGGACATTTAAAGTAACTGAGGGGGGTGACAGAAGAAATAGGGGAGGCAGAGAGTGGGCCACCACAGGTTGAGATAGAGAGTACAGAGATCCCATGGGTAGAGAGTCCCAGCAGGATGCAAGTTATTCAAGGAAGCAGGGGGTTAGAAAAGGAGGAAGGGGGGAAGGAGCAGTCAAAGGAGAAATGTGAGGAAGGGAGAACAATTGGAAAAAGGAGAAAGCAACAAGAAAAGAGCTGAGGGCTGTTAAAATGGTGCAGAAGCCCTATGAGGAGAGACTGAAAGAGTTCAATATGTACACCCTGGCAGAGAGGAGGGAGAGTGGGGATTTAATGGAGACCTTCAAATACCTCATAGGGGTAATAAATTACAGGAGGGATATATGTTTCAGAGAAAAAGGTGCTGTAGAACAAGGGGTCATGATATGAAGCTGGAAGGAGGTAGATTCTGGAGAGATGTGAGGAAGTACTTCTTCACAGAAAGCATGGTGGATTCCTGGAACAGCCTTCCAAGGGAAGCAGTGGAGGTAAAATCAGTGGTGGGTTTCAAAAATGCCTGGGATAGGCACAAAGGGATTCTAGGAGGAAGGAAGGGGGTTGGAAGAGACAGTGCTGTAGATCAAATTGGGTCTACAACAAAAGTGATCATAATTAAAATGGGCAGACTAGATGGGCCCAGCGGTCATTATCTGCCATCAGTTTCTATATTTCTATGTGTGACAGGTTATGTGATTCTAATGGATACAGTGTAAAATAATTAATATGCGCAACGTCGATACTGTAAACTGTGTGGCACACATAATTCATGTTGTACTATGCTACACAGATATGATAATCAAATGTGCAATAATATATGCATTGAGCAATGGAGAAAAAATCAAGGGGAACATGTGTGAAGCAATATACTACTCATAGAGAGGTGATACCATGATAGGTACATATTGTATGAAGTTACTGTATTATGATGGTAACCAGCTGTATACCAATGTTGCATTAGCTACAATATGGGATTTTATTTATTTTTAATTAATTTATTTATTTATTGAAATGTTTCACCAGCAAGGCATGCTGAGCAACAAGTTGCTCGTCTCCCAGTGCGACCTGTTGGGTAGGGATCAATGGGATATACTGTAATACAGAGAAATGTTACAATGTTGGAATACAGTTTGCTTACTTCCATGCAATGAGAGTAGGAGGAATTACAGGTGGAAAACATTGGCTAACAATACAACAGTTAAGTATAGTAGATATGAAGACACATATAGTAAATTGGCAACAGTATGTAGCACTAGATGATAAGGTGACCCAATAGTAATTGGTAGCCATTAGTGTAACATATATATTCAAGATTTACAGTGACTTGAAGTAAAGAGAGGAAGAATGGAAGGAGGGAACAAAAAATTGCATAGAGTAGAATGAAAGAAGGAAAGGAAATTTATGGAGAGACGCAGACAGAACACGATTTTCGAGGCAAACAGAGATGACAGGGTGGACTAAAGTGCATGTAAGAGGTGTATAGGGGTAGGTTATAAGTGCTTAATTGTGTAGGGGTAGGCCAGTGTTAAGCTACCGCTTAGCAGAAGGGGTAGGAGGAGGAGAGGTAGAGGTGGCAGGGTGAATGAGAGAGAGAGGTATTGTAAGTGGGGGTATTCAAGGGGAAAGGGAGGAGTTCAAATTCAACAGTGTCCTGTTATCCCTATCTGGGCAGAGCAGTGGACAGCCCTACTGGTAGGACACCGCTTATAGGGATGAAAGTTTTTTATATAGTGATGCGAGGGGGTGTTGGGGAACAATGTTGTGGGATGGGGTGGCAGAGGTCAACTATATAGGGCTTAGTACCCCACCAGTGTGCTGAGTGACCCTGCCTGCAAAAGGCAGTGATCTAGCAGTGACTGAGGGGGTGCAGAAAAAGGAGAAATAGGGGAAAGGGGGTTAAGTTATTGCCCACCTTGCACTATGGATCCTGCCTGCACAAGGCAGTGATTGAGCTCACAGGAGGGAGATAGATTAAGGGTAAAGAAAGAAGGGGGAGGAACACTTTAGGAGGAGGGAGAGTAGGGGACAAGGAGGAGGAGAAGCATGATCAGAGGGAAATAGGAGTGCTGGGGAGTAGGCATATGAGCCTCAGCAGAGGTCAACTATAGTGGGGGGGTAGCACCCCACCAGTGTGCTGGGTGACCCTGCCTGCACAAGGCAATGACCTAGCAGTGACTAAGGGGGTGAGAAAAAGGAGAAATAGGGGAAAGGGGATAAGTGTGCTCTGCATCCTCCCTGCGCAAGGCAGTGATCGAGCTCACAAGAGGGAGCTAGATTAAGGGTAGAGAAAGAAGGGGGAGGAACACTTTAAGAGGAGGGAGAACAGGGGACAAGGAGGAACATGATCAGAGGGAAATAGGAGTGGTGGGGAGTAGGCATATGGTAATATGGGCTTAGGGGAGATGGTGGGGAGATTAGGGAGGGTCATGGCAGGCACAGGAAGTGGCAAGGAAGTTCTTGAGGGCAGAGTTAATGGAGTAGCAAGAGGATAAGTGGTGAATTTGAGGAGGAAGTGAATTCTAGATTTTTGGGAGGCGATAAGAACAACCCGATTGACCAATAAGGGTGGAGCAGCTTGGGACCACCAGGGTTCATAAGTCGGTAGATCTTAGGGAGTGGGAAGGAGAGGGGGCAGTTGTAAAGGCAGAGAAGAGATAGGAGTGAAGTTCACCCAGCCAGTGCTTGGAGGTGAATTTTGCACAGTGAGAGAGACGTTGGTTTGTCAGGGAAGGGAAGGATAGGGCATGGTAGAGAACGCAATGGTGAGTACGGAGTGGGGGCAGCCAGGGCCAAATGCCAAAAGGGGTTGAAGAGGGCATCTAGTCTGGCCAGGGAGGACTTAGGTGCAACACTGCAGACTACGTCACAGTAGTCGAAGATAGGTAGGATCATCTTCTGGACAGTCTCATGCCTATCTGATTATACCTCAATGCCTTCAATTTCTAAGGATATGGGTCCTGCTCCTGGTGCTCCACCCAATCCTCCCCTTCCTCCCTTTTTACTTTAAGTCAGTCTCCTTCGAAGAAACCCAGAAGCTTCTAGTAGGTCTCTCCCCTTACTCCAGTGCTGGGCACAACAACCTTGTGCCCAAACTGCTCAAACCCTGGGGCCCCCTTCTTGGCCCACCCAATCTCCCATATTCTAAACTCCTCGCTCACAACGGGGTCTGTCCCTCCCATTTGGAAGGTGGCCCGTGTGACCCCTGTCCTCAAGCATGGCAATCCTAAATTATTTAAGAACTATTGACCCATAGTGATTCTATCCGCAGTCAACAAACTGCTCGAGAAAGCAGTGGCCTCCCAGATTACCCTCTTCCTCCAAACCTATGACCTTCTCTCCCCTTAGCAGCATGGGTTCCAAAAAAGACATAGCACCTCCAGTGCCTTAGCACAGGTCACCTCCAACATTAGAACCACGACTGATCAAGGCAAACTCACAGGGGCTGTCTTCATAGACCTGTCCAAGGCCTACGACTTGGTCGATCACACCCTCCTGGGCTCTGCTCTCCAGTCTTTTGGTCTCTCCCCTCCCGTCCTAGCCTGATTCTCTAACTATCTCTCGGGTAGGAAACAGTACACAAGGTTCCAGAATGCCATATCCGTCCTATCACCAGTAGCCTGTGGGGTACCTCAGGGGTCAGTCCTTGGTCCCCTCCTGTTTTCCCTCTTTATAAACCAGTTGCCCTCAATCCCAACCTTTGGACAAGTTACTCTATATGCTGATAATATGGTGCTCCTTGCCAGTTCACAAAGTATTGATGACATTAACTATGGACTCAACTTGGATTTCAGTTGCATCCAATCCTGGCTCAAGGCAAGCAAGCTGGTCATCAACCTTCAGAAGACACAGGCAATGTTATTCGTCTCCCTTCCCAAGGTGAGAGTGTGCCCGGCCGTGCTCAGAGTCAATGGCACTGACGGCACCCCTTTGAAGGTGATGGAATCGTTCAAGTACTTGAGGGTGACTCTTGACCCACAAATGGATCTCACCCTGCACATACTTAACTCCTGTAAGGCAACTAACTGCAAACTAGGACTTGCGTACAGAGCAAAAGGTTGCCTCACCCCAGCTGCCAGACTTGCCCTGGCAAAAGGGGTCTTTCTCCCCTCACTTTGTTACGGGCTTACCTCCTTCACGAATGCCCCCAAAGCCTGGCTCTCCAAATGGAACACCTCGTATAACAACATATGTCAGTTCGCCCTATCAGCCCCTCGTCTCACCCATCAGTGTTTACTTTACTCTAGACTGGGTTGGCTTACCCCAAGCAACCATCGCTCATTCATTATGGGCAACTTTACAGATAACATAATCCGATCATCTACTCCTCCAGCACTTGCTTACCTCCTCCAGCCTGTCCCCTCTGGCTATCAGTTGAGGTCCACTGAATCCCAGGCGCTGATGGTTCCGAAGACTCACTCTCTTGCAGGAGATCGAGCATTGTCAGCGTGGCTCAGTTCGTAGCACATCCGCCTCTGGACCAGAAGGTTGTGGGTTCTCGTCCCACACCGGGATTGGACTTGCACCTAGAAATCACTGGCATCTGAGTGCAGTATTGGGGGGTGCTGTACTGCTGGGGTGTGCCGTCCTTCGGATGAGACGTTAAACTGAGGTCCCTTCTGCCCATCCTGGTGTTGTCCTGGTGGGTGTCCAGGTGGAAGTAAAATAACCCAGGGCACTCTTCGCAAAGAGCAGAGAACATTCCCGGTGTCCTGGCCAACATTCCCCTTCCCATAAACCGGTTCATGCAATTATCCAGGCTGTGTGTGGGTGATGATGTGGGATATGACCACCACCACCACATATTCAGTCACTTCACTACCAGTCTAGCATTGCTTGTAAAACGCTTTGGGACACTGTGTATGAAAAGTGCTATATAAATGTTGATTCTTCTTCTTCTTCTATTTGCAGCTCTTGCCCCAAAAACCTGGAACCTCCTACCTCCTCATGCAAGAACTGCCCCCACCCACAGTTGCTTCAGGTCCTCCCTTTGGGATTACCTAAAACAAGCCTCAAGCTGCCTCTGTCCCCTGTAGTCCCTCCCTCCATGTAGTGCCTGAAATTTAAAAAAAGGAAAAAATTCCTGGCTGCGGGCATGCACTTATTCCAAAAATAAATAACAAATAAGCAATATTCACAAATATTGTTGCTGCTGACACTGGCTCTAATTTTTCCTGGCTGCCCTCCCTGGGTTGTTCTGCCTCATACTGAACTGCACTAAAAATGTTATCTGCCTGTTACCTGACTGTAGTTGATTGCTTATACCTGTCTGTACCTTGCCTGACAGTTGGACCCAAGCCTTCGTACTTTGTTTCAGCTGGTCCTTCTTATTTTTTTTTAATTTAAATTTTGGTGACCGGGTAGACCCACTGAGACCGTAATGCTCCCTTTTTCAGGGGCGAACCGGGGTTAATTACAATCAACAGTGCAATAAGAAGTAGGAACAATTCAAGGGAAAGTGTGCATATACAGACATTAAAATCAGAACATATAGTACAATCACAGGCAGGTTAGGTAACGTTTAGAATAACATGGGGTAAACACTAGTTTCACAAGAGTGGCAGTTACATAAGGTTCTTTTATCAGGTCAGTTTTACGGGTTACAATTTCAAGTGTTTCAGAAGTGATAAGATTCAACTGAAATAGGATACCAACCTGTTAGGCGGCAGGTTTTTAGTATCAGAGGTGGAGTGCTGTTTTCTATCCTCAGCGGTGGCATGCACAGAGGCTTAGCTCTAGAAGGTACGTCTTTAGGCCTTTTTTAAAACCCCCAAAGGAGCTGCAGTCTTGAAGATTGCTAGGTAGGCCATTCCATAGGGACAGGATGTAATTTTCGAACGACCGAAGACCTTGGCATGTTTGGACTTTTGGGACATGTAGGAGTCGACGACACGAGGATCTAAGTGTTCTTTTAGGCTGCTTGAGTACTAAGGTACGACTCAGACTGGGGGGAGCATTCATTTGTAGAAGCTTGAAAGCCAAGCATAGGGAAGTGTAAGCCAGTCTGCCCTCCAGGGAGGGCCAATTCAGTAAGTGGAAGTGTAACTTGATGCTAGCCTCTGTACTGTTATTGCTTGTATCTCTGTAACTCTCCTGGGTCGCACTTGAAAATAGGTACGTGACTGTCTAGTGTGCTTACCTGGTAAACAAAAGCTAAATAAATAAATAAAATAGCCATAGGTAGGATGCAGGCATGGTTCCTATATAAGGCACCAAGCTTGGGACGCAATTTTTTTCTGAATGGCGTCGATATGACCAGAGAAATTTAGGTGTTGGTCCAGCCAGACACCTAAATACCTGAAGGAAGATGTGTCCTCTAGTAAAGTCCTATCAAGTGCGTGGAAGAAGGGTAGAGAGGGAAACCTAGTAAGTCTCTGCCTGGTACCGAAGGTCATGGTGACTGTTTTCTTTTTTTTTTTTATTCCGCCTACCCGAGCTCCCATCCAGACTTCCCTTCAGGTCTCCAAGGTGCTCGCGCCACTTCCGCCACCCTACCTGCAGCCTTCAACCGCAGATCGCAGCCCCCCAGGTAACCCGGCATTTCCCTTCACTAGACGGTCCCCCCCTCCGGGGGAGAAGGCACCAGTGAGGACAGGCCAGCGCACTCAATTATTGGCCTGGGTGCTGCTGAGAAAGGTACGGATAGGCTGCTTTCAGGGGCCTTAGAGTCGGCGGAGGACCGGAGCCCGTCATCTGGCTGGATGGGAGTGATTTTCCTGGTTTTACATGGTGCGTGGTGTCCGGACGTCAAGACAAGAGCCAACGTCTGCCACGTGCCTCCCCATCATAAACCCGATGTGTTGTCCTACCCCTGGCCTCCACCAGCAGTTGCCCAACACTGGATTGCGGCTCCCCTCCCTCCCTCCCCGGAGACAGTGAGCAGTCACGGGGTGCTCAAGCTGTCTCCCTCCCCGGCCGGCCTTCCAGTGACCCGAGCTCGATCCCGAACCCAAGTCACTGGTGTCACAAGTGGAAATCCAACCGCTGCGCCGGTGGGCCGGCATGAGACTGTTTTCTTGGTGATAAGAGATAGTTGGTGGTTTGCAAACCAATGCAGAACTTTGTTGAAGTTGTGCTGCAAGTTGGGTGCAACCTCGGTGGGGTGGGAGCCATAATAATAATTAATAATCCAGGCATTGTCTACTCAGTAATGACACATAGCCAAGGATGCTCCTTACAATTTGCAACCTTTTTTTTTACCATTTTATTCATTTTTAGGAAATCACTTGCAACATGGCTGCAATTCTGTTCAGACAATTAACTTTTGGTTTACCTATGCATGCTTTTACAAGAGAGTACTGTATGTATTAACAGCAGTGGCACAGTGTTACCCTTAGGACAAGTTGCAGTGTGCATTTGAAAAAATGTAAAAACAGTGATGCTGCAGTATGCATCAGGTAAAACTGGTGTCCCTGATTTTAAGCATTTGTCCTTGATTTTAATGGTCAGTGTCCCTCATTTTGGTCCAGGGGCACGGTGAGAGGTATGCATTCCGGGGTAGCCCGGTTTTGCAGTTGACACCCCTATGATTTCTTTGCAGTCCTCTATGATGCCCCTTGCAACCCCTGGAAACCCCTAAAACTCTGGTTACCTAGCACTTGTTTATATAAAATGTGATTGGTGGAGGAGCTTTACAACCCCTATGATTCCGCAGAAATGATACTTTGCTATTGATAAGGTCCCACCTTCCTGTAGAGGACAGCTACCCCTCCTACAAATATAAAGTCATGAGAGTTCCACCTCACAAATATTTTCAATTTGCCAACTGCATTCTTAGACTATAATATTGTACTTATTGCATCAAACTGAAAGCCACACAGCAGAACATAGAGAATAAAGTAAGGGTCTGGGTGTGTAACGAGAATTTACACACACCCGAGGGGTTTATGCATAGCATCTAACCCCTAGGATGTGTATAAATTCAAGTTTACACACACCCAGAACCATACTTTATTTTATATAATTGCCGGGATGTCCTTTTTCCCCACAGCAACTATATAAAATAAAAAAAAGATGTTCTTGTGAGACCGTGGCAGTATGCTTAGCTGTGAGTGCGTGCTCTACATTTGTGGGTCGCTCGCTTTTTATTTTAATTTTTTTATTTCATTTTGAGGGTATTTCCCTCATTTTGATTCATTTCTGCGTGCCAGCACTTACCGCAGTTAAGAGTAGCAGTCCAGAGGGGGGAAGATGAGGTGGACAGTGGCTGAGAGGAAGAGTGTCAGAGGTTAGGGCGCCTGCACAGTGCGAGGAAAACCGGGTGCATGTTCGCCGTTATAAATGCTCCTTTATAATGGTGAAGTATGCCACGGTTTCCCAGAGGGAAAAAGGACATGCCGGTTATTATATTTTAATATTTAAAAAGGCTGAGAAATAATTAAAAAATTTAAAGAGCTACTGACACCTCAAAGAAAACTAAAAAAATATAATAATTAGGTACAATTCTGCTGCATTCCATTTATATGTTATATATTTCTCCTCCCCATAATTTATTACTAAGGAAATGTGTATGAATCTATTATTGTTGCCCCTTAGAGTTTATTTTGAGTCCATCTGCCTCTAAAGCTTACTCCCTACTCCAAGTCATAATCTTCTGCTGTGACATCACAGTCTGTTGCCATGGGAGTAACTGTGAGTTCCAAGCAGTGCTCTATGACTTCAGGTAGGGAGAAAGCAGCAGGAATAGATAAACTCTTCAGGAGCAGAAATCCTGTTTTCATACAAATTACCTCAGTAATAAATAATGGGGAGGAGAAATACGTAACTAATAGGAAGTATAAGCTGGACTGTGTTTAAACATTATGTTTTGTTAAAGTTCACCTGAATGTGTCACCAGCTCTTTAAGTTGACCAAAAAGTCAACTAAGTCATCACAATTGGTCATCTTCCGTTTTCAGCATTTCCCTGTATAATGCAGTCTGGTTCCTACTCCCCCCCCTCCCAAAACACACACACACACTTTCCCCTAGAAGGACACTTATGAATAGTTATGAGAATAATTCAAGTCTGAAACAAACTTAATAGAATGCCATTAAGAATTAGATACAGTAGGTCCCGAAAGGGTTAACATAAACAAACCCTCCAGACAGGACATTGCAGATACACACACACTCACACACACACACACACACACACACACACACACACACACACAACGGGAGAGCGAAAGAGGGAGAGAAATGTAATTTGCACCTCCGCTGGAGGAATACAGTCCAATTACAAACTGTTTTGATCAACAGGTCATTTTTATGTTTGCTTGCACGCTTGTGCAAGAAACAGAGTGCCATCATCCAAGTTTTCAGAGGTGTGGCAGCCCTCTTCCAATTCAGTCAGTGTGCTTGCAGGCAAGGCTGCACTTCTCCAATGGCTGCTGGAGCTGTCTATGACAGCAGTTGAAAATGCAGTGGAGTACAGTTGAAAGGGGGAGCTACGCTTCAGTGAGCAGCGATCAGATATCTCCTGCTCATGCACACTCCACCTACACACACACACACACACACGCACGCATACTGCATGCTCGCTCCCCCACGCACACACTGTATAGCCGACGGGGGTGCCCAATCCCCCGTCGGCTGTGCTGCGCTCCCCCCCAAACAGAGTTCCATATGCCATGCTGGGTGCCCACTCCCATGTGGCTACACACGATAGCCGACGGGGTGCCCAATCCCCTGTCGGCTCCACTGTTTCCCCCAGAGTGTGTACAGGGTGCCACGCTGGGAGCCCACCCCAGCATGGGAACAGATGCTATCGCCAACGGGGTGCCCAATCCCCGCCGGCTCCACCCCCCAAACTGCCGCCTGTCTCTGCCCCACCCGCCCACCCACTGTGCACCCTTGCCTCCTACACCCCCTACCCCATACTTACCTTCGGACTCGCACGATGATCTTCAGTGGACCAGGAACACTTCTGCACTCTTCAAAGCCGACTCACGAACTGAGGAATATGCCGTAAGCTGTATAATGGGATAGATAGGGTTTTTCAACTTTGCTGCATATCTCAGGCATTTTTGGAATTTTGCACCAAATTTTCAACATGGGGTTTTGGGACCCCTTCTCATGAATGCTCTCACTGTCATATAGCGTAATCAGGCTAAGGGTGATTTCACAGTCACTGTGTGAAATCACCTTTCAGGACCAAGTAATGAAATGACACTGCCACTGTTCATAAGGTGGGCTCTCAAAAGCCTATGTTGAAAATTTGGTGAAAAATTCCTAAAATGACTGTTTCTGACGTCACGTAGCACAGTTCCACTTGCGCTCATAAGTTTGCGAATTTTCAATATTTTCACTCCAGATTTTCAACATTGACATTTTATTACACTTCCTTATGAGCAGTACAGCTGTCATTTTTCACATCTTGCCCAAAACGTCTTTCCACCCATGTAGCACACAATGGCGCAGTCGATGTGTGAAATCAATGTATGGGACACATTAAGAAAATCACAGTTACACTGTTCATGAGCAGAGGTCTTAAAATGGCTATGTTGAAAATTTGGTGAAAAAATTCATAAGAATGACTGTTTTACGAGCGTGCGTAGAGCAGTTCCTACGCACGCTCGTAAGTTTACGAATTTTCAATATTTTCACTCCAGATTTTCAACATTGCCATTTTATTACACTTCCTTATGAACAATGCAGCTGCCATTTTTCACATGTCGCCCAAAATGTGTTTCCGCACATGTAGCGCACAATGGTGCAGTCGGTGTGCGAAAGCAATGTTTGGGACAGATTAAGAAAATCACAGTTACACTGTTCATGAGCAGAGGTCTTAAAATGGCTATGTTGAAAATTTGGTGGCAAAAGTCCATAAATGACTGTGTTATGAGTGAGCATTGCACAGTTTCCATGCACCCTCGTACTGTAAATTCATGACTTTGTAATATTTTCAGTCCAGATTTTCACCAGTGGCATTTTTCAGCACTTCCTTATGAACAGTACAGCTGTCATTTTTCACAACATGGCCAAAATGTGTTTTCACACTTTCAGCGCAGAGATGCGTGGTCGCTGTGGGAAGTCATTGTTCGGGACAGATAAAGAAAATCACAGTGACACCGTTCATGATCGGAGGTCCCAAAATGCCTGTGTTGACAATCTGCTGTAAAAAATCCCCAAACTAATTACATTATGGGTGTGCATTGCACAGTTTCTGTGTACGCTCGTGACTTCACCAGTTTTTAATATTTTTACTGCAGATTTGCAACATTGCCATTTTTTACACCTCCCCATGAACAGTACAGCTGTCATTTTTCACATCCTGTTCGGAATGTGTTTTTGCACCTGTGGTGCTAAATGCCATAGTCGCTGTGCATAAGCAGCTTTCAGCTAACAAACTGATATTGCCACTGTTCATGAGGTGGGGGTCACAAAAAAACATGTTGAAAATTTGGAGTGAAAATACCAACGAATGTCTGAGGTGTTAGGGTTTCCAACCATAACGCCCCACCCTGTAGAGAATGACAGTTATCAGGGGTGTGACTTGGGATTCTTGCCTGTAATGCTCATACCATTCCACACCCTGCAGCCAGTGAGAGGCATCAAGGTATGCCTTGGACTCTTCATCCCCAAAGTTCACCCCATTCTCCTATACCACACCCATCTCACCGTATTTCCCGATGGAGCGGGGTGCATATAAGGGCCAAAGACCCCAAGGCACACCGTGACACTTGTCAGTGTCTGCAGGGTAGGGTGTGGTGAAATGGCATGGCCGTTATGCCTGATGACCCAAAGGCACACCCCAATGACTGTCAGTCTCTGCAGGGTGGTGGTGGGGTTGGCTTCAGTTCAGTACTTCACTGCCATTCCTATTATGCAGCTCTGTAAGTTCTATGCTACCAATGCCAGCAAGCAAACATTCGGCATTGACAAATGCTAGTTTAGATAAAAATGGAGAACCATAATCAAAAATAGATACACAAACAGGACTGGTTGCCCAAGCACAGCAAGCATTTAGCCCTGCCATCACAGAAACCTCATTTGAGGAAACGATTGCTTCTTTGAGAAGGAGGGAAGCTGCGAGGGAGAGAGCTGCAGGTTTGTAGAAAGGATTCCGATGATCAGATTGTAAAGTACACTGATAGAGGGAGCTGTGCTTAAAAAGAGTTGCAGAAAAAGTCTATTGTATGTTATTTAATTGTGAAAGGTGAAAGATGAATGTATGTTGATTTTAAAATAAAATAAAGAGTTTGAAAAAGGGGAATTGTTAGGCCATAATCTATATTTGCATGTCATGGCTACAAAAAATTATTAATCCTAAGTACTAACTCTCCTAACATTGTGATTCAACAGTAATTGCCTTTAACAGAAGTTTTTTTATCTGGTCGGTTCTTTTATGCAAAAGTTGTATTAATTTATGAACCATTTTCTTCTACTCTATAAAAGCCAGAAACACAGGTGTTATACTGATTCAAAGGTGAGAACCAGTATAAAGTATTTGCTTCTATCACTTATGGATTGTAAGAGCATGGCCTGTGTATAAATAGTCTTTGTTACATAAAAAAGAAAGGGGTTAGAAGGCTCACAGTGCCATCCATACTAACTTGAAAGCAGCTGTTGTGGCTCTAACCAGGGTTTGTTGTGTTTTTTTGTTTTTTTTTAGCAATTAACTTTATTTTTCTTCAACGTAAACAAATCCAACACTTGCCATAAGTAATAAATAGCTGATGATTACACAGCAAAAGCAAAATACATAAAAACACAAAATCCAAAGAAATACATAAGACAACATAAACCCAACCCACCTCCCCACCCAACCCGCAGCAGCCCCTTACTATCCCCTACTAGGGGTAGCAAACAGTAAATGACCACAACAGCTTATCCCAAACTCTGAGATACTTTTATAGAGGGGAAAACCAAAAACACCGGCAGTAATCCATCCCCAATAACTAAATAGGAAGCTATACTATAGAGAGGGAGGGAGAGGAGACCTGTCAGAAAAAATATTGCCAAGGGAGTATTAAACATACCATAAGAGAATAGGGGAAAAAAAGGGAAAAGGGAAAAAAAATGGCAAGAAGGGGTATATCAGGGCACACTATCTGCCCTGGGAAATAAGATTGTCGGTTCAAAAACCCCAAAAAGGCTTTGACCCAGAGGACTCCTATAAGGATACCAATGGGAGACAGACATAGAAAATAAACAGTTGAGCTTATATTAATAACCAAATTTGCTTCTGAGGCAGGCTAAGAAGTCACCCCAGCAATTCTGAAACTTCTCATAAGTGTTAAAAAAATGGGCTATGCATCTTTCCGCATTTAAGGCATTGAGCAATTCGGCCCACCATTCCTTAAATGAGGGTTCCCAGTCATCTTTCCAGTGACGGAGTATTAACAGTTTGGTGACCAGAGCAACCATCGCTATTTGCACCTTTTGGGAAAAATTCGGGATCAGTGAGTACATACCCAACAGGCATGTATCCTTGTTAAAAAAAAGGAGCAATATTAAGGTATGGTGCCACCCAATGCTTGACCAAATTCCAAAATTTAATGATTTTGGTACATGCCCATAGTTTGTGATGCAAGGTAGCAAGTTCAACCCCACAAACCCCACATTCGGCTGAGGATAGTTTGTTAATTCGAAATAGCTTGGTGGGGGTATAATATAAATTGTGCAAAATATTAAATGGAATGTTCCTTAAACAGTCTTGTTTAATTAAAATATAGATGTCTGTCCAGATCCTTTCCCAGGTTCTAACCGGATAGCCCTTATTGTAATTATTTTCCCAATAATGCGCTACAGGAGTAGCTTTTGATGCGACATGAGTCAGGATTAATTTATATAAGTTAGCTATTGATTTCCAGCCCTTAAATGCTGCTCGCCAGCTATCTAGTATGGCCCCAGCCCCTTCAGACCATGGAGGATTCCCCAAAAAATGCAAAACACATTGACGTATTTATTGTAGCCGAAAGAGTTCCTTCTGAGCCACTCCAAACTTTGATTGCAATTGTGGAACAGATAGAAGAGTCCAACCCGAAACAAAGTTAGATAAATATAGTTTAATAGGGTAGTTGGCTGGAAAAGTTTGGATTGGGTTCTTGCCTATCCGCAAGTTTGGATTATTCAATAAAGGTTGCCTTAAATCCTTTAGGTTAGACTCCTGCAATAAAGAGCACAATTGCCGTAAGGCCCTGATGTCCCACCCGAGGGGGGAGTTCCTCACCTGCAACGGAACCCTGGACCATGGGGTATACAAAAGAGCCTCTAAATCTATCCTACAAGCATTTGCTTGTAGCCAATCTAAAAACAGCCACGGGGGAGAGCTCGGTAAGGAAGTCGTAGTAGACAACCAATGCAAAAATCTGTTGGTGTGGATAGCTAAGTAATAGATATAAAAATCAGGTAATTGGAGCCTCCCAGCCTCTTAGAATGGGTAAGCTTGGCATAGGCCCGACGAGGAGCCTTGCCTTTCCAAAGAAAATCGGAGCAGAGCCTACAAAGGGACAGAAAAAAAGTCTTCAGTAGATAAATATTAAGGTTGCATAAAGGGTAAAAAAATCTGGGCAAAATAGACATTTTAAGGGTGTTGGCCTGGCCCCAAAAAGATAATGGTAGCTTATTCCATCTTGCCAAGTCTTCTCTAGTCATTTTGAGTAGCGGACTTAGGTTAAGGTCTTTGAGCTTAGTAAGGTCACTAGATATTTTAATACCAAGATAGGTTAAATATTCGCTTTCCCACTGTAAACCCATAGAAAGGCTCCAATCCTTAGACAGAAAGGGGTAAAGCAAATACACAATAGTTTTATTTCTGTTAAGTTTATTACCTGAAAAAGGGCTGAACTGAGAAATAATTTGTAAAACACGAGGGAGAGATTGTCTGCTATTTGATATGTGAATAAGTAAGTCATCAGCAAAAAGGGATAGCTTACATTCCATATGCTCCAAATGAATACCCCGTATATCTTTGTCTGATTTTAAAACTCTGGCTAAGGGTTCTATATACAAATTAAATAAATAAGGAGAGAGGGGGCAGCCTTGCCAGGTGCCTCGGCATAGGGGAAATAAGTCAGATATAAGATTATTACATTAATTCTAGCTGACAGACAAAAATACAAAACACGAATCTGGTTAATAAAGGGTTGGGGAATACCAAACTTCTGTAATACCGCAAACATATAATGCCATTCCACTCTATCAAAAGCTTTTTCTGCATCCAGGGATATGAGAGCTGCCTCCAACTCTGGAGCCCTGGATGCTGAAATTAAATGAAATATTTTTCTAAAATGATCCACTGAAGTACGTTCTGCAACAAACCCCGCTTGCTCGGGACTCAGCAAACTTTCCCACACCTTCCCCAGTCTAATAGCTAGGACTTTAGCATATATTTTTATATCAATGTTTAAGATTGAAATGGGCCTATAGTTGCTAATCGTTGATGGGTCCCTACCCGGTTTGGGTAAGGGAATTATTCTCACCTCAAATAGTGACTGCTCAAAATCCAGGTGGGTGTTCCAATAACTATACAGTTTAAGTAGCAGGGGGATTAAATATACTTTAAAAGTCTTATAAAATAACCCAGTGAACCCATCCGGGCCCGGTGCCTTGTCTGGTTTTAAGGAATCAATAACACTTGAGATTTCCTCTCTAGTAATTGGGGCCATGAGAGAGTTTTTACTTTCCTCAGACATAGATGGTAAGTTTGCCTTCTCTAAGAAAGCCCACATCTTACTGTCCTGATCCCCAGAACTAGGGTTCGAAGAATATAATGTCTTGTAATAATCCCAGAACAGGGTTAATATCTCTGAAGAATCAGTCACTATGGCATCGATCTGAGGATGACTAAGAGCTGTAACCCATTTAGATACTGACTGTTGTTTCAGTTGCCAAGCCAGCAATTTGCCCGCTTTGCTCCCTTGACTGATATACGAAGCCTTCAATAGAGAAGCAGATCTCTCCACCTTCTCTAATAATACACTGGCGTAAGTAGCTCTCAAGGTGGAGAGTTCTTGTTCCTGTATGGGTAAAAGCTTATCTACCCCTTTACTTTCCAAGTTTTCAATTTTTGCTAAACAGCTATTCAAGAGGTTATTCTTCTTTTTCTTTTGAATTCTAGCAATACGAATTAATTCCCCCCGCCAAGTTGCTTTCAAAGCTGCCCACACCTGATCTACAGCTGAAATAGAACCCCAATTAAAACTTATAGTGCTCTGCATAAAACTTGAAAACCTTACAATGATTTGATTCTCCTTCAACAGTCTATTATTAAGAGACCAAGAGTGAGACCGGACGAAAGAATTAGGTAAGGCACACTGAATTAAAATTGGAGAATGGTCTGAAATTACACGAGCCAAAATTTTAACATCAGCCATGTTAGACAATAGTTGGTGGCTGGTTAGAAAATAATCGATTTGTGAATAACTCCTGTGTAATGCAGAAAAAAAAGTAAATTCCTTAATTGAAGGATTAAACAGTCTCCATGGATCTATAGGGCCCAAGGATGAAATAAGTTCTTTTAGGGCTCTTTGCACAGGCGAGGAACTTACCCCATACAATAAGTGCGGTCAAGGTAATTCGTCTGCACCAAATTCCAGTCACCTCCAATCAGAATGGGGTAGTGCAAAAAAGGGGCTAAGATCATGGCTAAATGAGTAAAAAAGGAAGGAGTTTCTAGATTGGGGCCATAAACTGAGCCCAATACAATATCTAGGTTGCCTAGTTTGCCAATAACAAAAATAAATCTTTCCTCGGGGTCGAGGATGGATTCCGCTAATATGAATGGAACCCTTTTAGCTAGAAGCACAGCTACCCCCCGTTTGTTAGAACTATTCCCCAAACCAAAGACTTGGCCCACCCAACTCTTCTTAAAAAAATGCAACTGCTCAGAGAGCATATGAGTTTCTTGTAGGAACACTATTGAAGGGTCGTATTTAGCAAGGTGATTTAAAATGACATATTTCTTCTTATTGTGTCTCCCTCCCTTTATATTCCAGGAAAGAATCTTTAAACAACTAGCCATACCACCGACTAAAAGTGTGTCGCTTATCAAACATTAAATAGTGATCTGCGGTGCTGCTTCTCCCTTCCCCTAAGCCAACGGCAAGTGAAAAACCCAGTATCCGTAACCCGCCCCCCCAAACTCAAAACTAACCCCCAAAAGTTTGAACTTATTTACACAGTTACGCACTCGCCCATAGCCTACTCATCAACATCTTGTCCTGATGCTAGCAAAGGCGAGCCCTCCTCAGCCTCCCCCAAATGAGAGACTAAACAGAAAGGAAAGGAAACCTAAATGGATAGCCCCTATCCATGTAATATCAACAAATCACTCCTTACTAACAACCCCCCCCACTATATGTTAATTACATAGGGACTGTTGCCTCGGATATCACTAACTCAAATGGACATAGAGGGAGGGAAGAAAAAAAATTGAAGGGGGACATCGTTGAATAGCCTAACGCCGTGCCATGTTTACCCCCCTTGCCCAAGCTGCAATCAAGTTTCCCCATACTTATAGCTATAAATATGTCCAACTCAGTTAAGAAGGGGGATAAAACCTTTTATAGGTACATCAGGGAGCAAAGGAAGACCAAGGGAGGGATAGTGAGGCTTAATAAAGGGAGGGAGGGTGGGCAGAGATACTAAACAAATATTTTTGCTCAGTATTTACAAAGGAAGAGGGGGAGGTACCTAAAACAAACAGTAGAAACACTCTGGATACAGAAGTTGATACCAGCCCATTTACAGAAGAAAGAGTTCTGAAAGAGCTCTTAAAACTGAAGGTGGACAAAGCAATGGGGTCTGATGGAATTCATCCCAGAATTCTAAAAGAACTAAGGATAGAACTAGTGACACCACTGACTACCCTCTTTAACAAATCATGGGAGGATGGGGTGGTACCTCAGGACTGGAGGAGGGCAGATGTGATTCCCCTTCACAAAAGTGGGAGCAAGGCAGAAGCAGGAAACTACAGACCTGTTAGTTTAACCTCAGTGGTAGGGAAAATGATGGAATCACTTCTGAAGGAAAGAATTGTTGCATATCTGGAGGCCAGAGGGGCACAGGACCCAAGGCAGCATGGATTCACAGCGGGAAGGTCATGCCAGACAAATCTGATAGATTTCTTTGACTGGGTGACCAAAGTAGTAGATCAGGGAGGGGCGGTGGACATGGCCTACCTAGACTTTAGCAAGGCATTTGACACAGTCCCACACAAAAGATTAATATACAAGTTAGCCAGCCTGGGAGTGGGTCCCAAGATGACAGCCTGGGTAAAGAATTGGCTGGAGAATAGGACACAGAGTAATAGTAAATGGAGTCCACTCTGAAAAAGGGGGGTTAGCAGGGTACCACAGGGTTCAGTATTAGATCGGTCCTCTTCAATGTCTTTATAAGCGACATTGCAGAGGGACTGGAAGGAAAAATGTCTCTTTGCAGATGACACAAAGATCTGCAACAGAGTGATGCACAAGGTGGGGTGGAAAGGATGAGAAGGGACTTGGCAAGGTTAGAGGAATGGTCAAATGTATGGCAGCTTAGATTCAATGCTAAGAAGTGCATGTAATGCACCTGGGAAACAAAAACCCAGGGGAAGAGTACACAATGGGGGGTGAAATACTAACAACAACAAAAATGGAAAGGGACCTGAGGGTAGTCATATCAGATGACCTAAAGGTGGGCAAGCAATGTGAGAGGGCAGCAAGGAGGGCTGGGGGGATACTAGGATGCATAGGGAGAGGCATCACCAGCAGAAAACAAGAAGTTATTATCCCTCTGTACTGACAGCTGGTGAGACCACATCTGGAGTACTGCGTGCAGTTCTGGAGACCCAATCTCCGCAAAGACATAGACAGGATGGAAGCTGTCCAGAGGAGGGCAACCAAAATGGTGCAGGGTCTGCACCGGAAGACATATGAAGTGAGACTTAAGGAGCTTAATATGTATAGCCTCGAGGAAAGGAGGGAGAGGGGGGACATGATAGAAACTTTCAAGTACCTCAAGGGAATCAACAAAGTCCAAGAGGGTAGCATCTTTCAAAAAAAGAGGTGTGCAAGAACAAGGAGGCACAATTTGAAGATAGAAGGGGGCGGCTCAGAGGTAATTTAAGGAAGTATTTTTTCACAGAGAGGGTTGTGGATGCATGGAACAGCCTTCCAGAGGAGGTTGTGGAGACAAAAACAGTGGTGGAATTCAAGTATGCATGGGACAGTCATAAGACAATTCTAGGGGGTGGGGGTAGAAAGAAGTAGGCTGCTGGTTAACTAGGATCTGCAGCTTATCCATCAGGTAGGGAAATGGACAGACTGGGTGGGCCAAGCGGTCCTTATCTGCTGTCAAATTCTATGTTTCTATGTTCACCAATGATCTGAAACATCTGAGAGCTACAGGGGACGTCAAATTCAACCTCGCCCTGCCCTCATACCGCACTGATTGCCCGCTATGACAAAGGGTCCTGAAACATTCCCTAACATGCAGGCTGTAGCACTACCAGTTATAAATCAAAATTCCCAAATATTACCACTGAGTTACTAAATCCAATTTTAAATTAATTATAACATCTATCATAGAGAGCACCCTCCTAGAAAGGGAAAACGATCTGCAAACAGGATCACTAAACACACCCCCTGGAACAGGATCTAGCCTTTAAATCAAATGTCTGATGAGTTGCTGAAGTACCCGAAACTGAATTGCTATCTGGTCGGAACCTAACCCCTAATGCACACATTCCTATCGACGGTTAGGATCTCAAGAGAAACCAAAATATAATATTGCTGTAATTGATAGGGAAAATTGAAGCTGCTCAGATAAGCAATCCAGCTTCCTTGAGGTATATAAAGTGACATAACACCATCTAGTGGTCAAAGCAATTACCACAGTCTCAACTCCGCCATGGCATATGCTGGAGTAGAAAAACCAAAATTAAAAATTGAGAATAGACTAAACAGAAATACTAATGTCCCAGTACGAATATCCTTATTAAAACGATATAGGAGAGTATTGTGTTCACAGTCAGACATTCCAAGAGGAATCAGTCTAAGAGAGAATAGTCGGCTCCTCCGCAGAAGATCTTTCTAGAAAGAACTCAGCACTGGCATCCAGTATCATTAAATCGAGCTGACAACCTCTCATTTAGAAAACAAATCTGGATAGCATTTCTTCAAAGCTTTGAGTGCCTCCTCCACAGAGTCGAAGCATTTTAATCCTTCCTTTAGGGCCACCTCCAGACGAGCTGGATAGAGCATACGGTGCTTTATGCCTGCTGCCCATAATTTGGAGGTGATCAGGCGATAGGAAGCTCTCAGTTATCGGGTTTTCAAGGTCAGATCGGGGACAAGCCTTAATTTTTTACCTTCCCATAATATGGCTGTTAGCTTCTTGGCTTCTTTGCTGATAAACTCCCGGTCCAAATAATTTAGTAACTTGAAGATTATAGGTCTTGGTGGATCAGATGGAGCTGGCTTAGCTCTCAAAGACCTGTGAGCTCTTTCTATAATATACTCTGGACTGTTGGGAGAAGGTCCTACCGTTTTTTTGAGAAGTTTTTACAGGAATTGTATGGTATCCGGCCCCTCTTCACCTTCAGATAGCCCTATCAATACCAAATTGTTTCTTCTATTTCTGCCCTCAAGATCCTCAAGGTGATCCTCCATCTTGGTCAGAGATTTCCTAACTTCAACCAATTCTGGTTCCATTTTGTCTTGTTTTCTCTCCACCGAAGCAAACCTTGCCTCAGTATCTGTGACCCTTTGGGTTAGCTGAGTAAGTGCTGGCTTAAAGTTGGCCACATCCTCAATTAACTTTAGCAAGGCTTCCTTAATCATGGTTAGCTCAGAATAGACGTGGGAGGGCAACAACTCATCCGGCATACTTTGGGGCGGAGAACTACAGCGAGGTCACTTAGCCTCCGACTCCTGAGCGGCCTCCTTTTGGTCTGACAAATTAGACATATTGCAGAAGTTGTATACCAGCTACTGGTACCACTTATAACTCTGGCACTTAATAATACCGGAATTAGCTATAAAAAGTGGCTGCAGAAGGAGGATAAACACGAATTTTGAGGCGAGAGAGTGGAGCTCCGACAGACACTTCTTACCCTCTGCACAGCATCATGTGACCCCCGTTTTTTTTTTGTTTGTTTGTTTTTTTGTTCTTTTTGGTGCTTGAACTTCATGCCCCGGCACGACTTACAGCTCTTAACCTTTTGTGCTAGCTAAACCAGAAGTCAGTACAGAGCAAAACAAAATAGTGCAGGTGAGGGGCCGCAGAGACAAAAGAACAGCACTGTGGTCTACTGAATGGAGGCATCAGAGTGCTTCAACTAGCAGAGGGATTGTGCTTCAACTCCATAATTTTGTGTGCTTCATTGGGACTGTGATGTACCTTCTCCCTCTCTGTGATTGCAAGACAGCATGCAGAGTTCTGCCCTGCAGCCATAAAAAGGCACACAACTGTTAATCAGTGTGTCACAGACTGGTTCTGTCCAGGAACACCTTCTGCACTGCTACCAGTTTTCACAACCCTTCAGATGCCAGAAAGTGTTACCTTGGTATGCCACCACCAATCAACTGGGCTGTCACTTGATATCTTTAGGTCAGAATCCCACTAGAGTCACTGCTCAAATAGTGCAGTGTTCTTTCCTAAAGGGTAAAGAGACCAACCTGGTTGTCATCAGCCCTCTACCCACTGTCAAAAAAGCATACCCCCCCAGCACCCACAAGTTTTTTTGTTTATTTTATAAATGCTCCGATAAAATATTAATAAAAAATGCGGGTGTCAGATGATTGACTCTACCGTCCCACTTCCCCAGTCAATCTGTAAACTTCTGAAGCTCTGTCTGCATCATGAACCCCCCACCCACAGCACCCAACCCTGGCACCCACCCAGTCCAGCATCTAGGCAGTTATCCAAATTGAAGCTCAGAAGGTGCCCAGCACAACCCTCCCTTCTCCACGGCCAAATACCTTCTCATGAACAAAGCGCTCTCATGCTTGCTATAGTAAAATCAGCTGATCACATGATCAGCTGGCTTTACTGTAGCAAGTGTGTGAGCGCTTCATTGATGAGAAGGTAGCCATATGGAGGAGTGAGGAATTTGTTATAGCACTCCGAGCTTCAATTTGAATAACACCTGGAAAACTGGACTGAAATAAGCTCTCAAAATCAGCTGCTTGTGGGGGTGTAATGCAGGACTGAGCACTGAGACTAAATGTTCTGTGGATACAGGTAAGGTAGAGCCGATCACCTCGACTGTAACCACAATTTTATTTATATTTTATCGGGCATTTATAAAATAAACAAAAAAAATACTGGGTGCTGGGGGGGTATGCTTTTATAGAGAGTGGAGTGCTAGGGTTTTTCTCCTGCTTGAATGGGCTGAGAGAGAAGGTAGGTGGCTAGTTCTTGTCTCTTTTTTTTAAACAGTGTTTTCCGAATACTGGATGAATAGTGAACTATTCGTTATTCGGGATCCGAAAAACGAATAGTGCATTATTCATGGTAGTTGGGAAATAATATTTGGGTTGTGCACAGCCCTAATTCAAAGCATGTGTATTTTTTACATGAAAAGGGACCCATCCCTTTGAAGTTTACCCAAAACAAAGGGACTTTACATGACGTGAAAAGGACTGCTTAAATAAAGATCACTCTTAGCTAAGTGTCCCAAAGCTTGGGCTAAAGAGGAATGTAATTTTCATTTTCCAACAGACCTCCCTTCTCAGCTGAAATACTTCTTAGAGGCGTAGAGAATAATAAAACAGACAAGCAGAAAATACATTGCATAGTTGTTGCACCATTCAACAAACATGCCCCTTCAATACCACTAATAAATAAATAAATAAATAAAAGGAATACCTCATTTCCTACAATCATCAAAGTATATCAGTCTTATAAAAAACGTAATACATACAGTCTTAGTATTGTTATGACAGTCTATAAGCAGTTTATTTGATTGTTCCAAAGGAGGCATGTGTAACTCCACATTCTCCTTTTCAGATTCCTCTTCTTCCTGCCTTTCTTCTTTGAATGCCTTCTTTTTCACATTTATAGAAACATAGAAACATAGACTTTGATGGCAGATAAGGACTGCTTGGCCCACCCAGTCTGCCCATTTCTTCCCTCCCAGGATAGAGAGATTAGCATCCCTTCCTACCAGCTATTCAGAACTGATAGACCTACTAGGGAAGGTGGAGTGGCAATATGCGTCAAGGAAAGGTTCGCAACGTCCTGCATGGATTCAACCTCTGTTAAAAATGAGTTTGAATGTCTGACACTTAAGACTGAATTATCTACTTCTCTGGCCATTAGAGTGATTGGTTGTTATAGACCCCCATCTGTGGGAACACTACTTCTATCACACCTTAGTACTGTCATTGAGAAAGAGAATCTTAAAACAATTATCCTTGGGGACTGTAATTTTGACTGGCTTCACCCCAAACACCTTTTGTGATGCTCATGGGTTAGTGCAGCTTATCCAAGAACCTACATGTCCTAATAAAAAGAACCCTTGTAATAGCTCGCTATTGGATGTTATATTAGCTGATAAGTCACATCTTTTCACGCACACTGGAACCTTCTTCGCCGACGTCAGTGACCATTTTGTTTTATTGCTGCAGTTAGGTTGCTACATCACACAGGCCCTTCAGCTAAATTCATCATTAAAAGGACACGGTGAAACTTTGATGTGGCTGACTATACTGTACGTATGAATTGGGACACTCGCCACGTTGGCAAGACTTCTACCTAGCCACCACAGTCAACACGGCATATGATATCATTAATGAAATTCTGGTAGGAGCCCTAAATGTACATGCCCCGATGGTAAAAATCTGAGTAAAAAACAAAACTTGTCACTGGTTTACACCTCGACTGAAAACCGCCTTGCTAGGCAGGGATAAGCTGTGGAAAAAGGGCAGCAGACAAAGCTGGACTCAGATTGGTGCCACTTTAGGAAGGAATGCAATGCATGTACAAAAATGGTCAGAGACACCAAGGCTTCATTCTATCTCAGGAAGCTGGACTCTGCTGCAAAGTGCTCCTCTAAAGTCTGAAGGACAATCAAGGATATGTTCAGTTATACCCCAGGTAACTCCTTGCCACCAAAAATCACATCCGAGAGGAAAACTATTTGTGATAAACAGGGGATCTTAGAAGCTTTCAACAATCATTTTGCCACAGCTGGTCTAGCCTTTGACAATTCCACTGCAGCCCAGGTCCACTCCCAGCTAAGTGTCCCTTGTGTAGACACTACTGCCCCGGTACCTGGCTTCTCTTTCCAACCTGTATTATTGAAGGAGGTTGAAGATCTGATACTTCGGTTGGATGTTAAGAAGAGTGCTGGAGCTGATTCATTGGATCCCTACTTTATAAAAATCGCTTATCTTGTCCTTGCTGTTCCTATCACCCATCTATTTAATTTATCACACTCCCAAGGGTCCCTTATTATAATTTGGAAAACTGCCCATGTTATCCTGTTGTTTAAATCTGGGGATACCTGCGACCTCAACAACAATAGACCGATTTCCCTACTGCCAGTTTTGTCAAAGCTCCTGGAAAAGGTTGTCAGCAATCAACCTACAGCCTATCTGGAAGTTAATAATTTATTAAACCCTATGTAATCGGGCTTTAGGACTAAACATAGCACTATCTTGGCCCTTGCCAAAGTAACAAACAACTGGTACAGTGATCTAGACAGCAGAAACTTTGTCTGTGCAGTATTTCTAGACCTTAGTAAGGCTTTCAATACTGTGGACCACAGCCTGATAATCTCCACTCTGAAGAGCATAGGCCTTGACTCAGCATCCTTGCACTGGTTCACAGAGTACCTGGTAGGATGTCAGCAACAAATCAAAGCTGAGGGGGAGTTATCCCCACTTAAACCTCTTCTGCAGGGAGTGCCACAAGGATCCATACTTGGTCCGCTGCTCTTCCCAATTTATGTAAACAATATTGATGTGGGCACCAACAAGGCAAAAATACACCTGTTCTCCGATGACACAGTGGTATACATAAGTCGTCCGACTGCCGAAGCAGCCTGTGCAGACCTACAGGAAGAATCTGACCTGCTTCAGACTCGGCTCCTCCACAAAAAGCTTATTTTAAATGCAAAAAAGACAAAGGCAATGCTGTTCTCACCCTATAACCGTGTGACAAACCCTGCCAGCTCTGGGGCACTGCCTCTGATCTCCACAATTCTGGGAGAGTAATCGGAATTTATCCCAAAGTTTAAATACCTAGGAGTGTGGTTAGACCAGAACCTCTCATTTTCTTAGCATGTTGATGACCTGGCAAAGAAGTTAAGGCAGAGGTTGGGTCTTTTCTTTAGAATTAGCCAGTTCCTCACTCATGATGCCAACCTGCGACTAGTCCAAACTACTTTTCTCTCCCTAATCGACTATGGAGATTTTCTACATAGTCACTGTCCCAAAGCTTCACTTATCAAGTTGGACACGCTCTATCAAAGGGCCATCCAGTTCATTACCGGTCTTCCCTTCTCTATATATCACTGCTTATTGTACAAAGCTGTAGAATGGTCCTCGCTTACATTCAGGCATGAAATAAATGCAGTCCTTTGGACCTACAGAGCTATTTTAAAAAGGCTCCCACATAATATTTCTGAATGTCTTCCCCTAAGTGAGCTGGGACTGTACAGCGTAAGAAGTGCCTCCTATATCTCCCTATGCATCCTTAAAGCTACCACCCACTATGGCAGAATGGCCTTTAGCTTCATGATGCCATCCTTGTGGAACAAAATGCAAAAAATACTGAAACTAAGCTACCTCCAATGTATTAATGCTTTCAAGTCATTATATGCTCAAGGTGTGTGTGAACCGTGCAACTGTTTCCCCGGCTCCTAAATCTCTAACTACTGCTAGCTTGACCCACTGAGACTGGCCTTAGCCATGAATGGCCTTACTCCAGGTTAATGTGTGCATGTTTTTAATAATCCTTATGTATTTGTTACTTTCGGGTCCCTGTACCCCTCTTGCTAGACATAGGCAAGTCTTACACTGGCATCTGCACCTAAAGCGCAAAATCTCTAGCTCCCGGGTGGTTGCACCTTCACAAGCTGCCATCCGAAACCATTCGCCTGGATTCTTCTCTAGCAAAGCATTGCTAAAACTGCCAACCAATCAGGTTACGAGCACCTTCCGGCCCTTGCTCCCGATTGACTTCTGCAGTTCACTTAGGTGATCCTTCCAATTCCGGCAAAAATCCAATGATCTGCCTGTACTCTGCTAAAATAGCTGTAACCACTTCCTTCCCTGACTGATGTGATCTTCTTCCCTACGGCTTAAAGTGTAATTCTCGGGAGCTTGAGTGATTATGCTCCTCTTTGAACCTTTGCCCGAGACTGGCCCTAGGCACCCTAGCGTATTCATACCTTCCCTGCCTTGCAACCTTCCTGTGGCCCAACAGTCCATTAGACATGGACAGCCAGTGCTAGCACCTAGTTTTGAACAATATGTGCAGTAGGTACTGTCTCATCCGTTGCCTCAATAACTCGCTCAAACCTTCTATCAGCAAGCCGCGGTACAGCTGCCTCCCAGTCCCAATGTCAGTGCTCCCTGGGGCTGCCACTGATTGTGCCTGGCAGGCTGTCTGCTCCCTTTTGACCTAACTATACCTGTTTTATTCCTTTGTGAACTGTGTCAAAAGAAAAGCTGTTATCACTTATTTCGTCTGACTGCTATGATAGCGATACCTAGGTCTCGCTTGTGTTTTTTAAGAAAATTACTGTAATAATATCCATTTCTGTATCTCTGTGGACTAGCTTGTTCCCACTATTTTATACTGTTCACTGTGTCTTATTGATGATCCTGAACTAACTGTTATGCTGTGTACGTCTGTGTATCCTGATTTGCACTTCTACTATGTTTTATTCACTATGTAAATAGTTGTTTGTAATATAATTTGGACTTAACCAGGTCCATCTTGTAGACGAGCTTGCTCAACAATGTTCACCTGGATAAATAAAGATTTGATTGATTGATTGATTTCCCTACCTAGTTGATAAGCTGCAGATCCTAGTTAACCAACAGCTTACTTCTTCCTACCACCCCCACCAGAATTGCCTTATGTCTGTCCCATGCATTATTGTATTCCCCCACTGTTTTTGACCCCACAACCTCCTCAGGAAGATCACTCCATGTGTCCACCACCCTCTCTATGAAACAATACTTCCTCATGTTGCCCCTGAGCCATCCCCCTCTATCTTCAAATTGTTCCCCCTTGTTCTTGCACATCTCTTTTTCTGAAAGATGCTACCTTCCTGGACTTTGATGATTCCCTTGAGGTACTTGAAAGTTTCTATCATGTCCCCCCTCTCCCTCCTTTCCTTGAGGGTATACATGTTAAGCTCCTTTAGTCTCTCTTCAGATGGCTTCTGGTGTAGACCCTGCACCATTTCAGTTGCCCTCCTCTGGACTGCCTCCATCCGGTCTATGTCCTTGTGGTGATGGGGTCTCCAGAACTGCACACAGTACTCCAGATGGGGTCTCACCAACTGTCTGTACAGAGGGATAACAACTTCCTGTTTTCTACTGGTGATGCCTCTTGCTATACATCCCAGTATCCCCCAAAATTCCTTACTGCCTTCTCGCATTGCTTGCTTACCTTTAGGTCATCTGATGTGTCTACCCCAGGTTGCTTTCCATTTTTGTAGTTGTTAATACCCCCCCCCATTGTGTACTCTTTCCAGTGTTTTTGTTTCCCAGGTGCATTACTTCGCACTTCTTTGCATTGAATCTAAGCTGCCATATTTTTGACCATTCTTCCAACCTTACCTAGTTCCTTCTCATCCTTTTCACCCCCAGTGTATCAACCCTGTTGCAGATCTTTGTGCAGTCTACAAAGAGGCGTACTTTTATCAGTGGCATCTATTCCTCAACTGATTTGAATTAAAAAACAATCCTTCTAAACCCCCCAAACATAAACAAAGAACTTTGCTGGGAAGGAAGCACAAAAGGTGCCCCCCCCCCAGCTCTAATGAAGCTTCATAATAGGAAATAAAACATTTTGTTCTATTTTGAGAAGCAGGGGCCAAATCCAGATTTATACAGCATTTCTGATTTTAAAGAAGAGAGCACTTTTTAGCATTTCCTTTGTATTATGAAATCCCTGTCAATCACAAAGGCTAAAGTGGAAAGAATTCTAGCATGTTGACTTACATTTGAAGCCTAGAGGGCCAATTTGTAGCTTTGTCTCACCAGTTTCCACATTCTGTAATTAATTTGTTTGCAGTGTTTGTGAGGTCAGCAGGACAGGAATACCTGAGCAAAACGTTTTCTTCAAATCTCTATGTTGAATTCAAAAAGCATGTACAAAGAAGTAAAGATTTTCACTTGACAGTTCCAGTGCTGTTACAGATAAGTCTTTTAATAACACTCTAGCTGCATGACTGCATAAACCTTAGGCTGCAATGAGAGCTTGATGTCTCACTGGTTGTGTACCTTGACAGTATTCCAGAGGCCTGGGTTCAATTCCCTATTGGGTCACATTAGTTCTTTGTTATTACAATGTGTGTTCCATTGGTAAGCAGTGGCTAATACTGCACCAATAACTAATTATTGTCTCAGTTACTCCTAGTTGCAGGACTTACAATCTGAGAATGAAAGTGACTGCAGCAACACCAGGCTGCTGCCAGAAGCCTGACAGCTCCGTGGCAGATCATGGGAATGGCCCATACGGCACTAATAACTAATTACCAATAGCCATTTAAAATATTCATACTAAGAATTAACAGCAGTATGCAGTCCAGCCATCTACAGATTTTGACATTGAAATTTATGTTTGAATTGCTCAATTGTACATACCAAAGCTACTGCTGAGTACATAGCAATTGTAGCAAGGGCCTCTGTTGTTAAAATGCTCATGTGGGCCCAGTGGCACTGATGTCTGAGGCACTGGTTGCCCTATATCGTACCACACTGGTGACCCGTGTTCGAAAATGAGCATGGGGCGCCAGGAGTTGACAGAGGAGGAGAAGGATTGAGCATCTGTCAGACTGCTCTCCTTCTCCAGGGAGGGGAGTCCACAACAGTCAATGCCTGATTGGCTTCTGGAGGAAGTTGGGGGATAAGACGCTGTGCTGTACTTCAGGGTGGAGTCTGGGGCAGACATCAGGAAGGAGTGCATGCAGATGCATGCATGCTCCCTTCCACCAGGATCATTGCACACCCTCAGCTCTGGGGAGTAAACCACCAAAAATAGAGGAGCGTATATCTGGGGCAAAGCAGCTTGATGGCTGTCCATGGATGCTGGCTCTGAAGGGCACCTATCTGGATCCATTAGGGTGGGTGAGTATGAGGGCTCCCCACCTCCCTGCTGTGGGGAGCAAGCTGCATGGGAATAGGGTGTGACCTTGAGGGAGTGCAGACACCTGGATGGTGGCTGGAATCCCAAGGCAGCTGGCAGAACATGGGAGCAGCCCCAATATATAAAAGAACAGGCAAAAAGTATAAGCTAAAAAAAAAATGCCCATGTGCATTTCATCTCCTTTTTTCCTACAGTATCTGCCTGGCCATTTTTAATCAAGTCCTGTTCCCACTGCACTTGTATAACTTTTCTTTATAAAATAGCAACAATGACTCCAGATGCCTCATTGGAAGACAGCTGTCACATTACTGTGCATTAAAATACTAACAATGCCTGTTCAGAAACTAGATCTCATTATGAAGGATGGGAAAGCCTTGTTATCTACAACAAGAAATTGTAGAAGGACAATAAGCCACTCCAGCATGTGCACTAAAGGACTAACGATGCACTTCCCACAGGTGTAAGGACACTCTGCCTTTGCCCTCATGCCTTACTATGTTCCTGGGGCATGAATCTTTAATCCTTTAATGCACAGCCTATCATAGCTTATTTACATCATTTTCCTCAGTTCAGCCAAATAAAGAGTCCATTTTAATCAATATTTTGCAAAAAGGAAAAACCTCAGAAAGTAGTAGAAACGTCCTGGAGAGGATAGAATTAGTTTTGCTCCATGTATTTATTTTCATTTTTCATTTTTTTATTTTTTACCAGGAGATAAACTGGGCAGAATCCTTTTTCAGGAAAGTCTGAGATGTAAAACGTACAATACTGACCAGATTTGGATGAGGCAGTGAATGTGCTCTTAAAGGTCGTTTTAAAATGGATTGGACTGTGGGTGGACTCAGTCCATATGATTAAGTCATTTAATAGATTGGGGCCCAACCAGGAACTGGGAAAACAATCTTTTGTCAACATTTTTTTTGATTTGGTAGAGGCTGCAATAGTGGGTGTTATGCAACGCCAAATGGCAGACATTGTTTCATATCCAGTTTTGTCAGATACTCCAGTGGAGCTCAGTTCTGTTAAAAGTACTATATGTTCTAGCATGTTAAAAGCTCTAGTCAGGTCAACAGACACTGCACCAAACACATCCCGTACAGTGCTCATTAACCTGACCAGGGCAATTGATGTTCCTGGGTTTTTCATGAAACCACACTGCTGGGTATGTTAATACCACCTCAGAGACCACTCTGTGGTTCTAAGTGGACTCTCATGTGCATTCTTAGAGTATGGGGGCTGTGAATCAAAAATGAGCAGTTCTGATACCCTAAGGATGTAAGAGAAGCCACTCTTACAACTGTAAGAGTTGTTTAAGCTTGTGTTATGGGGCGGGATTAAAGCAATTAGTGGATTCACCCACTAGGGAATCAGCTATCCTGGACCTCGTACTCACAAACAGTGCCACGGTGTCAGATGTTCAGGTGGGGATCAATCTAGGAACCAGTGATCACAGGTTAGTCTGGTTCTTGATTAACAAAGCAGAGGACCCTTGTCACACCAGACTCAGGGTGCTCAGTTTCAGAAAGGCAGATTTCTCAAGAATCAGAGAGAACATCAAACTGCTGCTGGAAACCAGTACCGCATGGGATGTGGAGGACACCTGGATAAAACTGAAAAATGCTATAACTACAGTTACGGCACAACACACAAAACAAATCAACAAATCCCAAAACGTCAAAGAACCCACTCTAGTTTTCCAAAGAGGTGGCAACTATAATTAGAGAAAAGAGAAAAGCTTTTGGAAAATACAAAGAGACCAAATCAGAGAAGGACAGAGAAGAATATAGAGCTAAACTCAAGAAAGTCAGGAAAGCAATTAGGGTAGCCAAGGCTCAGACAGAGGAAAAAATGGTGCAGGGCGTGAAGAGGGGGTATGAAACATTCTATGATATACTGTTAAAAGGGCAAGTGAGATTGAGCGACTCAGATTTGAGCAACTCAAGCTCAGCACCTGTAAGGGTAGTGCCCCTGAAAGGGTCGTGACTGGGAAGAGCAGGGTGAAGGGAACACTGAAAGGATACCAGAAGGTATGTGAGGGGTGGTGAGGTGAGAAGCCACTGAGCTGGCTGTGTGGTGCAGTGGTTAGGTTGGCTGGCTCTGGTGGGGATGGCGCAGGGTTTGGGGCTGGGGTGGAGCACACTATTGTGTGCTTTACTGTACTGGTGTTTTTTGTTTTTTTTCTTCCTGGTTCTCCCCCTCCCCAACATGCATGCCACCCCCCACCCCAGAGTTTGTTATTTTTAGTAAGGGGGTGTTGGGAGTGAAGTCTCCCACATAAATAGTAGAGGGGAGTTTCCTCACTGCAAATGTACATCACAGTTTTTATTTTTGACAATGTACATTTGCCCTAACAGGGCGATCGCTGTTACCACATATAACCACATTCTATAGATATATATATAAAACAAAGAGTAAGGGAGTAATAACCAGTCTGGCAACCAAGAAGGATCAACTGGTGGAGAATGATGAGGACAAGGCAGAAGTCCTCAATGAATTCTTCTGCTCAGTCTTCACTCATGAAGACGTTGGTAATGGTCCCACAATAACCAAGATGCATCACCATGCAAGGGGAGCTGACACCAGCCCCTTTACAAAACAAAGGGTATTTGAGAAATTGTCTAAATTCAGAGTAAACAAGGCAATGGGGCCAGTTGGTATACACCCCAGAGTTCTAAAGGAACTCAGACAGGAACTTGCCTCCCCACTAGCCATACTATTTAACAAGTCACTGGAATATGGCTCAGTGCCACATGATTGAAGAAAGGTCACAGTAGTGCCATTACGTTAGAGTGGTAGTAAGGAGTTAGCAGGAAATTATTGCCCAGTCAGCCTGACCTCAGTAGTAGGAAAAATAATGTAGACATTGCTTAAAGAAAGGATAGTGGAATACCTGAAAGAAAGTGAAAAACTTGGCCCGAGGCAACATGGCTTCACTGCAGGAGCTCGTGCTAAACGAATATGGCAGAATTCTATGACTGGGTTATGGGAGTGGTGGACCAAGGTGCAGCTGTGGGCGTAGTCTATTTAGACTTCAGCAAAGCCTTTGATACAGTTCCACACAGAAGGCTAGCAAATAAGCTGCAGCAAACATGCGTGGGTCAAAAAGTGGTCAATTGGGTTAAAAGCTGGCTTCAGGATAGGACACAGAGAGTTACAGTAAGTGGCACCTTATCAAAAGAGAGAAGAGTGACCAGTGGCATTCCACAGGGCTCAGTGCTTGGTCCAATCCTTTTCAACATATTCATCAGCGATTTTGCTGATGGGCTAAATGGAAAGGTATGCCTGTTTGCAGATGATACAAAGCTCTACAGCAGGATGGACACTCAAGAAGATATCTCAGGAATGGAGGAAGATCTCAGAAAGCTAGAGGAATGGTCAAGGAACTGGCAGCTGAGATTCAATGCCAAAAGTGTGAGGTAATGCACTTGGGTAAGAGGAACCTAGAAAATAACTATGTCCTGGAAGGGCAGCAGCTGGAAGAGACAAAGCTGGAACGGGATCTGGGAGTTCTCATATCTGAAAATCTAAAGGTAGGAAAGTAATACAAAAAAATCAGCACTAAAGGCAAGCAGCATCCTTGGATGCATAGGTTGCTGTATGACCAGCAGAAAGTGTGAGGTAATCATTCCACTGTATAGGTCCTTGGTGAGGCCACACTTGGAGCACTGTGTGCAGTTCTGACAGCCTCACCTAAAAAAGGATATAGACTGTCTAGAATCCATGCAGAGGAGAGCCACTAAGATGGTGCAGGGTCTGCACCATGAACCTTATGAAAATAGACTCAGCCAACTGAATTTATTTTCCCTTGAGCACAGAAGAAACAGAGGGGACATGATAGAAACTTTTAAGTATGTCAAAAGGATAAATGCAGTACAAACTGAAAACCTCTTCCATGAAAATAGGACTACATGCACAAGGGGGCAAAACTTACACCTGGTAGGCGGAAAGTTCAGAACCAATGTTAGAAAGTATTTTTTTACAGAGAGGTTCGTGGACCCATGGAACAGCCTGCCATCGCAGGTGGTGGCAGCTAAGTCAGTCAGAGAATTCAAATGGTCATGGAACAGTAACTGTGGTCATCTGTGCAAAAGCAGTAGATAAGCGGGGAGTAGACATCTCAGGCAGACTAGATGGACCGCACAATCTCCATCTGCTGGAGAATTCTTATGCTCTTATGGTTAGTATGGGTTGAAATTGATCAATAATTTATAAACATTTAAAAAAAAAACTGCCCCAAAGGTGCCTGTTTGCAGAGCAGCTGCATGGGAGCCACTCTTCACAGAATAAGAATGTCTCATGCGCAGAAGAAAGAAGCACTCCAATTGGCTGGGAGTGCTCCCTCAATCTATAATACTGATAACAAATCATTGTGATCCTAACACTGCATTAACTGTTTAAAAATAAACCTTTCTAAAATGTTAACAAAAATAGGTAACATTAAAACAAACCTGTAATTTGATATATAATACTTATACTTAATGCAGCAAAAATGACGGTAATAAAAATGGGCTGACTGGGTGTGCCCAGCGGCCCTTCTCTGCTGTCAGTTTCTATGTTGCTGCTCATCTCCAGTATTATACCAAGGTTCATATTTAGATGTGACGAGCTAAGTAGGTGGTTGCTCATTAGTGCTCCTTTTCGTTATCCCTAAAAGGAAAGCGTTTCACCTTTTTGTGTATAGAAGTCTAATCTACTTTTAAATTTCTTAATATCTTTGCTGATTATAATCTCCTGTGGCAGTTTGTTCCAGAGGTTAATTATCCTTTGTGTATAGAAAGCTTTTCTTCTGTTAGTATGAAAATGTATTGGTCTGAACTGTAGGGGGTGACCTCTAGTACCTTTCCAGTCATTTTTAAATTCTAGATTGAGTTCATTAAATAGGTACTGTAATTATCATGTATAACATTGTAGCAGAAGAATAAGTCCCCCCAAATTCTTAGAGTTTCTAGTGTCATTAGGTTTAATTCTCTTAAACATTCATCACAAGGTACCGTCTTTATAATGTATGGTGGAACGTTGTTATAGGTAGAAATCTACCTTTTTATAACAACGTTTTACCATCGGTGTGATGTCACAATGTTGTTAACCCATCGATGGTATGTCACATCAATGAGTTAACAACCGGGAACAGGCTGCGCATGCATGCAACTTGATCAGGCTGCCATGAAACAGCCATAGGGTGAGAGCATGACCCAGAGCAAAGCGGTGGTGGCACAAAAAAACTGCAGTAAGTAACTGCTTTCTCATTTTTTAAACACAAACGGTACCATACACTATAAAATACAATGTATGGTACATCGATAGTCAACCATTTTTTTAACCCATCTCGAGGTTGCCATGGTGACGTAAACCTCTCGATGGTTAACCAACCAGTTAACAATCGATGACCATACATTATCCTCTATATATTATATATAATTTTTGTAGCCTGTTTCTGACCTCTCTCAAACCTGTCAGTAGCCTCCACTGTAACTGGGCTCCACATAGTGCTCCTGTAGTCCAGAATTGGTTTGATGTATGTCCTGTATAGTGGCATAATCACATCCTCACTTCTACTCCTGAAGTTCCTTTTTATAGCCCAGATTAACTTTTTTGCTTTAGGTATCAGGGATTCGCAGTGGGACGAGCAAGTCAAATCTTGGTTTATTATTATTCCCAAGCCCTTTTCTTCACCGGATTTTCCAAGGGGGGATCTTCCCAGGTGATATGTTTTTACTTGATGTTGGTCTCCTAGATGGATGACACAGAACTTTCCCTACTGAAATTCATGCCCCAGGTCTTTGCCCATGTCAAGATATTATTCAGATTCATTTGTAATGTTTCTTCATCATTATCTGTATTAACTATACTAGTTATTATACTAGTTATCTTTGTGTCATCTGTATATTTACTGATCCAGCTAGTAACATGCTCCGCAACATCAGCTATGAATATCTGAAACAGTAGAGGTCCAAGCACAGAGTTTTGAGGCACCCCACTAGACACCTCCCTTGTGTTGCAGCAGTACAATTTCCACAGTGAAGACAAGGGGGTTACTAGTGGGGTACTGCAGGGTTCAGTACAGGGTCCGGTCCTTTTTAATGTCTTTATAAGTGACATTGCAGAGGGACTGGAAGGAAAAGTATGTCTCTTTGCAGACGACATAAAGATCTGCAACAGGGTTGATACACAAGGTGGGGTGGAAAGGATAAGAAGGGACTTGGCAAGGTTCGAGGAATGGTCAAATGTATGGCAGCTTAGATTCAACACAAAGAAGTGCAAAGTATTGTACCTGGGAAACAAAAACCCAGGGGAAAAGTACACAATGGGGATGAGATACTGACAACAACAAAAATGAAAAGGGACCTGGCAGTAGGTATATCAGATGACCTAAAGGTGGCCAAGCAATGTGAGAAGGCAGTAAGGAGGACTGGGGGGATACTGGGATGCATGGGGAGAGGCATCACCAGTAGAAAACAGGAAGTTGTTATCCCTCTGCACAGACAGTTGGTGAGACCCCATCTGGAGTACTGTGTGCAGTTCTGGAGACCCTTACTCCACAAAGACATAGACAGGGTAGAGGCTGTCCAGAGGAAGGCAATCAAAATGGTGCAGGGTCTGCACCAGAAGACATACCAAGAGAGACTAAAGGAGCTTAATATGTATACCCTCGAGGAAAGGAGGGAGAGTTGGGACATCATAGAAACGTTCAAGTACCTCAAAGTCCAAGAGGGTAGCATTTTTCAGAAAAAGAGATGTATAAGAACAAGGGGGCACAATTTGAAGATAGAGGGGGATATGGCTCAGAAGTAATGTGAGGAAGTATTTTTTCACAGAGAGGGTTGTAGATGCATGGAACAGCCTTTCTGAGGAGGTCATGGAGTCAGAAATCAGTGGGGGAATTCAAGAATGCATGGGACAGACATAAGGCAATTCTAGTGGGGGAAGGAGGAAGTAAGCTATTGGTTAACTAGGATCTGCAGCTTATCCATTAGGTAGGGAAATGGGCAGACTAGGTGGGCCAAGTGGTCCTTATCTGCCATCAAATTCTGTGTTTCTGTGTTTCTATGTTTCTATGTTACTGCAGTAATTGTAGATTGTTTCCAAATGCTTGGGACAACTCCAGATTTCAGGAAGAGATTAAATATGTGTGTTAGTGGTCTGCATATCATAAAGGACGATAGTTTTAACAACCTTGGATAAAGCTTATCCAGGCTGCAACCTTTTTGTGTCATCAGGTCTGAACAAAGATGCCAGTACATCTTTCTCAAAGATCTCAGAAAACTTTAATTAGTATTCAGTACTAGGGTAAACCACATGCTTTTCACTAGGAGAATGTCTACCATTGTTTGCAAGATGTTGAACACCATCAATCATAGTTTGACTTAGTAAAAACTTATTAAAATGACTAGCTATGTCCTTTTCAATTTTCAAGATCCTTTCTCATATAAATATTGAGTAAATTTTAGATTCATCCCCTTGTTTCCATAGCATTTTTAAAACAACACCCAAAACGTTTTAATAATAATAATAATAATAACTTTATTTGTATTGCGCCTTTCAAAGAATCAAGGCGCCTTAACATTAAAAGATAAAACAGAGTACTAAAAGCACAGTTAAAATACAGATTACCATATAGTTCATAACTTTGATAAAATCAGACAAGGTAGGCTAGGTGCCATAGATGGGGTTTTAGGGCCTGTTTAAATCCCTTATGGGATTTATTAAATGTTTTAACTGTTGTGAATAACAATACACAGATTTAGTTGATTTAATATACAGTATATTGTAACATAGTTCCTTAACTGTATTGCATCAACACACAAATGTTCTTACTTAGAGCAAATTGTTTCCAGAATTTGTATCTGTTCTTCATTCTTGCCCACAGCTCTTTAGTCAGCCAGGGAGAAACATTTCTGCTAACTCTCTGTTTAGTAACTGGGGTATTTGCACAAAGTCTTAACAAGAATCAGTGTTAATTCATTACCAGCAGCGTCTGCATCTGTTACTGGCCCAATGTGATGCTGGTCATATAAGGCTAGATCTGCAAGGAAACCTTCAACATTTAAACAACTGATATCCCTGGTTTCCATCAACTTAGGTAAAGCTCTCTCCCTCTGGAATTTTCATACACAATAAACTGTGCAGTGATCATACACTGAATCTAAGAAAACTGCTATATATTTAATATTATAAGGTAAATCGGTCATAAAACAATCAAAGTACGATTCCCAGTTGTATAGTTAAAAAAGTGATTATCTGGTACAAGTTCAAAGAAGCCAATTATTTTTTTTTTTATTTTGCTTGAACAGCCTTGCTTCCCAAATCAGTATTAATGTTGTCCATAATTATATGTTCCTTATTAGTCAAATTTTAAGTTACCGAATATTCCAACATTTCTTGATTTCAATCACTGCATTTTGAAGGGCTACGGAGACAGAGACTCATTACTACCCAATGTTTGCCAGAGGATCCACCAATAGATACCATAATAGTGATGTAATCTGTTTGCTCTTTTAAAATATCCTTCTCTAAAATTTGGGCTTCAAGATAATTTTTTTAACCTCCCCTTACAGTAATAATTATATGAAATGCTTTCATTCTGCACCCATAAAAACTACCCAAGTGATATGCATGCTGCAAGTATGATTTAAATGTTAAATTGGAACCGATTGCATGCATATGGCATGCGTGCAGCAAGCAAGTGTGGAAACCATGATTTTTATGTTAAATTGGGAAAGACTGCATGCATGCAAAAAGCAAGTGCTCACTGATAACTACACATGTGAAGGCTGATGAGATTCAAAGCCAGGTCTTCATGCCTCTAAGTCTCCTGGTTTGCAACTCAGTGCCTTTAACCACTAAGCTATACTGTCTGCACACAAATGGTTCACTTCTACTTTAATACATAGTGTATCTGACTACATCTGCATGCATGCGGCATGCTTGTAGCCACTGTTATGCTTTTCAGTTTTCTTTTTTCTTCTCTTGCTTATCTCAGTTTCACAGTTGAACTGTAGCACACATATCAATGGAAACACATGCGGTTTTCCCCACCCCAATACACAAACTTGCCCACAAAACCACTTAATTACTTCTGTCTTGCCTGTACTCCTATTATTTATTTTCTCTCCATAGTTTTGAATGCTTCCATGCAAACAGACTTTAATGTACAAACACACAAGTAGCAATAACTTGACACACACCCACATGGCCAGTCCACTGCCCCATGCACACAAGGCCATACTGTTACAGACAACCCACCAAGTATAGATATAAGTAAAAAGTCTTTTACTTGAGTACTAGGGATCCAGAGGCAGAAGTCTTAAGAGGTGATTTCCATAAGTTAATTGCTGGGGCATACCACCTTGAAATGAATGGAGTTATTTTTTTATCACTATTTTATATGTTATGATGGTGAGTTGGAGAACAATGAAGCCCACTGTTCTACTAACAAGGCCCTTGTTAGTCGAGTGGTGGCCTTCATTTATCTCCAACTCTCCATCAATAATGTATAAAACAGTAATAAAAAATACCCCCATTCATTTCAATGGTGCATACTCCTGCACTCTCCTTTACCTTTGTTATAATGTGCCTGAGCGTGGGGATGTGGAGGTCAGCTTTGCTGACAAAAAAACTATTTACTTTTACTTACCTGGCCATGTGGCCAGAACCTGCAGCCTGGCACAGTGTACCACCAGCCCGGTTTTCAGTCTGCCCCCCTCTCTCCTTCTGCCAGAAGCTAGATGCTAGAACCAACCTTCATAGATCTCCAACATGGCCCATGAACAAGTCACTTCACCAACTGAACCCACCCAACCTGAGTTGCTTGCTTCTTGCTTGGTTGCTGCTGTGGCTGCTGTTGCACTGCACTGATCAAGGCTTATGAAGGCCACCCACACCCCGTCACTACTGCTGCTAAGCCTAACTTGCTGCCGTGGGGGTCTTTGCTGTTTTTTTTTTGCATGGCGAGCCTAGTAGAGTAAGTAGGTAGCCTAGTCTTGAGTTAGTTTCTCACTCACCCTCTGCTCCTTCAGCCACCATGGGAGATGGAGACTCACAAATGTCACAAACTCGCTCCACAGGTCAGGCCCTCTGCTCCCATGATGCCAACCTCAGAGCACAATAGTGTAAACAGGTAACAGACAGGGTAACCCTCCTCTCTGCTTTAGGTCCAAATCATCTTTAGCCTCAAGTTCTGGAGGGATTCAAACTGTGAACCTTATGCTAGCATACCCAATTAAAGGCTCAGATATGTACCCTCTTTGGGACTGCAGTAAAATCTTTCTCCAGGGACACCTAACCAGGTTTTCAAAATGAACCCTTAAAACTCTATAAGAGACCTTAGATATATTCTTACCGTTTCCAAGCTTAGTAACACCGTCAAGCCTTTTAACAGCTTTCAGATTTAACCCCATATACATCACATGCAAAAAGAAATTGAGAACACACCCAGGCAGTATTTGAAAAAAATGGTTGCTTACTAAAAATATGATAAAAAGGAAAAATTAAACACAGAACAATATATCACACAGAGTACAATCATGTAAAATAAAAAGGAAGTTACAGACAAAACACTCCTACCACAAAAACTTTATTTCTTTCTCAGTATTACCTTTCTAAGTGTGTTTAAGTTAGAGAGATCTTTCTGTCTCAGAGCCCAAGATGATATGACACATATTTACCAGATGGATGTTCATGTGAAACTCCATCTCTCCACCCCTTTTGGTGAGTCAGCTAGCTCCTCCTTTTAGAATTAATTCTAACATAGTTTCTACTAGGAGGTATTTTTAATTAATGGTAACATCAGCAAAAAAATATTTCCTAAATATGACATCCTTTAATCAAACATTTTTCTTTGAACTTAATCCTACCATTTGTCACTATTTCTCGGCTGCATGTTAAACTTTTAGAGGAACCTGCCAAATTACTCTTTATCCTGGTACGTCATAAACTTTATGTTTGGTTTCAACTTTAAAAGCCTGGGCAGGTCATAAAAAGGTAATAAAATGCCCTCTGGAAGGAAGGCAGTTAATTAACTGGTTCCCCATGTCAGTTTAATTACATCCTGTAGTTCCAGCTACTGGCCTTTAAAATTACAGGCCAACTCTGCTAACTTGTGTGAGACAATGTCATACACAGACCAGTTATTTATAATGTAAATATCATACAGGCAACCAGAAGCAGGGGCAGAGCATCACACTCCTCCCCACCTAGACTAAATTTGGGGTTTCTATCCCCCTGCATGGGATGAGCTTCATAAGTCAGTTCATTCCTCATACAGATGCGACAAGCCATCTGTGTTCTGATTGGTTGCTCCAGCCCTATGTAAGATCGTCATGTCATACCCTTGCACAGCAAGACTCCATCTTAATAGTCTACCATTCGTCTTACCCATTTGTGCCAGCCAAACCAAGGGGTTGTAGTCAGTTTGTACCTTAAAATGCTGCCCATATAAGTATGGCTTTAACTTCTTTAGGGTCCACACCATGGCAAGGCACTCTTTTTCTGCAGTAGAGTATGCCTGCTCCCTGAAAGTAACGTTTTGCTTAGGTACACGATGGGGTAGTCTTTCCCTTGGTTGGATGTCTGGCTCAGCACTGCCCCAATCCCCACATCTGAGTGTCAGTCTGCACTACAAAGGGTCTGCTGTAGTCTGGACTTGTCAGTACATGAGCACTGTACAGTGCCTCCTTTGGTCTGGTGAAGGTGTTTTCACAGGCTGGTTTCCAGGTAACTTTCTTAGGCATCCTTTTCTTTACCAGGTCAGATAGGGGAGCAGCCAGGGCACTGTAATTTGGTATACATTTCCTATAGTACCCAGCTGTCCCTAGAAAACTCCTGTCCTGCTTCTGCATTTCTGGTCTGGGCCATGCCTTGCTCACCTCTATTTTCACTTGGTTAGTATGGAGCTGCCTCCGGCCTACAACATGCCTGAGGTATGCCACTTCCCCCATGGCCACCTTGCACTTCTCAGCTTTGACAGCGAGCCCTGCCCTCTGTATCCTGCCCAGCACTTCCCTAAGGTGGGACAGGTGTTCCTCCCAGCTGGCACTAAAGATGGCAGTGTCATACAGGTATGCCACGGCATACTCCTCAGCACCATTTAACACCTGGTTCACCAATCTTTGGAAAGTGGCTGGGGTATTCTTCATTCTGAAAAGCATTATTTTGAATTCAAATAACCCTATCAGAATGATGAAGGTGATCTCTCCCTAGCTCTGGCAGTTAAGTCTACCTGCCAGTACCCCTTTGTCAGGTCAATAGTTGTAAGGTAGGTTGCCCCCCAACTTGTCCAGAAGTTCTTCCATCCATGGCATCGGGGGGTGTCTGACTTCGTGACTGCATTCAGTCCATGACAGTCCACACAGAAATGAGTAGAGCCATCTGGCTTGGGCTTGAGGACTAGGGGTGAGGTCCTGGGGCCGTGGATCTCTAGATTACCCCTAAATCCAGCATTTCCTGTACCTCCCTCCTAATGTCCTTTTAGACAGCCTCTGACACCCGATATGCTGTCCACTGTATGGGCATCTGTGTCCCTGTCTCCACATTGTGCATCTCTAAGGGGGTTAGTCCAGGCTTGGTGCTAAACAGTGGGGCAAAGTCTGCTAAAACCTCCCTTACTTCCTGGATCTAGTCCAGGGCCAGCTGGGGTGACAATTTTACTGCCTCAACAGAGGACCCCCACTTGCTTTCTTCCAGCAAGTCCAGAAGGGGGTCTCCTTTGTCTGTCTCCTCCCCAGGACTACATACTGCAAACACCATGTCAGTCCTATTAGCATATGGCTTCATCATGTTGACATGGTACATTCTTTCTGTATGTCTTCTGTCAGGTAACTCTATGATATAGTTCATGTCATTTACCTTTCTGACTACTTTGTACGGTCCTGCCCACTCAGCCTGTAGCTAGTCCTTCCAGACTGGAATGAGGACCATGACTTCCTGACCCACTGTGTATGAGCGAGCTTTGGCTCTGCGGTCATGCAACACTTTTTGTTTTTGTTGTGCAGCTGCCAGTTTGCTCTGGGCTGTCCCCATAAGCTCCTTCAGCCTTTCCCTAAACCTAAGGACATAATCCACTATGGAAGTTCCCTGGGTGGCATGTTTGCCTTCCCAATCCTCCCAGATCAAGTCTAGGGGCCCACGTACCAGGCATCCATATAAGAGCTCAAAGGGGGACCCCCCCATATGAAAAAAACAGGTGAGGAAGGTATTTCTCCCAGTCCCTCCCATGCTGTTCAGCAAATGCTTGGAGCATTGCCATAAGGGTACCATTAAATCTTTCCACAAACCCATTGGCTTGCAGGTGATAACAAGTCGTGCATCTGTGCACCACCCCACACTTCTCCCACAAACATTTCATCAGGTCCAACATGAAGGAACCCCCTCGATCAGTGATAAGTTATCACTGATAACCTCCTGTGGAAACCCAACATGGAAGAAAATCCCTTGTAAGGTATCTGCCACTTTGTCTATCCTCAGGGAGGAAAGGGAGACTGCCTTTGGGTACCGGGTGGCATAATCCACCACAGTAAGGATGAACCTCTTCCCGGAGGAACTTGGGGTATTTAAAGGTGCCACAATATCCATTCCCACCCTCTGGAATGGCTCCTCCACTATGGGCAATGGAATTAGGGTGGCTTGGGTTTTCTTACCCTCCTTCCTGATTTCTTGGCACCGGTGACAAGACCTGCAATACTCCTTCAACTGCTGGGTGAAGTTGGGCCAATAAAAATTCTGGGCCAACCGCTGCGTAGTGCACATGATTTCCCAGATAACCAGACAAGGGAATATCATGTGCAATCTTGAGAAACTGCTCACAGTTCCCCTGTGGAACTACAAGCTGCCTGCCTGTCACCCCTCCCTCTGTCTTAGCATCCTGAGTATACATCAGCCCATTGTCCCAATAAACTTTATGTTTTCTGTCACCTCCCTGTGCTCCATCAAAGTCTGCCCAAGCCCTCAGCTTCTCTAGACAAGGGTCACTTTTCTGAGCAGCTGCAAACTCCTTACACATTCCCAAGGCATGGGACAGGTCCCCTTCAGTATCTAAACTAGGGTCCCTAGCTCTAGTGTCAGGGCACTGAGGATCACTGCCATCCCTAACCCTCTGGTAATGGGTCACCCTTCCTTCCTCGGAGTAACCCTATGTAGCTGCTTGGTTAACTGCTACTGGGGAAATATCTACCACCTCCTTCATTAGTCTCCATCTCAGGAGACCCAGGCTGGGGAACCAGCCTTCCAGTGGTTTCCACAGTGGCTTCTATGGGGTCCTAGGCACCACCATTTTCCTTTGCCGCTTGGCTGTGGGTAACTGCACACATCATCATCTGTTTAAGATTGTTGCTAAGGATTACATCAACAGCTAAAGTTTCAGCTACAGCAACCTCTTGTACAGTCCCCCCTGTCTCACCCCAGTAGCAAGTAACAAGGTTTTCTCCTCCCCAGTGAATCATCATACAGTTACAAATTGATTGGGTATAAGCTGACCAGGCTCTACCAGATCCCTTTTTACCAATGTCAGGGATGCCCCTGTGTCTCTTAACCCTTGTGTCTGTACACCATTCACAGTGACTGGGTGCATGTGTTCCCTCATGTTTGCAGGCATGCTTCCAGGGACATACAAGCAACCCACTTCTTTCCGAGCACCACTTTGCATACTGCTAGTCCTTTTGGGACACTGTCTGGCAATATGCCTAGTTTCTTTGCAAACCCAACATTCGTTTCTTTTCTCAGATAAATATTTTTGTTGAAACCTGGGGCTAACTGGTTTCAGTGGAGGAAATGAGGGTTTTAGCTGCCCTGAAGGTGTGCTTTTTCCCTTTCTGCTCTGCCACTCATGCCCCATTTGCTCTCAGGGCAGTTCTGCTCTTGGCATAACGGTCCGAGACTTCAGCAGCTTCTTGCACTGTTTTTGGATCTTGATCTTCCAGCCAGGTGTTCAGCTCTGCTGGGCATGCCCCCAAAAATTGTTCTAACAGTACAGCATTTTCAATGTTATCTGCAGAGTTTGCTTCAATTCCTTCCCACCAACATTTTAAAAACTGACATTGTTTCATGGCTAGCTCCTTGTAGCTCATGTCAGGGCTTCTCCTGAGTTTACAGAATTAGCTCTGTATGTTTCTGCATTTAAATCATGCTTTTTTAAAAGTGCAGTTTTAAGACTGCTGTAATTATTACTGTCCTCATTGTCAATTTGACCCAATGCATCCCAAGCTTTCCCAGTAAGTAGCAGGGATAGTTGGAAGCTCCAGGACTCTCTAGGAATATTTGCCTGAATACAAACTTTTTCCATGGAATTTAAAAAGGCATCCATATCCTCCCCCTTTTTAAACTCAGCTATCAATTTGGAATTTAATTTGTAACCTAGTACTGTAGTTCTAGTTAAACCCAAGCCACTTACCTGCTCTGGTGCTGGGGGTTGGAGTCATAGCTTCTCCAGTTCATGTTGCCTGTGGTGCTCACACTCTTCACGGTCTGCTTCTCATTGTTCTCACTCCCTCTTCTCCTCTGAAGCTCACTGCTGTCACTCCGCTTCTCACCGTTCTCACTCAGTTTCTCACTGTTCTCGCTCCCTCTTCTCCTCTGTGGCTCACTGCTGTCATCTCTCTTCTCTCTGGAACTCCAGCTCCATTCTCCACAACTCCATCTGTAGCCTTATTGTTTCTGGCTCCAGAATGCTGGTGACCTTTCCCTGCTTCTGTGGCCCTTGGCTTGCACTGTCCCTGCTGCCCTCCTCACTGGATCCAGACAGTGCACTGGACTCTGGCCCCTCCATGCCCAAGGGTCAGTCCTTTTCAGTCACAGACTGTGACTTGATGATCTGGGCATTGGCAGCTATCAGAGCATCCATGAGGTTCTGCTTGTTGGCTTTCCCCTCATACTGGACTCCTCTGTCATGGCACAACTGCCTCAAGTAGTCTGCAGTGTACCCGCTGTAGTTGGAAGCCATCTTCTTTCCTAACTATGACTACTCCAACTTGCACTTTAGAAAAATAAAATAAAACAGGTAGGAACTTTGACTGTAAGCAAAATGATATTGTTCTGTTTACCTTTTTAGAAAAAAATCAATCACTGCCTTATTTTGCAAATGAGCTGTACAGTATTAAGCTGACACACTGAACAGTTAAAGCTTGTGTTACCAAATTTTTCACACTGCTGCCAACCAAATCTGTCACAAACACATTCCACAGGTCAGGCCCTCTGCTCCCACGATGCCAACCTCAGAGCACAATAGTGTAAACAGGCAACAGACAGGGTAACCCTCCTCTCTGCTTTAGGTCCAAATCACCTTTAGCCTCAAGTTCTAGAGGGATTCAGACTGTGAACTTTATGCTAGCATACCCAATTACAGGTTCAGATATGTACTCTCTTTGGGACTGCAGTAAAATCTTTCTCCAGGGACACCTAACCAGGTTTTCAAAATGAACCCTTAAAACTCTATAAGATACCTTAGGTATATTCTTACCTTTTCCAAGCTTAGTAACACCATCAAGCCGTTTATCAGCTTTCAGATTTAACCCCATATACATCACATGCAAAAAGAAATTGAGAAGACACCCAGGCAGTATTTGAAAAAATGGTTGTTTACTAAAAATATGATAAAAAGGAAAAATTAAACACAGAACAATATATCATACAGTGTACAATCAAGTAAATTAAAAAGGAAGTTACAGACAAAACACTCCTACCACAAAAACTTAATTTCTTTCTCAGTATTACCATTCTAAGTGTGTTTAAGTTAGAGAGATCTTTCTGTCTCAGAGCCCAAGATGATATGACACATATTCACCAGATGGATGTTCATGTGAAACTCCATCTCTCCACCCCCTTTTGGTGAGTCAGCTAGCTCCTCCTTTTAGAATTAATTCTAACATAGTTTCTACTAGGAGGTATTTTTAATTAATCGTAACATCAGAAAAAAAACCATTTCCTAAATATGACATCCTTTAATCAAACATTTCTCTTTGAACTTAACAATCCTACCATTTGTCACTATTTCTCTGCTGCATGTTAAAATTTTAGAGGAACCTGCCAAATTACTCTTTATCCTGTTATGTCATAAACTTTATGTTTGGTTTCAACTTCAGAAGCCAGGACAGGTCATAAAAAGGTAATAAAATGCCCTCTGGAAGGAAGGCAGTTAATTAACTGTTTCCCTTGTCAGTTTAGTTACATACTGTAGTTCCAGCTACTGACCTTTAAAGTTACAGGCCAAATCTGCTAACTTTTGTGATACAATTTCATACACAGACCAGTTATTTATCATATAAATATCATACAGGTAACAAGAAGCAGGGGCAGAGTGTCACAACTAAGAGCAAACCAACAAAAATATGTTGCCACAACACAGCTTTTGAGAGTTCAGTGCTCACCGACTCCTCCAAGCTGTAGCATGCAGTCTGTCTACTCTGTGGTGGGGAAATACAGTGTGGCACTTGCAAGACTTGTGCACTCTTTCTTGGCTGGAGATCATCCACATCACATGTGATTGTGCTGCCTGTAATGGGTGGAGAGAGTGGAAAACACAATATAGACACAGCTGAGTCTGGAGAGTACCTGCAGTATGAGCACATACAGGCCAGGTGGGCACTTATTGTGCAAAAGATGAAATCCAAATATAATGCCATTATTGCCACACCATAAGAACAACCTAGGCTCAAATATGGGGGGGGGGCAACTGCCTCTGCGCTACCTAAATGGCACTGCTGCTTAATGGTAGAAATTTATTCTCAGGTGCTAATGCAATGGTTTCCACTGTGTTCTGAGGTACTGTATCTCCATCTTTCATGATGTGTCCTAATCATCATGTGGGTTAGTGTCCCTCATTTTGAGTGTGCATATCCCTCATTTCAGTGACAAAATGTGAGGTATGGTGCATGCTTCCAAGGCCCTACTCGGCACAAAGAGTGCTGAGCATGGCCATAGTGTGTATGCTCAATACAGAATAACAAAGGGAAAGTAAGTGTGATTAAACAGTCATGGAGAAACACATTTATAGCACTAAACATGCATAAGGGATTTGAATGGTCCAAAACAAAAAGGATAGGCTTCACAACACAGAGGCCCCTCTTTGTACATCTGGAATGGGGGCTCTTGACTGGCTATATCTAGGCATTTAATGCAGTAAGCAAGCAATACTTTACAAATTAATGGCAATTTAATGACAAAAATCAAAAACCATCCATTGATCAACTTGCAAAAGGATCAGAATTAATGAGTTTACCTAATTTTTATGGGAATCCGAATAACAATATATTTTAATTACTTTAATTGCTAACAGTAGTATAAGAAAGAGAAATGGATGTGTTTTTTAGATGAGATTTGTACCAGTTTAGCTGCTGCACACATGACAAGCGTGCAGCATGTGAACCTGATGTGATGTTTAAATGATGTTCACACCAGCTTAACTGCTGCACTCATTTCAAGCATGCAACACGTGAACCTGATGTAAATTTTAAATGTTCACACCAGCTTACCTGCTGCGCAGATGTCAAGCGTGCAGCATGCGAACCTGATTTGCTTTTTAGACCTGGTCCCCTTAGGATCACTTATACATGTGAACTGCATGCAAACATTGCACAATTAAGCATGTGGCATGCATTTTGCATGTACACAGCACACCTATATTTCAGCTTTATTGATGGTCTCCGAGAATACATGAGATAATTGCATTACAGTTGTAGTTGTCAGTGTAGTACATCGTGTTATTTTCACCAGTGGATCATTCTACAGAGTCTGTAAGTTCAATAAAAAGTAACATCTTCTGTGTTTTTCCTGGGGTTTTTCGTATTGTCCATGGCAATGGTTTGAGAACCACCCTAAGCATTTGCAGAACAACATCAGTTTCAATTTAATACACCGTAATAAAGTAATTAAAAAGGAAAACAAACTTGGCTACTTGTCTCTCTCCAATATTTGAAGATATCCAGCTTGATGTACTTAAGGAGTGTTGAGTTTGAGGGTTTGTGGCTGCCCCTCCATCAGTCCCTCACCTCCTCACCTCTCATAATGAGTTTGGACCACTTTTACTTGGTAATTCCCTGTGCTCCATCTAGAGGTATCTTGAGTGGGGGGTTCAGCAAATCTGTGAGTCACTCCTGACTGTACTGTCCCCCTTCCTCCTGCTGAACATTAAGGCTATCCAAATTTTTCCAGACCGCTAGATGTTTCTCTAATAGTAGCCTAAATGTAACGGTGATCTGCTCCATGCTCTGTAACTCACAGATCTTGTTGATCCAAGTGTCTACCAAGGGTGGGTCATGTGATAATCATCCAGTTGTAATGCCTTTCATGGTCACTGCACTCAGGGCCCCTCAGCTGCACCTGTTGTGGATGGTTTCCTATGTCTGAGACCATTCTACCCAATATGAGGTGCTAGATAGTACTTGGGATAGGCACTCTCCACACCTTTCCCAGTTGTGCCCAATAGGGATGAATCTTCAGGCACTCTTAAAAAATGTGGTAGTGGTTACCCACAACACCTCCCTCACTGATCTGAGCCTTACCTTACTCCAAAATGCCTTTTAAATTTGCTCTACTTTTTGTTTTTTTTGATGGTTGGGACATGGAAGTATCTAACAAGGCACTTCCACCTGAACTCACACCAGCTTAACGAGGCTGTTCTTCTTCAGCCTCAGTCCCATATTTTGTTCTAGTCTTCTTCCAGAACAGTAAAACAGGTTTCATTCTCCCATGTCACTCTGAGCTGAGTGAACTTCAGATTGTCGACCCCTGCAGGGTCCTGTATGCCCCAGAAATATTACCCTTCTCTCCAGTGAGCATAGTTGCCCAAAAGAGGAAGTTCTCAAGGGGGGGGTGAAGTTTCTGCTCACTTTGCTAATTTTCTCTTCCATTCCTGAGCAGTGTCTTACTTGTAGGACTTGGACGAAGTCTTGTTGGGGTAAATTATATCTGTGCTGAAGGTCCTCAAATGTTATGCATCTCCTGTTGACCACAAAATGATTTTACTGGGTGAGAGATAATTGGTTGCATTGCCAGAAGCTCCTATCATTCTTTGGAGGTAGGAAGTCCAGCTTGTCTGTGATGACTGTTAAGAGATTCACCTCATTCAGCATGTTCATTATTGTTTTGGACTCAGTGAGCATCCTGAGGTGTGAGCCATCCATGAGTTTGAGATGCTCACTATCAGTTGCCTGTTTAATGGAATGTGTGGCAAAGCATAGAGGGAGCCAGTAATTCTGGGTCTGCTCCCAATTCTAGCCACCCTGAGTCACTCATTTGCTTTGTCCAGGTGATTATCGGGGAACTGGTCTGCCAGGTAATATAAGTTAAGGTTAGGCATGGCTAAGTCCCTCCTCCCCCACTCCCGAGGGAGAGTTGGAAAGCTCATCCAAACTTTGTGTCTGCGTGAGGCCCAAGCAAATTGCAAAAGTAATTACTGTACCCTGCATTAGTACTTTTCTGGAATTTGGATGTGGAGGGGAACAGGAACATGAATCGAGGTAAGATATTCATTTTGAAGTTCGCTATCCTGCCCCCAAGCTAAGAGGCAGCAGGCTCCATCAGAGTATATCTTCTGTGATCTCGTTGAGAAGTTTCTCATAGTTAATGGTGAAAAGGGTGTGTAGCTGCAGGCTGATACAAATTCCCAGGTAACATGCCATGGTCTGGGTAATCCAGTGGAAGGATAGTTTTGCCTTCTGGACCAAAGAACATGTCCCGCTCAGCCACAGCAATTCAGTTTACCAAAGTTAATTTTGTAACCTGAGATGGTTCTGTACTCCCCCAGTATTTTCAACAATGCCAGGACTGATGTCTCAGGGTTTGAGAGGAAGAACAGAGAGTCATTCATGTACAGGGAGATGTTATGCTCCCAAACCCTTCCTTGGATGCCTGTTGCTCTCTCGTCCTGACAAACTGTGTGCCACGCCATGGATCTATTCTGTTTTGATTTTAATACAGCCTTCACCTCAGTGCCTCACATGCATTTGCTGAAAAAGATGGAGGCTCTGGGCTGGCAAGGGATATAGTAAGATGGGTAGGAAATTGACTGAGGCAGAGGCAGCAAAGGGTTGTGGTAAATGAGGTCAAATTGGAAGAGAGGAAGCTTACAAATGAGGTTCCACAGGACTCTGTCCAGGGCGCCGTTCTCTTTAATATGTTCATCAGTGATACTGAAGAAGGAATCCAGGCCAGGTTGTGTCTCTTTACAGATTTTGGAGTCCTTATTTAAAAGGGGAAATTGCATTGATCGAAAGGGTTCAGAAACATATCACCAAAATGACACCACATTTAAAAAAACAAAACGTACCATGATAGACATAAAGAGATACGTTTATTTTCTGTACAAAAGAGAGAAGGCAAAGGGGTGATCTGCTTATGCACAAGATCTTTAATTCCACTGTGTTGGTTTCACAACATGGGCTAAAACTAAACCCCGGAGATAATAATTTATGATCGCATAATAAGCAGCTTGTAGACCCATGGGCAAGCACCTCAAAGAAGGATCCTTTTTTCACAGTTTGTTTTGATAAAGCTTGGAATAAATTGCCACAAGAGTTAGCTGATAAAAACACAGTATTAAGGTTCAAAAAGGGTCATGAGTTCTTGGTAACAAATAAAGCTTTGGTGTAAGTTTGACCCACTTGTGTGAGGGACAGTCATGATGGGCTAACAGAAGCCTACTTTTATCCTCTCAACCCAGTAAACCCATAAACAGAAAGCTGTATTTTTTTTGAAATTTGCTGTTTATTTCACGCCCCACGTCCGTCCTCAGCCTGGTCATGGACTCTGGGATCCCCGGTCACCGGACATTGCCGACTCCCCAGTCATCCCTGGCTTCCCCCCAGATAGTGGGGCCACGGTTCTGACCCCCGGTATCAGACCGTGGAACTAGTAACTGGTCGGGGAGCGGCTCCGGTGACCAATCAGGGCGTCCCGGAGTAAAGTGTCATATAGACGCTGGGCGTGGTTTTTTTAACCCCATTAGCCCACTCCCTTGAGGGAGGCAGGGACGTGCAATGACGCTGAGTGTCTGTCCCTGCCTCACTCCCCTCCCCCCTAACATAAGCATGGCCGCGTGGGTGATCCCTAGCCTCCGCTAGGGGTCCCCTTCGTGCCGACTGCTACCCAGCCCTCCCGGAGAAGGAGGCATTCCATGGGACGCTCGATCCTTCTCCCCGGCCAGCACTCTCCGATGACCCGAGTCCATTTCCAAACCCGGGTCGCCGGCGTCGCAAGCGGAAATCCAACCGCTGCACTGACGGGCCGGCAACAGAAAGCTGTATGTGAGGATGGATAGCGAGATGGGAACTGAGGAAATGCAGAGTGACCTGCACAGGCTGGTGAGCTGGTCTAAGGTCTGGCAGTTGAAATTCAACAACAGAAAGTGCAAAGTGATGAACCTAGGCAGCAAGACCCCAGGATGGAGTACTTGATGGGAGGGGTTAAGTTGAGCACTATGACTGATGGAAGGGACCTAGGAGTTATCATTAGCAACACCCTCAAACAATCAAGGCCATGCAATAAGACCATTAGTAAGGCAAACAGGAGGTTGGAATGTATCAGGAGGGGTCTAGACAGTAAAGGAAGGAGACAATATTACCTCTTTGTAGGACAATGGTAAGGCCATACCTGGAGTACTACACCCAGTCCCAGAGTACTCACCTCTGGAAGGATAAGGACATGCTAGAGGTGGTGTAATGAAGGGTTACTAGGTTAATACAGGGCCAGCTGGGCAGATCTTATGAACAGCAGCTAAAGGCTCAAAACATGTACCCTCTTGAAACCAGACGGGAGAGGGGTGATATGATAAAGACCTTCAAATTCAGGAAAGGAATACATAAGGTGTACTGCGAGGCATTACTTAGCATAAGCACAAATTCAAGATCACTGGGGCATTAGTGGAAACTGAAAGGGGGAAGGTTTAAGGGGATATGAAGAGTATTACTTTACAGAGAGGGTGGTGGAACCTAGGCACAGTCTGCCAGCCAAAGTGGTGCAAACCAAAACAATAAATTATTTCAAGCACAGTTTGGACAGAGTGAAGACTACGGCGGCTACTCAGAGTGATAGCGGCAAGGTGAAGATTTGGGGGAGGAAAGGGAGGGCTAGTGCCCTGGATGACAATTAGGTCCCAGAGTTAGATAGGAAACCACAGGCAGACTGGATGGACCCATGTTTTTTTTCTGCTGACACTGACTGTTTGTAACTGTCCATGCCAAGGGCTCTATACCCAGACTGAATAATGGGGGAAGAGGGGGCAGCCCTGTCAGGCTCCTCTGGTCAAATGGAACCAGACTGAAGGCCATTTACTCTGATCGGAGCCTGTGGGACAGCATAAAATTCCCGTATGCAGGTGAGAAAGGTTTTCCCAACCCATCTCTTCCAGAGTCCTGTATAGGAATCCCCTTTCCGCCCAGTCAAATGCCTTTTCAGCATCTATTAAGATTACCAGAGCCAGCTGACTGCACTTCTGTGTGGTAGCGATAATATTTAGAAGGTGCCTGATGATATCATGTACGAGTTTCCTACTGATGAACTCTGATCTGGATGAACCAGGGACCCCACACACCCCTGGAGCCTTTGGGCCAGGATGGGGGTAAAGATTTTTAGGTCTACACTGAAGAGAGAGGGGGGGCGGTATGAACCACAATGGGCTGGGTATTTGCCTGGTTTTGGCAATTCTGTAATCGGCACATATTGCTAGGAGGTCAGTACCCCTTCCCCTCCTGCACCTCTGCATGTCTCCACCAACAGTGAGCCCAATGTGTCTACAGCAGTCTTATAAAGTTCCAAGGTAATTCCATCAGGGCCTAGGGATTTCTCTGATTTTAAGGCTGAGATAGCAGTGTGGATCTCCTGTTCTGTGATTGGGGCTGCCATGGCCTCCTGCGCCTCCTCCATGAGCTTACTCATAAGTACCTTCTGGAAAAAGGCATCTAACTTCTCAGAATGGTTCACAATTGACTCCTGAGAGTAGAGGGCTTTATAAAATTTAGCAAAGTGGACCCCTTACTCATGATGCGCAGCACTGTGTGGCTCACTGCTTACTTGTGCAGCTGCAGGCCAGCAGCTTTCCTGCATGGTTGCCCACCTCATAGAACCTCTGTTTTGAGCATCTGATTGCTCCCTGTACCTTGTCTTCTAGCAATTTATTGAGCTTTGACCTGCAGGCCTCCAAGCGAGCCTTGACCTTCTCATTCAGCGCAATATTGTGATCAGCTTCCAGATCAAAGAGCTGTTCTTCCAACTGGAACTGCTCCTGTTGGGTCTCCCTTTTGCACCTGGCCGCAAAACTAATAACCCACCCTGTGAGCATGGCTTTTAGGCTGTCCCACCATGTCACTTTGTTGGGGTTCTCATGATGTTGGTGGCGTTATAATTATGTACAGTATTTCTGTCTCAACCATCTCTCAAAACTCTGTGTGATATAGAAGGGATACATTCAGTCTCCAATTTTGTAGATGTACAGGTTCGAGAGAAGTATATATCCAGAGTCACCGGAGTGTGATCTGATAGCGTGACCAACCCAACTGAGCAGCTCTCCACTGCACAGAGCCAGTTCGAGGGCATTAGAAAAAAGTCAATATGTGAGTATGTCTGGTGTGGGTGTGACCAGAACATACAGTCACACGCTGTGTGATGTAGAAATCTTCAGACCTCCACTAAACCGAGCTCCTGTGCCAACCTTTTCATGCATTAGGTACTCTGCTTGGTTGTGGCTGTTCCCCTCACCCTGATCTGTCTGTCTACTACTGGTTTCCTAACCCCACTAAAATCCACACTGACTAGGTACCAACTTTGCAGTTCCAGGTGATGCTATAACAGGGTAGACTACAGGAACTCTATGTTCTCCCACTCCACATTGGAGTATAAATGTTCAGAACTGTGCACAGAGTATCTCTGTATCTGCCCCGATTATTTTTTTCACATAAAACAGTGCACCTCATTCTTTCCTACCTCTTGTCCTTTCTTGTCTAGAAAGTTTAAACCCTTCCAGAGCAGTTTTGTCATCTGGTACCCATTCTTGCGGCCATATTTCATTAATGCCGGTTAAATCAAACTTGTTGGATGGGGCCTAGGCCTCATACTCCACAAAATAGGACTGGATGGTCCTTATATTTAAGCAGGCTGTCTGCCACCCCTTGACTGGCAGCTGAAAGCTGCCACAGGAATGAAAAGAAATGCCTCCACTATGTAGAGGCCCTGCATTCAGTTTAACAGCACCCAGTAAAATCAGCAGAGGGCAAAAATAAAGTTTATTAATTCTCCTAGTCCTGTTTTTACCCTGTCCCCTAGCTGAGTCACTAAGATTCAGTAATGTAGCCCCCCTTCCCCCAACTGTCTAGGGGCATGAATTTGTTGGAGATGAACTTGGGGAAATAGAAGTGACTACAACAATGCGAGACAACTTTGAGCCAGTACACCCAAACTAGAGAAAGAAAAATATGTGGCCTACCTCTCAATGACTTCAATTCTCCGTGCACTCTCAATTTTTACCTCTGTAAATGAATTCTGCCCTAAACCTCTTGCCACCAGATCCAGGACTTCCGATCAGTCTGCAATCTCTAGCTCGCCCTGGGATCCCGAGCCCCATGATCCCACAAATGATGGAGAACTTCTGAAATTACAACTCCTGGAATAACGTAAAAATAAGGGGCCTTTCATTTCATTCACCTCCCTTTTACTTAAATAGAGGAAAATCAGCACTCAATCTTCTTCCCAAACCGCTCTTTATTTTTTTGACTGTGCCCCAAATGATTCCGGGGCACAGGGATTCCATCTTACTCCAATGAAAATAAAGCAGCTCCATAGGGCTATTAAAACTTTTTACAATCTCACCCATGCTGGAACTCTCGAGCAGACACAAGATGGCATACAGGCAGTACAAGCAAGTTGTTTTGATTTCTGGAAGCTCAGATGATTTACCCAAGCAGAGCCTTCATTCCTGAAGAATCATCAGGCTCCTCTCTCACTGGCAGTGGTAAGCCAAACCCTGCTTTCTTTCTCTTTTTGATTACACATTCCCTGATCTCCTTCCCTGGCACTGGTCAGCTGCCCTATCTCTAGTGTGGGGAAATGAGCTGCTTCCCCTGGCCCCTGCACCTAGGCCCAAATTTCAAGGGGTCCCATGATTTTTCATTTCCGACCCAGGCCCTGTAATCCTTATCTTTTCTTTTCTGGTTTGAGCCTGAACCCCCCGGTGTACCAACCACTCCCACACCGGTACTGTGCCTCCTACAGTCTTCACTCTCCCACTCCCACTGGTGCTGAGGCCTTTGATATGACCCAAACCCAATGCCCAAATGCACCGCTGAGCTACCCTGCCACTAGAGGGGCCTGGGCCCTGCCACCACCCTGGCCCTACGAGCAGTTTGCATTCCTCGCTCGGCACCCATGGAGTCCTTTCTCTCTAAGGGGCCCCATGGCCCCAACCTCCTCTCCGCATCCCTGCCATCACATCCTGGGCTTGAACTAAGCTCTAACCAGGAGCTGCCCTCCAAGGCCTGTTCTAAAGACCTGTGACCCGCCTGGTCCTGAAAATGCTAGCATCCCAGGACCTGCCCCTCTTAGCAGGCTCCTTTTTGTAGGTGAAAGGCAATCCTGGCCCCCTCCACACCTGGGCTGCCCTGCCATGCCAGGTGCAGGAGGGGACCTCTTCCACTAGCCCCTCCTCTGTTGGGACCCTGCCACAGTTCACACAGCCCTGGCAGCCCAAGTTACACCTGCACGGGATCCAAAACGGGGCTCCTGCCTATCTCTGCCCACTCAGTAGGCTTCCCCATCCAGATGATGCAGTTAGGCTAGCTGACCATCCTCCCTCAGAGCTCCCATCCCTGCTCCTCACTGCCAGATCATTGAAGAGGCCATCCCAACTACTGACTTTGGGAGGATTCCCCCCACAGGCCTAGCCTAGACCGTCGAGCTCCCACCTTGCCTGTCTCTCCTGCTCTTCCAGCTGCTCCCTCCAGCCTTAGGCCTACTGCCCAGGCTGGAAAATGACCCAGAACTTCCTGTTTCCTCTGCTTTTATAACCTTCTCTAACTGTCCTCTGCTGCCACCTTTAGGCATCCAGCAGGAATTAACCCCCAGCGCAATAATAAATTCCTAAGAGCAGGGGGTAGGGGGTGGAAGGGGGTCCCTAGTAGGAGTATAAGCCCCTCCAAAGAGAGGGGGATTACACTAAGATTCACTAAGACACTGTAAGAAGCAAAAGGTGTAAGCCCATGTGACGTGCCTGTCAATTACCCATAATAATATAATGGAACACCGAAAAGCATGAACTTGTCTAACCTATTTTTAAAAATATCTCTTGAATCACTGACAATTACATCTGTTGGTAGAGAATTCCAAGGTCTTATAATCCTTTGAGAGAAATAATGTGCTCATTTTTTTGACATACGACTATGGTTTAACTGTAATGGATAACCCCGGGTGTTAATATTAATTTGTTTAAATTCTAGACTGGTTTCAGACATAAGGTAATCATCAGAAATAATATCCCAGGCCAGTAAAAGATCTTACTTATTTACAAACTTAATGAGGAGGGAAGAGTGACCCACATTGGTTTGTTATCCACCTATTCATTAAAATCAGGGAATTTGAAACAGACGGCATAAAATCAATCATCAGTATTTGTACCTACAATGTTGAAAATTAAGCTCCAACACAAACACTAATCATAGGGCCTGTGATCACCCATGGTAACAGCTCAAGGGCCAAATACAATCCCCAAACACAAGGAACAAAAACAATCCCCAAACACAAAGAAAAAAAATTCCCAAACATAAGGAACAAAAACAATCCCCAAACACAAGGGACAAAAACAATCCCCAAACACAAGGGACAAAAACAATCCCCAAACACAAGGAACAAAAACAATCCCTAAACACAAGGAAAAAAAAAATCCCCAAACATACGGAAGTTCTTCACCCACATAGTTGCTGCATAGGCTGTGGTGAGCTTATTACAATTCTTTAAGGGCGATCTCTGTGTTCTACAGACGTGCCATATATAACTAATTGCTCAGCCATTGGGTTGACTAGATCAAATGCTCCTGAAAGTACAGACAGTGCTTCACCATTGGTTATCATTGCAGCCTGGAACTCTGCTTCCTCCAGGCTAAGGAAAGCAATGCAACAAATTTGCCCAATGGCCCTTTCTTTAGCGGTGTAAAGCTTTCAGCTCGGTGGAAAAAGAAGCCTTCTTCCTTTTCTGCAGAGTTTTCTGGACTCAGTTCAATCCTTTCATTGTCTGTTTTCAAAGAAAAAACAAAGGGCGTTAACGAGATGTGCTCTTGTGTAACTCTCATCTAGCAACTATTCCGGATCTCTTCACGGCCACATAACTGCCCTTGTACCTTTTTTATGAATTCTACAAAATTTGGAAAGTGCTCCACCCTATAACATAGGTGTGTGCCTGTCAATCAACTTTCAGATCTCATGCATAGTGCACAGCTGGGTTATAACTAGACAGCATTCACAATTTAACTCATTGATTTTGTTTTTGTAAATTTTCACCCAAATCACAGAATTTTATAAGCATTTTATGAAGACAGTATCTGGCAATTTTTCACAGGCATGGAGGTCAGTAATAACATCATCCTAAGTTTACTGTATAATATCTTTGAGTTTGGATTTTTTAAGAAAGAAAGATCAGTCTCCCACCCATGTATTATTTTCACAAGTTTGAAATAGGGGGTTACCTTTCATGATCTAACAGCAGTTAAATTGTTTTGCTAAAATATATTTGATTCTCGTGATGTTCTATAAATAATAGCAAGGAATGTCTAGGGATTTTCCATTGAGTCTTAAGTGCCCTGACATGCTAAGTAATCAAAATCTCAGATGCCTTATAGACAAATAAATAAATAGGTTCTGACAAATTGTTGTTCATTGCTTCCATAAGTCACAGTTTTGGCAATTATTTTTCCTTCTAAAACTAGTTTAGTCCAACATTAAGATGAATCATGGGCAGTGTTCCATGTGAAAATTTTACCTCATTAGTGGAAGCAGTGACCACACACTGTGCTCAACAGCAGCACCTACCTTCTCAGTTCTCTGGGTGGAGCATGAATTTGGTAGAAAGACCGTGGCATTATCAGCACCAGACACTTGGAAGAACCTCCCTGTTCAGCTGAGGAATGTTTCCAGCTTGTGCATATTCAGGTGGATCCAATCTTTTCTGCCACCTTCAAGCCCCTTGTATTTGTTTTGCTCAGTATCCTCCTCTGCCTGTCCATGATCTTGTCACATACCAATGCGCTTGGTCTTCACTTGCTCCCATCACACTTTGTTCGCTTGCTCTGATTACTGTTTGGATGTACTTACCTTTACAGTTTGTTTTTTAGTTTTAGTTTTGTTTAGTGTTTTTACGTTCGCTTGCGTGCATGCGCAAGGAACGTCTTGGGAGAATGGGACACTTTGGAGGTGTGCCCCTCTTGTGCAATCCCCTGCTCCGTTGAGCAGGTGTGGCGGTCCTGCACCAATCGGATGCGGTGCTGTGTATGACAGCGGTTGTCTTCTCTTCAAAGAAAACCACCGCTGAGTGCTGGCAGCGCATCACGCCCCCCCCAAATCTTTGGTGCCACGCTGGAGCCCACCCCAGGCGTGGCAAACGTTCATCTCATCTGCGGCAAGTGCCCAATCCCCCATCGGCTCCACCTCCCAAACAGCTTTCCCTGCTTCCAGCTGGGCCACCCAGTGTGACAAGCGTCCAGCGTCGTCTTTTTTTTTAAAAACCTGTAAATTAAAAATGGTCCCACGAGCTTCTCCCTGGCCTCCCTCCCACAACCCACACCCACCCACGCCAGACCGCCCTTCCCACCCCCTCACACCCCATACTTACTCCAGAGCTCAGCGACGATCATCATTGACCGGGAACACGCCTACAATCTTCAAAGGCGATCATGAACTGAGGAAATGCCGGTAAGCTGTATAATGGGCTAGATGGGGTTTTTCAACTTTGTTGCATATCTCGAGCATTTTTGGAATTTTGCACCAAATTTTCAACATGGGTTTTGGGACCCCATCTCATGAATTCTGTCACTGTCATGGCGTTATTCGGGGCCGAAGGGTGATTTCGCAGTCACTGCGGGAAATCACCTTTTAACAAACAACTAAATGACAGTTTCAGCATTCATAAGGTGGGCTCTCAAAGCCTACTTGAAAAATTTGCGGAAAAATCAAACTTACCATTTACCTAACGTGCGCGCAGTTCCTATGCACGCCGTTGGTTTGCTAATTTTCAATATTTCTACTCCAGATTTTCAACATTGCCATTTTACCACACCTTCTTATGAGTAGTACAGCTGTCATTTTTCACATCTCACCCAAAACATGTTTCCACCCATGTAGCACACAATGGCGCAGTCGGTGTGTGAAATCAATGTATGGGACACATTAAGAAAATCACAGTGACACTGTTCATGAGCAGAGGTCTTAAAATGGCTATGTTGAAAATTTGGTGAAAAAATTCCTAAAAATGACTGTTTTCTGACGTGGATTGCGCAGTTCCTTGCACGCTCATAACTTTGCAAATTTTCAATATTTTCACTCCAGATTTTCAACATTGCTATTTTACCACACCTCCTCATGAGCAGTATAGCTGTCATTTTTCACATCCTGCCCAAAACGTGTTTCCGCCCATGTAGTGCACAATGGCGCAGTCAGTGTGCGAACTCAATGTTTGGGACACATTAAGAAAATCACAGTGACACTGTTCATGAGCAGAGGTCTTAAAATGGCTGTGTTGAAAATTTGGTGAACAAATTCCTAAAAGTGACTGTTTTACGAGTGTGCGTTGTGCAGTTCCTATGCACGCTCGTAAGTTTGCGAATTTTCAATATTTTCACTCCAGATTTTCAACATTGCCATTTTACCACACCTCCTTATGAGCAGTGTAGCTGTCATTTTTCACATCTTGCCCAAAACATGTTTCCGCCCATGTAGCGCACAATGGCACAGTCGGTGTGCGAACTCAATGTATGGGACACATTAAGAAAATCACAGTATCACTGTTCATGAGCAGAGATCTTAAAATGGCTATGTTGAAAATTTGGTGAAAAAATTCCTAAAAATGACTGTTTCACGAGCGTGCATTGAGCAGTTCCTACACACGCTCGTAAGTTCGCGAATTTTCAACATTTTCACTCCAGATTTTCAACATTGCCATTTTACCACACCTCCTTATGAGCAGTATAGCTGTCATTTTTCACATCCTGCCCAAAATGTGTTTCCGCCCATGTAGCGCACAATGGCGCAGTCGGTGTGCGAAATCAATGTATGAGACACATCAAGAAAGTCACAGTGACACTGTTCATGAGCAGAGGTCTTAAAATGGCTATGTTGAAAATTTGGTGAAAAAATTCCTAAAAATGACTGTTTTACGAGCGTGCGTTGCGCAGTTCCTACGCATGCTCGTAAGTTTCGCAATTCTTCAATATTTTCACTCCAGATTTTCAACATTGTTATTTTACCACACCTCCTTATGAGCAGTACAGCTGTCATTTTTCACATCCTTCCCAAAATGTGTTTCTGCCCATGTACTGCACAATGGCACAGTCGGTGTGTGAAATCAATGTATTTATTTATTTGTTTTTAACCAGGTATAGCACACTAAGCTGAAAGCTTTTTTACAGGAGCAACCTGGGAGCACAAGGAGGTTAAGTGACTTGCTCAGGGTCACACAGTATACAAGTGGAAGCTGTGGGATTCAAACCCAGGTCTGGTCTGCTGGATGTCACCAAATTTGCAGCTCAGAGCCTTAGACCACTGCGCTATACTGCCTCCTGGGGACACATTAAGAAAATCACAGTGACACTGTTCATGAGCAGAGGTCTTAAAATGGCTATGTTGAAAATTTGGTGAAAAAATTCCTAAAAATGACTGTTTCTGGCGTGCATTGCAGTTCCTCATGCCTTTCGTAAGTTCTTATTTTCAATATTTGCACTCAATGACTTCCAAATACCTAAACAGCACATAGAAGCAAGCAACATTCGGCCTTGACAAATGCTTGTACTTCTTTGTCACTGATTTTTTTAAGCCATGTCCAAGTGCCAAATACCACTGCAAATACCTGCAAGCGAACGTTCGGCATTGACAAATGCTTGTTATAAGCATAATTTAGCAAATATTTTGTCACATGTGTACAAGCAAAAACAAACACAACAACAAACAAAGATGGCAGTAGAGTTACAAATATCACAGTGTGCAGATCACGTATGGTTTGCAAAGGTACACACCCACACACACAGCTACTGTAGGTATCAGCCTATCTGGCACACTAGTCTTTACCCCTCTCATCTTTGCCTCCCACCTCATAACTTACATTATTTATTTCAAGGTACAAAATTAGGGTCCCTTGCCATAGCAAATAACAGCCACCTCTGATGTTTATTTCTGCATTTTTCATCCTGATCTCTGATAGCATATGTCATTGTTTCTAATCCATATGTACCATTAACCAAAGTTACCCATTCATTAACTGTAGGCATCTCCTATGACAGCCATTACTTCATAATACACTTTTTGGCTAGTGTAAGGAGAATCCTCAATAGGTATTTGTTAGCTGTGTCCCACAGAGCTTGTGGATACAGAGAGAAGAGGAACATGGTGTCCGATAAAGAGAGAGTTAGGTTAAACATTTCCTCACGGGCTCACTCAATAGCGTTTAGAAATGGTTTTAGTTTGAGGCAGGACCACAAAAATGTGGAAATGCTCCACCTACCTTCCCCACACTCTCTCCAGCATTGGATTGAGATAGCCATTCTCTGGTGAATCTGCTGGACTGGTTTTAGGACATATCTAATCAGACATTTCCAATTAAACTGCCACCAGGACATGGAGGAAGATATTTTATGTGTATTAATACTGTTGATTTTCCACTACTCAAGGTCTAGTGTGTGCACCAGTTCATGATTCCATTTATGAAACATGTTTAGAGGCAGTGCACTTTTCAGTTCAATAAGTAAAGCTGGGAGATAAGGCAGGAAGTACCGATGTCTGGTAAGGCATTTCTCACCAAGAATATCAGAGGATTCCTGGAGTCCAGCATTGGACCATGCTGTATCCAGTCTGTCAGATATGCTCTGACCTGAAAGTACCAGAACATATCTGAATGAAGGAGGCCAAATCCCTCCTGGATCATCTGAAAGGTTTTAACCACCCAACTCTGCAAGAATTGGAAGGGTTATTTTAATCTCTATAATGCCAAGTTTTGAATTTGGCATCTAGGTTGGTTGGAGAGAAATCTATGAGGAGGTAGTGAAGGACAAGCCAAAGAAGCAGTTTCTTAAGGTTGGAATACATTATCCAATTCCTTAATGCCATCGAGGCAATGCACAAAAGATGATGGACAAGAAGTATGTAATGGGAAATCTGCCAGTCAAGAATCCCCTTCTTTTGGTGCCGATCTGTGGATCTCTGCTCTCTCTCTAACTGCACGCATAATTATGCCCAGCTGTTCTGCAACCAGTAAATTACCAGCTGTAGTTGTGCTGTCTCATAGTAGAGGTGCAAATTCAGATGGGTCAAGCCTCCATGCTCCTTTGGCCTGCAGAGTGTATCGCAACTGATTCTTGGGTATGACCCAGCTAGATAAAACTAGAAATCATTTTCTGCCATGATACCCACTGAGCCATCGGTACTGGGAGAGCTATCATCCGAAAGAAATACAAAAATTTAGGTGAAACCATAATTTTGATAGTTGCCACTCTTCTTTCCAGGGTGAATGGCAAGACCGATCATCTATGCAGGTCAACTTTCAGTTGTGTCTGTAGTGGGTATAGTTTGCAGAAAATAGTTGGGAGATAGAGCTGGTGAGTCACACTCCCAAATATTTCATATGGCTCAGCCCTCATCATAAGAGGAATCGTGAAATGAGGGTGGCTGTCAGATCAACATTTTTTGCCAGCCCCTCTGTCTTTTTTTTATTATGTTTGTACCCTGACAGCCTACTGTAAGTCTATAACTGGCTCCAGGCAGCAGGCAGGTTCATTTTGTGGCTGGTCAGATACAACATAAGATCATACATATGCAAAGCTATGTGGTGTTCTGAACCATCTGCTTCCTGGAAGCCCTGGAGGGAAGTACTGTATGTTGTCTGATCCCCTACACCAGGGGTTCAATGTATAGGGCATAGAGAAGAGGGGAAGGGGTAGCCCTGTTGGGTGCCCCTTTGCATGTCAAACATAGAGGGTAGTTTAGTTTTTATTGCACAAAAGATCCTTTAGGCAAGCGCCTATTTTCAGAGAATCTAGAGTCATGCATCATTTACATATAGATGCACTTTGTTCAAGCTTAAAGAAACTGAACTTAGGAATATAGATAACTTACAACTAATTATACATTGCACAAGATGATAATAAACAGTGTTCAAAAACTTACAAGCAGTACACATGATACATTGTCAAGTTCCATCAATGTTAAAGCAGTTACATGAGTTAGAAGCATTAAGTAAGTACAATAGCTGATCTTTGAAGGAGGAGACCATTTCACTCCTCTTAAATAGGTCTGTGGAAGCATTCCATAATTTTGCAATCCTGTAGGAGAAAGAGTTTTGGCCAACTGAGGGTTTTCTGTATGACAGTAATAAAGTATTCCATGCTATGCCCCTTGTAGAGTATTTGTTGTCAGTGTACTTGAACCTGAATTGCAGAGCCAGGGAGAGCAACCCAAGTAACACTTTCTCAGTCATCATCATGGTATGAGATTGCTCCTGCAGGCTAAAGTTTAGCCATCCCAAAGTACGATGAAGGATACATGTGTGGGTGCCTAGTATGAGGTCCAGTGTAAAGCAACAGGCCTTATTCAAGAAAGTGAGATGAAGTCAGAGATGCAAAAAAAACAGAAGGACTGGAAAGATGTAAAAAGTAGATTAGGTTAAAAACTGTTAAAAAGAATGATGAATATTATTCATTTATAAATAGAATGGGGAGAATTTGGAATATACTACCAGCTGAAGTGGTAAATAGTAGAACACTGACAGAATTTAAGGGAAAGATTGACAAATATATAATGGGAACTGGATCAATGAGTACCCACTGAGGTGGGAAACGGTTTATATGGACATGATGTCCTCTACTGTTCTACAACCAAGTATAGAAACCAAGTACAAATGTTTTACCCTAGATGGACACTATCATTCTCCGTGCCATAGACCACAGTGCTGTAATCAGTTATGCTAAGGATAACAACACAGAACCAACAGGTTTTTGAGTTTCCAGAAGGAGATTCCTTCTGTTATGGTACAGGAGACAAACCATAGAGTGTATGACCCTAGTCAGGGGATCAGTGTGGTCAGTCAAAGACAGCATGCTGTCAGGATACATCCCTAGATATTTGAAATTCCAAGGACAGCTCCAAACGGTGTGCGGATGTTAAAGGGAGGGGAGGATTCTAGTTTACTACAGGCGCCAAAAAGCATATATTTACTTTTCTTTGCTAGTAGATTCTATGCAAACCAGGACTGGATAGAGTGAAATACTTGTTGTAGACTCAGTCGTAGCAGATTTTGGTTTTAATCTCTCTTTGCCTTGTATATTGTAGCCTGGATACAACTATTCCTCCTGGACTGTGTTAACCTGTTCACTGCTGCTGTCCTCCCCAGACCCCCCATGTGAATTAGGTGCTGCATCTTCTGGGAACATCTCAGTTGATGTAATTTCAAATTAATTAATGAAATGGAACCTGCTGCTAACCTTAATCATACTGAGGAATGCCTTCTAACACAAGTAAATGTGCAGTTATACATTTGGGTAAAAACAATAAATGGCTTAATTATTCGCTACAGGGAGGACCACTGGGGGAGTCTAAATACAAAAGGAACCTAGGTATCATCATAAATTCTGAGCTCAAAAGAAAGAGTCAGTGTCAAACGTTACTTAATAAATCAAATTTTATATTAATCAAACTAAAAATGCACTTTATTCACAGTTCAGGAAAGGCACTTTTACCACTTTACAGCACTCATGTAAGGCTCATAACAGGCTATTGTTTGCAGTATTGGGGAGGTGTACATATCAGTGAAAGGGCCCAAAGAGATAGTATACAAACAAAAGCAGCAATAATGATGTATGGGCTTTTAGATCCTGGCTATGAAGATGAAGAGAGATTAAGTGATCTAAACCTTGATAGTCTAGACAAAAGAAGATTAAGGAGTGACTTATTAAGGTATGTAACAGCCCTTTGACTCATCTTGGTTGTTCCGGAGCCCTCAGGTCCACCAGGTACACACCTCCGTGGGACCTGGCATGGGTTCCGTAATTGGACAATAGGTTGGTGTGGTGCCTCCACCTGGAGCAGTGGCAGGGAATATCTATAGACAATTTGCAGGTTACCACCTCCCAGGAAATAATAATATCTGCTCCACAGTACATTTTCCTCACACCAGTGGCCCACTTTACAGTGACACCATGACAGCAAAACCCAAAAACAGACCATGACAGCGACAGTCACTGCAATGGTCTGTTTTCACCAACATGGCTTCTCCCAATGTTCAGCCCCCTCCCTGAAACAACTCCAACCTGGAGTTGATTATATTTAAATGTGGGGGTCGTGGGGGGCAGAGCCCCCCTCATAGGGGGTGCGGGAGGCATAGCCCCAAGCAAGGAACACTTTCTTTTGTGATGGCAGAATACCGGGTGTCGGTATTGTGCCATTGCTGTGTGGGACAACAGCAAATTTACTGTTGACCACAAGTGGTGCTTGCTCTCCAAACTACACCAGTCCTCTCTTACACAGTAAATGGAACCCACAAAGTCACAGCCACAGGAATTAACATGCAAACAATAGTGAGATTTATTTGAGGGAAGGGAAAAAAGGGAAACAGCAAACAGCACAATCACTTGAATCACTTTAAACCCCCAAGTGATAAGCTTACTTCCCACCTTAGGGTGCACCCTAGAATGTCCTCTGATGCTGTGGGTACCTCACCAGACAGTGATGCAGGCCTGAGAACTTTTGTTGGGGCTCAAATAACTTTAAATGTGTTCCACTTTAACCAAATGACATGGGCAGAACTTTTACTTGGAACAGTCCAGCCCAGGACTTACCCCCAGTAAACTAACTAGCTAGCTAGCTGATAAAGACTCCCCAAAGCCACAGCCTGGGGTACTTGCAGTTCAGAGGTACACTGGGGGGGTTGGATGATTGAGATGCAATCTGACTGGCAGTTGTATGGTACCATGGAGGTATCCAGATGATGTAGCACCAAGGCTGTAAAACTGGAGAACTGGAAAATTGAAGAAGCTGTTCTTCACCTGCCTGGCCTTGGCAACTTTGCCTGGAGGCCTTTGTAGACAGTTTTCACCAGGCAGGCCTCTTGATGTCTTTGACTGCTGGTCCTCCTCCTGTTCTTCAGTCTAGTGATTAATGGACGTAGACCCCTAGTCCCCTCTGTTGCACTGCATCTTGGAAAGGTAGTGACAGCTGGGCTTTTACACAGTCCTTCAACCCAGTACACTCGGTCTTGATTTCCCTGGTCACTGAAAGGCTGGCCCTTTCTCAGCCCCTGGCCACAGCACACTCAGGCACTCCACTTGCTGGACTTTTCACTCACCACAATTACCCCACCAAGGGGGAACACAGTAACTCCATCTCTTTCACAGAGTACAAGTCCTAGAAACACCAGGCAAACACACACACACACACACGCGCACACACACACACACACACACACACACACACAGTTTGTTTCAGCTCATGCACAGCTTCCAGATGACTCTTTCTCTCTCTCTCTCTCTCTCTCTCTCTCTCTCTCTCGCTTGAGTACTATGGATCCTGGTTCTCTACAGACACTCCTAACATGGTTCTACTGATTCTGCTACAAACCTCTACCTTCACAACTTGCTGTGCCTTCCAGAGGCTGGGCTGTGAGGGCCTGAGTGCAACTCTGGATGGGGAAGTCCACACATCTGCTTTCCACTTTCATTCTGGCTGCTCTCCCCTTTGCAGGCTGTCAGTTCTATTTATCTCATTTTCACAGCCCTCCCTTGATTGGCTGCAACAGTCCCAGGCTTTTCAGTGCCCTTTGGCCCCAATCCCAGCAGCCCCTTGTTTTCTGTAGTCCCATGGAGACTGCCATGTTGGTGTATATCAGCCCAAAACAATCCCATTCATGCTGTTTAATACATATGCCCTTAGGAGGGCTGAAAACAGTTCCCCCAAAACTGGAGGTTTTCTGGTTTCTGTTTTACTCAGTCTCTGGCTCCCCTGCTTTTCCTAGAGCTGGGGATATACGTTATTAGCGGCCGCTTGGCCAAAACCGCTAATGGAGCTCTGGCTCCTTTAAATTTTCTGACTTCTGTGGCCGTGCATGTGCAGAGGGAGTGCAGCCACCATCTTTTTTATTTACATTTGTAGTGGTCTGGCTTTCTTGCCCTCACTGGACTGCCACAAGGCCCCCACAAATGCATAGAGGTGTGGAAATAAAATTGGACCCCATGCCTCTCTCAAAACTTGGGCCAGGGTCACAGGATGGCCATGGCCACAGCCGTGGAGCACCAACAGGGTTGGCTGGCTCAAATCCCACCAGGGCCACTGTTAGGGGACAGCGGTGAGGGTGCCGGGGCCATAGTCCCTTACAGGTAAGCCCATTACAGATTACAGATATAATAACTGGTGACCCCCTATAATGACTGGATATGCACCACTGATAAAATGCTGTAATACCCCACTGAATTCTGTAATAACTCGATAGCAGGTCATTATGGCATTTTTCTCCTTGTGTTACTACTTGCAATTTCAAGATCTGTGGTTCCTCTGCAACCACTGTGGGTCTAATGACAGTAGTTAGAATCGTCAGACCATAAATAGTCAGTTTACTTCTAGTTTAACATATTTCAATATTCAGCACTAATTCTGTGAAGTTAACTGTTTTACACCATAACGTCAAAAATAGAAAGCAAAAGCCACTCACTGTGGTGGTTGCTGAGGGACACGCTCTCTCACAGAAATACAGCTTACCATTTTTCTCTCTCTATTGAAACCTTGCACCAGTTATTAAGAAAAAATAATACCTTTGAAAGGTTTGTTTTATTAGGATTTTTTTACACACTATCGATGTTTGATAATCTCATAAACCCCTTTAGCTTCACTATCAGGGTTTATGGATTATCACATACATTGGGTGTGTGAAAAATCCTCATAACACACAACTGCACTGGCATTATTGTCTACATAACAGCCATACTGATAGGTTCATACAGCAGAATGGAGAAGTTGTCCCTGTGTGCTCGACATCCTTTTGTCGCTGGAACCCTAACTGATGCACAAACAACATTTTTTGCCAAGAATTTCAAATAAATACAGCTTGTTACAATTATAATGTGTAGATACATAAGATGAGATAGCTAATAAGCTCACCTTTAAATGAACAATTTATCATAAAACTGAAACATTTCTGAAAACAGGTAAAAAGTAAAAACAGTTCATCCAGATGTTATATGGCTTAGATTTGTACTAGTTTGGTTTCAGTTCTTAATGGTACTGTAAGAAAGAGTTCCACATTTTCTCAAAGTAAACAGGTTTGTTAAGTAAATTACATTGCATTCTTTCACTGTTAGCCATGGTACTCATCACATTAACCATTAGTTCTCACGCTTTTTGATAGTGAGCCTCCCCCAAGCCATGAAAAAAATTTCGAGCCTCCCTCAAATTTGGAAAAAATCTTGGCCCTCCCCACAGAAAAAAACAAATTCTATTTTGCACAGTACACCGGGAATAAAGTGAAACTAATAAAGTTAGCTGAGTATATTCTCTTTTTATTCATCTTATTGCTCTCTACCCCTGACCTGGCACCCCAGGTGATACTTGTCACTCCACTTTTCTGACTCTTGGGCCCTTGTTATCCTGTTTCCCCTCTGTCTGGAACAACTAACCTAGCCACTTCATCTCTCCCCCTCTTTCCCTGCAGTTAGGTAACTTCCAGTACACTTACCTCAGGTCACACCTGAAAACATGCATCAGATCACTGTGCCTTTCCAAGTCACTACTTTGCATATAAATACCTATTATAGAAACAAGCCTTGAGTCAGTATGCCTTCCCCAGGCATTAATTTACATATAAATACATACCTATAAACAAGCTTTGGCTCAGTGGGGACTTTCTGGTCACAAATATGTGGATAAGTAAAGAATCTCACCTGCAATTATCCATATTTAATTTGTTTTATCCTTTCACACAAAATAGCCAAAACTTAAAATTTAAATACTGTACATTCTCAGACTTGATTGGGCCTCCCCTGGAACAATTTGGGGCCTCCCTTGGGAGGCTGGCCTCACCATTTGAGAACCACTGCATTAAACTATTCTGTTATAGAGGGAACTCTCTTCACTTTCCAGTTTTACAAAATTAATCTTTTATATTCTAATGCAGCAGCTAGAATGCAAAGTCGAAGTAAGCGAGTAAGATTCAATAGTTTATCTGTTTCCTAGAGTAGAAAGGACAGTGACATGTAAAATATCCAGACACAATGCATGAATGGATTCCCAGACTTTAAATATTTCAGGACATTTCCATAATAAATTACTTAAATTAACATCCTCACTGCCACATTTCCAGCAAGTGCCCTGTTTATAATAACCCATGTCTTTAAGTTGCTCGGGTGAGTAATTGTGATGAAGCTTTGAGTTGTGTCAGCCTGACTTGTACTTCCCTACAATACATGTAAGCATTGTCCCAAAGTTTAGACAAGTCTTCCGCTATCTATAAACCAAAATCTTGCTCTCACTTAGCCCTAGCTGAAAGGGTTGTGTGCCCTTCAGTCTCTGAGATAACTCTGTATATTATTTATTCATTTATTTTTATTTATTTAAAATTTGGTGACCGGGAAAGGCACACTGAGCAGAGACTCATTTCTAGGTGCCACCTTGGTACAAAGTACAATACAGGAATAAAAGAAAATGTTACAATACAATTGAATAAAATTGTTTACAGGAGAAATTAACTGTTTTAGGTACAAACGATAACAAGGTAGGATGCTTGAGTAAAATAAGATTCATTCAGGTAGGTCACACAAAAAGAAAAACTAAATTAGGCAAGGATACAATGCATGACAAGCAGTAGCATAATTAGATACTTTTGGTCCCGATGGGACCTAGAGCAGGCAGTAATGGAGCTTGAGATCAGGAGGGAAGTCAACTCAGACTGAGCTGACCTGTGAGACGCAGGCGGGGACCTATAATGGAGGCACTAAGGAAGATGGAGAGGGAGTGGGGGTTGAGAGTGAGTTAGGAGCAATGTGGGCACAAAGGGGAAGGGAGAAAAATCTGAGAAGTCTTTTGAGGGATGAGAGAAGGAGGCAAGGCAAAGGTTGGAGGGAAGGTTTTCGAGAGAAGGGGGAACCGGTATGAGAAGGCAGATTGGCCAGCAGTGGAGTGAGGGTGGAGAATGGAGAAGGTGCGCCAGTCCCTATGATGTTAGGAGTAGGTAGTGGGTTTGGCTGGAGTGAGGCAGAAAGATAAGTAGGGGGGAGGGAGCCAAACCAAAACTTAGCAACTAGAGAGGTACAGTGGATCAACCTCCTATGGGAAAGCAGAGCTAGTGAGAGAGGACCATAGAGGAGATAGTGATGGATTAGAGGGGGAGAGGCAGTGGCAAAAAGAATTGAATAGGGTGTCAAGTTTGGCAAAGGAGGAGGCAGGGGCAGTGCCATAGACAATGTTGGCATAGTCCAGGACTGGCAAAATTGTTCTGAGTACTAGTTCACACCTAGTTGAGAGGGGAGGCTGGCTTTATGGCGGTACAGGACAGCAAATTTGGGCCGGGGTTTGGCACAGATGGCGTCAACATGAATAGAGAAATCAAGGTGGCTATCCAGGTAGACATCCAGGTATTTGAAAGTGGGGACTATCTCGGGGGGACCTGTCTAGGGTGGTGATTGCTGGGGGGGGGGTCAGGGAGCTTGGAGCCAAAAAACATGGTGACAGTCTTTTTGGTGTTGAGTTTAAGTTGGTTTCACTGGAACCAGGACTGTATCTTGTTAAAGTTGTCTTGGAGATTGTGGAGGACACAGTCCTGGGATGGGCCAGAGGTGAAGATGACAGTGTCATCCACATACATGTGAATATTAGATGAAAGACAGACAGAGGGGAGGTTATTTAGAAAAAGAAAGAAGAGGATGAGCCAAGGATAGAGCCCTGAGGAACCCCAGAGAGGATGAGGAGGGGGTGGAAAGGGAATCACATATCTGGACTGATTGTTGTCGATTATGGAGGTAGGAATGAAACCAGTCAAATGAAAGGCTTGCCTGTAGTTCAGTGGCCAAGCAGCCAGCCACTCCCACTTCCTGAGCTGTATAAGCTGTTCCTCTAAGCCTCACTGTGAAGCATTTTTTCTTTGCAGCTGAAGGCTCTGTCGGTTTGTCCTCTGAGCTGGTTGGGCCTCCCTGGCTGGCTGGCCCCCCGCTGCTCCTGCTTGTCTCTGCTGGGCTTCTGTGTTTATTTCCTCCTTCTGGTTTGTATTTTGCCTTCAGCTGTGTGTGCTTCCTTTCTTTTTGGGGGGGCTTTTTTCAGCTCCTAGCATACTGCTACTTCTGAGCTCATATTGCTTGCTTTCAGTTACAACTCTCAAAGTACTTGCACTGCAACTGCAAACCTAATCAGAGCTCATGCTACTGCTTTTGGTTACCTACAATTGTAGCCTCTGCTGTTTACTTTACTTACTATTGTACCCAGTGCTTGTGTTTTTACACTATGCTCACCATGCTCAAATTACTGCAATGCAACTGCTATTATTATCTATGTGTTTCAGCTCATCCATAGCTGCTCCATGTTGAATACTTAATTCTTTTCACCTGACACAGTTTACTCTGACCCTAGCTGTGCTGCTCATTTTGCTCTCATTCTACTTGAGCTTCATTGCACTGCCTGACTACACCTGCTTTCAAAGCATTTGTCTCCAAGTTTCATTGCAGTTACAACTCTGAGGTGAGCTAACTAAGCTCCTGCTGAGGCTGTTAATATACAGTAGCTTTGTTATTAAATCTTGCCTTACCGAAGAAAATCCTCAGAGTGTTTGTCACCTTGATTTGGCTATTCATGTCTGGCTGGCTTGCCCCCAATTCAATGCTGTTTAATTGCTCTACAGTATGTTATACAGGTCCACCTATCACTACTACTGCTTACTGACCTATTAGGTCCACACTTGCTTACTCAACCATTGCTCCTTGCTTACGCAAACCATTGCTTCATGCCTACTGTCATCCCCTCAGCTTCAGCCTGGGATTCTGCTGCACTCAATCTGCATTCAGCCTTGCAAGGTCTCAGCTCTCAAGGCTCATTACGATCTCAGCATGCCGTGCTCATTCAGCTCACCAGTTTTTCAGCTCTCAGTAACTTTCTGGGGCATGCCAGCCATTCTATTCTGGCACAGGGTTCCTGCAGCCGACGGTCTCACTCTGCTTTAGTCCACATCTCAAGCATGTCCAACTTGGAGTGGGATCCTTCTTACCTGGCCCATAGCTGGGAATGTCCTAACCCCGGGCTTGGCTTTAGCTGCCTGCTACGTGACAACAGCTCCTGGTGTAGAATTTAGGACTAGCAGTGAAAGGCGGTTACGATGATCTCCTTTTGCTCTAGTGTTCCACTATATAGTGTTTCCCTAGCGAGGCACCTTCACCGCATCCTCCCTACGACTACCTCTGGTTCGCCTGGTTTGATTTAGGGAGGGTAGGCCAGGTGAGTGCCTCAGCAGTTGTTGCTCTCCTCCTGTGCCTTGGATGCATGTATTATTGCAGAGTTTTCTCACAACCTTCCGCGGCGTTCCCGCTAGAGGGTTTGAGTGAGAGCCTTCCTCCAAATTGGAATATTTTCCACCTCCCTTTAATTGGGTTTTCCAAATTGCAGCTGTAGAGCCGTCACTAAATAAACTATCCCAAGCCTGGAGGGAATGCGACCTAGGCCTTGGATCTCCAGAGATTTCCTCCTCATGGGGGGGTTTCTCTCCTCCATTGCCTCAGGTCATAACACTTAGTTAGCTTAGTTGTTTCCCCTAGTTTCTTTAGGTAGGTTCCATTGTTGGATGGAGGTGGAAGATGTCCTGCCATTCTCTCTCTCCTTGGAGGATCCCCTACTCTCAAAGCAAACCATCAGTATCATGCTACGCAGACCTGGGCAGTCATTACGACTACTGAGCATCTCATTGCATTATCAAACTTCCTATACTTTACTACTACGTTACAGTTACTACTCCTATGTCACAGTTACTGCTTGCTCATGTGCTTCATGTTGCCTCCTTTATGGGGATGATACTACATTTCTTTTAGGGGATTCCTAAAGTACCTTTAGCCATGGGAACTGTCCTGTTGCACCTCTAGGGGTGGAACCCTCTCTGAGGGTTCCTTGCCTTCGTACCCATACAGTGTGGTAATTCCTCTGGAACAGACAGTGCGAACAGCCAAAACCAAACTAACACAGTTGCACAAGCATAACACTATACTGGCTGCATAGGCCAGTGAACTGCAGGTTTGGCAAGGCTGAAAGAAGTAAGTTTATGAAGAAGGAGAAGGTGAGAGACAAAGTCAAAAGCTTTTGCCAGGTCAATAAAGATTGCAGCGGTGACATGGCTATGGTACATAGCTGAGAAGATAGAGTCGGTGATGTGCAGCAGGGAGGTGCTAGTAGAATGTTGTTTCCAAAAACCAGATTGCACAGGTGATAGGGAGTTATTTGAAGAGAGGAAGTACAAGAGTTTGGCCAGAATGAGGGATTCCTGGACTTTAGCAAGGGAAGGGAGAAGTGAGATGGGCCTATAATTACCAGGGTATAACAGATCACCGCCCTTGTGCAACAGGAGGACTTTGGCTAGTTTCCAGGCATTGAGAACATAGGCTGTGGAGAGAGAGAGGTTGAGTATGTAAGTCAAAGGGGTGACTATAGCAGGGGTGGAGATGCAGAGTAGTCTGGTGTGGAGGCCATCAGGGCTAGATTTGGAAGGGTTGAAATAGATAAGTGCAGAGTAAATGTCTAGAAGAAAGAAGGGAGGAAAGAGGAAGCTGGTGGATGAGGGGGAAATTCAGGAGGGAGAGGAGAGGTGCCAGTCAAAGAGGGGGAGTCTGGCAGGGCATAAGAGATGAAGAACTTGTTGAAAGCATCTGCTACTGAGGGTGGGTCTGAGACTGGGCAGCCATCGATTTTAAGGACTGGGCATATTGGCTGGGAGGGGGATCTATGAGGGAGTGATCACTTTCCAGAAGGAGGCTGGGGAGTTGTTATTCTGGTCAAATTTGGATTTAAAATAGGAAGTCTTAGACTGGTGAATGACCCTGGTGAGTTGTTTCTTAGCTGTTTATAAGATTGGAAATCGCTTTGGACGAGGGTTGATTTGTAACGTCTCCATGCTTTGTCCCTGGCTCTGCACAAGGCAATGAGGTCTGAAGAGATCCAGAGGTGGTGGTAACGCTTCACCCTTGCTTTCCTGAGAGGTGTGTGTGCAGGTCCCAGATGCAACCGAAGATGTCATAGAAATGGGAATAGGCAAGGCCAACATCCCTGGCTGAATAGATTGGTTGCCAGTCAGCAATTGTAAGGTTGTGCAGCAGGGCAGTTTTGTTGAGGGAGTGGACAGGGCGGGTCCACATGTAATCGCTGAGGGCATCAGAAAGGATGCCCAAGGTGTTGATGCAGTGAGGGTGAGAGGATAAAATCCAATCTAGAAGGGAGTGGTTTTGGGACTGAGAGTTTAGATGAGTGGGTTCCTGGATGAGTTGAGAGAGGTTGAGAGCTTTGATAGGGTGATAGTCTTGGCAGAAGAGGAGACCCAGTCGACACTGAAGTCACCTAGGAGTAAAAGCTTGCCTTTGGATGTGAGGGTGGACCTAGAGGAGATGGCTTTGATGACAGAGCCTGGTGAGGCCTTGGGTGGGGAGTACAAAGCACCAATAAAGAGGGGGGCAGAGGAGGGAAGGGATATGTGGGCAATTATGAGTTCATGGGAGGAAGAGCTGGATTCTCTAAGGATGACAGAGCTCAAGATGGATTGCCTAATGTACAAGGCTACCTCTTTACCTCACTTACCTTTGTCCTGACAGAAAAGATTAAAGTCAGGGATGGTGAGAGGAGAGTTCTATGTGATAATGGTGAGTGCGAATGGTGACCGCATTATCCTGCAGTCAGGTAAGGCGAAAACAATTTACGCCACCCTGACAACCTTAACACATGGAGGAACGGCGCGGAGACTCATACGGTTTGCTTTCTGTGGGGAGCCAGCCCACCCACACCACACACACACGAGGGGCTTACCAGCTCCCCCCACTTAAGGATTCTCAACACCAGAGGGGTGCATGTTGGGGGTGAAAGCAAAACCCATAAGTTTTGGGCCCTGCAACAAAACGATGTAGTGCCCAGACCCGAACCCAGAAACACACTCACTGCAAGTGGAGGCCAACCCCTGATGCCACGGCGCAGCTCAGCAGCTGACCGCAGTGCCACCCTCTATACCCCCTCAGCCCCCTTCCAGGCCACGCTAGCCATGCTCGCTCGCCCCTGCCCATGTATATACAGCAACATCCTGTCTCTAGGGTCGCCCAACTCACCACATCTGGTCACCCTTCCTGCCCCCACGCCTTTTGGACTTTCACCCACATCGTGTCACCATTTTGGATGGCGCCTTGATTCAGGCACCCACATCACAGGCTACCAGAGAGGAGTTAGAGATTTGAGCAGACACACAAGTTTCAAATATGCAGAGTATGTCAGGGTGATATTGGGTAACACAAATATTTAGGGCATCCAATTTGGGAAGGGGGCTCCTGGCATTGATAAGATAGATACAAAGGCCCTTGGGGAAAGAGGAGAAGTGCTGAGGCAGGGGCAATCCTGGAAGGGTGGTGGATGAGGTGATGGTGGCTTGGGATATGGGGGGCCAGGGCTGGGTTGAATGTCACCAGCGAGGAGCAGGAGGAGGGAGGGGGAAGGAGAGGGAGAGGGAAAGGAAAAGGGGAGCTTTGATTTGGCAGAGCTGTGCATGGTGGGAGGTACATGGAAATTTAGGCAGTGATAAAGAGCTTCAAGGTTTAGGAAGAAGAAGAATCATCAGCATTTATATAGCACTTTTCATACACAGTATCCCAAAGTGCTTTACAAGCAATGATAGACTGGTAGTGAAGTGACTGAATGTGTGGTGGCGGCCATATCGCACATCATCACCCACACACAACCTGGATAATTGCATGAACCGGTTTATGGTAAGGGGAATGTTGGCCAAGACACCGGGAATGTTCCCTGCTCTTTGCCAAGAGTGCCCTGGGTTCTTTTACTTCCACCTGGACACCCACCAGGACCACACCAGGATGGGCAGAAGGGACCTTGGTTTAACATCTCATCTGAAGGATGGCACACCCCAGAAGTACAGCACCCCCCAATACTGCACTCGGATGCCAGTGATTTTTAGGTGCAAGTCCAATCCCAGTGTGGGACTAGAACCCATGACCTTCTGGTCCAGAGGCGGATGTGCTACCAACTGAGCCATGCAGGAGGGGAGGAAAGCAGTGATGGGTGAATGAGGAGGGGAAGGGGAGGGGTAGGATGGGTGGGGGGGAGAGGAGAACGGGTAGGAGGATAGAAACATAGAAACATAGAAACATAGAATTTGACGGCAGATAAGGACCGCTTGGCCCACCCAGTCTGCCCATTTCCCTACCTACTGGATAAGCTGCAGATCCTAGTTAACCAGCAGCCTACTTCTTTCTACCCCCAACCCCCAGAATTGCCTTATGACTATCCCATGCATGCTTGAATTCCACCACTGATTTTGACTCCACAACCTCCTCCGGAAGGCCATTCCATGCATCCACAACCTCTCTGTGAAAAATACTCTTAAATTACTCTGAGCTGCCCCTCGATCTTCAAATTGTGCCTCTTGTTCTTGCACATCTTTTTTGAAAGATGCTACCCTCTTGGACTTTGTTGATTCCTTGAGGTACTTGAAAGTTTCTATCATGTCCCCTCTCCCTCCTTTCCTCGAGGCTATACATATTAAGCTCCTAAGTCTCTCTTCATATGTCCTCCGGTGCAGACCCTGCACCATTTTAGTTGCCCTCCTCTGGACAGCTTCCATCCTGTCTATGTCTTTCGGAGATTGGGTCTCAGAACTGCACACAGTACTCCAGATGGGGTCTCACCAGCTGTCTGTACAGAGGATAATAACTTCCTGTTTTCTACTGGTGATGCCTCCCTATGCATCCCAGTATCCCCCAGCCCTCCTTGCTGCCTTCTCACATTGCTTGCCCACCTTAGGTCATCTGATATGACTACCCCCAGGTCTCTTTCCATTTTGTTGTTGTTAGTATCTCACCCCCATTGTGTACTCTTCCCCTGGGTTTTTGTTTCCCAGGTGCATTACCTTGCACTTCTTAGCATTGAATCTAAGCTGCCATACATTTGGCCATTCCTCTAACCTTGCCAAGTCCCTTCTCATCCTTTCCACCCGAGGGGATAGGGGTTATGGAGGTGGACCAGGGGTGTGTGGGAGGGGGCAGCCAGAGGGGGTCAAGGGAAGGATGGGAGAATGAGGTGGGGAGGGGCCAGGGCTGCTGAGGGGGAGTTGGCAAGATAAAAGGGGCACTGGGGGTAAGGGAAGGGAAGGAGAAGAAATAGGAAAAAGAGGAGAGGGCTGAAGGAGAGGGGGCCAAAAGGACAGCACAGGAAACAGAGGTAGCAGGGAGAAAATATAGAGAAAGGGAGTAAATGGACAGGAGGTGTGGCAAATCGGAAGTGGGTATGCAGCTTGGGAGAGAAAAGACAGACTTAGTTACTTGGTTTTGGTAGCAGGCGGGTGATGGCAGCAGGGAAAGCCACACCAGAGGGGGGCACACCCAGGTTGGGGGGCTCAAAGTCAGGGTACAGGCAGCTGAGTGAAAAAAGAGATAGGGTGAAGTAGACAGAAAGGAGCACCAATGGAGGAGTGGTGTTTGTTAGTGAATGGCAAGTGGAGTGTGTTACTTGATCTAGTTTCGGGCAGCCACAGGCAAGGAGAGTGCAGGTGAATGCAGGGAAGATGAGGAAGAGAGGTGAAAACCAGAGGGTGAAAACTGTAGAGGTTTAATAGAGTGAGCTGCACTGGAGGAGGAGTCAGGAGCAGCAAGTGTATTTAAAGAGTGATGGGGGCTTGGATGGGTGGGAAAAAATTCAGTGAAATTAGCAGCTAGGAGGACAGAGCGGTGCTGCTTGTTAACAGATGCAGAGCAGTGCTCCATCGGCTCGCTCTAGGAGCCAATCAAGACCAGTACACTTCCCAAAATGTCCAATCAAGGGTGAGCAGGAATGGACGCCTAGCTTCAAAAATTCCCAGGAAGATTTTTAGCGGGACCGTACCTTGCTTCATTGCGGCTGGTTCCGGTGATGGATAAGGCAGGTGACGGCAGCAGGGAAACCGCACCACAGGGGAGTGCACCCGGGTCAGGAGAGTTCGAAGTCTTGCTTTGTTGCTGCTGGTTCTGGTGATGGGTAAGGCAGGCGGCAGCAGCAGGGAAAGCCTTCAGGCTGGCCCCTTTCCTTCATTAGCTATTTTAATGAAACTATTCCAGGCCAGGTAACTGGAGCCTTGTATTCAGCTTTTAGGACTTGTTTGGGGGGAATGTGCATCTCTTACTTGTAAGTATAACTAGAATTGTCATTTGTTAATTTTAAATTTACCTCTTAGTTCTTGAAATGATAGTAGCCTATTGTCTGTGTCATTTAGCACATCTTTAACTCTTACAATACCCTTTGTCCTCCATCTTTGAGAGTTTTTCCATTGTAAGAGAGAAAGGGATTATTCCAACTTGTCCATTAATTAAAGGGTAATGAGCCAGAACTCAGGAATTGAGGTAGGTTTTTACATAGAGTGATAGTAACTGAAATAGTGGGATGAGAAGAAATCCGTCGGAGTATGCGAATATTAAGTCAAGAATAACAAGTGATCTTACTATCTGACTTTCCACCGAGACCCACAGTGGCAATGTTGTAACAGAGTGTTCAGAGAACCAATGAGTTGCTTAAGATGGTAAGTCAAGCAATATCTCTGCCATCAAGACAGACCCAGCCCATCTTTCTTTCTGCAAATCCTTAGTTTGTAAATGCTTAGACAATGAGGTTTATTACTGTACAAAAATTTGGAAATACAACTTTCTAACTTTCAGAACCCAGGTACCTGAATCTTGATGGGTAAATTGTTTAGCATATAGAATATCTTGGGCACCAAGATCAGTTTTACAAAATTCTTTTTACCCAATAAAGATAAATTCAATTTAGACCATCTTTCCAGCTCAGACGTGACCTATACCAAGAGGGGATTTAAAGGGACACTGTCAACCTTTTTTGCATTATATTATTTTTAGGTAAAACCCCACATTTTATGATTGCTTACTTACTCTAAAATTCATTGATGTTGCTGGTTGCTTTATCTACCTCCTTGCTTATTAGAACCAAAATGCATGGTATTGTATACAGTAGCTATGCCCAGCTTTGTTTTGCTTCATATCACTTAACTACTCTTAGTGCACACTTCCTTAACATTAGAAACACCCTCAAACAGTGCAGCCACTCATGATATAACAGTTTCCTCTACTCCCACTGCACAAACAGTGGCTAAATTGTGTTGGGGATATTCCTGAGTCCAGGAAAGATGTAGTGGGAGCTGATCAAGAAATGTAAACAAACATGTTTTGGTGTGGTAACACCAGTATGGTGGGCAGTCAGTTTTTCACTTTTTAAAAGAAAAAAGGCATCTGAATCAAACTACCAGCTGCATCAACAGTCTCTATAGAATGTTAAAAATCATAATTTTTTTTTTAAACTATGGACATTTTGAGGTCTAAGGGGGTTGACAGTGTCTCTTTAAACTGGATTCCACCATTTTCTGAAAGATTGTGAATAGACATACCTAGATATGTGATACCATTATCTACCAAGGAAAAGAAAAGGAATGATATATTTTCAGAATCAGAAGGAACCAGTATTATGCCTTCAGTTTTGTGCCAGTTAATGTAGAACCAGAAAGGGATCCAAATTCTTGTAATAATTGTTGTAAATTTAACATTGAAAAGTGTGTCTGACTGAGAGTTAGCAAAATATTGCCTGCAAAGGCTAGACCCTTGTTAATGTGGTTACCAGTTTTGATTCCATGAATCCCTCCAGAGCTCATAATTCTTCTAATTAGAGGCTCAACAGCTAGTGTAAAGAGTAGAGGTAATAAGGGCATCCCTGCCTATTACCTCTATATAAGGAGAAGGATGATGCGATGATGTCGTTAGTTATTGTTGATGCCTTAGGGCTACTATACATCAGTGAAACCCATTTTTGATCCAAAGTTATATGTATCTAGTACCTTGTGTAGGAAACCCCACTTTGGGGACTCAAATGCTTTCCCTACATCTAAAGAGAGAGCAATTGAGGGTTTTGTTTTTTTGGGGGGAGGGGTGAGGACAGCTCATATAATTGAAAAAAGTGTCTGTAAATTATCGGAAGCTTACCTGCCCTTCAGAAAACCCACTTTCTGTTTTCCAGTAAGATGCTGATGAATATTAGACAGCCTTTTAGGTAATATTTTTGTCAGATTTTATAAACACATTTTTGAAAAGATATGGGCCAGTAATTGAAGCAGTCAGTCTGGTCTTTACCTTTTTTGTCTAGGAGGTAAATTAAGGCTTCATTCATAAAATTTGGTAGAGTGCCAATCTTAAGAGAATCTTGAAAGACTAGAGTTAGCTGGTGTTTAACGTCAGGACCAAAGTGTTTATATATCTCACCAGGAAGATCATTGGTTCCTGGTGTTTTCCCATGGGAGCCTCACTGATCACCTGCTCAGTCTCAATTATAGTGAGAGGAGCACCAACTGCTTGTTTATCCCTTTCTGTGATTTTTGGTAACTTGGATAATGCCAAGAAGGAATTCATGTTTTTATATTTGGGGGCATTGGGACCTATAAATGTTTTGACAGAAATCCAGGAAGTATTCATTTATTTGATTGAGCTAATAAGAGAACACCCCTTTTGGGCCATGGGTTCCATTGACTGTATTTCGGTATTGTTGTTTGTTTGTATTTTTTTCTTCAGATGAAAAGCAAGAAGTTTACTTGCTTTCTCAATATTTTCCCAGTAATTTTGCTTGGTTCTAAACAAAGCATCTCGCACTTTTGCAGACTGTAATGTATTAATTTAGCATTTTAGTTTTATAATCTCGTATAGTAGGTTTTGTTTAGTTCTTGGATCTTTTTTGAAATCTGATGATAATCAGCCTCTTTTGCTGTCTTTTTCTTGTTAGAAGCAAACCCAGTTATCTTCCCCTAATGTATACCTTACATGCTCCCATAAATGATGACAAGACACTTTAGTATTATCATTGATTTCAAAATATTCAGTGGTTTCGTTCAGAAGCCATTCCTTAAAAGGAGAACCATACAGAAGGGAGGTATTGAATTTCTACCTAAAACTTCTGTCACTGTCATTCCCTAACAAAATAGAACTTTTAAGTAGACTATGGTCTGAAACAATAATGGAGTCGTAATTTATTCAGTTATCTAGTCAGAAGGATCTTGTACATCTCAAAAAAACCATCAAATTGGCTTGTGGGTAACACCATAGAACATAACCTAAAACCCTATCTGAATATAGTAAAAACAACTGAACACAGAGCAATTCTAACTGGATTTGAAACATTCCCAAGTATGTTGTTGGAGGCACGGTACAGTAAAGAACATTCTGCACCCAAATTTTGCCTCTGTAATTTAAATGAAACTGAGGACTTAAAGCATGTTACACTAAGGTGTCCTTGGTATGATAAAGAGAGGAATACATTTCTGAAGACATGTTTGGATACCTGCAATTTCCTGATAGGTTTATGCTGGATCTTTTGTATAATTCTGAAAATTTAGAAATTCTTACGGAGTTAGCCTCATATCTGGTTACTATTACCAAAATCCAGAAGAAGAGAATAACCATGTTGGCCACTTGCAGCGTTAATGGCACAATTGTAAATTCTTCTGCATAAATACAATTATGTTACTTATACAATTAGGCCATGCAGTATTTCTGTACCTGACTTCTATTCTTGTCTGTCAGGGGGGATACAGATTTTATGTACAGTATGTAACTACTACAAACCCTTGGAAAACATGGGAATAACCAATTTACAGTCTCTAGAAGACTATGTGTGTATTTGATTGTTGTATATGTACGTTTGTCTGAATTGTATGTGTAATTTATGAGATGTATTAAGTACTGTATGTAATTGTTGTATTGTTCTGAAAATTGTTTAATGAAATGGCAATCACCGATCAATAAATTATTACTTACTTTGTAATTTAGTTCAGATATCATATTGCATAAGCTTAATGATAGGAAAAAAGTAGTTTAATCTGCTAAATGAATTATGACAAGCAGAATAAAAAGGAAATTCTTTAGCTAAAGGATTGGCTATTCTCCACACATCTAGAAGTCCTAAGTCTTTTACAAAGTCCAGTAAGGCTTTTCTAGATTTGGGGATGTTCGTACTAAGTTTTGCAGGGCTTCTGTCCAGGTGGAGATCTATTACTACACTGAAGTCCCCTGCTAGCATAACTTCTGAGTCTTTAAAATTACTAATCTCAAAAATACGTTGTTTTTTTTTAAATCAGCTTGTCCTGTCAGCACATAGGTAATACAAAAGGTAACTTTCTTCCCCAATAGATTTCCAGTCAAAATGTTATACCTCCGTTCTGAATCTGTTACATGAGCATTTTTAGTGAAATTGACTGCTGGCTTAATTAGAACTGCTACCCCCCTTATTGTTACTGGAGTAAGAACTATATTCCACCTGGGCAACCCCATTTCTGACAAGCTTGTCAGCCTCTGATGGGAGTAAGCAAGACGGCAATGTTAATTCTATGTATTATAAGATGGTATAGCACTTTTTTCACTTAATAGGGGAATATTGTCCCTGCACTTTCCAAGGAGCTAAATTAATATTTACTCCTAGTTATGCACTTACAAAGTACTTGTAAATTCTCTTCTCTATGATGACCCTTCAAACGCAATTCCTTCCTTGTTACAGATAAAGATGTGCTGTATTCCATGTGTCCTTGGTCACAATATTATTCAGATAATAGTATCAGAGCATCAAATAGTTGCTTTTTACCAACAAAAGAGCACTGGTTGAATTGGAGTGGCTAATCAATACTAAATAAAATAATGACAGTGGTTGGGACACTTGATTTACACAAGAATCAGCTTTGGATGTTAATGAGCAGTAAGCATTAGCTAACTTTGAAAACAACAACTACTATATGGCATTAATTTCTAATCTAACTTAGAAAACTCAGATTGTATTGAGTTTATATTATAAAGCAATTACAAAAGTTTAGCTACAAACATACTATAAATTTTGTTAATCAACTAAAGTATTCTGATAAGATGGAGTTGAAAACATGTAATAGAGCCAGTAGCATTTCCTAGGAATGAGGGTGGTGAGAAGATTCACTGAGAATTTATCCCAAGGTGTTTCTCGTTACTCCATGGCAGGCATATTTTGACAACAAGCCCCTTTACCATTAGCAAAGATTTGAAATCTCTTCAATGGTTCCATAAATGAGTCTAGTTAAATTAATTTACAGTGAATCAGAATAGTAGTGTATAAAGGATTACAGATAAGATAATAGAAGGGATACGGATATGTTAAAATAGATGGGGAGAATGAGTGGGGGTAAGGGGGGCTGTGGGTGGAATGATAAGTTATGGTTAAGTGGCAATTTATCCTGACCAGTTTCTTTTACTGAGAAATATTGTGGATCAGAGCAGATAGACAGAACAATCAATGTCATTTTACAGGCTTTGTCCAGAAAGGCCTGTAGTTCAGTAATGTTTTTACCAAACCATCTATTCTAGAGCTCCACCTGCCTGTCATTTTGAGCAGTACATTCAGTGTTAGAACAGTGTTGAATATAACACACACTTTAACAGATTGATTTGGGACTTCCCTTATTCTTAACATATTTTTGCCCAACTACCATTATCTGCAAAGAGAACTCCCGTAATAATTGTGAGATGAACCCCTCCAGTTCAACTTATCAATGTGTCAGGTAAACAAGCTTTTTTTCCTTCCAAGAGTCATTTTAGGATTTCACAGTGGTTATTTTCATGTCCCAAGCTTTATTTAGAAGTGCTAGATGGTTTAGCATTCTTTGAAGACATATCTCTAAAAACAAAAACATGGTAGTCTGCACAGAGTAAATTAGGTACTCTAATTTCAGATACCTTGGGGGCATGGAAGTTCAGACTGTGTAATCCATCAGAAGTTGGGCCACAAATAAACAAATTAAAAAGAGTGGGCACAACCTTGGAACACCCCTCTGACTGAATCAACATTGGGAGAAAAATGAAGAAAAACAAACAGGGCTGCCCTTGCTGGTTGTGTGGTGCTCGCAGGAACAAAGGCAGTCACTGAACAAAAACTGCATACACTCAGTCACGTATGACTGCTGTAAAAGATTCACAGACCACAGAACTGCTGAAGTCTTCACTTTAATGAGACAACATGGAGATCAAATAGCGTGCAGTGCAGGAACATCAGAGGTGTAGAAAGTGTGCCCCAACTTTTCGCACTTGCGTACTTTCTCAAGAAGCTGCCATGTCAACTGCACTGATTTTTTAAATACCCAGCATTCTTTAAGAGACATAAGTTCAAGGCCAGTCCCTGAAATGAGATGTGCAGTCTCTGCATGTGTCATGCAAAACCAACATAATCAGAGGTGCAAGGTGCAATACAATTCAACATACAAATTGTTGGGGCACACTTTCTGTGCCTTTGATGTTCCTGCACTGCACGCTGTTTAATCTCCATATTGTCTCATTAAAGTGAGGACTTCAGCAGTTCTGTGGCCTGTGAATCTTTCACAGCAGCCAGGCGTGAGTCAGTGTGCACAGTTGTTTTTGGTGCTAGATCTCCATTTATACCAGTTCTGATCTGGATCCAGATACTGTAGTGCTGTAATTTTTTATCATAGCCAATAAATAAGGGTTCATGCCCATCTGTTTATTTATTTTATTTATATAGTTATTGAAAATTGGTCGCTGGGAAAGGCACACTGAGCCAAGGCTCATTTCCAGCTGTGACCTGGGGAAAGGAATGAGAAGAATAAGTACACTCAGTGCTAAAGTACAATCAACAGGATACAGGAACAGGTCTATTAAACAGCAGTATGCAGGTTAAAACAAAAGGGGAAATTATGAAATAATCAAGAAGATACATTATCAAGTAAAAAAATAAACACTAAACATCATACAGAGATAAAAATAGGAGGCAGTGAAATGCATACAATAAAGTTACAAAATCAAAATCAGAAGTGGGGAAGGGGGTGGGAATAACCCTTAGTAGGACAGAGAAGAAGACAGCAGGAGTAAATTAGCAAGATAGAGGGTCAAAGGACAAACTAGCTAAGGTTGGTGCAAGAGCGGGGGGAAGGGGCAAAGAGAAGCTTGAGTTGGTGTTTGTGGCAAAGCTAGGAGGGAGACAGCAAAGTGGTGGAAAAGGGAGTTTCAAATAGTGAGAAGATGAAAGGAGAAAGCAGATTGCACTGCAGTAAGGAAGGAAGAGGCTGCTCCAAAGTACAGTGGTGCCCAGTGTCAGATGCCTTCTTGTCTAGCCATGTCAGGGAAGAGCTTCAGTGAAAAACTGAAAAGAATAGACAGGGCAATCACTTGCTGATTGCTTAATTTCTTAGCAATTCTTAGTGTTGCCAAAGATTATGACTAGTCATCACCGAGGTTATTTTAGCAGTATTATCACGAGACTGTGCTACATTTGGGGACCTGAAACTGAGCAGCACTGTATCAGTCTGTTCATAAGCTCAAATGCTGATCTGAAATACATGGAATCAGCAAAAAGCCTGGACTGTTTCATTTGCAAGTATTTATCTCTTAGATAATAAAATAAAATAAACAATTCTCTGCAGTGCAGTAGTGCAACACTTGGGATGAATACCACTCTGTTCTCCTCCTACAATTTGTCTGGAATTTATCCAACCAGTTTATCAAAAATATACCAAAGATCTTAGCAGATACAATAATCAATCTATAATCTCTAAACTTAAGTAGGAGCAGATGTAACACCTTTTTTTTAAATAAAGGATGGCTTTTCCATTATCCATCAGGAAATGCTCTAAAGTATAATATAATAAACAATTCTGTTAGAATTGAAAGCCAAAAATTTGGATCATGGAGTTCAGAGGTAATACAATCAACACCTAGGGCTTTACCCATGGTTTGTGCTAGAAGGTATTGCAAGATCCTTTCCTCAGTTACCTGAGACCAGGAGGAACGCCTCAGTAATTCAGAAAAGCATCCACAATTTGCATTCTTGGAACAAATAGCAGAAAACAAACAAGGAAAAGAGAAAGGAGGATTAAAATACTTGACAGTGAAAAATCCAAGGTAGGCATTGACATATTTACATCAAGTTTAGGTTGGAAGTTGCCTGTGCCCTGGAAATCCAAAATCCTAAATATTATGGAATATTTAATTTAAGCTGCTTAGTTAAAATTGGCCCATAATCCCATCTTCTACTTTTTTTTTGCTTTAAAATGTATTATGCTTAATTATGTTGTGCTTAATTGTTATTGATTCTATGAACTACATAATAGCAACCCTGCTACCCACAGTAGCCACTATAAGTATTATAATTACACCAGTCCAATACATCAGAGAAGGGACTAAAATAATAATCTATGAAAAGAAACATTATCTCATGAGCAAACTGCTAAAAAGAAAGATTTTGTAATCAGACCATTTGGGCCCCCATTTTCAAAGGAGATGCGTGGCGCAGCTCGGCAGAAAGGGGAGATGTGCCGTGCAACTCCAACTATGCACCACAGCATGATATTCAGAGACAGGAGATGGACCGCCCAATAGTAAATGGGCCATGGCCTAAACAAAGTGTATTCGGCCCAAGTAGAGGGGGCATCCCCATGTATATGAAACGCATCAGCATAATCATTGTGAATATGCCCCGCAATTGCTGAAAATGTGCTGCACAGTGATAGGCAGCAAAAAGCTGGCCTAAATTGGCCAGCCACCCACAGGCAGGCTGTCAAAGTGCAGGCAGGTGCACAGCAGCCTGCCTGCCATGGCTGTCTAGTGGTACTCCCTTCCCCATCACCTTACCTAACAGACTGCCCACCCAATCCCTCTGCCATTGAGTAGGGCCCCCCCCCCGTGCTCGATCCCTGATTGATGTTGTGGAATTCCCCAGACTCCTATCCACAGCATAGGCCCCCACCCACGCTGATCCCAGGAGATGCCACCCCTGACCCCTCCACTATTGCAAAGTTGCTCCTCACCCAACGCTGATACCCATCTGGCCCCAGTCTCAGTCTGCATTGGTAAGAACCCCCCCGTCCAGCCCCAATCCCCGATTGCAGGGGACACACACACCCCACCATGCCTTGACCCCAGTGACTGCAGCACAAGATGTCCCCCATATTTCCATAGTGTAGAGGCCCCCCACCACTGCCCCATCAGGGCCATACAGCCTGATCCCCTGCACTCCCCACACCCTAGAGGAGTGATGATTTCTTCGTCATTCACAATGGCTGACCCACCAACCGAACAGTCTGGAAGTGCACTGTACAGTATACATGCTCAACCAGAGTGCATATTCAGAACAGTGAAGTTCCTGGACTGTGCAGTCAGTAGCTGGCCATAGTGGTGAGCAGAGGGCTGTGCCAGTCACCAGCATGGGAGGTAAGAGGGTACGGGTAGGGGGTTCAGCCTACTGGGGTGGGGGGATACTACACTACAGAATGATGGGGCAGGGGTTAGTCACAATGGGGGATCCAGCTGTGGGACTTGGGCAGGGGTCCTTCTGCTTTGGTGATGGGGGGTGTACACAACATTCTGGCGGAATACACTGCATGCATAGACTGTCTGTGGCTTGGGCAGGGAGGGTGTACACGGCATCCTGGGGGATGTACAGAATTCATAGCCTGTCTGTGGCTTGGGTGGGGGTGCGCATAGCCCAGTGCATCTGGCTGGGTGCAGGCATACAGATGAGTCCATAATGGGTATGCATGAGGGCTGTTTGCACCATGCATGTCTAATGGACTCATTTGCATACCCTGGCTGAATATCACCTTTGGGGGATCGGCACATCCAGGATGTGCCAGAGCATCCCCCATAGACGGTATTCAGCCCATACCCAGGATGAGCCAGGCGCATTGGCAGTTGCCCACCTTTTGCATCGCCCACCTTGTCTGCAATATTCATACAGGATGCACGACCTGCTTGACTTGTGCATTGTGTTTGAATATTGCACTCAGTTGTGCCTACCCATCTTGTTGGGCGGTGCACCTGGTTGTGCTGCGCATCTCCCCACGGCTGAATATGGGGACCTTGAATCTTGTTCATACATTTGTGATCGATTTCTCCTACTTCCATCTCATCCTTCCACAAATATGTTGCAAATTAAGTTATGGTATTTTTTTGCATAGTTGACTAAATTCTGTTCTAAGCAATTAATGTATATGCATTACCATAATACATTTTTGATTATATATTACAGAAATCTTTATCTATATGTTTATTATATGTTTAAACATATATGTGTTAAATTAGTAAGTATTGCAGTGCGTATTGCACTGCATACTGCAAAAAAAAAAAGGAAAAGAAGAATTTATACTTGGTACCATTCCATTATATATTATGGCAAACAACCATTTGAGTTAACTTGAAACCAGTATTTTGGTATTGTCTAATTTTATTACAGTCCCTCTGCAGCCTGCACTAACATAGACATTCCTTGCTCTGAATCCTTTTCATATTAATCCTTTTCATATTGGGCACAGAGAAAAGCCACCAGTTGTTCTGTTTCAAAGAAAGTATATTACTTGCTTGTCTATGTTATTTGAACCTTAGCTGGGGCCAAAAGCAGAAACTGTATGCTGGTTTCTAATACATCCTGCCTATATGACAGAAATTGTCTGCGCTGCTGCTGCTGCATAGAAAAAGCTAAATCAGGAAAGACACTAAAACAATGACCTTTACAAGCTGAAGTCCCTTTTATTCTTGACAATTTCAATATCAGATCACAGTCTGACTCAAAGGCTAGTGAAATAAAAATGGTCACTTTAGTGCCAAGATCTGGTTGACTGTTTTCCTGAGTAGTTGTAGCCAAAACGGTAAACTGAGTTTGGGATGCATCATTGTTAGTTCTCCTTTTAGGAACTTGGAAGGCTTTAATGAGAAAATATAAATTATCAGGAGGCAGGTAATATGTTATGACAGACACATCTTTTTACAGGTCATGGACTGTCTTGAACTCAGAATCTACTTTAAGAGGTACTCAGAGAATCCTTGGGTTTCTATAATGGACCTGGTTTTCAAGCACCTCAAATTTCTGGCTAGCATTGTAACTGTCCTTCACAATTCTTAAAGTTGTTGCTTCCAACCCTGTCATTTTTTGCATCCAGGGTAATATTATTGATTATTGAGACAGTTTCTCTGTTTACTTTGGTGTTTTGTTGTAGGAAATCAACCTTGGAACGAAAAGCTTCAAATCTTTCATTGAAACACTGAATCCGATCCAGGATCTGATCCATTGAATTGCCAAGGGAATCGATAGTGTGAGATTGTTTCTGTTGCCGCAGATGCTGCATCATTGCCTTATTAGATGTATTAGCCAGCCCATCCACTGCCGTTAGTGCCACTTCGGCTGCTGTTTGACCGGGGAGTTCTGTCATACTGATTGGGCTATCAGTTATATTTCAGAGAATGCCTGTTGTAACCAGCGTACACACCACTTTTGGATATATATACTGATGTAGAAATGTACTTTTCAGGATCAAATAAAGACCTCTTTTTTTGTGAACCTTACCTGTCTGTCATAATTTTGTTACCAGCTAAAGTCCCGTTGTATGAGTGCATTGACACACTCGAGACATTGTGGGTTAGGGCTCTAACAACCAACTCCATTGGTGGCTGAAGCCCCTCGGCTTTGGTTCTTGGCTCCAACACATGCATAGAGTGGATTATTACAGTGTAATGCAGACCTCTCCCTGTGTACTAAAGCTTACTTACCACATCTTCTAGTAAGTTATTCCACAGTTCTATCACTCTTTGGATGGAGAAAGGCACTGTACATTCCTCTTGACTGTCTACCCCCTCCCCCCCTCCCCTTCCCTGATTCTGATACCCTGAATTCAGATAAACTGGCAGTTCTGGTCTATTCTTGAATACCCTTTCATATTTTGAATATATGTATTTTTTTTAACCAGGAGAGACACACTAAGCTGAAGCTTGTTTACAGGTGCAACCTGGGAGCACAAGGAAGTTAAGTGACTTGCATAGGGTCACACAGTATGCAAGTGGGGGCTGTGGGATTCAAACCCAGGTCTCCAGATTTACAGCTCAGAGCCTTAAACCACTGCGCTATTCTGCTTCCTTGATCTCCCCTTAGTTTCCTTTTCTAAAAGGAGAAGAACCCCAGGTGTGTTTCAACCTTTCCTTATAATTGGCATTTTTAGTTAATGCAGCACCCAGAACTGCACACAATACTAACAAGCATTTGTTAATGCCAAATGTTGTCTTGCTGGCATTGGCATTGGTAGTGCAAGAGTTAGAGAGATGCATAATAGGAATAGCAGTGAAGTATTGAACTGATGCCAACCCCACCCCCGCTCTGCAGAGATGGACAGGCATTGGGGTGTGCCTTTGGGTCATTGGCCATAACGCTCATGCCATTTCACCTCACCATACCCTGCAGACAGTGACAAGTGTCGCAGTGTGCCTTGGGGTCTTCGGGCATTACGCCCACCCCATTCCATAAGGAAATACACTGAGATGGGTGCAATATAGGAGAATGGGGTGAACTTTGGGACTGAAGAGTCCAAGGTACACCTAGATGCCTGTCACTGGCTGCAGGGTGGGGGTGGGGGTGGAACGGCATGAGCATTACACCTGACAATCCCAAGTCACACCCCTGACATCTGTCAGTCTCTACAGAGTGTGGCATTATGGTTGGAAACTCTAATACCCCAGGTGTTTGTTGGTATTTGCACTCCAAATTTTAAACATGGGCTTTTTGTGACCCCACCTCATGACCAGTGGCACTATAAGTTCATTAGCCAAAAGATGATTTTGCACAGCGATTGCATCATTTGACACCATAGGTGCGAAAACACATTTTGGGCAGGATGTGAAAAATGACAGCTGAACTGTTCATGAGGAGGAGTAAAAAAATGGCAATGTTGAAAATCTGGGTGAAAATATAAAAATTAGTGAAGTCACGGTGCGTAGAAATTTCATAGCGCCGCCCGTGTCAGCAAGTCAGTGGCTCAGCAGGTAGCACACTCATCTCTGAGGCCGAGATCAATAGGCTGTGGTTCTATCCCCACACCAGGCACTTAAGTTAATATCCCAATACTAACACTGTAGTGCAGCATGGGGGTGCTGTACTCCTGAGGTGTCGACTTTCGGATGAGATGTTAAACCGAGATCCCATCTGCCTGTTCTGGCGGTAGTTCAGGTGGATGTTAAAGATCCCATGGCACTTCTCGATAAGAGCAGGGGAATTTCCCCCGGTGCAATGGCCAGATTTCCTCCATTCACGAAAAATTACCACCAACAGCTTAATCTGGTTCAAGGTCAGTTGGCATTCATCTGTATCCCCCTCCTCCTGAAAATACCTGAAAATAGGCAGGATTTGTCTAATGCACTTACCCGGTCAACAAAAACTAAATAAAATAAATAAAATGCAATTATTTGGGGGATATTTTTTAACCAAATTTTCAACACAGGCATTCTGGGGCCTCAGCTCATGAACAGTGGCACTGTGATTTTGTTAATCTGTCCCGAAAGTTGATTTCCGACAGTGACTGTGCCATTGTGCACCAGATGTGCGAAAACACATTTCAGGCAGGATGTGAAAAATTACAGCTGTACTGTTCATAAGGAAGTGTGAAAAAAAGGCAATGTTGAAAATCTGGAGTGAAAATATTAAAAATTGTCGAAGTTATGAGCATGCGTGGAAACTGCTCAATGCACGCTTATGACAGTAATTTTTTGAATGTTTTCACCAAATTTGCAACATAGGCTTTTTGAGATCCCACCTCATGAACAGCAGCACTGTCAGTCCCAAAAGGTGATTCCATGCAGTGACAGCGAAATCACCTTTCAGGACCGAATGTGAGACACTGCATGTGTTCATGAGGTGGGGTCCCAAGAAGCCCATGTTTAAAATCTGGAGCCAAAATTCAAAAAAGTGGCTGAGATAGCCACCTAAGTTGACCCCCCCCATTGATGCCATTGTACAACTTACTGACATTTCTTCATTTTCAGTTTGACTCTGAAGAGTCCAGACATGTTCCCGCTCCACTGAAGATCGCAGTGCCAGACTTCCGGAGGTAAGTATGGGGTGAGGGTGTGTGTGGGGACGTGGGGTGCATAGAGGGTGGTTGGGGAAGGGGCACCACAGTCAATGAGGGGCATTTTTTTTTTCAGGTAAAAAAAAAAACGGACATCACGAGATGGTTTGTTGGGCACACTGGAGTGGGCTCCCAGTGTGCAACACAAGGGGGCTGGGGGGAGAAACATGCCACACGGTCAGCTTTGTGTGAGCAACCGCACACTGGGATGGGCTCCCAGTGTGCCACACAATCTGAGGGGGTGGAGGACATGCTGACATGGGGATTGCACCCCTGATGTCAACTTTGTTTGGGGATTGTGTGGCCGCCACCATGTTTATTGAAATGTTTCACCAGGAAAGACATGTACGGGAGGCATGCAATTTCTGCTGCTACATGACAAGCTTGTCTCTGATTGCAGCGGCAGATTTCTTTCAAGTTGGTGGCACTTTACATAATTTTTGCATCAGTGCTATCATGCTGGCTAATTGGGGAATGAGAGACGCACTTACTAGAGCGTGCCCTGCATTCACCAACACTGACACCTCTCACTGTGCTACTACCACAAGATATTGCTTGTGCATGTGCAAGACAACATAAAAATGGGGACTCACTAGTACCCTTTATGATGGCATTATCATCTCCTTCTCTCCACTGTTTATCCCTCTATTAATGGAAGATGCATGCTGTTAGCGTCACTGGATGCCACTTGAGTCTGTAATAACCTCCAAGTTACTGTACTGCTCTGCCATGTCCATACTGTACCCCTGAATGTGTAAACCCATTTTCTGTTTCTGACCAGCAGGTGCATTCATTTTTAATTCCCCACACTAAACAACAGCTGCCATCTGTCTGGCCAACAGCCTTCTGTAGTTTGTCAGTTTGTCAACATTTTAACTGATTGCTATATTGTTATTGAAGATTCGGTCAAAAAGTTCTATATTTGTTATGTTTCTTGTCTGCCATGCAGCCTGGGTTCGACTAAAAATGGGCCTTTAGGTCCAGTGCACTTACCAAGTTATCAAATAACTCAAATAAAATCTAGGTCCTGGTGTAATTTCTCTCACTGTTCCTCACTGTTGGCCACTCTTGCTAGACTTGCATTATCTGAGAACTTTACTGAACTTTATTAAATTAATACTGGTCCCCAATTCTGAATCATTAATGAACAAGGTGAACAGAAGCCATCAAGGAACACTGTGGAGCTAGATTAGTCACTGCCTTCCAGTTGGACCCTTGCTTCCCCATCACCACTCCATGCTTCCTTGTGATCTTCAGCACCTCCCCCCAAGCGTGTATTTCACCCCGAGTTCCTATGTTCCAACCCCGTCTCAAGAGATCTGTTGTACAGGGCAGCCAGGAGGTTGGCCAGAACCTCCCTGAGCTCTCACAGTAGCCTGGGGTGCACAGCAACAGGCCCCATGGCCCTGTCAACCTTGAGCTTAGCTAGCTTCCTGTTGACCCTATCTGCAGTGAAGGGTCTTATGTCCATCTCCCGTCCCATAGGTCCATTCTCTTGAATTATGGCCTCATCCTCCTCTTCCTCAACTGTGAAAGCGGAGCTAAAGTACTCCTGCAAAATCTCAGCCTTTTGGCTATCTTCCTCCACTGGGACTCCTCCCTCCCTTCCACACCAGCCTGAGAATCCCCCCTTGTCCTTAGCCCTGACCTGTTTTGCCACCTCTTTTGTAAACCATAATGGCCTCCCTCTACTCTTCTCTTTCCGAATCTGTCTCACAGAGAGGCTTGATGCAGTTTCAATCCCGCCCTTTATAACCTCCCACATTTCCTCTGCCCCTTGTAATTCTTGTATGCCTACAAAGGGTTCCCTCAGAATTATGGCCATTTCCCAAAGCTTGCCCTCCTAAAGTCAAGACCCCTTGTCATTGTGTGGCATTGCACCGTATTAGACCCTATGTGAAACCTAATAACCCTGTGGTCACTGCTTCTCTGGTGGTCTCTACTGTAAGGCTGAATACACTATCCACATCGGTGAGGACAAGATTTAATATCGCCTCCCCCGAGGGGGTTCCAAGATCAACGATCTGAATTCAGCCCCCTGTAGAGCATCCAGAAACTTCCTGCTCCTGACCATTCTTGTTGCTGGGAGACTCCAATCCAAATCCGAGAGATTGAAGTCTCCCAACAGCAGTACCCCCCCCTTTGGGCCATGGCCTGAATCTCATGCATCAGAGCCTCATCCTCTTCCTCACCCTGCGCTGGGGGCTGGCAAACCACCACCACCACCACCCTGACGAAATCTCCTTTCCTTCTTTCAAGCACTACCCACAGATCCTCTATCCCTCTCTGCTCCCTCAGAATCTCTCTAGCTTTAATATGCTTTCGTACATATAGCGCTACCCCCCCCCTTTTTTCCCTCTCTATCCTTTCTGAACAATTAGAACCTTGGAACGATCATTTCACATGACTGGTGTTCTGAAAGAAAAAATTACTCACCTTAGTAATTGTGTTTCTTCTAATGGAGTCTTGCTGTATTCTGACTATCTGCAGTTAGCTCCAGCCTTTGAACTGTCCCGGAGAGTAGAGGGTTTATGCAGTGCATAGAACGTTGAGCTCAAGCTTGGTTGAGGTCTCTGTCTCCAGCACTTTGAAACCCAACCGTCAGATTCTTACGAGCAAACACTCACTATCTATGTGGAAATTGTAACAATTTTAACTAGCCAGCTGGCAACAGAGAGTTTTGGATTCCCAAAGGAAGTCTCAAGTCAGGAAACCCAAAACCAAAACCTATCCAAAAATAAAAGATCATAATACAAAAGCACCCAGATAAAATGGAGGGTGTGCATGAAGCACCCCTGGGGTGCAACACTGCGCCTGCCCACCCACTACCTAAAACCAGGTTCTGAGAGGGGAGGCAGGAAGGGAGGTGAGAATTCAGCAAGACTCCAATAGAATAAATATAATTACTAAGGTGAGTAATTTTTTCATCAGGTAACATGAAGTCTTGCTGTATTCTGACAATCTGCAGACTACCAAGCAGTACCTCCATGGAGGTGGGACAGAACCTACTTTGGGAATAGGCTCTGAAGTACTGCAGTGCCAAACCGAGCATCACTCCTAGCCTGGATATCCAGAGAGTAATGCTTGGTAAAGGTATGGACTGTTTTCCAGGTGGCTGCTTGACAAATTTCCAACAGAGGGATATCCCTGGTAGCAGCCAGGGAAGCAGCTGTACCTCTTGTGGAATGAGCCCTCAGGCCTGAGGGTGGAATTTTTCCCAGTTTCTCATAGCAGAATTGTATACAAGAAATAATCCACCTGGCAATAGTTCTCTTGGTGGCAGGTTTGCTCTTTCCCACTTCCCCATAAGTGAGGAACAACTGGAGGGAATCAAACCCGTGACCCTTGGTACACTCTATGTAGTAGCTAAGGGCTCTTTTAACATCTAAACTGTGTAGCCTCCTCTCTCCTGAGGAAGAATGATCAGTGAAGAAGACAGGGAGAAACATAGACTGATTCAAATGGAAGTCTGAAACCACTTTGTGCAAGAACCTCCTATTGGTTCTAAGGACCACTTTATCTCTATGAAAGGAGATAAAATCAGGTTCCACTGACAGGGCTTGCAATTCACTGATACGTCTGGCAGAGGTAATGGCTACCAAAAACACAGTTTTCCAAGTCAAGTACTTAAGCTCTGCTGAGGACATAGGCTCAAAAGTGGGTTGCATAAGTTGAGCAATGTGAACATTTAAGTCCCAGGCAGGGGCAGGATCCCTAAAGGAAGGATTGGTACGAAGCATTCCCTTGAAAAATGTACAGAACACAGGGTGAGATGATAGACAGGAAGGCTTTCCCACTGACAGAAAAGCAGAAAAAGCTGACAAGCGTACCTTGATAGTAGCTGGTCTGAGGCCTAAGCCATTAAGATGGACCATATAATCCAGAACTGTAGGCAATTCAGCAGTGTCTGGAGAGATATGCTTCTTGGAACACCAAATGCTGAATCTTTTCCATTTGGAGTCATAAGTCTTTCTGGTGGCAGGCTTTCAAGAGGCTTTGAGAATATCTAGAATCCCTTGGTACAGATGCAAATCTGCATACTCTAACTCTTCAAGAGCCATGCCTTGAGATTGAGAGACCGAAGACTGGGGTACCAAATCCTCTCCTGAGAGGAGGTTAACAGGTTATAATTCCTGGGAAGAGACAGGGGAAGATGGACTGCTAGGGACAGTAAGAGGGGGTACCAGGGCTACCGGGCCCAATCTGGGGCAATTAGAATCACTTTGCAGGGTTGTGACCTTACCTTGACCAGAACCTTGAACAGTAGAGGAAAGAGAGGGAAGGCATAGAGAAATTTCCCTTCCCAGTTCAACATCAGAGCATCCAGAGGGACTGAGCCCAAGACTTGGGGTCTGCAACAAACAGAGGAAGTTGGTGATTGTCTGGGGCTGCAAAGAGATCTATCTCTGGAGTGCCCCACCTTGAAAAAATCACTTTCAGCACCAGATGGTCCAGGGATCATTCATGATGGCCCTGGGAGATCCTGCTCAGTGCATCTGCTAGCACATTGTCCTTCCCTGGAAGGTGGACTGCTATCAGAGAGGTCTACAGGAAATAGGCCAGGGACCACAATTTCATGGCTTCCATGCACAAGGCTGTGGACTGAGTGCCTCCCTGCTTGTTGATGTACCACATGGTGGTGGTGTTATCTGTTCTGACCTGAACCACCTTGTTCTGCACAGACTGAGAAAAAGTTTGCAGGGCCAGAAAAACTTCCCTGAGTTCCAGGAGATTGATATGAAGAAGGGATTCCTGAGGGGAACACAGTCCCTGGGCTGTGAGAGCCCCCAAATGGGCTCCCCACCCCAAACGGGAAGCATCCATGGTGAGGATTTTTGCCTTTTTGCAGATGACACAAAGATCTGCAACAGGGTTGATACACAAGGAGGCGTGGAAAGGATGAAAAGGGACTTGGCAAGGTTGGAGGAATGGTCTGACGTATGGCAGCTAGGATTCAATGCAAAAAAGTGCAAAATAATGCACCTGGGAAACAAGAACCCAGGGGAAGAATACACAATGGGTGGGGAGGTAGTAACAACAACAAAACAGGAAAGGGACCTGGGGTGTAATCATATCAGATGACCTTAAGGTTAGCAAGCAATGTGAGAAGGCAGTAGGGAGGGCCGGGGGTATACTGGGATGTATAGGGAGAGGCATCAGCAGCAGAAAACAGGAAGTTGTTATCCCTCTGTACAGACAGTTGGTGAGACCCCATCTGGAATACTGTGTCCAGTTCTGGAGACCCCATCTCTGCAAGGACATAGACAGGATAGAGGCAGTCCAGAGGAGGGCAACTAAAATGGTGCAGGGTCTGCAAGAGAAGTCGTATGAGGAGAGACTAAAGGAGCTTAATATGTATACCCTTGAGGAAAGAAGGGAGAGGGGGGACATGATAGAAACTTTCAAGTACCTCAAGGGAATCAACAAAGTCCAAGAGGGTAGCACCTTTCAGAAAAAGAGACTTGCAAGAACAAGGGGACACAATTTAAAGATAGAAGGAGGCGGTTCAGGGGCAATGTGAGGAAGTATTATTTCACAGAGAGGGTAGTGGATGCATGGAACAGCCTTCCTGAGGAAGCTAGAGTCTAAAATTGTGGGAGAATTCAAGAATGCATGGGACAGACATAAGGCAATTCTTGTGGGGGGCAGGAAGATATAGGCTGTTGGTTAAATAGGATCTGCGGCCTATCCTGTAGGTAGGGAAATGGGCAGACTAGATGGGCCTAGCGGTCCTTATCTGCCGTCAAAAAAAAAAAAAGGACCACCGAATGAGACTGAGTGACAAATGGGATCCCTTGCCTTAAATTGTCCTGATCCTGCCACCATTAAAGAGCTTGGATCAGTGTCCAAGTCACTGGAATCAGTTTGGTAAGAGGATCCTTCTTGTGGGACCAAAAGGCCCTCAGATGGAACTGAATGTCCCTCATCTGGAATCTTGCCCCTTGGATCAATGCTGTAGAGGCTGCCATGTGGCCCAAGAGCTGAAGGAAGTGCCTTGCTGGTCGGGACACCTGAAGGCTGAAGGAAGAAGTCAGTTCTATAAGAACTCTTGCCCTTTCCAGGGGAAGAAAGGCTCTTGTTTTGACAGTATCTAGCTCTGCCCCTATAAAGGTAAGAAGCTGCACCGGTTCGAGAACTGTCTTGGGGAGGTTGAGAAGAAATCCCAGGGAAGTGATCACTTGCTGGGTCACTTGCAGGTCTGACTTGACTTGGTCTGGAGACTGACCCACTATGAGCCAGTTGTCCAGATATGGAAAAATGGAAGTCTTTTGCCTTCTTAAAAAGGCAACTACTACTGCCAGGCACTTTGTGAAAACCCTTGGAGCTGATGTTAGACCAAAGGGCATTGCTTTGAACTGATAATGGCCTGAGGGCAGCTTGAACCTGAGGTACTTTCTGTGGGAGCACCTGATGGGGATGTGAAAGTAGGCATCTTTGAGGTCCAGGGAGACTAGCCAGTCCCCTGGCCTTAGAGAGGGAAGAATTATTCCCAGAGTCACCATCTTGAACCTTGGTTTTAAAAGATGTTTGTTCAGGTATCTTAAATCCAGGATGGGTCACCACTCCCCTGTCTTTTTTGGGGTAAGGAAGTACCTGGAGTACAGACCTTTGCCCCAGTGTAGGGTAGGAACTCTCTCGCTATGGCTCTTAAGGCCAGAAGAGATGAAACCTCTGCCTCTAGGGCAAGGGTTTCGGACAGACTTGCAGGTGGAAAAGATCTGGCTCTCATCTTCGGAAATTTTTTGAAGCTGACAACCAGTCCCTGGCTTACTACTTCCAGGACCCACTTGTCTGAAGTAACAGACACCCAGTCCTGGACAAAGTAAGCCAGCCTGCCCCTTACAGGGATAGGAGAGTTGACCCGGGCAGCATACCTCTCAACTGTCCTTGATTTTCAGGGACGTCCCTGATTTTGACTCAAAATTTTACTCTGTCCCTCCTAAACTTGGTGTTTTTGTGGCTAAACAGTGGGGATTGTAAACACAAAATAATGTCAAACATTAAAGTTACAGACGTGTTGTTCTTTAGAAAATGCATTTTGCACTAAGCCCCATATTCTACTAGCTTTCTGGGTGGATATCTTTAATTCTAAAGATGTGTCCCTGATTTTGGTCCTTTGTCCCTGATTTTTTTATGCCTTGTCCCTGATTTATGAGGCAGGAGGTTGAGAGGTATGCCGGGCAGGCCCATCAGGGTGTCTGCTTGGCAGGGGCCTTAGACTGAGGAGTGGATGCAGCCCTGCTCATCCCCCTTCTGCCTTTCCCTCTGAAGAACCCCCTCTGTGAAAAGGGAGAAGAGGCCTGTGCTTGGTAGAAAGGCCTATGAAAAGGACTGCCCCTGCCCCTGGATTGCTGCCTTTGAGGAGTTGCCTGCCTCTGCCCCTGCCCCTGGATTGCTGCCTTTGAGGAGTTGCCTGCATCTCCTTGGCCTGTGCACTCCTATAAGTGGTCCTATATTCCTCCATATTTTTCATGTAATTCTTTGTCTGTTCCCCAAACAGAGAATTACCTTCCACAGGGAAATCCATGGCCTTAGCCTGGGTGTCCTGTGAGAGGCTAATCCATCTGAGCCAAGCCATTCTCCGAAGAGCCACAGATGTAGCCATGACTCTTGAAGTCACATCATTGGAGTCCACAGCAGCATGAAATTGTACCTTAGCTGCCTCAGTCCCATCAGCAGCCACCTCCTCCAGCTCCTTGGCCAGCTGGGGGGGGGAGGCCTGTTTAGCCAGTGCCAGTACAGTATCCCACCTGGACTTCTGCTACCTGGCTGCATAGGCCATATAATTAGCCTGCCTGAGTCCCAAAGAGGATGCCATGTATTGTTTCTTTGCCAAGGCATCCATCCTCCTGGAGTCTTTATCTGGGGGGTGTGAAGCCAAGGGAACGTTGGCCTTATCACAAGCTACAGCCTGCATGACCCCAACATGGCTGCATTGCTGATAGAAAAACTCTGTGTCTGAGCCTGATAAGGTATACCACTTGTCCATTCTTCTATCAACAGGAGGTACAGAATTAGGAGACTTTAAACATTTTTGTGTCTGTTTCCCAAATGATTTGTGTAGGGGGAACAGACAGCCTCCTGGACTCTGGGATGTCCATCATTTCAATAAAATCAGGCTCCTCCTGGTCCTCTGTAGCCTTTTCCATAGGAAGCTGGAGAGTTTCAGCCACTTTCCTGTAGAACAGATAGTGGGGAAGGGACTCAGAGAGCCTAGGAGGGGAAACACCAGAAGGTCTGTCTGGGGAGATGTCCGGTTCAATGGGCACATCCAGACTTTTTGTTCCATCATACTCATCGTCTTGCTCATAATCCCCCTCCTCCTCAAATTCCGGTTCATAAAAATCTTCAGGGGCATAATCCTGAACTGGAGGAACCGACTGAACCGAACCCCTAGCTAACGGAGCCGGATCAGATGGAACCAGGTGAAGCGATTCAACAATCCAAATCACTCGGGCAATCTCATCAGCAGTCGGAACATGAACCTCCAGATCTGAACCGGCTGATTTGTCTTTACGTTTCCTTTTCATAGGAACCGATCCCTCAGGATCAGCTCTCCTCTTGCCCAAAGAAGTATCGCCCTGGTCAGAGGGCACTCCTTCTGGTTCAGTCGGAACCGAACCGGGCTGGCCATCCGGGTCAGTGGACTTCTCGGCCTCCTTTTCCCTAAGTCTACCTAATCTTTTCTCCAGGGTAGACTTAGGAAAGTTTTTACAAATCTGGCAGTCTGTATCGAGGTGGTCAAACCCCAGACAATAAACACAGGTGGTGTGGGAATCGGCCTTAGCAAAGACCTCCCCACACTCACTGCAGTGTTGAAACCCAGTGGGTCCGGTTTTTTTCTTGGGTTTCTCAGACATGGCCAACCTAACCAAACTGACTCTTTTTTCAGCAGCTGCCAGGCAAGACTCCCTTATCGGTTTCTAACCATGTTACGGGTATTGGAAAAAAGCGTTAAAACACGTTTTTTTTTTAAACCAATAAGGACCGGTAACCACACACTAAAGAAAAACACAAGAATTCAGTATATTGGATCGGTTCAGCCGACCAATCGAAAAACAGTTTTACAATTTCCATAAAGTAAACAGAGAAACTATCTAAAGTACTCACGGTACCGCAGACAGAGCCTGAACCGACAATGCAGAAATAATTTCGGAATGAAACCGTCAACTTCAACCAACTTTGAACCGAGCAGAAGGAGAAATCTCCAGAGCGACTGTTTAGTGAGGTGGAGTAAAGAATCTGACGGTTGGGTTTCAAAGTGCTGCAGACAGAGACCTCAACCGAGCTCGAGCTCAGCGTTCTATGCACTGCATAGAAAATTAACCCTTTACTCTCCGGGGCAGTTCAAAGGCTGGAGCTAACTGCAGATTGTCAGAATACAGCAAGACTTCATGTTGTTTGAAACCAGATCTCAGTTACGGCAGTAATGTCCAGATCCTCGCTAGCCATAAGAGTCTCCAGGTCCACCATCTTATTGCATAGGCTGCGGGCATTTACACATATAGCATTCCACTTACCCTCCCTAGATCTCCCCCTTCAAACTGACACTTTTCCATTGGCAGTTCACCCCATGTTCCTCAGTAAAGACTGATACAAGGAAAATGTGAAATGTGTCAGCATGTTTCCCTGCAATTAAATTACTGTAATATATGGATTTTCATAATAATAGTACCAAAAAGCATGCCATAAATGTCTTGTAGTGCTATCAGAGAAATTCTTCAGTAGTACTACAAGATCTCATAATACTATCAATGAACACCCAACAGTAGTATTAGGGGATCTCGTAATACTGTCAGTGAGAAGCCACAGGTAGTATGACATGATCGGGCAGCTACCTTGCACCAGCGTCATACAGACTGTAAACAGCTGAGTGCAAGCCAGCTTATACTGTAACCCTTGTGCACAGTAAAAGATGGCTGCCACTACAGCTGAGGAGAAATGGAAAGTATAATATGACACAAAATACAATAAAATCAGTAAAATCTATCTCAGAGCCATACATTACAAAGGATAACAAATGGGGGACTGTGACTCCTTGGCTATAATACCATCTCAAAATTCTGGGGCCATGTTGGGACCTCCCAAGTTTTGCTGTCAAGGCTTACATATCTCAAAACCTTTCAATGGTATTATACAGAGAATAATATATGGGGTGGTGTGTAACAAGAATGTTACACACACCGGAGGTGTTGAATGGCACATGAGCCCAAGAGTGAAGCTCGAGGATTTTATCTAGGCATCGAACACCTAGGGTGTGTGTAAAACCTAAGTTTCCTGCACAACCCCATATTTTAGTTTATATAATTGCTTGGTTTCCATTTTTTGCTGCAGCAATTATTTAAAATAAAGGATGTTCCTGTGGGCATGGTCCGGTTAGGTTTCAGGTTGCCTTTATTTATTTAAAAGTTAATTTATTTATTTATTTCAGATGCCTGCTGAAAGTTGTTCCCCACCCCCCGGTAGTTGATTTTGTTTTTAATAACTTACCATCAAGTCCAAGTGGCGGTTCCATCTCCGGCGGCAAGCGGTCTCAATGGAAGAGCTGCGACTGGCGCGTGTGAGGAGTGAGGGAAACCTGGCACATGTTTGCTGTTATAAACACTCCTTTATAATGGCAAACATACTGTAACTAAATCATTTATTATTCCTTCCTAGAAATCCCTTGAAATTTTTCTTCCATATTCTTCTTTTGCCTTCCTAATAATCTTATTGCCCTCTTTCTCTCTCCCTCAGTAAGATTTTATTCTCTTCCCCCTGGTGTTGTTTGATGGCATCTCTCTTGTTGCTGTAAAGGCTTTTCTTTTGCTCTTTTGTTTTGCTGTCACTGCCTGGCTCATCCAAGCTGCTACCCTCCTTTTGGTATGCCTGGTCTTGTTCCCTCTGGAAACACATTCCCATACGGTCTTTCTGTTACTGATTTTAGCCTAGTCCACTTTGCCTCCAACCCCTTCTTTCCTTATGATAGTCTTAGTTCACTTCCATCTGGTTCAATCATTTTTGGAAAACTTGTCCCTACTGAAATACAGTGTCTGTTTAACCCCTTTTCTTTCCCCCTTCAAATCCATTGATTTGAAATCACATTATACAGTGGTCACTGTTTCTGAGGTTCCCCCCATTCTACCTCAGATAAGGTCTTACATAGTGAGTCCAAGAAGGGTATGAGAAAGGCAAAACAAGATTATGAGGGTAGCTTTGGCAGCAGGGATTTAAGAAAGCATCCTCAGAAAATTATAGCTATGCTAGAGGAACAGAAAAAATAAAGAAATAAGTGCCTCAGCTGGGATTTAAACCCAGGCTGCCTGGAATACCATTCCAGTTGCTCTACCAGCTGCACTACCAAGGCAACTGGGAACCTGGGGCTGTCTGGAGCAGCTTACTCTTGCTCTGATAAACAACCTGGTGCTGCACAGATAGCTACATTTTCATTTACAAGGGTACTGTGTGCACATATATGGAATCCAAACAAACAGAAGAGAAAAAAATGAGTGCCTCAGCTGGGATTTGAACCCAGAATGGCCAGGAATGCCATTCTGGTTTTACTACTAGCTGCACCACCAAGGCAAATGGAAACCTGGGACTCCCAGAAGCACCTTACTCTTTCTGTAATGCAGAACCTGCTGCAGTGCAGTGAGGATCAGGTTGTGCATTAGAGAGAGAGCAAGGTGCTTCTGGGAGTCCCACATTTCCAGTTGCCTTGGTGGCCCAGCTGGAAGCACAACTAGAATGGTATTTGGGGTGGCCCTGGCACTTATTTCTTTCTCTCTTCTGTTTGGCTGGATTCCATATATGTGTGCACCACGCCCTTATGAATGAAAGTCTAATTATCTCTGCAGCACAAGGCTGTGCATTAGAGAGAGAGTAAGGTGCTTCTGGGAGTCTCAGGTTTCCAGTTGCTTTGGTGGGGAAGCTGGTAGTGCAACCATAACGGTATTGTGGGCAGCCTGGGTTAAAATCCCAGCTGAGGCACCTATTTATTTCTCTGTTCTGTTTGAGCAATGCTTGAGGTAAGATGGGTGCAAAGGAAGAACTAGGTACCATACTATCAGGGAGTGAAAATAGTTTAACTGGGGAGAATGAAATTGTTTGCTTCAGTCTTCACTGAGGAAAGTTGAGGACAACTGCCAGCAAGTTGCAATCAAACACAGCTGGCTGGAAATAATTAGATAAGACAGATGTATGCAAGACACCAGACCCTGATATGATACATAACAGAATACTAATGAAGCTCAGAAAAGAATTGGAACAGCCACTGGCAGAGATTTCTAGAAAATCTTTGGAAACCGGGCAAGTACCAGCGGATTGGAAAACTGAACATGTAAACATCTTGGGGAGATCCTAGGATGAACAAGTGAATTAGTGTGACCCAAACTGTAGATAAAATGCTAGAGGCTATTATTAAAAAAAGTGCAAAGTAATAGTATTGATTGACTGATTTTATTTATTTATTTAAACTATTTTATCCAGGGAAAACATACAGTACATAGGTAAAACAGGAATCTCATTTTGTGCTCTTGGAGGTGGGACTAGAGACATACAAACTTTTTTTTAATTGTATTTATCCCCCTTTTGACTGAACCCCCCAGTCCCACCACCCCAGCGTACACTGGACTCACCTTCTGGCTCTTACGAGGTGCCAGCTAGCTGGGTGCGGTGCCTGCGAGGGGCTGGCATCATCTCGCCAGTCGGGATATTTTCTCTCTTTTTCTCCCTGTCCCCTGAGTGCAGCCCAGAGGCATGCAATGACACCAGTGGCTGAGCAGTGCACGCTTTAACTTAGGGTTACACCTGAACCCATGTCACGAGGATCACGAGCCGTAGCATACTACTGCGCCAATGAGCAAGAGCAGAAAGATGGAAACTAACCTAGTAACAATAATATATATTATACGTCTAATTAATTACTCATGAGCTAAACTAGCTCACTGATTGGCTGCCGTACCAGTCTGAAATCTCTTAGAAATGCCCAGCATGACAGCGACACTCAACTCATCATGCACAATATGCTGACAGCAGCGGCGCCAAAACAAGAATCATTTTTGGTGCTGCTGTCAATAAATAAAAACTGTATCATTGTGGTTAGACTTATAATTGCAATGATGACTGAACAGCCAGTCATTTTCTGGTGATTAACCACTAGCTGAATGGGGTTGGCCCTTAGCAACCTTCCCCCCAGCTGGTCATTAATTGCCAGGGAATAACTATCTGTTCAGTCATTATTGTTTAACTATACATATTTTTTATGACACTCAATTAAGGTACCTTGCTAGGTAAAGTGAGAAAATACCTTAGAGGTCACAGTAATGAAGCGTAGAATTACTGGACACAAAGGCAGGAGGAGTGAAGTAAAAACACACTTTTTGGATACTCATGGAAGTAAAAACACACTTTTTGGATACTTATGGCATCTTTTATAGCAGGATGGGGGAGGACTTTTCCAAGTACCAGGAAAACTAAACCTGATAGCAGCTTGACTGACCTTCTTTTTGTAGTCGGGAATCTGAAATCTGCGTATCTGGGAGGATCTTATTTGGTAAGTACAGTGAGAAGCGGTAGACATGGGGTTGCACAGATATTGTGAGATTTTTTGGAACCAGTACTGAGCACCGAAGGACAACCAGGCTGTATATACATGGAACAGTGGTGAATATGAAGGGAATATCCAGTAGAAAATAACATGATGAGTTGTAGAGTGTGTCCAGTTTGGATAGCTGTGTTTTGGCTGCAGATACGTAGATGACATCCCTGCAGTAAAGGGAGCATCTGGTAAACTATGTGTTTCCTTCTACCTGGGGAGGGACAGTCCTAATGCAAAGGAGTGTACCCATCTTTGGACAAAAGGTAGAGGACAGTTTGATAAAGCACACTGAGGAAAAATACCAGGGTAGAGGCGACAAGAGCATATCATCAGAATATATATGTGGATGCCATAGATGGTTGGGCATAAGGGAAGGTAATTTATAAGCACCATAAACAGGAGTGGCCCTAGTATGGAGCATTAGGAGACACCCATGGTGACAGGGAAAACATTAGAGGATGTACCACAAGTCCTGACCATTTGGGATCCGTTAGATGATAGTACCTACAGTAAGCTAACAGAGGGGAAGACAACTGATTTCGAGGCATTAAGCTTACAGAGCAACGGGGAATAGTCAACAGTGTTTTAACATAGAAACATAGACAATGATGGCAGAAAAGGAACAGTGATCCATTCAGTCTGCCCAAGTGCCCAATTTAGCCCCAGGACCTACTGTTTCTCCAGGGTCTCAGCCCTCCCATCCTTCCCCCCATTCCCCTCCCAGCTTTTGCTGCCCCAAGCAACCACTATACCCTTCATTCTATCCCAACTGTGCTTGAACCCACCAGCAGTTTTAGCACCCACCACTTCAGCAGGCAGACTGTTCTACAGCTCTACCACCCTTTCTGTAAAATAATTATTTCGCATGTCCCTTCTAGGCCTCCCTCTAGTCAGTTTCCTCTCATGTCCACATGACTGTGAACTAGTGTTCAAGCTAAATATTTCCTCACAGTTCACCTTATTAATTACTTAAAAAAAAAGCCTTGGCCAGGTCTATAAATTGCCGCAGTGGCAAGGAAGACTCTTGTCAATATCTTGTTGGATGTGAATTGTAAGTATGAGCAGGGAGATGGTGGTGGAGTGTCCAGCTCAGAAACTTGATTGACAAGGGGAAAAAAAGTTGATTTTAGAACAGAAATCAGTCAACTGCCTGCTGATTAGTCATTCAAGAACTTTTGAGAGAGTGGGAAGTACAGTAATGGTATAGGACAGTATGTTTGCCTATGTCCAAGGTGTTGCCACTTTTATCTTCTAAGCAGGTGGGACTGCTCAGCAGGCAGAAGTTCAATATGTGTGTGTTATTTGTTTGGCAATGACAGAGGCATTTACATTAAGGAAGTTTGGTGTAAGCCAGTTCAGACCACCACATTTAAATGGGTTGAGGATAGTAATCTCTTTGAGGATGCCAGACCCCACAATAGGGATAAACTCAAAGGGGAGCGAGGGACACTGGCTATGAAGTGGTATAGTATAGTAAATGTTATAGCTCTGGAAAGGTGGTCTAGAACGCGGAAGCTGAGGTTCAATGCAGGAAAATGCATGGTACTGCACCTGGGAGCCAGAAACCCAGGCCAAGTGTACACCCTGAAAGGGAGATGCTACAAGTCTTGATGGCTGAGAGGGAACTTGAGGTGGTGGTGGATGTCAAGATGAACAACTCGGAGACTTGTAGGAGGGAAGTGGCAAAGGTCAACAGGATGCTTGGATGCATCGCTAGGGGGCTCACCTCCAGAAGGAGGGAAGTGATACTCCCACTGTATAACTGCTTGGTGAGGCCACACCTAGAGTATTGCCTGCAGTTTTGGAGGCCACATTTAAAAAGGGACATTGAACTCATGGAGAGGGTCCAGAGGAGGGCAACCAAAATGATTTGGGGCTTGGGGGATAGGACCTATGGGAAGAGGCTTGAAGAGCTAAATATGTACACATTGGAAGAGAGAAGGGACCAGGGGGACATGATAGAGGTCTTCAGGTACATGAAGGGGTAGTTAGAGGAGGAGCAGTCAGGGTGCTCCTGAAGGAAGGGGGCAACTAGAGGGCATGGGTGGAAGCTGGAGGGGGGAGATTCAGGGGAGAAAGGAGGAGGTGCTACTTCACTAAGAGGGTGGTGGAGCCATGGAATGCGCTGCCCAGGGGGCTGGTGGAGGCAGACACGGTGAAGGGGTTCTAGAGGGGGTTGGACAGGTACAGGGGAAGGGTTCTGGAATCAAAATCCAGTGCAGCAAGAATATCTGGGACTGGGAAGGCAAAAGCCAGTGAGGGAGAGGGGGGCAGCAAGGTCAGCTCCCAGGGTGGGGGCTGACCAAACGAGCAGACACGAAAGACCATTTGGCCTATTCTGCTGGCATTTTAGTACGTTAGTATAGTAGGCAGAGGGTTCATCAGGGCCTTAGACCAGTCATCAAAGTAAGTGAGTGATAAGGGCATCAGCAAAGAGTTTGCTATCACTAATAACTCATAGCCAATGTGATTATGTACAGGGAGGTCTTGTCAAACTAATTATATTTTTTTGATGAGCTAACCAGAAGAATAGGTGGTAGAATGCTCCAGACCTAGTATAGTTGGACTTTAGTAAAGCCTTTAGAAAGTACCCCATGAGAGGCTATTACACAAATTTTGTAAGCATAGAGTTAGGGTGCTATTACTGTGGATTAGAAATTGGTTGAGTACTAGGAGGCAGACAGTGGTGATAAAGACAAGTGTCAGACTTGAAGGCAGTAACTAGTGCGGTTCCACAGAGGTCAGCTCTGGGACCACATTTGGTCAGCATGCTCAATGATGGTTTACAACTGGGAACTCGTAGACATTTAGTCAAATCTACACATCATACAAAATTAGCAAGAGTGGTCAGCAGTGTGGAGAAGTGTAAGAAACCACAGCAGGTTCTCAATAAAATAAACTTGGTCAGATGGATGGCTGATCCAGTTCAGTGTGGCAGAAGGGCAAAGTCAAAACCAGAAAGGTAGGCTTGCTAATTAAATAGTACACTATTGGATGTGACAGAGCAGGAGACAGACCTGAATGTTATTATAAATTTCATCTTTGAAAATGTCCAACCAGTGCTCAGCGGCAGCCAGCAAGGCCAACAGAATGCTAGATTAAATTTAAAGAGAGAAAGATAGAAGAAAGGAGGTGATCATTCCACTATACAAGGCACTGGTTAGACTGCATTTGGAATATTGTGTACTGCTCTGGTCCCTGCATTACAGAAAATACATCATGGAACTGGGAAACGTACAGCATAAAGCTACAACAACAATTGGGGGGCTAGAAAACATACTGTAGTATGAAGGGCTGGAGCACCTACAGTGGCAGCCAATGTTATTCACAGCATTTGGGTGGCATGGTGTTTCCTACTGCAATACCAAGCGGCCACTATTGCTTACAAACTGTTAAGTTGCAATGCAGTGATGGTGTCCACTATCACCTAGCAGGCATGCTCTAGTGATCATTATTATTACTGATGGCAAGGGCTGCCACTGTAGGTGTGTTCTCCTCAGACAAAATGAGATTAAGGAGCGATATGACTGATATATTAAAAAAATCATGAAAGGGTGTGCAACAATTGACCTGAGCATTTGCACCTTGGTGGGGTCCAGAATGGTGGGGTGGTGGGAAGGATAGATACTCCTCAGCCTGAACCACTCCACAATACCTTCACCATACTGGTGGGACAGGACAGCTGAGAGGAGGCACCCACAACAGTGGAAGGGGAGGATGTGGGAGTCCTCAGAAGGGGAGACCCCAAGGAGGGAAGAACAGCCCCCAGCTGAGGAGAAAGCAGCTGCTAGTTAGGGGGATACACTTGGGAGTGAGGGGTATAAAGGAGAAGGAGATGAAGTGCCTCCTTGGTGCTTCAGCTTGGAAGGATGGCGAGTGGAGCCAGAGGATCACTAGGGCGGCAGGAGATAGGAGGAAGCTAGATGTCATTATCCACCTGGGTACTAATGACCTGACAAGGGATAGAGTTGGGGGAAGTGCAGAGCAATTTCAGAGAGCTAGGAAGGGGCCTTTAGCAGGTAGCATGCACGGTGGCAGTTGCCAAGGTGTTACCTGTGTACGGTCGGTGAGAGGAAAGGGCACTGCTCACTAGGGATTTTAACAATTGGTTGAAGGTATGGTGCACGGAGGAGGGCTTCAGCTAAACTGGGGACTTAGGGTCAAGCCTGGGAGGATGTGGGCCTCTATAGGAGAGATGGCATGCATTCTTCCAGGAGGAAGATCACAGCCCTTAGTGGGTGTTTAAATGTTATTTGGATGAGCATTTAAACTATCTGAAGGGGCTGTAATACCAAGGGAGGCATAGATACCCCCCAACGACAAAAAAATGAGGAGGGAGGGCCCGAGGGGAGGAAGCTCTCCCAGGGCAGAGGTGCAAAAAAGACAGGGATGAGGACAAGGTAGAGGATGGGGAGAATAAATCATGAAAGCAAGAAGAAAGAAGAAAAGTAGAGCGGTAACAGAGAAAGCAGCAAGGGAAGAGGTGGGGTCAGGGGAGCTTCAGGGAACATCACAAGCAAAAGGGGTGAAGCAGTCAGGGAGGAAGTAAGGTATGGAGAGCCGTGTGCCTAGAAATAGGTAATGGGGCCACTATCCATACACCTCTGGCACAGGGAAAGGAGTTGGATAAGGCACTTGGTAAGCCATCATCAGGATGGCAAGTAAGGGGGTGGTGGGCTAGTTGAGGACTTCAATCTGCCAAATGTGAATCGGAGCCTTCCAGCTGCAGCTTTGGCAAGCAGCAGAGCCATCCTTGATTCCCTGCAAGGGGCTTTTCTCAGGCAGCTAGTCAAGGATCCCACAAGGGATGGGTCAGTGCTGGACCTGGTGCTCACAACCCAGGAAGACATTGCAGACGTCACAGTGGGCAGCCCCCTGGTACCAGTGACCACTATACAGTGTGGTTTAACATTAGGATGGGAACAGAGGCAAACCACACAAGAATAAGGGTCCTGGACTTTAGGACAGAGGATTTTAAAGAAATGGGTGACTGCCTCAGAAACTGCCTTATGAGGGAGGATTGCCAGGGAAGGGTAGAGGCACTGTGGGTAATAATAATAGAAAGCATAATTAAGGCAACCAACCTCTGCATGAAGGAAGTGAGTAAAAGCAGAAAGACAAAGAGTCTGTTATGGTTCTCTAGGGAAGTGGCCACAGTGGTGAAGGAAAAAGGGTAGCATTCAGGAGGTATAAGGAAACACAGAGGGAGGAAGGTATACCAAGTAAAACAGAAGCAGAAAGAAGCCAGCCCAGTGGTGCTGAGGGTTGAGGTGTTGGACACCACACCTCACGCCACAACGGCGACCTGTGTTCAGGAACGGGCACAGACCACCGGGGGTCAGCAGAGGAGGAGAAGGATCGAGCATCTGAAGAACTGCTTTCCTTCTCCGGGGAGGAGAGGTTAGCAGGTGCCGGCATTGGTTGCCCCCTGGTGGAGGCTGGGAGACAAGGCATCGCACCACAACGTGGGGTGAGGCTGGGACGGATGCTCTACTGCTAGCGTCATTGCACATTCCCAGCTCCAGGGGAAGAAACATAAGAAAATGACTGGCTCCTGTGAATGAGCCAGGGCTCAGTGCCCAACCCTCCAGCCATGACAGTTCCACTGTGGCCCCACTGGGGTGCCTTTGCGGTGAGGTGAGGGACACTAAGCCCAGGGTGAGCCTGTTTGCAGGGCTAGGGGTGCCTAGCAGCAAAAATATAATGAAGAAGAAAAAAAAAACAGAAGCAGAAAGGACAGTGAGGGGAACAAAAGTGCAGACAGAGGAAAGGATAGCCAAGGACATAGCTAAAGGGGAAAATACTTTCTTCAGGTACATAAGTGAGAAAAGGAAAGCAAGAGAAGGGATAGTGAGGATAAGGAGGGTGACTGCTGGAGACTGCACAGAGGATCAAAAAAAAGCAGAAATCCTGAACAACTACCTCTACTCAGTCTTCACGGTGGAGGGAGAGGAGATGGAACACCAGGGAGCAGCAGGAATGTGGGGAAGGGGGATGGACACAAGTCCATATTCAGAGGAGAGAGTCCTAAAGGGACTTGCAGCTCTGAAAGTGGATAATGCTATGGCACTGGACAGAATACACCCAAGGGTACTAAAGGAACTCAGGGAGGTGGTAGTTGCTTCACTGATGGCCTTACTCAACAGCTCACTGGAAACAGGCAAATTTCCAGAGGACTGAAGAAATGCAAGCATGGTGCCTCTACCATGTGGCAGCAGGGAGGAGACTAGCAACTATAGGCCAGTCAGTCTCATGTCAGTGTTGGGGACGTTAATAGAAACCCTGTTAAACAAAAAGTTGGTAGAATATACTGAATCCAATGTGTTAAAAGATACATGCACAAGGTCCTAGGTAAGTCTCAGAATAGTGGCGATTCCCTTGACTTAAAATGTATCGCTCTTACCCTGGATGAGGTTATAGCCCCTATCACAAGTATTTTCAACCTCTCCCTAAGGCTATCCCAATTCCTTCTCATTTGGAAGTCAGCACAAGTTACCCCCATCCACAAATCGGGTTATCAGACATCACATACCAACTATAAACCTATTTCCATCCTCCCCCCATTGTACAAAGTGTTGGAGCAGCTAGCTGCTGATCAGCTAATTGAATACCTTGAAAAATACTCCATTCAGTGCCCGCAGCAGCACGGTTTCAGGAAAGGGCACAGTACTAAAACTGCCCTCCTGGAATTTACTGGATACATACACAATGCTCTCATCCAAGGGAATCTTGTGGGTGCAGCCTTCATTGACCTAACGAAGGTGTTTGACACTGTCAGCCACTCTTTGCTTCTGCAACAATTAACCAACACTGGTGTATCAAAAGAAGTGATGCTTTGGTTCAAAAACTACCTGGATGATCGAACTCAGTGTGTAAAACTTTCCAGCATCTTGTCTGACCAAAGAAATGTCCACTGTGGCATGCCACAAGGTTCCATCCTTGGCCCTCTACTTTTTAGCATTTTTGCAAACAACCTTTCCCTCCATTGCCACCAGCACATACTGTTATACGTTGACAATGTTGTCATTTACCCAAGCCAACCTAACCCCTTTCTACTTGAAAATCATCGTCAAAGTGGCTTTGATGAAGTCAAAACCTGGTTCTCTAATCAAAAGCTTGTGATGAATTACAAAAAAACAAAAGTTGTGTTGCTCAGCTCCACAAGAAACAAATTTAAAGCGCATGCACTCAATATAAAACATCAACAGGTGTCCCCCTCAATGTAGTGGAACAATTCAAGTATTTAGGGGTTACACTGGACAAACACCTCTCCTTCTCACATCATATTGAAGCTGTAGCTAAGGTGGTAAATATAAAAATTGGTCTACTGTATCGCATCAAGTGTAATCTAACCCCTGAAGCCCTCAAACTGGTGGTGTATAGCTCCAGTCCTCTCAGCCATTGATTATGGTCTCATAATCTATGGATCGGCTACTGACACCATGCTTCGCAGAATAACTATTGCACTAAATAAAGCCTGCAGGTTAATTACAGGGCCTGATCGCATTACTCACACCTGTGATTCATACGAACAGATGGGTTGGCTTCAACTGAAAAATCGGATTAAATATCAAACCTGCTTACTAGTCAGAAAACCGCCTCTAGGACTAATGCCACCCAGGATGCTGGCATTGCTTACCCCCTCCTGACCGACAAAGATCACCAGATTAGCTGACCACCAGTCTCTTCTAATTCCTAGATGCCGGACATCACAAGGCCAGCGTTCCTTCACTTACAGAGCTCCTCAATGGTTCAATTTGCTGGACTATGAAGACTCAACACTGCAAAAATTGGGTGCCTTCAAGACCAAGCTAAAACTGACCCTCATGGCTAACAGTTCTTGTGACTGCTTCACTCAATATCTTCCCCTTGCACCTCTAGGGTCTGCCTAGTACTTTTCAGTGACCTTGCCACCTCATCCTGTCCTTGGTTCTCCTTACGCCCACCTCCCTACCTCCCTTCCTTTTGATAATAACCCCCGCTTTCCCTCCCTCCCACCCACCCCTTAAAGTATGTATGCTTGTCTTATATGGTCTGCACCTCCTTACCGGGTCTGCACCTCCCCGTACCTCTTCCTCTTATACACTTCTCTATCCTATCTCCCCTCTCTAGCCTCTCTCACCCACTATTTATTATATTCTTTTACTTGAGAATCCAACACTGTTGTCAATTCCAGGTACTGTTTCTTATGTCACTTCTGCTACTGTTATCGTTAACTAAACTGTATTTATCCTCTCATGTATTTATCAATGTATAATTTTAGTTATACTGTTTTTTTTTTGTCATTTTAGTTTACAGTAATATTTCTGTGTCTGTATATTACCCTCCCACCACTGACGTGGAACCTTTGTAAAAGAGCACCTGCGCTCAAAGGTGTTAATCCAAGATCAGAAATAAATAAATAAATGTGCTACAAGACCAAAGGCAGCATGGATTCACAGAGAGGAGGTAATGCCAGACAAATCTGATTGATTCCTTTGACTGGGTGACATGGGAAATAGATCTGGGGAAGGCAGTGGACATGGCCTATCTGGGCTTTAACAAATCCTTCTACGTTGTAAAGCACAGGAGACTGATAAAGAAACTAAGCAACCTAGGGATGGGATCCAAAGTGGTGAACTGGGTGAGGAACTGGTTAGAGGGTGGTGGTTAACGCACTCAATCTAATGAGGGTAGAGTGACAAGCGGGGCTCAGTACTGGGACCGGTCCTCTTCAATGTCTTCGTAGGTGACAAAGCAGAACTGTATGCCTTTTTGCAAATGACACCAAAATCTGTAATAGGATGGACACTCAGGAGGGAGAGGAGAGAATGCTTAGGGATCTTGGGAAATTCGAGGAGTGGTCAAGGGCATGGCAATTGGGGTTCAGTGCCAAAAAGTTCAAAATCATGCACCTAGGGTATAGGAACCCAGGAACTAAGTATAGGATGGGGGGAGGGACTGACAGCCATTAAACAGGAAAGAGGCCTTGAATTTATCATATCTGATGAGCTCAAAGTGGCAGGACAGTGTGACAATGCAGTATGTAGGGCCAGTGGGATGCTAGGATGTATAGGGAAAGGTAACTCCAGCAGGAGGGGGAGGTGGTTTTGTCACTGTATTGCTCACTTGTGAGACCCCACCTGGAGTCCTGGTGTCCAGTTCTGGAAGCCACAGCTCAGAAAGGACATAGATAGGGTGGAGGCTGCCCAGAGGAGGTCACTAAAATGATGCAGGGGTCCTATGAGCAGAGACTGAGGGATCTCAACATGTACAACCTGGGAGAGAAGAGACCGAGACAGGATATGATAGAGGCCTACAAGTAGGTCATTAAACAGGAAAGAGGCCTTGAGTTTATCATATCTGATGGACACAAGTCCATATTCAGAGGAAAGAGTCCTGAAGGGAAGCAGCATAGTGCAGTGGGTTAAGGCTCTGAGCTGCAGATCTGGAGACCTGGGTTTGAATCCCACTGCTGCCTAGGTGCATACTGTGTGATCGTGAGCAAGTCACTTAACTTTCTTGTGCTGCCAGGTCACAGGTCACATTTGGAAACAAGCTTCAGCTTAGTGTGCTACTCCTGGTTAAACAATGTTCCCTTTCCCTATCTCATGGAGGAAAACATGACCAGAGGGCATGCAAGGTAGCTGGAAGGGTGGAAGTTTAAGGAGTGATGTGAGGAAGTACTACTTCACTGAAAGAGTGGTGAGCACCTATAACAGACTGCCAATGGAAGTGTTGGAGGAAAAAACAGTGGCATCTTCAAACATGTATGGGATAGACATATGGGGAATATTATATATAGGCAGGGAGGGGGAAGGGCAATGGAGATCAGTTAGAGTTAGCCGAATCAGACTAGGCAGGGACCATCTGGGCAGACTGGGTGCCAACAAATTCTATGTTTCTATGAACAGAACAGACTGTTCGGCAGAATAAAGGACAGCATAACCAGGAGACATAAGTACAAGCAAACGGGGGAGACAGGAGGGATGTACAGAAACATTGTTTCACTCAGAGTGACACGGTTGTGAAAACGATTACTAGAGGTGATATGCGCAGATAGTGTTCAGAGTTTCATGACCAGGCTTGATAGCTAACTGAAGAGAAAAGGTATTCTAGGTTGTTGGGCAGGTTATGCTGTAAGGCCGCCTGGCTAAATCTGTCTCACCAAATCAATGTAATTATGCACAGCACCGCTTATCTCAGTAGCACCTACTAGTAGCCTCCCCCATTCAGTCCCTATTGTCTCAGATATTTGGTTGATCCTGCCACAACCCACTCCTCCCACAAAAAAAAAAAAAATTAATATATGGTTGATTCTTCTAGTAAAACTATCCTGCCTTACAAACAAAGTGCATATTAAAATAGTATTGGGGTGATTATACCTAGTTTGACTACTGACATACATCCAAACTTCTTAGCCAGATTGCCACCACTATACATGATGTGTAACCCACAGTGCCATGCTCTATAACAATGCTTTCTAGACCTGCTCTGAAACCATAAAAAGTGCTAGCTTCCATGACCTCTTCATTTAGGCTGTCCCACAAGTTAACCACTCTGTATTAAATAATGTTTACTAATAGTTCCCCTTATCCTCCCCCTCCCCCCTGTTTCAGTGTATGACCTCTACTGCTCCTAGCACTCGCTTGCACAAATATTTGTGTATACACCACCCTATCTAATGCCTTCAGGATTAGGAACACTGTGATCATGTCCCGTCTCAGCCTTCTATTCTCTAGGCATAATAAGTTAAACATGGAAACACTGGAACATCGACTTTGGCAATAGATCAGAACTGCTTGGCCCATCCAGAGTCTCCATTTCTCCCCACCTACACTATTACCGCAGACCATGCCCAGTCGACAGCTCTTTCTCCCTCCCTTTACTTTCCACTATGATTCCCTTGTGCTTATCCCATGCATTCTTGAATCCCACCCCTGTTTTCGCCCCCACCAACTCTGCTAGAAGGCTGTTGCAGGAATCCACCACTCTTTCTGTGAAGACATACTTCCTCACATCTCTCCTGAATAAACCCCCCTCCAGCTTCATAGCATGCCCCCTTGTTCTTGAGCACCTTTTCTTCTAAAAAGTACATCCCCCCTGTACCTTATTTACCCGCGTGAGATATTTAAAGGTCTCAATCATATCTTTCCTTCATCTGTTCCACAGTGTACATATTGAGGTCCTTTAGTCTCTCTCCATAGGGCTTTTGATGCAGACCCTGCACCATTTTAGTTACCCTCCTCTGGACCGCCTCCACTCTTTGCCCTTCTAGAGATGTGATCTCCAGAGCTGGACACCATGTTCTAGGTGGGTTCTTATCAGAGATCTATACAGAGGTAACATCACTTCCCTCTCACTGCGGGTGATACCCCTCCCTGTGCATCCCAGCATCCCACTACCTCTCCCAACTGCCTTGTCACACTTCCTGGCCAACTTTAGATCATGCAATACAATTACCCCCAGGTCTCTTTCCTGCTTGGTGGTTGTCAGTACCACTCCACCCATCTTTTACTCTGCCCCTGGGTTTTTGTGCCCTAAGTGCATTATTTTGCACTTTTTCACACTGAAGGAGTTGAGTAACTCCCCCATAGCTCTTACCCCCTAAGCTACTAGCCAACTTGGTGGCCCTGGGCTTGATCCCCTCACTCACTCCTTGTGCTTTCTGCACTGCAGTTACTAGAACCAGATGGAGTACTCCTGGTGCAGTCTAACCAAGGTCTTGTACAGGAAGAGGATTGTCTCCCTAACCCTGATCCTGGGATTCAGTAACCATAACACCATATGGTTTGAACTGGCACTGGGTACCAGTATATCCTCATCAAAGGTTGCGGTTCTGAATTTCAGACAAGCAGACTTTGATCAGATAAGAGATTTAGTCAAGGGTAGGTTGGTTGTAGTGGACGAAATCCGGGGAGTGGAGGAGAGCTGAAGTGAATTTAAAGAGGCCATTCTGGAAGCCCCCAAACAATGCCTGAGAATGGTTACCAAGAGTAATGCGCACAAGAGACCAGTCTGGTTTTCTACAAAGGTCAGGGAGGCAGTGAGGGCCAAAAAAGGACCTTCATTAGCTAAAAGGAGAAACAGGGAGACAAGAAATGGAGTAAATACCAGGTAAAGATGAAGGAGTCCAAGAAGGCAGTCAGGGGCGCAAAAGCCAACACGGAGCTGTGAATTGCACAGGTGGTCAAGGGAGAGGAAAAAACATTCTTCAGGTGCATCAGTAAAAAAGAAAGACAAGAAGGGGAATTGTTAGGCTGATGGAGGGGAATACATAGTAGAGGAGGATGAACAGAAGGCAGCCCTTCTAAAAGGCTACTTCTATCAGTATTCACAGCAGTGGGTAGCGGGCCCCTCACAGAAAGTGGCAAAAAGGCTGCTGCAAGGGGATCCAGAATGGGGCAGGCAGTAATTACAGGAGAAAGGGTCAGAAAAGTGTTTGCTTCTCTGAAAATAGACAAGGCTCCATAGCTGGATGGGATGCACCTGATGGTGTTCAGGGAATTGGCATCGTAACTGGCTGAACCCCTGTCAGGACTATTGAATAACTCACTGTAGTCAGTGGTGGTTCCAAGAGATTGGAGGATAGCAGACATGGTGCCACTCCACAAGGGAGGAGACAGGGAGGAACCAGGGAAATTATAGGCCCATCAGTCTTACCTCCATTATAGGTAAAATGATAGAGATACTGGTCAAAAAGGACCTACCAACCAACCAACCAACCAAACTTTATTTCTAGAATGCTATTCCAGCATAGATCATAGCATTTTACACAGTATGATCAGTACTTTTAAAAACACAAAGCCAAGTTTCTAAAACATAACAGGAATTTAAATATCAGCATATGCCAACTCAAATAAATATGTTTTCAAGATAGATTTAAAGGCCTCAATGGATGGGCATCCCCTTATCCGATGAGGTAGAGAATTCCACAGGGTCAGAGCAGCAAAAGCAAATGACCGAGCTCCTGATGTTGTCAAATGGTCCATGGGAATCTCCAGCAATCCCTCGTTGGCAATGCTGAGAGGGTGAAGGGACAGCAGGGACAAAGGAGCTCTTGCAGGTACCCCAGTTTCTGTCCATGTAGGGCCTTATAGGTCAGTAATCCAACCTTGAAGGTGATCTTCCACTGCACCGGCAGCCAGTGCAAAAGTGTAGCACAGGAGTGACATGGTCAGATCTGCGTTAACCTGTCAACAATCTGGAAGCCGCATTTTGCACCAACTGAAAGGTGGCGGAGGTCCACCCCGGTAGACCTAGGTATAGGGCATTGCAGTAATCAAGGCACGAGGTCAACAAGGCATGTACCAACATCAGAAGGTCATCAGGTGGTACCAGGTGTTTTATCCAGGTGACACTCCTCAGATGATAAAAAGAGGACTTGACAATGGCCAACAACAGCGTCTTAAGTGTCAGTCCGCTATCAAGCATGACCCCCATATTCCACACCCAGTCAGTGATCCTCAGCTGGTTGCCCCCCAGCCAAAGCCTGGATGGCTGCCCAGCTGAAAATCCTTCCACCTAGTCATCTGGGTCCACAGCCAACACCTCAGTCTTATCTGGAGTCAGCCTGAGCCAGCTGGCACTCATCCAATCCTGGATCTCAGTGAGACAGTTGTTAAATATTGTAACAGCATCAAATTGTCTGGGCACAAAGGACAACTACAGTTGAGTGTCATCGGCATAACAGTGAAAACTCAACCCATACCACCTAATAATGTCTCCCAACAGCAGCATATACACCACAAAATACATGGGGGGAAAGCACAGAGCCCTTTAGCACCCCCACATGGCAGGGAGGTACGGGCCGAGGAAAATACCCCGGACTCCACTCTCTGTGTCCTGCCAGTGAGGAATGAATGGAACCATCTGAGGACTGTACCACTCAGCCTGCAGAAAAGCCGCAGGCTCTCCAGCAACACCCCATGATCCACAGTGTCAAATGCTCCAGAGAGATCAAGGAGGACCAATATGGAATGGCTCCTCCAATCCCTCACTATCAGGGGATCATTAAGGACAGGCCCGTCGGTGCAGCGGTGGGATTTATGCTTCCGACGCCGGCAACTCAGGTTCGGGAAAGGGCCCAGGTTGTCAGAGGGATGGCCAGGGGGAGAAGGATTGAGCGTCCCTAGGACTGCTCTCCTTCTCCGGGGGGGGGAGCTATGTGCTCGGCACAGGAGCGACACATGGTGGAGGCTGGGTCATCACCCTGGACTGACGCAAGGTCGATCATCTCTGGGGCGGGACAGACACTGGCATCATTGCACGTCTCTGCCCCAGCTTACAGGGGACAAAAACTCCTCCCTGTCTCTAGGCTTCAATTAGCCTCCTGGCCCGAGCTCCCACAAATAGATACCGGTATTGTGGTACTGGTCCTCCCTATGGTGCCATGACACCGCCGCCTGGGGGGGTAAGCCAGGGGTAACTGGTGGAGCAATGAGGGGCTTAGTAGGAGGTGGAAGCCACAGAGATGCCATGACCAGGGCAGAATGAACGGCGAAGAGCAGGGGGGGCAAAAAGAGATTAAATATAAAAAAGGAGATCATTAAGAACCCAGACCAACACTGCCTCAGTGTTATGTCTCTTCCTGAAACCGGACTGGAGAGGATCGTAGATGTCGTGGGCGGTCAGATGATCCTCAAGCTGCAATGCAACTGACTACCTGGAGAGAAATGAGTGACAGGATTGTAAACAGCATGGGTTTGTGGCAAAGTTGTCTTCTCAGACCAACCTAATAGTGTTCTCTGACTGGGTAACAAGGGCAATGGGGGGTGAACTGGTTGAGCTGCGGGGAACTGTTTGGCAAGAGTATGGTCAGGAACCCAAGGTCACAATTGTAATCTGGTGGGGAGAAGGTTTGGGAGGGATGTGAGGAAGTTCTGTTTTATGGAGGAGGTGGTGGAGATGTGGAACAGTCTGCCAGTAGTGGTGGTGGGTGCCAAGATGATAAATAGTTTCAAGCATGGGTGGGAGGAGTGAAGTGTTTGGTAGTTGCTCAGGTCAGTAACAGTAGGGAGGGGAGCAGGGGCATGGACTTGGAGGGATAAAACCTGTATGGACAATAGGTCCTGGAGCAGATAGGGAACTCTGGGCAGACTAAATGGAACTTTGATCTTTTTCTGCCATCAATGCATATGTTTCTGTAAGAGGCAAGCAGTAGTTTTACTCTGCTTCTACTTCAGTAAGGCATTTGACCTGGTGCCTCACAGAGATTGTTGAAGATGTTAGAGGATCTGGGAGCAGCAAAGGACCTAGTTATATGAGTGGGAAGGTAGTTAGGTGGGAAACAGCAGAGGGTGGTTGTAAACAGGGTCAGATCTGGGAAAAGGAAGGTTATGAGTGGAGTACTGCAGGGAACAGTCTTGGAACCAGTCTTATTCAATATGTTCCTTAATGACATATAGCAGAAGAAGACATACAGGGCAAGATGTGTCTCTTTGCAGATTACACTAAGCTCTGTGGCAGGGTAGACAGTGAGGAGGGGATGAGGGAGTTGCAGAGGGACCTACAGATTTTAAAGAGGTGGTCCAAAGGTTAGTTGTTGAAATTCAATGCCAGAAAGTGCAATGGCATGCACATAGGGAACAAGAACCCCAGGAAGGAAGACTGAATGGCAGGGGTTAAGCTGGCCACTACTTTGAGGAAAAGGGGGGTTCATCATAAGCAGCTCCCTAAAATAAACCAGTCAATGTAATATGGCCTAAAGCAAGGCAACCAGAATGTTGGGATGTATTGGAATGTTTATTTATATATATACATATACTTTATTTTTATTCAGAGAGAGAGAAAAACATGTTTATTTTTCATTTCCATCAAACATAATAATAATTCATCTCGACAAAGTGTTTTTTTTTAACTTTAAGAAATTCCTATAAGCATAATTTTTTTAATTTTCGAGGGTTTAAAAAGCAAAAAATCATTAGTAAGTTTTTATATAAAATTTAATGTAAATTAAGTTCACAAATGTTGTTTGCTCCAAGCTTTCACACCCTTAAAAAGCATAATCAATACGCTAATATATCTTAAACCCAATGCCTTAAAGTGCTTGCATATGTTAACTTTTAAAGATATCAAACTATAAAAAGAAACAAAAGGAGAAATGTCCATTCATTGTCTCTTGGTTTTCCTCATGAACCTACTGGTACATATTGGGGCTCATCTGCCTCTCCTACTAAGTCCGAACCCAGGTCAGCAGAAAGCGCAACATTCTTCTTGTAAAATTCCCTTGCCTTATCTGGAGCAACAAAAAAGTGGAACTTTCCTTGAAATGTTATCTTCAGTTTTGCAGGTGCTTGCAATACTACAGGAATCCCAGCCTCTATAAATTCAGATTTGATAGCCAAGGGGTTTTGATGGCAGGAGGAAAGAGGCAATCCCATCTCTCTCCCTCTCTCTCTCTCTCTCTCTCTTTCTATATATATATATACATATATATATATAACATTGGGGAGACACTATCTGGAATACTGTGCCCAGTTCTGGAGTTCTTACCCTCGGAAAGACAGAGATCGGCTGGAGATGGTGCAGTGTAGGTTAACAAAAATGATTCACACCCAACAGGGCAGATTAGGGGTGTAGCCAGAAATTTTAAACTTGCACTTGGGAGTTGACAGAACGTTTGCACCCCTCCTCGCAAACACAAACCAAAAGTTGTGCTGTCCCACCACACAACCATTGCCCCACTCCCATTTCAGTCAACAATATGTAGTAAGCCAATGATCCTAATAGATTCGCAATATTTTATCTATCACACACACTACCAATGAGGCAGAAGTTGACTGGCTTTTTGTTACAAAGTTCAGGATATATTGTGATAAGCCTCTGTACCATATCAAGGTATCCAGGCTTACAGAAGTCAGTTTGCACCAGCACTCGTGCACACGTACTTGATCGGGTCACTCATATAATCATGTTCTCTAAGTTTAGCACCCACGCATCTTCCAAAGGTCATTCACAAACTCACACTAAAGCATTCAAGAAGGGGAAAAACAGTGTGTCAGGTTGTCCCTGGATTTTCTAGATTTTACTGTACTCAACAAAGTACACAGAGCATGCCTGCCGACACCCATGGGGCAGATCCTACTGAATGAGGATTGGCTCAGAGCACTGAACATGTACTCACTGGAGGCCAGAAGGGGGAGGAAGAGCAACATGCAAAAGACCTTCAAACTCCTGACAGGAATAAACAAGGTGAACTGTGAAGAAGTATTCAGCAAGAATGGCAGAGTGAAACCAAGAGGACATAAATGTATGCTGTTTGGGGGGAGGGAATTCAGGAGGGAGGAGAGAGTTCCATTAAACTTAAAGAGGCACTGTCAGCTTTGCCCCTTCGTTTTTGAGAAAATCTAATCAGTGTGCCTGTTGGCACACACTGATCATATCTGCAGTGTAGAATGCCCCCCTCGGAATAAAAAGAAGTAGTTGTACCTGTTTTTATGATTTTTAGTAAAATCCCATATTCAGTCGGGTGAACCCGCCACCGGAAGCGTCTCCATCTTCAGAATACACCTTGGACAAGAGCGCTGAGGGGGCCACAAAGTATATTTTTAATTGGGAGCTGAAATCCCACACATGTGGTGGGATTTCGGTTCCCAATTAAAAATATGCATTGCGGCCCCCTCAGTGCTCGGTTTAAATTAGCAGGCACCACAAAAGGCTCAGGATTACAACTTTTATCCACTGATTATCTTTTTTCAGTCAGCATGGGGAAAACTTACACCTTGTGACTGAGCTCTTGTCTGAGGTGCGTTCTGAAGATGGAGACACTTCCGGTTGCGGGTTACTTAAGCGCGACCCAAATGAATAAGGGATTTTACTAAAAAAACATAAAAACAGGTACAACTACTTCTTTTTATACCGAGGGGGGCATTCTACAGTGCAGATATGATCAGTGTGTCCCAACAGGCACACTGATTAGATTTTCTCAAAAACGAAGTGGCAAAGCTGACAGTGTCCCTTTAATAGTTACTCTGGGGGTAGCAGTAAGGCAGGGAGTGAGGGAGTGAGGGTGAAACCCCCATCTAACCAATAGATTATGGGGTAGAGTAGGGAAAAACTGGGCAGACTGGATGGACCTTTGGATGGTCTTTTCCTGCTGACATTTTTTGTGTTTCCATGGTCTTTACTCCCTGCTGATACCTCACAGAGTTTGCTCGTTTGATTACAGCAGCACATTTCCTGCTTGACTTTAGCTTATGGGCCACTGTTAACCCTTAAATCACTATCCTTGTTTATGCTCTGACTCCGATACCCTGCCACTAGGTATTGCTCCTTGTACTTCCTCCCATTTAATCTGAGACTCTGGTTCTTAGTTCACACTCCTGATGTGTGCAGGTACCTCTGAAGTGCATCGCCTTCGACTGTCCTGTCCTCCCTTCGGGCCCTTTTATTGTCATGACATGAATTCTTTTGCCTTCACTTAAGCATTGAGAGATTTGTGATGCATACTGTTAAAAACTAAACAAACAAGCATTTGTCAATGCCGAATGTTGCTTGCTTCTATGTGCTGTTTAGGTATTTGGAAGTCATTGGAGTGGGAACTTACGAGCGTGCGTAGGAACTGCGCAACGGACGCTCGTAAAACAGTAATTTTTAGGAATTTTTTCACCAAATTTTCAACATAGCCATTTTAGGACCTCTGCTCACGAACAGTGTCACTGTGATTTTGTTAATGTGTTCCATACATTGAGTTTGCACACCGACTGCGCCATTGTGAGCTACATGGGCGGAAACACGTTTTGGACAGGATGTGAAAAATGACAGCTGTACTGCTCATGAGGAGGTGTGGAATGGCAATGTTGAAAATCTGGAGTGGAAATATTGAAAATTGAACTCCACGAGCGCATGGGAACTGCGCAACGACGCCTCAGAAACATTTTTAGTAATTTTTCTACCAAATTTTCAACATAGCCATTCTAAGACCTCTGCTAATGAACAGTGTCATGGTGATTTTCTTGATGTGTCCCATACATTGATTTCCTCGCACATCGATCATCATTCTGCGCTACATGGCCAGAAACACATTTTGGGTGAGATGAAAAATGACAGCTGGACTACCTATAAGAAGGTGTAAAATGGCAATGTTGAAAATCTGGAGGAAAATATTGAAATTTCGCGAACTTACGAGCCTGCGTAGGAACTGCGCAACGCATGCTCGTAAAACAGTCATTTTTTGGACCAAATTTTCAACATGGGGTTTTGGGACCCCTTCTCATGAATGATGTCACTGTCTTGGCATTATTTGGGCCCAAAGGGTGATTTCGCAGTCACTGCGCAGTCACTGCGCGAAAACACTCTTCGGGCCCGAATAACGCCATGACAGTGACATCATTCATGAGAAGGGGTCCCAAAACCCCATGTTGAAAATTTGGTGCAAAAATTCCCAAAAATGCTTGAGATACGCAACAAAGTTGAAACCTCCATCTAGCCCATTATACAGCTTACTGGCATTTCCTCAGTTTGCGGTCGGCTTTGAAGAGTGCAGACGTGTTCCCGTCCACCGAAGATCATCACCGGAGTCCGGAGGTAAGTATGGGGTGAGGGGGTGGGAGGCTGGTGTGCAGTGGTGGGTGCGGGTTGTGGGAGGGGTCGAGACGACCGCAGGACCGCTTTTGTCTTACAGGTACAAAAAAAGACGTCAGGACCGCTGCCATGCTGGGGTGGGCCTCAGCGTGGCACAAAGGACGTTGGGCGTTCAGCCGACGGGGATTGGGCACCCGGCCAGCCATGGGATTCATTGCCACGCTGGGGTGGGCTCTCAGCGCGTGGCACTAGGAGGGGGCGTTCAACCGGTGGGGATTGGGCACCCGTCCGGCTACAGTGCGTGAGGGGCGCAGACGCTGCGTGGGGAGGGAATGCTGTGAGCAGCCGAGTATCTTATCGGTGCTCACTGAAGTGTAGCTCCCCCTTTCAAATGTATGCCACTGCATTTTGGAGCGTGTCATACACAGCTCCAAAATGCATTGGCTTACAGGGGCCACGCCTGCCAGCACACTGACTGAATTGGAGGAGGAGGTGACACACCTCCGAAATCTCCCATGATGGCACTATGTTTATTGCACATGCATGCAAGCAACATAAAAACTAGTTGCAAATAAATGTGCTTTTATCTAGGGCTCTCAAAAGAACCCGAACTTCTGCAGATTCACGCAGCTTTTCAAGTCTGGTGCATAGAACTATAGCAATACTTCTAGGCACTACTCAGAGCAAACAAAGGAAGCTATCAGTTATTGTACACATACAATCATCTTGCAACTCCTCAAGCACAGAGGTTCCTCACTTTCTACAACAGCACTAGTCTTTGTAACAAGTTTTTACCTAAAGCCTTAGCTTTTTGAATGTAATCCGTGAGGCTTTGTCACGTACATGGGCAAATACTGCTGTGGGTGTCACACAGTGCTAATCTAGTCACAGGGGGACTGACAGTGGGGGAGCTGAAACAATCCTGCCGGGTGCATGATGTTGCAGAAGCCATTTTTATGTTGCTTGCACGCATGTGCAAGAAACATAGTGCCATCATCGGAGATTTCGGAGGTGTGTCACCTCCTCCTCCAGTTCAGGCAGTGTCCTGGCAGGCACAGCTCCTGTAAGCCAATGCATTTTGGAGCTGTCTATGACACACTCCAAAATGCAGTGGCATACAGTTGAAAGGGGGAGCTATGCTGAGTGAGTAGCGATAAGAAGCTGCTCACGCAGCTTCTCTACTCGCAGGGCGCAGCGCGCTTCTCAAGACGCGACTGTATAGCCGACGGGTGCCCAGTCCTCGCCGGCTGAGCTGCGCCGCCTCCCCAGTAGCTGGTGCCAGCTGGGAGCCCACCCAGCGTGGCAATCAGTCTTTTGCCGACGTGGTGCCCAATCCCCGCCGGCTGAATGCCCTCAAAGCCCTGTAGCTATGCTGAGCTCACCCCAGCATGGCAAATGGTCCCACAATGTCTTTTTGTTTTTTACCTGTAAGACAAAACGGGTCCAAGGGTGCGCCTCCACCCTCCCACAACCCGGCACCACCCACTCGCACTCAGTTTTCCTACACCCCTCACCCCATACTTACCTCTGACTCTGACGCTGACGATCTTCGTGGACCGGAATACGCCTGCACTCTTCAAAGCTGACCGCGAACTGAGGAAATGCCGTAAGCTGTATAATGGGCTGGATAGGGGGTTCAACTTATTGCATTTCTCAGTTATTTTGGGATTTTCTACTAATATGGGGTTTTGGGACTTCTTCATGAATGATGTCATTGACATATCACTGGTCTGAAGAGTGATTTCGCACAGTGACTGTGCAGTGATGCATAATCACCCTTTGGGCCCAAATACTGCCATGACAGTGACATCATTCATGAGAAGGGGCCCAAAACCCCATGTTGAAAATTTGGTGAAAAATTCCTAAAATGACTGTTTTACGTAGCGCAAGCTATGCAGTTCCTACGCAGGCTCGTAGAGGTTTGTGAATTTTCAATATTTCCACTCCAGATTTTCAACATTGCCATTTTTCCACACCTTCATGAGTAGTATAGCTGTCATTTTTCACATCTCACCCAAAATGTGTTTCCGCCCATGTAGCGCACAATGGCGCAGTCGTTGTGCGAACTCAGTGTATGGGACACATTAAAAAATCACAGTGTCACTATTCATGAGCAGAGATCTTAAAATGGCAATGTTGAAAATTTGGTGCAAGAATTCCTAAAAGTGACTGTTCTACGAGTGTGTGTTGCACAGTTCCCACGCACGCTCGTCGGTTTGCGAATTTTCAATATTTCCCCTCCAGATTTTCAACATTGCCATTTTACTACACCTCCTTATGAGCAGTACAGCTGTCATTTTCACATCCTGCCCAAAACGTGTTTCGCTTACATGTAGCACACAATGGCGCAGTCGGTGTGCAAACTCAATGTATGGAACACATTAACAAAATCACAGTGACACTGTTCATGACCAGAGGTCTTAAAATGGCTATGTTGAAAATTTGGTGAAAAAAATCCTAAAATGACTGTTTTACGAGTGTGCGTTGCGCAGTTCCTACGCACGCTCGTAAGTTCGCAAATTTTCAATATTTGCACTCCAATGACTTCCAAATACCTAAACAGCACATAGAAGCAAGCAACATTCGGCATTGACAAATGCTTGTTAGAGGTTAGAGGCAGCAAAACATAGTGTAGAAGAAAAGCTACCCATTTACCAAAACAACTGAAATGTCCATTGAGAACTGAGAGTTAAGCTGCTTGTTCTCAATGGACATTTCAGTTGTTTTGGTAAATGGGCTGCTTTTCTTCCATACTGTTCTAAAAAACACTCAGTTTTCCTTTCTGTGGTATGGATTTTTGTTTAAAACTCAATAGTACATAGCAAGCCCCGTACATCAGGGACAAAACATCTCTAGTGACTCTTCTGCTGTACTGCCAATGTTTCATTCAAGCATGAGCACCCCTTGTTAATAGCAACTAGACATCTCCACTTCTACAGATAACAAGCCCATGACACCATTGGGAACATTTTGAAATGTCTAAGGTTTAGACACAATTCAGTTTCCATCTCATATTTTAATTCTGAAATTTGTTCCCCCTTTTTCTTTGTTACTGGGGACAATTGCATGAAAAAAGATCATGTCCCCTAGGCAGTATCCACTGACGTTACTTGTCTACACCTAGTGTCATAATCCCCTGTCTGTGACATCACAATTATCTCCACAGCAATAGAGTATGATGTCACAAACAGAACTGTAACATCAGGTGCAGGCAAGAAGCCAGATAGGGCAGAGATCTGGTTACATGCAAATGTCCTTAGTAATAAAGAAATAGGGATGTGATTTACAGGACAAATGAAATATAATCTGCATCATGAATCATGCAGTTTTTCTATGTTATCCCCAAAGCATCAGGGGCTTCTTCAGCTCTTCAGAAACCTCTCCTACAATGTTGTTAGGGTTCCTGGCTCCAGACTGGTGGACACATCACCTGCCATTATCAGGGATATGTTTTCTTTTTTTTGCAATTTAATATACTTTATTAAGTTTTAAGCATATTGCAGCCAAGAATCCCAGGACAGAGTACTACCTGGGTGGAGTCCAAGTATCTGCTTCAGAGGAGGAGGAGAAGGACCTGGGAGTGATGATCACTAGTGACCTGAAGCACTCCACGCAGTGCAGGAAAGCAGCAGCAAAGGCAAACAAGATGCTGGGATGCATATCTAGGGGGATCAGTAATAGGAGAGAGGAGGTTATACTGCCCTTATACAGGTCACTGGTAAGGCCGCATCTAGAGTATGGAATTCAGTACTGGTGCCCACACCTCAAAAAGGACATTAACCTGCTGGAGAAGTTCCAGAGGAGGGCTACAAAGATGATAGTGGGTCAGCAGGGTAGGGCATATGAGTAGAGGTTGAGGGCACTGAACATGTACTCTCTGGAAGACAGGAGAGAGAGAGAGGGGACATGATTGGGACCTTCAAGTACTTGGAAGGGATGAATAAAGTTGATAAGGAGAGTCTCTTTAAGCTGAGTGGCAACCATAACACTAGGGGGTACAGTCTTAAGCTGGAGGGTGTGAGGTTTAGGAAGGAGGTCAGGAAGCACTTCTTCACAGACAGGGTGGTGGACACTTGGAATGCACTGCCAAAACAGGTCATCTTGTTGAAGACAGTGTGCAGTTTTAAGAGAGGCTGGGATAGGCATGGGGGAAAGTAAGGATCATGGGTCGGGAGGATGGGAGGAGTGGGGATGGAGGGCAGGGACATTAGCTCAAGCTGTGTACCCCGCAATATGAGCAGACTTGATAGACCAAATAGCCTTCCTCTGATGGCTTCTTCGTATGTTCATATGTAAGTGAAAACACAATTACAAAGCCAACGCATAACAAAAGAACACAATGTGAAAATTTGGAGCAAATACAAAATCATAATATAGCCAATGTGAACGCATATAAAAAAACAGACATAACAAGATGAAAAAGGAAAGACAATACAAACAACCTCCCCCCCCCAATAAATCCCCATCCCTGCAATCTACTTAACAAGAAAGAAAGAAGTAATCCAGGGGCTAACTGAACTGAGACTGAGGAAGCAATGCATGTACAGTTTCTCATTTAGATCTGTATACATGTACAGATTTATAAAAGTCAGTGATGGTCTTTTCAATGTTTAATGACATAAGGGCTTCAGTTAACCATTCAGGCCCAGCGGGAAGAGACGAATCAAGTCAATGCTTCAGAATTAACAATTTAGTAACTGCAGAAATCAAAGCCATACAGTATGTGCCTCACAGGAGGCCCCCGTAAGTGTAGCGTAGTCGCCTAAGATCCAAATATCAGGTGTAAAAGCATCCTGAACGCCTTATAAGGGATTTAGTTTGGTTTGTATAAATTTCCAAAAGGAAGCTACTTGGGGACAGGACCACAACGGACGATATAAGGAACATTCGGACTCTTTGCAACAAGGACATACATGTGATTCAGCTCTTCTCATGCTATAAAAGCCTTAAAGGTGAAAAATATAGGCCATGCAGGATATTAACTTGCTGTAATCAAAATCTGTCTTGCTTAACATGCTTGTATAAATCTGTTCATATGCAGAACCAATAATCATTATCGTGATCAATGTGAAGGGTGTTAACCCGGTAGAAGGGAGCCGGTGACGTTGAGTCACATACTGCTTGGCCTATGGCACTATACAGGGATACATTTTCAGTTTTTTCCCTCTTCCAGTTCCAGGGGACTCCCACTGTGCTGTCAGCATACTTCCAACCCCAGCCTGGTACAATCTGCCAAGCTGGGCAATACCACTGAGGGAGGCATGTTCATCACACTCCCACACCATGGTAAGCTAGCATTTTTTTTTTTTTTGCATGTGCTGTGGTTAGACAGGATTTGTACATTTCTATGTCAGACAGGCTGAGTCAGCCTTAGAAAGGGAATGGTGTACTGAAAAGTCAACCATAGGTTACGTTTTCGTCTGTTTATATTTACATAAAGTAAACCACAGCCCTCTTACACAGTTCCTGCTGTCAAAATGTTTCCAGCCCCTCTAACCTCAGCACAAACACTGTAGTTCTCTAAAAGGAGGAAAGAAGCTTGAAACAGCTCATAGAGAACGGATGTGAAGATCAGACATTCCTGGGGAGGGCAAAGTCAAAAACTCTACAGCGTCTGTTCTGGGGTGCAATGCGGTAACAGTCGCATCCCAAAGCCTCATGTGAAACTTTTTGTCATTGATGGCCAAATTTGTCCAAGTCCAGAAAAGACATCTTCAGGGTCCCATCCTTCGGTAAGTGAGACTGGTCTTAGTCACCCGATGTGTTGACACAGGCTTCACATCAGATAGCGCTGCTCCTTTCTCAAAAACTACATTGAAGAACTAATATGCTGTGTTATATGCCTCTATTTTAATATACTGTACTTTTGACTGTACTGTACTATCACTGTATTTAAAAGTTTGTGATTCTTCTGATGTACTGCAGTAACTTATTTGTCTCTTTACCCTATAATCCTCCTGGGTCACACCTGAAAGTATGCAGGTATTTGTCTAATGTGCTTGCCTGGTCAATAAAAACTCAATAAGGAAATAAATACTCTACCCATTCAGTTGTAATGAGTGGAAAACCAAGGACACTTTATGACAGCTGGAAGAAATCTCTTTATGAAAACAGCTGTGTGATTCAAGAACACCATAAGGAGCTCTATCACGGCTTTTGTTGGTTAATTGCTGTGTGAAATGGTTTGAACAGTTTTTCAGGATTTGTTTTAAATTGATTTTTTAGTAAGTGGATTGCTGACTCTGCATCTTGCAATCTGTTAATACAGATTGCTGGTAACAGGCAGGACTGCAGCCTTACAGGGTTCTTGCTCAAGTTGCTTCAGTGGCTGCAGATCCAGTTTGCACATTGTGCTGTCAAAGTGTTACTATAACCTAAATAATGTCAAAAGGGTAAAGTTCTTAAACTGAGGATGTTCTGCCAATTTACGCTTTTGAACTCTTGTATTGTATTAAAAAACTGGAATCTTGGCAGTTTGGCAAATGATTGGAATGGAACCATGAACTAATGGACAAAACCATATATAATGTATAGTAGAGCATTGTTTGGTATCGAATTCCATCTCTTTCAAAATGCTGTTGTACCACAGTTCTTATGCCATGGAATGTGATTATACCCTTCTGGGGTACAATAGCATTCTGAAACCTCTAGAGACTGCACAAGTCAGTTTTGTTCTGAAAGCAAAAGAATAGCTGTGGGCACATTTCATATCATACTATTCACTAAAAAATGCAGGATGAGCAACTTTATGCACAGACAGTGCATTCTGCCACCTCGGAATTCTGATTCCCATGGATCTCTTAAGATCAGAGAGAATCAGAACCCCTCTGTGGCAACACACTGGTTGTGCCTAGTTGCCCATCCAGCATTCTCTGTATTTTATTGCAAGGAACTACAATGCATCAATGTTTCTGTCATTCTTTTCTGTTGACAGATGTTAAAAAGTCCATTCTCTAAGGTTAAAAACATAATGTGCATCTTTGACTGCTGAGGTACCTTTTCCCTCTATATTTGAAAAGGTACTCTGTCAATATCCTTGGTACAAGGATCTCAGTCATTCAGTGGATTGGAATGGTTAGGCAACAAAGTATTTTACCTTTAGGTTACTGGTTCAAACCAATCCAGATCAGTAGTGGCTGACAGCTTTTATAATTTGAAAATACTTCAGTGGCCTCTGGGACATTAGTTTTACTACTATAGTTCATACTATGGTGTGAGGTACCAAAGAAGACATTATGCCTGTTGTAACTGTCCCAGTAATAATACTGTGTCAGGTTTCCCACCTCCATGTGCTTATTCACATTTTTTTTTTAATGTTTGAAAAGTGACAGCTTGCACAAGGTCACATGACAGGGCATTCTGTATGCTAGGTATCCTCGGTGTATAGAAGAACTTCCTTTCCACCATTTTAAAGGTCCTCCCTGGTAGCTGATACTGGTGAACCCTGGTGTTATGAGAATTATTTCACAGATGGAGTTTCAAAGGGGAACAGTCAGCACTAAGAGCCTAATACCCAAGTTGTCCCACTTTGTACTTGATGTGCAAACACGTTTTTTACTTACTGTTTACAGTACATTAGTTTTTAATCAGGCTAATTCTGTTGACTTACAAGCTGACGTTTTCTGTAACTATGAAATCTATAATAATTTAACGGGTCCATTTGGATGGCCTCTTATGGATCTAAGAGTTTTGCCTCTTGCGTCCTTGGAACCACAAAACTACTCACCTTTGGTTTGCAGTCCTCTGGTCCTAAGAATGCATGAAGCGACACTCTTACATCCATAAAGGGCCTACCAAATGTACCTATACCCACATATAATAGATGCTAATGGTGTCAGTTCTGTCCCTGGTGGACAAGTGTCTGTATCACCGAACCACCATCACATATGACTGGTGCCTCTGCTGGCAGTGCCACGAGAGAGACTGAGGACTGAATGGGCAGGGAGTGTGAACTAATCTTTCACCCACTACGAGCAATCTCTCCATGAAAGGATTACGGAAGGCACATTGTTTGCAATGTGTGGGAAAGCTGGCCCTGTGGCTGGTCCTGCTAGTCCTTGTGTTGTGGCTAAGTAGAAATCTTTGGTTTTGAATGCTGTGAAATAGGAAAATTTTATGAACATTAAAATCCATTACAAAAAAAATAAGCCAGGCATGACTAGAGTGTAAATGAAATAAGCTGATATTACGGTATAGCATTAATAAGAATGTGCCATTGATACTTTTGCTTCACGTGGAGCCAGGTTTGAATGAAGCCTTGAATAATGCTGACAAAGTTGCATCCTGTGTGTGTGCAAATGTTGTTAGCTTTGCTGACTATGGATATGCTGTTTTTTCTCAGATAAAATCTGAAACAGACACACAGCAAAAAGAGGAGGGGGTAACAGTTACGCTGCAGGTTGTTGAATCAACAGGCTGCCTGCTGGAAATGAAACTTCAGTGAATACAGTTAAAGCTGAACAGAGAAGGAATGACTGTAAAGGTCCTTTCTTTGAATTTCCATTGCAAAATCCAGTTCAGAGAAACAGACTGATGTTTATACACAGAACATATTAAATGCCTCACACAGTGAGAAGCCATTTGTTCAGAGACAGATTCCAAGGCTGTGTGTTAGCTTGTTGCTAGCCCTGACCCTTTCGTATTGCATCTGCTGTTTGATACCTGGGCAGTGATGCTTAGTAGCGTTTAGTAGTGAGATGCTGTGAGTGGGTTTGTGAGTGCTGTTTGCAGTTAGGGAAGGCAGTTCCTCTCTCCCAGTAAGCGGATTCAGCTGCTTTCAGCAGCCTTTAGTACACCTGCCTTTTGTAGCAGGCATTTGACTGTATGGACTCAAGATCCGTTGGCTCAGTTTGTAAGGTAGTCTCAAAGAAAACATTTTGTTATCGCTGATAGACCCAGTTCATGAGAGGGACCTTCATTTGTTGCACCTCCACGGATTGCCAAATGGCACAATAGCAAGGGTCCAGTTGTAATTAATTGAATATCACTGGCTTGATTAAAAAAAGAAAAACAAGCTTTAATTGTTTTTAACTAGAAAATGGGACAGTGAGTCATATTAACCATGTCAGCAATTATCTATTTGTTCCATGACACATGTAAGGCCAAACAATTTGACATGTTGCAGTGGTCGCAATTAATCACCTAGTGGGCAGGACCACCCATGTCATTACCAGTCATGTGGATAAATAGAGAACATCCTGTATTATCCCGATTCATCTGTATTATTCATTTGACAAGAGAGGGCCTAGTGTGTTAGGGCAGTAGTTTGACGTCGGACAGATAAAATAACTGCGGGGATGCTGGGGCTAGGGATTCCCCAGTTGAGGTAGAATAAGTGGGGAGTCTAGCCTGGACTCCCCAAGGGAGAGGGGCTAGGGGTACAAGAAGTAGTAGCAGAGTGGAACAAGTTCAGGGGACTGGGGAGTGTAGACCAAGTAGACAAGCAAAAAAAGGAAAAACACAAGACACCATGGATACTAGGAAATTGTGATGGGGAGGTCAGTCCAGAACCAAGAGGGATGGCACATCAAGTTGGAGGGTGGTATGCCTCAGTGCCAGGGTTCTAGGTAATAAAATCAGTGAGCTCCAGGCATGGGAGGCACACTCTGGGCTAGATCTAATGGTCATTACAGAAACCTGGGCCAATGAGAACAACTGGGACCAGGTGGTTTGTGGGTTTACCTCATACAGATGAGATGTAGGAATGGGTAAAGGGAGAGGGGGACCATTTATGTCAGTGAAGGAATAGAGGCAGTAGAGGATGGATCAATTGGAGGGAAAGGGGAGGCAGAATCACTATGGATAAAGCTCCTAGAGTCGTCAGATAGGAAACTTCACATGGGGGTGGTTTATAGGGCACCAGAGCAGAGAGAAGAGTGAGATAAGGAACTAGGAGCATAAGTAGGAAAGGAGGTTGGTAAAAGGATGGTTGTAGTAGTAGTAGGGGATCTCAACGTGCCAGACATTAACTGGGACATCCTAGCAGCCAGGAGCGCCATAAGCTAGGTCCTGCTTGATACTTTGCAGGACTGCATGCTGGTGCAGCAGGTCACAGATCCCACTAGACAATCCACCATTCTCAATGTGGTTCTCGCCAGCTCATAACAAATAGTCAGAGTGCAGGTTGGGGAACCACTAGGGTCCAGCAACAACCATAGTATATGGTTTGAGTTGGCCCTGGGCATCAGTAAGCCCTCATCTAAGGCTGAGGTGCTAAACTTCAGAAGGGCAGATTTATTTATTAGCTTTTGTTGACCAGGTCAGTACACTAGACAAGACATTTGCCTATTTCAGGTACGACCCAGGAGAGTACAATGAAATACAAGTTCATACAGAGGACAACATGATACAAGTTAGGCATTACACAGAATCAGGTAGAACCAGATGAACATAACACAAGCAGTCAGTAAACACAGTTAGAATAGGAACAAAATATATACATAGAGTCACCAAGGCTATGAACAGTGCATTATGCAATTCTATACAGCTCAGAGCCCCAAAATCAGAGCCGCAGTCAAAGCATCGTCTGACAGAGAGAGTAAATACATTATATAGAGAGCAGAACCCAAGCAGGCAGGATGCATCAGCAGGACCTGCACAAGGGTACCAAAAGAAGGACATGTAAGTCCAGTGCAGGGGACCAAGGTTAGTTATGGAGGTTTAGAACAACCACATGCAGAGGAGAGCTTCAAGTAATTCCACAGGGAGCTCCGAAGGCATGAGTGGGAGGGGCAGGAGTGGACCTGGGCAGGAAAGGAGTTCCATGTTGCTCTGGGGGCACATGAAGCAAAATCCCTGTCCCCATTTGCGTTTGAGTGGCAGTAACTTTGAGAACAGCAAGGCCCAATGACCTAAGGGAGTAAGAAGAAGAGGCACCTGGTTTGAGGATCTCAGCCAGTCTGGGGGGTGGGTGCCAGTTCTGAGAACCTTGCCTGTGAAGCTGCCCAAGATGAATTTCAAGTAGTTGGGTGGGAGAGCCAGTCAAGTTTGTTATACGGGTCACAGTGGTGGGTGAGGCAAGGGGCAGCAAGTGCAAAGCGTCAAATGTTATTATAGGCTATGTTCCACCTAGAGAGGTGACCTTTGGAGGTGCGTGCAAACAGGATGAGTCCATAGCACAGAGAATGGAGAAACACACCTCTGGCCAGTGAAAGGCGAGAAGCGGAGGTAAGATTGTTCTTTGCTCTGTAGGCCAGACCCAGTTTGCAGTTGACAGCTCTGCATACATTTTGGATATGATGCCCAAGGTCAAGCTGGGGGTCAAGTGTCACCCCAAGGTATTTGATGGAGTCAGTGATTAGGACAGGAGTTCCATCAATACCAGTAATACTCAGTGGGGCAGGAAAGGCCTTTAACTTGGCCAGGGATCCAAAAAGCATGGCCTGAGTTTTTTTAAGGTTGAGGACCAGCTTGTGGGTCATTATCCAGGACTGGATATTCCTGAAATCCTCACTCAGTTGGTGGTTGATGACCCCAATGTCACGGGAATGGGTGAGGATAACCAGGCCATCCGCATATAGGATAGAGCTACAGTTGGAATTAGTAGAGGGGAGATTATTGACAAAGATAAAGAAGAGAAGGGGCCCTAGTACTGAACCCTGGGGGACACCAGAGGTCACAGGAGTGGTGGCCGAGAGGACCTTACTGAATTTAGTAAGTTGCTATCTGCCCTGGAGGTAATTAGTGAACCATTTCAACCAAATGAGGGCATTAGTCCTGGGCAGGTTTGCTGGGATAGACAGCATCAATCAATCAATCTTTATTTAATCAGGTGGAACACCATTGAGCGAGCTCATTTGCAAGGTGGGCCTGGGTAGTACACATAAGCGACTCAGTAGAACAACAGTAACACAAGTCAGCACAACAGGATAACATAGACAACCTGAAACATGTTAAGGCAAAGGGTAATACAACAACTCTGAGTACAACAAAATAATTTTATACAAGGGGTGAGATATTCAGAAATGCACCAGGCAGGGGCACAAGCTGGGCGCAGTGCAACTGGGATGTGCCAGGGAGTGTGCTGGGTGATATTCAATGGTGCTGCACCATGGCTCAGCACCATTGAATATGGCAACATAGCCTCCCGCATTGCGCATGGCACAGTGGCACTGCACCAGCACAAGTGGCAAGAGAGGAGCAGGGGGATGCGCCAGTGCAAGTGCAGTTGCGCTAGGTGCAGGAACCGCAATATTCAGTGGTGGATATGCAAATGGAGCCATAATGCATGCAAGGTGCAACTGGGGCCATTAGCATGTCATTATTCCCTCATTTGCATGCAGGTGCGCCAATCCCCTGCGACTTGCGCCTGGAGCCCTGCCAGGCTGCATCCGTTGGGGACCGACGCCCTCTGCACAGCACGGCAAAGTGCCCCAATGCCCGATCGCAGGCATAAGTATAAAGTAAAGCAAGTCTAATATCCCTGCTGGTCCAGTGGACCGCTTCCAGCCCGATTGCTGGCATAAGTATTAAATGAAGCAAGTCCAATATCCCTGGTGGTCCAGTGAACCGCTTCCAGCCCGATCACGGGCATAAGCATACCAAGAACAGTTTAAATTAACCCTGTTGGTCCAGTGGTACCCCACCCGCCTACAGAGCCCACCACCTGCTCCCCACGGTCAGCAGCGGGCGGCAGCTCCCCACCCGCAAACCGCCCAGCCGCCACCAACTGACCGCGAATAGTACATATATAAATGAGTTGGTCCACACAGCAGCAACATCAAGGGTAGACTCCATACTGCATCACATAGTCCTGATAAGTGTGAATGGATCCATCTACACATCAAGACTGTGCAGTACGGCATGGTTCAGATGCCCATTGGCCCACACTGTGGACCAATGGGTACAGCCATACTGTACGCAGTCAGTCAGCTGCGGGCCGGGCGGTTTGCGAGTGGGGAGCTGCCGCCCGCCGCTGACCGGGGAGCGGGGTGATGGGGCTCAGGGGGTGGGGAGGGGTACTGCTGAACCACCAGGGTTAATTTTTTTCTCCCTCCTCCTGCGATCCCTTCTCTTCGGGAGACACTCTGATGCCTTTTCAGCCCTCGCCACCTACCTGGTGACCAGAGCAGTCCATCCCCCATGGAGCCGTGGTTATCTCCCCAGGTGGGGTATGGGGTGGGGGCCCATGCACCCCGAGACATCTGTGTTTCGTCGGGATGCCATCTCTGGGAAGGTAGGGGCGTTGAGGGTCGGGGCCTGGTGCTCCGTCTACCCGGAGGCCGCAAGGTGTTTTTCTGGTGTTCTCTCTCGATGTGCCGTGTCCCCTGATGTCAAGGCGTTAAGCGCCAACGTCTGGCACGTCACCCCCCCATGTTAGGCATCGGTCTTGTTACACCTCGGGTCTCCACCTGAGGTCAGACAAGAGCCGAGCTCTGGTTCCCCCTTCCCCCCGGAGAGGATGAGCAGTCCCTAGGATGCTCAAGCCCTCTCCCCCTGGCCGGCCCTCCAGCTTCCCGGGCTCATTCCCGAACCCGGGTCGCTGGCGTCGCAAGCGGAAATCCAACCACTGCGCCGGCAGGCCGGCTCACCAGGGTTAATTTAAACTGTTCTTGGTATACTTATGCCCGCGATCGGGCTTGAAGTGGTCCACTGGACCACCAGGGATATTGGACTTTCTTTATTTACTTCTTATGCCCGCGATCGGGCTGGAAGCATTCCACTGGACCACCAGGGATATTGGACTTGCTTTATTTACTACTTATGCCCACGATCAGGCTGGGAGCAGTCCACTGGACCACCAGGGATATTGGACTTGCTTCATTTATTACGTATGCCTGCAATCTGGCTGAAAGCAGTCCATTGGACCACCAGGGATATTGGACTTGCTTTATTTACTACTTATGCCTGCGATCGGGCTGGGAGCGGTCCACTGGACCACCAGGGATATCACTTCTGGTACTATGCCCATGATCGGCGTGGGGGGGCGCAAAGCCAACAGACCCTGGCTCCGGAGCTCGGGTGGCCACCCACAGCTGGTGGCTGCCATGTTGTGCCCTGCAATACAGCAGCTCATCAGTGGGTGGACAGCCCTTGCTCCTGTTTCTTTGTGGCTCAACTTTGAGCACCAGTGTACGGCGCAAGTATGGGTTGCACCAGCATATCGCCGCACATCTCAGGCTGACTATCGGGATGTGCGGAATATGCATGGGCACGCTTCACACTTACGCCGCCTGCATACATTACTGCACCGGCGCATCTGGATCTGTGGCGCAACACCCCCTTTTGAATATCACTGGCGCATCAGTGGGTTGCGCAAGGTGCAACACTGTTGTGCCATGCGCAACCCCTTTGAATATCCCTCCCAAGAAGTATACATGTAAAACAACAGTTCTTAATATAAGCAATGTGGCAATATAGGAGTCTGCCTGCTAGGAAGAATGTAGAAATGTAAGGAGACACAAAGAATAAGGGGAAGGGGAGGGCTACAAGTATCACAGTAGTGGGGGCAGTGCAATTAGCGACAGGGAAAACATTTACAGGGCTCAGAGAAGGATCTCAAGTACAGTGATTTGAACTCTACAAGATTAATTGGGTTAACCAGTTTTAAAGTGTTTTGGATTTTATTCCATAGCTGGGGTAGCACGTAGCTGAAGGAAGCTCTACCGAAATGGGAATTGACCTTAGATACATATAGTGAGATGTAAGAGGAACTTCTCAAGGCATAATTGCCTAAGGTGCAGAGGGGTAGACAGTCAGATATGTAGAGGGGGGAGTTTCTTAATAATAGCTCTGTAGGTCCAGAATATAGCATTCCTTTGTCTCCTGAATGTAAGTGATGTCCAACCCACCAGGGAATAAAGTGCACAATGATGTGTGGTGTAAGCTGCTCCAGAGATTAAGCATAGGGCTCTGTGGTACAAGATGCCGAGCTTTGCTAGTGCTGACCTGACCTGACCATAGAAGAAGTCAGCATAGTCCAAGAGAGCTAGGAAGGTGGTTTGTGCCAGCCTCTTCCTAGCCTTTCCGGTAAGCAGATGTTTAATTCTATAGAATAGGCCAAGCCTTTGCTTCAGTTTTTTTGAGAGTTCCTCTACATGCTCGGTAAAGGAGAGTCTGTTGTCAATCCATACCCCTAGGAATTTGAATTTTGCAACATAATCCAGTGACTCACCAAGCAATGTGGTGATAGGTGGCACTGGGCCAGATTTTGAGGGATTTGAGGCCGTAACAAGTGGAGACAGGAGCATGGCTTTTGTTTTGTTTTTTTTCATTTAGGAGTAGTTTTTGGTTAAGGAGGTTGTGTTATAGTATATCGAAATCTGATTGCAGGTCGGTACAAGCACTCCCAGGAGTAGGCCTAGTGATATAGAGGACCGTGTTATCAGCGAAAAGGTGGACGCTGGCTGACTCGATTCCATGCTCAATATCATTAATGTATAGTGCAAAAAGTAAGGGTCCCAAAATGAAGCCCTGCGGCACTCCTCTGCTGATCAGTTTCAGCAGAGAAAGATCACGCACTGCTTTGACTTGTTGCGTAAATTCTGACAGGTAACCAGAAAACCATTTTAGGGATAGTGCATCCAATCCAGTATTGTGAAGGGTAACCAACAGCAGGTCATGATGTATTGAATGCCTTACTTAAATCAAGAAAGACTGCGCATACATAATCCTTTAAGTCAAGGGCTCTCTGCCAGTCATTCATTACCTAGCAAGTGCTGAGATTGTACTGTGATGGGTCTGAAGCCTGATTGTACTGGATTGAGCAAGTTGGAAGTGTCAAGACAGTTCCTAAGTTGGTTATTGACTATTTTCTCTAGCAGTTTGGAGAGGATGGGAAGTAAGGAGATCGGCCTGTAATTGTTGAGGTCACTTGGATCTCCAGATTTGAAAAGGGGTATGACTTGAACAGTCTTCCAGATTGACGGGAGTTCATCCATGCCAAGGGACACATTGAAGAGGTGTGTGATTGGTACTGCTAAGACTCGATGACTGAGCTTTAAAAACTACGGTCCAATAAGATCCGCTCCCATGCTTTTTCTGGTATCCAACTGGAGGAGCAGGTCTTCCACTTCTTTGAGAGTAACAGGCTGAAAGGAGAAACCTGTGTCTAAGGTGCAGTGGTTAGGGACAGGGATAGTTTTGCCCTGGGTTGCAAAGCATCAGGGGCGTGGAAAAAAGATGAGGGTTTTTAAAAGGGACCATTATCAAGAGAAACACATGTAAGAGACCAGTGTAGTTCTATGAAAAGGTCAGGCATATAGTGAGAGCCAAATCAAAGGCTTTAATAAGGTACAAAGAAAAACAATGGAACAAAGAATGGGACGAGTATCAAGAAAAACTAGAGAGGCCAAGAGGGCAAGCCACTGAGGGGTTGAACTACCAGGCTACTTCGGATCCGACAATGTCCCTGGGACTGCTAATTTCTCCACACTCCCACATCCAGCTAACAGCTCTGCTCTGCACAAGGCATTACATAGACCTCATGTACAAACACGCGCAGCATAACCTGTTTAGTCAAGCTGTCTGCGCTGGCACTACTGTATAAATGTATGCTATGTACTCTGCTTAACTGTGTGCTGCTCATGTATCACGGCAGCGCTGACCAACTTGTAAACCAGCTTGGAACTATGTAACTGTGAATGTATCTTGACCCATGTAATTATGTTTCTCTATTGTCTTTGTTTCTCTGTGATGAGGTGCCTTTGTAAACGAGTCTCTGACTCAAAGGTCTGTAAATCTGATATGTATAAATAAATAAAATAAATAAATAAAGGTCACAAAGGCAGACACAGAACTGCATTTTGCTCAAGGGAGGAGAAAAACAGTTTATATATATAGATATATATATATATATATATATATGTGTGTGTGTAACCCCCCCTGCAAATGGGGGTTCCCAAAAGACTTCCAGGAGCTTGCTTGAATGCTCCAAGCCTGAATGGTGTTTGGCGTTTAAGCCATTTATCAGTGAGTGTTTTTAGAGCCTCTGGTACTGTCTCTTTAAGAGCTGTCTGCTTGCAGACATAATTAGTTTGTATGGGGGGACTGTGTGCTTCTCTGCTTGAGTACCACTCGAGCTGCTGCCAATTCACTCAATTTTTGCAGTCACTAGGAGTGCAAAGGGAACCTATCTGAAAGATGTAACTGTTTGCAGAAATCATTTAGAGTAATAATGAAATTACAGTTTGTCTAACCTGCTTTTGCAGTCAGAACTGGTTTGCCTAGTTCCATTCTAGTTTTGAACTGCTGAACTGGACCAATCAGTGTGGGTTAAGGTAGCTCTAAAATGGTGCCTTGGACGAATCAGAACTTGGACTCATAATCTGAGCCAGCCACAAGAGGATTGCATGGGCAGTGACTCTGGGAGATGTAGTTTAGACTTCGGCGCCTTTTTGGACCAACAGGGGCAGTCTATTGTGAGTGACAGCCAATCCAGCCAAGAACTGGGAGGAACTCAAAGGAAGTGCCCGGTTTTGTCTGCTGGAGTTTCAGTTGAGCTCTGGCAGTGAAGAGGGAAGGAGCCCTGTGCTTTTTCGGTGTGCAGTTTTAGTTGGGAAACGTGTGTAAGGCCCAGAGTTCCGGTCTGCAGCTTGTGTAACTGCTTGTTAGGACTGAATCCGTCCTGTGAAGAGAATCAAAGGATATCTGAAGAGTAGAAACCAGGCTCACCCTGTAGAAGACTGGAGAAATTGCTGAATTGCACTCAGTCTGTCAGGAACTGAATCTGCTGTGTGTTCTCCCGGGTATTGTGCAGTAATCATGATCGGATAGAGAAGCAGCCTGCCTGGTATAGTACTTTCTTTTACCATATAATGTGTGAGGAGGCTCGTGGAGCTCAAGAGTAGCCCTGCTGACATTGAAGGACCCTATCTTGTATGGAGGTCGTGAGTACTAATTCAGGGTCGCTCCTGTTGAATTGCCACATTGAATCCAAATGGAATTACTGTACTGCTGACTGTTTAACTAATTTTTCTTTTTCTTGTGAAAGGGCCCCTACCAGCTGCCACGGTTTGGACTTAGCCACTAGGGCTTGGGTACCCAGGGACAGTAACTGGTAGGGATAGGCCTGTGCACAGAGCCATAGGTAGATGAGTAAAGTGATAAGCTAATTAACCTGTTTCCCCCCGTCCTTGTTATATCCCCCTAAATAAATCAGAGCTGCTTGTTTCAGCAAAGTTATACTGCCTGAGGTATTTGTCTATGTTAAAGTATTGTACTGTGATTGTTGCACTATATCTTATTTTACAGGAGGTCCCAGTGCCTGAACTGGTCCTGGGGGTAAGTGTATACTGTGAAGGTAATTTGATATATTGTGGGGCCACTAGTCGGAAGAAAGGGGGTTGCAGTGTCCGGAGGGCTGTGACCAAGTTAGTTTAACTATTGCAAACCCTGACCTCTGGGTGGAGGCACCCGCCATCGGATCCAGGCCCTCAACCTGTTAGTGGCAAATCAGGCAGGGTAGTAGCCCTGGGATAGCGCCATCTAGGGGTTACATCTTGGAGGCTCACCGCTGGGATTGTGTGTCCTCTAGTGGTCATATTTACAAACCACTGTTAAGAAAAAATGGGTACCTGATAGAAGTGGCTGTGCACCGCTGGTGGAATGGTGTACTGGGGAGGAGATTGACCCCAAAATGCTATGCTTATCCTGGACATCCCCTGGGTATCAATACGGACACTGTACAGGAGTACTTTCCAAGGTGGAAGGTTTACAAACCCTGTGGTGGTGGGTCGGCATGCTAATCTGCTCACCCACACTTTCCTGGCCCTAGTAGAGTTTAAGGATCCCATAGATAGCTCCAAAGTGCCACCGACCATTACCCCAGAGGGAGCCCTCACTGCCTGGAGAGTGATAACTAAGTACAGTAAAGACCTGGGGAATGAGCCCCACCACTGTCTGAAACTTTGAGGAGAAATTTTAAATGGTTGCTGGGGAAGGGAAAACTGTGGAGGACTTGAAGAAACTATTCTTGCCACCTGGGGGTGTTCCTCCCCCAACACCCTCTCCCGCTCCAGTACCCGTAATGGTGTCTGAACCAATGCAGACTCCTATTTCTGCACCTGCCATTAGTCACGACTCTTACCGAAGGTTGAGAATCTTCTCTGGCACCCTCCCCAACCCCCAAGGGGAGGATGACTGGGAGACCTGGATAGACTATGTTGCCCCCCAAGTGCTAGAATGGCAATGCTCGGAAGCTGAAAAGTGAAAGAGGGTTAGTGAGAGCCTCCGAGGTCCTGCCCTGGCTACCATCCATGCTAAACGGCCAGTAACCCTGAAGTGACTGCACAGGCCTATCTTGAGGCCTTGGAGAATGTGTATGGGGCCAGATTCTGATGAGGATCTATGGTGGAGAGAAATGCACAACAGTACCAAGGGGAGTTGTTGTCTGTGTATGTATCTCGGCTGGAAAAATTGTTGCAAGAATGCCTCAGAAAGGGTAGTTTGCCAGCGATTGAACTGGACCGAACCAGGCTGGACAGGATCCTTAAGTCTGCCCCTTCTCAGAACTGCTGTTGCTTCAGTTACGCCTGGCAAATCGACTGGAATCCCCACCCTCCTATGATGAGTTAATGAGAGAAATTCGAGGAGTTGAGAAAAGGCGACCTTGGGAGGACCTGCACCAACAGCTGCGGCTACGACCCGAGTGACTGAGGGTGACCCATCAAGTGAAGTTCAGGGGCAGAGGTTGGCAGTCAATGAGTGCTCTGACAAGGAAAAGATATGCCACAATGGGGCGAACTGTTGAGAGAGATCCGAATTCAAAACAGTCCCTTTATGAAGGCCACGCCTGCAAGTACGGGCCCCAACCTATATCCGACTGCATCTGCTATGGGGTGGGGTACCCACCCATGTATCTCCTGTTGATAACAGCTCCAAACTCAATTCCTTGACCATGGAAGTGGAGAAACTGACGAGATGTCTCCAAATGCTTATCACGCCGCAGACAGAGATGGCACCAAGGTTTCCAGTTAGTAGTACCCGCCATGGCTCCCAGTGTGGCGCCCGGCTAGCTCAAACTCCAAAGTATGTTTTGCTATAATTGGGGAAGGATGGGCACATGAAGAGGAATGCTGGTCCCCAAAAGACACTGACAAAGTTGCATATAGGCTACAAGGAGAGCTCGAGAACAAATCAGTGGTTAAGAGGTGCACAAAATGATCTCAGTGAGGGCACCAAAATGCTAACTCACGCCTTTTGTGGCAAGGTCAGTTGCCCAGGCCCCACCACTGCCTCCTTCAGACTGGTCCAGAATAGTGGGTCCCTCCATGGAGACCACTGTAAAGGTGAATTGAGTGTCTACAAGAGCTGTATTAGACAGTGGCTCCCAAGTGACAATTATGTTCCAGGATTGGTATCAGAAGCATTTGTCAGACATACCCTTACAACCATTAGAAGGACTGCATGTATGGGGGTTAAGTGAGAAGGCCTACCCCTATTCCGGGTATATTCAAATTTGGCTGTCTTTCCCCACCTCCGTGGCTGGAGTGGCCGAACAAGTAGAGACCCTAGCCTTAGTGTGTCCCCCCACTGGACTGTATGATGGTGTCCCTTTGTTGATTGGAACAAATGCTCATATGTTCGGAAGGCTGGCACAGTTGTGTTATGAAAAACAGGGGTCAAAGACTAGTAGAGCTTTAAGAGTTCCGGCTTTAATTAAGAAGGCCTATGAGGCACAGGGAGATGCTGAAAAAATAGAACCAGAGGAACCAGTCGGAATTGTATGGAAGAAGGATCCTGAGTCTCTGATCCTGGCGCCAAATGCCCAGAGTACCTTACGGAGAGGTCCATTGTCAGAAAGGATGTTAAGAATAAAATATTAATGTTGGATGCACCAGGCGATGGAAAATTGCCGGAGGGACTGCTGGTCAAGCTTAGTATTTTGCCCGCTAGAGCCCATGCTTATGCCAGAAAGGTAATGGTCCAAGTTCATAATGTGTCTGAAAGAGACATTCGAGTAAATAGAGGTTGCATCCTGGCTAATGTGCATTGTGCAGACACTGCAGTGCTACCCAGCAGCAAGAGTTCGGAGGAAGAATGACAGAGTAACACCTGACTTGTTTGATTTCATCGACTCCCTCCTGCCAGCTGAATGGAAAGTGAGGATCAGTGAGAAGTTTGCCCAGAGAGACCAGGTGTTTTCTTTAAAGGAATGGGACGTAGGATGCGTGCAAGGAGCTGAGCACAATATCCGGCTGCATGACGTAAAGACCATTTCAGGAGAGGTCTCGACGCCTGGCACCTGCTGATGTAGATGATGTGAGACGGCATCTGCAAGAGATGTTAGCTGCTGGTGTAATACAAGAATCCAGAAGCCCTTATGCTTCCCCCATTGTGGTAGTGAGGAAAAAGAATGGGACAGTAAGGATGTGCGTGGATTATCGCACCTTAAACCGATGGACTATCCTGATCAGTACACAATGCCCGCATTCAGGATGCTTTGGACTGCCTAAGCAGGAGCAAGTGGTTCTCTGTGCTGGATCTCCGCAGTGGGTACTACCAGATCCGATGGCCCCAGAGGACACGTGAGAAGACACCTTTATCTGTCCGCTGGCTCTATGAATTCATGAGGGATGCCTCAAGGGATTTCAGGTGCCCCAGCCACTTTTCAGCGATTGATGGAGGCAGTGGGGACATGGAACTTACTAGAGTGCCTGGTATACTTAGATGATGTTATTGTGTTTGGCAGCTCACTGGAGGAACATGAGAGCAGATTATTTAAGGTATTGGACCGACTGGAGGACTTTGGCCTTAAACTGTCCATTGATAAGTGTCAATTCTTTCAAACATCAGTAAAGTATGTGGGACACATAGTATCCACCGAGGAATAGAGACCGACCCAAGTAAAGTTGAGGCCTTGACCACCTGGCCACAGCCCAAAAATCTAAAGAACTGCAAAGATTCCTGGGATTCTGTGGTTATTATCGGCGTTCATCAAGGACTATTCAAGAGTGATCCGCCCTTTACTTAACCTTACTCAAGGGTATTCCCCATCCCACAAAAAGTATCAAAAGTCAGCATCCCTCAAGACTGAAAGAGTGTATTTTCATCCGAGTGAAGTATTTGGGGCCCGCTGGACTCCTGATTGTGAGACTGCTTTTCATGAGATCATATATCAACTTACCCATGCTCCAGTGCTGGCCTAGGCTGATCCAAGAAAACTTTCGTCCTGCACACTGATGCTAGCTTGCAGGGTTGGGGCTGTGTTGTACCAAAAACACGAGAATGGCCTGAGACCAGTGGCCTTTGCCAGTAGAAGCCTGACCCCATCCGAAAAAGAACTATCCTGTACCTAAGTTAGAGTTCCTAGCTTTGAAGTGGGCTATTGTTGACCAATTCCATGAGTACTTGTATGGGGCTAAAATACTAGTAAAACTGACAATAATCCTTTGACCTATGTGCAGACCTCAGCTAAGTTGGATGCCACTGGCCATAGGTGGCTTTCTGCATTATCTACATATGACTATGCTCTGAATACCGAGCAGGTCTGAACCACATAGATGCTGATGCTCTCTCCAGAGGCCTGTTCCCCAGAATGATTGGGTCCGATTGGCAGAACCTGGCATTCAGGCACTCTGCCGGAAGTTTGACAGGGAGGAACAAATGTCCCGCAGACGCAGTGGACTGCATGGTGGATTGCTTGGGACCCTCTGAGAATTGCATACCTGCTGCTTATTGCCACTTTTCTGCAATAGACATTGGTGCATTGCCCTCAGCTGGACAATGACAGTATTCGGCGGGCTCAATCCCCCGATCCCATGATCAAAGCAGCTTTAGAAGCCCTCTATGCAGGAAAAGATGTTCCAAATTATGCTCCACTGATTTGAGAACTGCACTGTTATACAAAGAAGGTCCTAAGTTGAAACTGATCAATAAACTGTTATACAGAGAAACAGTAGACAGAGGGGACAAGTAGACAAACAACAACTAGTGCTGCCCACTGCCTTTCGAGACTCAGTACTGATGTCCTTGCACAACCACATAGGGCACCTCGGTATAGACAGAACACTTGACTTGGTGAGATCCAGATTCTATTGGCCTAAGATGGGGGCTGATGTGGAGCAACACATTCGAACTTGTAGTCGCTAAGCTTACAGAGGAAAGCTTTGCCCAGAGGGCTGCCCCTTGTTAACATCACCACCAGTGCACCCATGGAGCTGGTCTGTATTGATTTTCTGAGTTTGGAGTCAGATCAAAGAAATATCAGTAATGTGCTGGTGGTCACTGACCATTTCACGAGATATGCCCAAGCTTTCCACCAAAGACCAGAAAGCATCCACTGTGGCCAAAAGTACTTGTAGAAAACTTTTTTGTTCACTATGGGGCTCCACAAAGAATCCATTCTGATCAAGGGAGAGACTTTGAGAGTCATCTGATCAAAGAGATGCTTTCTCTGTGGGGAGTGCGAAAGTCCAGAACCACTCCTTACCACCCCCAGGGGGACCCACAGCCTGAACGTTTCAACCGCACTTTGCTAGATATGCTAGGCACCCTACACCCAAAGGACAAGCCTAGATGGAGCCAACAAATTAGCAACCTGGTACATGCTTATAACTGCACAAAAGTGATGCCACTGGGTTCTCCCCCGCCTGATGTTTGGAAGAAAGCTCGACTCACGGTAGATGTGTGTTTTGGGGTCTCTCCTGATGGGGTTCAAGCTGACAACTATTTACAGTATGTGCAAAGTTAAAGGCCCAGCTAACTCATGCGTATCAACTGGCTCAAACCATGGCTGCCAAAGAAATCTGGCCAACAAAGAAAGGTATGATAAAAGGTGAAAGCACAGGAACTCCAGGAGGGAGATCGGGTATTGCTAAGAAATCTGGGACTACATGGCAAACACAAGATTGCTGACAGATGGCACCATCTCCTCACATTGTAGTGGGCAAACTAGATGATCTGCCAGTGTACAAAGTAAGGCTTGAGAATAATTCAAAAGATGTAAAAACAATGCATAGAAATCATTTACTGCCCATTGGACAAATCTTGATTGAGTCTGAGCCCCAGAAGATGCCCCCTCTGGACCAGTGACTAGAGCTGCTGCTAAGAAAAGATCAAGAAAGTCTGCACCTACAGAAGCAGAGTTAAAGTGTTCCCCTCCACAAGTCCCAGTTGAGCATGACTGTCAGTCCATATCAGAAGAAAGTGAGAGTGACTTTGAATACTATCCTTCTTACGAACTGAGTCAATTGTTTCGGGGCAATCCCCTAGTCAATACTGGAGATGAAGCTGGGCCTTCTGGACTGTCTAAGCCCCCAGCTTCGTCCCTGGAGCCAATGCTCCCAGAAAGTGAAGTGCAAAGCATCAGATCAGATGAAATGGAATCATTGTGCATGGTTGAACTGTTTGAGCTTTCAGGAGGAAAATGATGGATTGGGGCAGACTGGTGATACACAGAACAAGAAGAGTATTTGAGTGCCCTGACAGTCCACTGCCAGTGTCTGAAAGCTCTCCATGCAAGCCAAATGTTGTGGACTCAGAAACTGTAACTCCTGGAGCTGAAAGTGCCCCAAGTTCTAGCCTCTCTACCCCCATGGAGACTCCCCTGACAAGTTAGGACAATGCTGAAAATGAGGCTCAGAGTGCAGAGACTGTAACAGTTCCCCCTAGAAAGACTGGTTGAGCTGTAAAGCCTGTGGTGCACCTCAGTTATGATTCCCTTGGGAGGCCTGTGGACTTGCCTCTCAGTGTTGTCCATAAAGGAGTGTATGTGTCCCCGAGCTCATTGCCCAAACTGAGCATCAGTGCTAACTCCAAGTTACTTGTGTTGCCCTCTAAGTATGGTGCCCTTGCCCGTCCAGCCCCAAGATAACTGATAGGAAGGCCCCTCTTCAGGTTTCATGTACAAGAGGTAATAACTTGAGTTATGGTACAATGTGTGTAATACTGTATAAGAGTGACGTACTGCAATGTTTCAGAAATGTGTTCTTGGTAAATGATGTATTGACTGATGATTACATGTGTGAGCCTAATGCAAATGTATATGGTTGCAGTTGAAACTTTAGGTACTTAGCTTGACGGACGTCAAGCTTTCCCAAACCAGGAAGGTGTAACCTCCCTGCAAATGGGGGTTCCAAAAAGACTTCAGGAGCTTGCTTGAATGCTCCAAGCCTGAATGGTGTTTGGCGTTTAAGCCATTTATCTGTGAGTGTTTTTAGAGCCTCTGGTACTGTCTCTTTAAGAGCTGTCTGCTTGCAGACATAATTAGTTTGTATGGGGGGACTGTGTGCTTCTCTGCTTGAGTACCACTCGAGCTGCTGCCAATTCATCCATTTTGCAGTCACTAGGGGTGCAAAGGAACCTATCTGAAAGATGTAACTGTTTGCCAGAAATCATTTAGAGTAATAATGAAATTACAGTTTGTCTAACCTGCTTTCTTTGCAGTCAGAACTGTGTTTGCCTAGTTCCCCATTCTAGTTTTGAACTGCTGAACTGGACCAATCAGTGTGGGTTAAGGTAGCTCTAAAATGGTGCCTTGGACGAATCAGAACTTGGACTCATAATCTGAGCCAGCCACAAGAGGATTGCATGGGCAGTGACTCTGGGAGATGTAGTTTAGACTTCAGCGCCTTTTTGGACCAACAGTAGCAGTCTATTGTGAGTGACAGCCAATCCAGCCAAGAACTGGGAGGAACTCAAAGGAAGTGCCAGTTTTGTCTGCTGGAGTTTCAGTTGAGCTCTGGCAGTGAAGAGGGAAGGAGCCCTGTGCTTTTTGCGTGTGCAGTTTTAGTCGGAAACGTGTGTAAGGCTCAGAGTTCGGTCTGCAGCTTGTGTAACTGCTTGTTAGGACTGAATCCGTCCTGTGAAGAGAATCAAAGGATATCTGAAGTAGAAACCAGGCTCACCCTGTAGAAGACTGGAGAAATTGTTGAATTGCACTCGGTCTGTCAGGAACTGAATCTGCTGTGTGTTCTCCCGGGTATTGTGCAGTAATTGCGATCGGGATAGAGAAGCAGCCTGCCTGGTATAGTACTTTCTTTTTACCATATAAATGTGTGAGGAGGCTCGTGGAGCTCAAGAGTAGCCCTGCTGACATTGAAGGACCCTATCTTGTTTGGAGGTCATGAGTACTAATTCAGGGTCGCTCCCTGTTGAATTGCCACATTGAATCCAAATGGAATTGCTGTACTGCTGACTGTTTAACTAATTTTCTTTTCTCTGTGTGAAAGGGCCTACCAGCTGCCGGTTTGGACTAGCCACTAGGGCTTGGGTACCCAGGGACAGTAACTGGTAGGGATAGGCCTAATGCACAGAGCCATAAATAGATGAGTAAAGTGATAAGCTAATTAACCTGTTTCCCCGTCCTTGTTATATCCCCCTAAATAAATCAGAGCTGCTTGTTTCAGCAAAGTTATACTGCCTGAGGTATTTGTCTATGTTAAAGTATTGTACTGTGATTGTTGCACTATATCTTATTTTACAGGAGGTCCCAGTGCCTGAACTGGTCCTGGGGGTAAGTGTATACTGTGAAGGTAATTCTGATATATTGTGTGGGCCACTAGTGGGAAGAAAGGGGGGTTGCAGTGTCCCAGAGGGCTGTGACCAAGTTAGTTTAACTATTGCAAACCCTGACCTCTGGGTGGAGGCACCCGCCATCAGATCCAGGCCCCTCAACCTGTTAGTGGCAAATCAGGCAGGGGTAGTAGCCCCTGGGATAGCGCCATCTAGGGGTTTTATATATATGAGGGAAAAAAAAAAGATAGGAGGGGAAATCGTCAGGTTAAAGGAGGGAGCAGGATAATGGAGGAAGACTGAGAGAAAGCATCCATACTGTATGAATACTCCTGCTTGATATTCACTAGGGAGAACTGCTGGCCCTTGCCAGATGGGGGCCGGCGGGTAATGGCAACTGATAGAGGGGTCCCAGAAATGAGGCTGAAAAAATACACTAGTAAAAGAGTCAGAAAAGGGTTAGCAGCCCTCAAGGTAAACAAGGTCCTGGGACCAGATGGGATGCATCTGAGGGTATGAAGAGAACTGACATCGGTGTTACCTGAATCCCTGGTAAGGCTATTCAGTAGCTCTTTGCAGCAAGGGGTAGTTCCCAAGGACTGGAGAATGGTGAACGTAGTTCCACTGCACAAAGGAGGGGACAAGGTGCAGCTGGGAAACTCTAGACCTGTCAGCCTTACCTCTGGATGGATGGATGGATAGATAGATAGATAGATAGATAGATAGATAGATAGATAGATAGATAGATAGATAAAGATCTTTATTTCTATACAGGAGAAACGTCATAGTAAGGAGAACCCTATTCACAAGACAGTCATGTTAATTCCTTATAAGTTGCAATAACATACAAGTACCATACATTAGTCTTACTAGTCTCGGTGAATTCAAACTCAAACTTCATCAGCACATCCTAACTGAAAACTCCTGGGATTGCACCACTTAACATCCTTGTCCCTCTTCCCAGGACCTCACCCCCCCACCGCTCTTCCACTGTTCTCTCTACTTGTCGCCCCTCTCTCTCTCCTCTCCCTTCCTGCCCTCACATCTCCCCCTCCCTCCCCCACTGTCTTCCTTGCTTTTCGCCCCTTACTATCCTCGCTGCTACCTGACAATGCCGCCTGGCTGCTCTCCCCTTCCTGGATCTGGCTCCCCTCCTAATTCCCTCCTCTTCTCACTCCCTGCCTTGAATCACGAGCTAAACTAATGTGTGTTTATTTGCTGTTCTCTTATTCTGTATTTTGTAACACAAATTGCTTAATTGTTTGTGAAGCCAGTCTGTTTTCCATTATGGATCTGTACCCCCACATTGCTGTGGAACCTTTGTAAATGAGCTGCTTGGCGCTCAAAGGTACTTGTAATCCTAGACTGAAAATTAAAATTGAATAAATAAATAAAAGTAAACTACATAGTTATTTATTTATTTATTTATTTCAGTTTTGTTAACCAGGTAGGACTGTGTCCCGAAGAGTCCTTTTTCAGGGGCGGCTAGTTACAGGCACAATCATTTGTTGGAGAGAAGGAACAATACTCATGGTGACGAGCTGGATAAGAATGCATTGCCAGTAGTGCAGGAGACAGACATACACACACACTGGTAGACAGCTTAAAACATAGGTACATACTAACTAAACATCTAAGCAGTGGGTAGATTAGTACAGGGCATGTTCGCTACAACGATAAAAATGAAAACAACTTAACCTTGATACCACTCTTGTGGGTTTTGCCCAAGCAAATTGCACAGTTAGATAGGCAAGCAATAATACCCAACAGGTGGGCAGTATTGGGCATACTGGACCACTTAGGCGTAATGAGGCTCCATCGCCACAGGTGGAGGGCCTTATAGCTCTGAACCGGTATTGCCCAATACCACTCACCCTGGAGTGTATTATTGTGCTTAGAAAATGGTCCATAAGTAATAGTTTTACTGATTTTAAATAAAAGATTAAAAATAATTCTAATAAAGACATAAAAAGTATAAAAATACAGGTTCTTGTTAAGTAGTCCCTCTACTACAGCGTCAATGCTGTACTTGTCAGTAGAGGATGCTGCAGTTTAGTTTTCTGGCATTAGAATTTTATATGGAGTTTTTGCAGCTTTCTGTACCCGACTTCAGCCATCTCTGCTCTCCCAATCACTTGGGCAAACACCATTAGTTAGCCATCAATTTTTTTTTTTTATTTCGATGCACTTTAACTCCTGACCTTCCATCCCTCTATGCAGCTCCATGGTGCCGCTGCCCGTGGTTTCTATTTTTGCCGCTTTTTTTTTTAAATATAGAGCAATGATGAGCTGGGAGCTGAAGAGCGAGTGATTGATCGAGCTGCAGAATTAAAAAACAGCACTTCTGGCAGGCGAGCTGTCAGGAAACAAAGAAAAAGTTAACCTGCTAGATGCTCTTGGCGGTGATTTGAAATTCTTTGCTTTGTCTGTCTTTCTTGTTCTGGGGTGCTATGAGCCAGTAAGCGAATCATTTGGGATATTGGAGAGGAGCCATGGTTGCGAGCAGCCGCATCATGGAGCTGTTGAGTATGGGCAGAAAGTCTGTAGATTTTGGAAGGATGTGGGTCACCAGAGCTGAGAGGAAAAAAAAACAGGAAGATGTATGTGTTTCTGTGATCAGCTGGTAGACAGGGTATTGTTCATAAACTTCAGTGTGTTGGGAGAAGCGACCCAAGTGGAGATCGTTGGGTTGGGTGGGGCATGTGTCACAGGCTGGCGCCCTGGGCAGGGTATATGTGGGAGTGAATATATATGTGTGTGGTAGGACTGTCTTGGGCTTTTGTCTGGCTAAAAACAAACAAACAAACAGAAATGCAGTAAATGAGCACAGCTGAGGTTGGGTGCCGTAAGGTCAGGCATCAGGTATTGTGGGAACAGTATCTCTCGCTAAGTGAGAGAAAAGTTGCGGCGATTTGAAATTTTAATGAGGTTCTTTTAGCCAATTAAGGCACAGGGTGGGCACCAAGATACTTCAGTTGGGTGAAAGGGCACTTTAGACTGGCACTTTTTACTTCCTGGTCGTCTATTGAAAGTTAATGTACCCCCCTGGCAGGGGTACCAGCCAATCAAAGACCAGGAAATAAAAAGACCATTTTCTAATCACATATACACATTTTATGGGACTGATGCACATATAATACACAATGGTAACAATATACACATTTAACAGGACAATGTCCAATCATTTCATCTATTTACAAGTGCATATGAGTGGGTATTGTTCATCTGTGGTAGGGAAACAGATGGAGACACTAGCCAAAGAGGACCTAGAAGAATACCTGGATAAAAATGGGCTTTAGGATAGTAATCAGCATCAGACCAACCTGATAGTGTTCTTTGACTGGGTAACCAGGGAAGTTGACAAGGGGTACACAGGAAACTTACTCCATTTCGACTTCACCAAGGCATTTGACTCGGTGCCACACAGAAGGCTGTTGAAGAAGATGGGGGGCCTGGATACAGCTAAGGAAATAGAAAGGTGGGTATTGAGTTGGTTAAAGGGGAGGCCAGCAGAGACTTGTGGTAAAGGGGTCAGATCAGTGCAAGGAGAGGTCATCAGTGGAGTACCACAAGGATCTGTCCTGGACTCGGTTCTTTTCAGTGTGTTCATCAGCAACATAGGAGAGAAAATCCAGGGCAGATTGTGTCTATTCGCAGATGACCCTAAACTCTGTGCTAGAGTCGACAACATGGAAAGAATAAGGGAACTGCAGAGAGGCCTGCAAAGGCTGGAAAATTGGTCCAAAATATGGCAACTGAAATTCAGTGCCAAGAAGTGCAAAGTGATGCACTTAGGGAACAAAAACCCCCAGAAAAAAAAAAGAGTATTGGATGGTAAAGGGTCAGCTGGACAGAATGCCAGAGGAAAAGGACCTAGGAGTCATCATTAAACAAACCAGCCAATGTAACTATCCACCAGCAAGTCAAACAGGATGCTAGGGTGCATTGTGAGTGGGTTCGGCAGTAGAAGACAAGAGGTGCTGTTACCTCTCTATAGATCACTGGTGAGGCCGCATCTTGAGTACTGTGCCCAGTGCTGGTGTCCCCATCTGAAAATGGAGAGGGACAGACTAGACATGGTACAATGTAGGGTGACCGAGATGATTCGGAGCCAGGAGGGCAGATCATTTGAGGATTGGCTAAAGGCACGGAACACGCATTCACTCAAAACCAGATGAGAGAAGGGGAGGGGCATGACAGACACTTTCAAGTTCCTGAAAGGAATAAACAAGGTGAACTGTGAAGAGCTATTTACCAGAAACAGAGAAGCTAGAACATGGGGTTAGCAGTAAAGGTGAAAGGGGGACAAAAGGATGTAAGGAAGTATTATTTAACAGAAAGAGTGGTTGAGCCATGGAATGGTCTGCTGGTCATGGAATGGCCTGCTGGCAGAAGTAGTGGGTGCCAAACCATGAATGGCTTCAAACACAACGGGGATAGAGCCAAGGGTACAGTAGCTACTCAGAGAGATGAGGGAGGCAGAAACACAGAAAACAGTAGGTAGAACAGGGTAAGCGAAGACCCCACAAAGACAAGAGGTCCCAGGTCTGATAGGATAACATGGCAGACTGGATGGACCGTCGGTCTTTTTCTGATGTCATTGACTATGTTTCTATATCCCAAGCAGCTTTCATAAGAACCAAAACTTCAGAACAAATGGATATAAATTATTAAATTACTCACACAATGTCTGTACTTAAATGGTGACCAGCTCTGCATACTCCCATCATTTTGGGTGCCAAAAATGCACATCAGGCATCATCAGGCTTCAGCATTCTCCTCCTCCTCCAGGTCACTGATAGTAATACTGCATATCAATATGGGGAACAAGACTGCACTTACGGTTGTAAGAGTGGGCTTACCCTCATTCTTAGGGTATGAGAACCGCATACTGAAGGCAAGTGGTTCTGAAACCCCAAAAATGTAAGTGAGACCACTCTTACAACTGTAAGATGGTCTCATCACCTATATTAATATAATATTGATCAGACCCAATCAATAATATATTACATATTTAAAAAAATCTTACCCGAACATGCTGTTTCCAGGGTAGCTGTGCATGAGACACTCTCGGCAGAATGAGAGTGTCTCACGCTCAGAGGAAAGGATCACTCCAGTTGCTTGGGAGTGCAACCTCGATCTGTAATAAAGAGCCAAGATAGTTAGAATAGTATTTTTAGTAAGATTGAGCAAAATGTAGAAAGATATCCTACATTTTGAATGGAACAGGATACTAATTATTTACTTACAATTACATTGTCTGGTTTTATTTAAATATTTAATTGATAAATATTTGTTTCAGTGTACTTTTATGATTTATGGATTATATGATTTATAAATGTAACATTTTTGTGAAAACAAAAAAACAATAAAACTTTGTTTGAAAAAAAATAAATAAAGAGTCAAGGATGCAGAACCAACCCCTAAAGTACTCCACTCACAACATCCCTCCATTCTGTATCATGACCATTAGCCACCACTCTCTGCTTCCTACCTGTCAGTCAATCGGCCATTCACTCCCTGCACTGTTTGTGGGCTGTATGTTGCACAGGCTTTTATGCAGTTCCCATGCAATATGCTGTCCAAGGCCTTGCTAAAGTCTAGGTATAAGACAAAAAACCTCAGTGCGAAAGCACTGAGGCAAGGGTTACCTCTAAGGTAACTGGCAATAAAGCCAAGTTTCAAAGAAATACTAAATCACACATACCTCCATAATGCAAAGCATCACAGGATGTATATGCAAATCACCATGCTATTTTAGGCTGGTTCATCTTTAAGCAGGAATGCATGGTGCCAAAGGGCCTCTCACACAATCTGCAAAGGGTGCAAACAGAAGGCACAGACACATGTTAAAGTCTTGGTAGACTACAGCCATCACACTACTTACCTGTCCATGTAGTGTTCTCCTCAGTCAAATCAATCAGGTTAAAGGGGAATCTTCTTATGGTCTGCAGGAATGCTGTGGGACCTTTAGGTCCTGATTAAGGGAAACACAGTTAAAGTCAAAATGTCCACATACTTACTAGTCTGTAATGTAATTTTGTATCTGGTTGATCCTGCGACCCTCCGCCCACCAGGATTCATCACTTCATCTCCCACTGTCCCCCGCGGCCAGCCCTCTGATGACGTCACTGATGGATTGAGCTGCGGGGGAACCTCTATGTGCCAGCAAATCAGTTAAGAGTGTTTTATTGTGAAGGCGTGCATGATTGCACTAATTCTACCAGAACCGATCATGCTAAAACAAGTGTTTTTGGCTAAAATCAGAGTTTTGTGATTGCTGACCTGGAATGCTGAATCCCTTTGTTTCTGGACTTGCCATGTGGACTAGCAGCCCTCTTTCAGCACCCACAGGGGTTCTGTGTCACCCTGCCTCACCTTGTTCCTTATTAAGTTCCTTAAATCACACCCACCATTCCCAATTCTGGAAGTCCATAAAATCCCTCCTCACCCCACCAACCCAACCCCCCAACCCCACTCTCAACCTTGCAGGCAAAATCATAAATGACCCTTGGCTGGTTGCCACCGAGTTTAATGCCCTATTTTCCACCACCACTGCCTCCCTACTCTCCTCCCACCCCCACCCCACCCACCATCTCTCGTTCTCCCCAAAGTTCCCCTGTTCTCCCCAACACACCCCGGCCTCCTTTTCGCTCCATGTCACTCTTGACCAGATGCTAAAAATTCTACACTCACTAAACACCTCAAAGGTAAATGTCCGTCCGACTAGATTCTAAAATGCTACAACCCTCTGCCCCGCCAAAGCTTACTCTCCAACTATGCTCTATAATCTGTCTTTAAATTAGGGCTGTCCCCACAAAATGGAAACAGGCCACAGTCATTCCTCTCCCCAAGGGTGGGGACCTCTCCTCCCCATCAAACTATTGGCCTATATCTCTGCTTCCCATCCTAGCCAAAATTCAAGAGCGCCTTTTCCTATCCCAGCTACATACCTATCTAGATACAATCTCCTTTTTCACCCCCTTTCAAGCCGGGTTCAGAAAAAATCACTCCACTACCACATCCCTCCTTCGCCTCACCAACTCCATCCTTACAGGCATTGACAAAGGGGAAATAACCGCAGCTATTTTTATAGACCTGGCAAAAGCTTTCGACGGTCTCACACCCCTGTTGCTTTCTAAACTGGCCCAAACTGCTCTGTCGCCGCAGCACTCAGCTGTTCCACTCATACCAACAGGCAGGTCACAAGCAGTCCGTATTGGTACGGCTCTATCCTCCCCACTCCCTGTCACCAGTGGCGTACCTCAAGGGTCAGTACTTGGCCCGCTGCTTTTCTCAATCTTCCTCAATGACTTGCCTGCTGTCTGCACAAACTCTGGCATCCATATGTATGCGGATGACACGGTACTGTTCGCCTCTGGCTCATCCGGAACCGCCATAGCAGCATGCCTCCAAAAGGATTTCGACTCCATCCAACACTGGTTCCTTGACAACCAGCTTTTCCTAAACTCAAAAAAAACTGTCTCCCTCACTTTCGGCTCCCGAGCCAAACTAACCCGACTTACTGACACCCACATTCTATACCTTAGATAGAACTCAGCGAGGCCTGCTCCACATATCGCTATCTCAGGCGTCTGGCTAGATCAGTACCTTTGACCTGCAGCTGTAGACGCACTGCAGAAAAACTACATCCTATGCTGGGAGCTGTCTATCATAACAAATTTTGCATCCCACTACCAACCAGGCAAGCAATAGTACAAAAAATGATCCTCCCAATATTGGACTATGGCGATGTCATCTCAGTACCGCCCCAAACATCCTTAGCCAGGCTCGACCCCATTTTCAACTCTTTTTGCCGGTTCGCTTGGACCATCCTCCCAACACCCACCACTGCGACCTTTACCAATCCCTTGACCTCCCATCACTCCAGAACCAGTGTTTGCTGCACTGTGCAGAATTACTGCTAAATACTGGGCACATCGCTACCTCCTACCTATCAGCATCCCTAACGCCGTCCCCCACCTACCTATAGTCTCAGGAATACTGACTCAGGCTTCTTCACATTCCCACAGATCCACCCAATCAGGTCAGGTAGCTTTCAGCTTCAGACTGCCCAAGCTATGGAACTCACTGGAAGCCGACATCAGACTCACTACAAGTACTCCCCAACGCAATGCCCTTCTCAAAGCGCATTTTGCTACCAACTGCACATGCTTTCCCCATCGCTGAATTCCCTGCACAACTCTTATCAGCTATCCTGGGCTCCATTTCTTAATCCGTACTATAGTCCACTGTACCTTCTACTGTTGCTGTAGATATGCACCTACCTATACTGTACTCAAATCAATTTTTGTTCACTCTATGTAATTGTTGAAATATTCCTACCATGCTGCTACATCACTGTCTGTAATCTCAGTTACTGCACCCCTCCTACTGGACCACTGTTTGTATCTACAAATTTGTATGTACTATTATGTCTTATTTACTTCACTCTGTAACACCCTACCCCAGGGCGCATCTGGAATCGAGCAGTACTCTGCTCAGTATACCCTCCTGGTAAATCTCTTAAATAAATAAATTAGTGCTACCGGTGTACCAATGGGCCGGACGCTGTTCCATGACCTTTGAACTGTGGTGCAAAAAGGTTTCAGCTGGCATGGAAATCCATGCAAAACAAACCTTCACTATACACTGTATAGTGAAATACATACACTAAAGATTATACTGAAACAATTACAGTGAAACACATATGCTATATATTGAAACATTCTATATACACTATGTACTGAAACAAATACACTGAAACACATACGCTATATATTGAAACATTCTATATACACTATGTACTGAAATAAATAAAATGTACAGAGAAACAAATACACTACATACTGAGACTGGCTCCTCCCCTGGAATGGCCTGCCCTTCATTCGTTTCCTGCTGTACTCTGGGAACTGCTGGCCTGGCGAGAGGATGTCTAAAGCTGCAAAGCAGAAGGTAAACAAAACAGGGTTATTTATCTGTTCCTGTACTTCTGCTTCTTTATGGGGTTTTCCATCATGAACAACTTTAATCAGATTTCAGAACATTATGACATGACAATAAAAAGTTTAAAACTAATTTAAATATACAGCAGTTTGTTTTTTACTGAGTGCTGTCTTCACTTACTGTTAAAAACACATTTGTTTGGGACTCGGAGCCTTGAGGAGGTCACTTGGACTCACTTAATGAAGTTACTCACCATATGTTAAGACTTTTAAGTTACAGCGCCTTTGAGACAGTTTTTTTTTTTTTTTTAGTTGTTTAACCAGGAGTAGCACACTAAGCTGAAAGCTTTTTTTACAAGCATGACCTGGGAGCACAGAGAAGTTAAGTGACTTGCTCAGGGTCACACAGTATGTAAAGGGAACCTGTGGGATTCAAACCCAGGTCTGGTCTGCTGGATGTTACCAGATTTGCAGCTCAGAGCCTTAAACCACTGCGCTATACTGCCTCCTCTTTTCAAACTCAGGTCTGGTCTGCTGGATGTCACCAGATTTGCAGCTCAGAGCCTTAAACCACTGCGCTATACTGCCTCCTCTTTTATTTTCACAGTTTATGATGCTTAGCTGTTGTCAGATGAACATATAAAAAGAATGGTTACCCCAAAGGGCACTGGCCGGGAAGCCAAGTTTCAAAGAAATACAAAATCACACATGCCCCCATAACGTAAAGCATCATGGGCTGCATATGCAAATCACCACAGAATATTATGCTGTGGAACCAGACCTGACCAAACTACAGGAGTGGTCGGAAACATGGCAGATGGAGTTCAATGCCAAGAAGTGCAAAGTGCTGCACTTCAGAGCTAAGAACCAGAGAAGGAGCTATCACCTGGGAGGGATACAGTTGGGGAGCACAGAGGATGAAAAGGACCTGGGGGTGATTATAACTGGGAATATGAACAATTCGGCTCAGTGTAGGAAGGCAGCAGGGAAAGACAACAAGATGCTGGGCTGTATAGTGAGGGGAATCTCCTCTAGAAGTAGTGAGGTGATCCTTCCCCTGTACAGGTCGCTGATCAGGCTGCCCCTGGAATACTGCGTGCAGTACTGGCATCCATTCCTGAAAAAGGACATCAGATTGTTTCAGGGGATGATCTAGGGTTTGGAGGAGAAATCCTACGAAGAAAGGTTGAACATGCTTAACATGTATTTCCTGGAGAAAGGAAGGGATAGGGGAGATATGATCGAGACCTTTAAGTACCTGAAGGGGATAAACAAGACTAATACAGGAGAGATATTCTGGATCAGAAGAGGGATGGATACAAGAGGGCATCAACTAAGGTTGGAGGAGGGACAATTCAGGAGGGAAATCAGGAGACATTTTTTCACTGAACAGGTGGTAGGCAAGTGGAACACTCTACCTGAAGAGGTGATTTCTTGTAGGATGGTGGGCTGTTTCAAGAGGCAATAGGACAGAGTGGGAGTGGGATGATTATGAGGGGGGAGGAAAGGATGGGGCAGCTGCAAGTTGAGGGGCTAGCTGCACAATCGAGCAGACTTGATAGACCGTGAGGCCTGTTTCTGCTGGTATTTTCGTATGTTCATATCCTGGAGTGGGCCTGCGAAATGTTCACTCTAGGAGCAAATTAGTGCCTGCAGCAAACCAGTACTATACTGGAGTATGCTGAGGCATGACTGCAAGTGCTAAAGGCATGCTCCAATATACCTGCCAGGCACTATCCTGATTACACCTTCAAGCCCAACCCCCTACTGGTCACCAGAGTTATGTGGGCAATAGTGTGCCATGGGGCCAGCAGGAGTAATCAGGCTGTTTGGGCCCACTAGTAGCAATTGGCCCTCTGCAGCAATCTGTTGTATCCATACCTTAATATGCAAATGGCTCCAGAGCCCTAGCAAGGCACTATAGGGTCATTTTCATCACATTAGGGCCTCATCACAGGCACACTGTTTGCATCCTCCCTTGGCATCGCTCAGGGTTACCAAAAGTCCATTCCCGGAGCCCAGTAGTTCCCCAACACCCCGCTAGTATGTTAATAGATGTTCCTGGTGCCTTGTGATATCCCTGCTCCAAGACCGCCCTGCTGGTACATTGCATAACTTTCAGTAGTGTCCAGTCATCCTCACTCTCCCCCCCCCCAAGTCAGCTGTCCAGTAAGATCAGTAATTTCTTCATACAACTTCCCTGGTGTACAGTGGTCCCCCATCCTCAATTAGTCGCTCGGTAAGATTAGTAACTATAAACATTCCCTGGTGTACAGTGGTCCCCATCCTCGATTAATCACTCAGTAAGATTAGTAACTATAAACATTCCCGGTGTACAGTGGTCCCCATCCTCGATTAGTCACTCGGTAAGATTAGTAACTATAAACATTCCCTAGTGTCCAGTGGTCCCCATCCTCAATTAATCACTCAGTAAGATTAGTAACTATAAACATTCCCTGGTGTACAGTGATTCCAATCCTCGATTAGTCGCTCGGTAAGATTAGTAACTATAAACATTCCCTGGTGTACAGTGGTTCCCATCCTCAATTAGTCGCTCGGTAAGATTAGTAACTATAAACATTCCCTGGTGTACAGTGATCCCCCTTCTATGATTGTCCTGCTGGTATACGGCATAACAGTCCCTGATGTCCAGTGGTTCCCCCAGCCTCCCTCAATTGAATGCCTGGATAACACATCTGTCTCTGATATACCCTGCCCTGTTCAGCCACCCAGTAAGAGGGGTAATTTCTCTGTATCATTTGTCTGGTGTCCAGTGGTCTCCCACGCCACAGTTAGCAGCCTGGTATGATCAGTAATTCTTCCATACAATGCCCCTGGTCTCCGTAGGTTCCCTACACTCCCGGTAGGTACGACCATCCCAACCTGCCTGCCCAGTCCCCCCCACTACCTCTACTACCCCAGACCCCCATCTATAATATATGCACCCCCCTCCAATGGCAACTGCCGCAGACTCTCTGCTCATATCCGTGACTGGCATTTTCTGAATGACACTGTCGGGGCTGCAGTCTTTCCGAAGAGCTTCTGGAGACTGAAGTGCTGCCCCATATGTTCTCACCTCTCTGGGTTGGGGACACAGGTTGCTGGACATCAGGACAAGTGACTCCAGGTCAAACTGGAAAGGGTGCAGAGGAACTTCTGCCCCACCAAGGGCCCACCAAGTCTGCTGCAACTCCCTCATAGGATGCCTTAGCAGAGGCAGAATGGATGGACCTTGGTGGGTTCTGGGAGTGTGGGGGTCATGGGAAGGGTGCAAGTTCCTCCTCCTATATCACTGCAGAACTTCTCTGCTGCACTGATGGGATGGGGCAGCCAAGAGGAGGTAGCTATACCCAGGTATACAGCATCTATTATAAATGTATGGCATTCTTGTGTTTATAGATATTTTTGTATGGTTACAGTGTATTATTTGTATGTGTATGTATTTAATGTTATACATTTTACTGTTTAGTTTTGGATACTTTGTGACTAATTGACCAGTGTAAAGCTGACATCATGCTGTGAACCATACTAAGGGACCTCATTGTAAATAAGCCTGTGGCTCAACTGAGTGTACATATCCCTGTTCATTATAAAATGAATAAAACTATTTTACTACTTCCACTACTACTAGCCATTATAGTGGGAAGGGAGGAGGTGGGGCTCCTCAGCAGTAGAGGCCCCTAGGAAGCAGGAAGGAAGAGGCCCCCAGCACAAGATGAAGCAGCTGCTGGTGGGGAACCATGTTGTGAGGGGGATTGGGGGTTTACAAAGGAATGAGGGGTAGGATAAGGAGGTGCTTCAGCTTGGAGGAGCTGAGAGGAAGCTAGACATCATTACCCATCTGGGGACAAATGACCTGGCAAGGAATAAGGTTGGAGTAGTGCAAGGTAACTTCAGGGAGCTGTGGAGGGGCTTTGAACTGGTGGCATGTACAGTGGCTTTTTCCGAGATGTTACCTGTGTATGGCTGGGGAGAGGCAAGGGTACTCTGCACCAGAGCATTTAACTATTAGCTGAAGGCATGCTGCATGGAGGAAGGCTTTGGCTACATTGGGGACTGGGGACCAGCCTGGGAGAATATGGGCCTCTATAAGGGATACAGCTTGCATCCTTCCAGGAAGGGGATCGGAGTCTTGGTGGGGGGTTTAAATGCTACTTGGATGAGCAGTTAAAGTAGCTGGGGAGAGGTACTAAAATCAAGGAAGGCAACAATTGTCCCCAGAATGATAGAGCATCAGAGAGGAGTGCCCAAGGGGAGAAAACTCCCCTAAGGCAGGAGTGCAGAAAAGAAGGGACAGGGACAAGACAAATAAAAAGGGGGGTATTGCTTAGGTAAGCAAGGGTAGAAGATTGAAGGAGGCAAGGAGTGGTTAAGGTGAACAGGGAAGAGGTGAGTCAGGGGGTTTCAGGGAACAACACAGGCAGGAATGGGACAGGGAAGCAAGGCAGCAAGCAGGGGGGAAGACGGTGTTGAGAGTCATATGTACCAAAGTAAGGAGTCTTGGGAACAAAATTCCAGATCTGGAAGCCAACATGACCGAGGCTAACCTGGATTTAGTGGCCATTATGGAGTTGTGGTGCACTGAGCACCATGACTGAGATGTGGCCATATCGGGCTACTCTCTGTTCATGAGAGACAGGGCAGGGAGGAGAGGAGGGGTTGTATTATACTGTATGTGAGGAAGGGAATCAAGGCCACAGATGTACAGCAGCGCCTAGGGGGAAAAGAAGGTGCTGCGGGTCATCCTGGAGCTTGGCTCTGGGGCTGCCATCCACACTGAGGTAGAAGAAGAAGAATCAGCATTTATATAGCGCTTTTCATACACAGTGTATCCCAAAGCACTTTACAAGCAATGCTAGACTGGTAGTGAAGTGACTGAATGTGTAGTGGCAGCCATATTGTACATCAGTACCCACACAGCCTGGATAATTGCATGAACCAGTTCATGGGAAGGGTAATGTTGGCCAGGACACTGGGAATGTCCCCTACTCTTTGCAAAGAGTGTTCTGCATTCTTTTACTTCCACCTGGACACCCACCAGGATGGGTAGAAGGGACCTCAGTTTAATGTCTCATCCGAAGGACAACACACCCCAGCAGTATAGCACCCCCCTAATACTGCACTCAGATGCCAGCATTTTTAGGTGCAAGTTCAGTCCCTGTGTGGGACGAGAACCCACAACCTTCAGGTCCAGAGGCGGATGTGCTACCAACTGAGCCACGCTGACACAGGTAGTGTATAGACCTCCAGCACAGGGAAAGGAATTGAATATGATCCTTGTGGAAGCCATCATCAAAATGGCAAGTAAGAGGAAGGTGCTGCTAGTTGGTTACTTCAATCTACCAGACATGGAGTGGAGCCTCCCAACTGAAGCTTTGACAAAGAGCAGGGCTATCCTTGACTCCCTTCAAGGAGCTTTTCTCAGGCAGCTAGTCAAAGAACTTGCTAAGAAGGGGGCAGTGCTAGACCTGGTGCTTACTAATATGGCCAGCACTGCAGACATCAGAGTGGGCAGTCCCTTGGGTACTAGTGATCACCATTCAGTGTGATTTAGCATAAAGGCATGAACAGAGCCAAACCACAAGAGGATGAGAATTCTGGACTTTAGGGGGTTAGATTTTAAAGAAATGGTAAACTGCCTAGGAAACTGCCTCAAAGGGTGGGTAGAGGCACAGTGGGGAAAAATAAGGATTGGCATAGTTGTAGCTCCAATACTCTGTGGGAAGTAAGTGAGCAAAAGAGACTGTTATGTTCCTCTAAAGAAGAGGCAAAGGTGGTGAAAGAAAAAAGGGTGGCATTCAGCAGGTACAAGGAATCGCAGCATGAGAAAACCAGGGGTGTATAACAAGTAAATCAGAAGGAAGCAGACATGGCAGTGAGAGGAGCATAGGCACAGACAGAGGAAAGGATTGCCAAAGGGGTTACTAAAGGGGATAAAACTTGCTTCAAATACATAAGTGAGAAGAGGAAAGCAACAGGAGGGATAGTGAGGATTAGCAGGGTGGAAGGAGGGGTACTGCACAGAGGAGAACCAAGAAAAAGCTGACATCCTAAACAGGTACTTTTCCTCTGTCTTCACAGTGGAGGGAGAGGGGAACAGACCACCAGGGAGTAGCAGGAATGGGTGGGGGGGTGAACACAAGTCCATTTTCAGAGGAAAGAGTCCAGAAGGGACTTGCACCTCTGAAGGTGGACAGGCTACAAGACTAGACAGAATACACTCAAGGGTAATAAAAGAACTCCGGGAGATGCTAGCTGCCCTACTGACAGTCTTGTACAACAGCTCACTGGCATTTGTCATGGATCTGGAGGACTGGAGAAGGGCTGACATGGCCCCTCTATATAAGAGCGGCAGAAGGGAAGGGCTAGCAACTATAGGCCGGTCAGTCTTACTTCAGTTGTGGGGAAATTAATGGAAACCCTGCTAAAGGAGAGACTGGCATAGGTGCCGGAATGGGGGGGCACTATAGCCATGGCCCTACCAGTTTCATAAGTGGCCCTATCAGTTTCTGCAGTCATGTAAATGTATTACTAGGGGAGAATTTATCTCTTACATCCTTGGCCCTACCACTTTTCAGACCGTTCCGCCACCAGTGGAGACTGGTAGAGCTTCTTGAATCCACTGGGCTACAAGATGCCAGCCAGCATGGATTCATGGGGGGATAAAGGTCATGCCAAACAAATTTGATACATTTTTTTGACTGAGTGACCAGGGAAAGAGATCAGGGGAGGGCAGTGGATATGGCCTATCTGGACTTTAGTTAAACCTTCAACAGTGTGCCACGCAGGAGGCTGATAAAGAAATCGAACAGCCTAGTGGTGGGATCCAAAGTGGTGAATAGGATTAGAATCTGGTTAAGGGACAGGAGACAGAGGGTTGTGTTTAACAGCACTCCCTCTAATGGCGGGAGAGTGACCAGGGGGTACAACAGGGCTCAGCGCTGGAACCATTACTCTTCAATGTGAGGGACATTGCAGAAGAACTGGAGGGGTTGATATGCCTTTTTGCACATGATACCAAAATCTGCAATAGTGTGGACACTCAGGAGAGGGCTGGGAAAATGCACAGGAGTCTTGGGACACTTGAGCAGTGGTCAAAAGCATGTCAATTGAGGTTTGATGCCAAAAAGTGCAAAATCATACACCTAGGGCATAGGAACCTAGAAGCTGAGTATAGGATGGGGGAGGTATTGACAGTCAATAAATAGGAAAGAGACCTTGGGGTTGTCAAATCTGAGGACCTCAAGGTGGCAGGGCAGTGTGACAAAGCAGTGGGTAGGGCTAGTGGGATGCTGAGGTGCATAAGGAAGGGGTATCTCCAGCAGGAGGAGGGAGGTGGTGTTGCCACTGTATCACTCACTAGCGAGATTTCACCTTAAGTATTGTGTCCAGCTTAGGAAACTGCATCTCAGAAAGGATATAGACAGGGTGGAGGTGGCCCAGTGGAGGGCAACTAAAATGGTGCAGGGTTTGCACAAGAAGCTGTATGAGAAGGGACTGAAGGATCTCAACATGTACACCCTGAAGGAGAGGAGAGGAGAATAAGAGGTGACATGATAGAGGTCTACAAGTACCTCACAGGGTGAAAAGGGTGCAGGATTGGAGTCTCTTTTAAATGAGAAAGAGTACCAGGACTAGGGGTCATGCAATGAAGTTGGGGGTGGGTGGGGAGTTCAAGAGAGAGGTGAGGAAATATTTCTTCACTGAAAGAGTGGTAGATGCTTGTAACAGACTGCCAGAAGACGTGGGGGCTTTAAGCATGCATGGATTAGACATAGGAGTATATTAGAAAAGAGGCACTGAGGTGGAAGGGGTTGACAGATACCAGATATGGTCTGTGGGGACAGATAAAGCAGGGAACATCTGGATAGACTTGGTGGGCCAAGCACTCCTTTTCTGCTGATAAGTTCTGTGTTTCTATGTAAGCAATATTACGCGATAGAGTGGGCAGTTTTGGGCTATACCAGACTGACCAGAGGCATAATGAGGCCCAACACTGCTGGCAAAGGGCCTTATAACTCCTGGAAGGTCCAGTGTATCCCATACCACCCAACCTGGAGGTTATTATTGCTCACCCGATCCCGGTAGAAATAAAACATTTATCGTTGATAGTCTGGTACTCCCATTCCCTCACCTAATCCAGGAAATGTAGAATATTTATACCTGGAAGTCTAGTGGTTCCTGCTTCCGGTATCTGATGCCAGCCCTCTAAACCTGGCTCTGAGATGCTGGAGGACACTTCCCCTTCATTCACTGCCGTGGCCAGCTGCTGCCCGCTGAACAAAGATCTGTATCAATCGATGCAGTTCATTGATTATAAAACAGGTAAGAGAAACACTGTACTGTGATTGGTGGAATCAGAGGCATTGCTAGCATGGGATATTATTCGGAACCCAGGCCCCAATCAAAAGGCCAGGGGTCTAGGGGCCACCTAGGCCCCCAGAAGCTGTAGACATTTTGGTGCTCTCTCATGAAAAATAAAAATTTTCTGCTGCTTTAGCCTTGTTTTTTCCCTCACTCCTGTTCCACTATTTTGTGACTTTTTTTGGTTGGCTTCTCAATTGTCAGGTTAAAACTTTATGTTGTGGATTAAAAGTCATAGAATCAATAGCGTAATTCTTAAATACTGATGTGGTGGATCAAACCAGAGGCTGCTCTGATTTAAACTGTAAGAAATACATGCTGCTGCACTGAGCTGTGAGCCCTTCCACAACAAGCCAGCCAGGTACTGGCAAAAAAATCTCAGGTACTCTGGGTCACTGATGCGATGGATCACAATCACAAAATGTACCCCCTCGCCTCCCACCTAGATTGTGTTGGGTTGAGACTGATGAGACTCACTCAGTTCTCAGTCACACAAGCTACAGACAGCTATGTTTCTCTGTGGCCTACTGGCCTAGTAGGCCTACAGTGAAAAACAGGTCTTGTCTTCTATAAGTGGCAAAAAATTGAAAATAGGGCAATAAGTTAGCAGCAATTGCTGAAAACCAGAAAATGACTGTTTTTATGACAAAACAGTCAAAAGAAAGTAGTATAACACTCTCTGTTTCTCAGTTTTTTCCAGATTCCTGCTAGTTAGCACAGTGGCGAACTATACACTGAATGACCTGCAGTGCTTTTGCTTTCACTTTCTCATTCTCTCTCTCAGACTGAAAAAGCCACACCTACATCCCTAATCACATGTCACTCACTGGCCAGTCACATAGGTGTATTGCTTATGAGGACACTCTGTAGTCCATGCTGCTTAATAGTCATGTGACTATCAAACAGCATAAACTACAAAGTATCCCACAATGCACACAGCACTGACACATCCATATTGTAAAAGAGTGACTGTCACAGTGGCAAACTGGCAACTAGCTACTAGCATACTACTAGCATGAACCATGAATATTAATTCATTCATTGATTGACTCACTCAGTTGTTTTTGGACTGCTCAGCTGTACTAGACATCACTGTGTCTCTCAAGTCAGACTCATCACCAGGCAGGTTCTGGCTCTGCTGCAGCTGCTACTCACTCACTACTAGCTGCTTGTTTTAAATTGCCACCACACCACAGTGAAGTCCACACAGGCACACACTGACACACTCAGTGTCCACTTTGACTCCCCACTACTATTGCAACTGCACTAACACACTGTCACTTCATTTTAGGATTTTGCTGCCAGCCCAGTGCATGCCTGCCAGAGAGAGTGTCTCTGTCTCTAAGACACCAGAGCCCCGGCCAGCGGGGCCTGCCGCCCCACCACACACACATCCAATCCAGTCCTGACACATCCCATCATGACTTGACTCCCGTCCCAGGCCGTCCCATTCCCAGCCTCCCCACCCACTCCCCCCTTTTGCAGTGACACAAGTCAACAACATCACTGACACTCCTCCTCCACTCCATGACTGGACTGACATTGACTCACCACCACCAGTTACAAGTCACACTGGTCCCTCCTCACCCAACAACCCAGCCAGAACTGTCTTCATCCAGGTTCCAAGTCCTCCTCTGTTCTGCACTGGCTGGCTGCTGACACACCCGCATGCCACAGCAAAACAAAGCGAGCTCCACTCCTGCAAGGCAAACAGAGAGCAGCCACTGACTCCACTGACTCCAGCCAGCATGTTTCTTCTTTGTCTGCCTGTCCAGAGACTCCAGAATGGATTCCACTCCTCTTTCTCTCCAAGTCTCATCATTGCATTGCTATGCTCCTCTGCTGTCGCCAGGGCAACTAGAACCAAAACCCCCCCTCAACCAACCAGGGAGGACTCCATTGTCAAGTCAGGTTGTGTGCGCTCACTGTGTCCTGTAATCTGTTGATGGCTGCCAGGGCGATGGAGGAGCCAAGCGTCAAGCAAGCAAATAGATCTTAGAGCTGAGTAAGTGGATCTTTGGATACTGGAGGACAGTGGAAGTGGCACTGAAGGAGTCAGGACTCAGCCAGGTGAGCAGCTCGGATGGAAAGAGAGCCAGTGGAGCGGCGGGGAGGATGCAGGAGAGAAATGAGCAGAAGCGGTTACTGGGCCAGCACAAAAATGGGCAGCACAGCTCAGAAAAGGTTTGGGGCCTCAGACAAAATGTTTGAGACTCTATCCCTGGAGGCCCAGCCCTAACAATGCCCCTGGGTGGAATCCAGTCACATGACCATGATGATACCCCAGCACAACAGTACAGGTCAGAAATGCTGAACTTTCTGAACCTCATTACGTGGTCCTAAAATAAAAAAAATTGGGAAGCCATTTTATATTTGTAATAAGGCATTCCAGGGTGTGTGTAATTGAGGAATAATGGCACTTCTCAGGTGCATAAAGTTCTCTGCTTCACCTCAGGCTTCACTTCCTGAGGTGTGCTGTTATCCCACAATAACGCACACCCTGCCATGCCTTATTGCTTAATTAGCAGATACGAGTCAGCTGTGGTGGTGAACAGAGGATAGGTGCTAGACACCTTTTTGGGGCCAGGGAGACTGTCACTGGATAGGGGGGTTGTCACCAGATATCGTGAGGTGGCCACCAGATGCTGGGGGATGTGCACTGGTTAACAGGAGTGGGAAGGGGCCACTAGATTACCAGGAATAAATGTTCTGTTCATACTGAAATCTGGTAAGTGGGAAAGGCCACTAGACTGCCAGGGATAAATGTTCTTGTTCTACTGGGACTGGGTGAGTGGGAGACCACTGGAGTACCAGTGAATTCCTGTTTTTACTGTGTCAAGGACTGAGTTTGTGTGTGGGGGTACTGGCAGGCTGCCTGTGTGCAGTTAAAACATGATTCCTGGTTGTTAACTAGCACTGCCCAGGCAGTCTGTTAGCACTTCCAGAAAGTATTTCAGATACCTATACACCCGGTATGAATTGAAGGCACCCTTTATTTGCATGGGCACCTGGTTGCAGCTAGCAGTCCTGCACAAACAAATTAGTGACCATCCTGTGATATCTGGTGACAAATTAGTGCCATGCTAACACAGCAGCACATCTGCGCATGTCTGCTGTGTTCACTGGTGCTGATGGGGACACAGGATCAGGAAGTTTTAAAAACATTACAAGGTCAGTGTAAAAGTCAAGTGAACACATTATTTCCATGAGGTCAACCAACCCCCACAATGGGGGAAGCAAAAAACTTGTACTTCACGCAGACGTTTATAGTAGCAGAGAGGATCCAATCATTTGAATGTGTGTAAATGCTTGCTAATTAAAACCTTACAAAAGGAGACTGAGATCCTAAATAGGAGATCGGAAGTACATAATGAAATAAATGAAATGGAAGAGTTTATTGATAATGCAGCATCCAGTACTGAGAATACCAATCAGGTATTATTAACTGAGGAAGGATTAGCCAGTGGTGAAATAAATGACAAGGAGAAGAGGGAACTCTCTGGTAAAAATTTAGACTCTGTGAAGGTTGAAGAATGGAGTATGGTGATAGGAGGGGCAAAACGTAAAAGGGGGTAAATGGCGGTATCAGCTAGCCCGGCACACAAAAACAAGTTTAGTGTTTTGGGCAGGTATCCTGCTGATAATATTGGCTCTAAGGAGCAACGTGTAATTAATACGGAGACAGAGAGCATGCCGGGGAGGCAGCAGCTAACCAGAATGCTACAGGGGGAAAAACTATATCAGAAAGTGGCAATGTAGATACAGCTGAGCCCACTGCCAGTAAAACAAAAGTAAACAAGGGAAGTAGTACAGCTAACAACTTAGGGGCTAGTAAAAGGAGCACCAGTATGGAATTGGACAAACACGATCACAGGAACATAGTAGTCATGAGAGAGTCCCTATTAAGATTTACTGATGCAATAATCTGTAAAAGGAGGAAAGAGCATACTGTGGTAAGCACCTCACCAGGAATCAAAATTAGCTACATCAAGGTGCTGTTAGAGGTGTTACTTGAACACTCAGAAACCCAATTGCAGTTTTGCATGTTGGTGTAAATGACGTTGCTAGAAGAAAACTAACAGACAAGACTTTGAAGAGGTGGGACGTGCTTTGAAGGAGAAGGGCAGTGACTGCTACCTGTGCCTAGGGATGGAAGAGCAAAAACCAGATATATAATTGATTTAAACAGATGGTCAAAGCGATGGTGTCTAAGGGAAGGGTTCAGGTTCTTAGGTCATTGCAATGCTTTTAGGGACAGTAGACTGGTGGTGATGGGTTACATTTAAATAGGTATGGGAGCAGAACCCTAGCACACAGGTTAAACACCAGCATTTCAGAGTTTGTAAACTGAGTAAGAGGGGACAAGGGGAGGGGCAGGTGACATGACAAATACGCCAGATATTCAAATTTACACCAAGAGTAATGACTTATTGGGGTGGAAATGTCTACAATTAAATGCCTGAAGCCTGGTAAGAAAATCTGATGAGCTGAAATACATATTGGGCACTCAATCGATCCAGATTTGCACAGTTACAGAAACCTGGTGGGTCAGTACAGACCCTTGGCTAGTACACACATATGCAGGGTTTTATGCTCTACAGCAAGGAAAGAAGGTATAGGAAGGTGGTGGAGTGGCAGTATATGTGGCTGATGTGACACGTGGATAGCCAGTTCTGAGTACACTATGATTTTTTTTTTTGTAATATAAAAATGTGTTATGGACTGTCTCTCATGAGAGATGCTGAGACAGCATGTGAGATCTCACACACACACACACACACACACACACACACACACACACACAGGTTTTAGATACAAGGTGTTACCGGGAAGGTCAGAAGCTAATTACAGTCTAGAATAGGCCTTAATCAAGAATCTCCTGTTATCTAATTTAAATATAGCTTTAACTGCTAAGAGGGAAATCAGTATCCCTTTTATGACATTTCGAGGAGAAAATCAGGTTTAGCACACGGGTGTGAAATCATAAATGCTTTGATGTCTGTGTGAGAGGGGATACTGCTCATAGATGAAAAGAAACTTACAGACTTGATGGGGGAAGTCATATGGGAAAAGGAGTTTCTGCTGATGTAACCTTAATTAACTTTCCTTCCAAAATGATAGAACTTCCTGGGTGTATGATTTTTAATAAACAGAGGAGGAGCTAGGTGACCTCACACAAAGGGGTTGGCAAATACAGTTTTTTAAAGAGTATTCTGTTTTCCTTCAGAGACACTTTTATCTGCACTCTGACAAAGAAACACCTTTGAGCACTTTAAGCAAGTGTACAGGTAGAGAGAGACAAAATCTAAGTACAGTAGTAGGAATTGCACTGTTAAAACCTTGTTCTTTTAAAAAGATTGTATGGTTCTTGTGATAAATAGTTCTGTATTTCATGTTTTACATATTTTTATCTATTTTAGTAAAACTCTATTTTTAGAGCCTACTTGGTCTGTCTTTGAATTTCTTTTCTTTAACAAGTGAAGTATATATGGTTGAAGCAGACACTGTGCATAAGCTTGAATGGTGATACCAAACTGGAAAAAGGTAAGAGTAATCCGAGATCTTTATTAGAGTTTTTAAGGGTTCATTTTGTACACCTGGTTAGGTGCCCATAGGCAAAGATATCTGGCCCTCCGAAGACAGAATTATCTGAGCCTGTGCAATGGGTACTCTAGCAAGGGGTTCACAGTTTGCATCCCTCCAGAACTGAGACCAAAGGTTGATTCAAACCCACAAAACAGACAGGAGGGTTACCCTGTTTCTGTTAACTGTTCACAAGACTGCGCTCGGAGGTTAGCACTTTGGGAGTAGAGGGCTGACCTGCTGAGTGGGTTTGTGACAAATTGGTGGCAGTGGTGGGATACAATTTTGGTATTACAAGCTTTTATTGTTCAGTGTGTCAGTTTGAGACCGTCAGCTCACATGCAAAGAAAGAAAAAGGCAGAGTTTTATTTTTTAAAAAAGGAGACAGAACTATATAAGTTGGTGTACAGTAAAGTTCTTACCCATTTTATTTTTTTTTCCTAAAGTGCAAGTCAGAGTAGCAGTAGTTAGGGAAGATGGCTTCCAACTACAGCAGGCACACTGTAGACTACTTAAAGCAGTTGTGCAGAGACAGAGGAGTCCTGTTTGAGGTGAAAGCCAGCAAGCAGAACCTCATAGATGCCCTGATGGTAGCAGATACCCAGAGCAGCAAGTCACAGACCGTGACTGAAAAGGACCAAACCTCGAGTGTGGCCATACTAGCGGCCAGTGCAGTGTCCAGATCTGATGAGGAGGGCAACAGGGCCACTGTCAGCAAAGGGCCACAGCAGCAGGGGAATGTCACCAGTATCTTCGATCCAGAAGTACTCAAGCTGCAAATTGAGTTGCTCAGGATGGAGCTGGAGTTCCAGGAGAAGAGAGAACTAGATAGACAAGAGGCAGAGCAGGAACAGTGGGAGGCAGACCGTGAGAAGCATGAGCACCTGCGAGCTGCAGAGGAGAAGAGAGAGCAAGAAAGCCGAGACACAGACTGTGAGGAGCAGGTGTGCCAGAGGCAACATGAACTGGAGAAGCTACGACTTCAACCAGTGGCACCAGAGCAGGTAAGTGGCTTGGGTTTAACTGGGACTACAGGACTGGGTTACAAATTGAATTCCAAATTAATAGCCAAATTTAAAGAGGGGGGAGGTTAGAAAAAAATACTTACCATAGTAATCTTCTTTTTTCCCAGTGATGCTCAGACATTCATAACTTTGAGCAGTCAGCCTGGTAGGTTGGACTGCCCGGAGAGATGGAACACATGCAAATGATGGAATTCTTTGCACATGAGCATCTTTCAAATACTGCCTCTACCAACTGTAGTGTTCTAAGCCCTTAAGATTTGTAAGAAGCCTGAAAGTCAGGTAACATGGAAAAATCTGACAACTAATTAATTAAAACATTTTTTAGGATTAGCCTAATAAAACAACTTACTTCAGAAAAACCTCCAAGGGAGGGACTATATCTATATATAATAATGGTGTTCACCATACAGTGAGAAAAACTATTAAGAGAGACAGAAAACTCTGTTAAAATCTGTCTAGCGTAGAGAAGCGTACCCAGAAGGGTATGGCTATGTGGCACTAGCATGCAGAATGCAGAGGCTGAAGTTCTGGAAGGGGAGGATGGGAGGGAGTTATGAATGTCTGAGCATCACTTGGAAGAAAGAAGATTACTATGGTAAGTATTTTTTTCTTCTAACCCCAGTAATGCTCAGACCATTTATAACTTTGTGCAGATTACCAAGCAGTACCCCCTGGTGGTAGGCACGGAACTTATTTTGGAAACAGACTTTGCAGGACTGCTGTGCCAAACTTGGCGTCACTTCTGGACAAAATATCTAAATTATAATGCTTTGTAAAGGTGTGTACTGATTTCCAAGTAGCTGCTTTACAAATGTCCAACAATTGCACCTCCCTAACAGCTGCAATAGTGGCAGCTGTTCCTCTTGCTGAATGAGCCCTCAGCACAGCTGGGGACACTCTCTACCTGCTTTAGTGTAGCAGAATTGAATACACTGGACAATCCACTGAGAAATTGATCTTTTTGAGGCTGGTTTGCTCATTCCAGCATCCCCATATGTAAGGAAAAGTTGTTTCTTGTCTTGCCTATGGCCTTTTGTAGCTGTCATGTAGTAGCTGAGAGCTCTTTTCACATCCAGACTGTGAAGCCTTCTTTCACCAGAGCTTGTATGGCCTGTGAAGAAGACAGGCAGAGTGATTGATTGGTTCAGATGGAAATCTGAAACCATTTTGGGAAGGAATTGTCTGTTTGTTCTGAGGACTACTTTATCCCTGTGGAAGGAAATATAGTCCTGCTCAACACAGAGAGCCTGAAGCTCACTGATTCTTCTTGCTGAGGTAATTGCTACCAAGAAAACTGTTTTCCAGGTAACATACTTTAAATGGGCTGTAACCATGGGCTCAAAAGGAACCCGCATCAATCTGGCTATACATACATTAAGATCCCAAGAGGGCACTGGTTCCCTGTGAGGAGGGTGCAAATGCATCAGGCCTTTGAAAAATCTTTTGAAAATGGGATCTGATGCTACAGACACCTTTGCCCTAGCAGAAAGGTATGCAGATACTGCTGCAAGGTGAACTCTTAAAGAACTGGGTTGCAGACCTTGTGAATGTAAATGAGTCAGATAATCCAACACCACTGAGAACCCTGCATCATTTGGGGCGAAGTTTCTACCAGAGCACCAGAAAGAGAATCTTTTCCACTTAGCAGAATAAGTTTTCTTAGTGGAAGGCTTCCTATAACCTTTCAAGATGTTTAATACAGCTTCAGAAAGGTTCAAGCCTGCATACTCTAATTACTTGGTTTACTTGGTTTCAGAGGACAAAAGGAGGCTACTGCCCATCGAGATTTTCCCCCATCACCATGGTGGGATAATTATACCTTGAGGTTATTACACTCCAATCAACAATCCAACCCTTTCTTGAAAATTATATTAGAACGACTATCTACTAAATGTTGAGGAAGAAGATTCCACATTCTAGGTGTTCTTACAGTGAAATAATTTAACCTTTTAGTTGTTTTTGTTGTTGAAACAATAATTTGTTTTTTATGATACCGAGGAGGGGTCCAACTAGTGGAAAAATTTAAGCCACAGTGATGCATAAACTCCTGCGAATTCTGAATTTTATATAAGAGGAGAAGATCTCCTCTAGTGCATCTTGTACAGAGTGAGTGTAACCCGGTAACCTTTAGTCTTCCCCTATAGTCCAATTTAGATAGATATGGGACCATTTTTGTAGCTCTCCTCTGTACCCTCTCCACTCTGTCAATATCCTGCTTTAAGTATGGATTCCAGCAGGGAGATCCATAGTCCAAATGGGGCCCTAACGAAAGCTCTATACAAGGGAATAACGCATTCCTGGGTCCTAGATACAAACGAACGTTGAATCCGAGTGAGCAAAGCATTAGCATTCCTAGCTATCATCATACAGTGATCAATGGAAGATAGTTTATTATTAATAATAACCCCAAGATCTCGCTCTAACGGTGACACATGTAGGGGAACATTATTTAATAAATAAATCTGCTTGGGGTTTTTCTTACCAAAATGTACGACATGGCATTTATCTGAATTAAGTGTCATCTTATTTAAGACTGCCCATTCTTCGATAGATTTTAAATGATCTCTCATGGATTCTCTATTTAATAATGTAAGAACAGAGCCTCCTAGCTTGGTGTCATCAGCAAATTTTGAGAGAACATTGTCAGGGCCAACCTGCAGGTCACTAATAAAGATGTTAAATAGGGTTGGTCCCAGCAGAACCCCACTGGTCATGCTCAGAGCCTGAGAAAGCGTGCCATTTATTCTAACTTGCTGTTGTATTTTATTCAACCAACCTGACACCCATTTGACTATATAGTGAGAAAAACCTATTTTTTCCATTTTGTCAAGCAGGATATCATGAGGAACTTTATCAAATGCCCTACTGTAATCAAGAAGGATTACATCCATAGGAATACCACTGTCCAAACCCGTACTGATATGATTATAAAAAGATACCGGGTTAGTGGTACAAGAATATCCTTGTCTAAAACCATGTTGTGTAACATCAATTATATTACCTAAGGTAGATTCATAATCTAGCAATTTCTTAATAATTTTCTCCATGAGTTTACTTATAACCAACGTTAGACTTATCCGACGATAGTTTTCTGGCTTGGAATGATTGCCTTTCTTAAAGATTGGGATTACCGTAGCCATTGTCCAATCCTGAGGGGTGACTCCTTCACTTAAAGATTTATTAAAAATGATTGAAAGGGGTTTAGTAATAGCAACAGCTGTCTCAGTTAAGAATATGGGATTGATGTTATCCGGTCCAGGACTAGAATTAGGTTTTAGAGACAAAATTGCTTCTAGTGTATTGTGTTCAGTGATACTATAAGAGGGAATAAAATTATCTAATTACCTAAAGAATTTAGGAACTTCTTTCTTAGTTAAAACAGAACAAAATTGCTTATTAAATGTATCAGCTATGTCCCTATCAGTAGTTATAATTGTGTTATTTACACATAAGGGCTCCATATACCTATTATTCATTTTTTTGTTGTTAAGATAGGAGAATAATGACTCATAACTGTCTTTAGTATGGGCCTGCTTTAGTAATTTTAAAGTTTTCCTGTATTGAATAAATAATAAATTCTTTGGCATCTCCCTCACTGTTCTTTACACGTGAAAAGAGCCATGCCTTGAGGTGGAGAGACTTGAGATTTGGGAACAGCAATGTTCCCTGATTGGAGGTTAGAAGATTGTGCCTGAGAGGCAAGTTTATTGACTTGCTCACTGCCATGGAGAGCAGAAGAGAGTACCATGGCTGCCTGGGCCAATCTGGAGCTATCAATATCAGAGAAGCTGAGAGGGATCTGAGCTTCAGCAGTACGCTGAAAACTAGAGGAAAAGGGGGAAAGGCATAGAGAAACTTGCCTGACCAATCCAGTACCAGGGCATCCAGAGGGATTGTGCCTTGGGCTGGTGGCCTGCAACAATATTGAGGCAACTGGTGGTTCTGGTGGGTTGCGAATAAGTCTATCTCTGGAATGCCCCACCTGCTGAAAATTACCTGCACCACCTGCTTGTTCAGTGTCTATTCGTGATGGGACTGATTGATCCGATTCAGTGTGTCCGCCAAGATATTGTCCTTTCCTGGCAGATGGATGGCTTGCAGGGACACCTTTAGAGAATATGCCAGAGCCCAAATTCTCATGGCTTCTGTGCATAGGGGACCTGATCTGGTGCCACCCTGCTTGTTTATGTAATACATAGTGGTGGTATTGTCCGTTCTGACTTGTACCACTTTGCCCATTACCAGTGTAGAGAAAACTTTTAGTGCTAGCCGTACTGCTCTGAGTTCCAGAAAATTTATGCTGGAGGACTCTGCCCAGACCAGGTACCCTGAGTTGTGTGCTCCCCTAGATGGGCACCCCAGCCCAGAAGGGATGCATCTGTTATGAGGACCAGTGAAGGATCCTCCTTCTGGAAGGGGACTCCCTGCCTTAGGTTGGATTCCTTCTTCCACCACAAGAGGGCTTGTAACAGAGGCCTTGTCACTGGAATGAGTTTTGAAAATGTATCTTTTTTCTGACTCCAATGAGTCCTTAGGTGAAACTGGATGTCTCTCATGTGAAACCTGGAACCCTGCACTGTGCCTGTGGATGCAGCCATATAACCCAAGACCTGCAGGAATTGCCTGGCTGTATTTTGACCGTGCAACTAGAAGGAGTTTGCTATGGCCTGAAGGCTTTGCACCCTGTCTAGTGGTAAAAAGGCCTTGGCCTGTAGGGTGCTGATCTCTGCCCCTATGAACTGTAAAGTCTCTGTAGGGGTGAAGACATATTTTTTCTGGTTTACTATGAAACCCAAGGACTCCAAAAGATCCTGTGTGAGCTTTAGAGAGGTTGTGACCTGTTCTGGTGATTTGCCCACTACCAGCCAGTCGTCCAGGTATGGGAAGACAGTCACTCCCTGTCTTTGAAGAAGTGCCACCACAGCTGCTAGGCATTTTGTAAACACCCTTGGTGCCAAGGAAAGGCCGAAGGGTAGGGTTGCAAACTGATAATGACCTGATGGGAGTCTGAATCTGAGATATTTCCTGTAAGATTCTTTTATGGGGATGTGGAAATAAGCGTCCTGTAAGTCCAGAGATGCCAGCCAGTGTCCTTTTTGGATTGTTGGCAGAATCCGAGCCAAAGTGACCATTTTGAACTTTGGCTTTTTCAGGTGCTTATTTAAAGCTCTGAGATCCAAAATTGTCCACCACTCCCCATTTTTCTTTGTTGTTAGGAAGTATCTGGAGTAAAAACCTCTTCCTCTCAGGGTTGCAGAGACTAGTTCCACTGCTTTGAGCTGAAGCAGCTTCTGAACCTCTGCCTCTAGCAACAAGATTTGTGCTAGGGGTGGGGAGGTGGAAACCTTGGAGTTTTTTCAAGGAAGAAATTTGAACTGCAGAGACAGACCTTTGCCCACTACCTCCAACACCCACTTGTCTGTGGTGATGGTTGACCAGAGGGGGAGGAAATGGGACAGTCTGCCTCCAACAGGTAGGAAGGAGGCGGCTTGCATCTCAGGGGTTCTGTTTAGTCTGGGGTTGAGGTTGTGCCTGAGCCCCTCACCTAGAGCCCCTTCTACCCCTACCCCTTGAGTAGCCCTGTGGGGGGTACTGCTGGTATTGGGGCATAGCTACTGGCTGGAAAAAGGGTCTTGATAAAAAGGAATGACCCCTAGCCCCCCTTCCATAGGGCCTGGTGGATGAAGAAGCTCTGTCTCTAGCAGTTACTTCTATAAGTAGCCTTATATTCATCTACCTTTTTCATATAGGCCACTGCGGACTCCCCAAAAAGTGCATTTCCTTCTAATGGGAAATCCAGAGCTTTTGACTGGGTATCCTGAGTGAGGTTTGTGGCCCTAAGCCAAGCAAACCTCCTCTGAGCCACTGTATTAACCATCCATCTGGCTGCAGTGTCATTTAGATCAGCAGCCATTTGGAACTGGTACTTGGCCACCTCTAGCCCAAACCTGGCAGTTTCCACCAGGTCATCTGACAAGGGTGAGGTGACCTTCATGGACATTGCCAGTACCGACTGCCACAGGGATTTCTGATACTGGGCAGCATAAGCTTGAAAAGTAGCCTGTCTCATGGCCAACGAGGCTGACAAATAGCCCTTTTTGGCCATACTGTCCAATTTTCTGGAGTTCTTGTCCGGTGGGTGTGAGGACAGAGGGACTTTAGCTTTATCACAGGCAGCTTGCTGTATTACCCCTTGATGATCAGGGTGGGAGAAGAGGACGTCAGCTCCCTCCCTGTCCAGCTGGTATTTTTTATCTATTCCCTTGTCAATTGGAGGAATAGAATTTGGGGTCTGCAGGAGCTTCACAGCATCCTTCTTGAAGAGTTTATATACTGGGAGGAGGAGGGCCTTTGTGGGTGTTAAACCCATCATATTGAGGTACTTAATCTCCTCCTCATCTTCCACTTGTTCTGCTGTGACAGTATCCAGAGCATCTGCCATTTTCCTTATGAAAGAAAAATGTTGAGCCAAATTCCTGCTCAGGGGCACCTCTGGGGGATAGGTTCATCCTCCTCATAAGCCTCATCATCCTCTTCGAAACAGTGTTGCTTCGGAGCAGGGGGCAACACAGTAGCAGCAACCTGGGGACCCTGGGAAGGGGCAGGAGGCTGAGGGATGATGCTCTGCAGAGCCTGAATAATTTGAAATGCCTGGGCTATGTCCTGAGCTGAAGGCATTACAGGCTGCTGCGCAGAAGTCCCTGGTTTAGTAGGAGAGGGTTCTGCATGCTTGAGCTTCTTTAATTTCTTTAAGAGACTGGAGAGTCAACCAGTTCTTTCCCTCTTTGCCCTTTTGCCGTGTCCGGGCAGGGGTAAAACACTAGATTAATTCAACCACAACAGACTGGGATGTCAGCTGGTCAGAGCATGACGGACCCCTAGGAAACTTTTTATTAAGCCTTTCATGGCACTTTTCAACAGTTTTTTCTGGGAATGTTTTATATATCTCACATTCCTGGTCCAAATGTTCAAAACCCAGACAAGCTACACATAAGGTGTGCTTGTCTGCCTTGGCAAACACATCTCCACACTTTAAACAGTTTTTAAAACCAGGCTCCCCGGTTCTCTTCTTAGGTTTCTCAGTCATGGTGAAAGATAAAGAGAAAAACCCCAACCGCTAAATGCCAAATGCTAATGCAGTTATTTAAACAGCTGAAAAAGGTTTTCCTTTTTTTTTTTTTTTTCGGTCAGTTACAAGTAAAGTTTTTTAGGACCAAAATTTAGCGATGATGAACAGGTTCTTTAGTTAGAGAACTGAAATAAAGTTAAAACTAATTCGGATCCCTCACGTTTATGCCGAACCATGAGGAACCAAGAAAACAACAATTTAAACAATAATAAACTAAATGTAAACTAACAATTAATAGAGGCAGTAAAAGAAACTAAAAATACTTATGGTTTTTGATTTTTTTCTTTCTTCTTCATGTGAAAGAGGGCGACAGAGACTCCGAGCGACCAGACTTTCAGGCAGAGAGAAAAATCTGAAGGGCTTAGAACACTACAGTTGGTAGAGGCAGTATTTGAAAGATGCTCACATGCAAAGAATTCCATCATTTGCATGTGTTCCATCTCTCCGGGCTGTCCAACCCACCAGGCTGACTGCTCAAAGTTATGAATGGTCTGAGCATTACTGGGGTTAGAATGGATGCCTTTGTAAATTCTTTTGAAAAAGTTTATATTCAGGCTAAAATTCCTAGACAGTCCTGGAGCTTCCAGCTAGCCCCGCTACTTATTGGGAAAGCTCGGGATACATTGGATCAAATGGACAATGAGAACAGTGATGATTACAGCAAACTTAAAGCTGCACTGTTAAAGAAATTTGAATTAACTGCTGAATCATACAGAGCTAAATTCTGTAAGCTCAGGGGGAAGCCCTGACATGAGCTACAAGGAGCTAGCCATGAAACAATGTCAGTTTTTAAAACGTTGGTGGGAAGGAATTGAAGCAAACTCTTGATAAAATTGATAATGTGATTTTGTTAGAACAGTTTTATTGAGCATGCCCAGCAGAACTAAAAACCTGGCTGGAGGACTGAGATCCCAAAACAGTGCAAGAGGCTGCTGAACTCTTGGACTGCTATGTCAAGAGCAAACCTGCTCTGAGAGTGAATGGGGTGGGGGGTGGCAGCGCAAAAAAGGGAAAAGCACGCCTTCAGGGCAGCTAAAACCCTCACTGCCTCCACCAAAACCAGTTAGCCCCAGGTTTCAGAGAAACAAAAGATTAATATACAAGTTAGCCAGCCTGGGAGTGGGTCCCAAGATGACAGCCTGGGTAAAGAATTGGCTGGAGAATAGGACACAGAGAGTTATAGTAAATGGAGTCCACTCAGAAGAAAGGAGGGTTACTAGTGGGGTACCGCAGGGTTCAGTATTAGGACCTGTCCTCTTCAATGTCTTTATAAGCAACATTGCAGAAGGACTGGAAGGAAAAGTATGTCTCTTTGCAGATGACACTAAGATCTGCAACAGAGTTGATGCACAGGGTTGGGTGGGAAGGATGAGAAGGGACTTGGCAAGGTTAGAGAAATGGTCAAATGTATGGCAGCTTAGATTCAATGCTAAGAAGTGCAAGGTAACGCACCTGGGAAACAAAAACCCAGGGGAAGAGTACACAATGGGGGGTGAGATACTAACAACAACAAGAATGGAAAGGGACCTGGGGAGTAGTCACATCAGATGACCTAAAGATGGGCAAGCAATGTGAGAGGGCAGCAAGGAGGGCTGGGGGGATACTGGGATACATAGGGAGAGGCATCACCAGTAGAAAACAGGAAGTTATTATCCCTCTGTACAGACAGCTGGTCAGACCCCATCTGGAGTACTGCGTGCAGTTCTGGAGACCCAATCTCCGCAAAGACATAGACAGGATGGAAGCTGTCAGAGGAGGGCAACTAAAATGGTGCAGGGTCTGCACCGGAAGTCATATGAAGAGAGACTTAAGGAGCTTAATATGTATAGCCTCGAGGAAAGGAGGGAGAGGGGGACATGATAGAAACTTTCAAGTACCTCAAGGAATCAACAAAGTCCAAGAGGGTAGCATCTTTCAAAAAGAGGTGTGCAAGAACAAGAGGCACAATTTGAAGATGGGGGTGGCTCAGAGGTAATTTAAGGAAGTATTTTTTCACAGAGAGGTTGTGGATGCATGGAGCGGCCTTCCGGAGGTTGTGAGTCAAAATCAGTGGGGGAATTCAAGCATGCATGGGATAGTCATAAGGCAACTTGGGGGTGGGGTAGGAAGGCGGCTGCTGGTTAACTAGGGATCTGCAGCTTATCCAGTAGGTAGGGAAATGGGCAGACTGGGTGGGCCAAGCGGTCCTTATCTACCGTCAAATTCTATGTTTCTATGTTTCTATGTAAGATTTCTCTGAAAAGAGAAGTGAATGTTGGTTATGTAAAGAAACTGGGCATATTGCCAGACAGTGTCCCAAAACAATGAGCAATAATACGCAGAATGGCACTAGAAAAGAAGTGAGTTGTTTGTGTGTCCCTGGGAGCATGTCAGTGAACATGAGGGAACACATGCACCCAGTCATGGTGAATGGTGTACAGACACAAGGGTTAAGGGACACATGGGCATCCTTGACCTTGGTAAAGGGGGATCTGGTAGAGCCTGGTCAGCTTATACCCAATAAATATGTCACTGTACCGGACTTCACTGGTGAGGCAAAAATATTGCCCCTTGATAGTGTTCTCCTAGACTGGGGTGAAACAGGGGGAACTGTGCAACAGGTGGCTGTTGCCAAAACCTTAGCAGTGGATGCGATCTTGGGCAACAATCTAAAACAGGGGATGGTATGTGCAGTTACCCGTAGCCAAGTGGCAAGGGAAAATTGTAGTTCCCTGAAGCCCATGGAAGCCATTGTGGAAACTGCTGAGTGGCTGGTTCCCCAGCCTGTGTCTCCAGATGGGGAGACTAATGAAAAGTGGGTAGAAATTTCCCCAGTAGCAAGTAACCACACAGCTACAGAGGGTTACTCCGAAGAGGGAGGGATGACCCATTGTCAGAGGGTTGGGATTGACAGTGATCCTGAGTGCCCTGATGCTAGTGCTAGAGACCCTAGTTTAGCGACTGAAGGGGACCTGTCCCATGCCTCTGGAATGTGTGAGGGGTTTGCAGCTGCTCAGAGAAGTGATCCTAGTTTAGAGAAGCTGAGGGCTTGGGCAGACTCGGACGGTGCACAGGGAGGTGATGACAGACATAAGTTTTATTGGGACAATGGACTTATGTATACTCAGGCTGTGCAGACAGAGAGGGATGCTAGGCAGGCAGCTTGTCATTCCCCAGGGGTATCGTGAGCAGTTACTCAAGATTGCACATGATATTCCGTTGTCTGATCATCTGGGAATCATGCGCACTACACCGTGGTTGGCCCAGAATTTCTATTGGCCTAACTTCACCCAGCAGGTGAAGGAGTATTGCAGGTCTTGTCACCGGTGCAAAGAAATAGGGAAGGCAGGTAAGAAAACCCAAGCCGCCCTGATTCCATTGCCCATGGCAGAGGAGCCATTCCAGAGGGTGGGAATGGATATTGTGGGGCCTTTAAATACCCCCAGCTCCTCAGGGAAGAGATTCATCCTGACTGTGGTGGATTATGCCACCTGGTACCCAGAGGCAGTCGCCCTATCCTCACTGAGGACAGACAAAGTGGCAAATACCTTACTTGGGATTTTCTCCCGTGTTGGGTTTCCGAAGAAGGTTATCACCAATAGAGGGGGTTCCTTCATGTCGGACCTGTTGAAATGTTTATGGGAGAAGTGTGGGATGGTGCAGAAATGCACGACACCACATCACCCACAAGCCAATGGGCTTGTGGAAAGATTCAATGGTACCCTGAAGTCAATGCTCCGGGCGTTTGCTGAACAGCATGGGAGGGACTGGGAGAAACACCTTCCCCACCTGTTGTTTGCATACAGGGAGGTGCCCCAAGAGTCGACAGGATTTTCCCCCTTCAAACTCTTTTATGGACACCGGGTACATGGGTCCCTAGACTTGATCCGGGAAGACTGGGAAGGCAAGCACACCACCCAGGGAACTCCCATTAAGGATTACGTCCTTAGGTTTAGGGAAAGGCTGAAGGAGCTGATGGGGACAGCCCAGAGAAACCTGGCAACTGCCCAACAGAAACAAAAAAGTGTGGTACGACCGCAGAGCCTGAGCTCGCACATACATGGTAGGTCAGGAAGTAATGGTCCTTATTCCAGTCCAGAAAGACAAGCTGCAGGCTGAGTGGGCAGGACCATAAAAAGTGGTTAGGAAGGTAAATTATGTGAACTACATTGTGGAGTTACCTGACCAAAGACAGACAGAAAGGATGTACCATGTAATATGCAAATAGGGCTGACATGGTGTTTGCAGTGTGTAGTCCTGGGGAAGGGATGGACAAAGGAGACCCCCTTCTGGACTTGCTGGAGGAAAGTAAGCAGAAGTCCTCTGTGGAGGCAGTAAAATTGTCTCCCCAGCTGGCCCCGGACCAGATCCAGAAAGTAAAGGAGGTTTTAGCAGACTTTGCCCCATTGTTTAGCACCAATCCTGGACTAACCCCCTTAGCGACACACAATGTGGAGACAGGGACACAGATGCCCATACAGCGGACAGCATATCGGGTGTCAGAGGCTGTCCAAAAGGACATCAGGAGGGAAATGGAGGAGATGCTGGATTTAGGGGTAATCCAGAGATCCCACAGCCCCTGGGCCTCACCCGTAGTCCTTATGCCTAAGCCAGATGGCTCTACTCATTTCTGTGTGGACAATCATGGACTGAATGCAGTCATGAAGTCCGATGCCCATCCGCTGCCCCAGACGGATGAACTCCTCAACAAGTTGGGAGGGGCAACCTACCTTACGACCATTGACCTGGCCAAGGGGTATTGGCAGGTAGAGTTGACAGACAGAGCTAGAGAGAGGTCAGCCTTCATCACTCTGATAGGCTTATTTGAGTTTAAAGTAATGCCTTTCGAAATGAAGAACACCCCGGCCACTTTCCAAAGGTTGGTGAATCAGGTGTTAAATGGTGCTGAGGAGTACGCCGTGGTGTACCTGGATGACATTGCCATCTTTAGTACCAGCTGAGAGGAACACCTATCCCACCTTAGGGAAGTACTGGGCAGGATACAGAGGGCCGGGCTCACTGTCAAAGCCGAGAAGTGCCAGGTGGCCATGGGAGAAGTGGCATACCTCGGGCATGTGGTAGGCCGAGGACAGCTCCGTCCTAACCAAATAAAGATAGAGGTAATCCAGGCATGGCCCAGACCAGAAACACAGAAGCAGGTCAGGAGTTTTCTAGGGACACCAGGGTACTACAGGAAATGTGTACCCAATTACAGTGCCCTGGCTGCTCCCCTATCTGACCTGACAAAGAAAAGGATACCCAAGAGAATTACCTGGGGCCCAGCCTGTGAGGAAGCCTTTTCCAAACTAAAGGAGGCACTGTGTAGTGCTCCTGTTTTGACAAGTCCTGACCATAGCAAACCCTTTATAGTTCAGACTGACTCCTCAGATGTGGGTATTGGGGCAGTACTGAGTCAGACATCCAGCCAAGGGACAGATCACCCAGTAGTGTACCTGAATAGGAAGTTACTTCCCAGGGAGCAGGCATACTCCACTGTGGAAAAAGAGTGGCTTGCCATAGTGTGGGCCCTAAAGAAATTAGAGCCATACTTATATGGGCAGCATTTTGTGGTGCAGACTGACCACAACCCCCTGGTTTGGCTGATGCAGATGGGAAAGAACAATGGTAGATTGCTAAGATGGAGTCTTGCTTTGCAAGGGTATGATATGACAATCGTACATGGAGCTGGGGCCAGGAACCAGAACTCAGATGGTCTGTCTCATGTGTATGAGGAGTGAACTGATTTGGGAAGCTCATCCCATGCCGGGGATAGAGCCCTAAAATTCAGTCTAGGTGAGGAGGATTGTGACACATGGACAGCCAGTTCTGAGTACACTATGATTTTTTTTGTAATACAAAAATGTGTTATGGACTGTTTCTTATGAGAGATGCTGAGACAGCATGTGAGATCACACACACACACACACACAGAGGTTTTAGATACAAGGTGTTACCTGGAAGACCAGAAGCTAATTACAGACTAGAATAGGCCTTAATCAAGAATCCCCTGTTATCTAAGTTAAATATAGCTTTAACTGCTAAGAGGGAAATCAGCATCCCTTTTATGACGTTTCGAGGAGGAAATCATGTTTAGCACACGGGTGCAAAATCATAAATGCTTTGATGTCTGTGTGAGAGGGGATACTGCTCGTAGATGAAAGGAAATTTACAGACTTGATTGAGGAAGTCATATGGGAAAAGGAGTTTCTGCTGATGTAACCTTAATTAGTTTTCCTTCTACAATGATAAAACTTTCTGAGTGTATGATTTTTAATAAACAGAGGAGGAGCTAGGTGACCTCACACAAAGGGGTTGGCAAATACAGTTTTTTTAAAGAGTATTCTGTTTTCCTTCAGAGACACTTTTATCTACACTCTGACAAAGAAACATCTTTGAGCACTTTAAGCAAGCATACAGGTCGAGAGAGACAAAGTCTAAGTACTGTAGTAGGAATTGCACTGTTAAAACCTTGTTCTTTTAAAAAGATTGTATGGTCCTTGTGATATATAGTTCTGTATTTTATGTTTTACATATTTTTTATCTAGTTTAGTAAAACTCTATTTTTAGAGCCTACTTGGTCTGTCTTTGAATTTCTTTTCTTTAACAAGTGAAGTATATATGGTTGAAGCAGACACTGTGCTTAAGTTTGAATGGTGATACCAAACTGGAAAAAGGTAAGAGTACTCTGAGGTCTTTATTAGAGTTTTTAAGGGTTCATTTCGTACACCTGGTTGGGTGCCCATAGGCAAAGATATCTGGCCCCCCAAAGACAGAATTATCTGAGCCTGTGCATTAGGTATGCTAGCAAGAGGTTCACAGTTTGAATCCCTCCAGAACTGAGACCAAAGGTTGATTCGAACCCACAAAACAGACAGAAGGGTTACCCTGTTTCTGTTAATTGTTCACAAGACTGCACTCAGAGGTTTGCACTTTGGGAGTAGAGGGCTGACCTGCTGTGTGGGCTTGTGACAGCTGATTCTATCAACTTGGAGCTACTACAAATGGGAAACCCCAGTCAGGAACAGATCTGGAGTAAATGAACCCTAAGTAAAAGTGCTAAGCTGATTCTTGGTGTAGAGTATAGACTCCCATCACAATCAAAGGATGAAGATATAGCCTTCTGTAAGATGATAGGGAATGTATACCCAGAGGATGGGATTGTTTTAATGGGTGATTTTAACCTGCCTGTGATACACTGGAGAATCCTTAAGGTGTCAACTTTGACTGAGGAGGAAATTTTACAAGCATTTGGACAAATGGGACTGGAACAATGTGTCTCACATCCCATGAGAAGGGATAAAATATTGGATTTAGTGTTCAGTAACACAGCTAGCATGTTGTGGGACTGTATAGTGACAGACCCTCTGAGTAACAGTGACCATGATATGGTGGAAATCAAAATTCAGGAGGCTTCCATTAGCGTACAAGGTACTACCAAAACATTATGCTTCGGGAGAGCAGATTTCCAGGGTATGAGGAGGGACATGAGAGAATGGGAGTGGAATGAACAATTCAAAAGAAGCACACTGGCAACCATGTGGGATCTCCTGTACTAGCCTGAAAAATACCTATATACCAGAAACAAGGAAATCTAATAAGGCAGGGAAAATACCAGCATGGATGAACAAAAAAGCAAGGAAACTAATAAATGGGGGGAAAGCTACAAAAGAGCAAAAGCAGGAAATAAATATGGGGGATGGATACAGTATATTGAGATACTGAAGGGAACCAAACAGGTGACTAAGAAAGCAAAAAAAGATTTTGAATATGGTTTGGCAGCAAGAACTAAGGATAACTATGTAAGGATTAGCCTAAGACAGAGTGTGGGTCTCCTTGTGAATTAATCAACTGCTGTGGGGGGGGGTTGGATCACGAGGCTGCAGGCCGAATGGTTCCAACCACCCTGTAGTTCAGGTTAGGCAGATGTCAGTAGTGGAGTCCCCCAGGGATATGTTCTGGGACCATGTCTGTTTAATCTATATATTTACTCCACTGGTAGTGAGGAGGGAGGATGGGTAATGAAGTTTGCCGATGACTCCAGGATGGGAAAAACAGTGGAAACTATGGGTGACTCATTAAAGTTACAGAGAGCCTTGAACGACTTAGAAAACTAGTCAACAAAACATAGGTTACAGTTTAATATAGACAAGTGTTCTGTTATGTATTTGCCCTTGTTAGTCGACCAGTGCCCACTTTTCCTCACCAAATTGCCATTATAATATAAAAAATGATCGGAAAGGTGCTGCCCATAGAGTATAATGGAGCTCGTCCCCACGCTCTCCCTAGCATCACATCATAACTTGGCAGAGCGTGGGCGGCACCAGAAACCGGGAAGTCCTTGGGACCTGGTTTTCTGGATTTTATGAGGGTTGCAACTTTTTTACTATGAATTATGTGGGGCAAGATTCACATGAGGAGGTTTCCTATGAGGGAATGCACCCATATACTGGGTGCAGGGGCTGTCTGGATTACCTTGGTGGGTCTCTTTAAAAGTCATCACTTCACTGTTACCAAACGAGTGAACGGATTATTAAACTGCATAGTCAGGCACATATCTAGCAAGGAGGAGGCAGTAATTGTTCCTCTCTATGTTTCCCTGGTGTGCCCCCATGTGGAGTACTGCGCTCGGGCATGGGCACCTAGTAAGAAATCAGAGATCAATTCCTTAAAAAGAGTACAATAAAGGGCAACAAGAATAATCAAGGATTTAAGAAGGCGTGATTATGAGAGGAGACTGGAAAAACTGGGCATGTTCTCACTTGAGTACAGGAGGTTAAGGGGGGGACATGTGTATGTTGTACTGTGTCTTAACTAGTCATGATCTTTAGGTCTACCTGGGAGTAGAAATGAGAGATCTGGCATACAGCACAAGATCCCATACCTTAAAACTGAGAGGGAAGATATGCCGTATAAACAAAAGATCAAATTGGTATAACCAGAGGGTAGTGACCTATGGAACTCACTCCCTGAGGAAGTGGTGGGCAGTAATAATACGTCAGATTTTAAAAGAAAGTTAGATGCCTTTTTTACGGAAAATAACATCACAGGATATGGAAAATAGATACCAGTGAGCTAAATGGACTTGCATCTTTAATTGCTCTGAAATAACCCATGAACCTATGAAGTGTGCGTTTTAAAATAGCACCAACCATATTAACAGGCTACATACAAACAGAGCAGAGAAAGAAGTACGTGCCTCAGCCGGGAATTGAGCCCACATAGCAGACGGTGAATTCGGCTACACCATCACTGACCAGGTAATTAAAACAGCTTCAATGCAAGCAGGATAAAAGTCTGTAAACTATTTCGGAACAAACAACCAGCAGCAAGTTGCAGATGCCCCTCTGCACAAACCAGCCGAACGTTTTCACACATGAGCAGCGCTTTCTCAGCCTTGAGAAAGCACTGTTCACGCGCAAAAACATTTGGCTGGTTTGTGGGGAGGGGCATCTGCAACTTGCTGCTGGTTGTTTGTTCTGAAATAAAGTTTATGGACTTTCATCCTACTTACATTGAGGCTGTTTTAATTACCTGGTCAGTGATGGTGTAGCCGAATTCACCATCTGCTATGTGAGTAAACATTTCATTTGGCTCCATCCATGTTTGCAGCCGCCTTCTGGTTATTGGTGGGACTTCAACACAGGCTGCCTGGAATTCCAGGTGGGCTGGGTTCAAGTCCCAACTGAGGTACTTACTTGTTTCTCTCCTCTGTTTGTATATGTTCCATAAATATGCACACCACACCCACGTGACTGAAGATGGTATACTGCACTGTCAGCGACATTTTGACAGTGCGGTCCCCTACAGTGACAACAGCATCAAGTCACTGTAGGGAACCCGCTGGAACCCAGCATTGTCTGTCGGGGGTCCTGCACCCCCCTTCCCCAAATCAGCTCCGACTTGGAATTGACAATCCTATGGGGGGGTGCAGCCCCCTGCATGGGAGGTTTGGGGGCAAGGCCCCCGAAGAAAACACTTGTTTTAATATAAAACCAGCACCCGACTGCAAAATTCAGTCGACCTGCCAGATTCGCTGTCTGGTCGTTTGAAAAATATTTTGTCAACGACCAGTGGTAGATCCACTGAAGACATACTAACAGGATGTCAGCCATGCTAATCAAAGTTAGCACAGCGCTAATCCTGTTAGAGTGGCACGTGGCCCCCCAGTTTTCAGAGTCAGCTGTTAGCACCATATGCCCCTTAGTACTGCACTTGAGATAGCACTCAGCCAACCACGGGACATATTGAGACAGGCAGCATGTTCTGACTGGTGCACACTGTGTGTCTGGATATGGGAGCTGTGGGAGCACAGTGCACAGTGACTATGCACCATCAGAGCCTTCTGCAGGACAGGGACTCCGAGGGGCAAAGGGAGATAGGGTGTCCCATATAGGACAGCATCGTTATGCCTCTGAGCCATTTCCAGCTATCAGCATGCTAATGATCCCATAGGGCAGGCACAGAGTTAGGAGGCCATTTGCGTGCTGTTATGGACGCACTAGCGTCTCTGCACAATGTTGCTGTGCATGACTTCATGGAGGCATTTTGCAGAGCAGTTCCAGCCCCCACCTCCTGATCACAATTCAGATGCCCCCCCCTGAGTATTATAATAAAGTTATCCCTGGCATCTAGTAGTCCCCCCACCTCCGATCATCATTCAAATGCCCCTAATTAGTATATTACAATGACCCCTTGCATCTAGTACCCCCTCGCTCTCAAGTATGAGTCCCCTCCACATTCCACCCATTCAGGTCCCTCTACCCCAACTCCATAGCAGTCCCCAACATATCCCTGCTGTCAGTCCCCCCTGTGATGGCGACAGCCCCAGTCCCTCTGTTTACCACCTCAGATAGCCACTGTCAGAGTGACAGGAAGTGAACACACGCCTACTACAGAAATAGCTGTTTGTACAGTAGGTGTGAACTCACTGCCTAGTACTAAGACAGTGGCCAGCCAAGGTGATGAGCGGAAGGGCTGTATCAGTCACAGTGACAGGGAGGAGGCTGACATCTTGGGTAAGTGGGGAGTCAATGGGGGAGCATTGGAGGGACCTGAGTGAGTAGAATAAGGAGGCGGCTCGGACTTGCAATTTGGGGGGGGCTACTAGATGGCAGGAATCAATGAAATATAGACAATGAAAGCAGAAAAAGATCAATGATCCATCCAGTCTGCCTGTGGTTCCCTCTCAATCCCCAGAACCTGTTGTCCATACAGGGTGCTTGCCCACACTGTCCACCCCCCATTCCTCTCCCTACTTCTAACTGCTTCCCTAAGTAGCCACTATACCCTTCACTCTGTCCCAGCTGTGACTGGAACCGTTTACAGTTTTGGTGCCCACCACGTCAGCTGGCAGACAGTTCCATGGTTTCACCACCCTTTATGCAAAATAAAACTTTCTTATATCCCCCTTGAACCTCCCTCCCATCAGTTTCCACTCACGCACCTGTGTCTTTGATGTGTTACACATGCTAAGTAGTTCTTCTGAGCTCACCTTGCTTATTCCTTTCAGGAACATGAAGGTCTCTGTCATATCACCCCCCCCCCCCTTGTCTGGTCTCCAGCGATGAGTACATTTTTAGAGCTTTGAGCTGATCCTCTTAACACCCCAGCATCCTGTTTGCCTAACTAGAGGCCACATTGCACTGGCTTGATTGTTTAAATGCGTCCCTAATGATGACTTCTACATCCCTTTCCTCAGTCGCAGTGCTCAGCTTTACCCCTCCCATACAATACATGTTCCTGGGATTCTTGTTCCTTAGGCACATCACCTTGCAATTTTTGGCATTGAATTTTAATTATCAAACCTTACACTACCTTTCTAGTCTTTTCAGCCCACACTGCATCTCCTTAAAGAGCCCCTGACACCATTAGAAAAACTTAAAAAAAAATATGAGATTTAGACACAATTCTGTAGATATTTCATATATGTTCTATTATTCTTTCCCTTTTTTCTTTATTACAGAAGACATCTGTATGAAAGAGGATCCTCGTCCCTTAGACTTCGTCTGCCCTTTCTGCTTGCCTACACCTGCCACCATAATCCCCTGTTTATGGCATCAGAATTATCTCCACAGCAACAAACTATGATGTCAGAAACAGAACTGTGATATCAGATGTAGGCAAGCAGCCAGAACAGATAGAGCAGTGATCCTGTTTACATGCAAATGTCCTTAGTAATAAAGACGCAAAGGTGAGAATTAAAGAAACAATTACTAAATACAAGTTAAATAGTATCTAAGTATTATCATTTTCTTTAAGTTGTCAAAATGGTGTCATGGGCTCTTTAATTCCCTTGTCAGTATCTACCCTGCCACAGAGCTTACTGTCATCTGTGAAGACACAACTTGCCTCGGAGTCATTCTCCAATGTCACCAATGAGCATATTTAACAGGACAAAACCCAGGACGAATCCTTGTGGCACCCCACTGGTGCCCTCTTCTCTTCTGATCTGACACCATTAATCACAACCTTCTGCTGCCTCTCCTTCAATCAATTTTTATGCAATTTAGGGCTGGCACTATAGCCTAGAGATTTGAGTAATGAGCTGTGAATGAGCTTGGTACATCCAGTAGGCCTGGGTTTGATTCCCACAACCTCCAGTTGCAAACTGTGTGACTCTGAGCAAGTCACTTAACCTCCTGGGTCTTCCTGAAAATAGGCACTTGTGCCTTGTGGGCCTTACCGGGTTACCAATAAAAAACAATTCCTACCCATAGTATTGTAATGATGGGGGCATAGAATGGCAATTTTAGGTGGGGGACCACTAGACACCAAGGATCATTTTACTATAATAATTGGGGTCATCTAAACTATAATCAGGGACAGAGGGGAACCCTAGATGCCAGGAATTTTATTATACTATTTGCAGCATCGGAACAGTGACTGGGCTTGGGGTGACAACATACACCACCGTGAGCTCCAATAAGGATAGAGTTCTGAAAACAATAAACAGCACTGCAATTTCTGCTGTTAAGCACTTTCAAAAGCTTTGTATATACCGCTGCTTCCTGTATGCAGCAGGGAATCCCTCATTTGCATGGCCACAGTGGTATTTTTGCCTGTATGTGTGATCGAGTTAGCATCAGGCGCTGCTGAATATGGCAGCCATATGACTGCACTATTCCCAGTTAGCGCAGTACTAACATTTTAGCGTCACACTGTCCTGAAAATGGGGGCCTTACTGACTAAAAGTCCTGCCCAATGTTTTTTTTTTTTTTCACATTTCATCTTTATTAAATTTCCCAATCATTGATGTGCACAGTCAGCATTTCCTGGCCAGAGTAAGACTTCACTCTGTAGAGTTACAGCACTAAACAGTCATTTCATTTCATCAATCTTAACAAGAAGAGAGAAAAAAAAATATCATGCATATATTTCTAAGTAGAGATGTGCGAAGTTTGGGAAACTCCACTCTCCGGATTAATTCATGAATTCCCCTCATTTCGCAAAGTTAGTCTGCAGTACGAAGTCCTAACTTTGTCCCCCAAAAAAAATTCTGCAATATAATGAGCTTGGCAACTCTGCGGTGGAGTTCAAGCTCCGCATTTTGCAGATTTTTTTTTTCCAGTGTCAGTGGTCTGCCACCCCCACCTATCCCCGCCCTACGTAGAATAAAATTCCCTAGTGTCTAGTGCCCCCCCACCGAGCACTGGTTTGATGTAAAATTACATTATCTAGTGTCTAATGGTCACCCCTGCTGATCGCAAGCCCAGTGTAAAACTCCCTCCCGAAGACTGCTGGCCCAATGTAAAATTCATTTTCTCGGTGTCTAGTGGTCTCCCCGCATCCCACCGATCACTGGCCCAATGTAAAATTAATTTCCAGCCCAATGTAGTGTCTAGTGGAGTCCACAGTGCCATTCCTCCCCATCCAAACACCCCCCCCCGACAGCGACCGAAACAGCCCTCTGCTCTTGTCTGCACCGCTGAAAGAATGCAGGGGTCCACAACATGAGCTGGTCTATCAGTGAATGAGTGCACGCTTGTACAAGCACATGCTCATTCACTGACAGCTCAGTCAGGTGGCCGGTATGGTGGAGAGCAGAGGGCTGTGCCAGTTACCCGCTCTGGGTCAGGGTGGGGGGAGGTGGTGATACACTACCTGCCGGGGTGGGAGACACGCTGAACATCAGGAAATACATTTTGAAACATCACACATGGGTACAGGTGGGGGGAGGGACCACTAGGCACCAGGAAATATGTTTTGATCTGGCATGGGTGCGGGTGGGGGAAGGGACCACTAGACACCAGGGAATATGATTTACATTGGGCCAGCAATCAGCGGGGGGGGGGGACACTAGACACCAGGAAACTTTATTTTACATGGGGCAGGCAATCAGCAGAAGAGGCCACTAAATACCAGGGAATTTTATTCTATATCAGGCCAGTGATCAGCAGGTGAGGAGGCAACTAGACACCATGGAAAGATCAGGCCGACAATCAGCGTGGGGAAGGGGCTCGCCACTTCTAACTTTGCCATTCTTAACTGCAATTTGCACTTAAAAAAACAGAAGCAAGGCAAAGCTACAAGTAGTGAGTTTCCTACCAAACAGGGAAACTTCACGAAATGATCTGCGGAGACGGATTTTCCAACTTCACTGGAAATTCACCAGTGAATTAAAACTTTGTTGCATTTCTATTTCTAGGTTTTCTATCTAAGTATTTTATTTATTAATTTATTTATTTCAGATTCAGATTAATACCTTTGAACCAAAATGGGCTCGTGTACAAAGGTTCCAAGTCAGAGTAGACATAACTGGACATGAATACAGGTAGCTTTGTACATGGCACCATATACAGGTCAGTTTACACAGAGGTTGAGATTACACAGGCAGCAGTTTTATACAAGGGTATAAATACAAATAAGGTAGGCAAGATACACTGTAGATTTTGTTGTGAAAAAGTGCTAAGGAGAGGATGACACGTGCACACTGAGGTGCGGCACAGAGTTTAAGTGGTTACAACTAGAGGCAAGCACGTTTCAAGGCAATGGTAGAGCAGTATAAAGGTCCCTTTAGGTTGTGCAGGGTTTATTATGCACTTTTATGTGCAGTCTGTCTCGTATAATAGATCTATTTCAAATGTGATCTATTTTAGCAGTTCGTACAGATCCTAAGTACATATCTCAGTTCGGTTACTGATACAGGAATAAACTGGGTTAAGATATGAAAGCTTGGATTTCAAGAGATGTAGGGTTCATTACATCCAAGTTGGGGGGGCAATCAAGTGAGGTGTACTTTGTATGAAAGTTACTGGCTGAGATGCATTTTTTAATTGTTGATTCATTTTTCCTTATAAAATCTGTCTTTTTTTTTGTATTAGGGGAGCTGGGGAGGAGGAGCTCCTGTATCACAGCAGCAGAGTTTTATGGAATAAATGTGTCATCTGTCCCCATAATGTAATGAATCCATGGGACCATTTTGGCGTGAATAAAGCTTATTGATCATTAAAGCTGTATAATTACTGGTGACCCCCTTTAATAAGTCATTTCACTAGATCAAAAAAATACCGCAATAACCCGATTTGAACTGCATTGTCAGTGTTCAAAGAGTTCCGCAGTAGTTCGCACTCAGCACATCTTGAGCACTACTCACAGTTTTTCCCCATGAACAGCTGTTTTCAGAGTGAATAATTCAGAAGTAGCTCCCACTCACCTCATCTCAGAGTATTCCCAATGAGCAGCAGTTTCACGAGTCCTGTCACACACGCACCGGTACCTCAGGAGTTAAGTTTTACTATGTAACAGTAATTACCAGCAATTATAAAAAATAATACACAAGTGTGTGCCTATGACTGTTTTTTCACACCCTCTGTGTTTGATGACTGCATAAACCTCTTGAGCATCGCTCTCAAGGTTTATGGGTCATCAAGCACTTCGGGTGTAAATAGTCATATCACACACTTACCTATCCATTATTCTCTATGTGTGATTCTTTCCATTACATATATCTGACTTACTAAGGTAAACCAGTTCTATATTGTTGGGGATGAGACCTGTAGCCAGTTTTTGGTTATAGCTCTGTCAGTGTAATAAGGATCCTGAGTAGATATTTTATTTGGGGGCTCTTAAGGGTGCCAGAGAATGCTAGGCAGATATATATTTGCCCCCTCGAAGGGGAGGGACACAGAGAATGTTGTTGCTAGTGTTGTGAAGTCCACTCTAGTAGGGCTAGAGCATTGGGCATGACCAAAGTAAATGTGTGCAGTGTGCTGTACTTTCTCCGCACCTCCTCCAGCAACCTGCCATAATCTGTGGTTGGTATTTCACTTGTATGACCAGTGTTTTAAGATATCTTATTTGGAGTACCCACAAAAATTCTGTCAGTATGGGGGAAGAGATGGCTTTCCTCGATTCTCCTGCTGCTTTATTCCAATGTATGTTTAAGATCGGGATGTCAGTTCCCTAGACCACTTAGCCCGAAGGTCTTCTGTAGATGTATTTTGTTCCAATTGTTGTTTAACCAGGTGAGGCACACTAAGCTGAAAGCTTATTTACAGGTGCAACCTGGGAGCACAGGGAAGTTAAGTGACTTGCTCAGGGTCATACAGTATGCAAGTGGGGGCTGTGGGATTCAAACCCAGGTCTCCAGATTTGCAGTTCAGAGCCTTAAACCACAGTGCTATACTGTCTCCTCCTTATTGTGCCAGTACAGCCCTGTACAGGAGTTAGATAGGGTGAGGTGGAAGGACTTCAAACTCCATCTGTTGAATAATTTGTGATAAGGGAGATGGAGGGTGTCGATGTGCGGGGTACTCCTAGTGTGGACCGATATGAAATGCTTTACTTGAAAGTATCTCTAGTAATCGCTGGGCCTGAGATTATATTTTACTTCAGTATGTCAAAGGGTAGGAGTTGCCTGCTCTCGATACACTGGTAGAAATGGACCAGCCCCAGCCTTTCCCAAGTGTGGTATCCAGAGTCCGTTCTGGAGGGCAGGAATTCAGTGTTGTATGTGATGGCTGCAGTAAGACGGAGGTCTAGGGTGTTGCGGAGTGGATGGAGTGTCTTTGCCCATTTGTCTAATGTAGGATAAGAATAGGAATCTTCCTGTTGGTCTAGGGATGGTAGCTTGGGGTATGAGAACAAGATCGGTTCTGGGTTCTGCAGGAATTCCTGTGAGGATTCTATGGATTTTCAGTGGCTTTTATAGTTGGGGGACTGCCAGTATAGGCCCATCCAGAGCTGTGCAGCCTGGTACCAGAGGTAGATATTGGGCAGGGCCAGTCCCCCTTTGTCACTTGGTAGCTGTAGTATCTTAAATTTAACCCTGGGCTTCTTCAACTGCCATATAAATTTTGGTGCTGCCTTGTTCTGTGCTGCAGTCTTTCAGGGGTACTGAGGGAAGGTTGTGGAACAAATATAGTTATTTAGGTAGTATGTTCGTTTGAATGACTTCTATTCTCTGGTTGAGCCCTAGAGGGAGGGTGTCCCAGGTTTTGCTAAATTTGTCTTGTGATAGGGAGGTAGTTAAGAGATACATTTGTTTCGGGTCTCCTGGTATTTTAACTCCCAGGTATTTAAAAGAGGTAAGCCCCCAGTGAAAGGGGTAACTGCATTTTATCAAGTCAGATGGGATATGGTTTATCTCCAGGGTTTCCATCTTATTTTGATTAATTTTATATCCTGCGAATTCGCTGAAGGTCTCTAGTGTCTGCTACATTAGGTCTAGTGAGGTTTCAGGGTCTGTCAGGTAGATTAGTAAATCGTCAGCATACAGGGCTCGCTTATGCTGTGTGTGTTCTGTTTCAATACCTGTGATACCAGAATGCATGCATATAGTTTCAGCTAGGGGTTCTATGTAAAGTGTGAATAGGAAAGGGGAGAGAGGGCAGTCCTGATGAGTTCCTCTTGCCAGAGTGAACGTTTGTGAGTGTTGTGCACTTGCCTTCACATTGGCCAAAGGGTTGGCGTAGATGGCTTCTATTAGGATACAAAATTCTGATGGTTGACCAAATTAGGCAAGGTTATAATATAAAAATGACAATGTAACCTTGTCAAAGGCCTCCTCTACATCTAAACTAAGTATGAGAGAGGGCTGATTGCTATTTGTCGTGTTCTGGATGAGGTGTAGTGTTGTTTTAATATTATCTTGAGTTTCTCTAGTCCGTACAAACCCTGTTTGGTCCTTGTTGATCAAGATAGGTAATATCATATCCAGTTGCCAAAATAGTATGGATGTGACGGGATTATAATATATGTTAAACACAGACATTTGCCAATAAGATTCTGGGCAGGAAGGGTCTTTGTTAGGTTTTAATATTGCTAAAACTGAGGCCTGTCTCCAAGAATCTGGTGTGTAGTCCTGTCTCCTGTGTGTAATAGAATGTTTTACAGAACAGGGGTAATGTTGTGTTTTTAAATTTCTTGTAAACTCTGAGGTGTAGGCATCCGGGCCTGGGCTTTTGTGCATTTTGCATTTCACTAAGACTAACTCAAGTTCCCCATCTGTAGAGCCAGGCTAGTGGTGCTGAGGGTTGAGGCGCTGGACGCCACACCTTGTGCCACACCAGCGATCTGGGTTCGGGAATTCGGGTCGGCAGGGATGGGGAAGGATTGCACGTCCCTAGGACTGCTCTCCTTCCCCGGGGAGGGGGGATTCCACTCGCCGATGCACTAGTGACCGCTAGCGGAGGCTGGCAGTACTATGTGCATGGCCGCAGAATGTAGGGGTTTGAAGCTCGGCAGACATCTTTTGGGGGTGTACTGGAGAGTGCATCAGCCAAGCTGGACGTCATTGCATGTCCAAGCTTCAGGGAGAAAATAACATAAAAATACCCTGCTCTCTGGGATTGGCGACGGCTCTGCCTCCCGCCAGCCACACTCTATCAGTCGGATTCCCTCCTGTTCCAAGCTGAGTCCAGCCTGGCCACAATCAGATTGTAGATAAAGCACCCTGGTGGATAGGGCGGCCTACCTTGGAGGGCTCAGAGTCAAGAAGGAATATGCCGAGATACAGGAGGAGTCTCAGACCAGAGGTAAAGCTGGGGTAAGACAGATGCCTGAGAGAGTTCCCAAGTAGCAGTGCATAAAAAAGTCCACAAAAAGTTCCCCATCTGTGACTGGGGCTATCAGATGTCGTGCTACAGCTTTCGGTACTTTTGGGAGGTTCATTGATTGAAAGAATGTGGGTATCAGACTTGGGTCTGCTCTTTGGTCCGCTGTGGACTACAGGTCTTCATAGCATCTTTGAAGCATATCCAGTATGTAGCTGGATTTGTGTACCACCCATTTTGTTCAAATATTTTATAATTTGAGAATGAGTGCTTGGTAATGCTGCTTTCAGAGTTTCTGGGCCAGGAGCCTTGTAGCTCTGGGAGCACTCTCATTATGTTTGCCATGCACACAGCAAGTAAACATCTTCCTATGATAGTGGCTTTTGAGGGGCATGATACTGTCCCTCCAATGCAGAGCATGGTTTAATGGGCAAGTCTGTAGCAGACCAATTATCAGCCAGTCTAACTATGACAGAGTTCTAGCTTGGTGGGTGGAAACTACCTGGACTTCAAAACAAAAAGCCGACCCAAACATGGGTTTATGGTTCCCGTTGATGTAGTTACCCAGCATGCTGACCTCTCCTTACCAGACTGGCTAAGGTATTCCAAGCATCCAACAGCACAGTTCCAGACAGCAGCTGTTAAAAGTAATGTGCGTCTTTCTTTCTTTCTCTCTCTCTCTCTCACTCACTGTTTGCAAATGGTATTTACTCACTGATAAAGGTGATTATCCCTGCAACCTTTCTGTTTTTACATGCCTGACTAACATCCATGCTCTATATTTATAATTGTAACAGCATTTATACACTTCCCAGTTATAGCTGGTTGCATGCAGTATTCCTTTATTTTATAGTTGTTGTAATATAAACATTAAGTTTCAAGCAGCCAGCCCTGTATCTGCAATTATTCATGCAGGGGTCAGATTAAGTTTTGTTGCTACTAGCCAGCAGGGTAGTGACTTACAAAATCCACTAAGCCCCACAGACTTTTCTACTGGCCCAGCTGATCTACTTATTGAAATATTACCTTTTCCAGTACAAGCCTTCCTGGCTACTTAAAAAGATTATTAACTATCCCAAAAGAAAATCTAACAGCATTTGGCTAGCGGACAGGAGCCAATTTTGACCTTGTCCATGAACACGTGGTCACACAGCTGACATAACAAGAACAGACAGCCAGGACCACCCTCCCAGTACATACACACACGCATGCACGCACACACACATATGTACGCACATGCACTCACACCATGGCAAATATCCAGCATTGTCAAATGCTTGTTTTGTTTTTGCCCTACTTATGTGAGTGTGCCGTTTCTATCTTTTGTGGTTGTATGGTAAGTATCGCTTTCTGTAACCATTGTAGGGAGGGGGAAACACCTTAGCTACCTTCTTTATGCTTTGTTTGGGTTGTAGCTAATAACTGTATTAGTCTTGTGTATTTTTCCTTTCTCCTCTTTTTTTCTTGGTCGTGTAGGCAATGATATCCCCTCTAGGCACTGTTTTCACTGTATCCCAGAGGAGTGCTTGGGCGATGTCTGGGCTAGCATTGTCCTGTACTATTTGTGGTATTCTCTCTTTAATTCATTGATGAATTCTGGGTCCCAAATGTGTATCATATTAGGGCACCAGTAAACATTTTTCTCTCCTTTTCCCCTAGCTGGATGTCTAAATAGAGAGAGGCATGATCTGATAATTGTATTGGTCCAATACGGCAGTTTATAATTCTGTCAGCATGTCGTTGTTGAATGTAGTAATAGTCTATCCGGGTAAATGTGGCATATAGTGAGGAGTAGTATCTGTAGTTCAGCTGTAGAGGGTGTAGCATTCACCAGATGTCTGCCCAGATAATTTGTAATGTGCACTGTTTCCAAAGCTTAGTTATGAGGGGCTGTCTGGTCAGGGTGGCTTAGTGGTGTCAAGATACAGATTTATTATGATGTTAGGGTCTCCCCCATGATAACAATACCCTGTGTGTGCATTAGGATATTTTCACATATCCATCGAGTATCTGAGGTGTATGATGTGGGTGGGAGATATATACTAACTAATGTGACGGGACTGTTGTATAGGATTCCAGTGGCTGTTACAAATCTACCTTGCTTGTCTATGACCTGTTCTGTAAGGTTAAAAGGGGTAGTTTGGGGTATAAGGATGGTGATTTCTCATTGCTTACCGTTACTATAGGATGAGACATAGACCTGGGAGAACCCTAATTTTCTTAGAAATGGGTGTCCTTCTTTATTGAGGTGTGTCTTCTGCAGAAGCACCACACCCGTGTGCACCATTTTATTATGGGAAACATTTCCTATGCTTGACCGGGTCATTCAGGCCTTTCACACCATGGCAGTGGGGTTTTGTTGGCAGTAGATTTTTGTTGGGAGTGGTTTAGCAGTCATGTCTGCGGTATATAGTGTGGTGAATAAAGAGTAACTGGTCTATGCTGCTGTACCAGTGGTAGGGTCCCACTCCCTGTGCCCTCATTTCCATGGTGTCAAGTATTTCAGTAAGCTTATAGGCTATTTTATTTAACTGGGATTGTGCTTTGCTTGATATCAGTGGGGAGATAACAAAACATAATTCCTATGGTCTTGGCCAATCTTTCTTAAGCGGAAGAAAGTAAACAAAAAAAGGTTGTCTTAGCTATAGTTAAGCTTGTCAGGATGAAGCACAACTCTGCAGAATTCTGCTCTAGAGTTACTGCAGGAAACAATGAAATTTCAATGGGAGTTAATCCCTTTTGTCATGCAGGGAAACTGTGACACTGCACTTCATTCTAACGGGCTCACTGTATCTCTTTGTGTAATTTTTTTCTATTTTATTTTGCTTGCAAAACTTTCATTGTATTTCAAAACTTTGTGATGTGACCAAAAACGTTTATAACAATGGTGGTTAAAATACAGTTTCTTTTTCTTTCTTGCACTTTCTGTCTTTATTTACTAATAAAAGCACAGTCTGATGAGCTGGGCTAGTGGCTTGGTGGTAACACTACTACCTGCCATGCCAGCGGCTTGGTTTCAGGACTGGACCTGAGTCACACCGGGGTCAGCCAGGGGGTGAAGAGGACTGAGCATCCCAGGGCCTGCTCTCTTCTCTGAGGCAAGGGGACCACTCTGCTCTTCAAATGCCACCTAGCTAACTAGCCAAGGGGGGAGGCACTGGAAAGGAGCAGGGAAATCCTAGCCCCCCAAAAAAAGTCAGGGTAGTAAGTGAGGTAAACACAAAGATAGAGATGTTGATAGGGAGAAGGGCAGGGGTAAATGGAGAAAGTGACAAAGGCAATAAGGACAGGGATGGGGCAAAAAGGAGTAAGGCCATCAGGAAATGGAGGGTAATGAGTACCAATGCCCGTAGTCTAGGCAACAAGCTCCCTGAACTGGTGGCCTAGATGGGAGAGGGATGCCTGGATACCGTAGCAGTCACAGAAACATGGTACACAGAGAACCATGACTGGGATGTTAACATACCAGGGTACATAACTTACAGGAGAGACAGGCAGGGGAGAAGAGGGGGAAGGGTAGCTCTCTATGTAAGGGAAGGGATAAAAGCAACTGAACAAAAGAGTAAACAGGGAGGAGAGGAGGCACTGTGATTCACCTTAGAGACTGGAAATGGCACCACAATCCGCACGGGGTTCTATACAGACCCCCATGTCAGGGGGAGGAAATGGACAAGGATATGATAGAAGGCATTCTTAGGATGGCAGAGAAAGGGGAGATACTGTTGATGGGAGACCTGAATATGCCAGATGTTAACTGGAGCACATTTACTGTAGCCACATGCAAAAGCAGGGCCATTCTCGATGTCCTACAGGTGGCATGCCTCAGACAGCTATAGTTTTGGAACCCACTCGTGAGATAGCAATCTTAGACCTCATACTCTCAAATGGGGACAGTGAGAGGATCTCAGATCTTGAAGTGGGTAGCCATCTGGGAACAAGTGACAATCAAATAGTGTGGTTCATAATAAACTCAGCTACAGAGTCAAGCCATACAAAAGTGAGGGTACTGGACTTCAGGAGGGCTGACTTTGGCAAGATGGGAGAGTGCCTTAGAAAAGCACTAGCAAATAGGCTAGAAGGAGGGGTGGAACAACAATGGGGAACATCAAATCTGCCATCACAGAGGCAACAAGCCTTTGTGTGAAGCAAATAAACAAATCAAATGAAAGAAAAAGCCACTATGGTTCTCAAAAGAAGTGGCGGGGAAGATCAGGGAGAAAAAGATAGCATTCAGGAAGTATAAGGAAACACTGAAGGAGCAGGACAGAGAGCTGTACCAGTTAAGACAGAAGGAAGCAGGGAGGGAAGTCAGAATTTCAAAGGCCCAAACTGAGGAAAAGATAGCCAACTTGGTTAAGAAGGGGGATAAAACCTTTTATAGGTACATCAGGGAGCATAGAAAGACAAAGGGAAGGATAGTGAGGCTCAATAGAATGGACGGTGGGTGGGCAGAGAGGGGCAATGAAAAAGCAGGAATACTGAATGAATATTTCTGCTCAGTATTCACAAAAGAGGAGGAGGGGGAGGTGTCTAAACCAAGTAACAGACACACTCTGGATAGGGGGGTCAATCCCAGTCCTTCACAGAAGAAAGGGTTCTGAAAGAACTCCTAAAACTGAAGGTGGACAAAGCAATGGGGCCTGATGGAATTCACCCCAGAATTCTAAAAGAATTAAGGGGAGAACTAGTGAAACCACTGACTACCCTTTTTAACAAATCATGGGAGGATGGTGAGGTACCTGAGGATTGGAAAAAGGTGGATGTCAGTCCCCTTTACAAAAGTGGGACCAAGACAGAGGCAAGAAACTACAGACCTGTCAGTATGACCTCTGTGGTAGGGAAAGTGATGGAATCACTTCTGAAGGAAAGAATTGTTGAGTACCTAGAGGCCAGTGGGGCACAGGACCCAAGGCAGCATGGGTTCACAGTGGGAAGGTCATGTCAGATGAATCTAATTGATTTCTTTGACTGGGTGACCAAAGTAGTAGACCAGGACGGGGCTGTGGACATGGCCTACCTAGACTTTAGCAAGGCATTTGACACAGTTGTACACAAAAGATTAATAGTCAAATTAATCAGCCTGGGAGTAGGTCCCAGGGTGGTAGCCTGGGTAAAACATTGGCTGGACAACAGGACACAGAAGGTAATTGTAAATGGAGTGCATTCTGAAGAAAGAGGGGTTACTAGTGGAGTACCGCAGGGTTCAGTACTGGGTCCAGTCCTTTTTAATGTCTTTATAAGTGACATTGCAGAGGGACTGGAAGGAAAAGTGTGCCTCTTTGCAGATGACACAAAGATCTGCAACAGGGTTGATAGACAAGGAGGCGTGGAAAGGATGAGAAGGGACTTGACAATGTTGGAGGAATGGTCAGAAGTATGGCAGCTTGGATTCAATGCAAAGAAGTACAAAATAATGCACCTGGGAAACAAAAACCCAGGGGAAGATTACACAATGGGGGAGGTAGTAAAACAACAAAAATGGAAAGGGACCTGGGGGTAATCAGATCAGATGACCTTAAGGTTAGCAAGCAATGTGAGAAGGCAGTAGGGAGGGCTGGGGGAATACTGGGATGTATAGGGAGAGGCATCACCAGTAGAAAAGAAAAAATACTCACCACAGTAATCTTGTTTCTTGAAAGGGATCACTCATTATGATTAAACTTAATGCAGTCAGCCTCCTGTGTTGAACTGCCCGGAGAGATGGAATTTTATGTAAATTATGGAACTCTCAGTTGGCTCATGCCACTTTCAAACTGCTGCCCTAGCAACTGCTGCACTCTGAGTGCTTCAGATTCTTACGGAGCTTAACTGGGTAAAAGATTCACTAGCTAAAAATTAACAAACCTTACAAATAATATTTTTTTGCCCTTTCAGGTCAAAACATCCTTAACCAATAAACTTAAGACACTTGAGACCACCTGGGCACTAACTGGCTAAACAAAGTGAGTCTCTATCTTAACCTATATACAGTAGGAAAAAGAAAAAACCCTAATGCAGGGATGCAGAGCAACTTCTATAGGTTCTAGTAGGGGAGGTAGGGAGGGTCTTTAATCATAATGAGTGATCCCTTTGAAGAAACAAGATTACTATGGTGAGTAATTTTTTCTTCTAACCCCAGGAATCACTCATTATGATTAAACTTAATGCAGACTGCCAAGCAGTACCTTTGGAGGGTGGGCAGAGAACCTATTCTAGAAACAGGCTCTGCAGTACTGCTGTACCAAACCTAGCATCACCTCTGGATTGCAAGTCCAGGCTGTAATGCTTTGTGAAGGTGTGTACGGTTTTCCATGTAGCTGCTTTACAGATTTCCAGTAGCGGAATTTCTCTTGAAGCTGCCAGTGAAGCAGCTGTGCCCCTGGTGGAGTGTGCTCTCAGGCCCAGAGGTACCTGATTACCCACCTTACTATAGCAAAACTGTGTACATGCCATTATCCAGCGAGTGATTGTACGTTTTGTTGAGCTCTGCCCTTACCAACTTCACCATATGTGAAAAAGAGTTGTGACTGACTTGTCCTGTAAGATTTGGTTCTGTCAGTGTAGTGGCTGAGAGCCCTTTTGACATCAAGGGAGTGAAGTCTCCTTTCTGGAGAACTGGAGTTGTCTGTAAAGAAGACAGGTAGAGTGACAGACTGATTTAAGTGAAAATCAGATACCACCTTGGGAAGGAATTTTCTATTAGTCCTAAGGGCTACCTTATCCCTGTAGAATGAGATGGAGTCCACATCTGTGCACAGGGCTTGTAATTCACTGATCCTTCTGGCTGAAGTAATGGCAACCAGGAAAACAGTTTTCCAAGTGACATGCTTCAATTCTGCAGTTGTCGTAGGTTCGAATGGTGCATCCATGAGTTTAGCAATGGAAATATATTCAGATTCCAGGCGGAACCGGTTCCCTTAGGGGAGGGTGCAGAAGATTAAGACCTTTTAAATATTTTCTAAATACCGGATGAGAAGTCATAGAACTCTCCTTACCAACTGCAAGCAGAGACTGAAGCTAAGTGAACCTTGAGGGTGGAAGGCCTCAGGCCTAAGGAATGTAAATGTGTAAGGTAATCTAGAAGAATAGCCAAATCAGCCCAGAAAGGGCTCAAGCCTTTACTTGTACACCATATTGTAAATCCTTTCCACTTAGAGGCATATGTCTTCTTAGTAGAAGGCATCCTGGAACCCCTAAGCACTGTCAGCACCTGTTATGATAGATTAAGGTTAGTAAACTCTAAGTCCTCAAGAGCCATGCCTTGAGCCTCAGTGATTTGAGATTGGGGTACAGGATCCTGCCCTGAGAAGAGGTTAACAGGTTGTGCCTCCTGGGAAGATGGATTGGGGAAACCACTGACAGAGACAGCAGAAGAGAGTACCAGTGATGTCTTGCCCAATCCGGAGCCACCAGTATCATTTTTGCTGGTTGGGACCTCAATTTCAGTAGGATCCTGAATATGATAGGGAAAGGAAGGAATGCATACAGAAATTTCCCTGTCCAATCCAGGGCCAAGGCATCCAGGGGGATTGTGCCCCTTAGAGGAGGCCTGCAACAGTACATTGAAAGCTGGTGGTTTTCTGGGGAGGCGAAGAGATCCACCTCTGGAGTACCCCATTTTCTGAAAATTGTACCGAGTACCTGAGTATTCGGGCACCACTCGTGGTGGTCCTGACTTATCCTGCTTAGAGAGTCTGACAGCACATTGTCCTTCCCTGGAAGGTGTATGGCTGACAGGGATACTCCCATGGAGTATACCAGGGATCACAGTCTCATTGCTTCTGTGCACAGTAGAGCTGACCTGGTACCTCCTTGCTTGTTGATGTAATACATGGTTGTGGTGTTGTCTGTTCTGACTTGCAACACCCTGTTTTGCAGGTAAGGAGCAAATGTTTTTAGATCCAGGTAAACAGCCCTGAGCTCAAAGAGATTTATGTGCAACAGAGACTCTTGGGAGGACCATGTGCCACTTGCTGTGTGCTCTAACATGTGTGCCCCCCAGCCTAGAAGAGAGGCATCTGTTGTGAGGATTACTGAAGGTTGTTCCCTTATAAAAGGCACACCCATGCTGTGGTTGTGCTCATCCAGCCACCATTGTAAGGCCTGGACTAAACTTTCTGTGACTGGGACCAGTTTGGACATAGGATCCATCCTTTGAGAGCAATACTGTCTGAGATGGAACTGAATATCTCTCGTTTGAAATCTGGAGCCCATTACCACTGCAGTGGCAGATCCCATGTGGCCTAGTAACCTGAGAAATTCTCTGGCTGTTCTGGGTCTCCAAAACACCAAGGATTTTGCAATCTGCAGAATGCTCATTGCCCTGTCCGGTGGCAGGAGGGCTCTGCCCTGTCTGGTGTTTAGTTCTGCTCCAATAAACTCCAGCACCTGGAGTGGTACCTGTCGAGATTTTTCTTCGTTTATCAGAAATCCCAGGGACTCTAGTGTGGATTTTGTGAGTGCCAGTGACTGTACTGCATGCTGCAGAGACTGTCCTACTATTAACCAGTCGTCCAGGTAGGGAAAGACTGTTATACCTTGTTTTCTCAAAAACTCTACCACGACTGATAGGCACTTTGTAAAAACCCTTGATGCCAAAGTTAGCCCAAAGGGGAGAGTTGCAAACTGATAATGGCCTGAAGCCAGCCTGTATCTCAAGAATTTTCTGTGAGGTCTGATGGGAATATGGAAATAAACATCCCTTAGATCTAGGGAGGCTAGCCAGTCTCCCATTTGCAAGGAAGGAATGATTATGGCAAGAGTGACCATTTTGAACTTTGGTTTCAAAATGTGCTTGTTCAAAAGTCTTAGATCCAAAATAGGCCACCAATCCCTATTTTTCTTCCTTATGAGGAAGTACCTGGGATAAAAACATTTTCCCCTGCTCATTAGAGGCACTACCTCTACTGCTTTAATTGCTAGCAGATGTTTTACCTGTGCTTCCAACAGAATCCTGTGTGCAGCTGTTACCGGAGCAAAGGTTCTTGTTCTCAGCTTTGGGAATGATTTGAAACAGAGTGCCAGACCCTGGCTCACTACCTCCAACACCCACTTGTCTGTGGTGATGGAATGCCAAGCGTGAAGGTAATGAGCCAGTCTGCTACCTACTGGTGGACCTGTAATAGGGGATGCAACCTGCACTAGTCCATCAGGGATCCTGTGCTGGCTGTGCCTGAACCTGTGGTGCAGGAGCCGCTCTTCCCATGACTCTCCTGCCTCTTCCTCTAAAATAACCTCTAGCTTGCTGCTGAGGCTGGGAGGCTTTCCCCTGAAAGAAAGGTCTGGGGTAAAAACCACTACCCCTACCTCCCCTACTCTAGGATCTATAAGAGGTGAAGGGCCTATCCTTGGAATTGCTCCAATAGGTGGATTTATATTCCTCCACCTTCTTCATGTATGCCTCAGTTTTATCCCCAAACAAGGAGTTGTTCTCCGGGGGGAAATCCATTGCTTTGGCCTGGGTGTCTAAAGTTAGTTTGGTGGCTCTAAGCCATGCAGACCTTCTGAGTGAAACTGACAAAGCCATTAACCTGGATGCAGTATCATTGGCATCCACTGCCATATGAAATTGGTACCTGATAGCATCAAGTGCAGCCCTTGTTGTATCTTGTAAGTCTATAGCCACTTCATCTGGGACCCTATCCGCCAAAGCTAGAACAGTGTTCCATAGAGCTTTTTGGTACTGCACTGAATATGCCATGTAATTAGCCTACCTAACTAATAAAGTGGTAGCCATGTACCGTTTCTTTCCCATAGCATCCATTTTTCTTGAATCTTTGTCTTGTGGATGGGTAGTCAATGGGATCCTGGCCTTGTCATAGGCAGCAGCTTGGACTACTCCCTCAGGATCAGGATGTGTAAATAGAAAATTAGCTGTAGTTCTGTCCATGGGGAATACCATTCTGGTATTTCTTGTCAGCTTTCTTATCCACACCAGGAATAGAGGTTGGAGTTTTAAAAATCTGCACTACAGCCTTCTTTAAAGATTTATGCATGGGCAGAAGTAAACGTTTCATGGGGGTTAACCCCATCATTTCTAGAAAGTCTACCTCTTCCATATCCTCCTCTGTTTCCTGAACAGGAAGATTCAGGGTTTCCACCATGTTCTTAACAAAAGTATAGTGGGAGGAGTATTCCTCAGGACCCCTGGAAGAAGATCCAAACTCTTGATCAGGAGAAACCTCTGGATCTATAGGTTCCCCTTCAAAGTCATCCTCCTCCTCCTCCCCAAACACTTCCAGCACTTCTTACCTTGCTGGGGCAGTTGGTGTAGGAACCGGGATTGCACCCTATAGGGCTTGTAACACTTGTAGTGCCTTAGCAATGTCCTCCGCCGAGGACATAATATGCTTGTCTGCTGGGAGCTCCTTAGCCTTCTTGGGCAGAGGCACAATGATATGTTTTTCTTTGCACTTTTTCTTTAATGGAACAGGTTCAGTACCTGTTTCCACAGCCCTTTTTGTTTTACCTTGTTCGGATTTACCTGAACTCCTGTCAGGATCCTTGGCTTTACCTCCATCCTTTTTTGTGGGAGGAGAAAGAAGCAGAATTATCCCCAGAAGCAGAAGCCATCTCTTCTGAAATTTTAGACCTTTTCTTTAATGTTTTTGAGCAAAAGTTCTTCCAACTATCACAATTGGCAAATACGTGACTTATACCCAAACAAGAAATACAGAGAGAATGTCTGTCTGCTTTTGCTATAAGTTGCCCACAAGAGTCACAACATTTAAAACCTGTTGGTCCTGTGCGTTTTTTAGGTTTGTCCAAATGGACCTCTGACATTTAAGCTAGGCAAAAAAGATTACTTCAAAATACCATTTTTTAAAGTAACTCGGAACCGGAGATTACTTTAAAATAACTACCGCTAGCGGTTCCTGGAACCGAGCGCTATTCGGTTCATGAAGAAAAAGGAACCAAGAAAATTACTAAATTAGGACAAAACTAAAGCAGTTCAGGGAACCAATTGCTAAATCACTCTAAATAATAATAAATTGAGATAAGAAACCTTTAAAATAGACGTGGATCCTTCGGTTCCAAGGAACCGTGAGGGAACCATGAATATAAATAAAAAACTACTAAAACACTAATTTACTATACTAAACAATGTTTCTAAGGTAGTAATTCAAAATTAAACTGAAAATGAGTACTTATCTACAGATAAACTTTAGTCAGAGGCAGTTTAAGGAGAGCTCTCCGGGATGTCCTTACTAGGCAGGCGGAGTAAAGAATCTGAAGCACTCAAAGAGTGCAGCAGTTGCTAGGGCAGCAGCTTGAACGTGGCATGAGGCAACTGAGAGTTCCATAATTTACATAAAATTCCATCTCTCTGGACACGCCAACACAGGAGGCTGACTGCATTAAATTTAATCATAATGAGTGATTTCTGGGGTTAGAACAGGAAATTGTTATCCTTCTGTACAGACAGTTGGTGAGACCACATCTGGAGTACTGCATCCAGTTCTGGAGACCCCATCTCCGCAAGGACATAGACAGGATAGAGGCAGTCCAGAGGAGGGAACTAAAATGGTACAAGGTCTGCAAGAGAAGCCATAAGAGGAGCGACTAAAGGAGCTTAATATGTATAAGCTTGAGGAAAGGGGGGAGGGCATGATAGAAACTTTTAAGTACCTCAGTGGAATCAACAAAGTCCAAGAAAGTAGCATCTTTCAGAAAAAGAGATGTGCAAGAAAAAGGGGACACAATTTGAAGACGGGGAGGGCAGTTCAGGGGCAATGTGAGGAAGTATTTTTTCACAGAGAGGGTGGTGGACGTATGGAACTGCCTTCCTGAGGAGGTTGTGGGGTCTAAAACTGTGGGAGAATTCAAGAATGCATGGGACAGACATAAGGCAATTTTTGTTGGGGGTAGGAAGAAATAGGCTGTTGGTTAACTGGGATCTGCAGCTTATCCTGTAGGTAGGGAAATGAGCAGACTAGGTGGGCCAAGTGGTCCTTAGCTGCTATCAAAGTCTATGTTTCTAATGGAGGATGGGTGGCAGAGCAGTGGAGAAGCATCGGGGAATGGCTTAGGCAGGCATGAAGCAAGTGTGTATCTCCACATGCACTGGTATCACTGCATGCTTGGCTGTCATGGGGATGAAACCAAAGTTGGTAAACCCCCAGCGGCAGGGTGATCCACCAGCCTAACGCAGGCTCTACACCACCAACCAGGCCCTGCTCCCATCTGGATATGTATCGATGGCCCTCCCCCACATGGCCCCACCATGGGGGGGGCAATCCATGGGGATTTCAGAGCAGGGAAGATGGGGAATGGCACTGGACAGGTCAGTGGACAAGGGGGTTGCCAAGTGGTTAAGTAGAAAAGCATATCTATGGAAAACAAAAGAAAAAAAAGGACAGTTTGGGAAGCTTAAGCTTCAGATATTTATAATGTAACACTGACATACCATATAAGCAGGGGATGCACTTTGTATCTAGATCAGGGCAGGCTTATTAGAGGAGACACAATGCCTGGCAAAGCTCTGTTCACCTTACAAATATGTTATGGGGAGGCTGGGGGCTGTGACTGCCATCAGTGAAGCATCAGGTACCATGGTAACACAATTTGCACATTTCTTTTCTGAGGAAACATGCAAATCCTGCCTAAGCCAGCTGAGCTCCTGATAAGATTTGGGCACTAGCGCTTGCTGTAAAAATATACTTTTTTCTTTCTTAACCTATAACCATTATTAAACAAAATATTAAAATAAACAAAACACCTAAATCAAAATAAACTCTGTAGACTACAAACTGGGAAAGCTTTTTGCTTATACTATCATGGTTCCTGCAATGCTTCCAAATGCATTCAGCTAAGTTGCTAGACTAACACAATTAATTACACATAAATCTGATCAAAACTTTAACTTATAACACAAAAATGCATGCAGGCACCTATGTTTTTATATTATGAAAGTGATATGTTAGGAATATCCTAAGTATTAGCTTCCCAAACATGTTTAACAGTAAGTGAAGGCAACACTCTGTTAAAAGAATAAACTGCTGTATATTTAAATTTGCTCTAAATTTTTTATAATTACTGGTTCACATTTTTTCCCATAGTAAAAGCCGGTTATAATTTGCCGTTATAACCAGCTGGGCTGGTTATAACTGCAAACACGCGTTGCTTTTACTATGGCAGAAGCACAAGCAACAGGAGTTCCACTTCTTCGGAGCTTTTCTTTTTCTCACTGTCTGGGGCTGTAAATCAATTTACTTCTCTTTTTTATTTTTTTGGTTAAACAGGTTGGCGAGATTTGTGTGGTGGCATAGTAAAGGGCAGCTGGGGTCATTCAGGGGCCTTTCTGTTATGCCTGATGCTCTCGTCCATTTTTATTCACCACCACGGCTCGGCTACTGTCTGTGCCTCCTCCTTGGCTCCATCTCTCTTACTGCTCCAGCTTTTTGGCAGGCTACTGCCAGGAACTGACCAATTTTAATTTAAAAAATGAGATGTTCAGCACCCTCACTGCTGGATCGCCGTTGTCATGGAACCGCCTCACAGGTACTGCTCCTCCCTTTCTTGTCACTGCATCTCACCATATTTTATATAATTGCTCAGGCGAAACAATGGGACCCCAACAATTATAAAAAAATAAAATATGGGGTGGTGCGTAAAACTCGATTTTTACACACACCCTTGTTGTGGGATGCTCGGGTGTGTGTAAAATCTCGTTACACACATCACCTCATGTATTATTCTCTATATTATCACATCATAATGTTCTGAAATTTGATTAAAGTTGTTCAAGATGGAAAAACCCATAAATAAGCAGAAGTACAGGAACAGATAAATAACCCTGTTTTGTTTACCTTCTACTTTGCAGTTTTATACATCTTCTCACCTGGCCAGCAGTTCCCCAAGTGTAGCAGGACATGACTGCAGGGTCAGGCTACTCCAGGGGTCGGGGTTAATTTCATTATTTAGTTGTTTCAGTAGATAGTGTGTGTGTGGATTTTTCATTCTATTGTGTATATATTTCAATGTATAGTGTACTTGTTTCAGTATACTGTGTATGTAGATTTTTCGATGTGTAGTGTATGTATTTCAATAGACTCATGTCATAACAGCGATCTCTAAACAGCAATTGTACATCGCTGAAAATCACAACGATGATGATGTACACTCCCCAGTGAACCCGACAGCGCACCAGCCTTGCCACCGCACCAGAACGGCAGCTCACCTGCACACCACCAAACTACACCCCACATCCTCAGAAGCAGCTCCTCCGGCTCCCAAAGCAAGGAGCAGCCCCTGAACAGGGTGCCTCTCGCTGACAGCAGTGCTCTCGACTTGGATCCGAACCGGCCAGCCGCCCACATCCTCAGAAGCAGCTCCTCCAGTTCCCAAAGCAAGGTACAGACTGAACTGGATTCAGAAGCTGCAATTCGATTGGACCAGAGTGGCTTCAGACTAATTTCTCTGGACACTCTGACGCAGGCTATTTTTTTCTCATTACCAGCCCTGCTCTGCAACTTTGCACTGGCTGTTGAGTTTCCTGCAGAAATTTCGTTTTGAATTTGTAGCCTATTTACAGTTCCTGTTGCTTACTAATTAATGCTGCATGAAAAATACAAAAAAAAAATGTTTTTCCCTGTAATCTTGTGTTTACATTAGAATCCTCATTTCAAATTGTTGGCTATATGTATCTATTCATGTGTATTCATGTATCTAACTGTTGCATGAAAAAAAACTCTTTTTTTCTTGTAATCTTATGGTAGCAATGTATGGCTTGCTTACTACGCTAGTGATTACAGCCTTTTGGTGAAAACTGATTGTGCCTCTGCTCGCTAGAGTCTTCCCTTCTTTCCTAATATTTTATTGTTTTTAACAGTAATTGCATAAGCTTTTCTCTGCTAGTATATAACACTCCTTACTGGAACTTTTGCTTGTACCATCACTCTCTAGAGCCTTCCCTTCCCTCCTAACTCTAATACTTTAAACCATCCTTCCTTCCTAACTTCCACTGCTCCAAACTTAAAACCTTCAACCTTAAACTTAAATTTCTGGCCGCTGCACTCCCCCCCACCCACCATGCCAGATCACAGCTATCCTCAGAGGTGCCTCCCTGCCTGCAACCCCAATCCCAATTTCTTTTTTTTCCCCCTGCCCCAAATACTGGGCGATTCGCACCTCTTTCCACCTTTGTAAATTAATCTGCCTACCGCTTAAGCTGAATGCCTGCCCTGTGAAATGAATATAGCTACTGCTAACTCTCTTTCCCTCCACAGGAGCAGCCCCTGAACAGGGTGCCTCTCGCTGACAGCAGTACTCGTGGCTCGGCTCAGAACCGGCCAGCTGCCTGCATCCTCAGAAGCAACTCCTCTGGCTCCCAAAGCAAAGTACAGACTGAACTGGATTCAGAAGCCACAATTTGATTGGACCAGAGAGGCTTCGGACTAATTTCTATTGGACCTCTAGCACAGGCCATTTTTTTCTTATTACCAGCCCTGCTCTGTAACTTCAGGCTGGCTGTTGAGTTTCCTACAGAAATGTCATGCCTACCCACCCATCTGCCACCTCTGACCAGTATTAAGCCCACACTAACTCCACCCCCACTACCTCCAATGTTACCCATTAGCTATATAGTCTCTGCTGAGCTTAGTGATATTTAAAGATAAAGAGCACAACTTCCTAATTTAGGGACACTTAAAGAAACAGCATACACTGCCAATCAGAGTGAAACTAGCTCACTGCCTACACTAGCTCTAACTTTCCCCTCAGTTACTTTTGCACATAAAACTGATCCTCCTGATAAGCACTCGGGTCCTCTTGCCTACTCCTCCAAGATCTACTAAGTGCATAGACTTAGATCATATGAATTCTGTTATTGTACACTGCACACCTGATAGCCTTTGCTCCTCGCTGCTCTGGGGTGGAAGCCATCACCGTACCCCCTCTCTCTCCCCTCCTGGGTCTGTTAAATTCCTACTCCACAATGTTCCACATCACCAAAGGACTTCTCATTTGTGTATCCTTATTAGCACACCTGCTACCAGAAGATCTGTTCTCCGACCCTGAATCCACATCTCCCTCCGCAGTAAGTCCATCACCACCTAGGATCTTAAACCTATTGCCCCCTTGCACACATGAACCTCCTTTACACCTCATATTGCTGGCCTTGGCCCAGTGTAATAAAACCACCCTTCCCATACAGCGCTCCAAACGCTTACACAAACTACCTTTCCTTCGCCCTCTCTTTCTTCAGCCCTGCTCGTGCCTTCTATTGATGTCAGGTGACATTGAGTTGAATCGTGGACCTGATAAGAGGCAAAAACCAAACTACGTAACGAGGCCCTTATCTGAACCCCTAACCTTTTGCCCAAACTGGCTTAAATCCAAAGGACTCAAAATAGCACATATTAACACACAAAGCATTAGGGGAAGAATGGCCAAACTTGAATCCTGGTCACAACATTACAAACCAGATATCCTCTGCATAACTGAATCGTGGCTCACACCTTCCATATTGTCTCACGAGATCGCCCTTCCTGGCTTCACGCGTCTCAGATGAGATCGGGTCACCAAGAAAGGAGGAGGGGTACTAATCTGTGCTAGAGCTGATTTGATAGTCAATGAGTTAACGGACTTAAAGATCAGCCCTGTTGCAGAGTACATTTTTATCACAGTCACCCTTGGCCAAATCAAGAAAGTAACAATAAGCTGCGTCTGCTTACCCCCTAATCTCATGTCCTCCTATGCTGAACTGCTTGCTAGTTTTGATTCCTTCCCTAAGAAAGACACCATAATATGTGGTGACTTCAACCTAAACTGGTTTGGACCCCTTATAACACAGTACCAAACTGCCCTACTGGACACTAAACTGGAGCAACTCCTAGACGATCCCATGAGACTGAATATGAAATCAGGTAGGCACACTCTACTGGACTGGATATTAACAAATACTCCGACGTCCATCAAGGCCACTGGAATCCTCCCATATGCCCTCAGTGACCATTCCCCAACCTACTGCATCTGGAAGAATAACTCCCCCGTCCCAAAATTCATTTAACTAGGGACTTGACTAACTTCGATGCTGAAGCCTTTTGTACAAGTTTTGCCTCAGCTGACTGATCCCCAATAACCTCCCTACCAGACATAAACCAGGCATTAGAATATCTGATCAACACCTTTACCGCCATCCTTGACTCCCTTGCCCCCTTCAAACTGAAGAGGTACCCACTTTCCCTGGCTCACTCAGGAACTGAGGCACCTTATGCGTTCCCGTGAGGAAGCCTGGTAAGCCTTGAAATCTACGCTCCAAGCAGACTGGCATTCCTACCGCCAGTTTTGCAAGAGTTGTAAATATAAAAATCAGCAAAGCCAAAGGGGATCATCTTGTAACCCTGCAGGAATCTCACCTATCAAACCCCAAATGTTTCTGGAAGGAAATCAATGTACTCCTAAAGGGTAAAGAAAGGATCCTCACCCAAATAATGACTGCAAAAGGCTCCATTCTAGCCTCACCTAAGGAGATAGATGCTGTACTGAACCTCTTCTTCATTGACCTTGATGCCTACAAAATCGACCTCCCTGGCATTTGCCCAGAGCAACAGGCCAGCCACCCAGAAGCTCTATACCCTCTCTTCCACCTAAAAGCTACCTCCTGAAAGGAGGTTCTTAAACTTCTGAGGGGCCTCAACCCAGATAGCTCTCCAGGGTTTGACTCCCTACCACCCAAATTCCTTGAACTAGGCGCACCTGCTCTTGCCTACCCGATCTCTCACTTAATCATTAGATCCTTCTTCACACAAACCATCCTTGACAAATGGAAGACTGCTATTGTTGTCCTGGTACACAAAAGTGATCCAACTAACCTCATTGAAAACTATAGACCCATATCTATCTTATGCCCAATTGCCAAAATCCAAGAAAGAATTCTCTAAAATCAACTATACTCTTATCTAGAACAAAACAGTGCCCTTATGAGCTACCAGCATGGCTTTCAGAAATCTCATGGGACAGAAGCTGCTCTCCTGCGGGTCACCTCTGATATATTCCAGGCTATGGACCACAACAATGTGACTGGTGCAGTCTTTGTTGACCTAACAAAGGCATTCGACCTAGTCAACCACTCTCTTCTTATCTCCAAGCTTCGCTATCTTGACCTTGATAGCAACACTCTCTCCTGGGTCTCAAACTACTTAGACAATAGGTCTCAATGTGTCAAATGGGCCGGAACCACCTCTTCCCTATCTACGATCACCAAAGGGGTACCCCAAGGATCAATCATAGGGCCACTACTATTCTCAATGTTTATTAATGACCTGCCTCTGTGCTGTGGAGGGGCATTGGTCCAGCTATACATGGATAATGCTATTCTTTATAGATCCTCCAGTGACATCTCAGTATTAACTCCGACATTTCAAATGACTTTAAGACATTAGAAATATGGTTTAAAAATAACCTACTAGTCCTGAACACCAAAAAGACTAAATCCATGTTGTTCCACCACACCTGCTTCAACACAAGTACCCAGCCCCCACTGGTGATCAAAACATTCACTGGTATACAACTTGAAAGAGTTTCCAATTTCAAATACCTGGGAGTAACGCTTGATGAGCACCTGTCCTTCGATGCACACATAACCAGTACTATAAAGGCTACCAATCTGAAAACTGGCCTCCTCTATCGCACAGCCCCCTATCTCTCAATCGGTGTTAGGAGTACTATTGCCTCAGCCACCCTTCTCCCAGGCCTCAATAATCCATTCTTCTAAGCCTGGACTCATGAACAAACTCAGAATGGCCTATCACAGGATTGCCCGCTTTGCTGTAAAGGTCCCAGCTCATACCCATCACTGTGTAGTGCTAAACACTTTGGGCTGGCCATCTTTTAAAGCCAGACTTGATTTCTCAGTGTATTGCACCACCTTCAAAGTAATCCACTCCCCTCTGAGTTTGTCTAGCCTTATTATCCTGAAATCCTCCCCTCGAACACTCAGATCCTCATACCTCCCATTGTTAAGCCTACCCAAGACTCGCCTAGTGATGGGCAGAAGATCTCTCTCCTTCGCAGCACCACAAAAATGGAATGAACTTCCAGACTCACTACTCTCATGTAAGACTCTTCCCCTTTTTAAAAGACTATACAAGGAAATCTTCTACATGCCATCTGTCTGCAATGGCAACTGTACCTACTGTAGACTTCTCCCGACCACCACTACTCCCTCTAGCCACTTGTCTGTTAACTCACCTCTTCTCTCTCTGGGTCGCATCACCTTATCTACTTACCTCTTTTTAGTTTTCACACTAACCTTCTATTAATTACAACAGGTTATGTGTGAATGTTATCCTCTTACTCTGATGATGCAGTTGCTGTTGACATCTGTTATGAACTGTCTCCCTAATGTATACTTACTTAATACTTAATGTAAAATACTCAGTTTTTCCATGTATGTAAACACCTATCAAGGACATCTGTAAATTATCCTCTGTATATATATCTAAGATATTTAGTACTCCATGAATGTATGTTCATGACTAGCCCATCTGTAAATAATATCCTCAATTGTTTGTTTTTATCTGTACGCAATGTTCAGTTCCCCAGGTCGCCCCTGAAAAGGGACTTGATTGTCTCAGTGGGTTCACCCAGTCATCAAATTTTAAATTAAATAAAAATAAAAAATAAACAGCCTTCTCCTTCCTGAACCCTCCTCTTCTGATTCGTCACCCTCCTAGTATCTTGTTCTTTTTTTCCATATCTTGGTTCTATAACCACGCCTTGCTACCCTTTCAGGGTAGCTCACATCACAGGTGCTGAAACTGTCTCACTTAAAACTGCAATTTCAGTCGCCTGGATATTCAAAGGGGATGCATCATACGCAATTGAGTTGTGCCGGCGCATCCCCAAAATGCGTCCCTGGGCTATATTCAACAGGGAGTGATGCGCCATGCAAGTCTGGATGCACCACGGTGCAAAGATAATGTATGTGGCACATCCAGAGGGCGTGTTCTCCTACATAGGCAGCACATCTCCATGTTCAGCCGAGATGTGCGGCACAGCTGCCCGCACATCTCAGAGATGTGCTGTGCAATGTTAGGCATGGAAAAACCATGCCTAAGTCATAGCCACCCACAGGTGACTGCTGTACTGCAGAGCGCAATACAGCAGCCGCCAGCCCCTGGGTGGCTACTCTCCCCAGCCCCGATCGTGAATTGCAGTTAACATATCCTCTGTATCCCTGGTACTCTAGTACTCTAGGGACTATGAAAATGGCATTTCATCACAATTGGGTTATGAGGCAGGGAGGGGGGAGCACTAGACTGCCAGGGAAACTATCTCTACATCTATATTTTCATGATTCAGTCCCACCTGCAGTGCGCCCTGTGCATCCTGCCAGATGCATCCCTGTCCCAAACATGCAAATGGGGCCATAATGACATGCAAATGGCCCCATTTGCACCTTGCATGGCTAATGGACCCATTTGCATGTTTTGGTCTGAATATCTGGAATGTGCACTCAGTGCATCCGCAGGTTGTGCAGCGCATTCCCATTTCAGGTATTCAGACTCGGCAGAGGGATGCACCCACTCATGATCGGCAGTCTCTATTTGTGCCACACACATATCTTGATATATTCAGATGAGATGCGTTATTGCACATGTCGCTTGAATATATCAAGTTTGTGCTCCGGCACATCTCAGTTGCACGAAGTAGCCACTTGCACCCTTTCAAGGCGCAGTCTGAATATCTTGCCCTGTGTGTATACTTCAGTGTGTGGTGTATTTTTTCCATATATAGTGTATGTGGATTAATATATAGAGTAGTTATTTCAGTATAAAGTGTATGTGGATTTTCAGTACTTGGTTTGTGTATTTCAGTAGATAGTGTATGAACTTCACTATATAATGTATGGATTTCAGTATATAATGTATGTGTTTTAGTATATGATATGCATTTCAGTATATAGTGTATGAATTTCACTGTATAGTGTAACCCCTCACCCCTGCCTTTTTACTAAAATGACAGGTGGCATGCTGTTGGCATTGGCAGCAATACCTGGTGGGGACCTGGGTTTGGGGAGGATGAGGTTACCTGGCACAAGGGACCTAGGTTTGGCTACTCTGCACAGGGGCACCCAAGTAAATCCAACTACAGGAAGCAATAACTGTAATGTCCAGAACCAGGATTGGGATTTTTCAGTGTGGCTTTATTCAAATCTAGTTGACACATGACAAAGCATTGCATGGTCCCCCAAGGGCTACGTTCACTGTATTTGCAGATACAGACTAAAGGCGGTCCATTTGAGAATGAACACATTTTTACTATTGTCTGGCTCTGGACCCACCAGGCACTCAGCCCGGACTTGCATGCACATTGGATACACAGCCCAACTGGCTTGGCTCCCCTGCCGACCACTTGACTGACGGTCCATTTGAGAATGAACCCAAACTTTACTTGGAGAGACTCCCATCACACAAGGAGTATATTTTCCCAAGCTGTGGCTCCCCACACCACATAGAGTCTACGACTCCTAGAGAGATTTGATTTCTTACTTCCATCGAACTCCCATCAAACAAGGAGAATATTTCCCATCCTGTGGCTCCCCACACCACTTAGAATCTGCGACTCCTAGAGAGATTTTCAAGTTGCGACCCACGTCTGGGTACCCACCTCATCACTGGCCAGGCGCATGAGGCAAGTAGCAATCACAGTAGAAATCCGTAGAGGTGGACCTGGTCACTAAAGATGGGGGGTGTTCCCACCTCCAGCTCCCACAGCCCATACCCAGCCATTTCTCTGGACAAACATAAACTTAAAACTTTGAAAATGTAGATTAAACGGTGGATGACCTGAAGCACCCCCTCTACAGCATTACTTGAAATCCATTAAACGTTAGACTTTTTGACTGCTCTGTTTGTTTGTCCTAGTTGAAATAGTCCTCCCAAATAGCAGTCCACATTCCAACTTCCTTTATATTTCCAAACTGATGAAACAATTGATTTGCCCCTTCAAATGGGGCAAAACACTCACCCATTCGTTGCAGGTGCCCCACAGGCAAAGTACCACTTCTTTTACTGTTATACAAGAACAGAACTGAAAACAGGCAGCTTTCTTCCATAGTGGAAATAGGGGATTGCCCCTGGAATCCACAGAGGGACTTGTCTTCCACCCCGGAGGGAGGGGGCACTGAGACCTGGACAGCGGTCTCCACCACTTTCAAAAGGTAAACAGAAGCTCCTTCCTGCTGGGAGGTAAACAGACAACTACTTTGAAACTCCCAAAGTTCTAAACTCACTCCCTGAGCTGCAGATTCCAATGTGGCTTATGCAGCTGCGGCAGTTCTATGGTGATGTCATCTCTCAAGTCTCAGCTGTGACTGAGAACAGAGTGAGACAGTGTGAAACCCATTTAACTGGAGTTTCACAAGCTGCCTTCCCTGCCTACCACTAGGTCTTACTGGGATTCTAGTAACCCTGGGTAACAAGGGGGTTACAATAGTATATGCAGTTCACTACATAGTATATGTTTCATTATATGATGTGTATATTTTCAGTGTAATATGTATACTTCTCACTACTTAATGTATGTGTTTTACTGTATGGTGTATATAGCCAGAGGTTCTGAATTTTGTCACTACTGGCATCCCATAGTTTTAGGCTATATTTGCTAATATAAAATGGGGGAGGACATCCCTGCATCCTGATTTGCTGAGATTTGGTTTTAGCCATTGCCTTAAAGGGGAACTGTCATCATCAGGATTTCTTAATGTCTGAAAGTCCATAAAAAGCTAATTTGAATGAGTTATTGTGTTTATCTGTGAGTCTTTGCAGTCCAGAGTTATTCATATGTAAATCAACCTGTGGTTAAGAGCTGGGAGCAGCCATGTGTTTTAGGCTCCTGACAGGAAATTATGTCACCAAGGGACTTGGCCCTGCTTTGACAGTAGATAATCCAACAGGTTAACCAGGAAATTGTCTGTTTTATTAAGTGTGTTTTAAGGTGTTATTACAATTTCTACATTTATAATAGTTGTTTTGTATGTGTATTGAAACTAGTGTGTTATCACCTTTACATTTCAAACTGTTAGTAAAAATAATCCATCTTCAGGATCACTTTAACCTCTAGGCTATACTGCCAGCTGATCATCGAAAGCTACACATCTCAAGGCTGGCTCTGTGGTGCCAATAGGTATTGGGCCCCATATCAGGATTCCTGAACCCTGGTTGTGTTCATGTCAGTACAGATTTCTGGGACTGCCACAGCATCAACTTCTGTCTTTTTCCGTTCCCTATCTTACAGCCTTTTCTCTTACAGTTTCAGGTATGAACTCAGGTCTACAAGATCCAATGACTTTGGAGTGAAAGTTTGAGAGTGACTAGATTATTAAATTTTCTACGTGCTACATGGATTCCACCTAATTTAGTGAAATAACAACCATCTACCTTGTTGCCATACAGGGGAAAAAACAAGTTGACATTAATGATAGAGAAGGGGCTCAGTGGTGGCCACTAGTGGAGAGAGCTTATAACTTGAAAATGGTGTTTTGGGGACTAAACAAAAAAAAAAAAAGCTAAACAGTTTAAAGGAAAGGCAGAAACAGTCCAGTAAATACAATTCTGGCTGTCTGACCTGCTCAGGGATTTTCAAAAATGGTGCCGGATGCTGAGATTGGCTCTGAGTGGCTACCTTGTTCTCACAGTGGTGCTGCTGCCGGGTCCGAGAGCTGGGGGTGCTTGTGGAAGCCTCAAGATGTCTTGAGCAGGACCCTAGGAATGAGCAGAGCAGCAGGGTTAAAACAAGGTGAGGGAAAGGGGAAGGCTGGTTCTTCTTCCCCTTCTCATATGAGCCTGTCCACTCTTGTCATGATATCTGAAGCCCATGCACCAGGTAGGCATGTGACTGAGGAGTCCACACAACACCAGTGTCTCTGTTCTCCTCCATTTTTGTTAATATACCTCATCATAGTCCCTATCTCCTTGCTTTGCTTCCCTCCCCAAGTCCTCTTTTGTTGTAGGAGCCCCTGTGCATGGGACCCCTTGCAGTAGCCAGTGCCACCCATGGTTGCCCTGTTCAATCCAAGCCAGTGGCTGGTGCCAGTAGTACAGTAAATGGCCACTGATGGAGGCTTCTGTGTCTGTCCTCTTGTGTCTATCCTAACCCAGTTCATTAACAGCTGGAGCTATCTTTTTGGTCCCTCTCCCCTGAAACACAGTCCATCTCTCTCTCTCTCTCTCTCTTATATATATATATATATACATGCATACACATATACATACCTATATATCCTGCAAATCCACTAATACTGATAGTTACCCTCTGAGCATTCCACCTCTGGCCTTGAGTGCTGCAACCACCTTGCAAAAAGTTGCAGAACCACCCCTCCATTACTATAACCATGAACACCTACATTCTGTAACCTCTGAAATGCACCCAGTACACTGCCCGGGCTCTAACATATTCCCATTCTACCGTTAGCCTCCTTGTCCACTCTCTTTAACCAACTCTCACTCAGCCAACACCTGTCTGTGTAGTGACCAGTCACTACTGGTATCCATTTGCTGCTGGATCACTTGGTGTCTGGCTTATAAGAAAATAACTGTATTGATGAATTTGTCTCCATGCAGTTACATTGCATTCCATTTGCTTTCTGAAAACAAAAAACAAAAAAGGTTAATTACTTGAACTGACCACAGTTTTCATTTACAGTAAACTGTTTTAAATCAAGAGAGAAACATCTGTCATGGCTGTATTCATTTATTGGTCAAGTAAAATGATGCAGTTTGAAAAAGCTATTCCCATGTCCATTAATTCACTACCAAACAAAGAATCAGTTTAGTATGGCTACAACTTCAATTTACATTGCTAGAGTAGGAGGACACTCTATGCTTTCTTATAAACAGTACAGAGATGTGGTGAAAAAAGTTACTTGCCAAAACTAGGAATATTTAAAGTATATCAAAAGCAAGATTTGCTAGGTGTCCCCACAGTTTGGTTTACATTCTGGTTATTTTAGACATTGTTCTTGATTTTGTTTATTTCTATATGAGTATTTAGAAAGTGTTAATTAGGTTTTATATAAATGCACTGGCCAATTAAGAGTGTTTGTTCTTTTATTAGGACCTACAGTACCTAGAAATATAAAAACAAGCATTTGTCAATGCTGAATGTTGTCTCGCTGGCATTGGCATTGGTAGTGCAAGAGTTAGAGACACATAATAGGAACGGCAGTGAAGTATTGAAGTGACGCCAACCCCATCCCCACCCTGCAGAGACTGACAGGCGTTGGGGTGTGCCTTTGGGTCATCAGCTATAACGCTCATGCCATTTTATCTCACCCTACCCCGTAGACACTGACAAGTGTCATGGTGTGCTTTGGGATCTTTGGGCCTTATATTTGCCACATTGCATAAGAAAATATGCTGAGGTGAGTGCAGTATAGGAGAATGGGGTGAACTTTGTGGCTGAACACTCCAAGGCACACCACGATGCCTGTCACTGGCTGCAGGGTCGGGGTGGGGTGGAATGGTGTGAGCATTACAGCCGATGATCCCAAGTCACACCCCGATGCCTGTCAGTCTCTACAGGGTGGGGTGCTACAGTTGGAAACCCTAACACCGTAGGTGTGTGTTGGTATTTTCAGTCCAAATTTTCAACACGGGCTTTTTGTGAGCCCACCTCATGAAGAGCGGCACTATCAGTCTGTTAGCTGAAAGGTGGTTTTGCACAGTGGCTATGCCATTTGGCAACACAGGGACGAAAACACATTTTGGGCAGTATGTGGAAAATGACAACTGTATTGCTCATGAGGAGGTGTAAAAAATGGCAACGTTAAAAATCTGGAGTGAAAATATGAAAAATTGGTGAAGTCATGAGCATGCATAGAAACTGTGCAACACATGTCCATAACCCAATTATTATTGGGACTTTCTTAATCACGTTTTTAACATAGGCATTTTGGGACCTCCCCTCATGAACAGTGGCACTGTGATTTTGTTAATTTGTCCCAAATGTTGATTTTCCATAGTGACCACGCCATTATGCAAAAACCAATTTAGGGCAGGATGTGAAAAATGACATAAGGAGGTGTGAAAAAATGCCAGTGTTGAAAATCTGGCATGAAAATATTGCAAATTTGCGAAGTTTCAAGAGTGCGTGGAAAGTGTGCAATGCACACTTGTGACACAGTCATTTTATGGAATTTCGTCACCAAATTTTCAACATAGGCATTTTAGGACCTCTGCTCATAAACAATGTCACTGTCATTTCCTCAAACTATCCCAAAAATTGATTTCGCACAGCAACCACGCTATCCTGTGCTGGACGTGTAAAAACACATTTCAGCGAGGATATGTAAAATGACAGCTGTACTGTTCATAAGGAGGTGTGGAAAAATGCCAATTTTGAAAATCTGGTGAAAATATTATAAACTTATGAAGTTATTACGAAGGCGGAACAGCGCAATGCCAAGTCAGAACAGCTATTTTTGGATTGTTTCACCAATTTGTAACATATGCTGTTTGAGAGCCCACCTCATGAACACTGGCACTGTCGTTTTGTTACTCGGTCCTGAAAGGTGATTCCACACAGTGACCGCGAAATCACGTTTTGGGACTAAATAATGCCGTGACAGTGGTTGAATTCATGAGGAGGGGTCCCAATAACCCCATGTTGAAAATTTGGTGTCAAAATTCCCAAAAATGCCTGAGATACACACCAAAGTTGAAAAAACCCTATTTATGCCATTATACAGCTTACCGGTATTTCTTCAGTTTGCGGTTGGCTTTGAAGAGTGCAGACATGTTCCCGGTCCACCGAAGATTGTCGCACCGGGCTCTGGAGGTAAGTATGGGGTGGGGAAGCATGGTGCCCAGAGGGTGGGCGCGGGTTGGGGGAGGGGCAGGGAGACCACGAGGGACCGTTTCTGTTTTACATAAAAGTAAAAAACAAAAAAAACATTGCAGGACATTTTTTTTTAAACAGGGGTAATTGGCACACTGGGGTGGGCTCCCAGCATGCCACCTGAGATTTTTTTTTGGTGAGGCTGTAGCCGACAGGGGATTGGGCACCCCCATCGGCAAATACCAGTGGGGGCAGGAAAGTTGAGGTAGATTGGGCAACCCCTCAGTACACAACAAATGGGGGAGGGACATTATGTTGATGGGGAGTGGGCTTCCCTGTTGGCAGATTGAACTGGGAAGGGGGGACTACAGCCGACGGGGATTGGGCCCCTGTCAGCAAAGAAAGACTTTTGGGGGGGCGCATGGTGCCGAGGGGGATTGGGCACCCCTTGGCACACAGCGGAAATGGGAGGGGGTCATTATGCAGATGGGGAGTGGGCTCCCCCATCGGCATTGTGACAGGCGGCGGCAGTAACTGCCGCCATGTTGCTTGCACGTCGGGAGGCGTGTTGTGGTCCCACTGTATGAGAACTTCGCGCTCATTCAGCAGACCTTTTCTTAGATCTGGTGGCCACATTAGCTATGCATGATGTCAGCACCTGCTGCTGGCTTACTGGGGAATGAGGGACGCACCTACTGATGGGTGTCCTGCATTCGCCCACAGTGACCACACCTCCAAATCTGCTACTACCTCAAGATGTTGGCTGCGAACGCGCGAGCCAACATAAAAAGGGACTCTCCTTCTCAATAGACAAGCACAAAGAAAATGAGTCTAAAATAGGTTCCATCCACCAATCTGTATGTTAAGCATGCATGGGATAGACACAAGGGAACCTTAGTAACAAGGCTCAGGTGGGGCATAAGGCTGGAGATCGAGTAGGGTCTGCGGTAATACAGTAAGTAGGGAACATTAGGTCAGACTAGGTGGGCCATGGGGTCCTTTTTTGCTGACAACTTCTATGTTTCTATGTTATGGGAGCCTTTGCCCAGAAACATCAGGAAAGGTCGAGATGGCTGCGGCATTGTCAACAAATTCCACCCAGCCATTGGCTACGACTGAACCATTTGTCCACCCAAAGCAGCCTACTAAAACCTCTGCAACCCCCATGAACTCTAACTGAGACGAAGGCTCTATACACACTAGGACTTTTAAACCATTTTAACTAAGTCATATGGTTTAAAACGTTTGTGTCCATATTGTAGCATGGTAAAAAAATGTCCTAAAATCAGTGTTCTAAAACCACACTCAGTGATAGGATACAGCTCAATTTTAGAGCAACACAGTTGCCTTAATTTGTGTTAATAGCAGTGAGACCTTGATCTGTGCTGTCATACAGGTTATGGTAACCACCCATAACCTGAAATGCACATTGCAGCTGATCATGGTGAAAACTAAACTGTTGTTTTTACATGGCAGAACTCACAATGAGCTAATTAAGACAATTCCAAACTTGTTTTGCAAACTTTCTCTTTGCACCCAATCACAAGTATCCCAATATGGACTGTAGTGCCTACTTTGTGCGGTTGCCACACTGATGCCTGGGAACTCGCTTGGGCTGGAACAATGTCAGAGCGCAGTCTGGGTGCTCCAACAGTGCTTAAGTACTGCTGGGTAAAGCTTTTAACAACATTATTTAGAATTTTAGACTGAGGCCCGGATATTCAGACTGTGCCGGGCAGTGGCGCAAGCATGGGCGAAGTGCAACTGGGATGCGCAAGGGCATGGACCAGGCGATATACAATGGTGCTGCACCATGGCTCATAACCATTGAATATGGCACAGAGGGCACACACACTGTGCATGGCACAGTGGCACTGCACCAGTGCAAGACAAAGAACAGAAGCAGGGGATGTGCCAGCACAAGTGCAGTTGCGCTAGGTGCATCACCCACAATATTCAGCATGGGGCATGAAAATGAGGCCATTATGCATGCAAGGTGCAAATGGGGCCATTTGCATGTCATTATGGCCCTATTTGCATGCGATGCACCGATCTCCAGCGACCTGTGCCTGGCACCCTGCCAGGCTGCAGCCGTCGGGGATCAACACCCTGAAGTGCCATTTCAGTCCCCCCACTCCCATACACCCGATCATGGGCATAAGTAAAGATTAGATCCCTGGCGGTCCAGTGGGAAGCCCCCCCATTGCCTGATCATGGGCATATGTACAGATGAGAACCCTGGTGGTCCAGTGGCACCCACCCACCCACAGAGGTCCCCCAACACCCAGCACCTCCCGTCATCGGCGGGCAGCAGCACCCTGCCTGCATGCTGACCGGCCACCCGCCGAATAACAGTATACAGTACAATCTGTATGCCTATTGGTCCACTACGTGGACTGTGTGGACCAATGGGTGTGCAGACCATACTGTACTACACAGGCCCGATATGTGAATGGAAGCGTCACCTGCCTGTCGGTGGCCGGCATTTGAGCCTTTTTTTTTTTCCGCTCAACTTTGTGCACCAGTGTGTGCGCCGCACATCCCAGGCTGAATACTGGGATGTGCCGCATATGCATGGGCAAGCCCCTGCATCTGCACCGCATACATTACCAATGCACCCCGGCACATTGGGGGTTGCGCCGTGCAGCCTGCACCTTTGAATATCACACCGAGGCGCATGGGCAACCCCTTTGAATATCCGGGCCTGTATATACAGGGCCTTAGTGAAACAGTAAAAGCTCTCTGTGAAATTAGCCTCAGCTCTGATCAAAAACTTGAACTCCAATACTCTCTCTTCCCTTGAACAATTTAGCTTTGGTAACACAAAGCTACTGAGTACTTAGTAGGTGTCCTAGAAATACTGAAAATGCCTTCAGTGTTCCACAGAATATAAATTATTCCGCTTTGCCAGTCACTTTCATAACTGTCCTGAAAATGTGAAAAACTTACCTTCACATACTATAATGTCTCTGTTTTTTTCCTAAGAATCTGATCAGGATATGTTCTTAAAGATAGCTGGACTGCGTGGGACTGTTAAATATAGGGATGTCAAAAACATTTCCAGATGTTTGCTTCTCCTCACAACAGTGGAAAAATACCTTATGGCTTTATGCACAGATATATTAGAACTTGGAAGAAGTTTTTCAGGAATGGCGCTAGCTAAATGTTGAGATATACTCAATGTAAAAAACGTTTATGCTATTTTAAGTAGAACAGCTGCCACCATTTTTTTACCTGCCCCTCAACACTGGATCAGCTCCCCATGGATCAAGAAGCAGCTTCCATGGCCCAGCACGGTAGCACTGAGAGTAGAGGCACTGGACGTCACACCTCGCGCTATGCCAGTGACCTGGCTTTGGGTACAAGCCCAGGTCAAAGGGGATCAGCTGGGGGGAGGGAGGAGCTGGATTGATTTGCCAATTGGTAGCTCTCCACTCCTGGGGAGGGCTAGGCACTACTCCAACTAGCAGATGGTGTCAGGAGGGGAGGACGCTGTTAGGAGCTTGGCAGAAGCCATGTCTCAGCGCAGTTTCTCTCCCAGACTTTGGTCCTTCACGCCAAGGTCTGTGGGGTGGGGATTAGGGCACTAATGCAGTCATTTAAGCACTACAAAAAATCACAACTCCATGGCTGGTCAGTGTGATCCCCGCACGGCGGGGGGTGGGCACCACAGATAGGCAGTACACCATCACCAAGCTCAGGCCAGCCACAGGGTGAAAAATTGTGATATATAACAAAACAAAAAAGGAAGAAGCTTCCATGGCCTCAGATACTCAAATTGAGGAACTGAATTTGCCCTCTGAAACATGTTTTCCAATCATGCAATCACAGCCTGACTGTACCTGCACAGATTCTGACTGAAAGAGGAAATTACCCTTTATTCTGCTCTTCTTTTCATGCCATTCTGAAAGAGGAGACTTCCTTTGGTGTATCCAGTTGTGCAATTGTTTAATTACTGATCAAGCACTTAAAGGGACACCGTTAGTTTTTATGACCAAGTTTAAAGTATCTTCAATTACTGGTCCTCATTTTTTACATATGGATAACCAGACAATCCCATTACAACCACCCGGCTGATATTGTGTGTTACAACCAGGCAGTTGTAATCAGTGCCTGTCAATTAAACAAGCTGTACACAGCTCATTGGCTGTTGGTCTCCGTGTGGGTGGGCTGAACATCTCTGCCAACATGGCGGCTCCATTGCTCAGTAACTGATTTTCCGTAGTCATCCTTTGCCTTGCACTTCATGCCAGGTAAATTCTTTATATATATTTTTCGATATCTATCTGGTTGAGCCTGTCTACACAGTGTTAAAAGTCTATCTGGTTGATCTTACCATTCTTACCCTTTGAGCGAGGCTCCACACTGCGGCTGCATCCCCAATGGACCGCGACTGACTAGCTCCGATTTGTACTGCAGCTAAAAAAAATGCCTGCACTAGAAACAGAGAGACAGGCAGTGTGTGTGTGTGTGTTTCTGTTTGTCTGTCTGTAAAAAAGAGGATCAGTAATTAAATAAAATAATACATGGGTGAGTGTGAGTAAAACCAGAATTTTACAAGCACCTTCGGTGTGGGATGCTTTTATAAACCCCTTTGACTTCACCATTGGGGTTTATGTAGCACCCCATGACTCGGGTGTGTGTAAAATTCTGAAACACACACCCATCAATGTATTATTCTATATGTAATTAACATTTCATAGGTTCTCTCTGAGCTAATTAGGCCAAAGGCCCATACAATGTGTCTGGATCAAGCACTAACAATCTGAAATACATAGATGGCAAGAGGTTTGCACACTAGTGCAGGATATTTATTACATAGGAACATACAAAATTGCCAACAGACACAGGCAATAAAGGTCTATCAAGTCTGCTCAAGTGTAAAGCTTAGTTTAGTTCCCTGCCCTCCCCAACTCCTCTTGGAGTCATCCACCTCCACCCTATTACTCTCCCCCTTCCACTTCCCAGTATTGATCCCTCTCATTCTAATTTTCGTTTTCACTCTGTCCCACCCCCCCGAAACTGTCCACCGTATTTGCTGCAACTACCTCCTCCAGCAACTCTTACACCCCATCACCACCCTTTCAGTGAAATGCGCCTCCTCATTTCCTTCTTAAATCTACCTCCCACTAGTTTCAGGCTATGCCCCCTTGTTGTACCCTCCTTTCTTAAATTGAAGATGCCCTCTGATTTAACCCTGTTTATGCCTTTAAGTTACTTGAAGGTTTCAATCATGCCCCCCCCTTCTCTTCTGTCCTTCAGGGAGTATATGCTGAGCTCCCTAAGCCTCTTCTCATATGTTTTGTCCCCCATCCCCTGGATTATTTTGGTTGCCCTGCACTGAACCCCCTCCAGTAGCTTGATGTCCTTTTTCAGGTAAGAGCACCAGAACTGAACACAGTATTCCTGGTGTGGTCTCACCAGTGACCTATACAGTGGCAGAATAACTTCCTCCCTCCTAGAGGCGATTCCTCTGGCGATGCAGCCCAGCATTTGCTTTGGCTGCTGCCTTACGGCACTGCACAGAGTGTTTCATTTTACCCCTGACCAATTATTTATTTTGTCAGATTTATTATTTTTGTCAAAACTATATTTGACAAAAAAGCTTGTATCTCTTATAAAAATTGAAGCAGTGACTCCAAGCATGAGCACTGGTGTCTACTCTAATGTGCACGCCCTGAGTCACGGCTTCAGTGTTCATATACAAGATGAAATGGGTTAGAGCACTCGTTTTTGAATGGGAATCTCTTTTGCAGAAACCCTTCGCAACAACAGTAAGAGATACAAGCATTCCCTAACAAATGACAAAAAATGAACTCTTTCATAAATGAGTTTACCCAAGGTTCAGTGCCATTCTTGTTCGTGGATGTGCACCATGGTCATTTTGGTCAGGACGACAACAACATTGTTTTGAGAAAAATAATAAACATCTCGTACTAGCGTGCAAATCTCTTGCCATCTATGTGTGTTAGACTACTAGTGCTTTAAAACTGGTCACGAAAGCTCACAGTGTCCCTTTAAACTACAGAATATTTAGTTTTCTTGAAAAATACAAGTTTAGTTCCTTAAACTCAGGAAGATTCTTTGAATTTAGATTTCTTCTAGTGGTTTGGGTAAGTTTTGCATGGAAGGGTAAAGTAACATTTAAACTTCGGGCTCACTTTTCTGTCATAGAATATGTAGGTTTCGCTTATGGCTAAAGTATTTATTTGTTCTTTAAAAGACATTATCTTCATATGTAATGCCCTACCCAGCTGTTTTTCTATTTTAGCCTGTAAGGTTTGAGCGTTAACATTGCTATCAACCACTTAGTGAGAGTCCCTTGTAACTATGTAAAAGGCAGCTGATCTCTTGCAAGAAACACACAGGCAGTGTGAGCTGAAGAGCAGTTTTAGTGACAGGTGCAAGACAAACCAGCCTGAAAGGGTGCCACTGGGATATCATTCTCAGGACTCTATATTCTCAGTACATTACCCTCGTCACACCTGGAAATGAGCCTTGGCTCAGTGTGCCTCTCCCAGTTACTGATTTTCAGACGAATAACAATAAATAAATAATCATGTCAGAAATGCGCACTCACCTTGGCAGCAGAGGCGGGATGCCCCTGAAGGGTAGTAGTAGTTAAACATTTTATTCTTTGTATGAATCGGATATTCATTTTCAATTAGGTCCCATGCACACATACATACATACATTCTTACAGAGTTTCATATAAATATTTCTAAAATACATGACAAAAGGTTTACATCTGGAGCAGCTTTACTGTAAAACAACTCTCTAATGTGTAGAAATAACCTGTAGGTATCCTGTGTCAGGCACTGAGCAAAAAAGTCATGTTTTTTTGTCTGTCCAAGATACAATTTTGTGATGTTGCTGAAGATAACATTTCTTTCTACTGATCTAAGAAGAAGTGGAATAGAATTCCAAATGTGTGGTCCCTTAAAGGAAATGTGGTCTTCCTATCTCAAAATTTCTTTTGGAAAGTAGAAATTCATTTGTATATTCCTACCTACATATTCTAGAACTTTAGAGAAGACGAACTGAAGAGAGATGCTGGAGAAGGAGGTAGAGCTGCTTGAGTCTGCTGTTGCAGAGTGGGTATTGTGGGTTTGGGCATTTGACTGGAGAGGATGAGTGCGGAGAAGCCACACTGGTGTCAGAGGCAGGCTTGCTGGCTTGGAAGCTAGTCACTGAGCAAGGTGTGGTACCTGGAAGAATGATTCAAAAAAGAAAAGACAGATTTAGTGATGGGTGCAAAACAAACCATCTTGAACCTATCTTGGGTGCCCCTGAAATACTATTCCTTGGACTCTGCTTTTACTCTCAGTACAGTAATCATATCAGAAACACAAAACAGGTTGGCAGCAGAAGAGGGGTGTCCCTGAAGAGAGATGCTGGATGAGGAGGTAGAGACTCTTGTATCTGCTATTGTTGAGTGAACTAGAGGTCTGGACATTTGACTGGAGAGAAGGTGTTCAGAGAGGTCACACTGGATGGGATGGAGGTTCAAGAGGGATATGAGAAAGTTTTATTTTACAGAAAGGGTGGTGGAAATGTAGACTATTCCACTAGCCGAGGTGGTGGGCAACAAAACCATAAATGGTTTCAATTACTGCTGGGACGGAGTGAAGATCGTAGTGGTTACTCAGGGCACTAGCAGTAGGGAGAGAGATGGGGGGGGATAGTGAGGACTAGGATCCCATATGGACAAAAGATTCTGGGGTTTGATAAGGAACTCCAAGCCAACTGGATTAACCATTGGCCTTACTGTGCCATCACTGGTTATGTTTCTATAGTATCAGAGGCAGGCTTACTGGCTTGGAGGGTTTTATGTGAGAAGTGCGACTCTAAAATATCATAGACAAAAAGAACAATTGATCATCGGTGAAAGTCGAAACTGGGATGAGCACTATAGTGAGAAGCAAAGACAGTGACGGCACTCCGCTATCTTTATGCAGCAAGATATGGAGACTCTTTTTATGTGGGGGGCTAGGCCCCCCCACACCCCGACTTAAAATAACTCTGGGAGGAGCCTGGCATCGAGGGACAGGGCAATACTAGACTTGCAAAATTTAAAAGAAATAAATATTTTTAAAAATCCTTGTTCCCACAGGCAGCCCCAAACCTGGGTTCACCAGCATCACAGGTGGTGACTCTAACCAGAGCACCAAATGGCCAGCTCTGAACTGGCCTGACTAACAGTGCCCGTTAGTGTCTGCCAAATAACTACTCCCTACAGAATGAAAGCGCTGTATCTGCTATGCGCTATTAAGGGCACATAGCCGACTTTTGTTCTTTTTACGTCACCCATATTGACTCGCTAAACCTGACTCTCTCTGTTCATGGGATATCGCTTGGTGACTGGGAGAAAGATGTGCTACCTGTAGGAAAGGGGAGATGCAAGAAGAAAAGACAGTTTTAGTGATGGGTGCAAAACAGTAACTTGAACTTGTATTGGGTGCCCCTTGGGACACTGTTCACTGTACTTCCTTACACTCTAAGTACAAATAATCACGTCAGCAGCACACAATCATCTTGATGGCAGAAGAGTGAAGGTACTGAAATAAGATGCTGGAGGAGGAGTTGGAGCTGCATGTATCTGGTGTTGTGGAGTGAACCACAAGGGATGGCATTCAGCTGGAGAGGAGGAGTTTAGACAGACCACACTGGAACAAGAGGGAGTCTTGCTAGGTTCAAATAAAGTGTTGGCTGGACAACCAAGTAAACATCAGTTTCCATGATATACACCTGCTGATGGTTTGTGTTTTTCTGGCTTCTATGCTGGTAACCAAGACCAGGTCGCTGGAGGAGATTGTTCCCTGGCAGGCTGATGCCAGTTTACCTCACTGGTACCCAAGACCAGATTGCAGGAAGATGTTGTCTGCTGGCTAGTGCCAGGGTGCTATGCTGGTACCCAAGGCTGGTTTACTGGAGGACATTGGCTGGAAGCAGGTTAACTTGTGACAGGGCTCTACAGTTATACACAAGACTGGATTGCAAGAGGAAGCTGTTTTTTGGCTTTTGCCAGGCTGCTTTTCTAGTATCCAGGACTGGGTATCTGGAGGAGGTTGTTTGGTAGCTGGCTGGTAACAGGTTGCTATGCTGGTACCAAGACCAGGTTGCTGGAGGTGGTCTGCTGGCTGACTGGTATCAGGGTGTAGCACTGGAACCCTAGTCCAGGTTGCTGGAAGAGTCTGGTTGCTGGCTGGTGCCAGCATTCTACACTAGTACCCAAAATCAGTTTGCTACATGCGGTTGGCTACTGGCTGGCTGTCTAGTGCCAGGGTGTGTCACTGGTTCCAAGACTGAGTTGCTGGTTGAAATTGCCTGCTGGCTGTCCATTGTCAGTATGCTACTCTGGTACCCAAATGTAGGTTGCTGCAGGAGGTTGTCTGCTGGCTGGCATCAGGGTACTACACTCGCACCCAAGTGTGTATTGCTGCAAAAGGTTGCCTACTGGCTGGCTGGTGTCAGGGTGCTACACTTCTATCCAAGAGTGTGTTGCTGCAGGAGGTTGCCTGCTGGCTGGCATCGGGGTACTACACTCGTACCCAAGTGTGTGTTGCTGCAGGAGGTTGCCTGCTGGCTGGCATCAGGGTACTACACTCGTACCCAGGTGTGTGTTGCTGCAGGAGGTTGCCTGCTGGCTGGCTGGTGTCAGGGTGCTACACTCGTTCCCAAGTGTGTATTGCTGCAGGGGGTTGTCTGCTTGCTGACTGGCGTCAGGGTGCTACACTCATACCCAAGTGTGTATTGCTGCAGGGAAGTTGTCTGCTGGCTGGCTGGTGTCAGGGTGCTACACAGGTACCCAAGTGTGTGTTGCTGCACGGGGTTGTCTGCTGGCTGGCTGGTGTCAGGGTGCTACACTCATACCCAAGTGTGTATTGCTGCAGGGGGTTGTCTGCTGGCTGGCTGGTGTCAGGGTGCTACACTCATACCCAAGTGTGTATTGCTGCAGGAGGTTGCCTGCTGGCTGGCTGGTATCAGGGTACTACACTCGTACCCAAGTGTGTATAGCTGCAGGGGGTTGTCTGCTGGCTGACTGGCGTCAGAGTGCTACACTCATACCCAAGTGTGTATTGCTGCAGGGAAGTTGTCTGCTGGCTGGCTGGTGTTAGGGTGCTACATTCGTACCCAAGTGTGTATTGCTGCAGGAGGTTGTCTGCTGGCTGACTGGTGTCAGGGTGCTACACTCGTACTCAAGTCTGTATTGCTGCAGGAGGTTGCCTGCTGGCTGGCTGGTGTCAGGGTGCTACACTCATACCCAAGTGTGTAAAACTGCAGGGAAGTTGTCTGCTGACTGACTGGTGTCAGGGTGCTGCTCTGGTACACATGACAGGGTTGCTGGATGAGGCTGGCTTCTAGCTGGCTAGTGCCAGGGTACTACACTGCTATCCAGACTTGGGTTGCTGGTTGAAGTTGGCTACTGGCTGGCTGGTGCCAGGGTTCTATGCTGGTATCCAGTACTGGGTAGCTGGAGGAGCAAGGCTGGGTGCTAAGTTGGTGTCCAAAATCAGGTTGTTTGAGTAGGTTGGCTGGCTGTTTGACTGGTGTCACCATGCAATGTTCATACCAGAGACCTTACTGTAGCTGGTATTTGTAGTTTGTTTTGTAGTACTGCCATCTTAACAAGTTGTTAACAAAATGAAGAATTGTGCAGGTGTCCACAGTTGTTCCAGAGGCTGGATTGGTGAGAGGTTTGTTGCCTACTACAGGAAAGGGCGACAGAAAAGAGAGAAATAAAAGAGCGATTTAGTGTCATTCATAGGAAAACTTATGTGACCTTTCCTTTTTTCCAAGGTGCCTTTTCAAGTATTTCTTTATCCAGACCATGCCATGGGGGCCTTCTAGTGCACTGTTCCTCTGAGCTTTGTGTGTAATAATTGTGAGTAGAAAGCATGAGATGCACACCTTGTCATCTGAGGAGAAGGCTGCTTCTGAAGAGAAGCACTGGAGAAGGAGACTTACAAGGCTTGGAGATTCATTAAGAATGATTTGTTCCTACCCAGTTCCAGTGGCATGGCGGTAGTGCTACCATCAACTGCACAAGTGAACTGAGATTGAGAGTGGTCTAGGGTCACTGGGGTCTGGCCGGGAAGGAATGGGATGAGCATCCAATGGATTGCTCTCCTTTCCCGGCGGTGGGGGTGCTGTTGCCACTGAACGACTGTCACCAGGTGGAGACCTGGTGGTAGCACGGGCCCGCAGGACAGCACGGCGAGGGAGGGAGGGAGCTGTGGGATGTCGATGAGCATGCATGCCTCCACACGCATGCACACGAGCGTGCATGCTCCAGCATGGGGAAAAGGAAGAAAATGTAGGGACTTGGGCTTTGTGAAACCCTGCCTGTGTCTCAGCGGTCTGCCTGACTGCCCCAGTCCCAGGTGCATGTGGATGTGTCTCAGGGGGAAGGATGGCCCTGCTTCTCCCACCCCACCATGGAGGGGATCTGTGAGAGATTGGGGCCTCAGACTGGAGGAGGCACAGAACGATAGCTGAGTGCGGGGACAAGGTTTATAGCCACTCAAGACTGCTACCAGAGGATAAAAACCTTTGTGGCTTACCAAAAGATTTGGGCACCCCTGCACACCCTATTGACAGTTTAACCTCCATTCCTCTTTATAATATGCATCCTTCCTCGGACCCCTGCTCAGCCTCATTAAGAGTGCATTCATTTAGTCAAAATTTTCAGACCTTTCTTTTTTATTATGTTTTCCTTGTTTGTTACCCCTGGTGGTGAAGGGAGGGGGGAATTTTTTCTGGGTGGGGGGTTGTTGTTGCACTGTATGTTTTAAATTAAGGGGAAAAGATGATATAGTTCTGAGCTTAATTTTATTACTGTATATTCTCCGGAAGTACATGTCATATTTCCTAACTGCATACATGATTTTTATACTTCCATGGTTCTTATTCTTGGCTGTACTTTTCATGATCTTTAATAAAGTACATTCAATTTGAAAAAAAAAAAACATTTGTGGCAAAAAAGGGAAGATTTGTTCAGATTGCAGAGCCAAGATACAGTATATCTGTATCATGGAGATGCCTGGTGCTGACGGGTACGCCTTTTGCATTTTTCTATGTACAAAGACAGTTAAACCTGGGATTTCTTTGTCACATGGAGATAGAACATTGGAGGAGGCAGCAATAACAGCTCAACTTAAGCTCTCCCCTCTCAAGTGCAAAATACATGCCTTGTTTAATTGGCACACTACCTTGAAATGCTTGGATATATTCCAGCAGAAGCCCCTGAACCCAATTTTAAATTGTTTGTTCATTCTCTCTCTCTCTCTCTCTCTCAAATGTGAGTGTACTTACTAAATTAAATTATACCACTATTCTGTGATGGGAGTTTCGACAGTCTTAACACTTGGATTCAGGTGGTAATCCTCCTTCCCTAAGGTCAGCAGTCTGATGGCAAAGAAAATCCCTGCTACCGGAGGAACTAAAAACAAGAATGGAGTAATGGCAGAAAATCATGGCTCAACATTGTAAATAGCCAACAATTACATTTACACAGGTCTCCACAAAGAGGGATGGCAATGGTAAAACGGCACCAGATTTTCCATCCTTTAGTTTCTTGTGTCCATGGCTGTTGTTTCTGATGAGTCCATCTCTAGCCAGAGTTTTGGGGGATTGGGTTACTCTTCAGTGAGTGAAGGAACAAACCAGAGCAGCAATGAGAGCCAAAATGAGAGGAACCACCAGGAATGGCAGAAGAGATCGGGATAAACTGGGAAAAAGGTCAGAAAAGTGGCAACTGGGGTTTAACACAAAGAAGTGCAAGATCATGCACATAGGGAAGAGAAACCCTGAAGCCACCTATAGGTTGGGAGGGGAGTTGCTGGCAATCACAAGGGAAAAAAGAGACTTGGGCATCATCATCACTCATTACCTGAAATCATCCAAGCAGACCACTAAAGCAGTAGGTAAGGCTAAAGGGATATTGGGGTGTATTAGTAGGTGTATCGCAAGTCGTAAGAGGGAAGGAGGTAATAATCCCCTTTACAAGACACTGGTTAGGCCCCATCTGGAGTACTGCATGAAGTACTGGAGGCCACATCTGCACAAGGACATTAACAAAATGGAGGCAGTCCAGAGAAGGGCAACCAAAATGGTGCAGGGACTGCATCAGAAAACATATGAGAACAGATTAACTGAGCTCAATATGTATACCCTAGAGCAAAGGAGGGAGAGAGGTGATATGATCGAAACATTCAAACACCTTAAGGGCATTAACAAGGTGAAAGAGTCTAACATGTTTCAATATAAGAAAAATTTCAGGGCAAGGAGACACAGCATGAGATTAGAGGGAGGCCGATTAAGGGATAATGTGAGGAAGTTCTTTGGTGGATGCATGGAATGGCCTACCTCAGGAAGTGGTGGCTATGAATACAGTGCAGGGCTTCAAACAGGCATGAGATAGGCATAAGGGAGCAATACAGATGAGTATGAATAGATAGGCCATTGACAGAGCAAAGGCCGATGGCACATTTATAAAATAGAAAAAGAAATGGGCAGACTGGATGGACCTTGCAGTCCTTATCTGCTATCGACTTGTGTGTTTCTATGTTTCTATGGCCTTTGAATTGGTGTGGCGCTGAGAGGAGACAGCGAGAGTGATGGGCTGCATGGGACTGGAGCAGAGAATTTCTCTGTAAGAGCCCGGTGGCACGAAGGGCTGAGGCACAGTGGTGCACCTTACTGCTCCCATGCCAGTGACCCACGCTTGGGGATGAGCTTGGATTGCTGGGGGTCAGAAGGGAGGGGAGGGGGGGAGGTCTGGGAAAGGAGTGAGCGTCCATCAGGACATTCTCCTCTCCTGGATAAGGGAGGTAAGCCTTCCCAGCTCTTGGCTATCACTGGGTGAAGGACTGGTGGTAGCACCGATGCTTGGGGGTGGTGATTCCAGAGCTCCCATGTACCTCCACGTGCATTTGCTAACTGTGTCTGCCATTGCCCAGGGTGCAGGAGAGAAAGAGAGAACTGGAGATTGGCCGACATAGGTTACATGTAGCCTTGCCTGCCTGCCTCCATCCCGCACCATCACCTGGCCACTGGCCCAAGTCTGGATGAGAGTCACTGGGTGGGGGGTGGATGTCCCACCCCTTCTCAGACCCACCACAGGGGGCAATCCGTGGGGGATCTCTGGCTCAGTGGTTCAGGGGAAGCGAGTACAAGGCAAAAGGATGTGGGGACAAGGCTCAGAGCTTTCATGCATCAACCAGCCTGAACAACAAAGAAGATCCCCTATTTACAGTGCTGACTAATGGGGACAATGTGATAATGTCAAACACATAAAGGTATCAGTAATCTCTGACATCACAGTAGGCTGTATGAGGGGCTACCCATTGGTCTAACTTTGGGTAGTATATCACCATGCTAGGCAGGTCGAACCTTTCCTTATAAATGTCTCCTTCTAACTTACCAACCGAATGAATAAAGGCTAACCTGTCAAACAGTGCTATATTCTTATCAAACAGTGGGGGAGATACAGTAAAGGTTACAGACATGGCTTTGGGCAGTGTACGACTTCCTGCTTGTAAACATGTTACAATGATTACAGCAGGATGGGGTATTACTGATCCTAAATTCCTAACACAACTCAAGGGTAAATGGGCACACATTTCCAAACACTCCTTTGTGAGTTCTTTACTCACACGTGCAAAAGCTCAAGACCCCCTTGTCTGCCTTCTGCACTATATTTATTATTTGTAAGTACACTATACAAATAAGTGCTTATTTTTATATGTGACCAGGTAGAGTACAATAGTAAAGTAAATACAGAACAGTTAACAATTAAAAGTGGGCACAGAACAATGAATAGCAGTAGGTACACTGTAAATACATATGGATCACAAAATCAAGACAAGGATAACAATTAACATTAAGGCAGGAAACAGTACAAAATAGAGATCACAGTACATACATATGAACATACAGAGAAGCCAGCAGAAGAGGGCCATTTGGTCTATCCAGTCTGCTCGTATTGCAGAGTCCACAGCTTGAGCTACTCTCCCTGTCCCCCCACTCCTCCCATCCTTCCTACCTATGATCCTTACCTTCCCCTATGCCTATCCCAGACTCTCTTGAAGCTGCCCACTGTTTTCAACGAGATCACCTCTTCTGGCAGTGCATTCCAAGTGTCCACCACCCTGTCTGTGAAGAAGTGCTTCCTGACCTCCCTCCTAAACCTCCCCTGAGCCCCCTTATGTTAGTATTGTCAGTAGTCACAAAATAGTAAAACATTGGGTACAAAATAATTAAGGCATTCAAATATCCAGCTAAAATGTCAGAGGGTGAATGCACTAAAATGTATAGTAGGACAAGGGTGTAGAGGGAGCAGGCCAAACTTACCCCCAGTGAGCAGGATGCTAGCTCCCCCACTGGGACACAGGCATTCATTTATTTGTTTGTTAACCAAGTGGGTGTGCTGGTCCCAGGGGGCATTTTCAGGCGTGACCCAAGCCATCATAATGGCATATAATAGGTACTGGCAAAGGTGCATACAAGTAAGGCAAGCAGCAGACACAGGACACCGATTGTTTATATGCATCTCACAGTACTGTCTATTTTGAACTATACTCCCTCCTCCACCTACCCTAAGGATGAGTCTGGAAACAAGCTTATACGTGCTTAATACATAGTGTTTCCTGGAAAGACCTTTGCAAGAATGAATGAATGAATGAATGAATGAATGAATGAGAGAAGCATGTACCAGTGGTAGTCCCTGTGGGTGGTAGGGCTCAGCCAGCCAAACTGGCTGTACAACATGCAGTGGTGGGTCCTTGAGTTAAGGGTCTGGCTATATCCAGAACAATTTGAAAGACAGGACCTGCTTCAGACCAAGGTTGTGCTTAATGTGAGGTGGAGAGAGATGTCTGGTTTTCAGGTTTGAGGGTGGATGTCAAATAACATGGTCCTGTTTTTGCTATTGACAATGAAGAGGTGTTCATTTTTGAAGGTTTCCAGTGCCGTAATGTCAATCTGGAGTTGATTTTCAATACAGTGGGGCCACACTGTACTAGAGAACTGTGTCATCAGCATACATGTGTACCTTGCTGTGAACTCATTGGGTGGATTGGTTATTATTAGAGAACATTGAAAACAGAAGGTGGCCCAGCCTAGAACCACAAGGCATACACAGCTTTAGGAACTCGGTTTTGGAGAGTGTGGTAACAAAAGCAGCCTTCTGTGTGTACTCGTTAAGGTAATTCATTAGCCACAATGTTGTAAGGTGGTCTTACAGCAGCCATCTCAGTTTCTTGAGGAATGGCTGCAGATTGACTAGGTCAATAGCTTTGATCAGGTTAAGATACTGGTGGCTGCTTTAGTGATGAAACTATGTCTGCAGCCCTATGAATTTTGAGGAGCACTTTATCAGAGGAATGCTTGGAATAGAAGCCTGACTGGACAGGGGTTTGGAACTGGTTCTGGAGCAAGTGCAGGGCAACAAAGATGGTACAGGGATTGCATCACAAGTCCTATGAGGACAGGTTGAAGGACTCGAATATGTACTCCCTGGAGGACAGAAGAGAGAGAGGGGATATGATAGAGACATACAAGTACCTTACGGGGAGGAACAGGATGCAGGAAAATACTATTTTCCAATGAAAAAAGATATTCCCGGACTAGAGGGCATGGGATGAAGTTGGAGGGAGGGCGATTCAGAGGAAATGTGAGGAAGAATTTCTTCACAGAAAGGGTGGTGGACAAGTGGAACACCTTGTCTTAGGAGGTGGTCAGGGCTGAAATGATATAAGAATGCAAGGGATAGACATAAGGGAATCCTGGAGGTCATGGGTAAGGGGCAACAGACTTCTAGAAAACCAAAGTGATCTTACGAGCTCAAATGGGCAGACTGGGTGGGCCATAGGCCCTTATCTGCTGATAGTATCTATGTATATATGTAAGTGTTCTGAGATTTGGGCATGGAAAGCCTTTCCAGGAATTTGGCCGTGTAGACAGACCAGGAGTTACAGAAGTCTGGTGTATCACCACATTTATGCAGCGGTAAGGCCTAAATGCTTTTACAGACCCTTAACAGGCAACCTGTGGAGAGGAAAAGGTGAAAGAGAAGTGATGGGTGCAGTGATTGCATTGGCAGCAGACCTTAGGATAGGTACCACAGCTCCAGTGTCTCTAGTAGGTGTTGCTTGACACCAGTGACAGGAAACCTTAGGATAGGTACCACAGCTCCACCGTCTCTAGGAGGTGTTGCTAGACACCAGTGACAGGAAACCACGGTAGAGGAAAGAAGGAGATTAAGAGGAAAGCGGCAGGAAGTGGAACAATAGATTACAAATGCTAATTTTCAGTTTGTTCATACACAGTTGGCAAAGGTTAGGGTTGCCATCTGCTATTAAGTACCTCCATGTGCAGTCATTAAAATGACAGAAATTAAATAGTGCATTTAGCTTATATTAACTGTATTTTTGTTTTCAAATTTACATTCCACTGAGTACAACGTTCATTCCCTACACTTACTGCAAATGAAACATGTCTAGATCACAGGGTACATGTTTATGAGTGGCGTTTGGCAAGAAATTGCTTCCAAACATTTAGCAGGCAGGACTGACAGGCAGAGCCCTGGTAATAGTGCTGGGTCATGACACTGGAGTTCTTGCTGGTCACGGTTCAGTGGATCTAAGTCATCTGTGCACTGTTTTTTCCAGCAGGGCACTTAGAACTGGATGATGTATTGCTTCAACATTTACAGTCAGAGACTGGCAAGTGAGATAAGGAAACTTGAGGGGGCTCAGCTGCGCACAAACACCCAGCAGGGGGGGAATCTTATACTCCTGCGCAATTTCAATTATCCGGATATAGATTAGAACACACACATAGTGATAGGAAAGGCAAGCATTGAGTTTAGGGACCTAGGGAATGAGTGCTACCTACCTAATATAGCACTCGAGGAAAGGGACCAGGAAAGGAGCAGTGCTGGATTTGATTCCGAGTAATACAGAAGCAGTGGTATTAGACATGCAAGTAGGAAAACAACTAGGGAAGCACAATTACAACCCTATTAGATTCAATATGAGAAGGGATAGGGAGCAGACTAAATCCAAAATGAGAACACTGAACTAGAGATGTAGTGAAGTTAAACTTTGCCGGTGAAGTTGCTGTGAAGTAGACAACATTTACCTTTGTGAAGCTTCGCAGAGTATCCATTGCCCACAGCAGCTTTGACTTTGCTGAAATTCATTTAGTTTCACTGCAAAGTGGGCAAGTTGACCACTTCATGAGTGAATTTCAGCCACTTCGCAGGCAAATTTTGCCCACTTCACCTACAATATCAGTGTCAGTGGCTCAGTAGGTAGCACACCAGCCTCTGAGGCTGGGAGATCAGAGAGCTATGGGTTCAGTTCCCACATCTGGCACTTGGGTTACTATCCCAGTACTGACACTGTAGTGCAGCATGAGAGGGGTGTTGCGCTTCTGAGGTGCCATCTATCAGATGAGATGTTAAACCGAGGTCCCATCTGCCTGGATTGGTGGTAGTTCAGGTGGATGTTAAAGATCTCATGGCACTTATTGAAAAGAGTAGGGGAATTTCCCTGATGTCCTGGCCAAATTTTCTCCATTCACTAAAAATACCACTAACAGCTTAATCAAGTTCAAGGTCAGTTGGCATTCATCTGTATCCCCCTCCCCCGGGTCATGCCTGAAAATATGCAGAATTTGTCTAGTGCACTTGCCCGGTCAAGAAATAAAGTAATCCACATTTTGCAAAGTGTGAATTTTGGAAAACTCACCCATCTCTGTGCTAAATGTTAACACACAAGACCATTGTAAATAATGACCAAGACTGGAAGGGAGCGGTGATTTGGAAATCAGTTTGTGCAAAATGCAGATGGAGTTATGACAGGCATTTTACATAGAAGGCAGCTGAGGTGTATAAAACAAACTAAAAATATGAGCATAAGAACAGCCAGTGTGGATGAGCAGAGTGGCAAACACCACACTCTGTGAGAAAAAGACAGCTTACAGTATTGAAGAAACAGATAATCAAGCGGGTAGGAGTAGATAAGGAATAGCAGAGATTGTGCAAAAAAAAACTAGCAAAAAAGGCTAAACAGGTTTATTTATTTATTTGAAAATTGGTAACTGAGCCGAGGTTCTTTTCCAGGTGTGGCTCAGGGGGAAGGGTTACAGGAGGAAAACAGTGAGACATAATACAGCACATTACATGATGCAGATAATGTATAAGCAGCTTAACAAGAACACTTAACTAGTACCAACGTGGAGCAAGATAAAGTGCAAGTATGTTGTGCAAGCACAAGCACGGGTGGAAAACTGGGATTGGCATCTATGCAGTACAAAGGCAGTCAAAACAGCACACTAGGAACAGTTGTATTGAGGAGACGCAAAAAATCTAAAATATGGAATCACTTTGGGGATCTCCAAGCGGAAACAGGTGCAGATGGGTGGACGGAGGAGATTTGGTTGTCGCCTAAGGGATCCTAACAAGGAGGAATGATGAACTGAAAAAGGGAGCTGGTTCCAGAGTAATGGCAAGTGATGGGGAAAGGCAGATAACATTGCATAAATGTTGCATTTTGAATTATATAAAAATCAGTAATGATATATTCAAAAAGAGAGCCTTCAGTCAAAAGGAAAAACAAGATTTTCTGGTCCCACAAGATTGGCCTTGTTGCCTCATGTTGTTATGTTTGTTAATCATAGTGTTTTTTACTTCTTTTTTTATTCATAAATCTTTATTGATACAGATCCAACATATTCAAAATTTGTGAACAGCAACCCTAATCCCCACCCCCCTTTCCATACCCTTGTGACCAAAGACAAGCTAAATGCCCAGAGTCCTGCCACACAGGTTGGGTGTTTCATACACATTGGGCTGGATATTCAAACTGCGTCATTCTGAGGTGCAAGCCCTTGCACTGCGCAAAATAGTTGCACAGGGGTGTGTCCGAGGCGATATTCAAAGGAGTTGTGCTATTGAGCAACTCCTTTGAATATCACCCCCCGGCCACAGCCACTGTGCATGGCGCAGTGGAACTTGCGCCACCGCAAGTTGTCAGAGTGGAGCATTCAACTTGCGGTGGTGCAAGTACCATTGCGCCATGCACAAAATCCCCATATTTAAAAGGTGACATGCAAATGGGGCCATAATTCATGCAAGGTGCAGGGGGGGCCATTTGCATCTGATTATGGCCCCATTTGTATGCCATTAGCATGTAGGTGCGCCGATCCCCGAGGACTTGCACCTGGTGCCCTGCCAGGCAGCAGCCATCGGAGACCAACGCCCCCTGCAGCCCGATCGCGGGCAAAACAGTGTAGAATCTCCACCACCACCCCCCAGTGGCCCGATCGCAGGCATAGTGTACTCCACCAGCCCGATCGCGGGTAGCAATGTGGCCCCAATGTATCTCTGGTGGTCCAGTGGACCAAAATGCCCGATCGCGGGCAGTGTATAATAAACCCCCTCCTCCGCAGTCATCCCTGGTGGTCCAGTGGACGAAATGCCCGATCTCGGGCAGTAAGTTACTAAACCCCCTCCGAACATAGCCCTGGTGGCTAGCATCACCCCACCCCACCCACCCACAAAGCCCCACCACCCGCTCCCCGGCGGCCGGGCGGGCGGCAGCATCCACCACATTGCTGCCCGCGATCGGGCCACTGGGGGGTGGTGGGGATTTACAGTCGGCTGCCCGCGGTCGAGCTGCAGGGGGCACAGAGAGTGGGTTGGGGGCCAGCCACAGGTGGCAGCTGCCGTGTTGCGCCCTGCAATGCAGCAGCTCACCTGTGGGTGGCCCTCACTTAAGCCTTTTTTTTGGCTCAAAGTTGTGCAGGCGCAGGTTGGGGGTTGCGCCAGATAACTCTGCACAGCCCAGCTGAATATCGGCTGTGCAGTTTATGCATGGTTCCTCCCCCTCCAGTTGAGCATGCATTCATTTGCATTGCGCTGTTGCTCAGCTTGTTTTCAGTGGCGCAACTGCCTCCTGCTGAATATCGCAGAATGGCGCAAGTTCGGACTTGCACAAGCGCAACCCTATTGCACATGGCGCAACCCTTTCGAATATCCGGCCCACTGTGTCCTATGAATTCTAGAGCTGTAATTAAAATACTTTGTGCTGCACATCTGTGGAGGTTTACATCGATTTATGTTCTGTGGCTTATTTTGACCATAATATTGTAAGCATGCAATGGAATTGTTATAAATTTGTAACTACTATACACACTGCACACGTGTAACTTGCTTTCTGAAGGACACATACTTGGAAATAGCCAAAGCAAGTTACAAGTTTGGGATGTGTATACTGTTTTACACGGGGTCCTGTTGCTGTGTAAAACAAGTTATAAGTGGATGGCACATATGGTACTTGGCAACATATGACACAAAATATAGAGGATAATGGCTGGGGATCGGGTGATAACCACGCTGTAATCACCTCAAGTGGTTGCTAGGGCAACATGGTAAACCTCGAGAGCACAGCTCGAGAGGTTTACTGTAGCCCTAGCAACCACGAGAGGTGATTTCAGTGTTGTCACCCGATCCCCAGCCATCATCTTTTATAGTGTATGGTCAAAAAAAACTGTTTGCATTCTATGTGTGAGAATTATGGAACTCTGGTGCATTCTTTTTTGTTATGCCACTGTTTGGAAGTTCTGAAGTGTGGTTAACAACTTTTAAAATTCTAAACAGTGCATAACCAAGCTGTGTGACTGCTGATTATGGTGGTTAACAGGCACTTGCCGTACATTATATTGCTGTTAAATCAGTAGCGGCTCTAGCCACAAATGGTTACCAGGGCACAGCTGAGGCACAACAGATGGCAGCCAGGGCACTAATATATTGTTACTGTGGGGGAGGTTCTGCACCATATGGGGCACCAACTGGGGCACAGCATTTTTTTACCGGGGCATGTGCCCTGGTGGGCCCTGGTGTAGAGCCGCCACTGTGTTAAATGTATGTCACACTGCACACAGGGTCACAACATCAATGCACCAACAAACATACAACTGTGTGATAGCTATGCAAATTAGCATTGAATCATCAGGGACACATATAACCCAACACAGCTTTATAGCATGGTGCTGGATCTGTAGCTTGGTGTTGGGTCAGGAGCATGGTGGGACCAATCAGTTTTTATGACTGTGGGCAGAGCCTACAGGAGTATTGCACATACGAAAGGAGCGATGTCATGTTTTCTGACCGTGGAACTGATTGAAGGTGTAAATAGTCTCTTCCGCCTTACCCTCCTCCAAACAATGTTTTCCGCCCTCAAATAAATACGCTTTCATGTTAGTCAATGGTTGCAGGTATTATTTTCTTTCTTAAATGGGTGGTACAAGAACTAGAACCTGAGTAGTGGGAGGCAGCATTAGGGTGTTTTTTGGAGTAAGAGCCACCTCTGCCTCCACCCCAGACTTTTTTCTGATTCATGTGGGGGGGCATGAGATAGCTCTAGCATGCTGTAACAAGATACACTAGTTTGGGACATGCATTGGAGAACAGTACAGAACAAAACAGAAGATATTGTATGCCTTCAAATTGACGTAAAAATCCTTTGGAACAAATGATTATCAGAGCCACCTGGGGCCTCAGACGGAGACCTAGACACACAGTCTAATTTACAGTAAGAGCCACATGTTTTCTTGAACATCTAGCAAGAGATGTAGGTTTTTAGTTTTAGTTTTCAGTACTGTTACAAGAGAATTTATTTACTTGAATAAAGGTCAATGTTAACAAATAAATTCTACCTTAAGTTAGATTTGGTCTAATTCAATCAAATGTGATTTTAAAAGCTATTCTGATCAGAGCTGACATAAAAAAAAATTAAATATTTTTTTTTCTCATGGACACTCGAAATAGGATGTCAGCTTTCACTCCATTAAACCTGTTTTTCTATTTTTATGTTGCTTGCACGCATGTGCAAGAAACATAGTGCCATCATGGGAGATTTCGGAGGTGTGTCACCTCCTCCTCCAATTCAGTCAGTGTGCTAGCAGGCGCGGCCCCTGTAAGCCAATGCATTTTGGAGCTGTGTATGACACGCTCCAAAGGGCAGTGGCATACAGTTGAAAGGGGGAGCTACGCTTCAGTGAGCACTGATAAGATATCGGCTACTTACGCGCAGCTCCCCCCCCCGCAGGCATGCGCGCCCCGGCACGCACTGTATAGCCGACGGGGTGCCCAATCCCCATCGGCTGAGCTGCATCCCTGCCCCCAGTAGTAGGTGCCATGCTGGGAGCCCACCCCAGTGTGGCAAGCAGTCCTTTTGCCGATGGGGGTGCCCAATCCCCCGTCGGCTGAACGATCCCCCGTCCTTGTGCCACGCTGGGAGCCCACCCTAGCGTGGCAATCACTTCCATGGCCGATGGGGTGCCCAATCCCCCGTCAGCTGAACGCCCCTTCCAACGTCCTTGTGCCACACTGGGAGCCCACCCCAGTGTGGCAAACGGTCCGACGACGCTCTTTTTTAACCTGTAAAACAAAACGTCTCGGCGCCGCCTCCCAACCCCCACAACCCGCACCCACCCACTACACACCCAGCTTCCCCACCCCTCACCCCATACTTACCTCTGGACTCTCCGACAATCTTCGGTGGACCAGGAACACGCCTGCAATCTTCAAAGCCGACCGCTAACTGAGGAAATGCCGTAAGCTGTATAATGGGCTAGATAGGAGGGTTCAAGTTTGTTTATCTCAGGCATTTTGAATTTTACGACCAAATTTTCAACATGGTTTTAGACTTTTTCATGAATGATGTCACTGTCATGGCATTATTCGGTTCAAGGGTGATTTCGCGCAGTGACTGTGAAATCACCCTTTGGGCCTGAATACCACCATGACAGTGACATCATTCATGAGAAGGGGTCCCAGAAATCCCATGTTGAAAATTTGGTGCCAAAATTCAAAAAAATGACTGTTTTACGAGCGTATGCTATGAGTTCCTACGTAGGCTCGTAAGTTCGCGAAATTTCAATATTTTCTACTTCAGATTTTCAACATTGCCATTTTATCACACCTTCTTATGAGTAGTATAGCTGTCATTTTTCACATCTCACCTAAAATGTGTTTCCTACTACGTAGCAGAATGGCACAGTCGGTGTGCAAACTCAATGTATGGGACACATTAACAAAATCACAGTGACACTGTTCATGAGCAGAGGTCTTAAAATGGCTATGTTGAAAATTTGGTGAAAAATTCCTAAAAATGACTGTTTTTTATAGCCGCTATGCAGTTCCTACGCACGCTCGTAAGTTTGCAAATTTTCAATATTTGCACTCCAATGACTTCCAAATACCTAAACAGCACATAGAAGCAAGCAACATTCGGCATTGACAAATGCTTGTTTTATAGCATCTTGCTAAGGCAATCTTCCAAGAATGCAATCTGTCACGGGGGGTGAAATTTTTTTAATCATGAAGCATTGATGTTAGCAGTGCATTTAGAAATACAATTTTTAATTGTCTTTACACTAAAACATGCAGTTTCATGTCAGGGCACATTTTTGGGGGGGTTCAAATTATTTTAAACATGGGCACAATACTTGGTAAATACAAACTTTGATGATAAAGTGTATTTTTTCTTTCAAGTTTGAGAAGTATATGTTATAAACAAGTATAACCATGTTGTAAATGGTTAAATATCTTCTGTTCTGTTCTGTACTGTTGTCCACTGCACAGGTATGTCTGTGAGCTGCCTAACTGGGGTTTCTGTATGACAAGGGCCATGTTGTAAATGGTTAAGTAGGCAGTGGTTTGAGGCTCTGAGTTACAAACCTGGAGATCTGGATTTGACTCCCACAGCCCCCACTTGCATACTCTGTGACCCTACACAAGCTTAGTGTGTCTCTCCTGGTTAAAAAAAAAAAGAAAAAGGTGCCTAGAATTATTTTTTTAATATAGTTGAGTTTATATGTGGGGTATGATGTTTTGAATGTGGCAATAGGATTTAGCATGTGCACTGCTTTAAAATCATTTCACAGTATTTTATACTTTCTTAAAAAGATACTTCACATTTGTGTGGGGGCTGTAGGATTCAAACCTAGATCTCCAGATTTGCAGAGAAGAGCCTTAAACCACTGTGCTATACTGCCTCCCTAGTTATGGGAGTCATCTGTTTAATGGTTCATGGTCTTGGTGTAGTAAGCATACTAACATACGAATGTTGTCACACTGGCATTGGCAGTGGCGCAGCTAGAGACACATAGTGCTGTGATTTTGTTAATGTGTCCCAAAAGGTGATTTTGCACAGCGAGCACGCCATTGTGTGCCACGGCTGCGGAAACACGTTTTGGACAGACTGTGAAAAATGGCAGCTGGACTGTTGATAGGGAGGTGTGCACAAATGCCAGTGGTGAAAATGTGGCATGAAAATGTTGCAGATTGATGAATTTACAAGGGTGCATGGAAACTGCGCAATGCACGCTTGCAACACAGTCACTGTATGGACTTTCGGCACCAAATTTTCAACATAGGCATTTTAGGACCTCTGCTCATGAATAGAGTCACCGTCATTTCCAAAAACTGTCCCAAAAACTGATTTCAAGACAGCGACCATGCGATTTCCCCACGCCTCGGACGGTGAACACACACATTTCAGCCAGCTGTACGGTTCATAAGGAGGTATGGAAAAATGTCAGGGTTGAACAACTGGAGTGAAACTATTGCAAATTCACAAAGTCAGAAGTGTGCATGCAAACTGCGCAACACACACTCATAAAACACTCATTTGATTTACTTTTGTCCCCAAATTTTCAACATAGGCATTTTAGGATATTTGCTAATGAACAGTGTCACTGCCATTTTCATAATATGTCTCGAACACAGACTTTCCACAGCGACTGCACTGTTCTGCGCCAGAACTGCAAAAACAGATTTTAGTCAGGATGGGAAAAATGACAGCTGTACTGTTCATTAGCAGGTGCAGAACAATGGCAATGTTGAAAATCTGGAGTGAAAATATTACAAGTTTGCAAACTTACGAGGGTGCGTGCAAACTACACAATGCATGCTCGTAACACAGTCATTTTATGGAGTATTGTCACCAAATTTTCAACACAGGCATTTTAGGACCTCTGCTCGTGAACAGTGTCACTGTCATTTTCATAATGTGTCCCGAACACTGATTTCTCACAGCGACTGCACTATTTTTCGCTGGAAGGCAAAAACACATTTCAGCCAGGGTGTGAAAAATGACAGCTATATGGTTCACAAGAAGGTGTGATAAAATGCCAGTGTTGAGAATCTGGCATGAAAATATTGTAAACTTATGAGCGTGCATAGCAACTGCGCAACACACACTCGTAAAACAGTCATTTTTTTTTATTTTTCCCACCAAATTTGCAACATAGGCTTTTCAAGAGTCCCCCTTAGGAACAGTGGCACTGTCATTTCATTACTGTGTCCCAAAAGGTGATTCCATGCAGTGACTGCAAAATCACCTTTCGGGACCGAACAACACTATGACAGTGCAAGAATTCATGAGGAGGGTCCCAAAAACCCCATGTTGAAAATTTTGAGCCAAAATTCCCAAATGTGCCTGAGATACGCAGCAAAGTTTAAAAACCCTGTGTATTCCATTATATGGCTTACCGGCATTTCCTCAGTTTGTGGTCAGCTTTGAAGAGTGCAGACATGTTCCCGGTCCACCGAAGACAGTGTCAGTGGCTCAGTAGGTAGCACACTCACCTCTGAGGCTGGGAGATCAGAGGGCTGTAGGTTTAGTTCCTACATCTGGCACTTGGGTTAATATTCCAATACTGACACTGCAGTGCAGCATGAGAGGGGTGCTGCACTTCTGAGATGCTGTCTTTCGGATGAGATGTTAACAGAGGCCCCATCTGCCTGGATTGGTGGTAGTTCAGGTGGATGTTAAAGATCCCATGGCATGTATCAAAAAGAGTAGGGGATTTTCTTATTAACAGAAATACTAGAAGCATAAACAACAAGCAACAGGAACAAACAAAATAAGAAAAAATTGAAAAATACATTCAAGAAATCACAATTCATGTTACAGGGAAATCTGAGTCAGTTATCCACAGCATACATTTCCATAATTCTAACAGAGTTCTAGCGGGTGTAGACTGTAAGTCTGAAACATAAACAGATTTCAAATCAGAGACAACTTTTTGTAGTAGGACACGATGAGGTAAATCCAGTTGTTGTAAGGTAAAGAGACAGTGAGCAGTCCAAATATGCCATTGAGAACAGTAAAAACAATATTTAAAGAATCAATGTTCCACTTTTTCCATGCCTGAGAAAATGAACCATACATTAAAACCTCATAAGACACAAAAGCAAATGCAGGTTCTCGCCATTGGGTGGCCAAATAAGACCAAAACTCCTTAATGTAAGAGCAAACTGGAACAGTGCAAACATTAGAAAGTAAATGCTTATACAAGGCCTTTCTATTCAAGGTCATAATTGTAGAGCTCAATACATGCCACTGTTTTAGGTGCAGAAAGGATTCCCTAACATAACACAGTCTCGAAGGGATCTGTTTTAGCACTTTAAGAGAGTTTGTTTCCCAAAGGCCAAACCACGGGTTACAGGTGTCACAAAACCATGATTCCCACCCCTTGTCACAATTTATCAAAAGAGGTTTAATGTTGGACATAAAAAAAATACTATTATAAAAAACAAGGGATTGACCATATAGAGACCACCCTCCGAAAACGGCAAGTTTGTTAAATTGCGCTAAATAGGGTTGAGGCGACTGCCCCATAAGTGCTTGAAAAAATATACTCAATAATCTGGTCTCAAAGCTCCGCGGAGGGGGGAAAACATATGCTAAAAAAAGGAAAACAGGAAGCAAATAAGTTTTAATCATATACACCCTTTTCTTCTTCTTCTGCATTGTCCACCTGTTCCATAAAGTAACCTTAGACTGTGCCAAATCAAGTTTAGGACTCCAATTAATAATATCCAAAGAACCATCCCCAAACAAAATACCCCAAATTTTAATAGGGTCCAACGTTATTCTAATGTCTGAAACTAAAGTGTGTCACGAACCACAAGAACCCAATTGTCTACCCACACATTTATTCAAGTTTAGGGCAGCTCCAGAAAGGGACCCAAAAGCCCAAAAGTGCTGGACAGCTTCAGTAATTGAAAAGGTGCCTGCAACAACTAAACTCATATCATCTGCATAGGCCATTACATTGTGTGGACTAGACTACAATGGAGTAGAAAGCGGAACAATAGATCAGGACGTACAGTATTAATGGAGCGCAGTAAGGGGTCTAAAAAAATATGTATAAAATAGGGCTAAGTGGACGGCCTTGTCTAGCCCCCCTTTTCAGTGGTATTATAGGTCCTTTCCAACCATTCACCATAGGGACTGTCATGGCTGATCGATATAATAACTGTATCTAAGAAATTGTCCTAGCAGGGATTTTATAATGACGTAAGGTAAGCCATCAAAAGTCATGATTGACCGAATCAATGGCCTGCTTCTGGTCCAAGGAGATCAGGAAGCCATTCAGCAGGTCATGATTGCCACGTTCAACTATTTCCCGTAATAAAATTACATGATCAGAAATACTCCTCCCCGGAATGTTACTAAACTGAGAATTAGAGATTACAAGGGGGGCAATTTTCAGCAAACGGAGTGAAATAATTTTCGCCAACATTTTTAAGTCAGTGTTTAAAAGGCTAAGGGACCTCCAACTGTGTAACAATCGCCTCTCCCCCTTTTTGTAAATATAAAACAGACTACCCATATTCAAATCAAATGGTACAGCATCCTGCCGAAAAACATAATTAAACATCGCTGTCAATTCGCCACCTAGGTCAACATCCAATAACTTGTACAGTTCATTGGAGAGACCATCTAAGCCCGGAGCTACCCCTGGTCTCAAAGCACGAATTGCATCTCCCACTTCTTGAATCTGTATATCACTAGAAACAAAATCAAGAATTGTTTGCAGAACATCAGGGATGTCCAAGTGAGAGAGATAGGTAAAAGTTCCTGCTACCTGTGAGGTAATGGGACCAAATAATTTTGTGGTATATTCAGCCACATATCTCTGGATATCTAAGGAATCAGTTAGTGCTGTCATATTCCCATCAAGGAGGGACCCACCCATTTAGAAATGCTGTCAAATGGGCAGACAGCATGATAGGAACCCGAAAGTCCAAATTGTTGTTGTTGTAACAAGGAAAACTGTTTGGAATGAAACATATTAAGCTCCTGTTTAAGCTGAGTAATTTGAGCAGTAAAATTATGACCAGTAGTATAAGATAATGTAAGGAGTTTTTGTAATTGACAGCACTTCCTTTGGTAGTCAAAATATTGATCATTGTGAGGTTGTTGACTAAAATGTCTCAACAAATGCCACAAGTCTGATTTCCTGGCTTGAAAAAATATTTTAAGCCATGTTATCAACTGGAAATCCTTCAATAATGCAGAATTCAGTTTCCATGAACCTGGACCAAAATGCCTCGTATGGGTATCACCAAGGGTAACAGTTAAAAGATTATGATCTGAAAAAGCTGCAACCTGAACAGTAGCAGCAGAGAGTGGCAAGTGACCGGATACAAAAAAAAAAATTAATACGGGTAGCCAGAGTGCCTTTATGAAAGGTGGGGGTATGTGTATTAGTTATCTGAAGATAGGCATCCTTCAATTTTGCAGACTGCAACATTTGTTTCAGAAAATTAGTATCATAAAACAATTTATTTGTCTTAGTGGAGTGTGATTTATCTTTGAGGGACAAGCCACAATTGAAATCTCCTCCAAAAACAACATACTGGGAGGTGTACAGATAAGGGCGAGCAAGCTTCAATAGATCAATCCTAAGTGATTTGGATTGAGGCACATAAATATTAACAATCCTGTATAAAACACCAGAAATACTGACATCCAAAAGTAACAGCCTGCCTGGGTATAAATCGAGTACTTTAAGAACAGAAACATCAGGTAAATTAAACAAAATCCCCACACCAGAACACATCTCCTGGCCAAAGGACCAATAGGATAGGCCAGGAAACCAAGCCCGTTGTGCTGTAGATATTTCAGAAAGAGAATGAAACCTCACATCCCGTAGCAAGATCACCCCAAAAGTAAGGCAAGATAAAAAGGAAAAAACTGAATCCCTCTTGGGCTGTTGTTTAATACTGTTAACATTCACAGTAAGTATGGAAAATGAGGCAGCCATAGGATTTGGGCAAAGAAAAGAAAGCAGCTAGAAGGCAAAATAAAAAAACTTTCACCTAGGTTTACCCCTCCTAGACACACTGTCCTTATGTTTAACCTTGGCCTTAGCTTTCCGTTTTTGTGACCCCGGATTATCAAGGGGGACCTCTGTATCCGTAGTCAATTCTGGATGAGAGGAAAGTACAGAGAAAGAGCCAGAATCTGTGTTTCCCAAGGGGTCACGTAATAAGTCAAACTTATTGGCCAAAGGGATACCATCCACCTTCAGTGCCTTAGGAAAAGGAGACCCCAATTTCCGAGAGCCCCTCGTAACTCTAGTATGAGAGACAAAGGATTCTGGGGGGGGGGTCATAGTACCTGCAGGAAGAGCTGGGGAAACAACAGTTGACAGGGGAACCTCGCCAGAACAACTAGGCAAAACAGAGGGAGAGGGAGGGGGGTCCAGAGCAGGAACAACTATATCAGTGTGCAGGACAGTTGGGGGTACTGGCATATCAGCAGGGGGAGCAGCTGAAAAAGGGGGATGCATGAGAAGAGCCTCCGAAGGCTGTTCACTCTGAGGAACAAAGGAGAAACCACGAATCTTGGAATGTTGTGCCACAGTGATAAGAAGTCTCTGTTCCTCCCCATCAGCCACCGTTGGAGAGTGATGTGCTGCGCAAGTGCATTGTTGGAATGTGTGACCAGTTTCTTCGCAAAGAACACACTTAGGCTCTTCCACACATTGAGAACCAGCATGGCCAAGTTCACCACAAACAGAGCATTTTACAACATCACAAATACTACTAATGTGGCTAACAGAACCACATCTGTAACATGCCTTCGGCTGACCAGGATAGAAGAGAACTCCCCTATCCCTGCCTAACATAAAACTATTGGGTAAATGTTGCACCCCTACATCAGTCGTCCTAAGCAGCACTCTTACTTTCCAACCCCCATCCACAAATTTTCGAAATCAAAAATAGCCTCAAGATCATTAAGCATAGTACAACTTTGTTTTAACCATACCATAATGTCATTTAAACTAACCCCTTCATTGTGAAACAGAATAGTGAAATTTTTATGAGCAGGCTTAGTTAAAGGAACTGCACTAAATGGGGCCCATAATGGTAAAGTTTTCAATTCATGAAATTTAGTCCAACACTTCTCCAAACTTGACATAGTTTTAAAGCCGATATCAAATTGTGTTTCATTGGAGACATGGAGTAAAGCATGAATCTCGTAAGCAGCAAATCCCATCGAGTCCTTAAGGAGAGTTCTACCCACAAAGATCCGATCAGGTAGTTCAGCATACCGCCCAAGTACTGCAGTCGGACCGCGTTATGTCATTTAGCCTGATGTATAGGCACTGTAAAACAAGAGGCATAAGTTCTAGGAGCAGCAGAGCGTGAAAAGGCAGCTTGTCTAGCGGGCGGTAGTCATGACCCAGGGTCCCGGGGTCACAAATCAGGAGGAGTCGTGGTCATCAACTGGGAGGGCTCTTCAAGCGGTGCAACAACCGGGATATTCAAGACCGGGTGCTGAGTAAGTTGCAGTTCAGGAGGGAGAGAGGGTTCTAGGGGCCACGGTGAGGCAGGCGAACGTGGGTCAGGAAAAAAAACAGTCTTAGCAGGTCCCATGAAAGTCCGTATTGGCGAGGGACCGGAGCACCAAGTTCCAGCAACAGGATCTCTTTCCCAACCCACTGCACTGAGGGCTGAGTCTACCAACCAATCTGGATTCAGTTTACCGGTTGTAGGTGAAGGGGTTCGTCATAGCCCCAGCTCAAAGACAGCCGGTAACGCCATCCCGGGCGAAACCCCATCATCAGCAGAGACAGACTGTGACATTGCAGGTCGGACAGGCAAGGAATGAGGAAGTGTCAAATCGCTGTCAGAAGCGTCAGTGGGTAAGGAAACTGTGGTCTTACACTGTGAGTCAGCAGGAAGGTCTTCAAAAGGCACAGTAGCAGTTTGTTTCAGAGCAAGTAGTTCAGCTTTCTTCGCTAAATAACGTTGTTCTTCCAGTACAAGCAATGCATCTACAGCAGCCACATCAGTAGGTACAGAAACAGGTAGATCCACAGAAGTAATCTCAGGAGAAAGGTTTGCAGCATTAGCAGCTCTGTTAGAAAGCATGGTGTTACCTTGTAAGTTGAGATTCACAGGAGAAAAAGTAGATTGTTCCAAATCCAATGGCAAATTGAGTGAATTCTCAGTAGTAGCAGGAACGTCCTTAGGCAATATGGTCTCTTGCAATACAGAGACAGGAGAGGAGACTGACTCCCCTGCCTCCAACACCTCCCTGTCCTCCATAGCTCCTCCACAAACGGCCATCTTGGCAGAATGCCAGGATGTAAGGGAACCCTCCCACAAAGTAGGTGAATTCCCCGGTGTCCTGGCCAAATCTCCCTCATTCACTAAAAAATACCACCAACAGCTTAATCTGATTCAAGTTCAGTTGGCATTCATCTGTATCCCCTTCCCCAGGTCATGCCTGAAAATAGGCAGGATTTGTCTAGTGCATTTACCCGGTCAACAAAAACTAATAAAAAAAATAAAGATCATCACGCCAGACTCCACAGGTAAGTATGGGGTACGGGGGGTGTGTGGAGGCAGGGTGTGCAGAGGGTTTGTGCGGGTGGGGGCAGGAAGACTACGAGGGACCGTTGAGGGATTTTGTTGATTCCACTGAGGTACTTAAACGTTTCTATCATGCCCCCCTTTTCCTCAAGGGTATACATATTAAGCTCTTTTAGTCTCTCCTCGTATTGCTTCTCTTGCTGACCCTGCACCATTCTAGTTGCCCTCCTCTGGACTGCCTCTATCCTGTCTATGTCCTTGCGGAGATGGGGTCTCCAGAACTGGATGCAGTACTCCAGATGGGGTCTCACCAACTGTCTGTACAGAGGGATAACATCTTCCTGTTTTCTGCTGGTGATGCCTCTCCCTATGCATCCCAGTATACCCCCAAGCTCTCCCTACTGCCTTCTCACAATGCTTGCTAACCTTAAGGTCATCTGATATGATTACCCCCAGGTCCCTTTCCTTTTTTGTTACTACCTCCCCCCCGTGTAATCTTCCCCTGGGTTTTTGTTTCCCCGGTGCATTATTTTGCACTTCTTTGCATTGAATCCTAGCTGCCATACTTCCGACCATTCCTCCAACCTTGCCAAGTTCCTTCTCACCCTTTCCACGCCTCCCTGTGTATCAACCCTGTTGCAGATCTTTGAGTCATCTGCAAAGAGGCATACTTTTCCTTCCAGTCCCTCTGCAATGTCACTTATAAAGACATTAAAAAGGACTGAACCTAGTACTGAACCCTGTGGTACCCCACTAGTAACCCCTCTTTCTTCAGAGTGGACTCCATTTACAATTACCTTCTGTGTGCTGTTGTCCAGCCAATGTTTTACCCAGGCTACCACCCTGGGACCCACTCCCAGGCTGGTTAATTTAACTATTAATCTTCTGTGTGGGACTGTGTCAAATGCCTTGCTAAAGTCTGGGTAGGCCATGTCCACAGCACCTCCCTGGTCTACTACTTTCATAACCCAGTCAAAGAAATCAATTAGATTCATCTGACATGACCTTCCCGCTGTGAACCCATGCTGCCTTGGGTCCTGTGCCCCACTGGCTTCTAGGTATTCAACAATTCTTTCCTTCAGAAGTGATTCCATCACTTTCCCTACTACAGAGGTCAAACTGACAGGTCTGTAGTTTCCTGCCTCTGTCTTGGTCCCACTTTTGTGAAGGGGAATCACATCTGCCTTCCTCCAGTCATCGGATACCACACCATCCTCCCATGATTTGTTAAAAAGGGTAGTCAGTGGTTTCACTAGTTCTCTCCTTAATTCTTTTAGAATTCTGGGGTGAATTCCATCTGGCCCCATTGCTTTGTCCGCCTTCAGTTTTAGGAGTTCTTTCAGAACCCTTTCTTCTGTGAAAGGACTGGGATCACTTCTATCCAAAGTGCTTCTGTTAATTGGATTAGGTACCCTCTTCTTGTGAATACTGAGCAGAAATATTCGCTCAGTATCCCTGCTTTTTCACTATCCCCCTCTGCCCACCCACCGTTCATTCTATTCAGCTTCACTATCCCTCCCTTTGTCTTTCTACTCTCCCTGATGTACCTATAAAAGGTTTTATCCCCCTTCTTAACTGAGTTGGCTATCCTTTCCTCAATTTGGGCCTTTGCTATTCTGACTTCCCTCCCTGTTTCCTTCCGCCTTAACTGGTACAGCTCTCTGTCCTGTTCCTTCTGTGTTTCCTTATACTTCCTGAATGCTGTCTTTTTCTCCCTGACTTTCCCCGCCACCTCTTTTTAGAACCATAGTGGCTTTTTCTTTCATTTTGATTTGTTTATTTGCTTCACACAAAGGCTTGTTGCCTCTGTGATGGCGCTTTTTCTTTTTCTTTTTTTGTTCTTACATTTTTGAATACATTTATGTACGGGACTCGATCTACCATCTTTACTGGAACTCTCATTCAGAGGCACAAAATCAGTCCTAATCCTAGCCAGCCCCTCTCATTTCTTATAAATTTCTGCATTTATTTGGGGTGTAGTACTGGTTTATGACCTGTATCAAATCAGTTATCAGTGTCCAGTGCAACCCCCCAACCCGATGTTGAAAAAAAGCCTGTAATTTCTTAAAAAATATACTTTCTTACATTCTTGTCACTCCATGATTTTCAAAATGGGGTTTGTTAGTTTTCAGATGCCAGATGACATTTGAAAGGCGCCCTTCCACCAATGGCAAGGTGAAACCCATGGATGGGCGCTGCTCCAATTGCCCCATCCAGAGGAGGAACCTCACAGGAAGGGGCCTCCGGCGAGGGGTTGGCTAGGATTAGGACTGATTTTGTGCCTCCGAATGAGAGTTCCAGTGAAGATGGTAGATCGAGTCCCGATCACAAATATATTCAAAATGTAAGAAAAAAAAAGTGCTGTGTCAGCACGTGGTCTGAAAACAAAAAAATTTCATTTTAGATGTATGCTGAAAATAGAAAATAGAGTTAGAATCAACGTTTCGGCCATAGATCTACTTCAGGAATCATCAAAGTTAGTAGACAGTAACTTTACTTTTCATATTTTAGATGATTCCTGAAGAAGACCTGTGATAGAAGTGTCAATTCTAACTCTAGTTTCCATTTTCAGCATGCATTTAATATTACCATGTTGTTTTGTTTTTATTAATTTATTGAAGGAGGGAGGCCCCGATTTCAGCAGCGAGGCTTGAGCAGTCCAAGTGCAGGCAGGCCATTAACACCAGGCTGCTAAATCAGGTCCACTACAGAAGTGATAGAAAATAGCATGAACAAGTAGCATTTTAAAGTTTTGCCAGACAGAATGTAGTCCATTTAAATGATATGCTGAAATAATATCAAACCCATGCAAATCATTGTAGTTGTCCAGACTGAGTCTTAGTTTCACAGAGCAGAACCAGAGACTGTGGTTCCAGTCCAGTGCCAGCATGGGGGATTAAATACCAGCTCACAGCCAGCTGCTAAGCAGAAGAATGGTGATGAGTAACAAAGTCTGCGCTCCAGGCATACGGCAGTGATGTTTTTGTGTGTAAGTGATAACCCTATTGGTTTGGGCCAGGAGGTGATGCACTGCCCCAGCATACTCCAGAGACTGTGAATCCAGGCAGGGGTATAATCCAGCAGTGGCCTGGATCACGTGGGCTCCCAAACACCTGTAAAGCAGTCTCTTACCTTCCTCTACCCAGTTCCCCAACAATCCACCCCCCGGCTGATGCTACCACGTGTCCCACTTAGCAGTTATGTACATTTTAATAATGTCTCCACTAGGGCATCCCCAAAGCTAGTGTACTGTGCACCCAATGGAATTCTGTTAGGTCAGGGGCAGTGTTGCCCCACAGACAGCCCACTAGATCTTTAATGGAGCTGCAGGACATTATGGTGCATATGGTACCTCTCCACAAGAGGTGCCTAACAGTAACAAAGTCCATGTCCACCACCAGGGAACAAGACCAGAAGGAGAACAGAGTGGCTAGGGTAAGGTGCCCCTGCATCCACCACATTTAGCTCTCATTTTTCTGTAAACAAGTGCCGGTGTGCTGGTAGTTCCCATTGGGGAACAGTATATAATGGATGTAGTTCTATGTTCAGAACATGTTACTATAGAAAAATGTTTGGTAGGGCTTCCATTAGGAAACAGTGACCACAGGTCTGTAAACTTTCAAATCAAATATGATTTTATACCACAAAATGGATGCACTGAAAAGTCTGAAACATGCTTATTTAGGAAAGCAAACATTAAACACATTAAATCAAGATTGCAAAATACTAACTGGGATAACCTATTAAAAAATAAATCACTAAAGGAAATGTGGCAGATTATAAAGTCTATCATACTGCAAATAGCAAATGAATGTATCCGCAAGATAAAAAAATACAAAGAAAAATATAAAAATGGCTGAACAGAAAGACTGAAAAATCTCATTAAAAAATATACAAATGGCAACATTTGTTAAGTGCAAGTGCCTCCCTTGAAGCTTTAAAACAGTTCAGAAAACTTATAAGAAGGAAATAAGAAAGGCAAAAAGGGATATGGAACTGAAACTGGCACACAGGACAAAAAAAAAAGAAAATTACAAGGAGTTCTTTGTCTACACAAACTCCTTGAAAAACCCTCAAAGTCAAGTAGGACCAATAATACATGATACCAAAACAATAAAAGATAATGCAGAAAAGGCCAAGGTTTTTAATAACTATTTTTGTGAGATCCATAGGAAAAGCACTAAACAAACTGTAAAGAAAACAGACTATAAGGAAGAAAAAATAAATATCACAGAAGAAGAAATTTTGAATAAAATAAAACAGCTGAAGTCGAATTCCTCACCAGGGCCTGATAAAATCTCTGCAAGGATGTTGCTAATGATGTCTGAATTTATAACATCACCGCTAAAAACATTGTTTGAAAAATCCATAAATACAGTTCAATGTGCTTACGCAACTTTGTGTGACTTAGATACTTTGTGGCTGTTGGCCTCTCTATCCATGGGATATACCACCCTATAGGAGGTATGACAGCGAGAACCCTAGAGGAGGGTTCCACCCCATAGGTGCCGCGGGAATGATTCCCTTGGCTAAAGGTAGCTTGGAAAGAAGCCCAAAAAGAATACCCAGAAGGGTATCATGCATCGAAGAGGCAGGAAAGCAGAATATATCAAGACCAGAAAGTAATGTGATAGACATAGATGGGAAGGACAGGAGAAGAACAAGATATAATGAGGACAATGAACAAAAGGAAATCTGACAAGATGCAGAAGGGCTGACTTCCTAAGGAGAGTGGGAACAGCCAGGGCCACCATCCAACTCCATCTAACAGCAGAACCTAACTACGGAACCTGTGAAAGCACTAACCCTGACTAATATTATGACCATTGGCACGGAGGAGAGGAAAAACTCCCTCTTTGAGGAGGAAACCTCTGGGGATACAAGGCCTACGTCACCTTCCCTCCAGGCTGAAGGGCATTTTGGTTAGTGATGGCTCAGCTACTGCAGTTTAGAGTTGATACTGAGGAAAGAGGAAAAGATTCCAATTTAGAAGAAGCTCTCGCTCTGTCTTTCTAACAGGAATGCTGTTGAGGGTTGTGAGTGACGTCTCTGCAACTAGATGCCTAAAAGTAGAGAAGGAGAGAAAAGACAGCCAAAGCACTCAGCCAGCCTAAACAAGCCTATGAAACAGACCAGGAGATTCAGAGGTGGTCTTGATGGAGAAAAGCATAGATGGTGCCTCTGAACCCACTCTGGCAGCAAAAAGGGCCCTGATGATGACAGTCCCACCCTTCGCAACTTGAAGTCATAAATTCTACATCCAGAGGTGTCACTGAAATGAGGAATGACTGAAGGTCCACCCGGAGCAAAGACATTCTAACGATGGGCCAGGGAGAAGGACCCTGCTAGAGCTTTGAATGCTTTAGATGTGGACTTAGTAGGTGCGGAGTGAGACTGTCAGCTACAGACTAGCCCTGAGCCATGGAGCAATGGACATGAAAAGCATGTCTCTGAGTGGAGAGCAGGTCGAGTCGAGGTAGCATAGGACCCATATGAAGGGCAAGCTTGATTAGGCGATGTGAATGAGTAGACCTACTGAGAGGTCGGATTGAGTGAAGAAAACTTTAACGAGGGTCCTGAGAAGGCAGGTCACAGTAGCAACCATGGGAGTGCATGACAACCGGGTCTACTGAGAAGACAAATCAGGAAAGGAGCGAGCTTGATGAAGGTAGGAACAAGAGTGACTGGGTGAAGCCTGCAGCCAACGGGGAGGTATGAAGTACCAGGAGTGATGAGATAGGAGCTACAAAGTCAGAAATGGATGAGAAGAGGATCGAGAGGAATATACAAGGTTCACTGACAGAGAAAAGCTTAGAAAGATGGTATGAACTGCAAAATAGGAACGAAGGATGCGAGGGGGAGAGATGAGGATGGACAGACAAAGCCTACAGCCTACGATGAGTGGAGAAGTTGATGCGGGGGGACAGAATAGTCGAGAAGAAATGAACGATAAATGATGGTGGATTGAAAGCCAAGAAGGAATGAATGATTTAAGGTGAGGTATGAAATGGACGATGTATGATGATGAAATGAAGCCTGGAAGGCCGGTATGGTGAAGGTGAAATATGAAATGGACAATGTATGGTAATGGAGTGAAAACTTGATAGCCAGTATGGGTAAGAAGATGTATGAAATGGATGATGTATGATAATGGAGTGAAAGCCTTGAAGGTCAATATGGTTAAGGGCAGGTAAGATGGCAAGTAGGGTATAGGAAAGATGAGGTTCGATAAAGATGAAGATTTGAGAGGGAGTGGAGGATATACGAGTTGAGAGGTCCAGAATGTAAGCTAGGGTAAGAGAGGGATATGAATAGGTAGGGTGATAGCAGGATAGGGAAACACTCCCCAAAAGAAAGCACAAGAAAAGCATGAGCAGGGTAAAAGAAATGATACAACACCAGCAGTAAGGGGATGGAAACGAAGGCTGACCATAGCGTCCAAATGACATACCTGGACTGACTCCAGCGGAAGGTGGTAAAGCCAGAAGTGAAACTCTGTCCACCACTGGTGGATAGTCAGAAACGGGGAAGCCAGGTACAGTCAGCCAGAGGATGGAACTGGCCAAAGCAGAGAGGGAGTGGGAAATGAGGGCCATCAGGAACCCCTAAGGTGAAACAAGATGCAAAGAAGAAGGACTCTGAAGAGGCAAGAGACCCAGGGAAAAGGTAGGAGGAGTGGCGCCTCCGGCCGCAACAAAGAAATGAATACTGGAACAGTCTAGGAGGAGTGGCCTTTTAAGATCTGATGGGGGAGTGACGTTGTTGCTCCGCCCACTGAACCACAGGCATTGCCTTTGCAAGTATAATTCTGCATGTCTGGAAAACTGCTCATGTTGTCCCCAATTTTAAAAAAGGAGAAGCAAATTGAATACAAAACTACATGCCCACAAGTCTAACCAGCATGATTTGTAAAATGCTTGAGAGCACCATAAAAGACAGACTAACTCCTATTATGGAGAATTATGGCAGTGATCAACATAGATTTTGTAAAGGTAGAATTTGCATTACCAACATACTCTGTTTCTATGAGAGGGTCAGTAATGCACTTGATAAAAACATACCATGTGACATTGTGTTTCTGGATTTTGCAAAGGCATTTGACCTTACACCCCACTGGTCCATTATTGAAAAATTTGAAAAAATGGAGATCAATCCTTCCTTTGTCAAATGGATAAGAGAGTGGTTGTCTGAGACATGTCAGAGCATGGTGGTGAATGGACACCTCTCGAAGGAGAGGATGACCAGTAGGGTGCCCCAGGGCTCGGTTCTGGGACCAGTATTGTTCCAGTTATTTATAGCAGATTTAACAAAACTGCATAGCTGGGTGACCAAATATGCAGATGACACAAAGATAGGAGGACCAACAAAAATCCTATTGAACACTGAGTCAATTCAACAGGACCTAGATACAATAGCTAGCTGGACACAAAAATGGGAAATGAGATCAAACATGAGCAAATGCAAGGTGATGCATCTAGAAAAGAGCAATTTAATGTACAAATGCACTATAAATGGTACCCCTTTGGAAGTATCTGTCCGTGAAAAGGATCTTAGATCCAGGTAATGGAGGATTTGAGCACCTCAGAACAAACAACAGATGCCATAGCCAATGCAAATAAAATCATCTGGGCTATCAAAAGAACATATCATCTTGGGATAGCAAAGTTTTGATCCCCCTGTACAGAGACTATGTATGACCCCACCTGGAGTACACCTCACAATTGTGGAATTCTTATAAAAGGGGAGAGAGAAATAGGATGGAAAAAGTACAAAGAAAATATACAAAGATAATTGATGCACAGAGTGGAAAACATTATGAAGAAAGACTAGGCTCGCTAGACCTAATGTCCCTGGAAACACGGTGCATACGAGGAGATGTTCTCTTTATGCATGATATTATGCAAGAGCCTTTTCTCCTAACAGAGTTGGAAATCAAATTTAAAACTAGGGAGATGGAGACTAGAGGGCACCCTTTATAAACAAAGGGAAAGAAATTTAGGTGTGATAAGAGGAAGTATTTCTATATGTCAAGAGTGGTGAATGCATGGACTGCCCTTCCAATAGACGTGGTAATAAGTAACTCAAAAGCAGAGTTTAAAAAAAGACTGGACAAACACATGGAGTGTGGTGGAGTTTTGAAGTACTTTGTATGAGTTCCTAATAGGATCACAAATGGGCATATGTTCTTAAGCTCCTCACATTCCATAGCATGAGCTATGAACCATAGTACGGTGCTATATACTGGGTTGAGCAGGAGATGCAGGTTCTGGAGGAGCAAACACCAGCCCAAGGCCCCCCATGGGAACATCCAAGTTGCAGCGGGATCCAAATTTAGTATAAGCTGTAGACTTAATTAAACTGAGGGAAGAGAGCGACAACTCATGCCAGCCCAAGTGGAGTTAACAGAAAAAGCAGGGCCTCAGGGGAGCAGTGATGGATGGGGATCTGAGGAGTCCTGTCAGGCCTACCCGGTGAAATCAATTGTGGCGTCACTTTCCAGAGTCTGGGCTTTAAGTGGAGGTGGCAGTGTCTTTCTATGCCACTTGCAGGTGAGGAACAATTTGCTGTATGTCATCTACTGACCACTGTCTCCGGAAGTCTCTCTGGGAGCGCTTGCCTAGCTTGCTGCAGGTTTGCTGTGCCAACTTCGAGGCAAGGGACAGGTTGCTGACATGGCATCCTGTCAGGTTGCCGACTGCATTTGGTCAAGGTAATTTTGACGCCACAACAAGGGTGACAGTGAAAGGGGCAATCTTGATTTTAGATTGCCCCTCACTCCTGTTGCCTTTTGCCTGCACATAGTTCCTACCCCCTCCAGGACATGCCCGCCCCAGAGGAGGTTATGTTGGAGGGATGAAGTCCCCTACAAAAGCCGACCATTTCCTGAGAGGGCGCTTTGGTGCTGTACCTCCCGGAGACAAAATGCTTGGTGCTGTAGTGCCTGGCAACATTTTGCCTGCACCATCATCGGCGTCGACAAAATGGGTGTTGCCACAATTGGGTAGAACCCCTGACATTGTGGCTGAAGGGAGACTGGAATGCTCTTTTTTGAAAGTTCTTTGGCTGCCTCGTCTGCCAAGTCAAAACCTTGTGTACCATCTGGTAAGAATACAATAAGACTAGCTGAATGGGGGTGAGAAAACATATATCTTCCTCCCATAGGGCTTTCATGATAGGAACGCGTGCTCGGCACCTGGCCATGATTGCATAGGAGTAATCATAATCACTGTCGATATAAATTTGAATGTCCTGGAATTTAATAATTTTTTGCTGCCAAGCCAAGTGAGGAACCCTCTCCTTTTCAGTGTATCATAGGAATTGGAGTAGCACTGAGTGGGGGCCGGAGTCGGGGTAAAACCATTTTGTTCCTAGAACTGGATGAGCCAACTCCAGCTCGAGGGTTAGTTCTGGTGGGATGGACACTGCTGCTGTCAGTAGAGTGAGAAGAAAGGCCATCATGTCAGATCCCTCGTCTCCCTCTGGCAAATTATAAATCCTTAAGTTATTCCACCAGGCTCTATACTCAGTATCTTCCACCAGGTCCTGTACAGTTTGCAGGGAGCTGTGCAACTGTAGTATGGCCCGTTCCATAACGTCCAGATGGCAATCCTGCTGAGTGAGGTGGTTATGTACGATAATATCCATTTGCCTCTGTAATGTATAGTTCCCAGAGTCGCAGCCTCCTTGTGGTTCTGGCACATGTTCTTGGCAGCTAGGAGTATTCACTGAATGATTCCCCCTTGCTGAATTGGTCGCCATCCATCAAGTCTGATGGTGAGAGAGCTTGCTAGAGTTCCACATTGGTGTAGAAAACTCTAGTGATCATAAAAGGTTCAGATGAATTGAAATGGAGTAGTTTTAGAGTTTTTTTTAAGCAATCTCTGTCAGAGCACCACTGGGAAATTGGTTACTACAGCATGATGTCACCGAAGGTAATGGTTACTGATGTTCAGAGATTTAATCCTACAGACACTCTCCATTTATAACACTGCCAAGGGAAAAGAAAAGAAAATCCGAGAAAATCTTACAAACAATACTAGCCTCCCAAGCAGCCTTCTCACATGTCAAGCCACTCTACGTCAAGCCACCTGTGTGGCTCAGCTTTAGAAGCACTGGCGGCCCCACCCTCTGATGTCACTTCTCTACCTGCCAGTCCAGGTAGCTCCCCACAAGTTTATGTGGTACCAGACCAAGACAGGGAGTAGCTGTAATAGGGACTGATTTCAGGGCTACCAACACAGACTCTTGCAGGATCTCAGAAGTAGGCTACCTGGAAACAGTCACTGAGCAGTCTCCCATGATATTAAAAGGGAGAAGCTGACGACAATTGTAGCTTGCATGGCTCAGCTTTTGAAGCACTGACTGCCCCACCCCCTGACATCACCTCTTTACTTACTGAGCCTGGTAGCTCCCCTCAAGTTTACCGGGCACTGGACCAACACAGGAAGTTGCTGTAATAGGGGCTGGGCTTAGGGCTACTGACACAGCCTCTCACAGGATCTCAGAAGCAGGATAGTTGGAAACAGTCATAGAGTAGTCTCTCTTTTTTTGAAACATAGAAACATAGACTTTGATGGCAGATAAGGACTGCTTGGCCCATCTAGTCTTCCCATTTCCCTACCTACAGGATAGGCCGCAGATCCTAGTTAACCAACAGCCTATTTCTTCCTACCCCCCACAAGAATTGCCTTATGTCTGTCCCATGCATTCTTGAATTCCCCCACAGTTTTAGACCCCACAACCTCCTCAGGAAGACTGTTCCATGCATCCACTACCCTCTCTGTGAAATAATACTTCCTCACATTGCCCCTGAACCCTTCCTTCTACCTTTAAATTGTGTCCCCTTGTTCTTGCAAGTCTCTTTTTCTGAAAGATGCTACCCTCTTGGACTTTGTTGATTCCACTGAGGTACTTAAAAGTTTCTATCATGTCCCCCCTCTCCCTTCTTTCCTCAAGGGTATACATATTAAGCTCCTTTAGTCTCTCCTCATATGGCTTCTCTTGCTGACCCTGCATCATTTTAGTTGCCCTCCTCTGGAATACCTCTATCCTGTCTATGTCCTTGCAGACATGGGGTCTCCAGAACTGGACACAATACTCCAGATGGGGTCTCACCAACTGTCTGTACAGAGGGATAACAACTTCTTGTTTTCTGCTGCTGATGTCTCTCCCTATGCATCCCAGTATACCCCCAGACCTCCCTACTGCCTTCTTACATTGCTTATTAACCTTAAGGTCATCTGATATGATTACCCCCAGGTCCCTTTCCTTTTTTGTTGTTGTTACTACCTCCCCACCCATTGGGTATTCTTCCCCTGGGTTCTTTTGCCATCATTAATTTTTATATTATAGTTTCAAAATCCATTACAAACATTTTGAAGAGATGTCTGTTTAAATATATCATACAACTTGAATTATCCAATCAGATATATATAGGATATTCATTATAATATAAATTCCTCCATACTACTATTCAATGACTCTAATACATTAAAAATGATGGGCCCAGCCGGCCTGGTGGCCCTGAGGGTTGAGGCACTGGATGCCACACCTCGCTCCACACCGGTGACCCAGGTTCGGGAGCGGATTCGGGTTGATGGTGGGTCAGCAGGGGTGGAGAGGGATGGAGCGTCTGAGTGACTGCTATCCCTCTCCGGGGTGGGGAGATCCCAGTTGTTGGTGCACTATCAGCTCCTAGCAGAGGCTGGGGGTGGTGCACTTGGCAACACGCACTGGGGGCTAAGATGGGGCATGGTGCCAGGAGGGGGCGCATGCGGACACGTGCGCATTCCTTCCCTGGTGCCATTGCATGCCCTACTCATGCAAAGGGAGGCAGAACAGGGAACATTACCTGGTGACCGGTTATGGAAGCTAGATGGCCATCTTTCCGGGGCACCTGACTCTGGGGGACATTGCCAAACACTGGATCCAGACTAGGTGGAGATAGGGGAGTCTCTCTGCCACCCCACCACAGGGGGTAATCCACGGGGGTAATAGATGAGGGTCCCCAAAGGAAGCTGGGAGGCTCCAGATGGTGGCTGGAAAAACTAGGATATGCAAAAGACTGGGGCAGACCGGAAGCCAGGTCGGGAAAAAAGGAATGAGAAAAAAAAATAATGGGCCCAATTCTAGAAGAGGTACGCCTGGCATAACTTGACTTGCGCCATATAAAATGGTGCAAGTTGCAAGTTATAACAACAGTTGTGACATATGGTATGCTACAAAGTGGCCTGCGACATGCCACCGACCACTTGTGCCAAAGTGGACTAACGCCAGCAGTTATGCCTGAAACCCCTTGCAACATGGTGCTAGGGGGTTTACGGCAACTGTTGCACCCTAATCTGGAAGGGCAGCAACAAAGTCCCCAGATCTGCTATTCTACAACAACAGGTAGAGAAGCAACATGAGCTGCTGCACCAGGAAAATGCCATGCAATGGTCTAGTTAGTTAGAGTTCAGTGTAATAGAAGACCAGCACCTTTGCCAAGGCAGAGAAAATATTTCTGCAAAGAAACGAGGACTGAATTAAATAACTCACCAAACTTCTGATTAGTCTCCTTAGTGCAATGTCCTTTTATTTGTGCAATTCCAAACAGGAGAACAATAAATCCAAAAGTGTGAGGAGTGAAAAGTAAAACACACGTCGCTAAACCTACTTCGTGGTTACATCACTTAGGTCATCTGACATGTTTCGCTCAATCAAAGCTTTCTCAAAGGTGTCTGGAACATTCAGGTACATCACAAACAGGCACACAATAAAATACCTCAAATCTCAGAAGTTTGGTGAGTTATTTAATTCAGTCCTCGTTTCTTTGGAGAAATATGTTCTCTGCCTTAGTAAAGGTGCTGGTCTTCCATTACACTGTATTCTACAACAATCCCTGGAGGACATCTGCCAAAGTACAGTTGCACCAGCTTTTAGCTGGTGTAAGTGTACTTATGCCCTCCGGGGGTTGTGCAGACCTGCCACCAGACTGGCACCCAATCCATGTGCCCTCCCTCCCATGCACAGAACACCACAGTAAGTGCCCCGCAGGGCATCTCTCAACCCCCAGGGCCTGGATCCCCCAAACAGGAAGTATCCTGCAGGGCATCTCTCACCCCCCAGCCCCCGATCCTCCAAACTGTACTAGCCCCGCAGGACTGCTCACACAGTCCCTGCCCTCTAAACCCCCACACCACTAAGAGCCCCACAGGGCAACTCTGTCCCCCTGACCCATTTCTCGACCCTAAAATACAGGTCCCTGCAGTGCTGCACACTGTAAAATATGAACATAAATGTCCCTGGCAGTCTAGCGACTCCCCACCTTCACCAGCATTTCCAGTCCATCCCACACCCCACAACCCATCCCCTGTCAGCAACTGGCACAGCCCACCTCTCACCACAATGGCCACTCCAACTGAGCTCCATAGAAGCATGTACTGTATATACGCACTCAATGAATGAATAAGTACATTCATTCATAGTGCACGTATATCCAGTAAATGCTCCTATGGGGCTTAGTCGGTGGTTGGCCGTGGTCGTGAGAGATGGGCTGTACCAGTCACTGGCAGGGGATGGGTTGGGGTGCAGGGTGGACTGGCAATGCCAGGTGGGGGGGCCACTGGTATATATCTGACTTAGGGAGCCGGTCGGGAGTTGAGAGGGATCTGTGGTGCACTGACAGTGGGTGGGGGGGTCTTCTAGCCCTGCAGGGCTCTGTCCAGGGCATCAGGCATGTGGGGCACTTGTGCCACGCTGGACAGAGGTTGCAACTTGCAACGAACTCACCGGGTACACTCTCTGTTCGGCATACCTGGCTAGATGTTGCAAGTCACAGGACTTAGCAGCAGGGACCCTGCCCCTTCTAGAATTGGGCGCAGGGTCTATGTCGCAACTGGGTTTGGCACAAGTCATTTTTGGTGGTGACTTGTGCCATTCTTCTAGAGGTATACCGTGACACTGGTGACTGCAACTGAGTGACCCGTGAAAGGGTGACTCAGTTGCGGTGTATGTCAGAGCAGCAACCCAGGAGCTACAGTGACTGGATGGGGTGGGTTGGTGACCTGAGTGACAGGAAGCCACTACAGGTATGCGTGCAGGGGGGTGGGAGCGAGCACACCACTACAGGTATGTGCATGGGGTGGTGGGAGCAAGCATGGTCGGCGAGGGGTGGAAGGGGATTTGAGGGGTGGCACTGCAGTAGGCTGCTGAGCTGGACCCATAATGTAGCAGGTTGGCTCTCAACTTTGCTGTGTCCGGTGCTGGGTTCGGGTCTGGGCACAGGTTCATTTTTGTTGCGCCTGGCCCATATTTGATTTTTTTACATTTTACCCCCACCGACATGCACCACCCTAGAGTTGAGAACCTTAAGTAGGGGAGGCGGCATAGCCCTCAAAAATGTTAAAACATACAAGTCCTCAGCACCATTTTGTTGTAAGGGCTAGGAGTCAGAGAGGTTTAAATTGATTTTCGGCACTCTGACTTCATCATGACAGCCCTTTGGTGGCCGCAGTTATCACATAGAACCTTTCTACTTTCCCCCAATAGCTAAAATGTTATATGATCATTTAATAAGTTAATCCTTTAATGAAGAGTTCAGACAGCAACAATTTAAGCTACACACAACAAAGTGTCACAGAATACTTACTGCTGTCTATATTTTTAGATTATTTATTTGCTTTCTTAATCAGATTCCTAAAAAAGGCACCCGAATCTTTGAATAAACATCTACTTTATCTTGTAAAAAGTGATACATTCTTTCATTACTGGATGTGAATTCTATTTGGGCATACCATTCCTCCATTGTGGGAGCCTGCTCCTCCTTCCAATGTCTTAAAATAGAGCACTCAGCACTCAGGGAAGAATGATCAATCAATATTTTTTGGTGCAGAGTAATTATTAAATCATCAGGAAATATCCGTAATATAAATATTAAAGGGGTCATAAGTATATTAGTTTTAAGTGTTTTGAGCATAGGTCACATATCTCTGCCCGTAAGCCTATTATTTTTGGGCAAGACCAAAACATATGTGAGAGATTGGCATGGTTGATCTTATATCTCCAGCATTCTGCATTTTGTATGTAACCCATTGCTTTCAGCCAACTAGGGTTTAGGTAAAATCAATGTAGGATTTTAAATTGAATTAATCTACCTTGTATTTCTTTAAAACCTCGGTTGCCATACCCCATGCAGACTCCCATTCCGGCAGAGAGAGATCTGTTGTCAACTCCTCTTCCCATGTTTCTCTGGCCTTGCTTGTTAGACAAGGAGATCCAGTGTTAGTAGTTAGCAACTTATAAGCAAGACTAGCTCCTCTTTTTAAAGAGCCTAATTTAATTAACTGACGCCATGCTTCATTTTTGGGTAGTATATATCCTTCCTGCAGGACTGACTCTTTAAGTGCCTCACTCATGCATAGATAAAAGTGAAATTCAAATTTAGGAATATTAAACTTCTCCCTTACTTCCTGAAAGGAACGTAGTTTTCTTATCTTGTCATTAATTAAGTGATGAAGCCTAGAAATACCTGCTTTGTACCATACTGGATTCAACAATTTTTTCCCCCGTGTAAAAGCCCCAGGTTACCCCACAAAGGTAAAGATGGTAGTGGAGTCCCTTCTGTATTAATAATCTTACTGATGTTTTTTAAGAGCTATTATTGAGCCTCTTATACAAGGGTTATCTTTAATCCCAATAGTGAGTGGAAGGGACATATATTCTGTAATATAATGTGTTTTAAGAAAATGTTGCTTTATGTGCACCCACAAAAGCCTTAACTGTTCGGAGTTCCCCTGCTAATCCCTTATGATATAAGGTTTGCTTAAATATAAATGCCAAGTGATATCTTTCCCATCAAGGAAGACCAAAGCCTCCTATTCTTTTGTGAGCTCTCAGTTTACCAATGCTCAACCTTGGTGGTTTACTTCCCCACAGGAATTGTATAATGATGTTCTCTAAGCATTTTAAGAGTCTAGAACTAAGTAATATAAGGCAACTTTTGAAACAGATAAAACAGCCTCGGTGCTACAACTATTTTAATAGCGTTAACCTTTCCCCAGAGAGAAAGATTTAACTTCTCCCATCTGTCTAATTCTATAGCAATGTTGGCTAATAGTGGGTTGAAGTTAGACTCTATTATTTTGTTTAGCTGCATAATAATTTGTAGGCCTAGGTATGTGATATGTGGTACAAACCTCTCTGCACAAAGCAAGTCATCTCGCTGTCTCCTGATTTCGGCATTCAAGTTGTTATGAAATATTTGGGTTTTACTCCAATTAATCTTAAGGCCCGAAATATCTTCATATTTTTGAAGAATCTTCCGAGTAATAGGCAAGACTGAATAGGAGAGTTATGCATTAATAACAAATTGTCCACAAGTGCAAATGTTTTATGTTCCTCTTTGCCTACTTCAACACCTTTAATACGTGGATGCAGATGTATTGTCCTAATAAGCAGCTCAAATGCCAGAATAAACAACTAGGGAGAAATAGGACAGCCTTGTCTTGTGCCACATGCCAAATCAATCTTTAGGAAGAGCATCCCATCGGTTGTTATTTGGGTTGTTGGGTTAGCATACAACATAGATATCCAGGAAGACAAATTAGTCCCAAAACCATATTCAGACAGAGCCCTAAACAAATAGGACCACCTAACTGAATCGTAAGCCTTTAAGATATCTAAGGATAAATTGATAAAAAGGGTCCTTTTTCTGTTTGGACCACCATATTAAATTAATCAGCCATCTAATACAATCCACCCCTGACCTGTTTTGAACAAAATCAACCTGCTCTAACCCCAGTAATTTAGTGAGTACTTTTTGTCGTCGCTTTGCTAAGATCTTCATTAATATTTAATAGTCAGTGTTCATAAGGGAGATTGGTCTATAATTAAATCAGTCTAGTGGATCCTTCCCCTTTTTCTGTATTCAGGTAATGAAGGCTTCTGTCATTGTTATGGGAAGAGATTCTTGAGCCTTTGCCTCCAAGAGAGATGAAGTTGAGGGGCCAAAGCAGAGGAAAGATTAACAAAAATTCCCCTGGAAAGCCAACAGGTCCAGAAGTTTTTCATGTAGGCAGTTCTTGAATGGCTTGTTGAATTTCTGATAAAGTGATATCTCTATCCAGCATAATCCTTTCCTGTTGCATCAGAGTCAACAAGTTAAGATTCTTAAAAAAATTATTCGTACTTCCTTTGACATTGGGTTCCTTACCCATATAAATATTACTATAGAAATCATTAAAGGCTAGATTAATATCTTTATTACTAGTAACTATCTGGCCTCTTGTTGTCCTAACTGCCGGTATTAGATTTTGCCGCTATATCTTTTTTAACCTGAGTGCTAACAGCTTACCCACCTTATCCCCTGCCTCCCAATATTGTTGTTGAGTTCTAAATAATGCATACTCTGCTTTTTGTGATAGGATGATGTTAAGTTCCCCTTTTTTGACAGCAATCTTATGCAACAGTTCTAAATTAGGAGTCTTTGCAGTTTTGGATGTCCTCTCAAGGACCACCAATGTCTTCTCTTTGTCCTGCAGTAGTTGTTCCCTATCTCTTTTCCTTTTGGATGAATAGCTAATGATTCTCTCTCTTATGTAAGCTTTGTATGCCTCCCATAAACATGACTGTGACACTTCACCATGATCATTGATCGCAAAACATTCTGTCGACTGATAAGTAACCCATTTAGTAAAATCCTTTTCTTCAAATAAACTGGTATTCATTCTCCATCTGTGACTTTTCTCACCAGGTGTACAGATCTCATTTTTAAGCACGACCAGGGCCATAACACATGGCGCAGGGTGACAGTGGAGTACACGGTAACAGTAATACACATGAAACAGATTTGATACAAGCAACAACAGTAAGCACAATATACAGGTTTGATGCATAGGTCCATTTGAGAACAGTGAATACAAGGTTTCAATATCAGACATCAGGAGATTTGGTACAAAACAAACAAATCGTAGGCACAGTGTACAGTGTGTGACTGCATCGTCCAGTGAGCAAGTAATACACAGAATACGCAGTAAAAAATATATACAATATGTACAGGCAAGGAAGTCAAATATTAATCTGAAAAATATGATACAACAGTTGTAGGCAGGGGAGTTGACTAGTGTGGGTAGGTGGGTAACCCCTGGGCTGGGGAGTTGACTAGTGTGGGTTGCTGTCAGACCCCAGGGAGCAGTGGCAGGATGAGTTTGCCAGGAACAAGACTTTAAGGTGGGACTTGAAGCTGGAGTGTGTGTCAATGGAACAGAGTTCAGCTGGTAGTTTGTTCCACTGCAAAGGGGCAGCTGCAGACCAAGCTCTGCTACCCATGTTGGTGGATACCCTAAGAACAGCTACGGGGGTGTGCTATTAGAGCGGAGGTTGCAGAGGAGCATTTTGGTTTTCAGAAGGGCAGTTAGGGAGAATTCTGGAGCTGTGTGGATGACATTGTCTACCATGCAGCAGAGGGCTAGGTCAAAGTGACCTTGCAGAGATAGCCATCCAAGGGTATTATAGAGGGTACAGTGGTGGGTGGAGAATGAGGCCAATAAAGCAAAGCGACAGGTGCCGTCGTAGGCAGCAGAGAGTTTAGCCATGGCAGCAGCTGAGGTCCTGGCATAAACAGGAGAACAGTAGTCAAGAATAGGGAGAAGATTACCCTGGACAATGGCTAGTCTGGCTTCAGGAGTAAGGTATTGCCTGAATCTATAGGCGACACCTAACTTTTGATGGACCCTTCTGACAAGGGAATTTTCATGCTCAGTGAAGGTGAGGGAGGGGTCGAGCAGCACTCCAAAGTATTTGAAGGTGTTGACATCCTCCAGGGCTGGGCCATCTGGGGTGAGAATGCATAATGGGGCATGGTTTTTAGTTTTGGCCAGAAAGGGCTTAGATCCGAACAGCATGGATTTTGTTTTTTTGGCATTTACTAAGAGGAGGTTTTTTGAGAACTAGCTGTGGGCCGCAGCATAGTTGTGCGAGAGAACTGAGGAGATTGCAGCCATGGATTTGTCACTGTGGAGGAGGACAAGGTCATCGGCATACAGAAGAGAGTGACAGTTGAGGCAGTTGAAGAGAAGTGCATTAACGAATAAGAAGAAAAGGAGGGGACCCAGGATTGAGCCTTGAGGGGCCCCCACGGAGACAGGCAGGGTGGGGTAGCAGGTTTGACCAATACACACAAATTGTGAGTGATCAGTAAGGTAGTTAGTGAACCAGCTTGTGACTGTCTGAGAACAACCAAGGAGGCTAAGCTTGGAGGTAAGGAGAGCATGGTTAACTATGTCAAAAGCCTTTGAGAGGTCAACGAAGACAGCCCCAGTGGCTTTACCATTATCCATGTTAGAGACGATGCGGTTGGTCAGAAGGGCGAGGGCAGTGGCAGTGGAATGATTCTTGCAAAAGCCATGCTGTTGGTTGCACAGGAGGGTGTATTTGCCTATGAACTCAGTGAGCCGATTGTGGATTGCTCTCTCGAGTAATTTACTGAGATGAGGGAAGATGGATCTCAGACGGTAATTGTCGGAGGATTTGGAGTCACCAGATTTAAGAATGGGGATAACCTTAGCTATCTTTCATGGGTCAGGTATGGAGGAGGTGGAAAAGGCAAGGTTAATGACAAAGGTGAGTGGTATGGCAATCGCTGGAGAGATCAGCTTAAGGAAGACTGGAGATAGCCCATCAGATCCAGAGGAGCCGTGGTTAGGTAGACTTTTGAGTAGCTTCACTGTGTTGTGTATGGAGAGGGCTTTAAAATAGAATGGGCGTATTTGTGGGGTGAGTGGCAGAGCTGGAGGAGGATGACAGTGTATCAGGTATTAGGGCAGAGCTTTGAGGTTTGACAGTTGGCAGCTTATTTAGGTACATGGATAAGTTGGTGAACTTACAGTTGAAGACACTGGCCACATTGTGAGGGTCGGTCATCAGCCCATCCAGGGAGTTGAGATGTGGTACAGCGTAGCTGGGGTGGGGGTTTAGGAAGGAGCTGATTGAGTCCCAGAATTTTCTAGGGTCTCCAAGGTTGGCCTTCTGCAGATTGAGGAAGTGGGTCTGTTTCAAAAATTTGGCCTGTTGTTTACATTTGTTCCTCATGTGCCTGTAAGCATCCCAGAGGGCAGGAGAGGAGGTTGCTTTGAAAGTGGACTAGGCACGGTCTCTGGCCTTCATAAAGGTTAGGAGGTCTTTAGAGACCCAGAACGAGTACCCTCCTCTGACCCGTCTGGTGGTGACAGGGAAAAAGCAATCCTGGAGTGTTAGTAGAGTCCGGGTAAATGTGGAAACTGCTGTGGCTGCATTGGAAAGGGAAGAAAGCATGGACCAGTCCAAGGACTGGGCCTTCTCGAAGAGATTTGTAGAGACTGGGCAGCTGAAATTTCTGATAGATAGGTATTTGGGTGGGGGACGCTTTAGTTTGGAAGACCAGAGGAGATAGGTCAGTGAGTGATCACTTATAGAGTCAGCCATGGTACCAGCATGTAATGCTCGGTCCTCCCTGTTTATGAGGATCCAGTCTAGTACAGTCTGGGTGGCCGAGCGTGGATTAAGTCTGGTGGGGAGCATGATCACCTGCACCAGGTTGTGCTGCTTTAACAGGGATACATAGTCAGGCTGGTGGCAGCTCAGCCAGTTTAGATTAAAGTCGCCAAGAAGGATAGAGTCCCTATCTACTAAAAGTTAATCTGGCCTTAGTCATCAACTGTATTGGTCTAGTAGAGGACATATATATATATATATATATATATATATATATATATATATATAGGTGGTGGTCTAGTGCAGTGGTTTAGAGATCTGAGCTGCAATCCTGGAGACCTGGGTTTGAATCTCACAGCCCTCACTTGCATACTGTGTGACCCTGAGCAAGTCACTTAACTTCCTTGTGTTCCCAGGTTGCACATGGAAACAAGCTTTGGGTAAGTGTGCCTTTCCTGGTTAAACAATTTCCCCTTTCCCTTTCCCCTATCTAATACTGGGTCTAGTAGTTCATTAAAGAGCAACTTTTGACCCAGTCCCACCAAGATGCCCAAATAACCCTTACCTTCCCCTAAATCGAATTTGATTTTAATTTCTTTTATGAAGTCCCCTGATTTAGGAAGGGAAGGGATCGTAATTTTGCTTTGTGGAGCTCTGTTGTGCTGATCTTTTCCACTTCCTTTACCTCTGCACAGTGCACTCCGCTCCAGATCCTCCCCCGTGCTACAACATTTTGAGACACAAGTGTATGAAGACACCAGGAGGAAGGAGTGCTGTGTGACTGGACCTCTCTACTGAGACTAAAGAGGTAGAACTCTTGTACTTGGGCCTTTAATTTAGGGTAAAAAAAACAAACTAACAAACAAAACAAAAAAGTAGTTTGTCTGAATTAACTGAACTGAATGGTTATCTGAACAGTTATATAGGTGTAAATCTCAGGTGATTGAAAGGGCTTGATAGCTGTGCAGTTTAAATTACTTGTAGAAAGATCTAGTAAGTGGGGGAGTGGCTTAGCTAGAAGGAAGCTAAATTTGAAGACTATATTAGAAAGATTCTGTTAGTAGCTTGGCAGAAGACACCAGGAGGAAGAAGTGCTGTGTGACTGGACTTCTCTACTGGGACTATATTACCCACCTTCCCTTCCCTCAACCCTCCAACCCAAAGCTAGTTCTACTTTTATAGGCACAGGATTTGACTGACAACAGGAACTTCCTGTTTGGGAGCAGAAAGTGAGTGATCACAGAGCCACCAAAGACCCACCATCCTAGAAGGGCAAGAGTAGCTCTCCGTCCCCCTCTAGCTGCTGGAGACCTGCCTCTGAGCAAGAAAGGGGTCTACTGAAAATATAGGATATTCTTGTCTCAGAACAGGACAATCAGGAGCTTAAAGGGCACAGATGCAGAAAGTAAGTAGAGAGAGAAGAGAAAGAAAAAACAGAGGAAAGAGTAAGGATTCCAAACAACAGTTAAGGGGCCAGAAATAAGACATGATGGGAGTGGTGCAGTGCAGTGGCTGTGGAGCAGCAGTCTTCCGGGAGACATTCTGGAGGATGCGGTGTTGTCCCATCTGCAGGCACCTCTCTGGGCTGAGGGAGGAGGTTTCTCATCTCCAGGTTGAGTTGGCCAGGATTTGTGGGACCTCCTCTTCCATCCAGGGACCACCAGTGCCACTGCTGTTGCCTCAGAGGTTGCCAAGAAAGAGGAGCGGTTGGACCACAGTGGGCTCAGGGAAGGTGAGGGTGGTGGAACAGAGGTGCATCCCTCCAGCTGTACCTCTCTACAATTTCTATGCCATTCTGGCAAAGTGTGGTTCCTCTATGGAGGTACCTGCAGTGGAGACCAAGGAGGATGCTGGGAACCTCCACAAAGGAGACCCACAGGAGGGTGACATGGGACCCCACAGGGGAAGGAAACAACTCCTGGTGGGGGACTCCATTGTTAGGAAGGTAGAACTGGGGGAGGAAGGGGAGAGGGAGGTAAGGTGTCTGCCTGGCGCCATGGCTTGGAGGGACAGGGAGCGAATCCTCAGGATTGCCGGAGCAGCTGCACAGGGGAAGGAGCTGGATGTCATTGTCCACCTAGGGACAAATTACCTGGCTAAGAAAGGGATTACAGCAGTGCAGGAAGAGCTTGTGGAATTGGGGAGGGGCCTTAGACAAGTAGCACGCACGGTGACCTTCTCGGAGGTGCTGCCCATCTATGGCATAGGAGAGGCTAGGGTGTTCCGAATCATGGGATTCAATCAGTAGTTGAAAAACTGGTGCAGAGCTCAGGGATTTGGCTCCATTGGGGACTGGGGGGTCCACCTGGAGTGATGCAAGTCTATACTGGCATGATGGGCTGCATCTGTCCAGGATGGGAACCAGAATCCTAGGTGATAGGTTTAAATGCTAAATTGACAAGCATTTAAACTAGCCAAGGGGGGAGGCACTGGAAAGGAGCAGGTAAATCCTAGCCCCCCCAAAAAAATCATGGTAGTGAGTGCGGTAAACACCAACATAGAGGTGGCAATAGGGAGAGGGGCAGAGGTAAATGGGGAAAGTGACAAAGGCAAGAAGGACAGGGATGGGGCAAAAAGGAGTAAGGCCATCAGGAAATGGAGGGCAATGAGTACCAATGCCTGTAGTCTGGGCAACAAGCTCCCTGAGCTGGTGGCCTTGATGGAAGAGGGATGCCTGGATATCGTAGCAGTCACAGAAACATGGTACACAAAGAACCATGACTGGGATGTTAACATACCAGGATACATAACCTACAGGAGAGACAGGCAGGGGAGAAGAGGGGGAGGAGTAGCTCTCTATGTAAAGGAAGGGATAAAAGCAACTGAACAAAAGAGTAAACAGGAAGGAGAGGAGGCACTGTGGGTCAACTTGTAGACTGGAAAGGGCAATACAATCCGCACAGGGGTTGTGTACAGACCCCCATGTCAGGGGGAGGGAATGGACAAGGATATGATAGAAGGCATTCTTAGAATGGCAGAGAAAGGGGAGATACTGTTGATGGGAGACCTGAATAGGCCAGATGTTAACTGGAGCACATTTGCTGCAGCCACATCCAAGAGCAGGGCCATTCTCGATGCTCTACAGGAGGCAGGCCTCAGACAGCTAGTTTTGGAACCCACTCATGAGGGAGCAATCTTAGACCTCGTACTCTCAAATGGGGGCAGTGAGAGGATCTCAGATCTAGAAGTGGGTTGCCATCTGGGAACAAGTGACCATCAAACAATGTGGTTCACGTTAAACTCGGCTATAGAGTCAAGCCATACAAAAGTGACAGTACTGGACTTCAGGAGGGCTGACTTTGGCAAGATGGGAGAGTGCCTCAGAAAAGCACTAGCAAACAGGCTAGAGGGGGGGTTGAGCAACAATGGGGAATCATCAAAACTGACATTACAGAGGCAGCAAGCCTTTGTGTGAAGCAAATAAACAAATCAAAACGAAAGAAAAAGCCACTATGGTTCTCAAAAGAGGCGGCTGGGAAAGTCAGGGAGAAAAAGATAGCATTCAGGAAATATAAGGAAACACAGAAGGAGCAGAACAGAGAGCTGCACCAGTTAAGGCAGAAGGAAGCAGGAAGGGAAGTCAGAATATCAAAGGCCCAAACTGAGGAAAAGATAGCCAACTCGGTTAAGAAGGGAGATAAAACCTTTTATTGGTACATCAGAGAGCATAGAAAAACAAAGGGAGGGATAGTGAGGCTGAATAGAATGAATGGAGGGTGGGCAGAGGGGGACAGTGAAAAAGCAGGGATACTGAATGAATATTTCTGCTCAGTATTCACAAAAGAGGAGGGGGAAGTGCCTAATCCAATTAACAGAAGCACTCTTGATAGGGGGGTCGATCCCAGCCCTTTCACAGAAGAAAGGGTTCTACAAGAACTCCTAAAACTGAAGGGGGGCAAAGCAATGGGGCCTGATGGAATTCACCCCAGAATTCTAAAATAATTAAGGGGAGAACTAGTGAAACCACTGACTACTCTTTTTAATAAATCATGGGAGGATGGTGTGGTACCCGAGGACTGCAGGAAGGCAGATGTGATTCCCCTTCACAAAAGCGGGACCAAGACAGAGGCAGGAAACTACAGACCTGTCAGTTTGATCTCTGTGGTAGGGAAAGTGATGGAGTCACTTCTGAAGGAAAGAATTGTTGAGTACCTAGAGACCAGTGGGGCACAGGACCCAAGGCAGCATGGGTTCACAGTGGGAAGGTCATGTCAGACGAATCTAATAGATTTCTTTGACTGGGTGACCAAAGTAGTAGACCAGGGAGGGGCTGTGGACATGGCCTACCTAGACTTTAGCAAGGCATTTGACACAGTCCCACACAAAAGATTAATAGTCAAATTAACCAGCCTGGGAGTGGGTCCCAGGGTGGTAGCCTGGGTAAAACATTGGCTGGACAACAGGACACAGACGGAAATTGTAAATGGAGTCCACTCTGAAGAAAGAGGGGTTACTAGTGGGGTACAGCAGGGTTCAGTACTGGGTCCAGTCCTTTTTAATGTCTTTATAAGTGACATTACAGAGGGACTGGAAGGAAAATTATGCCTCTTTGCAGATGACACAAAGATCTGCAACAGGGTTGATACACAAGGAGGCGTGGAAAGGATGAGAAGAAAAAATTACTCACCTTAGTAATGTTGTTTCTTCTAATGGAGTCTCGCTGTATTCTGACTATTGCAGTTAGGTCCTGCCTTTCTACTGCCCCAGAGAACAAAGAGTTAACTTTCCATGGCCAGCATGGAACGTTCAGCGCGAGCTCGGTTGAAGCCTCTGTCTGCTGTTGTTTAAACTCCAACCGTCAGATTTTTATGAGCAATACTCACTAGAAGTTATGTGTGGAAACTGTAAAACTCACACTAGCCAACTGGCAACTAAATTTATTAAAAAAGGGTTTTTTGGTTTCAAAGCAAAGACTCAAGTCAGGAAACCCAAAAAACAAAACACAACACACATCCAAAATAAAGAAGGGTGAAAAAGGGGCACCTCTAGGGTGACAACACTGCTCCTGCCCACCCACATCCCAAAAACCAGGTTCTGAGGCGGGAGGGGAGGTCAGAATACAGCAAGACTCCATTAGAAGAAACAACATTACTAAGGTGAGTAATTTTTTCTTCAAACAACATGAAGTCTTGCTGTATTCTGACTATTGCAGACTACCAAGCAGTACCTCCATGGAAGAGGGACAGAACCTACTTTGGGAATAGGCTCTGAAGTACTGCTGTGCCAAACCGAGCATCACTCCTAGCCTGGATATCCAGAGAGTAATGCTTTGTGAATGTATGGACTGTTTTCCAGGTGGCTGCTTGGCAAATTTCTAAGATAGGAATATCCCTGGCAGCAGCCAGGGAAGCAGCTGTACCTCTAGCAGAGTGAGTCCTCAGGCCTGAGGGTGGGGTTCTACCCAGTTTTTCATAGCAAAATTGTATACAAGAGACAATCCACCTGGCAATAGATCTTTTAGTGGCAGGTTTGCCCTTACCGACCTCTCCATATGTGAGGAACAACTGGAGGGACTCAAACCTATGACCCTTGGTGCACTCTATGTAGTAGCTGAGGGCCCTTTTAACATCCAAGCTGTGCAGCCTCCTCTCTCCAGAGGAGGAATGGTCAGTGAAGAAAACAGGGAGAGACATAGACTGATCAAGGTGGAAATCTGAAACCACCTTAGGCAAAAAGTTCCTGCTAGTTCTTAGGACCACTTTATCTCTATGGAAAGAGATGAAATCAGGCTCCACTGACAGGGCTTGCAATTCACTGATATGCCCGGCAGAGGTAATGGCTACCAAAAACACAGTTTTCCAAGTCAAGTACTTAAGTTCTGCAGAGGACAAAGGCTCAAAGGGTGGTTGCATAATTTGAGCAATGCAAACATTAAGATCCCAAGCAGGAGCAGGGTCCCTAAAGGGGGGATTAGTGTGCAGCAATCCCTTGAAGAACTTACAAAACACAGGATGGACTGACAGAGGAGAGGGCTTGCCTACTGACAAGAAGGCAGAAACAGCTGCCAGATGCACTTTAAGTGTAGCTGGCCTAAGTCCCAAGCCATTAAGATGAACCATATAGTCCAGGACTGTAGGCAACCCAGCAGATTCTGGAGAAATATACTTATTAGAGCACCAAATAGTGAACATTTTCCATTTGGAGTTGTAAGTCTTTCTGGTGGAAGGCTTTCAAGAAGTCTTGAGGATATCCAGAACCCCTTGAGAAAGGTGTAGATCAGCAAACTCTAACTCTTCAAGAGCCATGCCTTGAGACTGAGAGATTTGAGGTTTGGATACCAAATCCTCCCCTGAGAGTATGTCAACAGGTTGTAATTCCTGGGAAGAGACGGGGAAGTTGGACTGTTAAGGACAGCAACAGTGGGTACCAGGGCTGTCTGGCCCAGTCTGGAGCAATCAGAATCACTTTGCATGGTTGAGACCTGATGTTGACTATCACTTTGAACAGGAGAGGGAAGGGGGGAAAATCATACAGGAACTTCCCTTCCCAATTCAGAATCAGAGCATCCAAGGGGACTGAGCCCAAGACTGGGGGTCTGCAACAAAAGAGAGGAAGTTGGTGATTGTCTGAGGCTGCAAAAAGATCTATCTGTGGAGTGCCCCATCTCGAGAAAATCACTTCCAAAACTAGGGGATCTAGGGTCCATTCATGATGGCCCTGGGATATCCTGCTGAGAGCATCTGCTAGGACATTGTCCTGCCCTGGGAGGTGAACTGCAATCAGAGAGGTTTGCAGAGAATAGGCCAGAGACCACAACTTAATTGCTTCTGTGCACAAGGCCGTTGACTGAGTGCCTCCTTGCTTGTTGATGTACCACATTGTGGTGGTATTGTCTGTTCTGATCTGTACCATCTTATTCTGTACAGATTTGGAAAAGGCTTGCAGTGCCAGAAACACTGCTCTGAGTTCCAAGAGATTGATGTGAAGCAGAGATTCTTGAGGTGACCACAGCCCTTGGGTGGTAAGATCCCCCAAGTGGGCTCTCCAGCCCAGCTGGGAGGCATCTGTGGTGAGTATCACTGAATGAGACTGAGTGACAAAAGGAACTCCCTGTCTCAAATTGTCCTGATCCTGCCACCATTGCAAAGCCTGGATCAGGGTTTGAGTCACTGGGACTAGTTTGGTAAGGGAATCCTTTCTTTGGGACCAGAAGGCTCTTAAGTGGAACTGAATGTCCCTCATCTGGAATCTTGCCCCCTGGACCACTGCTGTAGAGGCTGCCATGTGGTCCAGGAGCTGCAAGAAATGTCTTGCTGGTCGAGACACCTAAGGGTGAATGAAGAGGCCAGTTATATAAGGGTCCCTGCCCTGTCCAGGGGAAGGAAGGCTTTTTCCCTTATTGTATCCAGCTCTGCCCCTCTAAAGGTGAGGAGCTGTACTGGCTCAAGAACTGACTTTGGAAGGTTGAGGAGGAATCCTAAGGAAGTGAGCACTTGCTGAGTTATTTGCAGATGTGACTTGACTTGGTCTGGAGACTGACCCACTATGAGCCAGTCGTCCAAGTATGGAAAGATGGAGATCTTTTTTCTCCTTAGGAAAGCAACCACTACTGCCAGGCACTTTGTGAACACCCTTGGGGCTGATGTTAGGCCAAAGGGCATTGATCTGAATTGATAGTGGCCTGAGGGCAACTGGAACCTGAGGTACTTTCTGTGGGAGCACCTGATGGCAATGTGAAAATATGCATCTTTGAGGTCCAGGGAGGCTAGCCAGTCCCCTGGCCTTAGAGAGGGCAGAACTATTCCCAGAGTCACCATTTTGAATTTTGGTTTTAAAAGGTGCTTGTTCAGATATCTTAGATCCAGGATGGGTCACCATTCTCCTGTTTTTTGGGGGGTTAGGAAGTGCCTGGAGTACAATCCTTTACCCATGTGTAGGGTAGGAACCCTTTCTATGACTCTGAGAGCCATGAGGGAAGAAACCTCTGCCCCTAGGGCAAGGGTCTCTGATGGATTTGCAGGTGGAAAGGATCTGGTTTTCATCTTGTGAAATTTTTTGAAGCTGAGAACCAGTCCCTGGCTTACTACTTCCAGGACCCACTTGTCTGATGTCAAAGACTTCCAGTCCTGGACAAAGTAAGCCAGCCTGCCCCCTACAGGTATTGGAGAATCGGCCCAGGCAGACCCATCAGGGTGTCTGCCTGGCAGGAGCTTTAGGCTGAGGGGTGGAAGCAGGCCTGCTCATTCCCTGTCTGCCTTCTCCTCTGAAGAACCCCCTCTGAGCATAAGCAGAAGAGGAGGCCTGAGCTTGGTAAAAGGCCTTTGAAAGGGCCTTCCCTGCCCCTGGAATGCTGTCTCTGAGGAGTGGCTTGCCTTTCTTTGGCCTGAGCACTCCTGTAGGTGGTCCTGTACTCATCCATCTTTTTCATGTAGTTCTCTGTCTGCTCCCCAAACAGAGAATTACCAATGACAGGGAAATCCATGGCCTTAGCCTGGGTATCCTGTGATAGGCTAGTACATCTGAGCCAAGCCATCCTCCGAAGGGCCACAGATGTAGCTATGACTCTAGATGAAACATTATTGGAGTCCACAGCAGCATGAAATTGCACCTTCGATGCCTCAATCCCATCCACAGCCACCTGCTCCAGCTCCTTGGCAAGCTGGTCAGGGGCCTGTTTAGCCAGAGCCAGCACAGTGTCCCACCTGAACTTCTGATATCTAGCTGTGCAGGCCATATAGTTAGCCTGCCTGAGTCCCAAAGATGCTGCCATGTACTGCTTCTTTGCCATGGCATCAATCCTCCTGGAGTCCTTATCTGGGGGGGTGATGCCAAGAGAATATTTGCCTTATCACATGCAGCAGCCTGCACTACCCCAACATGGCTGCATTGCTGGGAAAGGAACTCCGTGTCCGAGCCTGAAAGGGTATACCTCTTGTTCATTCTTCTGTCCACAGGAGGTATGGAATTAGGAGTCTTTAGAATTTTAAATGCCTGTTTCCCAAAAGATTTATGGAGGGGAATAGATAATCTCCTGGACCCTGGGATGTCCATCATCTCAATAAAATCAGGCTCCTCCTGATCCTGTACTGCTTCTTCCATTGGAAGCTGGAGGGTTTCAGCCACTTTCTTGTAAAACATAAAGTGGGAAGGGTACTCACAAAGCCTAGGAGGAGAAACACCTGAAGGTCTGTCTGGGGAGATGTCCAGGTCAATAGGCACATCCAGACTTTCATAATCACCATCATCATCCTCATACTCTCCCTCCTCCTCCTCCTCCGGTTCATAAAATTCTAAACTTTTGTAAGACCAATCTGATCGGTTCAAACCGAACCGATCCAATATTTGCAAGTTCCACACGGAAACTAAATGCAAAACCTATCTAGTACTCATGGTACCACAGACAGAGACTTAAACCGACAGGTTCAGTAGCAGAAATTTGGTAGAAACAAAGCAAAAAACGACACTTTAACTGACTTTTTTGAACCGAGCAAAGGAGAAATCTCCGGAGCAACTGTTCAGTGAGGTGGAGTAAAGAATCTGATGGTTGGAGTTTAAACAGCAGCAGACAGAGGCTTCAACCGAGCTCACGCTGAACGTTCCATGCTGGCCATGGAAAGTTAACTCTTTGTTCTCTGGGGCAGTTGAAAGGCAAGACCTAACTGCAATAGTCAGAATACAGCAAGACTTCATGTTGTTTGAAGGGACTTGTCAAGGTTGGAGGAATGATCAGAAGTATGGCAGCTAGGATTCAATGCAAAAAAGTGCAAAATAATGTGCTTGGGAAACAAGAACCCAAGGGAAGATTACACAATGGGGAGGAGGTAGTAACAACAACAAAAAAGGAAAGGGACCTGGGGGTAATCATATCAGATGACCTTAAGGTTTGCAAGCAATGTGAGAAGGCAGTAGGAAGGGCTGGGGGTATACTGGGATGCATAGGGAGAGGTATCACCAGCAGAAAACAGGAAGTTGTTATCCCTCTGTACAGACAGTTGGTGGGACCCCATCTGGAGTACTGCGTCCAGTTCTGGAGACCCCATCTCCGCAAGGACATAGACAGGATAGAGGCAGTCCAGAGGAGGGCAACTAAAATGGTGCAGGGTCTGCAAGAGAAGCCATACGAGGAGAGACTAAAGGAGCTTAATATGTATACCCTTGAGGAAAGAAGGGAGGTGGGGACATGATAGAAACTTTTAAGTACCTCAGTGGAATCAACAAAGTCCAAGAGGGTAGCATCTTTCAGAAAAAGAGACATGCAAGAACAAGTGGACACAATTTAAAGATGGGGGGGCGGTTCCGGGGCAATGTGAGGAAGTATTTTTTCACAGAGAGGGTAGTGCATGCATGGAACAGCCTTCCTGAGGAGGTTGTGGGGTCTAAAACTGTGGGAGAATTCAAGAATGCATGGGACAGACATAAGGCAATTCTTGTGGGGGGTAGGAAGAAATAGGCTGTTGGTTAACTAGGATCTACGGCCTATCCTGTAGATAGGGAAATGGGCAGACTAGGTGGGCCAAATGGTCCTTATCTGCCATCAAAGTCTATGTTTCTATGTTATGAGGAGCATGTGGACAAGCGTCCATTGCATTGTATGGGGCTGCATTTAAAAGTTTAAATTATGTAGTTTAGATGGCAAGTTGGAATAAATCATGGCTACCGCTTAACTAACAAGAACCTTGTTAGTTAAGCAGTAGCCATGATTTATTGATATAGTTCCTTTTATCATGGCTTCAGCGACTGGCCCTTTAAGATCAATAGAGCTTCATGCGACAGAGATCCCAGTTACACATGAAGTTGTAGCATCCATTTCCTGCCTCAACTCAAAATCTTGAGAAGCCCTACTTGATAGAGTGCAACCACTTTCTCTGCTGCGCCATCTCTTTTTTGGATTGCCCTGATTACGTGCAGGTCTAGGGAAGTTTGAAGGTCGGGTCATTTGCTTTAGTCTACACTGGATTTCCATACCCCAGGACTGGTGTTTACATTCTTGTAATGCCATGGAGTACAGGTGAGGAATTGTTGCTTGTGACTGTGGTATGGGAGGGGTTAAAGTTGGGCTGCCTGATCAAGATGTCTCCCAGCCTTGTGGAATGCTGTGCCTTATACGCAAGTCAGTGCTTGAGCCTTCTGATTGACCTCATGCACCATTTGAAAGATGACGCTTTTGCTTGCCTGTGGGTCCACCCTTTAAGTGAATATATTTATAGTCCTGCAGGAAATGCCATGCCTCATTAACCGATCCACATTTAACTGTTTTACCCCACACACACTGTATAACCAGTGTTGCTGGGAATCGAAAGAAATACGGTAATCTTAAATCTCTCAGATGCTGTTTAATTTCGAAAAACTCTTCTTCTTGCTACCACTGCAGTAGAAAAATCCTGAAATATCAAACTTCGATTCCCTCTCCAGTTTAAAATCCTTTGCTCTCCAGACAGTCTTAATATTTTCTCCTTCACAGTAAACCTCAACAGATACACACAAACATAAGAAATGCCAGCAGAAACAGGCCTAACTGTCCATCAGGTCTGCCCAATTGTGCAGCTAGCCCCTCCACTTGCTAGATAGGCAATAATTGGTCTGGGTCTCTGGTTAGGTAGCTTCTGACCTAAGGATCTGTGGGCTTTTTCTACTTTCAGAGCCCAAGGCCACTGGTGACCTAAAACATCAGGCAAAAAGTGCTGTAGAAAAGAAATCATATCAGGTCCCTCAGGAACACCCAGGGTGGGATATTCAAAAGAGTTGCACATGGCGCAACAGGGTTGCACCATGCGCAACCCACCAATGCGCCCTGGCATGATAGTCAATGGGGCAAGTGCGCTGCATGACCCCCGATGTGCTGGGGCGCAACAGTAATGTGTGAGGTGCAAGTGCGGGGGGCGTGCCCATGTATATGCGGCACATCCTGATATTCAGCCCAGGATGTGCAGCACATACACATTACCACCTTGCGCCGCTCGGGGGTTGCAAAGTTGTGCCTGGTGAATCCAGGAACAAGTCCTGGCCACCTACAGGTGAGCTTCCATATTGCAAGGTGCAACATGGCAGCTGCCTGCTGTGGGTGGCCACCCTACCACCCAGGACACAGTCCACATGCCCCCTGCCTGGGGGGTGTCATGCCCCCCTCGTCCATCCACGAGCATCTGTTACATACATCCCTGGTGGTCCAGTGGACCGCTATCCATGGCCCGATTGTGGGCATAGGGTAAATAAATCCCTGGTGGTCCAGTGGACCGCTATCCATCGCCCAATCACAGACTTCAGTGAAGTATAAAACTGGTGATCCAGTGGAACCCCACCCAGTGCCTGATTGTGGGTGGAATGAACGAAGGACATCCTGGTAGTCCAGTGGTACCCCCCTCCCCACCTGCCCACTGAGGCCCCGCCACCCTGCACCCCCAGTCAGCGGTGGCAGCACCCACCATAAGCGCTTGACCGCCGACCGACTGACAGCTGCAGTAGGATCTGTCGCCTGTTGATCCACCATATGGGCCAATGGGTATGCAGACCCTACTGTACTACACAGGCTCAAAACGTGAATGAACCATTCCCATTTCGGGCCTGTGTAGTACAGTATGGTCTGCACGCCCATTGGCCCACGCAGTGGACCAACAGGCGTACAGACCCTACTGTACACTGTCAGTTGGTGGGCAGCTGGGTGGCTTGCAGACGGAGTGCTGCCACCTGCCGCTGACTGGGGGGGTGCAGGGTAGCGGGTACCTCAGTTGGCAGGTGGGGATGGGGGGTACCACTAGACCACCAGGGTGTCCTTCATTCATTCCACCTGTGATCGGGCGCTGGGGGGGGTTCCACTGGACCACCAGGGTTATACTTCGCCAAAGCCCACAATCGGGCAGTGGATAGCGGTCCACTGGACCACTAGGGATTTATTTAACTTATGCCTGCGATCGGGCGATGGATAGCAGTCCACTGGATCATCAAGGATTTATTTAACTTACGCCCGAGTTCGGGCGTAGGATAGCTGTCCAGTGGACCACCAGGGATTTAAACAACTTATGCCCACAATCGGGCCTACGGGTGCGGAGCCCAGCTGGGGTCAGCAGGGCATAGGTCCCCGATGGCTGCAGCCTGGCAGAGTGCCAGGCGCAAGTCACCGGGGATCAGCGCACTGCATGCAAATGGGGCCATAATGACATTCAAATGGCCCCATTTGCACCTTGCATGCATAATTGCCTCATTTGCATGCCCAGTGCTGAATAATGCAGTTGATGCACCTAGTGCAACCGCACTTGCGCTGGCGCATCCCCCTGCTCCCCTCCTGCCACTTGTGCTGGCACAGTGCCACTGCGCCGTGCGATGTGCGTGTGCCCTCAGTGCCATATTCAACGGTGCTAAGCCATGGTGCAGCACCGTTGAATATCGCCTGGTCCATGCCCTGACGCAGCCCAGTTGCGCTGCGTCCAGGCTTTCTCCCCTGTCTTGCGCAGTCTGAATATCCCACCCCAGAATCCTAATATTATTTCTCCAACCTCTGTTCTCCAAATCATCCACCTTCTGCATTAAATAGATCTGATGTGAATGTTTGTTCGTTAACTGCTCCAAGTAGCCCACATCAGTCAACTCTGATATTTTTTCCTGTTTAATCCTACCTGAGTGCCCAGCTCCTCGCTTTGTTTATTCATTGTAGAAGCAGTAATTTTTACCACCACCAAATTCTTCTGAATGCCAGACAACATTTCTTTTAATTGTGACGTAGCATCCTTGTTTACGTAGCTGCCCTATGCGGGGCTGAACTGTCAAGCTGTAGCTGCATACCTGGTGATTGCAGAGAGCAGGGCTGTCTGGCCAGCATTCTTCTGACAGTTCTGTGTGCTTGAGAGTTAATTTAAATTAAAACTAAACTTTCCTTTGACTAATTTTTCCCATTCCGGTGTCAGAAGAGTGCTATTTCTTATAGCTTTCAGGTACACTAGTCCGATTCAAAAAATTATTAAATTAAGGAGCAAGTATCACTAAAATAAGGGAAGGGGCATCTCACAGCTCACTCCAGTGTGACCATAGCATCCAGGCACCATCAGAGTAGTCTCTCTTGATGTTAAAAAGAAGCAGGTGGCCATAATTCTAGCTTGGACCATTAAAGGGCATTAAAACAAAGTTAGCTGTGGATCTAAATTGCAACTTGTGTTTCTTGAATGTAGAAATTATACGATATGCATTGCAACTCACTATCCACTCTCAGGACGGAAATGCCCTAGAACTCATCCATTCATACAAATACCTAGGTGTTACCCTCGATCTGTCGCTCACCTTTGAAATCCATGTTAACTCATCGACTAAGGTGATCAACCAACGGCTAGGTCTGTTGTATCATCTCCGTCCCCTCCTATCTTCCTCCTCATGTCCAAAACTTGCAGTCTCCACACTCCTCCCTCTCCTATGGAGCCCCACTGCTCCCAGCCTGGGCTACCATCCTCTCGCCGCCTCAATCAGCTTTATCTTAGGGTAGGATGTTTTGCACTAGGAGTAGACCCCCGGCATCACCACTGCAATATCCTCTCTTCTCTGGGCTGGGCACCCCTGAAGTCTAAATTCCAATACAACACCATGTGCCTCATGTTTAAGCTGGTCCACCTTTATATCCCCTGCCTGGATGACTTTATCAAACTTGGACAGTACCAGCATACTCTACGATCTGCCTTACTCCATTGGTAACTCCCAACCCTCGGTTGGCAGTCAGCAGGAGGTTCTTTGCCTTTTCTGCCACATCCTCTTGGAATTCCCTCCCATATGTGATTCTCTCCAGCACTTCTCAACCACAATTTAAGCACTATATCTCATGTCACCTCTTTGCCTCCTCTCCTTGTACCTGTTTTTGCTGATTGCATTCTTGCCCTTGTGGGAGGACTCCCACTGACTGTTTCAACCTCAGTTCCTCCATGTATGACTGTTAGTTAGCCAGAACTGCTATACTCATAGTACTGTACATTAATGGATCTCATGTGATTTAACCTGTTTTAGCTTTGTATTTATCCTGTTGTACAATCACTGTCGAATATACCTGTGTTAGTACTTCCATGTTAGCCTTGTACTTCTGCTCCTCTGTATTATTTATGTATCTGTTGTCTTGTCCTGGGTCGCCCCTGAAAAAGGGACTGTATTGTCTTAGTGGGCCTACCTGGTTACCAAAATTTCAATAAATAAATAAACTAGAGATGGTTAAAGATCACTCACTACACTTTGTGTATTATTAGCAGCAAACTGAAAAAAAAAAATGTTGCATTTTTAAAGTAGTCTTCCCTGCAAAGACTAAGGAGCCAGAACTTTTCAAAGTTCTGTAATGGAAAACGTAACTGGCAAAGTGTATTATACTTTGTGAAGTGTGCACTGATGAGCGGGTTACATGACTGATTTCCAGTACAAAATGATGGTCACATGGTGATGCTACAGCAGGAACATCACCATGTGACCCCTGCCTGTATTCCTAGAGTGAGAGCAGAAGTACTGCAGGATGTATTGCTCAATGCTGAGTAAAACTGGTCTTATTAGGTCATCGTTAGTGCAGAAATCATTGCTCAGGTTGAGTGCTGAGATAGGTTTTTAAACGCTTTTATGGAGAGAAAATGTTTTTAGCAAAAGGATAGTTTTACTGTGCATAGTCTCAGAGTGCAGGAGTGTATCTGAGCTGACTCTATTGGGGGAGGAGCAGCCCCTCTTTCCAGGGTGTTTGTTTTCTCAATGTTTTAAAATTCTAGGGCCCTATATTCAAAAGGTTAGTGCAGGGCTAAAAAGTTAACCTGAATTATTGCTGCCATGGTAGCATACTCAAACAGTTTTGATGGTGCTAAACAGCCCCCAGAGCAGTGCTGTTTACTGCCTCAGAGAAAACCATCTTACTGCAGCGCAAAGGCCACACCCCTTCCTCCTGAAGGCAGGGTGACTGCACTGCAGCCACCTGTCCCTTTGTCTAGTGGACTCCCCCCGATCACCCTGTCATATGAAGAATCCTCATTTTTATTTTATTTTTTTTATTTTTAGTCTCTTGATAACCGGGTAAGGCCCACTAGGCACGAGTGCCTGTTTTCAGGGGTGACCTGGGAGCACTGGGCGGTTAAGTGACTTGCTCAGAGTCACACAGTATGCAAGTGGAGGTTGTGAGAATCAAGAAGAAGAATCAGCATTTATATAGCGCTTTTCATACATCCAAAGTGCTTTACAAGCAATGCTAGACTGGTAGTGAAGTGACTGAATGTGTGGTGGCAGCCATATCGCACATCATCACCCACACACAGCCTGGATAATTGCATGAACCGGTTTTATGGGAAGGGGAATGTTGGCCAGGACACCGGGAATGTTCCCTATTCTTTGTGAAGAGTGCCCTGGATTCTTTTACTTCCACCTGGACACCCACCAGGACAACACCAGGATGGGCAGAAGGGACCTCAGTTTAACATCTCATCCGAAGGACGTCACACCCCAGCAGTACAGCACCCCCCAATACTGCACTCGGATGCCAGTGATTTTTAGGTGCAAGTCCAATCCCGGTGTGGGACGAGAACCCACGACCTTCTGGTCCAGAGGCGGATGTGCTACCAACTGAGCCACACTGACACCTCAGTCAAACTCAGGTCTGGTCTGCTGAATGTATCAAGCTTGTTCACACCTCGTTCCTCTAACCTCTAGGCTATACTGCCAGCCCCAACTGGTAGTCTAGTGGTCCCACTCTCCAATCATCCCTGTCATGAGTGGAATTCAAATTCCCCACCTGATCACCCAGGGTCCAATGTATGTCGCATCACCATTTCCTGATGGACTAGCACCCCACCACACCAGGAACTACTGACCCTCCCCCTTCTGATTGACACCTCCAACCTGCCCATCCACTGAGGGCACCCACCCACACTCCCCCTTGCCCCAGTCAACACTCACAACAAAATCTGTGGTCAGATTGGTGGTTGGCACAGCCTTCAACTTGCCTCTTCAGCTGGCCGCCATCTAACAGTCACAGAGCGCTATCTCACACTTACTCACAATCCTACTCTGTGACTGTCAGGTGGTGGCCAGCTAGAGAGGTGAGTATGGATTGTGGTGACCACTAATCTGACCACAGATTTTGTGGGGAGTGTGACTATGGTGAGGGGGTGCTGGGCGGGGGGTCATCAGTGGGTGTGGGGTGTCATTTGGGAAGGAGATCAGTGGCACCTGGTGTGGGGGGTTCTAGCCTTTCAGGGAACAGTGAAGTGACGTTCATAGGACCCTGGGCAATTGGGGGAAGGGGTTCACTAGACTACCATGGAATGTCAACCACTGCTACCCTGCATCAGTGCAAGGAGTCTGCCATGTCCATGCAAATGAACCCAAAATGAGCAGACAGAGTGCCCCTTAAAGCCTTGCATGCCCAGTGAGCTTATTTGCAATCTTGGGCTGAATATGTCCCACATGACCCCTGGCACTATCCCTGTTTGGACGTGATCTCTCCTTTGGGCCATATGCAGCCGTGGGCCATATCAGCACTGCTCATTTTCACTTGTCACTGCACTGGCACAGCTGAATATGCAGTCAGTTGGTGTGGCTCCATTACTGCACACTAACAAGCTGAATATAGCTCAGAGATGGCCATGCACTCACTTTTTACAGACTATGCTGCACTTGCAGATAGCTCTCAATGTGGGGTCCCTAATGTTATTAACAAGTGCATTTTTTATTGTAATGGTTCTCTGTATTGGTCACTAATTGTGAGAGCCCAAATCTATTATTTTTCAGGTTAGCTGACTTTTTTCCATTAAAATCTGAAATATGATAGAAAAAAAGCCTTTTTGGATTGTGCAGGTCAACAGTTATTTAATCCATTTGTGTAGGACTGTGAAACAACAGTCCCATTGTGCAGCTGAGAGGTGAGGTATCAAATATTTTTCCCAACTAAGAAAGCGGAAATATTCCAGAAAAAAATCTTAGCTGTGCAAGACAACAGTCAAATATGTGTGTTGGGCTGTGAAGCAACAGTCCTGTTGTCAAGCTGAGATACTAGCAGCACCCATTGTGGGGGATAATCTCAGAGGCACCCCACACTCATTACACATGGGTTTGTTCCTCTTTGCCTGTTGATATTGGAGATCATTTACCTGCTAATAATGCCATACACCCTTGAGTAGCCTTTACATAGTGGCCACTCCACTGGGAAGCCTAGAAAAGTGGCACATGCAAGAGTAAAAAATGGCCATAAACATTCTGGAAATCAGGGCACTATCCTGTGTACCACTGCAATTCACAAGGCTAGTCAGGAAAAATGGAAATTGCCTCATGAGCTCGGACAACCAGGTTATCATCTCCTATATCAACAGACAAGGAGGAACAAAGAGCAGAGCCATACAAAGAGAGGCTCAAGACTCATTCCTTGGACATAAAAACATCTGTTGAGCATATCAGCCATACACTTGGCAAGCAGGCTGAATACCACCGCAGACTGGCTAAGTCACCAGTTAATACATCCGGGAGAGTGGAAGATTCATTCCAACATATTCCAAATGATCAGCAGACATTGGGGACCGATAGAAATAACCTTAATGGCCACCAACAAGAACAATCAGTGCCCCAGATTCTACTCCCACTTCAGGGATGACAAATTCATGGGAGGGGACGCACTATCAGCTACATGGTCATTCCAAGTAACCTACATCTTTCCACCGATACTACAGGTTCTGAAAGAGATATGCAGTACCAGAACCTTGGTGATAATCATCACCCCTCATTGGCCCAGGAGAACATGGTTCCCCACGATAGTGCCTCAGAGATGTATACCTCCACAATCACCTTTACCAGGTGAGTAAACTACCATTTTTGTGCTAAGTAAGAAATTAGGAATATTACAGAAAAACAGACTTTGGAGTTGTGCAACAACTGAGTGTCAGTTATTTGTATCAGGCTATGAAGCAACATAGAAACAGAGAATTTGTTGACAGAAAGGACTGGTAGGCCCATCTAGTCTGTCGTATTTTCTTCGCCTGTTACTATACACACATAATCTTGAATAGGATGGGGGTTATGACATTTCAAAATAGCTTGGCTAAACACTGGAATAAATTACTAATTGAACTAACTGAGACTGCTGATTTGCACATGTTCAAATCCAAGTTGCATAACTTTCTGAAGGTTCAATATAAATGTTTATAGTTAAAATTATGTGTTTTTTTAGATTTTGTTCGCATGTTTGATGTTTTGTATTTAAATGTCATTGTGTTGTTTTTTTGTATTGTCTGTAACTTTTTAAGAAGAAACCACAGGAATTTGTTGTGAACGGGGCATAATTCCCCAATAAAATTACCTGTATAAAAATACACTTTTTATCAATCAGTCAAAACACTGGACCTTATTTGGTCCCAAGTGTCCCTCCCTCCTTCCTTCCCTCTATTAATTACACCCATGTGCCTATCCCCCGCATGCTTGAAGCTCCCCATCATTTTTGTTCCCACCACCTCTTTTGGCAAGCTGTCCTATGTATCCACCACCCTTGGTGTGAAGACGTATTTCATCACATTCCTCTTATCCCTCCCCAAGCTCCTGTGCATACTCTCATATTCTGGTGCTTCTCTTCCTCTGATAGAGACTCCCCTCCTGCAGTCCCGTTGTGAAGCTCAGTGCTTGTAACACTTATTAATTGTGGAAGTCGGTATATGATATGGGGTGCTCAATGAAAACCACAATTACTCTGTAGTTACAATATACTTATACAGTAACTGCAGTGTAGGTAGGGGAACCAAAAACAAATTCTTGTGACTGGATGAAAAAATTATGCAACTTCCTCATATGCAGTTGAGGAAGGTGAATAACAAGGAACGCAGTGTTAAAGTGATGAATGGGTGCGTTCATGCTGTCGAATAGGCATTATGTATTGTTTACATCTTCAGCAATGATGGAAATATTAGTAGGTATGTGCATTGCTTTTATTCCACAGGCAATACCTCTATGGAATTACCAATCTGCCTTCTTTTAATTCCATATAATTTCCAGGCAGAAATCCACAGGCTTTCTGCTGTATAAAATGCAAAAAAAAAAAAAAACAACTCACAGACACAGGAATTCCACCCTCGGAAATGGTGAAGAATGCTAAATTCCACATATTCTTCAAGATTTTATTCTGTGGGACTGTGCAGATACAGAACAGAAAAATATTGTTCATCCCAAGCACTTAGTTTTAGCATTAAGGAAAATGGCCCCATAAAGGGACTGGTGGGCTTTAAAGATCATAAAAATAAACAATGTGCTTTGAGTTATAGTTTACTGATGAAGTATACTACTAAGAAAATACTCTTTTATTTCTATAAAATAATTTTAAAATATACCACTAAACTGTATGTTGGTTACAGCTGTTTCTGTCCTGTGTTTTCAAGACACAACCTTTTGCAGAAAACAGTATGATGTAATTTTAATTTTTTATGTTGATTGCACGCATGCGTAAGAAACATATTGCAGTACCTATTCTTATGTTAAACAGGACAGACTTAGGAATATCCAATTTAACATCCTGCACAATCTTTATTTTACTCCTGCCAAACTGTCTCGGATTTATAAGACCTCTTCATCTGAATGTGAAGATTATGGAGGCTCTCTCGTTACTTTATACCACAAATTGTGGGCCTGTCCTAAAATTGTCAAATTCTGGAACTCAGTCAAACAGTGGGTGGCTCCATTTTTTAACATCTCAACCTTTTTTAAAGAAAATACATGTTTACTAGGGATGTATGCTCAAATTCCTACCCTGTCTCAAAAGATGCAAGTAGCCATGATAGCCATGGTTACCAAATTGCTAATACTTCGGCATTGGCAGAACAGATGGGAACCTTCGTTCAAAGAATGGTGGGACGAGTTTTTAAATGCCTTAAATGCGGAGAGGTGTGTAACCCACTTTTTTCAATCTATTGAGAAATTTCATAGATGCTTAGGTAGATTTCTCGCAAATCTGAAAAACAAGTACGGCTATTAAAAGAGAACGAGCCTCGAACCCCCCTGACCCTGGGCTTCTTTTGGTGCAAAGATCAGCTCAAACTCACCCTATTGTTGACTGTATCCCCCCCGAAATAGATTGCGACTTTTGACTTTGGCTCTTCACAGAAAGGTTTTCTTTTTACATGCTTCAGTACCCCATTTTCTCCTTTTTTTTTCATCCTTTAGGCAATGTTTCTTCGGTTGTCACCCCCTCTGTCAGCTCGTGTGATGTCCCTTTCTTACAGTTTAACCTAAATTTTGCCACATTACAAACCTGTAAAGAGAGTCATTTTGTATAATATTTTTGTGTATTTGCTGCCAAGGTGGGTGCGGGTTGGGCTGGGGTTTTAGTTTCGGCTTTTCTTCTTTTTTTATGTAGGTATTGACGTGTACAAATGCTGTCTACCACTCTCTTGGCAATGTTTGTTTGGTTTTGACCTTATTTGTATTGAATTGGAAAAATGAAGTTAATTGCAAAAAAAAAAAAAAAAAGAAACGTATTGTGGCAGCTTTCTCCAGAAGCAGGTTGTGGAGGTGCAGCACTGTTGTGGCCAATGCCCCCACAGCCTGTAAAGGCTTGGCCCACTTCCCCAAATGCCGTGGCATACTGCTGCTGACACTAGTTCAGCCAGCGTGCCACCAACCTGTAAAAAGTTAGCCGATGCAATCAGGGGCCGCCTCGTCATTGCAGCATCAGCCATTGGCTGCAATGAGGGAGTGACCCGTCATTGCAGGGCGGAACTTCGGAAGCACTGATATTGTTTGTGAACATGGCAGTGGCTTGCTGCCATGTTCACAAACAATATTAACCCCCCCTCACTGAGGGGGTGCCCAATCCCCCTCGGCAGCATGTGTGCCCCTCCCATGTTTGTTTGCCGATGGGGGCCCCAATCCCCGTCGGATTCAGTGCCATGCCATTTATGTTGCCGATGGGGGATCCCACTCCCCGTCGGCATTATGTAACTCTCCCCCCCATGTTGTCTGCCGAAGGGGTGCCCAGTCCCCATCGGCATGTCATCCCCCTTTGTTGTGTGCCAACGGGGGTGCCCAATCCCTGTCAGCATAATGTAACATGGCTCCCCCACTTTCTTGTGTGCCGACGGGGGTGTCAAATCCCTCGTCGGCTACAGCTGCCCCCCCAAACAGAAGACTATGTTGGTATGCTGGGAGCCCATCCTAGTGTGCCACATTCCTCTGTAAAATTAAAAAATGGTCCCACGATCTCATTTTTTTTTTTGACCCTGTAAAGAAGGAAACGGTCCCTCAGTGGTCTCCTGCCCCCATCCCACAACCCACACCCACCCTCTGCACACCCTGCCTCCCACACCTCCCTCACCCATACTTCCTCCAGAGGCCAGCACGATGTTCTTCGTGGACCGGAACACATCTGAACTCTTCAAAGCCGATCGCGAACTGAGGAAATGCCGTACGCTGTATAATGGAATAAATAGGGTTTTTCAAATTTGATGCATATCTCAGGCATTTCTTGGAATTTTGTGCCAAATTTTCATTATGGGGTTTTAGACCCCTCCTCATGAATTCTATCATTGAAATATGAAAGATCGCCCTGAAGGTGATTTCATGGTCAGTGTGTGTGGAATCACCTTTGGAACCGATTAACGAAATGATAGTGCCAGTACTCATGAGGTGGGCTCTCAAAAGCCTATGTTACAAATTTGGTGAAAAATCCAAAAATTGACTGTTTTATGAGTGCATTGTGCAGTTAAGCATGCACATCAGAATCTCTTGCTAATTTGCAATATTTTCACTCCAGATTTTCAACATTGCCATTTTTTGACACCTCCTTGTGAAGAGTACAGTTGTCATTTTTCACACCCTGGCCGAAATGTGTTTTCGTATATCCAGCGCAGAATAGCACGGTTGCTGTAGGAAATCACTGTCTGGGACAGATAATGAAAATGACAGTGACACCGTTCATGAGCAGAGGTCCTAAAATGCCTATGTTGAAAATTTGGTGACGATACTCCATAAAGTGACTGTGTTACGAGTGTGCGTTGCGCAGTTTGCATGGACACTCGTAAGTTCACAAATTTATAATATTTTCACTCCAGATTTTCAACATTGCCATTGTTCTGTACCTCCTGATGAACAGTACAGCTGTCATTTTTCACATCCTGAACTAAATGTGTTTTCACAGTTACGGCACAGAATAGCATGGTCGCTGTGGGAAATCAGTGTTCGGACACATTGAGAAAATGACAGTGACACTGTTCATTAGCAGAGGTCCTAAAATGCCTATGCTGAAAATCTGGTAATGAAAGTCCATAAAATGAGTGTGTTACGAATGTGCATTGCACAGTTTCCACGCACTCTAGTAACTTTGCAATATTTTCACTCCAGATTTTCAGCATTGCCATTTTGCCGCACCTCCTTATGAACAGTGCAGCTGTCATTTTTCACATCCTGGCTGAAATGTGTTTTCGCTCTTCCAGCGCACAATAGCGTGGTCGCTGTGGGAAATCAGTGTTCGGGACATATTAAGAAAATCACACTGACACTGTTAATGAGCAGAGGTCCTAAAATGTCTATGTTGAAAATTTTGTGATGAAACTCCATAAAATGACTGTGTCACGAGCGTGTGTTGTGCAGGTTCCACGCACCCTTGTAAGTTTGCAAATTAGTAATATTTTCATGCCAAATTTTCAACACTGGCATTTGCTCACACCTCCTTATGAACAGTACAGCTGTCATTTTTCACATCCTGGCCAAAATGTGTTTCCGTGCTTTCGACGCAGAATACTGCAGTCACTGTCAGAAATCAGTGTTTGGGACAGATTAGCATCGAGTGACTGGAGGGGGGGAGTGACCGAGCTAAACTGAGCTCTGTCAGGACTGCTGTGGATTTCTTTGTGGGCAGGAAAAGGTGACAACGCAGGCAGGAGCCCAGTACAAAAGGGCAGCCTGCAGCGCCGACAGAAATGGAAGGAGCGAGTGAGAGAGGGAGAGTGAGCGAGCTCAACGGAACTCTGTCAGGACTGCTGCAGATTTCTTTGTGGGCAGAAAAAGCACCAACAGAGACAGGAGACCACTACACAATGGCAGCTTGCAATGCCAGGAGAAACAGAATGAGCAAGTGAGACAGGCGGAGTGAGCAACCTCACCAGAGCTCTGTTAGGACAGCTGCAGATTTCTTTGTGGGCAGAAAAAGGTGCCAATGCAGGCAGAAGCCCAGTACAAAAGGGCAGCCTGCAGTGCTGGGTGAAACACAACAAGCGAGTGAGAGAGGGGGAGTAAGCAAGCTCAACGGAGCTCTATCGTGACTGCTGTGGATTTCTTTGTGGGCTGAAAAAGGTGGCAACACAAGCAGGAGCCCAGTACAAAAGGCCAGCCTGCAGCACCGGCAGAAATGGAATGAGCAAGTGAGAGAGAGGGAGTGAGCTACCTCAACGGACCTATGTCATGACTGCTGCAGACTTCTTTGTGGACAGAACAAGCCACCAACAGAGGCAGGAGCCCAGTACAAAAGGGCAGCCTGCAGCGCCAGCAGAAACAGAATGAGCGAGTGAGAGAGGAGGAGTGACCCACCTCAACGGAGCTCTGTCGGGACAGCTGCAGATTTCTTTGTGGGCAGCAAAACCGGCCAATGCAGGCAGGAGCCCAGTACAAAAGGGCAGTCTGCAGCAGCAGGAGAAACAGAATGAGTGAGTGAGACAGGCGGAGAGAGCGACCTCAACAGAGCTCTGTCGAGACAGCTGCAGATTTCTTTATGGGCAGAAAAAGGTGACAATGCAGGCAGAAGCCCAGTACAAAAGGGCAGCCAGCAGAGCCGGGAGAAATACAATGAGCGATTGAGAGAGGGGGAGTGAGCGAGCTCAACAGACCTCTGTTGTGACTGCTGCGCATTGCTTTGTGGGCAGAAAAAGGTGGCAATGCAGGCAGGAGCCCAATACAAAAGGCCAGCCTGCAGCACCAGAAGAAATGGAACGAGCGAGAGAGGGGGAGTGAGCTAGCTCAATGGACCTGTGTCAGGACTGCTGCAGATTTCTTTGTGGGCAGAAGAAGCTGCCAACAGAGATGGAAGCCCAGAACAAAAGGGCAACCTGCAGCACCAGCAGAAACAGAATGAGCGAGTGAGAGAAGGGGAGTGACCCACCTCAAAAGAGCTCTGTTGGGACAGTTGCAGATTTCTTTGTGGGCAGATAAATGTGCCAGCGCAGGCAGGAGCCCAGTACAAAAGAGCAGTCTGCTGCACTGGGAGAAACAGAATGAGTGAGTGACACAGGGACAGTGAGCGAGCTCAACGGACCAACGCAATCAACATTCGGCATTGACAAATGCTTGTTTGTTTTTGCCATTTTGAGTGAATCTGAGGAGATAGTGAGGGAGGGGGGACCATGGAAAGAGAAAATTGGATTAGGCTGATGAAGGATAAGGAGAAGTAGGTCGGGGGGTGCAATGTGGCAGTAGAACCAACATATTTATACAGGGTTAGCACACAGGCTGTAACCCCCAGTGGTATTAGTGGCCTCAGATAGATAGATAAATAGATATATATATTATATATATATATATATTTATAAAATGGGTAGGGAAATTGTTGTTTTATTGGATGATAAGCATCACATGACTGTGCATATATCAGAGCGCAACCACACACCTGCACTTTTACCCCCCTCCAAAGCAATTTTGACATTTTATAAGATAGATAAACCACTCTGAGGTGTGTGGGTCGTGCCTGATATATGCACACCTGGGCGTTGATGACCTGGCCTGCAGCCCTTGCATGTATACCAGAGCGCGACTCACACCTCAGAGTGGTATATCTATTACATATATTATTATATATATATATATATATATATATATATATATATATATGGCCAGTACTCATGTGTTGTGTCTATTTGTTTGCTTTAGAATGGCTCTATTGTGTACTGGATCTTGAGGAATTGTCCACGTATAAAAAACATTTGCTCCACGAGTGCAAGGTAATGGGACACCTTGCCGTCTAAGCAATGGGAGGAGCTGTGCTGCTTTTCCACTGGGGCCATTGTAAGAGAGCCACAAGTAGTGCTCATGCGTGAGGAGTTCATTCTGCGCATGCGCGAAATGTTGGAGGGCCATGGACCTTGGTCACCATTACAACATGGTGGCAGGTCTGTAGTGGTACAGTCGGGCGCTGTGTGGTGGCATTCTGCAATGCGGGGATAAGAGGAGTGCTCCCACGATGCCTGGAATCCTTTCCTTGGAGGATGGTTCATTTTTTGGGTCGAGATTCCACTGTTGGGTGCGGTGAGTGAGCGAGGGGGGCGATCCTTGTATGGAGTAAGGAAGACAGTAGTGCAGGCCGACTCATAAAGGGGGGCTGCCTCTTCATCGGTAGGCCAGGTGCCTGTAGTTGAGCCTGCTCGCAAGGGGGCTGAGCCTGCACGAGGCGCACCAGGAGCCGCTCACAAGGGGCTCCTGGGCGTGGGAATGGCTGGAATCTCTGAATGGAGATGGAGTTTGAAGCCATCTCTCAGGATTGCAAACGCTTGGTATTCCCTGGGGGGGGCTATATACACGGCATGGAATTGAGACATGTACTCGGTGTACCCACATCATAAACAAAGTACAGTGACAGCATTTCTGACAAGTTCTATGGATAATGCAGCGGAGATAGTTGTATAAGCGGCTGACTAATTATAAAGCGATACATTTCTGTTTGAATCTGCTTGCATGCTTAGTACTCAGTGATTACAGGTACTGATAGCAGTTTAAGTCTATATTAAAGTGATCCTGGCTGTCTTTATTCACAGTAGTGAGTCTTTCCCATGATTACAGGCTGCTATGTCTACCTGCTGTACATTGCCTGGTTACAAAGAGTTGCTCTGGCTACAGGCTGGCTATCTGGGCTACTAGTGTAGTGATTCAGAGAATAAATGCCTGGTTATACAGAGTTGTTTTGGCTACAGGCTGGCTATCTAGGTTACTAGCATTGTGATTCAGAGAATAATAGAGCCTAAGCGCTGCATCGCAGAGTAGTTGCAGTAGAGTACCCTGCTCAATAGTCTTGTATTAGTTTTCATAGGAACAGTCATTGTAAAAATTCGGTGTCTTAGTGTCTGGAGCTAAGCAATATGCTTGCAACCACTGCGATGCACATGTAAGAACTGCAGGCTGCTGGGAGAAGCGAGACCTAGGCAGATCGGATTTCTATTCTGATCACATGTGCATCTGCATCCTATGAGGTGGGCGTAACCCAGAGGTAATGGTTTCGGGGATGCTGTAAGGTGATGCAATATGTAATTTTAATTACACCACAGCTTCACTCCTGCTAAAACTGACACATTGAGCCCCTTGGTATACAAATAGAATACCGTGACGGCGAGGAACTCATCAGTAAGAAGGCTGCCTCCAAATTATTCGGCAAACTTGTCTCTAAACATCTGACCATCTGACCATTAGACAATAACTCGCTTAGTGTTAGTCAGTCCAGCTTTCACCATCAGTATGGCACCAGACTGGCTCTAGCCTCACTTACCAGTAATATTCTGAATGCTGTGGAACAAGGATTCATGACTGGGGCTATCTTTCTCAACCTGAGCAAAGCATGGTGGAGCACAACACCCTTCTAAGAGCATTACTGTATAGCCGACCAGGTGGTGCTGAGGGTTGAGGCTCTGGACGCCACACCTCGTGCCACACTGGTGACCCAGGTTTGGGAACGGACTTGGGTCGCTGGGGATTGGCAGGGGAGAGGAAGGACTGAGTGTCCCATGACTGCTCTCCTTCCTCTGGGGAGGGCATGGGGTGTGCATCGCTCACTGGGTGAACTGGGTAACCAATGTGGTAGACCAGGGAGGGGCAGTGGACATGGTCTACCTAGATTTTAGCAAGGCATTTGACATAGTCCCACACAAAAGATTAATATACAAGTTAGCCAGCCTTGGAGTGGGTCCCAAGGTGGTAGCCTGGGTTAAACATTGGCTGGATAACAGGATACAGAGGGCAATAGTAAACAGAGTTTACTCTGAAGAAAGGGGGGTTACTAGTGGAGTACCGCATGGTTCAGTACTGGGACCATCCTCTTTAATGTCTTTATAAGTGACATTGCAGAGGGACTGGAAGGAAAAGTATGTCTCTTTGCAGATGACACAAAGATCTGCAACAGGGTTGATACAGAAGTTGGGGTGGAGAGGATGCAAAGGGACTTGGCAAGGTTAAAGGAATGGTCAACTATATGGCAGCTTAGATTCAATGCAAAGAAGTACAAAGTAATGCATCTGGGAAACAAAAACCCAGGGGAAGAGTACACAATGGGGGGGTGAGATAATAATTTATTTATTGTTTTATTTATTAAATTCTCGGATTACAAATACCTTTAAGCAGAAACTGCTCGTTTACAAAGGTTCCACATCAAAGGATGAGGGTCAATATACATACAGAGGTAGTAAAAGAATGCACAATAAACAACCAAAACAACTAAAAGAAAAAATAAAGATACTCAGTTATAACATACTTTGAGATAATATTCATATAACGAGCAGCTTGAGTAGGCAGCTGGCTGCGGTAACAATAAGAGAGAGAGAGGGCACCATAGGCAGTTAGTATTGCAGGCATACAACTGGGAGAGGAAGTTGGCAGGCTAATGGGCCACTGTCCAATGGTGGTGGAAAATGTCTTGTACCAGTGGAGATGCGAAGCAGGAAAGAAGTCACAAGGAAGGCCCAGTGCCAGAGGGAATGAGACTGGGAAAGGGCGGGCTGTGAGACATGAGTGAGCTGGGAGGTGTTAGAGAGATCTCTGTTCAGAGAAGCAGTCACATTGAGTGGTAGAAGTGAGGTAAAGTTTGAGATTCCTTTTGAAGGGTCCAAGTGTAGTAGAGAAAAGTGCTTCTTTATTGAGGGAATTGAACCATTGAGCGGCTCTATAGATAAAGGACCGCTGAACCATGGAGGTACGACATCTAGGAACCTGAAAGGTTAGGGATTGGGCACCACGTGTTTGTTGAGTGCCACTGTAGGTAGTAAGGAGTGAGCTAACACCAGGTGGCATGAGACCGAGGAGAATCTTTTGGTAAGTAAGCAGGTCTGGTATTGTATTCTGTTGAGTAGGGGTAGCCAGCTGGCCTGTGCATAGAGGTCACAGGTGTGAGTTTGTTGGGCCGCACCCGTTAGTAGTCTACAGGCTTTGTTGAGAGAAACTGAGATCCTGCGGAGGGCACTTGTTGAGGCAGAGCCATAGATGGCAAGGCCGTAGTCAATGATAGAGGTGACAGAGCTGTAGATGGCTAATTTAAAGGCATCCACAGGCATACAGTGCTTGTGTTTGTGTAGTAGTCCAATCCGATATTGGCAGTCTTGGCAACAGTGTCAATATGCCGAGTGTAGGAGAGGGTACTATCCAGGGTAATACCAAGGTACTTGAACTCCTTGACATGTTCCGAGGTCCCAGCATGGTTCTTGATGGTGAGGGACAGAGAGTTGTGCCTGCTCTGTCGCTTACAGAAGGACATGGCTTTAGTCTTGCTGTGGTTCAGGACAAGTTTATGAGAATTGAACCAGTCTTCGATGCGCTTGAAGTCGAGCTGCAGCTGGGATTCAAGGACTGTAATGTCATGGTGGCTGGAAAACAGGACTGCATCGTCTGCGTATAATAATATTTTTTGGTGGCAGGCACTAGGGAGATTGTTGATGAAGAGGGAGAAGAGTAGAGGGCCCAGAATAGACCCCTGGTGGACTCCTGAGTGGACCGGTTTCTCATCTGAAGAGATCCCTGCAATCCTTACACGTTGGATCCAATTATCAAGGTAGCTGGTGAACCATGGAAGGGCATCGCTGGAGATCCCAATGGAGGACAGTTGCTTGAGCAGTAGGGGGTGGTTAACTGTGTCGAATACCTTGGTAAGGTCTATAAATACTGCCCCTCCACAATTCCCTTTGTCAAGCGTGGCATCGATGAAGGTTGTAAATTCCAGTAGCACAGTGGTGGTGCTGTGCCCTTTTCTGAAGCCATGCTGCTCTGGGCACTGTACATTGTACTTATCCAGGAATTCAACTAGTTGGTCCAACACTATTCACTCCAGCGCTTTAGATAGTGGAGGGAGGAGTGAGATAGGTCTGTAATTGGTGTGGAGCGTCCTATCTCTGCTTTTGTGAACTGGTGTGACAGTGGCTTTCTTCCAGAGAGAGAGGGGAAATGGCCCAATCTAAGCGAGAGATTAAAGATCTTTGTAAGTGGTTCTAAGATTTCATCAAGGACTTGTGCCAGCAGTTTTAGGTCAAGGGAGTCACCACTGTACCCTTGTTTGCCGATGGCCTTTTGAATGTATTTTCTAGCTACTTGTGGTGGAATCTCCTTAAAAAAAAACTTTGGGGTTGTACATTCTAGTTGGGGGGTAACTTGGGAGGAGCTGGAGGGGAGGTCGTCGAAAAAATTTGGTGGAAGAACACTGTCCAGGTTTGTAAATGCATTATTAAAAGTGCTGGTGATGGCACCTAGGTCGAGTGTAGGAGTGCCATGAAGGTTGAGCATAGTGGGTGGTGCTTTAGGATCCTTGCCTGTGAGTTCTTTCATGTTGTTCCAGAATTTTTTTTCCCTAGCCCCAAGAGTTGGTCAGAGCCTCTTTGTAATAGCTGCGTTTAGCATTCCGTATTTTTCGAGTGCAATCATTTCTGGCTGCTTTGTATAATTGTATGTTTACTTGCGTCGGAGTTGCAGGAGCACAATGCCAGAGGTGATCTCTGTGCTTGAGTAGAGTTAAAAGGTCAGTAGTAACCCAGGGGTTGGTCTGTCCTTTGACCTTCATCTTTTTCACTGGTGCATAGATGTCACTGGCTTCATTGAAACGTTTGATAAATAGGTCCAGAGCTTTGTTGGTGTCACTGAGGGAGTCAAGCACTGCCCAGTTCAGCCTGGTTAGATGGGATTTTAACAGCTGGAGGTGCCCTTGTTTGATAACCCTAGCATAGATAAGCTTGGGAAGGGGCTTGTGGTATTTGTTTGACCAGGAGCAGATGACAGGCGAGTGGTCACTTATTGTATCCGGGAGTACAGAAACATTGGAGATGTATTCAGGGCGGTTAGATAGAATCCAGTCTAGGCGTAAAGGAGCCTGTCCTATAGTTACACCTAGTGGAGCATTAACCAGTTGGGTGAGGTGATAAAGTCACTGCATCCTTATAGGTAGCGGCTCAGCAGAGAGCCAGTTAATGTTAAAATCACCCATGATTATGGTTTCAGAATTATGTTGTTGGACCCTTAGATATTCCATGATGCTATGGAGCCAGCGGCCTGATCTCTTGGGGGTAGGTAAACTGAGATGACAGTGAGTTCCTTGTTATGTGCACCAAGGAGGACTTTGATTATGAGGACCTGAGAGGAGTTGCTCAGGCTAGGGGATGGGATGATGTGACCCATAAGGGTATCCTTAAGATAGATGGCGCAGCCCCGCCCCGGTTAGCAATCCTGTCTTGCCTGAAAATGCAGTAGCCAGGGATAGAGACTGAGGTATCAGGGATTTTAGGGTTTAGTGTTTCCACAACTGAGAGGACATCAGGGTTGTGCTGTAGGATCCATGTTTGGAGGGAATCAAGTTTGTTGAGGATGCTGCAGGCGTTGATGGATGCCATGATGAGTGTCCCTGTCCTTTTGCTTGGTGCCACTGCTGGCTGCCCAGGTGGTCCTGGGTTGGGGTGAACATTTCCTGAGAGCAGGAGCAGCATAAGGAAAATTTGTAGGAGAAAGGATTTCAGCATCTTGTAGATACCTGGTGGTTAAGTCATAAGCCCAAAGAAATTATCAACAGCTGAGGTCCAGAGTCACAGAATGTGTTAGAATTCCTGAAGGTGATGAACTGTGCCTCGCGCATATGCAGGATGTGAAATCCCTTTGTCTGCATGCTTCTTTGTCATTCAAAGAGGTTGTTGAAAAGCCACATACAGATCATGGAGCAGGTCAGACGAAAATGTGGATTCAAGCAGGACCTAGAGTCACTGAGTTTGTCAGACTTAGTTGCTTGACTTATGTTTTGCTTGGGATAGCTTCCAAAAAGATGATTTTTAAATTAAAAATGCAGATACCTGGTGATGATGTTTTGCAGAAATCCAGTTCAGGAGACTTTCACAGATGTAGTGAGCAAGAATGGTGTAGTTACTCCAAGCAGAAAACCATGTAAATCTACAAAAACTAAGCTACAGACACAGACAAGCAGCCACCACACAGACCCAGGAGGTGGAGAAATAACAACAACAGAAATGGAAAGGGACCTGGGGGTAGTCATGTCAGATGACCTTAAGGTGGGCAAGCAATCTGAGAATGCAGTAAAGAGGGCTGGTGGGATACTGGGATGCATAGGGAGAGGCATCACCAGTAGAAAACAGAAAGTTGTTATCCCTCTGTACAGACAGTTGGTGAGACCCCATCTGGAGTTCTGCGTCCAGTTCTGGAGACCCATCTGTGCAAGGACATAGACAGGATGGAGGCTTTCCAGAGGAGGGCAACTAAAATAGTGCAGGGTCTGCACCAGAAGACATACGAAGAGAGATTAAAGAAGCTTAATATGTAAACACTCGAGGAGAGGAGGAAGAGGGGGGACATGATAGAATCTTTCAAGTACATCAAGGGAATCAACAGAGTCCAAGAGGGTAGTATCTTTCAGAAATCAACAGAGTCCAAGAGGGTAGTATCTTTCAGAAAAAGAGATGTGCAAGAACAAGGGGGCATAATTTGAAGATAGAGGGGGGATGGCTCAAAGGTAATGTGAGAAAGTATTTTTTCACGGAGAGGGTTGTGGATACATGGAATAGCCTTCCTGAGGAGGTAGTGGACTCAAAAACAGTGGGAGAATTCAAGAATGCATGGGACAGACATAAGGCAATTCTAGTGGGGGGTAGGAGGAAGTAGGCTGTTGGTTAACTAGGATCTGCAGCCTATGCATTATGCAAATGGGCAGACTAGGTGGGCCAAGTAGTCCTTATCTGCCGTCAAATTCTATGTTTCTATGTTTGTGCAGCAGCAACGGGTGGAGGCCAAGGGCACTGCAGATAGCGAGCACAACTTGAGAATGGAGCACAGCAGATGGCAGCACATCAGTGCAGTACACAATTGCATGATCGGCTCCAAGGGGAGAAAAAGATGGTGGGAAAATTGCGGGACGATTGTGGTGGCTGATGGCCGTGCCCTGTACCCCCGGACTTGAGAGGTATGCCCCCCAGGTGTCTGGACCCATGTCCCTGGGGGGGGGGGATACTCTGAGTGTGCCAGCCTGTTGTGGGGAATGTGCATTTCTGGCCAGACCTGGTCTTGGGGTGCAGGTGCCGGCAGCCAGATAACTCGTCACCCGCTCCGCAGCAGGTAGGATAAAGTATGACACGATACAAAAAACAAAGAGCATTACTGCATGTGATTATGGATTTGCCCCCCACTGTGCACTGGTTTCAGAGTTACTTATGTGACTGTCACCAGTTTTTTGCCATCAGAGGTTCTAAGTGAAGTCACTCTCATGTTTGTACTGGAGTCCCTCATGTCTCTGTTCTGGACCCCCTACTATTTTCAATACTTTACGATAAGTTAGGAAAGCAATGTGCACACTCAGAAGCTCATCTACTGTATGTTAGGGGCAGCCGGGGAAGACATTTGAGTAGAGGCAGCCAGGGGAGGGGGGCATGATAGAGACTTTTAAGTACCTGAGGGCTATTAATGAAGTGGACAGCAGTGCCCTGTAGACAAGAAGTGAGGGCAAGGTAACAAGAGGTCATGGATGGAAACTGTTGGGAGGAAGCTTTCAGAGGGAGGTAATAAAGTTCTCCTTTACAGAAAGGGTTGTGAGGAAGTGGAATGTGTTGCCAGAAGAAGTTGTTGGCATGGAGTCCACTGTGGTTTCAAACACAAGTGGGAGAGGCACAGGAAAACAGGCCAAACCTGAGGTGGAGGAGTAGTAAAAATGTTATTTTTATACAGGAAGGCATGCCATTTAGGTTGGGCAACCCAGTTCTCATGACAGCCCTGTTAGTATCTAAGTTATCTATACATATACTTATATTATACATATAAATAAATGAGGATACAAAATACACTACGTGCATACAAGACAAACTACAAAACCAAACTACTAAAACTCCATCCTGATACAAATTATGCAATCTTAAAATAGATCAAAATTACCATTGGTATCTGACCATAACATTGCAGCTTTTAAGTTACATAAACAACCAGAGATTTTCTAAGATTATTATTAATTCTAAAATAAATAAGAATTACTTTTTGTGCCCTAACTATACATTAAAATACCATGTACTAGTTGCATGAGCAATTGAACTGGTTCAAACTGTTTATCCCCTGAACGAACAGATCGAATGATGGAGCTGTTCGGGCTGAATAAGGTAAGATAGTCCAGTATCTAGCTGCTTGATTTCTCAGTGTTCTTTCTCTATGTTTATTTCTAATATTAGGAAGGGAGATTTTACTTACATGAACCGTTCTTTTAGTGTCCGCAGGAATCTGGTTGTCCCTATCAAACAATATTTCATTAATATAATGATTTGGAAAGAACACATGGTATCGATAAATCATTTCTTGCCAGGATCTTACATGGTTAATATCTAGGGACTGCCATTGTAGTGAGGACAGCAAAGTACAGTGATGAGTTTGTTTGTTGCATTGTAGCACATACCTAGCTAGTTTATAGTATACCCAATTGAATGTATCGATTAATTATTTGCAGTATGGTATAATCATTTTCCATATGTTAGAACTGGTACAATCAATTGTTTGGCCCCTTTTTTTCAGTCATTCCTGCTCAGTCATTTCATTGTTCTGCGTAAGGCACTTGTTTTTATTTACCCTATCAATGTTTTTATGTGCTCACCAAAAGACATATGGGAAGTAAACGTAACTCCTAAATAGCAGTGCTGATTAACCTGTTCCAACCATCTATCTCTATCTATATTTTTTATTAATTTGAATGAAATTCTTTTGTTTGGAACTAAAATGTAGCAACTTAGTTTTCATTGCATTCATAGTAAGCTCCAACCTGGTGAACCACCCCCTCAAGCTATCAAAATCAGCCTGCATCTTCGTCTGAAGTTCCTGGACACTCTGGCTGGTCATAATAAAGGCAGTATCATCCATGTGCAGTCTCACCTGGGAGCGCCGCACTACCTGTCGCAAGTTATTATTAAACAACAAGAACAGCGAGGGTCCCAGGATGGAACCCTGAGGTACTCCTCTCTTAATATCTCAAGTAGCCGACATACATCCTACAGCTGATACTCTTTGAGTACACCCCCCCAACCCCAGTAGGACTGCAGCCAACATCAAGGCCCTTTTGTTATTCCCATATATTTGGCTGTCTGCAGGGGAGGGAGGAAGAGTGGGCAGTCAAGGAAAGGTGATGAGTGAACTGAGGGGGGTGCTGCTGAAATACAGTCAGAGCCATCAGTAGAATAGCTCCAGTCCAGCGGACTGTGTGGATACAGGCAGACTGGCCAGACTCTGTTTTCTGTCATTGACATCTACATTACTGTATGTTTTATGCTATATGCAGATGACACTGCTGTGTACTTCAGAGCTAAAGGCGTGGGCAGCGTCTAAGCCAGCCTACAAAATAACTGTCAGGATTCAGCAAAAGTGGCCGATCTTTAAGGCTAACAAACCCAGCCAATGGTCTTCAGCCACCCAGTCACCCTTGGGAAGAAGGCTTGGGCATCTAATTCTGACCACTCTAGATGGTACTCAGCTATCAGTGGCAAAATCCTACGAACACCTTACTTTCTGAGTGGACCCCTGCAGAAAGAGGGAGACCCTTGCTACCAAAATAACTAGCAAAGTTGGTTCCATTGCATTTTTTTTCTGTTTAATAATTAGTACTGCCTCTTTATGGTCATCAGGCTGAAAATAGTTAATTCCACGATTATTCTCCTCTTCAACTATAGGGACACCCTCTATGAGCAGGCTGTTAATGTCCTATTATACAAACTTGATATTCTGCGTAATACTCTGACTCAGTTTATACTGGCTGCCCCACAGAACTCTTATCACTGCAATATGTACAGCTATAGTGGACATTACTGACTGACCTGCTGCCGCTTGCACATAGGTGCATAAAGGGTGCAGCCCCTCATTACTTCTGCAACCTATGTGTGATAACCATCAGGCACAACTGGCAATAGGGACTAAACACTAAGCTCATTTTCCTGGTTTATCAATAAAATCAACCAATCCCTCACCAAAGACCCCTCACTCTGGGCTCATGCTCCTTGTTGCCTGAGGAGTTGGCAGCAGGGATGTATGTTCAGAAATGCACAGAGGGGAGCGGTCTCCCAGGGCGCATAATTAGGGAAACACTGGCCATTTTACAAGACATTACCCAAGGTTTCGCCTGCTACCGCCTGATGCAGGAATATGAGAATTTAGTAAACAGATTTAAAAAGTGACCACAGATTTCAGGGCCTGATGAAGGGGCGGAGACCCCCAAATGTCACCCAAATGTGTAGTTAAGTGGCTTGACATAATTAAAGAAGAACAGAATAATATTTGTCATACGTGGAATGAGCCCTTTTTTGTTTGTGTGTATGATGTTCATGGAATCGGTGAGGGCATCTCCAATTCAGAGACAATGTTATTCCATTTGAAAGGAAGAGGCAGCCTGGAAATTAGTGATGTTGTCGGATGGCAAGCCTTCTCATTTGCCATGACTCTTGCCTGGAACTCCTTACCAGTTAGCTGGTACCCCAGTGGTGGCCATTTCCCCCAACCTCACTACTGTTCCTCTGGTTCAGGATTCAAGCAAGCTTTCCTTATACCTATTGCTCAGCAGATATGCCCCTATAACCCACCTCTTTAACATGTTAATCACTACTGGCACTGTCCTCTTCTTATGGAAAACAGCCCATCTACTCCCCTTATTTAAATCAGGGACCCCTGCAACCTAAATAACAACAGATCCACTTATATTTTACCCATGCTATCTAAACTACTAGAAAAAGTAATCAATGTGCAACTCAGGGTCTATCTAGATGAGGCGGGGTTACTAAACCCGCTTCAATCAGGCTTTAGGAAAAAATCCTAACATGGTCTCAGCCCTGGCCAAAGTGACTGATGATTGGTTGTCTGGCCTTAATCGCAAGCTTTTTACTGGGGCTGTATTCCTGGGCTTGAGCAAAGCATTTGATATGGTCGACCATAACCTTTTGCTAGCAAAACTTAAAGCTCACGGGTTAAGCAGCTCTCAGTAAGCTGATTTGCTAGTTGTCTCATAGGACAAGTCCAATGCATCAAAGCAGATGGGCTTCTATCTTCTCCCTTACCTCTTCTGAGAGGTGTGCCGCAGGGATCCATTTTAGGCCCCCTCCTTTTCACAATATATATCAACACTTTAAGTGATAATATTCACTTAGCAAAATTACATTTGTTTGCAGATGATATTGTTCTCTACACCTCTAAACCCTCCATGGAAGAGGTCGGCATCACACTTCAATCAGATTTTAATCAGTTGTAACGTAACCTTATTAACTCGAAACATCTACTAAACACAAATAAAACTAAGGTAATGTACTTCACACCCTCCCCGTCTTCCTCCTTACAACCTAGGAAGGTCACGTTAACTTTCACAACTTTATTAGGGGATATCTTAGAAGTTGTGGACAAATTTAAGTACCTGGGTCTCTGGCTCGACAATCACCTCTCCTTTACTGTACACATTGATATACTAACAAAAAACTGAAAGTTATATTAGGCTTCTTTACAAAAAAATTCCTTTTCCCTTTAGACATTAGAAAAAGGTTAGTCCAAGCTACCTTTCTCCCTCTCCTGGACTATGCTGACATTCTATACACTAATAGCTCAGCTTTTCACCTGCACAAATTAGATGTTCTCTTTCAATGAGCTATCTGGTTCATTCTAAACGCTTCCTTCAAAGCCGTATTTACACAGCTGAATCAGTGCTTGTCCTCATGTGCTCCCGGTTTGCAGTGATCCACATTTCATGCCCAAGGCAAGTTTACACATCACCCTGTTTGAGCCACAACTATGTTCTGTGTTCTGGGGGCCTGGATTGCCCCTGCTAATGTTGCCTGTGATGTGCCATGAATGCCAACAACTTCCACTGGTTGCCATGCCTCCCAGTATACAGGATGTGCAGGCACGAGCACCCCCTTTGTTTAGCCTCGCGGGCAATTTAAATAGTTGGCGTTCTGCATCTGGCTAACAAGATGGAGAACAAAACAACAGAGCACCAGCCAGAGCAATCCCAAAAAAGCAACGCTGAGCAAACCTGCAGGCTGATATGTTGTGCTGCACTTGGTTCTGACATGGAGGAATGACAGAACAGGTGATGATGGGACATATGGCAATTACCTCACTGTGAGTGCTGCAATTTGTCTATACAGCAGCAAAATACACTCATGGTGGATTGGCACTCCACTCCAGAGTTGCATCAAAAATCTGTGGCACTGTGCACCTAGCATGCTCCGGTCAGTGTTCACACAGCCAGCTTTTTTTAATTATTTATTTATTTTTATTTATTGAGTTCTTGGATTACACCAGTGAGCGGTTTCTCATTTATGTGTTCCACATCAGTTACGAGGACAAAGTGACATCAAAACAGTAGTACATGTTTTAGACAGGGTAATAGTACGATACAGTAATACAGTAGTACATTTCTAGACAGAGTTCCTATGGTGAACACACCAAATTTAGGATCATAGGCAGCACGTAATTTTCCTGAGTCAAAGTTAGAGCACCCTACTGGGTAGCATGAGAGCAGAGGATAGTAGGAGGATAGTGGTAAGGGTGCTAGAGGGTGGGTAGGGAGTGGGGGGAGTATACAGAATGAGTGGGGTAGAGGTGGCAAAGGTTGTGAGGTAGGATGGTAACCTGAAGTGCTAAGGATAGGTTATGTCAGATGAGTAGGTTAGATGTGAGATAAGAGTGCTAGGGTGCCGGCCCACTGGCACAACAGTTGGAATTCCACTTGCAGTGCTGGCAACCCGGGTTTGGGAACTGACCTGGGTCGTCAGAGGGCTGGCCGGGAGGAGAAGGATAGAGCACCCCATGGGCAGCTCTCCTTCTCCAGGGGGAGGGTGGGACAGTGTCCGGCACAATGAGGACTCCTAGTGGAGGCTGGTAGTCACTCACGCTACCGGCACTCAACATCAGTGAGGCGGGGCGGACGCTGGCATCATTGCACGGCCCCGCCTCCAAGAAAAAACAGGAAAAAGATGGCGGGCGGGTCCGCTGTCTATGTGAATCCCTCCCTGGGTCCTCAATTAGCTGCCATCACCGCATACCTGACCAGATACCAGTTCCGCAGCACAGATGAAGGGGGCCAATGCATGCGGCCCCCGCCTCCGGGGTAGGCCAGGGATAACTGGGGATAGCGACAGTAGATGGCAGTGAAGTCCCAGGGGCTGACCAGGGCTGATGGTGACAGCAGACCAGCCAGGATAAAGAAGAAAATAAAAAAAATAAAAAAAAGAGTGCTAGAGTGCCCTTGAGGTACAGGAGGAGTGTTAGTGGAGACAGTCACAGCTGCTGGTTGAGATAAGGTGCTGTCATAGTTTATATTTGAAAACACCTATAGTTGCAGCACTGGAAATGTCAGGTAGTTAGACATTGGTCCAGTGAGGACCATGGTAATAGAATGCGTGTTGAGCCAAGGCAGTGTAGAGTCTAAGAATTTTGTAGATCTGGGTGGTGGAGTTCTTTGTGAAACGAGAGCTTGAGTGCATGGTTAGGAGTTTCTGGACCCCTGCCCGCAGTAGCTTGAGAGAGCATTTCTTAGCAAGGAGGCAAGATTGGTATCTTATTCTTTCCTTTAGTTGGAGCCAACCAGCCTGTGAGTAGAGGTCACATGTGTGCGTGAGTCTTGCAGCAACTGTGAGAAGGTGACACGCCTTATTAAGCACGATGGAAATGCATTGTAGGGAGGTGTGGGTTGCCGATCCATAGATAACCAATCCATAATTGAAAAGGGAGACTATTAAGTTGTTGATGGCCAGATTCAGTGCCTCATATGTTAAGCAGTGCTTGTGGTGGTAAAGAATCCCTATTCTTGTACTGATAGCCTTTGCAGTGTTATCAATGTGTTGGACATAAAACAGAGTGGAATCTATTGTGATACCCAGGTATCTGAAAAACTGGACGTGCTCCAGAGTATCACCACTTTCATTTCTGATCACAAGGGGTAATGCTTTGAACTTATTCTGGGTGCTGGAGTACAACATTGTCCTTGTTTTTTCACAGTTCATGATTAGTCTATGCTCCTTAAACCATTTCTCTGTGTATGAGAATCCTCTTTGGAGTTCTGCTGTTAGTTGTTCCGGATGGGGGTTTCTGGTGAAGATAACCACATCGTCTGCATAAAGGAGCATCTGGGTTGGACAAGAGGCCAGCAGTTGGTTTAGGAAAAGACTAAATAGTAGGGGCTCCAGAACTGACTCCTGTGGGACCCCAGAGCGGACAGGTCTGCTAACAGAGGTGGTGTCTCCTAGCCTGACCTTTTGTGATTGGTTGTGAAGGCAGCTGTTGAACATGAAATGGATTCTGGAGAGAGCCTAATAGCAAACAACTGATTCAGAAGGAGCTCATGGTGCACTATATCAAAAGCTTTTGATAGGTCAATAAATGTTGGTCCTACCAGGAGGCCTTGGTCTAGGGAGTGGTGGATATAACCTGTGAATTCCAGTAATGCTGTAATGGTACTGTGACCTGATCAAAAGCCATATTGTTCAGGACAGAGGAGTTGGTACTGGTTCAGATACTGCACAAGCTGATCTGCTACAATCCACTTTAGAGCTTTGGGGGGGGAGGGGTATGGCAATAGATCTGTAGTCGTTGTGTAGAGTCCGATCACCTTCTTTGTGCACATGGGTTACTGATGCTAATTTCCATCGCAGAAGAAACTTGGAGTGGCAGAGGGAGAGGTTGCTAATCTTAATGAGAAGGTCAAGGACTTCCTCCAGTGCCAAGCTGACGAACTTGAGGTTCAGGGTATCTCTGCTGTGTCTTGATTTCCCCAGAGCTCGCACGAGGTACTTTCTTGCTTCAGGTTTAGAGATTACCTTGAAATGGAAGAGAAGTCTGTTGGAGGATGGTTGCTGGACTGCGTTAGGGTCAGACAGGATTAAGGGATTAAAGTAGTCTACTGGTAGTACACTGCTGAGATCCGTGAACGCATCAAGTGCATTGGCAATCCGCTGTTGGTCCAAGGACAGTGCACCGTCAACCATGAGCATTGATGGGGCATTTTTGGGTTCTTTGCTGGTTATGTCATTGATATTATCTCAGAACGACTGTTGTTGTTCCAGGAGCTGAAGAGGGCTTCCTTGTAGAATGAGCTTTTTGCATGTCGGATGGCTTTTGTGCACTTATTTCAGGCTTGTTTGTCCCTTTGGATGTTAGTGGTGGTACCATGTGCTCTCACGATCTGCCAGAGAAGATCTCTGGCATTGAGCTGATCCAGTAGATCCGGGGCGATCCAGGGATTGCAATGCCCTTTCATTTTCCTTGTCTTTACTGGAGCTTTGCAGCGCATCAACTAACGTGCAAATGATAGGGCACTGCAAAGCAGCCTGTGTAAACGAGCCTCAAGACTCACCATTGTTCAGTTCATTCTGCAGTGGGTTGGATGTTGCTGGCCTCAAGAAGGAAACTGCATAGCTATATCTGGTTATATACTCACCTCTTAAATTTCATCCCTATTTCATTGCTCCCTTAGCCATTATTTCTTAAGAAAAAATTCCAGTGTTTTATTAAATGTGCCTAGATTTTGCTCCAGATCTGGAAAAGCTGCAATTAGTTATGCTTTTCCATCTGCCTGGAACAAACTTCAGGCTACCCTTAGGATCTCCAGTTATGTCTTGTTGAACATTGCTAAATCCCTTATATCTATAAAGATGACTGCCTCTGCTACCCTAATTAGTCGGATCTCTAGGTCCCCTCAGTTCCCCTCTTGGACTCTAGCACTTCCTAGTGGACGGCAGAGATCCTCACTCCCCTGCATGTCACTGCCTTGCACTGCTGCTCTCCTATCCTGTGTTGTTAATTTTATATTATTTCTTCCTGACATATTTGTCTCCTGCCTTTGATAGTTTGTTTCCTTTGTTACAGTCTGTACTGCTTAATCAAGCATGGGTCTGTATTAGATTGTGCTGTTTTATTATGTATGTGATGCTTGCTGTTATGCCTGTGGCAGGACCTGCTTGTAAATGAGCTTGCTCAATGGAATTTTCCTGAGGAAATAAACTTGAACCTGAAACTCTGTTACCAGTGACTCGGATACTTTGTATGCTTCTTAGTGTATCTGCTACTTGTCTGTTGTTACTGACACATTCTAGCTATATCTGTTTACGTTATTTATTTATTTATTTAAATTTTGGGAACTGGTTGAGCCGGCTGAGACAGTACAATCTCTTTTTCAAGGACGACCCAGAAAGTGCAGAACATAGACAATGACATGGCAGTAGCAGTGGATGCATCTACATCATTAGTTCTCACACCATTTGTGATAGTAAGCCTCCCCCAAGCCAAGAAAAAGATTTTGAGCCTCCCTCAAATTTGGAAAAAAATCATGGGTCTCCCCACAGAAAAAAAATAAATCCTACTTTGCACAGTGCACCAGGAGTAAAGTGAAACTAATAAAGCTGACTGAGTATATTCTCTTGTTATTCAACTTATTGCTTTCCAACCCTGACTCGGCACCCCAGGTTATACTTGCTCCTTTTTTCTGACTCCTGTGCTCTTGTTACTCTGTTTCCTCTCTGTCTGGAACAACCAAACCTAGCCACTTCATCTCTCCTTCTCTTACCCTGTTGTTAATCAACTTCCTGTACGCTTACCTCAGGTCACACCTGAAAACAAGCAGCGGATCACTGTGCCTTTCCCAGTCACTAATTTACATATAAATACCTTCTATAGCAATGAGCCTTGACTCAGTGTGCCTTTCCAAGTCACTAATTTGCATATAAATACCTATTGTAGAAACAAGCCTTGACTCAGTGTGTCTTCCCCAGGCAATAATTTACAAAAAAAATACATACTTATAAACAAGCTTTGGCTCAATGGGAGCTTCCTGGTTACAAATTTGTGCATAAGTAAAGAAATTCACCTGCAACTATCCATATTTAATTTCTTTTATCCTTTCACACAAAACAGCCAAAACTTACAATTTAAATACTGTACATTCTCAGACTTGACTGGGCCTCCCCTTGAACAATTTGGGGCCTCCCTTGGGAGGCTGGCCTCTCCATTTGAGAACCAATGATCTGCTTCATTCACTGAATGCATGTACCTTTGTACCGTCACTTGCTTTAGATACCTTTGTCAGTGAGCCTGGCTCAGGTGCTTTCTGATTCCCTCTACATACACTTCATGCAACTATTGTTAAAGAGTACCTTTTCTGGTACAGAAACACTATAGGTGCCTTACCTGCCCCTGAGTCTACTGGTGCTAAAATAAACATTCTGTGGCCATCATTTGGGATAGAAGGGTGATAATTTGGCTTTGGGGAGCCGAGAGCCCAGTCTCTTCCACTTCCATTTGGAGACATGCCTCCATACTGTAATGTTTTCTGATGTAATACTATGGAGAGGGTGGGACCCATTTTAACTACTTTTTTAACATGTTGGAGTGATGACTTTAACAAATCATTGCAAGTACTCAACTAACAAGGGCCTTGTTCCAGAGGACTGGAAGTGGGCAGATGTAGTCCTGCTTCACAAAAGTGGGAGTAGGGAAGAGGCTGGCAACTATAAGCCAGTCAGCCTGACATTGGTGGTGGGGAAGTTAATGGAGTCACTGCTAAAGGAAAGAATTGTGGAGTATACTGAATCCAGAGGGTTACAAGATCCAAGGCAGCACAGACTCACGAGAGGGAGATCATGTCAGATAAATCTGACAGATTTCTTTGACCGGGCGACTAAGTAATTAGATCAGAGTGTGGCGGTGGATGTGGCCTACTTAGATTTCAGTAAGGCTTTTTACACCATTCTGTATCGGAGACTATAAGGAAACTGGACAGCTTAGGGTGGGTCCTAAAATTGAGTTTCAAAATTGGTTAACCTGTCTCAAAACTCCTTCTCTCAGATTGAACACTGGTTTGCTGAACACAGATTGGTGGTCAACATTAAAAAACTAAGACGATGCCCTATGCCCACTGCCAAAACAGATTAAAGGATTTCCCCCTGGAAACACTCTCTGTCTCTCTCATCCCACTGGAACAGTTCCAAAAGTATAAGTATCTAGGTATTACATTTGACTCTTCCCTCTCATTCCACGAACATATAAAAATTCTCACCTCCGCCACCAACACCCACATTGGTCTCCTTTACAGACATAAAGACTGCCTGCCATGTGAAGCACTTCGCCTAGCCGTTACCTCCTCAGTCTTGTCACTGGTGGACTATGGCCTCACAATCTATGCTGCCGCCATCCCTACGGTGCTTCATCAAATACAAGCAGTCATCAATAAGGCCTGTCGACTCCTCTCTGGTGCCAACGGAAACACACATACCTGCACCCTATATGCACTCACCAATATCCTCTCCCTTGAGGAAAGACTATTATACCTGACCTGTCTCTTCGCCAAAAGAATCCACTTGGGTTTAAGCCCAATAGGTGTCATGGCTTCTCTTCAGACAGCCACCATCTCAGCGTCCACATGGGCCACCCCAAAACTATCTGGAAGGTGCCTAGGGTCAGGACTAGCCTGGCCCAGTGATCCTTCCCACTTAGAGTTCCATCCTGGTGCAATGCCCTCCCACCAGCCGTCACATCAATCACCAATCTAGGTCCTTTTAAAGCTGCCTTAAGGGCCCATATCCTCTCCTCACATCAATGCCAGTGTAACCGGTAACCTGTGGATCCTGCACCACGCCACTAGGCCACACACCCGCCCTTGGCCAGGCAGTGGAGAGCCCTCACTATTTCTAGCCTACAGGCTCCTTATCTCCCTCAGTTAGCATATAGTTGTACTGGACTATGAATGCATTGTATTATGTATAAGACAAGGCCTCCCTGAGGTGGCTTACTACCAACTCATATCATGCATTGCTTTAGCTACCAATTGTATAGGTCTTAACCGCTCATTAGGTAAATATGTCGATAGCTCTGCCCTGTTTTAGCTACCAAATGTATAGGCATTAACCCATGCTTACTGTATTTATACTCTGTATGATTGCTCACCCACATTTATTCTATGTATGTACTGTATGAATGTCTGTTTTATTCTGACGTGGAGCCTTTGGAAATGAGTCTATGACTCAAAGGGTTGTAATTCCCGATTTCATAAATAAATAAATAAGGAATAGGCAACACAGGGTGGTGGTAAACGAGGTTCAATCCAGGGAAGGGAGGGTGGCCAGTGGTGTGCCTCAGGACTCCACGCTGGCATCAGTCCTCGTTAATGCATTTATAAATAACATTACAGATGAGCTGGAAGGAAAGGTCCGCCTCTTTGTGGATAACACAAAAATCTGCACTAGGGTGGACACTCCGGGGGGGGGGATGTGCAGAGACCCGAGAAGACTCACGGAGTGGTCAGGGGCATGGCAGCTGGGTTTCAATGCAAAAAAGTGCAAAACTGTGTACTTAGGGCACAGAAACCCAGAGGCGGGACTACGGTGACAGTATAGGCAGGGGAAAAAGTGGGCAGACTGGGTGGGCCAAGTGGTTCTTATCTTTATTTATTTAGCTTTTGTTAACCAGGTAAGCACAGTAGACAAAAACAGATGCCTATTTTCAGTTGTGGCCCGGGAGGTTACCAGGAAATAAGGAAGCAGATTACAAAACAGGTTGTGCAGAGCTCAGGTAGACAAATATACAGACATCTCAAAATGGGGCAGAAGATGCAATTTGAAATAATAGTATAGAATACATACGAAGGGAACAGGTAAATAACATACAGATATTTCACAATGAGACAGAGGCAAATTTAAAATACCATGGAGTACATGCACAAGGAACACTGTGAGCAGGTAAGGCTAGGAGGATAACCAAATGCAGAGCTCAGGTAGGTGCCCCTCAAAGATGACCAAGGTATCAGGTGTGACTTTTGTTTAAGAGGGCCGCTGGCATCTTAAGTGCAACTGCAGGCCGAGGAGAGCAACAAGTGATCCCAAAGGGAGTTATAGAAACAGATATGGGTGGGTGTAGTACGAACATGGGCAGGAAGGGAATTCCATATGCTCTGTCACCCATTTGGGTGTGGGTATTGGGAACCTGGGATATCACAGGACCATGCGACCTTAGGGAATAAGAGGAGCGGGCCGGTTTGAGGAGCTCTGCCAAAACTGGAGGAGTGGCCGTTCTAACCACCTTGTCAGTGAAACAACCTAGGACAAAGCTTCCCTGCTGGCCTGGTGGAAGCCAAGTAAGCTTATTATAAAGATCACAGTGGTGGGTGAGACGACGGGCTGCAAGGGCAAAGCAGCATTTATTATTGTAGGCCATGTCGCACTTTGAGAGGTGAGTTTTAGCAGCGTGAGCAAATATGATGAGTCCATAGCAGAACGTGGGGAGAAACACCCCTCCCGCCAGGGCACTATGCGTAGCAGGGGTACGACTGTTTTTTGCTCTGTAAGCCAGGCCCAACTTGCTATTTACAGCTCTGCATATATGGTGAATATGCTGGGAGAGGTCAAGCCGAGGGTCGGGGTAACTCCATCAAGGGGAAACCATCAGCGCCGGTAATTTTCAAGGGCACAGGGGACATTTTTAACTTCACCTGGGAACCAAACAGCATGATCTGTGTTTTTCTGAGATTGAGGACAAGTTTATTCTCTTTTAGCCAGGATTGTATATTGCTAAAGTCAATGTTAAGGTGCCGGTTGATGACACTAATGTCATGGGAGTGGGTAAGGATGACCAGGTCGTGTGCGTATAAGGTGGCACTGCAGTGGGATGGTACAGTGGAGAGATTGTTTACAAATAGGGAGAAAAGGATGGGCCCAAGGAGAGATCCCTGAGGAACTCCAGATTTAACTGGGGTGAGCTCAGAGAGGGCCTTATTAAATTTTGTGAGTTGCTGACATCCTTGGAGGTAGTTGGAAAACCACCCAAGGATGGGGGTGGACAAGCCAAGGGACTGGAAGTGCGAGCACAAAAGTACATGTTCAACCAGGTCGAAGGCCTTGGCAAGGTCAATGAAGATGGTTCCAGTGAGTTTGCCTTGATCCATGGCAACCCTGACCTCAGAGATAACATTAGCAAAGGCAGAGAAGGTACTGTAGCCCTTATGGAAGCCATGTTGAGCTGGGGTTCAGCAACTCATGTGACTGGATATATTCTGAAAGTTGGGAAGTGACAACTTTTTTGAGGAGTTTGCTGACAGCTAACAAGATGGCAATGGGCTGATAGTTTTCAAGGTTTTTTGGGCCACTTTGTTTGCGAACTGGGACCACCCTTGACACCTTCCAAAGGTCAGGACATTCCCAGAGGACAGCAATGAGTTAAAGATATGGAGGTGGGTAAGACAATGAAGGGGCACCAAGGCAGAGGAGTTTGGGCTCCAAGTTATGGTGCCCAGCACTAGAGTGAGGGGAGAGACCAGAGAGTAGTATCTGCGTCTCCCACCTGGACACAACCTTGAAATAAAATGGGGGGCTAGGGACAGATTCCAACTGGGAGCTGGGAGGCACACCTTGCTTATTGGGATCCGGATGAGGAAATAGGGAGGTATATGCAGGCAGGTCAGAGAAGTGAGAATTAAAGGCATTAGCAATTGTGAGTGGATTGTTACAATTTGTAGCACCTATAGTCATGTCTGAGACATCCCCTTTTGAGGACCCACTATGTTTTTGATATTTCACCAAAAATTCCTAGGGTCACTGTCTGTGGATAGCAAGGCAGATTTGCAGAAATTACTCTTTGCAGACCTGACAGCTGTTTTGCACACATTTCTGAGACGTCTGTATTCCTGGCACATAGATATGTCATGGGAGACCTTGAAACTAGCTCAGCATGTATCCCTAGATTTCATAAGGGTGAGTAGGCTATCATGGAGCCATTTTGTAACAGTACCCCTTACTTTCCTTTTTATGTTGACTTGCGCGCATGCGCAAACAGCATATTGGGGTAGTATGAGAAATGCAGAGGTGTGTCAGCATTGACGAATGTAGGGCTTTAGAAGGTGTGTCCCTCATTCCCCAATTAGTGAGCATGCTAGCAGTGACACAAGTATATGCAAAGTGCCACCAACTTGAAACAAACGTGCTGCTGCAATCAGAGACAAGCTCATCATGCAGTGGCACAGATGACATGCCTCCCTAGTCAAATATTTCAATAAACATGGTGGCATCCACCACACAATCCAGAAAGACGACTTCGGGGGTGCCCAATCCCCGTGTCAGCATGCCCCCTCACTCCAGTACAATTTGTTTGCTGATGGGCGCCCAACCTCGCCGGTATCATGTTCCCTCACACACGCTTTATTTGCCCCCAAAATAAGTTTATGTGGCACACTGAAACCTCCACCCAGTGTGCCCAAATGTATGTTTCTAAAAGCAAAAAAAAACCTTCCCCAGACGTTTTTTTTTTGTCCCTGTAAACAAGAAACAGTCCCTTGTCATCAGGATGCCCTCCTCCCCAACCCGCACCCACCCTCTGCACACCCCACTCTCCCCACCCCTCTCACCCCATACTTACCTCTGGAGGTCCGCACGGTGATCGTCAGTGGAGCGGGAGACGTCTGAACTCTTCAAAAACTGACCATGAACTGAAGAAAATTGCGGTAAGCTGTGTAATGGCATCAATGGGGGGGTTCAACATAGGTGGATATCTCAGCCAATATTTAGAATTTTGGCTCCAAATTTTCAACTTGGGGGTTCTTGGGACCCTACCTTATGAACACATGCACTGTCATTTGTTATTTGGTCCCTAAAGGTCATTTTGCAGTCACTGCATGGAATCACCTTTCTGGACTGATTAACAAAATGACAGTGCCACTGTTCATGAGGTGGGGTCCCAATAAACCTATGTTACAAATTTGGTGACAAAAATTTCAGAAAATGACTGTCAGGAGCATGCATTGCGCAGTTTCCACGCACGCTTGTAACTTCGACAATTTTTAATATTTTCACTCCATATTTTCAACATTGACATTTTTCACACCTCCTTATGAAGAGTACAGCTGTCATTTTTTATATCCTACCTGAAATGTGTTTTTGCACATCTGGCGCACAATGGTGCGGTCACTGTGGGAAATCAATGTTCGGGACAGATTAACAAAAAATCACAGTGACACTGTTCATGAGCAGAGGTCCCAAAATGCCTATGTTGAAAATTTGGTTAAAAAAAAATTCCCAAAATAATTGTGTTACGGGTGTGCATTACTCGGTTTCTACACATGCTCATAACTTCACCAATTTTTCATATTTTCACTCTAGATTTTCAACATTGCCATTTTTTATACCTCCTCATGAACAGTAGAGCTGTCATTTTTCACATCCTGCCCAAAATGTGTTTTCACACCTGTGGCGCCAAACGGCACAGTGGCTGTGCAAAATCACCTTTCTGCTAACAAACTGAACTGATAGTGCCACTGTTCATGAGATGAGATCACAAAAGGCCCATGTTGAACATTTGGAGTGAAAATACCAACAAATGCCCAGGGCGTTAGGGTTTCCAACCATAACGCCCTACCCTGTAGAGACTGACAGGTGTCAGGGGCGTGACTTGGGATTGTTGGCTGTAATGCTCATGCCATTCCACACCCACCCTGCAGCCAATGATCCAAAAAGCAGAAGTGCACTAAGAACCATGATGCACTCCTATAGATGCTTCAAAGTTTCATTTTACTAGTGACTGAGTGCATATCCAAATCCACCCCTGACTCCTTTGTCTCCCTCCCTGGTTACGTCCTTTTCAGGGAAGATCGGCTGGGTAAGCGTGGAGGTGGTTGTGCTGCCTAGATGTGTGACTCCCTCTTTGGACATGCACTTCCACCACTCAAGTCTGATAATGGGGCGCAAACCCTCATGCTAAAAATCTCTCCCAACCCTGGTAAGGGCCCACTCTTTCTCATCGTTGCCTATATTCCCCCCAGAAAGCAAGACCTCACCATTCAGGCGCTTGCTGACTACCTCTCTGGCCTACCACCCAAAATGGCCCAGATAATTGTTGGTGACCTGAATATCAACTGGCTCTCTTCCATGGCCTCCCAAATCAGAGATATCTTTGCCACCCTTGACATGTCTCAGCTTGTCACCACCCCAACTAGATTCAACCCCTCTACTGGCTCCAGCACCCTCCTGGATATCACCATTACCAACCACCCCCAGAGGGTGCTCGATATCAGTGTACTTCCCAACTCACTTAGAGACCACTCCCCAGTCATATTCTCTTGGTCCACTGCTGAAAGCAAACCTGCACCACAAACCACCCAGCGACGTCACCTACTCCTAGGTGGGCCTGCGTCACCATAAACTGTACCTCTCACAACTGGATTGGTCCCCAATCAGGCTTGCACCATCCATAGACGAGGCATTGGATGTTTTCACTCGGACTTTTAACACTGCTTGTGACCTCTATGCCCCCTTCACTAGAAATCACACCAAAAAACAAAGCACGCCCTGGGTTACCCCCCCTTCACAAACCTAAAATGAGAAACAACCTATGGCACATTGCCGTGGAATCTGGCAAGCCAGCTGATAGGCAAGTGTACAACGCCGAGCGCAATAAGTGTACTTGGGCCATTCGACAGGCCAAAGCCCAGTACTACCAATCCACTCTCGTCTCCTCCTGGGGGTTGACTAGAAACATTTGGGATAATGTAAAGGAGCTGAATGGGAAATCCCACTCCCCACCCACCTCTCAACTCTCCTTTAATGGAACTCTCTGCTCTGACCCCCTTGGCACTGCAGACTGCCTAAACCACACTTTATCAGACCTGAGTTCAGTCCTGCCCAGTAGCTTCTTTGACCCCATCCCAGTAGCACCCCTGCCCACTCTCCAGAGACCTCCTTTCTACCTATGTACCATCTCCCCATTGGAGGCTAGACCCCTTCTGCAAAAAGCCGTTAGTAGTAACAACCCTGGCACCAACCTACTGGACACTAGGCTACTTCGTCTGATGTTGGATGCTATCCTGGTCCCACTTACCGAGCTGCTCAACTGCTCTCTGTGCCTGGGCAGTTCCTCAGCACATAGAAAACAGCCATCATCACTCCCATCCTAAACAGCGGCGATCGAGCGACCCCGGGTAACTATCGACCTATCTCCATCCTCCCCACACACTCTAAGGCCCTTGAAAAAGTAGTTGCCAACCAGCTTGCTGAATACCTGGCCATGCACAATATCCTGTGCCCTGAACAGCATGGCTTTCATGCAGGTCACAGCACCACAACCGCGCTACTTGAATTCTCCAACTTCCTGCACTCTGATATTGATGCAGGAAGTCCTGCGGGTGCCGTGTTCATTGACCTCTCCAAGGCCTTTCACATGGTTTGTCAACCCCTCCTCCTTGACTCCCTCAGATGCCTTGGTTTCTCCTCTGGCCCCCTTGCATGGTTCACCAGCTACCTCTCTGCCAGAACTCAGTGTGTAAAAATCAATAGCACCCTATCTGACACATGACCTGTCCACTCTGGGGTTCCCCAAGGCTCCATTTTAGGCCCTCTCCTCTTCAGTCTCTACCTCCATTCCCTCCCCTTGGCCTGCCCAAGTAAGATCCTCCTCTACGCAGATGATGCTGTGCTCTTTGCCTCTGACCCCAACCCCAACACACTCCAGGCCACCCTCCAACAAGCTTTTGATAGAGCTGAGCATTGGTTCACATCACAAAGGCTAGTCCTAAACCTAAAAAAGACCAAAGCTATGCTCTTCTTGCATCACCAAAGCAAAGCCAGTGGTGCCCCTCTCGTGATGCTGCCTAGCACACTAAACCCCATTGAGCAGGTTTCTGCCTACAAGTATCTGGGCATTACCTTTGTTTCAGCACTCTCATTCTATTCCCATATCAATGCCCTTTCTGCTGCCACCAATGTCACAATTGGACTGTTATACCGCCATAGGGACTGCCTACCACAAGAAGCCCTTAGATTGGCAATCACCTCCTCTCTCCTGTCGCTAATCGACTATGGGCTGCCCATCTATGCTGCAGCTGACAACACTGCACTTGCAAGAATCCAGCTCTCTATAAACAAGGCCTGCAGGCTAATGCTGGGAGCCCCTAGGTGCACCCATACGTGCCTGCTGTACTCCACCACCAACTTGCTCAACCCTGAAGAAAGACTTCACTTCCAAACCTGCCTTCTTGTAAAAAAAGATCCTTCTAGGGCCCCCCTCCCCAGGGTTGCCACCTCCCTGCAGCATGCCTCCCCCTCAGTCTCCACCCGAAGCACTGTCAAAACCTCCCTTATTGTCCCCAGGGTAAGGATCTCTATGGCCCAGAGATCCTTTTTCTATCAGGCTCCCTCCTGGTTCAATTCCCTCCCAGCCAACACAGCCGACTCCACTAAGCTTGGTCCTTTCAAGGTCCCCCTCAGAAGCCATCTGACAAGCACTCGCTGCTGCAACTGCACATAATCCCCCACCTGCCCCTTACCCTCACCCCTAGGCTGGGTCTTCCCTGTCTACTTTTGCTGTATATGCCTGGGGTCTCAGGCAACATCTGCTGACTAATGTAATAAAATATCTCTGGTTGCTACCTAACGTGGTACTCGTGTACCTATATTATGACTACTGTGATCTACCTATTACCAAGCTTGTACCACCAGTGGATGCCTGTAACACTGGTTGCTTTTTTAATCTAAGCGTTATATACTGTACTGTTTTGTTTGCTGTGACGAGGTGCCTTTGTAAATGAGCCTTTGACTCAAAAGTCTGTAAACCGATGATCTAATAAATAAATAAATATAACAAAAATACACAGGCAGGAGTTCCGGGTAACTGCCCCAGTGCCTCGACTCAATGAGTCTTCAAGGGGGTCAGTGACAGGCATCGAGGTGTGTCTTGGACTCTTCGGCCCCAAAGCTCACCCCATTCTGTATACTGCACCCATCGTAGCGTATTTTCTTATGGAATGGGGTGAGCATAAGACCCCAAGGCACACCATGACACTTGTCAGTGTCTGCAAGGTAGGGTGAGGAGAAATTCTGTGAGCGTTATAGCCGAGGACCCAAAGGCACACCCCAGTGCCTATCAGTCTCTGCAGGGTTGGGGTGGGGTTGGCATTTGTTCAATACTTCACTTCTATTCCTGTTATGCATCTCTCCAACTCCTGCACTACCAATGCCAATGCCAGCAAGACAACATTAGGCATTGACAAATGCTTGCTATAAGAGGGTCATGCTTGTCTTGCAGGACAGTAAAGATGGCAAGAAAGTTGCTTAGGGTGGCAGAAGTGTCAGGAGAATCAAGTACTGAAGACCAATCTGTATGTTCCAGGTCTGTGTCAAAGGATTCCAAGTTAAAGTTGGAGAATTCCCTCATAAGGAGGATTTTGTATGGAATCCTTGGAAGGGACACCTTCCAGACACAGAAGATAGGGGTGTGATCCGAGATAGAGTCTGGGAACATACCAGAGTAGGCCACCCTTTCTGGTCTGTTTGACATTACCCAATCAAGAAGAGTACTTTCCCTCCTGTTGTAGAAAGTCTGGTAGGCTCCTGGATAAGCTGAGAGAGGGAGAGCCCAGCCAGCAGGGGCTTGTATTGTCTAGCATTGCCCTAACCAATTGAGGTTAAGATCACCGAGTAGCAGCCGCTCGTTCTCATGGACCACAGGCATTATGGAGTCAAGGAAGTATGTTAGCCCTTGCACACCACCCTTGGGAGGACTGTATACACAAACTAAATGCAGTTTTTTGAATTACCCAGCAGAAGAAGTACATGAAAGAACTTGCACAAGGGCAAGGAGGGCAGCTGGTAGGGTACAGAGGATATGTTTAGGTGATTTTTGCAATAGACCAGTATCCCACCCCTTTGTTTTTGGGAAAGTCAATAGGGTGTATGGGGGGGGGGCATTACCAGCCGCAGGGAAGAGGTCATTTTATTTATTTTTATTTATTTAAAAGTTGGAAACCGGGAAAGGCACACTAAGCTGAGGCTCGTTTCCAGGTGCAATCCAGGGATAGAACGCATAGAGAGGTAAAAAAGACAGTTGGTACAGTACAAAATTAATACAAGTAAGTACAAATTACAGAGCAAAGGTATATACAGAGGCATCAGAGTAATACAATAATACAAGTTAATACAATAATGCATTTATGTACAAAATAGTGCAGGTATGGATTGTCAGCACTTAGTCAGACAATGACAGTAGGGGATACGTAGTTAAGAGAACTAAACAATTTAGTGGAGGTCAGACCGGGGAGAAATGAAACATTTCAATGGGGGTCAGACCAGGGAGACTGGGACTCCTTGGTTAGGCAAAAATGATGTGCCTATGAAGGGAGAGGAAGCTGGATTGGGGGAGGGGAGGGGAGAGGGGGAGTATGAGGAATAGCAAGAGCATATATTGGCAGGAACAGCTCAGAGCAGGGATTTAAGGGCAGAGAAAGTAGGGGAGTGGTGAGTGTCCCAAGGAAGTTGATTCCAGAGGTGAGGGAGATGGTAAGTAAATGCCACTTGGCCTGAGCATTTGCGAGGATGGGGAAGAGAGAACAATTGAGCATCCCTTGAACAAAGGGAGTATGTGGAGGAGCTAGCTGGTGACCACATCTTCAGCACTCGTAACTGCTCCTGTCTCTGAACATAGCCTCCACCTCTGCTTCTCTTGACAATGCCCCCCGGGCAGCTCTCCACCCTACCATCCCCTCCACCACTTCCCTGTACACCATGCCTAGGTTTAACCTGGCCAGTGCCAGCTGTTTTCAATGTTTATCTACCAGAATGCTCACTTGATACCGACTTGTGTAATACCTGTTATCAATTACATGTACCCTGTAACCAATTGTATTTGTCTGACCACTATGTGACGTGGCACCTCTGGTGAATGCCTATTGATTTTTTGCAAATCTTTGCTATGTAACCGAAACGCAATGTATGTCATTATGTGACGAAGTGCCTTTGGAAACGAGCCTCTGGCTCAAAGGTTGTAAACTGATTCTTAAATAAACAAAATAAATAAAGCATGAGTTGAGTTGGGGGGGAGTGTCCCAAACCAGAATTTGCCGATGAAGGTGAGGCTATGTATCTGGCACCTAATAGGTAGAGGCATTAGGGAGAGGGTGGAGTGGAGGGTACAGTGGTGAGTGGGGGGGAGGTGGCAAAATGGCAAAATGAGTTGAGTTGGGTATCGAGTCTTGCTAGAGAAGTAGCAGGAGCAGAGTCATAGACAATATTTGCATAGTCTATTACAGGGAGAATGGTTTTGGTGATTAAATCTCAGCAAGTGGACAAAGGGAGGCATTCTTTGTGTCAGTAGAAGACTCCGAATTTAGGGCGAAGTTTGGTGCAAATGGAGACTATATGGGCTGAGAAATTGAGGCTGCTATCCAACCAGACCCCTAGATATTTGAATGATTTGACTGTTTGTAAGGGTGACCCATCCAAGGTGGTAAATGTTGAGGGGTGAAGGGACTTGGACCATCATTGTGTCGCTCCAAAGAACATTGATAATAATTTTTGGGAGTTTAGTTTTAGCTGGTTTTGATGGAACTATTGCTGTACTTTGCAAAAGTCGCACTGCAGGGAGGGAGTTACGTCTGCAGCAGAGGGACCGGAGAAGTATATCACGGTGTCATCCAAATACATATGGATTTTAGAGGGGGAGCAGATGGAGGGGAGGTTGTTTATGAATATTGAGAATAGAATGGGACCCAGAATGGAACCTTAGGGGACACCAGCAAGGATTGGGGGGGGGTGTTGTTTCCTGCTAGTACAGATTGCAGTCTGTGTTGAAATTATGACCTTAACCAATCAGTAGCAGCTGGAGCCAGTCCAGAGGAACGGAGTTTTTGGATTAGATAGTGGTGAGAGACAGAGTCAAAGGCCTTTGCCAAGTCCACGAAAATGGCAGCGATAAGGCGTTTTGTCCATAGCTGACTGGATCAAGTCAGTGACACAGAGCAGGGAGGAGATACTGGAGTGCTGCTTCCTAAAACCAGACTGGAAGGGAGAGAGACAATCAGCTGCAGACAGATGTTCCAGGAGCCTCAAGTAGATAAGAGAGTCCTGGAGTCTGGCAAGAGCAGGTAGGAGGGAGATGGGTCTATAGTTGCCAGACAAGGTGGCACCCCCTCCTTATGGAGGGGGAGCACTTTGGTGAATTTCCACACCTGAGGCATGGAACTGGTAGTGGGGGGAAGGTTAAGGAGATGAGCAAAGGGGCAGAAATAGCAGGTGTTGATATACAAAGAATCTCGGTGTGGAAGCCATCTGGGTTTGTTTTAGTAGGGTTAAGTGACATAGGTGCCTTGTAAATCTCTTGAGAGGAGATAGGGGGGAAGGGAAAGCCAGACCTAGCAAGGCCAACAGCAGGGGTGGGAAGGGAACCTGTGGGGGAGGGAGTGGGATTGTCAGGGAAGGCGCAGATTGTAAAGGATGTGTTAAAGGTATTGGTGACTGAAGCAGTCAGAAAATGCTGATCCTTCATGTTTTAGGATTAGAGGTGCTTGAGTAGAGGAAGTGTCTATGAGGGAGTAGAGAACTTTCCAAAAATTGGAAGGAGAACTGGATCTTGCCTGCAGCTGGGACTTAAGGTAAGTTGATTTGGCTTTTCTGATGGCCTTGGTGCAGGCATTGCTATGGGACCTGTAGAGTTGAAAATGCAAGGGTAGAAGGGAGGCCTTAACTGGTGCCCAGAGATTGTCTTGGGTTCTGCAGAGGGTGAGAAGGTGTTATCCAGGGGAGATAGCGGCGCTTTACTCTTGCCTTTTTTAGAGGGACATAGAAATTCAGACTCTAGTTAATGTTTTGGTGAATAACTGGAGAGCCGAGTTAACGTCATGGGCTGAACATGATGGAGGCCAGTCTGCTTGAATTAAATACTGGAGAAGAAAATTTGAGTCCAGGGTGTGGAGGCCTCTTTATAGGTCTCTACTGAGGTCTCACCTCAAGTACGGTGCTTAGTTCTAGAGTCTGCACCTAGAAAAGGACAGGGTTAGACAAAACCATCCAGTGGAGGGCCGCTAAAACGAACCAGGTGCAACAAGGAAAATTACATGAGGAACAATAGGAGAACCTTAATATGTACTCTGTGGTGGCAAGAAGGGAAGAGGGGGAATAAGACAGAGACCTTCAAGTTTGTGCAAGGATACACTAGGGTAGACCCTTCATAGCTTTTCAAGTGAATAAAAATTAAACTACAGGGGTCCATAACCTTAAACTGGTGGGGGGCAAATTCAGAAAGGACACGAGGAAGTTATGCTTCACAGGGAACATGCTGAAAGAGTCCAACAGCCTGCCTAGTTTGCTGGTCAGCACAGTTCTTCTGCACTCCCCTCCTTCAGTTCACAGCAGTTAATGAGATTATTTGCTACCTCTGGCTTGCTTACCTAGTGTGTTTGATGCTGATAACAACAGATGATGATACAACAGTGGGCCTGTTTGTAGCCTGTATTGAGGTGCCACCCATTGATTAAGGGAATGGGACTGCTGTTATATGGAGATTAAGCTTGTAGCAGGAGCAGTTTTCTTTATTTCATATTCTCTGTTTGTCATGCCCCCCTTCCACCAGCCTGCCTACCTTTGTCCTCCTTCAACCCTAGCCCTGACACCCACCTCCTCTGGGACATACTCAGCTCCATTTTCACCCCCATGGTGTATCCTCCACGGTGGGGCTCTTCCTTCAGGGTCTTTAGGGGATCTTGAACCCCTCAAGGCAACTCAGGCCAGTGTCTGCAGAACAGTGCCACAGTCAATGATTTGAGGCCTGCAAGTGGGGACGGAGAGCCATCCTGCTAAACTGGGGTCTGTTTTTCCGTAGTTACTCCCAGCCCCGAGATACAGGCTGACCAAGATAGCCAAGGAGCACGCTCACGCTTAATGTGCGCAATGCTCTTGTTCCGGTCTCCACCTGCCTACCCTCTGCTACACTGTCACATGTGGTCACCCAGGTGGCAGGAGACCAGCGAAGATGGCGACCCTCCCTCTACAGAGGAGAGCATTCATAAGGACACGATCTCCTCCCCTGGCTGGTCCCCGATAATCCTGGCTCATTCTTGAACCCAGGCCATTAGCATTGCAAGAGCATGAGCAGTTTTCAATAGCAATATATATTTTTTGCAAAAAAACTCTTGTTAAAAACTCATTGTCTCCTAGAAATGCCTGTAGGCGTCAGCAAATCTACTGCAGTGTGTTCCAGAATGCCTACAGAAGTCACCTACAGACTTCCTGTGTGCCCTAGAAATGCCTGGAGAAGTCACTCACATGTTTTAATATTACTTGCCAGCCAGAATTGATTAGAATTGACTGCATAGTACCATTAAAAAGGTAATGTTGTGCTGAACAGCACTGACACTGATACTTTGTGTGTATCATGTTCACATTAGGAGTGATTCACATTTGTTTATGACATTTTGTCAATCTAGAACCACCTAAGCACTTTGAAGAAAACACACATTCTGGGTATCTCAGCCAGTATAAAACAAAAACTGAATTGAGTACAGTTGATTGCATAGCACTGTTGGAAAGGCAATTTTGCGTGGAACAACTTTGCCACTGATACGTTGTGTGTATCATGTATACTTTAGGAGTTATATGCATTTTTTTATAGTATGGTGTGTATGGTTCAGATTTGTCCTTCAGACCTCACCAACACACTTTGACTCAAATGGGGAAAACTTATGTTTAATACAACAGAAATAGCTGTATATTTTTTTTTTTTACAAATTATTAAAATTATACCTAATGTCTGGATGCTTAATTTGGTGTTGATATGTTACATATTTCCCACCAAAAAAAAGTTTATGGTGCATTTTTTAGTGGAAAAAATATTTTGCGTTGCTGTTTCGACCAGCACAGAAATAAAACTAAATTACCCATTATTCCTTGCATACCACCAATGGAAAGATAATTTTATGCTGAACAAGTTTGACACTCATACTTTGTGTCTAGCACTTATGGTTTTTGTGCTATTAGCATTTGTTTGCGGCATGCCAATTATGGCTTGATTTTGCTTAGAAAGACCCAGGATTCACTGTTAACAGTATACAGGAGACAAGTGCTGCAACTTCAGAGAGCTCCTGTAGAGGCAATGAGTTAATGCATCAGTTAGGGTTGCTGTTAAAGTGACAAAAGTACGGAAATAAGATGTTAGGGGTTTGAACCCTAACTCCGAATTGCCCCCCAAGCAGCCAAAGAGGGCAAGACAATATAATCAACTACAGAAATCCATCATCAGGTAAGACAAACAACCTACAGCTCTTTCTACATGACACATGCAACGTCCATCATCATTGTATAGATCATGTATTCTGTTCATGCTATTAAAAATACTTAATATTCAGTGTCTTTATTTATAAATTCTGTAAGGAATGTTTGTTTCATGGTTTTGGCAGTTAATATTTTGCAGCAAGTGGGGGAATTTCCCCTGTGTCCTGGCCAAATTTCACTCATTCACTAAAATACCACCAACAACTTAATCTGATTCAATTTCAGTTGATTACCATCTGTATTCCACCCCTCAGATCGCCCCTGAAAAAGGGGCTTCTAGTCTCAGCGGGCCTACCCAGTCAATAAAATTCAATAAATAAATAAATAAATAAGCTAGTGTTTCCATCCACTTTCCAAAGCTATACAACCATGCAAAGTAACTTGTTTCCTTATTCTCTCTTTTCTATTCTATATAGCTTTTTACTGTCAGGGCTCCGGGGCAGGCAAGCTGCAGTCTAGGGAGGCAGTATAGCGCAGTGGTTTAAGGCTCTGAGTTACAAATCTGGAGACCTGGGTTTGAATCCCATGGCCCCCACTTGCATACTGTGTGACCCTGAGCAAGTCACCTAAATTCCCTGTGCTCCCAGGTCGCACCTGTAAACAAGCTATCAGCTTAGTGTGTTGCTCCTGGTTAAACAATTGAAAAAAAAAAGTCTTCCCACGGAGAATCTCAGTCCCCCTTTCAGGGCTTCAATGAGCCTGCCCCGGTGCTCCATTTTCTGTTTTCTCACCCCCATTATCCTAGGATCCCAGAACACGGTCTCATGTGCACGTGGAGGCACATACTGTATGTGCTGTATGGCTCCAGTGATGGCCCCTTCCTCCCACACAGCCAAATGCCTGGCTCACTTAATGGCTTGGCACTGCCATCTAGCCTCCACTGGGTGGCAGCCAAGAGCCGGGAAAGCCCACATCTCTCCCAGCAGAGGACAGCTGCCTTGCGGCATCTCAGTCCAGCTCCTCCCCCTACCTCCCCCTGGCCAACCCCCAGCAACTCAGACTTGTCTCCAAACCTGGGTCACCAGCATGGGAGGAGGCAAGGCGTCCAGCAGTTCAGCCCTCCACACCACTGGGAGAGCTCGTTTCCTTATTCTCGCAACGTAATGCTGAATTCACCACATCATGTCACAAACCTCCCAAACCTCTATGGTTCACAGCAGTGTTATTTCCCAGTCATCTTCTTTTGTGGTGGTGACAGCCCCTAAAACCACCAAGCAAATTTCCCAGTCTGCTAATGCTCTAGATGTCGGCTTAGCTGCATCTATCGCAGTGTCTGTTAAGAATTTGTCCTGACCCATTCTTATAGAAACATAGAAAAATAGAATCTGTTGTCAGGTAAGGACCATACGGCCCACCTAGTCTGTCCATTTCCCTACTCACTGCTGCAGCCCCAGATCCCAACTGAGCTGTGGCTCTCCTGCTCTGAACATCTCCAGGATACCCTTATTTCTATCCCATGCACTCTTGAGCCCCTGTATTGTTTTCTCACCCACTTCTGCAGGAAGGCTGTTCCATAGCTCCATTACTCTTTCAGTGAAAAAGTACTTCCTTTTTTTTCCCTCACTGGGGCTTCCTTCCCCTGGTCTGGAGGTTCCAGCTCCCCGCTCTACTCATGGCCCCCTCCTGCCCAGGCTTATCCCCCCTTGGTGGGGCCACTGGAACGGTGCCCCCTCCCCAAGGAACACAGTCTCATAGCCCTAGCTTGCTCCCCAGAGTGGGGCCACAGGAGCAGGCCCCTCCCCAGAGGACATTATGATCAGCGAGAGCGGTGGCGGAGGTGGCGACCATCATTAACAGGCCCAGCATTTTTGCTGCTATAGATCCCTGGGGGCAGGGATGTGCAATGATGCCAGCTTCTGCCCTGCTCCTCCAAACGTGTGGCACTGGCCACAACAGTACCCCTGGCCTCTGTCAGAGGTCCACATGGTGCTGGATACTCTCCCCCCCCGGAGAAGGACAGCAGTCCTTTGAATGCTCAATCCTTCTCTCTTCAGCTAGCCCTCCAACTCCCAAGTCAGTCACCAAATCCAGGATGTCAGCGCTGCAAGCAGACGCCTTGCCACTGAGCTGGCGGGCCAGCTGAAAAAGTACTTCCTAACATTAGCCCCGAGCCTTTCACCCATCAGCTTCATATCATACTCCCTTGCTCTTGTGAAGGGTTTTCTCTGAAATATGCTTTCCACCTGTACCCTGTTTATTCCCCTAAGGTTCTTGAAAGTCTCTATCATATCTCCCCTCTCCTTTCTTTCCTCTAGTGAATAGATATTAAGGTCCTTAAGTCTTTCCTCACAGGGCTTCTGGTACAGTCCATGTACCATCTTCATTGCCCTTCTCTGACTGCCTCTATTTTGTCAATGCCTTCCGGAGATGTGGTCTCCAGAACTGGACACAGTACTTCAGCTGAGGCCTCACCAGTGATCTGTACAGTGGCATCACCACCTCTTTCCCCTGCTTGTTATGCCCTCCCTATGCACCCCAACATTTTGTTTGTTCTTCCCACTGCCTTTTCACACTGTTTGGTCACCTTCAGGTCATCAGATATAATAACCCCCAGGCCTCTTTCCTGACTTGTGGTGGCCAGAATTTCCCCACGCATCTTGTACTCCTTCCTTGGATTCTTGTGACCCAGGCGCATGATCTTGCACTTTTTAGCACTGAAACTCAACTGCCAGACCCCAACCACTCCTCTAATATATAGGATAATGTATGGGTCACTATGCACAACTAGGCTGTTCTCCACCGAGTGGTTACTGTGCAGACTGGATGACCTCGAGAGGTCTCTCGGTCGGCATAGTAACCACGAGGTGGAGAACAGCCCTGTTGTGTATAGTGACCCATAAACTGTTCTATATAGTGTATGGTGTCTCACAAAGCACATAAAAATAAAATTTCATACCTTTGTTTTTTTTTTCATAAGCAGTAAACTCAGTGTTGCCTGCCGATAGTTAGATCTGGTTGCTAGGGCACGCTGTGTTGTTGCTAGGGACCCGGCATCCCTATGCTTTACTCTCGCCCCTTTCAATTGGTTGTTTTAGGGCTCTGGGTGGGGTTTTGACATAAAAAAATGGCGGCTGTTCCTCTCGCTTAGCGAAAGGACATACGTTGAGACAACCAGGTGTTTTATTTTACTTATCGGTTGATCCTGCCATTTTCTCTGCTACAGGGCAGAGCTTGAGTCTCTCTGTCTGATCCTTCACTGCTTCCTTTTCTCGAGTGGCAAATGGCTTGGGAGTTGTTGTTGCTGCTTTTACTGCAGCAGAATGAAAGTCATTCTGCTGCACTACAGACATCACTAGTGCAGCAGAATGACTTTTTACATGGCATGGAAATCCATGCTAACCTACATTCCACCACACATTATAGGTTTATTATTATTTTTAGCTTAATATTCTTGCTGGTAGTTTGATCAGAGACGTGCGTTGAGAATTTCATATGCTATTTCTCTGCCATCAGTTGTTTCTTATTCTTTCAACATAATGCTGCATTCACTACATCATGCCCCAAACCTCCATGATTGACAGCAGTGTTATTTCTCGATAATTTCTTCTTCTGTGTCGTCCTGACCCATTGCTGCTGGTGGTTCGATGGGGGGTTGTGGTTTGACAATTTCATGTCCTTTTTCTGTACTAATCCCTACTTTCTGAAAACAAAACCACTCACAGTTACATCCACGGCTCCAATATTCCAGCGGCAGTTTCTTTTTTCCTTTTCCCATCATGAAAAAGGATTGTACCCAAACAAAAAACAATTCCTTTTTCCTTTCACACAGCTGGGAAGTGAGTCATGAAAAAGGATTTGAAATTTAACAGAAAACACTTTTGGGGGTCATTTTTCAAACATGCAAGTGTGGAATCCACCTAACGGAGTCCCGAAGAGAAAGACAGATGTGTTAGGGTCTCTCTTCTCTTCCCTTCCTCTTCTCTTCTTTTCTTCCTCTCTACCCCCCGCCCCTGGATGTCAGGTTTGGGTGTTTTCAGATTTATATTTTAAACAGGTACAAGATGGCAGCAAATGAAAAGGGATTTTTTCCTGTATGAAAAGGATTCTTTTTCGTTTCATACAGCTAAGTTGAAGTGCTTACTGAGCATACTCAGAACCCGAAATTAAAAATGAAATAACTTTGGAATGGATTAACATTATGTCACCAGCAAAAGGCACATCTATGGGCTAGCCCCTCTCTACCTGAAAAATTTCGTACCAACATTCCAAACCACCTGGGCTGTAGTCCTCTTCAAAACAAACAGAAAAAAAATGAAAACTTGACTTTTTGCACTATCCAGATCTCAGAATCCCCACACCTGGCTGGAACAAAACTTGGTACATTCAGAGATCTATTGCACGAGGCAGCACGTGCAAAATTTTGTGCAAATCTGCTGCACAGTTACGATGCTACTAAAATGCAAAAACTACAGTTTAACATTAAACTGCCTACTCAAATGACTGTGCCACTATAATAAGGTGGGGGCTTATGCTGAATTGGTTAGAAGAAGAAAACATCTTTTCATATATTTTTTTATATTAGTTGTTTAACCAGGTATAGCACACTAAGTTGAAAGCTTTTTTACAGGAGCAACCTGGGAGCACAAGGAGGTTAAGTGACTTGCTCAGGGTCACACAGTATGCAAGTGGAAGCTGTGGGATTCAAACCCAGGTCTGGTCTGCTGGATGTCACCAGATTTGCAGCTCAGAGCCTTAGACCACTGCGCTATACTGCCTCCTGATGAGCTGCATATGTAGGGGGGCCCTCCAACCTTTACTTCTTGAATGGTGAGGAGGCTTCAGTTTTTTTTGGACCAAGGAATTTAGGGAATGATTAAATAATGGGCTAGGACAGACATCCCTCGTTCTCCTGGAAAGCTGGAAGTGTGTAGAGATGGGGCCATTCATAATGACTTCTGCCCTCAGATCATTATATAGCAATTTTATTCATGAGAAGAAGTCCTTAGGGAAGGCATACTGGTGCATTACGTAGAGAGAATCCTAGGCACACAAACACTTTCATCATCAGGATTGTCCAGTGTTGTTCTGCTTGACCGCCTCGCATTTGACAAAGCGGATCATGGGATGTCGCTGGATTGCCCTCGGCACCATGTGGGACTCTGGAATGGTGCTGCATTGGTTTGAGTCCTACATGTCTGACAGACGCAGCAGGTAGCACTTGGCTCCTGTAGATCAAGCAGTGCTGCACTCTGGCCCGTGTTATTTACCGTGTACGTTGCCATTGAAGACCATCAGACACTATGGTTTGGCATTTTACTGCTATGCTGATGACACCCAGCTGTATGTGTCTTCTGCCCTGACAACAGTGCAGCCATTTTGGAGCAGAGCAAGTGCCTTAGAGAGAACCAAGATTGGATGGTGGCCAGCTGGCATAGGCTTAATCCATCGAAGATGGAGGTGTTGCTGATGGAACCGGGTCGCTCAGGTTCAGCGGCAACAAGTGGTAGCACCACACTTCCTTTGTTGGATGGAGTTGTCCTTCGTGCAGCAGATAGGGTGAAGAATCTGGGGTCACTGTGAACTTGAAGCTGACTCTGAGTTCCAGGTGTCGGCCGTTGTCTGCAATGGATTTTACCATCTATAACATCACCCAGATCAAGCCCTATCTTGAAGTGACTGATCTGGCAACACTGTATACATGCAAGGCAAGACAAATGTTATTTTTCAGGCTTCCAATCCCAGAGGCTCTGGGTGCTGTACAATCAAAATACATCGAAGAGCAGTTAAAACACAATAATTAAAATACAAAACATATCAATTAAATATATTAAAAGTAGACCACCCAAAATGGAGGCCTGACCTAGCGGCAGATTCCTGAAGGGGCCGTTTTGAATGTCTGAAAGCAGCATCTAAAATACAGTGTCTGGGAATGCCTGGCTAAATAAAAAGATCTTGAGATGGGCTTTGAATGCCTCAACTGAAGGGGCCTCCCTTATTGATGAAGAAGGGAATTCCACAGGACAGGGCTGGCAACACTAAAAGCTATGTCACCGGCAGTTCTTAACCTCATCCTGGGACTCGCAAGGAGGCCCCTAGAGGAGGACTGGGGGGGGGGACGGACGAAGGCAGCAGGTGTTAGAAGGTCTGACAGGTAGCCAGGGCCCAGTACATGTAGGGCCTAAAAGGTGAGCAAACTCACCTTAAAGAGAACCCTCCACTGAACCGGCAGCCAGTGCAGTTCACGCAGCACCAGGGTGATGTGGCCGTATTTTGGCTGCCCCTTTAACAGCCCAGCAGCTGTGTTCTGCACTAGCTGCAGTCAGCAGAGGGTGCCTCCAGAGACCCTGAGGGTGAGTGCATTGAAGTAGTCAAGCCTTGATGCCACAAAGGCATGTACCAAGGTGGGGCGGTCCATGGGCGGAACTAGGTATTTGACTAGCGATATTCCTCAGATGATAAAAGCTGGTCTGAATGACAGACGACACCTGAGATTCAAGTGTCAGTCTGCCATCAAGGATAATGCCAAGATCATGCACCCTAGAAGAGGCCTTCGATGGCACAGACCCCAGAAACAGTCCAGTCTCTGCACCAGAGGCCATCCTGTCACACCTCCTGTTTGACTCCACCACCAGTACCTCCATCTTATCGGGGTTCTGTTGCAACCAACTGAAGGCCATCCAGTCATTGATCTCAGCCAGGCAATTGTTCAGTACATCCACTGCATTGAATGTCCCGGGGGCAAGGGATAGATACAGCTAGGTATCATCAGCATAGCAATAAAAATCCAGACTGTACCTCTTAATGACCTCACCCAAGGGCAGCATATACATGGCAAACAACATTGGTGGCAAGACTAAACCCTGAGCTACTCCACAAGACAGAAGGCTGGGGGAGGAGGAGGAGAAGTGTCCCATCACAACCCATTGCCTCCTGTTTGTGACCTAGGACTCAAACCAGCAGATGACAGTGCTGGTGAGTCCACAAAATTCCCTCAGGCGGTCGAGTAACACACAATGGTCCACTTTGTCAAAGGGTGAGGAGAGATTGAGGAGAACAAGAATTGTCCCTTCTCCTCGATCTCTCACCCTGAGGAAATCATTATGCTCCCAAACTGGTGTGGTTTCTGTACAGTGCTGCACAAAATTCAGACTGAAGATGCTCAAGATATCAAAGGCCACAAGGTGTTCTTTTGAGCTGTTGCACCACAGTCTTCTACAACCTTTCCCAGAAATGGAAGGTTGAGACAAGATGGTAATTCGCCTTTGATGTCTGGGTCTAAGCATGGTTTCTTCAGAAGGGGTCTCACCATGCCTTAGTCGCGCATAGGTTGGATTACTGTAATGCTCTTTACCATGGTTATTCACGAGGCTGTAATGCTCTTTACCTTGTTTATTCATGAGGCTGTAATGCTCTTTACCTTGGTTATTCATGAGGCTGATGTGTCTCTTGCAGCTGGCTCAAAATGCAGTGGTGTGGCTGGTTGCTGGGACATCCCGGTTCAAGCATATCATGTCCATTCTCCATGCTGTCCCTTGGATGCCAGTTCAGTGGCACATTAGCTTCAAGATCTATTTTCTAGAATAGAATTCAAGAATTCTATTTTAGCGCCTATGTTGTTTGAGGTGTATATGCTGCCGTTGGGAGTGATTATTAGACGATACGGTTTGAGTTTTCATTGCTATGCAGATGATACCCAGCTGTATATGTCTTTTGTGCCCGACCAGGATGCTGCCTTATCGGTATTTAATAACTGCCTTGCCGAAATCCAGGACTGGATGAATGGGAGTTGGCTGAGGTTAAACCCGAGAAAACTGAGGTGTTAGTCGTGGATAAAGGTCGCGCAGAGGAGGGTTTGCCGATGGATCGCCTCAGGCTTATGGCTTGGGGCATTCAGCTGACAACCTCAGATCAGGTGGCGGAATCTTGGTGTAATAATTGATCACCACTTGACGCTTAAATCCCAGGTGTCAGCGGTGGTCAAAACTTCCTTTTTCCATCTGAGGAATATCGCCAGGGTGAAGCACCTGGTTCCTCCAGAGGATCTTCCAACATTGATCCACGCCTTCATTACCTCCTGCCTTGACTATTGCAACTCCCTGTACCTAGGGCCATCAGGGGTTGAACTTCGCCGTCTGCAGCTTGTGCAGAATGCGGCAGCCATGTTATTGACTGGATCTTCTAGATCCAGCCATATAATGCCTGTGCTCCGCGGACTGCACTGGCTGCCAGTGTTTTGGCGAATCACCTTCAAGGTCGGTTTGCTGACCCATAAAGCCCCACACACCAGGGACCTACTTACCTGAAAGAGCCCTTTGCCCCTACTGTCCCCTCCCGCCTCCGATCCACTGATGAGGGATTGCTGGAGATTCCCAGGGTTCGCTTTGAAAACTTCAGGGCTAGATCATTCAGTTTTATGGCCCCGACCCTGTGGAATTCTCTACCTCGTCAGGTGCGAAATTGCCCGACTGTCCTAAGTTTTAAAGGAGCTTTGAAGACTCACCTTTTTAATATAGCTTTTAATGATTTATAATAATTTTAAATCTTGTTATTTATTGTTTTATGAAATTGTACAGGTGCTTTGGTTGAAGAAAAGCGCCTTTTAAAAATAAAGTTTTGATTGATTGATTGATTGATTGAAGATCTACACAGTCTGGTTACATTTTACCTAAATTACTACTGTTTCGGCAGTGAGAGTGCCTGCGTTCTAAATTTACTTGGACCTCCTAGGTAGTGAGAGGGCCTGGGGCCTAAACCTTATTCAACATTGCTCCTCTGTTTTTATTCTGTTGGTTGCTGTGGGAGAGATCATATACGTCTAAGGATCTGACTTAAGGATTGATTCGTTATTGTGGAACCGACTGTTCGAGTGACTTGTGTTTGCTTGTTGGTTTTGGGTGGAGGAGAGCCACCGGAGAAACCTAACGTTATTATTTTGAATCTCTGGAGGTTTGAACTCAGCACAAAGTTATTATGAGACTGGATTTTAGTTTGTTATGTTTTAATTCTAATTGTTTTTTCCCTTCTGTGTGAGAGACAGTATGTGGAATTATATGTGTTGATCTTTCCTCTATTTGTGATGCTATGTGAGAGAAAGCAAAGAAGGAACTAATTATCATTTAGAGTGGTATGGTCTTGTTTTTGTTCGTTTATTTTTATTACTTTATATTATTTTATGTTTAATTTTGTTATTTTATTAAGATTGATTTATTTTTTAGCTGAATTGGTTGATTTTGAGATTTAATTGTATAAGGATTTGTTTGTTAATATATTATTTTATTTTAAACTGTTTAAAGCCAAGGATTTGTATTTGATGAGATGTGTTTACCTGTTGCCCCCCCCCAGTCGTGTGCTACTCAGCCTCTGCTCTCCACTCCCTCCGCCCCTTTTATAACCCCCCTCTGTTTTTTCTACTTACCAACATTGTTGGACTTTAGGTATTGCCCATAGGAGGAGGGGAGGGGGTGGGGGGATGAACAGTGGAGGCGAGTGGAGCGGAGCACTCCCATTAAGGTGATTAAGCTCAGGAGATGCTCTGGGGCGAAATGGAGCTTGGAGCGCGGACCACCTTGTTTGGTCCCCGTAACCAAGGGCACCATCTTTAGTGATGGGCAGGTAGCCAGGGCAGCCCAGGAGTTTTGTCCAACCCAGGCGATGTTGTGCAATGCCAGATCTGTCCGGAACAAGACTGTTGTAATCTCAGATCTTGTTGCCTCAACAGATCTGGCTTGCATCACTGAGACCTGGCTGGATAATAATGCGGGACCAATTTTGGAGGCCGCAATTCCAGCCGGGTATACGGTGATACATCGCCCGAGGTTGGTCCGCGGGGGGGGGGGTTGCAGTCTGTTTTAAGACCGAATTGGCTCTCACTAGTGTTCCAGTTGAGGAGACCATTTCTTTTGAATGTGCTGTTGTAGCAAGTGTGGGCTATCGAATTGCTCTCATCTACTGTCCACCAGGAGATGAGAAGCAATTCCTTAAGGAAGTAGCAGACTTCATTGTCGACCTGGCCTTTGAGTCTCCCAGGCTGATGGTCCTGGCTGACTTTAATGCATGGGTCGAGCATTTACTAACTTCTCACAATTTGGACAACACTTCCTCCAGTTAATGGACTCACTGGGCCTAACACAGGTGGTTACCACTGCTACACATAAAGGTGGCCATTCTCTTGACTTTTGATCTTCCTCCTGGGGATCGTGGCCTCTGATGTGGGGGTGGAACCAGTCAGCTGGCCAGATCACTACACTGTGAGATTCAATTTTGGCACCCCTCCTTGTAGGCCGACCCCTGTGGAGATGGCCAAGTACCGACCTTTGCGGAATATTTCTTCTAATGGCCTTGTCGCGGCTCTTGACCTATCACAACTTCCTATGCATTGCAATGATCCAGAGGCGCTGGTTATGGCTTATAATACCGCCATTACTTCTGCCCTGGATTCTATTGCTTCAGTTTGTGTGCGTCCTGTCTCCCTGCGACCTCGGGCCCCATGGTTTGATGGGGTCTTGAGGGAGTTGCAGCGACTTGGGCGCAGGTTAGAACGTTGTTGGCGGAGGTCTGGCCTGGATGCCGACCACCTTAGACTATTAGAACATTATAAATTCTATTAGTCAGAAATCTCCTGTAAGAAGGCAGAGTTCCTGTCTGGGGAAATTTCTGCCGTTCAGAACCGACCTGCTCAGCTATTCAGAACTGTGGACAGATTGTGCAACCCAACCTGTCTACAGCTCCGTAGAGCATTTTCACAACTACAGTGTGATGAGACTGCTCAGTTCTTTGCTGATAAGGTGGCTGACATTAGGTCAGACATCTGTTTGACACATTCTATGCTAGTTGCAAGTGGCCAGGATCGGGTCACTACCCCCTCATTTTCCTGGAGTACCTTCGACCACCTGGAAATCGTGGATGTTATGCGGATTGTCCAGGAGCTGCATCCTACCTCCTGTAGTTTAGATCCAGGTCCCACTCCCCTAATTTTAGGGTGTGGAGAGCCCATTCTACTGGTTCTAGCACAGATAGACTGGTCTTCCCTTGACTTGGGTGAATATCCCCATTCCTTAAAAGAGGCAGTGGTGACACCCTTGTTGAAGAAATCATCTTTGGACCCAGACTGTCTTGCTAACTACAGACCTATCTCGAACCTTCCCTTTGCAGGGAAGGTGATCGAGAAGGTGGTAGCAGCCCAGTTGGAGAACCATTTGACCATCCATAGCATCTACGAACCTCTCCAATCAGGTTTTTGTAAGAGGCATAGTACAAAGACTGCGCTGGTTCGGGTGCTCAATGATCTCCTGATGGTGAGAGACCAGAGAAAACGGTCCATTTTGGTTCTATTGGATCTGTCATCAGCGTTTGACACCATCAACCATGGGCTACTACTGGAGCACCTGAGATGTATTTGTGGACTCTCTGGGATTGTGCTCAGATGGTTCACATCATACCTCACCGGAAGAACTCAGAGGGTGGTGTCAGGGTTTTTTCTTCTGATCCCATCTCTCTATCTTGTGGGGTTCCTCAGGGCTCTATATTGTCCCCCATGTTGTTTGCGGTGTACATGCTTCCCCTCGGAGACATTGTGAGACGGTATGGGTTGGGATTTCACTGTTATGCAGATGATACCCAACTGTACCTGTCTTTTGCACCCGACCAGGAAGGAGCTATCTCGGTATTTAATAGCTGCCTAAATGAAATCCAGGATTGGATGAGGTCCAGTTGGTTGAAGTTGAATTCTGGGAAGACGGAGGTGTTGGTATTGGATCCGGATCGCCGGATAGGGGGACTTGTGGCCGGCTCTCCATCTGGGGTGCTTTGTGGGGATGTCGAGCTACGGGTCTCTGAATGGGTGTGAGATCTGGGGGTGATCTTAGATGCGGGGCTGACTCTCCAAACCCAGGTGTCAGCAGTGGTAAACTCTTCCTTTTTTCATCTAAGAAACATTGCCAGAATTAAGCACCTCGTTCCGTCCGGCAATCTGCTAACTCTGATCCATGCCTTTGTGACCTCACACCTGGACTACTACAACTCGCTTTACCCTGCACTTCCAGAGATTGATATCCGCTGCCTGCAGCTAGCGCAGAATTCTGCAGCCCGAGTACTTACAGGTACTCCTAGATCTTCCCATATTACTCCGGTGCTGCGGTAACTGCACTGGCTGCCAGTTCAGTGGCAGATCACCTTCAAAGTCGGATTACTGACTTTCAAAGCCCTGCATGATCTGGGCTCTGACTACCTGAAAGAACTCCAGATTCCTTACCGCCCTGTGAGGTCGCTCCGCTCAGCCAACGAGGGGTTGCTAGAGATTCCTAGGGTTATATTAAAATCAGTTTGGGCCCGGGCTTTTATGTTTGTGGCCCCCTCTCTTTGGAATTCTCTACCCCGTTGGACAAGGGAGTGTATGACCGTGGGGAGTTTTAAACAGGCTCTCAAATCCTTTTTATGGGAAAGGGCCTATGGTGTTACTGATTAATTGTTGTATGTGTTTTTAATAGTTCTTTGTATTGCTGTTTGTGTATCTTGTTTGTATCATATTTTACTGGAATGCACCTTGGCATTTGAAAGGCTGAATACAAATAAAAATATTATTATTATTATTATTATACACACTCCTGTTCACTCCCTCCATTCAGTGGAGGCAGATCTCCTGTCTGTTCTTCAGTCTCGACTAAAATCCTCAGGTGATGTGGCTCCAATTTTTGGAGCACCCTTCCCGGAAGTGAGAGGTGCACCTTCTGGATGCTTTTAAAAGATCTTTAAAACACATTTCTTTAAGTTTTGGCCTGGATTCCTGATTTTAAATGACTTACATTTTTTTTGTAATTGTTTTGTTTATTTGTCTTAGTTATTGTTGGGCCTAGAGACTCTGGGATTGGGTGCCATATAAATATAATTGGCTTGCCTTTGCATTTCTCTGTGCCCAGTGCTACAACAGCCATGACCTGGGTACTGTTTGCACAGCACACAGCATATGACACATGTCTGTTATTCCAGTGCACAGTAAGTACTGCAGCCTACTTCCCCGGTCCACCTTTGAAAGGAGATGCTGCTACCCTGTTAGGTAAATAAACAACTAAATAAATGCATACATGCATAAACAAACAAATCAGTCAGTCATCAATAAATCAATATTGTCTGCATCAGGTTTGCAGTTTTAAAACCCTACTTAGGGCCAGCCCGAAAGCACAGCGGTAGTGTTACTGTGTGTAATGGCAGGTCAGGAGTAAGTCTGTGTGATTGGGGGCTGGCGGGGGGGGGAGGACTGAGCGTCCCAAAGGATGTGCTCCTTCTCTGGAGAGGAAGGGCTCTCGGCTCTGATGCAGAACCGATGCCGAGGGTGGCAGTGCACTCACAATAGCTTTCTGGGTGAGGGGATGCTGATGGTGATGACCCTACTGCGCTTGCATGTGTCGAGCTGCACATGCGCAGTGTTAGTGTCCCACGGAGCAAAACAGCAATGAGAAAAAACGATCAGGGTAGTATGAGGGATTGACCCTCAGCAGGCTTTACAGCAGTGATATGATCCTCTCCCACAAACCAGTTCCTTTGCATGGCAGTAGGGATCCTGCCAGCCCCAGCACAAGAAGTCAGCCTGGGGAAGATGCCAGACTGATGGCAAGGTCATGAGAAGTTGGGTCACGGGGTGGGGGTTGAATCGGATCAGGGAGTTATGATCTGGTGATGGAGAAATAAATAGAACAACCAAAGAAAACTCCATTTGAATTAGCCCAGTGAGGATTATGACAGTTCTTGCAAAATTTGTGATTAGTACCTTGATAAGTTTTCATGTCTCTGTTTATTAGTGTGACTGGTGACTAATTATTACTAACAGTAGGGTCTTTCCCAAGATCGGGTATGGTGGTAATTATACCTTCTCTCTAGGAGACCTTTTAAAAACACAGATGAAGTGAAGCTGGACTGGCCCAAGTAGCGGCAAGTCGAGTGGCTAGTAAACATTGCCCATGAGATCAATGTCTCCAGGTATGTTATCTCTAGTGAGGGATTGGATAGTTGTTTTAATGTCCTCAAAGTAGCATTTAGAAGGGCTTCTTGATGGGCTGCGACTGCAAGTACAGTTATATCTTTGAAATAACTTCCCTGGCTCACTCATCCACTTTCGTGTCATCATGCCAGATCTATTGGTAAAGCATTACCAACACGTTTCTGTCTGAAGGTTTGTGGGGGAATCCTGTGTGTCTGGGTCGATAATCTTAGGGATGAGGAAGCATTCCTTTAGTTTCTTTTGAAATGGAGAGTCATTAACCGCACTGTTTCTCTCTTTAAATAATGGAACTTGAATCTGAAAACTGAAAGAACTGATTATATCTGGCCTGGATGTCCAGTCCTGCCCTGGGCCCCTAGTATTATCATGGTCAATTACTTTTTTTTTGTAAATATAATTTCATTAAGATCATAAGACCAACAACTTTGCACAGTTTATATATATGGCACCATCAAGGAAATTCAAAGGTTACTCAGGATTACAGCTGTTACCTCCTTCAAGGTCTTTCATTTGAGTGTTATTTTTTGTGTCGAGAAGCGACATCACCTGACACAGAACTGTACATTTGCCAAATGTCAGGCCATGAGGATCTGGGTAGGGGACTTCAATGAAATCGCTTGGATTAGTACAGCCATCACATGGCATCAGTAAGCACAAACGTACAGTATTTATGTCTCATGAGGCAGCACAGTAGGGGCAATACAGCATGTAGGGCAACAGAATAAAGTTTAATATTGTAACGGAGTACATTTTGGACATGATGGACCTAGAGTCCCTTCCGACCTTAAATTACTATATATGGGTTTTGCCCCCACCTCATTACCTGTCCATTTATGGGTTTAATGATCAGTTTGCGTCCACTTCCAGAAAAATAGTGAAGCGGACAGAAGGGGTTAGTTTGCTTAAGAGGGTCCAAGAACAGATTTTTGTTATTTTTACGTGTTAATACACATTCAGAATGGTATAGGAATTTCAATCTTGTTTCCCATGGATAAAGATAAACTTCCAAAACTTTCAGCTGCCGTCTGGAGATATATGTAGTTCAGGTGCCTATGTAAAAGTTTCAGAACTCTGTCTTTAATTAAGTAGCTGCACACCCCAAATATCTGGCCTGTGCTGTTCATCTCATTAGGCAAAGGGTGCACAAATCTGAATCCCAAAATTTGAAAAAACTGAATAGCACGGTTATTTAGATTTGGCAACTGGATGTAAATATGTGTAGCCATCCTTTTTCTTCGGACTAGATGTGGCAAAATGATCACATGTGGATAAACTAATGTGGGTGTGTCTTAAATGTGGAAAAATTATTGTGCGTGCGTCTTTAATGTGCATAACTGATTAAGGAAGTTGTAGTGGTTTGCGGAGTATTAAATGGCAGGTGACCTCTATTCTGATTGGCTGACAATAGATACCTCTCTTATAATTTGACATATTAGTTGAATGAAATATGCTACACAGAATACATTGGCAGTGCAGGTACTATATGGTCAGCCAGCAGAATGCAGGCTAAAAGCCCTCAGATCCATGTCAGTACACTAACATGCCAGAGTATGTGACATCATGCTAACTGGTTATGGCTCAACCTGCAGTAATGTAACAGGACATCTCTCTCTCTCTCTCTCTCTCTGTCTTCCAGACTAAGGTGCATGGTGCGGCAGCTGGATAAGGGGGAACTAAATGCTGAAGACATGAAGAAAAACCTTGAGTACACGGCCTCACTGCTGGAAGCTGTTTACATTGATGAGACCAGGTATTTGGCATTAAACTGATAGATAGATAGATAGATAGATAGATAGATAGATAGATAGATAGATAGATAGATAGATAGATAGATGAACGTTTATTTATTGAGTACCCAATCCCAGAGGCTCTGGGCACTTTACAGCTGTAAAGATACAGAAAAAAACAAAAAATGATTGAACCATAAAACCGCGGTATACAATAAACAATCAGTAAGTCAATAAAACTCAATAAAATAATCATAATAAAACAGCAGCACTTCAGTAATGAACATACTATAACTGGCTTCCAAAGGCTTCTAAATAGATGTGACTTCAGATCCCACTTAAAAGCCTCCACTGATGGAGCCTCCTCAGAGGCCTTGGGAGCGAGTTCCAGAGGGCCGGGCCTGCCACCTCAAATACATGATCTCCCAAGATTTTCAACTGGGCCTCAGAACACTACTAGGAGGCCTTCAGTGGAGGAGCAGAGTGAGTGCACAAGGCATACAGAGGTCAAAAGTTCACTAGGATAACTAGATAGATAGAGAAATACATATAGATAGATACTGTCAGATAGATACTGTCAGATAGATAGGCAGACAGACAGATACTGTTGATAGATACTGTTAGATAGACAGATGGACAGACAGGCAGACAGATACTGTATACAGATAGACAGACAGATAGTTACTGTCTGAAGGTAGATAAATACTATAGATAGATAAATACAATAGATAGATAAATACAATATATAGGTCCTGTATAGACAGACAGGAAGACAGACATATGTTTATTTAAATACTCCTTTCTTAAAGGTGCAACAAGGACTGGGGGTAAACAATTACATGACCTTCCAAAAGACTGCATGCCCATGAGGTGCCCCTTCCACATGCGCTGCACACCCCATGGTATTCTGAAAGGGCATGCGTGACCACTCTATGTCTGATACTGGGGTCGACTGTAGAATCCCGTGCGTGGTCAGGATGGGGAGGGCAGGGGCCTGTTCCTGTGCCTCCACAGCACTGTGTTTGCTGTCTGGAGGGCCAGAGGAGGGTGTACAAGCTATGTGGGATAGTGTTTATTTGCCCCCTTACACTATCCACCCTGGGTCCATGAGGGCGGATCTGCCTCTCCTCACTGTGCCTCTTAACCAAATTGTTTTCCTTTTTTTAGATTCCAAGAGGATATGAGAGCCCTTGGAGGACTGCGATATCCCCAAACTCCTGCCCTTTCTGGAGTAGGGAATCCACTGAACAACTGACCTTGACTTCTGATTGGATGCCCAGCACTGGGCTAAGCTCTGTCCCCAAAACACCCCTGCAATAGCACCCCCAAGTGCTCCCTTCACCAGTGCACACTGGCATTGGATGTGGAGCTATGAGGTTGGGGATGTGTGACCCGTGTACTATCCAGGACTACTTGGATCAGGCTTTAGTTGCTAGGTGGCAGCTCATGATGAGGGCTAAACTTACTCATCCAGCTGCACCACCACAAAGTAGTACTATACACATACCGAAGCACCTGTAATGGGGGGGGCTGAGACAGTGGCACAATGAAAACTGGTAATCCAGATGTTAGAAGATGCAAAAAGGGCACAGTGCATTGCATGCTGCCAACTGTTTAGAAAAGATAGTTTCCCCTTCCCCAGACCTTTATATGGGCCAGCAGTTTTAATGCCCCATGGCACTGCAGACCCCTGCACCCATTCCCAACCCAAGGCACGTCCTTTGATATCAACTGGGATAATATAATGTAATAAATAAGATAGGTTAGAGATGGTACAGAGTAGGGTGACAAAGATGATTCAGATCCTACAGGGGAAATCCTACAAGAAATGTCTTGGGGCATTAAACATGTACTCACTGGAGGCCAGAACGGAAAGAGAAAATATGACAGAGACCTTCAAATTTCTGAAAGGGATTAATAAAGTGAACTGTGCAGAATTATTTAGTAGGAACACCAGCTCAGTGATATGAAGACATGACTGGAAACTAAAGGGAGCTTTAGGAGGGACTTGAGGAAGTATTATTTTGCTGAAAGGGTGGGGGACAATGGCACAGTCTGCCTGCCAAAGTGGTAGGTGCTAAAACCATGGCAGGTTTCAAGTGTGGATGGAACAGACTAAAGTAAACAATATCAGGTTCTGTCCTGCGTGCAGGGACGGGAAAGGACAAGCTGAAGGGGGATAAGCCCACAGATAGACTCTGGGTCTTGGGGTTGGACAGGCAACCATGGGCAGACTGGGTGGACCACTGGTCCTTTTCTGCCATCACTGTGTATGTTTGTATAATAGTTCTATGCCATGGCATGTCTCAGGAAGCTGTAAATAGACTAGTGAGCAGTGCTGCCATTTAAAAGACAAAGAACCTCTGTGTGTAAACACTGAGGCAAGGGTTACCCCAAAGGGCATTTGGCTGGGAAGCCAAGTTTCAAGAAAATACAAAATCACACATGCCCCCACAATGCAAAGCATCATGGGCTGCATATGCAAATCACCACAGAATGTTATGCTGGTCCAACTTTAAGCAGAATTGCATGGTGCCAAAAGGCATTGTGCATTGTGCATTGTGGGGGCATGTGTGATTTTGTATTTTCTTGAAACTTGGCTTCCCAGCCAAATGCCCTTTGGGGTAATCCTTGCCTCAGTGTTTACGCACAGAGGTTCTTTGTCTTTTAAATGTTTTTTTATTTTAATGGGTTCACCACGATATATCCCAGGCACACTGCCTTAGGGGTAGCTGGTCCATTCCACTGGGGTGTCAAACAGACAAGGCATACTGATGAGTCCTGGTAGGACGAAACACGTGTCTATGTCTTCTGTTAGCACCCTTTGCAAACTGGGTGAGAGGCCTTTCGGCACCATGCAATTCTGCTTAAAGTTGGACCAGCATAACATTATGTGGTGATTTGCATATGCAGCCCATGATGCTTTGCATTGTGGGGGCATGTGTGATTTTGTATTTTCTTGAAACTTGGCTTCCCAGCCAAATGCCCTTTGGGGTAACCCTTGCCTCAGTGTTTACGCACAGAGGTTCTTTGTCTTTTAAATGTTTTTTTATTTTAATGGGTTCACCACGATATATCCCAGGCACACTGCCTTAGGGGTAGCTGGTCCATTCCACTGGGGTGTCAAACAGACAAGGCATACTGATGAGTCCTGGTAGGATGAAACACGTGTCTATGTCTTCTGTTAGCACCCTTTGCAAACTGGGTGAGAGGCCTTTTGGCACCATGCAATTCTGCTTAAAGTTGGACCAGCATAACATTCAGTGCTGCCATGCCTTTCTCAGTGGCCATGCCACTTTTAACCACGCGGCTGCCATGCCATTTATGACTGTGCAGGAAAGTATTGTCACCCCTGTGGCTGATCGTTTGATGGAGTTGCAAAATTTCTGGTCTTGTTAAGTGATTGGAGCAAGTACTTAGCAACATCAATTGTGACTCTGAATGGGACCCTGCGTGCTATATGTATGCAATAAACCATGACATGGTGTGATTACAGTGTTATCATTCATGCCCCAGGAAGTGACGCAAAGCCCTGAGAAGTGCAGTCAAACTTTTAATACACACCCTGGAGTGGCTTATTGTGCTTCTAATGGCTCTTATGTATTATATGTACAGTGGAACATTTATAATATTGTTTTTTTACATAAAATCATATGTTCATCCAGACAGATTGGAAAGAATGGTACACTCACCAAAAGACTTTCAAAAATATTTTAACTGTTTTATTCTCATATTTCATCCAGACAAATGATGTGCTACATTTTGGGAATAGATCCCTTTCTCAGGGAGTCTGGTTTTATGTTTAATCTGTTATGCCATTTTATTTGTCTGTTTCAAAACATTACTTTACTCCATGGCTTTCCTCAGACTTGCATAGGACCACTTTTAGTGTAGTATTTTAACAGTTTCAAACATATCTGTATCTTGTCCCTGTGAGTGTCCTGCTTAATACACACCCTGGACTGGAGTGCTTATTGTGCTTCTAATGGCTCATGTATTATAGGTACAATTGGAACATTTTTAATACTTTTTTTACATAAAATCATTTGCTTAAACACTTTTAAATAACAAAATATATATGAGAAATAATCCCTGATTTTATAGGTAATGTGGCTTTTGCATTGGTAAAAGATCCGTACCTGATCGTGCATCACTAGCTTTTTAATGCATGGTCAAGTAATGTCTCTCAGCCAATAGGGTTTCAGTATTTTCCTTGCCATTTTACAAAAAAATTAAATACATATAAATAAATAAAAGTGGTATTCATTTGCTTGTAAAATTAATTATTTTACTCTGAGAACAGATATCTGCTGCTGTTTATAGTGTTCAGCAGTGAACAGGCTACACACAGATAAAACAAAGACTTTTGTTTAGTGACGGAATAATTCATCCATCTCCTTATTCATTTCAGGCAAATTCTGGACACAGAAGATGAGCTCCAAGAAATTCGATCTGATGCAGTGCCTTCAGAGGTCCGCGACTGGCTGGCATCCACCTTTACCCAACAGACGAGACCCTCAGGGCGTCGGTCTGAGGAGAAGCCAAAATTCCGCAGCATTGTCCATGCTGTGCAGGCTGGCATTTTGTGGAGAGGTGAGGGGTTTCCGTTTCCTTTACTCTTTTATATTTACACATATCCTGTAAAATACTAGCTGTCAACTACCTGTAATGGAGTAATTAACTGATTTTATTTTTCAGGATGTTCAGAAAAGCTTATAGCTTGGAAGGGCCCAGTCACTCTGCAGAAGTGCTGAACTGTTTAAAGGTAAAAAAATGCAGAATATATTCTCATCCAGGAATCTCATGCACAGTGTTTATCTTCTGTCTATGCCCTCAAATCATTTTTTATTGAGCAGGGACCAGTAATCACCATACAGTGTGGTTTAACATGAGGACGGTCGAGAGGCAACCACACAAGGACTAAGGTGGTGGACTTCAGGAGGGCAGATCTTTAAAAATGGGTGAATGCATCAGAGACGGCCTAATGGGGGATTGCCTGGGTGGATAGCGGAACAATGGGCAAAATTAAGGGATGACATAGTGAAGGCAACAAACCTCCGAGTGAAAGAAATGAGCAAAAACAGGAGGAAAGAGACCACTATAGTTCTCAAGGGAAGTGCAAGGTAAACATAGAAACACAGAAACATAGAAGTTGATGGCAGATAAGGACCACAAGGCCCATCCAGTCTGCCCATTTTTTTCTGCCTTATGAATGTGCCATCAGCCTTGCTCTGTCAATGGCCTATATATTCAGGGTAAAAGGTAAAATAAAGGGTAAAAGGATAGCATTCACGAGGTACAAGGAGATGCAGATGGAAGTGAATAGGAAGGTGTACCAGGAAAAGCAGAGGAATCAGGAAGGAGGAGAGGGTGCAGTGGCACAAACTGAGTAAAAGAAAGCCAAAGTGATGACTAAAGAGGGCAAGATCTTTTTAGACACATAAGAAAAATAAGAAGACATTGAGAAGGACTGTGAGGGTAAGAAGGGTAGGGGAGATTGTGCAGAGGATGATAAGGAAAAGCAGATATACTGAATGGATACTTTTGCTCAGTCATCACAGCAGAGGGAGTTAAATGACCAAAACTGTGTTTTCAAATCACGCCCATAGAGTTGAATGGAGGTGCCCTGTGCCTCTCTGAGCATAGGTCATAAAATGTCAGAGCGCGGGAGTGTGACCAGCAACAAAGTGGAAAAGGATTGTACTGCGAACCCTCGGGAGCAATTTATGATCCCTTCCCTTCCTTCAGGAGTATAACCAGAAATACTTCTTTTTCCACAGAGGAGCTCCCATGGAGGTAAGGGAGCTTCCCCTAATTTGTGTGCAGCACTGAGAAAGGTGCTTTTGAATATTCATGATGCCTTGCTATGTGAGTGAAACTTCAGAGTATGTGTAGGGAGATGCATAAAAACAAGGCATGGGCTACCCACTGGGTAGCTGAGTTGGGTAGTGCAGGTATTGCCTATTTTTGGCCAGGCAGGGTAGTTCAGGTAATGTACTACTGTACTTTATATAACAGTGTAATTCTCAGGTTGAGTAATTTGAGACAGGTAATGGGTAACAGGTAATGGACTTCCAAACAGGCATTAAAAGGGCAGCCTGCAGGGTCTTTCATGCAGCTTACAGCAAAATTAGGAGCACACGACACAGGGCTGACACCTGATTGGTCAGTGGTGATTGTGCTCTGTCTGCTCTGGAATCCAGCTGGCAGCAGTCTGTTTTGTGTGTGTGTGTGTGTGTGTGTGTGTGCATAGATGCATGAAGCAGCTCTGTGGGCACTCACTGTTCTGCAGCACAAATCGTGGCCATAGAGTCAACAACTTGTTGATTAAAAAAGATAAAAATAAATTAATTAATCTACATTACAAGGAGCAAAGGTACAGGGGGAAATAGTGGGGGACTGAGAAATAATCTAGCCAGTGGGAGGGGTCAGGCTAGCCTCAGTCATAGAGGTGGGGCTAGGGACTAAGGAGAAAACAGAGAAGGAAGGTGGGGGGAACAGACAAAAACACAAGGCACTGGGCAGCTGGTTTCAAATTAAAGTATTACACTGTTTGTTAGGTGCCCCTGTGCCCTGTCATTTATTACTGTGACATCGTCAGCTACATTGTCTATCTCTGCAGCATAGTGAAAGCCTTTTACGACTGTATTGCACACATTGTTTGTTTGATGCCCCTGAGACCCAAGCCCTTATTACTGTGACATAGTCAGATACACCATCAGTCTCTGCAAAATAGTGAAATCCTTTTTACAGCTGTATTAAACACTGTTTGTTAGGTGCCCCTGAGGCCTGAGCCCTTATTATTACTGTTACATAGTTAGCTACACTGTCTGTCCAGCAGTTAGTGAAACAATATCCTTTCACGGCTGTTTAATATGTCTCATACTTCCCAGTCTAAGTCTACTAAATGATAGCACAGTGCTGCTACATGGACAACTGTTAATGATATGGACAATATGAATCATAGTACTAATGAATAACAAAGCGACAATAATAATAACATCACCAGGACTGGCACTAAATCTCCAGAACATAAGAAGCATGTTAGCAATGAAATGATAGTAGAGTTTCAGAAAGAAATGACTGTGGTTACTCATAGAGATAATACACACTTTGCCACATGTGCCAGGATACTTCCAGCTGTTGAAGCAGCATGCAGTGAGGCATCCTCCTCAAATATAAGCTCAGATGCTGAGACAGCAAATGCTGATAGAGATGGTAGTGATAGTGGGGACTGGACACAGGATAGCCCAGGCTATGTCCCTCATAATGATGACAGCACTTCCAGTTCTTCAGAATCTTGTGGTGACAAGGCCAGTAGTTGCAATGAGGGGGTAGGAGAGGATGCCGCTGTAAGGCATGAGAGGCAAGTGCGATAAAAAATCATATGCTAAACGTAAGAATAATAAGATGAGTATGAATGAGAAAAATTCATCTCAACAAGAAAATGGCAGTGTAGAGTTTCCTCCAGGTCTCTTGGCTGTACAAGGAATAGTGCCAGGCACCGTGGCACAAAGCAAGAAAGGTGAATCTTTAGTGTGGAATTTATTTTACATTGACCCTACAGACAACTGCAACTCTCGAGCTGTATGCATTCTGTGCAAAAAGAGCATCAGTTGTGGTTACAAACCTGAAAATTTTGGGACATCATTAATGATGTGACATGCAAAGGCCAAACACCCAACTGAGTGCAGCAGGGTAAGGGGCAATTTGGTTGGCATGGGCAGTGATAACCATAGTGACAATGAACTGGAAGCAGTAACTGACACTGAATCACTTGATATGTCCTTGCAGTCTTCCCAGACAAACATAGATTATGTGGTTCATAGCTCAGTGCTATGCTATGCACTGTGCTGAATGATGTAGGTTGCTTGGATACAGAGGCCAGACCAGTAAGTAGGGCAATGCTTACGGGTTAATAGTCTTATGAAATGATTAGTACTTAGAAACTTCAACATGGACATGAGCAAGTCAGTGATTATAGTACATGTGAACTGGATGGTAGGTACAAGGTGCTTAGATGCTTAGACTAGTGAGTAACTTGTTATGACTTGATGTTTTGGCCTTTCTCTGTATCCCACCTCAGGAAGAAGGCTTAGTTGAGTAGGATGAGACCCCCTCCCAAAAGAATTAATAATACCATACGATTATCTCCTTCAATTCCGGAGAGTGTGACCAGTAGCATGCAGGAGAGGAAAAAAACCCTTGTCAGGAAACCTCTGACCCATGGCTACTGACCTGCCCGTCCTTCTGGGCATACTAACGGAGAGTAATCCTAAGTAACAATTTTAAGTTATCGGCTAATCCGAAATCAAAAGTCGTAGATCCTGATCCAGTGAAGTGGAAAACTGAATAAAGTACTGAAGATATAAGTGTAGGGTGAACATAGCAGCATCCTTCTAGTAACTCCAAGTCCAAGAATCCATGTCCAGTGCAGAATGATAGTTGACTGGAATCCATGGTCAATGATAATCAGGCGCCGGTTGCCTTGGTGAAGCGCCCAGCAGGCGAGGAAGTCTTCTCTGAGCAGAACCAGTAACCAAAGTCTATATGTCCAAATCCAGAGTAGGAGGACAGGTGGTTTTGTTCTGCTTGGCAAGCTTTGCAGATGAAGGCCTTGTGATGAAGCACAGGAGCTAGATGCAGATTGTACAATCTGGCAAGGGCGGAGCAGTAGGAACTTCCGTCCAGACTGGGTGAGACAAGTAAGTGAAATGGAATAGATCTTGGTGTGAATAGGTAGATGTAATTAGATGGACCTTCAGGTCCGGAGGGATGAAGCAGGTCATAGAACAGGTGAGACAGTCTTTGATGAACTCTAGGCCCTGAAGGCGACAGAGGTAGTATTAGCAGATAACATAAATAAGTGGACCTGTACATAGGTCAGCAGTAGTAGTAGTAATAATATTGAACCTGTAACATGCAGACATAGTAGCAGAGAAGTAGTATTGCATAGATTATATATGCTATACAGTGGAGAGCATTGAGGGAATTTAAATAGCATGTAAGTCGAAGAGCTTTCTTCTGGTGATCAAATAGTAGTATAGAGCACTGTAGATACACATTTCATGAAGCCAGAATGGTACAGCTGGAATTAAACTTGTAAAAATAGTCTGACGAATCATGAATAGATGTGCTTCTAAAGACATGGGTGGTATTAACTGATGAAGGCTGAGTCAGATGAAGTAGTGTTGTAGGATCCAAATGCCTTAGAGCATTGGAGTACAGTAATGTTGAGGTGTAACCCATGAGATTGAAAGTCTTCCGGATGGCTCAACGTAAGTCCTGGTAGGAGTGCAGCAGTAAATAATAGAAAGTGAAGTGGCAAGGCAGAAGGATTCCAAGGAATAGACAATATATGGCTAAACAAATCCAGATGTAAGTCCATAGCATAAAGGAGCTCCTAAGGTTGGCAGACACGGAAGCAAGTAGGCATATAATAGAATATGCGAACCTCCAGGCCCCGAAGCTGGGCGAGGCAGGTGTAGAGTAGAAGTAGTTGAACCCCCAGTCATGATGGGTGAGGCAGGTCATAGAAGCAGGCAAATATGGTGTAGTAATATAAGTTCAAGGGATGCAGGTCTTTCGCAGTGCGATGCAGTGAACCTCAGGCCCAGGCGAGGGGCAGGTTGAAGAGCAGTGGTAGACAGAGTATAGTAATGTCGAACTGCATGCAATGCAGAAATAGTAGTGAAGTAGTAAAGAATAGATTGTGAATGGTATTGTAAATGGTAGCATAATCCTGAGCCAATTCCATGCAGCATAGAATATATTCTGAGGCATACTTATGAGAGCAGTAGAAGGGTGCTGTAGACTGTCATTTCCTGATGCTCAAGGATGGTAAAGTGTGCAATGAAGAGACCTGGGTGGATGAGTTGGCAACTCGACCAGAGGTAATAAGCATCCTAAAACTGTAGTAGATCTATGTCTTAAGCTTAAGCTATGATAAGGAAGGTATGAAACAGTAGTAGTAACTCCGAAGGAGTTGAAGCAATATGGCAAGAAGCATCCTAGGGAATTGAGGCAAATATCCGATGTAGTCCAGACTTAAATCCAGTGGAAGGAAGAAGCAAATCTTTGACAAATGGAAGTAAGTGTGAGCAGCAAGGTGAGGGCTGCAAGGTCCAGGATCCGAGTAGTATGACTGAAGGTGAGGAATAACTGGCGGTGCATCCAATCCTGAGAAGCAAAGTAAATGGAGAGTGGCAGCTAAGCCCCAAGAAGGATAGCATGGTGGCTAGACCACACGTAGGTCAGCCAATAAGGTAAGTAGAGAGTGGCAGCTAAACCCCACGAAGGCTAGCATGCACGACTGGACCACATGTAGGTTAACTGGAAATTAAGGTAGTAGTTATAATCTAAACAAAGCAAAGCAACATGGTAAGCATCCAGAGACATTGATGTAAAATCCTAGGACATAGTCAGATAGTAAATCCACAATAGAGCGCAGATGGGTCCTAGATGGATGGAGAGGTACAAACATGTAAGGTGAGAGCTGCAGCATCCAGAACTCAATTGGCATGACTGAGAAGACATCCTGGAGTGTGTTTGCTGTCCGTGCCATAGAAGAGTCACCTGTGTCGCTGGGCGACAAAACTCAGTAGAGGGCGGTAGAGGCATAGGCATGCGCAAGAGTCAGGTTAGATGGCCAGGCCACAATGCGAACTGAATGAAGTCATGCATGACAAGGTATACACTGATATCCTAATGTTTAAGGATGGAATAAAACATGATCCCAGAATGAACCAAAGCAAAAGAGCAAATAAATGCAAATAACACATCAGCGGTCAGCAGCGTGTAATATGGTTAGGTCCATTTACCTGGTACTGGTATTATAGGTTTGAGGGCCCCTTATGGGTTAGATTCTGAAGTCCATTATAGTAACAACTGTAACTCCCCATAGTCTAAGATGCAGTTCTCGAATTCAACCTTGGGAAGCTAGAAATTCAACTGAACTATGGTGCCATCTAGCGATCTAATGTAGAATGCACTTGCAGTGAATGGACTGTAATAGAAATGGAGCTAAGGAGTGGTGCTGTAGCTGAACAGGCACAAAGTACCAATCTGCTGTACAGAGAACATTCCAGTTCCTGTATAAATGATGTTAGTATGCAGATCTGTAATATAGGCGGCCGATATATGCATGGCGTGAGGCAGCCCAGGAAGTGCCGAGGTGCGAAAGCAAACTAGATAAGTGCAAGCAGCATGATCTGGCCAGAGAAGCTAGGGAGTGCAGGTGGCAGTGTGATGCCACGGGTCAGTTCCTAAGGTAGGGTGAGGCACAACGGAGCTAGGAACTAGAAGGAAGCAGTCTTTAAACAAGCCGCCATCATGCCATCATTCACTGTGCGGTGCGGCTAGCAGGAGGAAGCAGCGCCGCAGTAATCCAGAATGCACTGAGTGGAGGTAGGCGGCAGGCAGTCCGCAGCAGCAAAATGGAGCCAAAATGAATGGAGCAGCACTAGGCAGTGCCCAAAACAGTGAGTGTCCAGCGGAAGAGAGCCAGCAATAGCAGGCAGCAATGAGATACATGCGCTGTTTCATAGGTAAGGAATGGTCCAGGCAGGCCTGCTAGATGTTGCAGGAAAGGGAAACCCCAACCGGAATCGGGTGCTACAGCGGACAAACTGAGGCGCAGCAGGCAGAAAGCTCCCCCCCGCAAAAAAAAAAAAAGCAGCCAACAGAGAGAGAGGGATGGAGCGGGATGGGAGGAAGCACAATGGGAAGGGAAGGGGAGTGAGCAAGGCAACGGCCAGGTAAGACAGGAGAGCAGGAGGCAGACTAGAAGGAAGGGAGCGGGTGGACCAGCCGCACCATCGAGAAGCAAGTGCAACTCGCTCTAAGCAGAGCAGCTGTAGTCAGACAGTTTATAGGTTGTGGGGAGGAGGCCTTCCCATATAACTACAGGCATGCACCTTTTCCATTGTTTTCTGACACCATTAAGTACTGGAAAATCCCCAAATAGTACTCCACGTGAAAAAGGTGTGAAAATACATTCCCCCCAAAATTAAAAAGATCTTGTCAACTAACAATAAAAGAAAGTGCTGTGAGGAGATCAACATTTACCCACCAGCATCCAACATGCCAGCTGTTAAATAGAGCCATTGCAAAGCTGTTACATATGAACATACGAAAATTGCCAGCAGAAAAAGGCCTTTATGATCCACCAAGTCTGCTTGATGATGAGGGCTAGCCCTGATGGCCATCTGTCAATTCCCTTTTGCTTTTGTTGCCCAAAAAGGCTTTCTTGACTTCGTGAACAGAACTGAACCACGGTTATAGGTGCTGGAAGATGGTAAAAACTGAGGGGGCGGAGGCTCAGAAGGGCACTTATGAGAGTGAAAAGGGCACTTTTTCTACACTAGTTTTTGCCATACAAAAATACAACAAATGTACACATATGGTGATCATAACGTTAAGAATGCAGACCCATATAGGAATATTTATGGCCATGCCACACCACACCGCACACCACTAGTCATGCCACACCACAGTATGAAATACTGCAGATGTTCAGCAAGACAGATACGGGACCCAAAGAAAATGTTTGACAGGGGGGCACATACAGTTATTGCCAAAGCCCGGACTGCCATGTCTCATCACCATCACTGCCCCACATTGCCAGCCAGACCCAAAGTAAATGAGTTTAAAGACTCCACCCCCCAGCTTCACAGCTCCCCTGGGTAGGGGAGACTAAATAATCATAATTAAAGGACAGAGAATGTACATGACAAATATTTGGCAGCTGGGAAAGGGGACATGTCCTTGTAAAAGATGACATCTAGTAACCCTGGCAAGGGCCCATACAATCACTGGCAAAGCCTGCCCCCCCACACACACAGTCACCACACACCCACATTGCCAGCCACAACGAGCACCTGTGCCAGACCAAGTAAATGGGTTTAAAGCCTTCACCCCAGCTTCAGCTCCTGGGTAGGGAGAGTAAAATAATAATCAATTAAAGGACAGAGAAGGTACATAACAAATATTTGGCAGCTGGGAAAGGGGAAAGAGGACACCTGGTAACCCTGGCAGGGGGCCCATACAGTCATTGGCAAATCACTGCCCCCCCCAGTCAGCAGAACTACTCCAACCACACACAAAATACTCCATATTAACCATATGTTAACAACTCAGAAGCTACATCTGTATTACAGGATAATCTAAATGATATCTCCGAATGGGTTAGTAACATAAGTTGAAATTTAATATTGATAAGTGTAAGGTTATGCACTTTGAAATAATAATAAGTGTGCTAAATATTATATTGACAATCATGTCTTACATTATTACATCTAGAAAGATCTTGGTGTTATTATTAATAACACTTAAAATTTACTGAACACTTAAATTATGTGATTAAAAATGTTCTAGACTTAGTAATTGTTTATTTAGAAACATCAAAAGCAGAGAGCCATCGATTATGGTCCCCCTTTATACTAGTATTATAAGAGCAAATTTTGATTACTGTTCTTCGTTTTGTGCCCCCACACAGAGGGGTGATATAATATCTAGGGAGAAGGTGCAACAAAGGTTTACTAGGAATATCATAGGAATGGGAAATTTGTCTTATGAAGAAAGACTTAAACGACTTAAGTTGTACAGCATGGAATATAGATCAATACGTGGGGACCTTTGTTTGCTCTACAAAGCGTCTAGAGATGAATACTTATTCGATACACTCCACTTGAAATGGAATACTATTACTGTCTCAACTCGCTCTCATAATGTAAAACTATTTTTACCAATTAATCGAACTACTAAACAAACACAATTTTTTACTCAACGAATAGTTCCAATTTGGAACTCACTACCTTATGAGGTGGTGAATTGTGTAAGCTTGTCACAATTTAAATTTCATTTAGACATATTTATGAATGAATTTAAATTTGTTACCCACCTAGCTTAGGTGGCATGATCTTAATGGGCTAGTCCCTCGATCGTGTAATTTACCTATGAACCTATGAACCTATGTGAAATGTCTATCCAATGAACTTTTACTACTGTAACTTTGGTTTCACACACATCTTTCGGTATGGGAATAGCACTAGTGAAAAGTCTTACCAGGGCACAGAGTGGTAATATGAATGCCTCACTCACTTTTCAAACAAACACACTAATTTCTGTAGAGAACCATTTCATTTCTTAGAGACCTATAATGTGTTCAAGCAGTATAGTGAATTTCTTACATAAACTATCTGAATTAAATTGTTTTACAAAATCATGACTCTGATAATTATAGACTGGCTATATGGTAAAAAACTGCACAATGTATGTACACTCAATACCACCTCAGATAGGCTGGTACAGCTGAAGTATAGCTTTTGATTGAAAGAGTGAACGTTTGAATGAACACCAGGGGAATCACCTTCTATTTCAGTAAATTGCTGTGCCATGGAAACTTAAATTTCTCACTAATACTTTTAAAATGTTTATGAAAACAAACTGTCACTTGGTCTTAACCTACTGTTGCTACTTGCCTTTAGTTACATCATAATTCTGTGCTTGTTATATCAGTCATTTATAACTAGTTGAGATAATATACATATGATTAATGCCACTTTACAGACAAGCAGCAGGAGTAGAACAACGTCAGCTGACGGGGAATTCTGTGTTCATGCAAAAGAGCTTTACAGTAGAGAAGAGAATACGCATAAAGTAAAAGCCAGAATTATCTGTATAATACAGTACTTTAAATGCTTAGTGACAACCACTAAAAGTGGTCTAAATGAGTCTTTGGACCTAAATTGTCAAATCCCTGTCTCTTCCCCCCTCCCCTCCGTCATTGGCAAAGCCCTGTTCTTCCCTCCTGCCCCACCCCCCGCCAGGCACACACAAGACAAAGTGATCCTGAACCACTACCACATCACATCACAGTTAACCCCTGAAAAGTACCTGGATAATGGTCTTCTGTCTCAAACTGGTGGAAAGCTGGTTAGTTCCTGTTCCTCTTGGGCTGGTTGGGTGGGCAGGCTGGCTACAGTACACCATTCCGCAAGAGTCCAGGTTAAAAGCGGCAGTGAAAAATGGAACTGGGTGAAGAGAAGGAGGTTGCACCAAAAGTTTTCTCAGCAGGGAATCAGACAGGAGAGGAGGAAGAGGACTGCTCAGCTCAGTGTTCAGACACCAAGGCACTCAGAAGGAGCACAGCAGACCACTAGCAATAGTAGCAATGCGCTGGGTTCAACTTCAAGTGGCGGCGCTCTCGCAGAACAGAATGACCGGTGCTCTGTTCAAGCAAGGTAGACTGCTCAAGGGCTCCCCTAGGCTGGCTGGCTCAGCAGCTAGTTCCGGGCTGGGCTGACAACTGGGGACTGGGGTCCGGTAAAACAAACAGTCTTCTCTCCTGATTCCTCCTGACTGATTAGAGGTTGCTCCCCCTGATCCTGCAGCAGCTGGGCTGGTGGCAAAGCTCCCTCCAGGCTCCGGCGACTCCTCGCTCTGTAATCGGTTTCGGCTGCTGGTGGGGGGCGGCTATCGATTCCACCACTGACGCACAGGGACACACGACCAGAGCAGCTCTTTCTTGGCTCTCTCCTCAGGACAGGTGCGACTCTCGACCAATGGACAGCACTCCAGTCTTCCTCTCTCTACTGTAGCACCAACTAAAAGTAATGGACAAAACTGCTGGCATTTAAACAGGCCGCCCAATACTAGCCATGCCTGCTTTCCTTACAAGCAGACCTGATTGAGGACGGCAGCATTTATAGTTGCATTCATTTCTCAATCAGGTCCGCTGGGCGGGCTTGTCAATGAGCGCGTCATCAATTTGACCCCCAACCGCCTCTCGAAAAAGCTTAGAAAGGATTCAGCAGCCGGGAAAGCCCATGATAAATGTAAAACAAAACACAAAGGAATTGCTGACACATCAGCCAACTCCTGCTACCCCCTACCACATCAGCAGCTACGCCCTTGTTTGTCATCCCTCCTGACTCCAGGCACTAAAACAAAGAGGAGTGGAGACAACTAGATGGACGGAGGTGTTAAAGCTGCTGCCAAGCTGCCCTGTAATTTTGCATATAAATAAACAAAGTGTTACGTTCTTATGCTACCGTTAACTTCTACCTACTTTACAACTCATCTCTGCTGGCCGAGGCATGTTTTCTTTGTTTCTTTAGCAGAGCGGGGGCACAGAATCGATTAGATTAAGGCAAAGAACGACGGAGGAGTGAGTGTGCAGCATGTAGGGGCACCTGGTGCACAAAAAGTGGTGGGCGGCCGCCCCTCCTGACCCCTGCTTGGCGCCTATGACCACGGTACACTGCTCCTGTTGAAAATATTTCTTGAAAAAGTCTGTTCCATAGTTGTATGACTTGGTGTGTACTGAAGTCATTAGGCAGTTGAAACTCCTGAGGTGAAGCAGGTTCATGTAATTACTGATATATGGACCAGCAACCAAACAATTGATTATATGACTGTTACAGCTCACGGACAAGTTTTCAGTCAGAAAACAGTAATCCCCACTCTACCATAAGCAGTAGGAAGTAGGCTGTATTATATGTCTCCACTTTTGAGTAAAACCAAACTGCTGGAATATTTTGCAAGAGCTGCAAAACAATTTTAGAAATGGCTTACTCTGTATTCTGTACCTCCAGGGTTCATAGTGTTAGATAATGGTGCCGACATAGTCAAAGCTGTTAGAGAAGGCAACTGTCAACACATACATTGTTTTGCACATTGTTTAAATCTTTTCATCCATAATTTCTTAAATGGAAACAAAAATGTTAAAAATCTGTTAGGTCTTGCTAGAAAAATATTTGGGCATTTCAGCCACTCTATGAAAGCACAAAAAGTCCTGAAAGGGCTGCAGAGGTCAGACAACTTACCATTGCATACAGTAAAGCATGTCATGTTTAAGAATGACACCTATGTTCTGGCTATGCTAGATCCCCACTTTAAGGGGAATATTGAAGCCATCCTTCCTGCAGGGAAGACAGTGAGTGTTGAGAGATGTTCTGCTAACCAAACATGACATTGCTCGACTAACACCATTACATGATGTGCAGCAGTCAAACTGCTGAACCATCAGAGTAGCCTCTGGCACAGACAACAGCACATCTATAAATTCTTCAGAATCACCAGTGTCATCAGCGAGGAAAGGACATCTACAGCCACTTCTCAGGCATCCTATGTTCAGGGTCAGAAAGTAAATCAGTTCTGAGTCACCTGCAATAACATAGGCTATTGTCCTGTAAAGAAAGCTCAGCTGGTTCATCGGTGGACTGTTAACCGCCCCACACAGCACAATGATCCAGGAGTATTTTATGCGATGCAGTGACCGTGTGGAGGAAGATCCATTACCTGTTGGAAACAAAACAGAACAGTATGGCCAGATCCAGCAAACCCTGCAATAATGTACCTCAGTTATCCACCTTCAATCATGTGTTCATAACGATATTTAGTGCAACTGGAGGAATAGTCACTGACCACAGAACACTGCTATGTCCTGTAAATGTGGAACGGCTTATATTTCTCAAAATGAATGCTTACAGTTTCCCAATTGCCAGCAACACTGAATTAGGTACTTCTGACACAGAATATTCTGAACAACAGCTTGCAAACAATGATACTGAATATGATGACTAGGTTGTGTACAAAACTGATAAAGAAATCCTGTGTGGAGCAGCGTAGTGCCACCTTTGGTAACTTGACATTGCTAACACGTCTCTTTCTCTCTCAGCAGTTGCAACTGTCCGTCTGAAATAAATCGGGCCAGTGTCACTGACAGTTCATGGACAAACAGGCATGTTTGTCATTTATCTGACAATGTTGGCACCATTATTTAAATCTGAATTTACTTGCTTTTTATATTTTGTACAGTTTCTTGTCAAACTTGTTCCACATGTCACATACTGTTCCAGTCCTGCTCTAAATGAGCACTACACAAATTCTGGAAGGACTGTTACAACAACGTAGAAGTCAGATCTCATAGTTGTTACTGCAGTTTCTTCCATTGGCATCACTTTCCTCAGTTTTATTGTTATTCTACCGATCGCCAGCCCCAGAAACAAAGCTGTCCCCTGGTAGCTAGTGGTCCCTGTCCTCACCATCCACCAATCACCAACCTAAGGAAAAAACAGGATAGTCCCTGGTAGTTAGTGGTCCCCTCCAATCACCAATTGCCGCCAATTCTCGCTGATCACCAGCCTGAGAAAACAAAGCTGTCTCCTGGTAGTTAGGATCCCTCCCACCACCATTCACCAATCACAGGCCCCAGAAAAAACAGAATAGTCCCTGGGTAGCTAGTGGTCCCCCTACCCGATCACCAATTGCCAGCCAAATAAAATCGCTGGCCTAAGTAAAACAGACAAGTTTCCATGCTAGTTAGTGGTCCTTCCCCACCCACTATCTCTCCTGACATAGCAAAACCCATTCCCTGGTGTCCAGTGGTCCCTCCCCCACCCAATCACCTGCCCAATATGTAAATAAGTTTCCATGGTGTCCAGTGTAGTCCACCCACAACGCGATCCCCGCATAGTACAGTGAAACAGTTCCTTGATGTGCTAGTACAACCTCTCCCTATCCCTGATCCACAGTAAATAAATGAATATTCCTTACAGTACACTCATTGACAGCTCAGTCGGTAGCCAAATGTAGTGGTGAGAGGAGCGCCATGCCAGTTGCTGGCTCAGATTCAGGATGGGGAAGCGGGTGGTGGACACTACCTGCCAGGGTGGGGTGGGGGTCCACTGTTGAGAAAAAGCTGGCAAGCCAGCAATGTTTGTTGTGCATTTTGTACAGTTCATTTTAGCGGAGATACACTCTTTCCTGTTCAGTGGGGTCCTGTTTATCCATTTCTATGTTTGCTTGCACACATGCAAGAAACATAGTGCCATCATCCGAGTTTTCGGAGGTGTGCGCGTCTTCAATTCAGTCAGTGTGTTTGCAGGTGTGGTCACAGTTCTCCAGTCACTGCTGGAGCTGTCTATGACAGCAGTTGAAAATGCAGTGGCATACAGTTGAAAGAGGGAGCTACGCTTCAGTGAGCAATGATAAGATATCGCCTGCTTATGCGTGCTCCCCCCTTATACACACACGCGCATGCATACTGTGTGCTCGCCCCCCCACGCACACATTGTATAGCCGACGAGGGTGCCCAATCCCCCATCGGCTGTGCTGCGCCTCCCAAACAGAGTTCCAGATCCACCACTGGGTTCCCAGCCCAGCATAGCAACATATCCTGCATGGGCGACGGGATGCCCAACTGGCCGGCTCCTGGATCCCCCAAACAGCCTTACAGCTGCCATGCTGGGGAGCCCACCACCAGCGTGACACAAGTCTGTATGGCTGATGGGGGTGCCCAATCCCCATCACCCAACCCCCAAACAGTTTAGCTGCCACTCTGGGAGCCCATCCCAGCGTGGCAACATCCTGCGCCATCTTCCTGTTAAAAAACTGTAAACAAAAAACGCTCCTCGGTGTTCACCCAGCCCACCTGTGCCCACCCACTGCGCCCCTGCCTCCCCACACCCCCACCCCATACTTACCTCCGGAGTCCAGCACAACGATCTGTGGACTGGGAACATGTATGCAATTTTCAAAGCTGATCGTGAACTGAGGAAGTGCCGGTAAGCTGTATAATGGGATAGACAGGGATTTTTCAACTTTATTGCAAATCTCAGGCATTTTTTGGAATTTTTGCACCAAATTTTTAACATGGGGTTTTTGGGACCCCTTCTCATGAATGCTCTCACTGTCATGGCGTTAATCAGGCCCGAAGGGTGATTTCACAGTCACTGCGCAAAATCACCTTTTGGGACTAAGTAACAAAATTACACTGCCACTGTTCATAAGGTGGGCTCTCAAAAAGCATATGTTTAAAATTTGGTGGAAAAATTCCTAAAAATGACTGTTTTACGAGTGTGTGTTACGCAGTTCCTATGCACGCTTGTAAGTTCGTGAATTTTCAATATTTTCACTCCAGATTTTCAACATTGCCATTTTACCATGCCTCCTTATGAGCACTACAGCTGTCATTTTTCACATCTTGACCAAAATGTGTTTCCGCCAATGTAGCGCACAATGGTGCAGTCAGTGCAAAATCAATGTATGGGACACATTAAGAAAATCACAGTGACACTGTTCATGAGCAGAGGTCTTAAAATGGCTATGTTGAAAATTTGGTGAAAAATTCCTTAAAAATGACTGTTTTATGAGCGTGCGTAGGAACTGCGAAACGCATGCTTGTAAGTTTGCAAATTTTCAATATTTTCACTCCAGATTTTCAACATTGCCATTTTATTACACTTCCTTATGAACAGTACAGCTGCCATTTTTCACATGTCACCCAAAATGTGTTTCCGCACATGTAGCGCACAATGGTGCAGTCGGTGTGCGAAAGTAATGTTTAGGACAGATTAAGAAAATCACAGTTACACTGTTCATGAGCAGAGGTCTTAAAATGGCTATGTTGAAAATTTGGTGACAAAAGTCCATAAAATGATTGTGTTACGAGTGAGTATTGCGCAGTTTCCACACACCCTAGTGACTTTGTAATATTTTCAGTCCAGATTATCACCAGTGGCATTTTCCCACACTTTCTTATGAACAGTACAGCTGTCATTTTTCACAACATGGCCGAAATGTGTTTTCACACTTTCAGCGCAGAGATGCGTGGTCGCTGTGGGAATCATTGTTCAGGACAGATAAAGAAAATCACAGTGACACTGTTCATAATCGGAGGTCCTAAATGCAGTGTTGACAATCTGCTGTAAAAATCCCAAACTATTTACATTACGGGTGTCGTTTACAGTTTTATGCACACTCGTGACTTCACCAGTTTTTTTATATTTTTACTGCAGATTTGCAACATTGCCATGTTTTACACCTCCCATGAACAGTACAGCTGTCATTTTTCACACCCTGTTCGAATGTGTTTTTGCACCTGTGAAAGCAATGCCGAGTCGCTGTGCATAAGCAGCTTGCCAACAAACTGATATTGCTACTGTTCATGAGGTAGGGGTCACAAAAAACATGTAGAAAATTTGGAGTGAAAATACCAACGAATGCCTGAGGTGTTAGGGTTTCCAACCATAACGCCCCACCCTGTAGAGAATGACAGGCATCAGGGGTGTGACTTGGGATTCTTGCCTGTAATGCTCATACCATTCCACACCCTGCAGCCAGTGAGAGGCATAGAGGTATACCTTACACTCTTCGGATCCAAAGTTCACCCCATTCTCCTATACCGCACCCATCTCACTGTATTTCCTGATGGAATGGGGTGCGCATAAGGGCCAAAGACCCTAAGGCACACCGTGACACTTGTCGGTGTCTGCAGGGTAGGGTGTGGTGAAATGGCGTGGCCGTTATGCCTGATGACCCAAACGCACACCCCAATGCCTGTCACTCTCTGCAGGGTGGTGGTGGGGTTGGCTTCAGTTCAATACTTCACTGCCATTCCTATTATGCAGCTCTGTAACTGCTACACTGCCAATGCCAATGCCAGCAAGCAAACATTCGGCATTGACCAATGCTTGTTATAATGCATTTACCCAGGATAGCGTTGCTAAGATGCAGCATCCCATTTAATGTGCACCCCTTCTTCTAACCATTTCTACATCTGGGTGGACTGAAGTAGTGAGGGGTTTAATACTTGCTCAGGGCCAGAGAGTGACTGTTTGGTTCCAGTACGGATTAATCTTATTTCCAACAGCACTCTAAGCAGTAGACCACAGTTCTTCCACTGGCTGTCAGGGCTGGGGCTGGGTGACTTGGGAAAGGCTACGACTGCTAGCAATGTCCTCTCTGTTTTTTTTGTTTTACAATTCATTTACCCAGGATAGACCAGCTGAAATGTGACATCTCATTCACAGCAGGATCCTGTTTCTGCCCATTTCTGCAGCTGCATGTACTGGAGGAGTTGAACAGTAAGGGACATGCTCAGGGTCACGCAGTTAGTATTTGGGTCTAGTGGTGTTTGAACCTATGATCCCTCAGTTTTCTGCAGGGTGCTAGCCAGTAGAACATACTACCACTAATGTCTGTCAGGGGCTCTAAAAGGTCTGTATTTGCAGACAATGTTTGTTTTTTGTAATTTAGAGGTTAGCATAGCTGAGTTACAACATATCATTCCCAATTGGAGCCTGTTTCTACCTACTGTACACTCTGAACTACAATAGCTCCTGATACAGAACTTGAGTGCACAGTCAGAAATCCCTTCAATTTAGCAGATTACTGGCTTACTGATTTCCCTGCTTCCCTCTGTTCCTTTCTCCTGATACTCTTCCCTATCCCCTGCCTCTGTGTCTCCTTATACCTTCTGAATGCTGCCCTTATCTTTACCTTGTCTGCCACCTCTTTCAACAACCATAGTGATCTCTTCTTCCTCTTGCATTTGCTCACTTGCTTGAAACAGGTTTGTCACCTTTACTGTGCCCCCTTTTAGCCTCACCCACTGTTCCTCCACCTCCCTTGGTCATCCCCCTCCCTCCCGCCAGGTCATGCCTGAGGCTTTCACTCATCTGTATAAAATCTACCATCCTGAAGTCTAGGACTCTCGTCCTTGTGTGGTTTTGATTCTGCAGTCATCCTTATATTAAACCATACCCTGTGGTGATCACTGGTCCCCAGTATCCTGTTATGACGTGAACGCAAAATAGTGAGGGAATAAGAGCAAGTCAGACTGTCATTTTCATGACGTGGTGAATAGTGCCTGGTTATTGGAGTGAAGAGTAGTGAGTAATGTACTTGGCAGTGTCAGGTAGAAAGCTATGCTGGCTCTGTAGTCTAGAGGTTAGAGCACTGGCTTTGTGTGTGGTTGCTGCACCAATACCTGGGTTCAGAATTTGGTGTTATTCTTTTCTTTTTTTTTTGTTAAGTTTTGCGCCCATTTTTGCACCAGCCTCCCCCCCACCCTGAGTGAGAATATAAAGTCCTCCCCATCACAAGTTTCTCCCCCTTCCTGAGTTATGTTCCCCCCCCCGGAGTCTTAATATATATTATCTGCTCCCCTCCCGAGTTTCTCTCCATCCCCGAATTATGTCCCACCAGGTGATGGTTGTCTTATTCAGGGGGGGAGGCAGCGGGGGAAAGTCAGTACAGCACTGTTTTAGCAATGTGCTGCGATTGCTTTTATTCGCAGTCGCTGTATGTACACTCAGTGTTTTAGGATGTGTTGCGATTGCTTTTATTTAGTCGCTGTGTATGCACACTCACTGTTTTTACTTGCTGTTTTTGGTTCGCTTTTTTGACATGGAACCCTGGTCCCCAGGTGGCCTCCCACCTTGAGGTTTGTGACATTTTCCCTGTTAGTGAGTACCAGCTCTAGTATTGCTCAATCACAAGTGGGTTCACAGATTAACTGCTCTAGGAATGCCCTCTGCAGCGAGTCCAGCATGTCCCTGCTTCTAGCTGAAGCTGCAGCTGTGCGCCCAATCTACATCTGGCAGATTAAAGTTCCCCACCAGCAATACTCCCTTTCTGTCATTCTACCATCCCAGATATGGAGGGTCTTAAGTCCCAGAGATGGTGGGTCCCAAGTCCCAGACATGGTGGGTCCCAAGTCCCAGAGATGGCAGGTCTCAAATCCCAGAGATGGCGGGTCTCAAGTCCCAGAGACAGCGGGTCTCAAATCCCAGAGATGGCGGGTCTCAAGTCCCAGAGATGGCAGGTCTCAAATCCCAGAGATTGCGGGTCTCAAGTCCCAGAGACGGCGGGTCTCAAATCCCAGAGAGGGCGGGTCTCAAGTCCCAGAGACGGCGGGTCTCAAGTCTCAGACATGGCGGGTCCCAAGTCCCAGAGAAGGCGGGTCCCAAGTCCCAGAGACGGCGGGTCTCAAGTCCCAGACATGGTGGGTCCCAAGTCCCAGAGATGGCACGTCCCAAGTCCCAGAGACAGCGGGTCCCAGAGAGAGTGAGTGATGAGACTGGGGCTCGGGCTGCAGGGGCAGAAGGTGGCCAGCCTGACAAAGAGGGGAAAAAAGTAAATGCTAATGCCAGAGCTTGGTTTCTGGTGCTGGCATAAAAAAAAAAAGTGAACGCTGACATTTGGTTTGGGCTCCCAGCATTGGCACTGAAAACATCAACAGCATGAAATAGGCGTGGCTGTACTGATACAGGTTACCAACTTAGCATAGATAATAAGTTGGGAATTTCTTACCTGAGCCCTGGAGAGCCTGGGATGGTATTTGGGTGACATCCAGTCGTACCTGTAAATTAAGAACAGTGATAGGGTCACAAAGGATCAGTAGTTCTTTAGAGAGAAAATATGACAAAATGAGTAGGTTAAATATAAAGTAACACTTACCTGATCTAGTGCCCGGGAGGATTTTATCATAGAAATATAGTGCAACCCAGGCGCCATGCTGCAGCAGGCTACTACCCCTGCCTGATGACAACAATTTGGTTGAGGGGCCTGGTTTCTGTTCTGATGACACTTGGGGGTTCTTTCCCAACAATATAGCAGTAAAAATCTCTATTTTTGTACAGGAAGATGGAAAGTACACCACTAGGACCAATGGTCCTGCTTTCAAGGTGATCTTGTTTGCATGTATATGTAACCCCTAGGTGGCGTTATCCCAAGGGATACTACCACTGCCTCCATGAATAGGTGCAGGTTGAGGGGCCTGAGTTCTGTGAATGGGTGCTTCCACCCTGAGGGTTGGTTTAAGGGTAGCGTGGCGCTGGGACAGCCCTCTGGGACACTGATACCCCCAACTCCTCTAGTGGCCTATACTGGTCAGCAATTAGACAATCACAATGAACACCAGACTGCAATGCTATATCCACACTTGCACACTTACCACCAGGGCTGGATCAGCTGCACTGGCCCTGAGACCCTTGTAAAATAAGACCTGCAATGGAGAAAGGCAATAGCAACACAGTATCCCCACCACAAAGGTACACATAGCCAGTTTAAATGCAAACGATCTAGATCTGATTTCTCTAGGGGATGTGAACAAAGGAGGAGCAGTAATCTGGTGTTTGATTTTAGATCTGATTTAGTCAGGTTAAACATGCATGCCTAAGAGTCCTTCTAGCATAGTCACACGCACTCTGGGTACCCTGTTGTTATACAGGCTAGCCTGATGCCTTGCCTGGTGTAGGCTGGTGTTGGGGCCCTTAGGAAGGAAAACACAACATCTGCTTTAACCCACAATTTGTATTCCAGAGCTGGATGGCTCAGTTTGTAACAAGATGAAGATCTCAGGATAGTAGGCTGGTTTGCCAGAGGAAGCAGGGCCCGCATTTGACGTAATCGTGGTGGTTGATCCTGTTCGATGGTGTTGAGCAGGGAGCCGAATCCCCGAGCGGGTCTTTCATTGGGTGAATCTCTGAGGCTAGAGAGGCAACCTGCGCTGAGATGGTGAGGCCCAGACTAGGGAATGATTTAGATACAGTCCAGTGAGTTGCTGGCGGTAGCTTCCAGCTAGCATGGCACATTCAACAATGTGGGAACCAAATCACGACTCACACTACTCATTCAGCACAATTACAGTAAGAATTGTTACGCATCACAGTTCAGATGACAGTCTGGTTGCAATTAAACAGTATCTCTGTGCAAACCATACGCTATGTGTTATTTTAAGTCCTGACAGGCCGATCACCAGAAGCAACTCTTCGGTCCTCAACTAGGCGAATTCACTCTGTCACAATTCAGGATTCCGCAATAATCACAGCAATTTCGGATAAAGTCCAATATAATATTGCAGACTTCGTCACTCAAGAAGATGGTGGCAGGCAGGCCAGACACAGCCTTCCTGCAATTCCCCACAACTACCTAAATAGCAGCTGCTCGAATTATCGAGCTGTTCACTTTCCACCTAACCCACACTGACTCGCCATAATTATATTCAGGTCACTGCGGAATATTCGGCGATAAAGTCCAAATTAAGGTTGCATAATCTTTCCACAAGGGAAACTGAAGGCAGGCAGGTCAGACTCAGCCTTCCTGGTGAATCCCCGCACTACCACATTGGGCAGTGGCTCGACTGACTTGAGCTGCCTACCTCCAGCTCCCATTTCACTACTGTCTCACTGCTGCAGGCAGCCTGGGGCTTTCCCAGTGATCCAAAAGGTTTGCTGATTCATCCATCTGTCTGTCACAGCAAGGGCCCTCCAGGTCCATTTAGGCGCCAAACAGTAAAAATTACAATCCCTACGGAAATTTACTCCCTCAAGACCTCTGGGGACAGTCTCCATTTTAAGGTCTCCAAAGTACCGACTGGTCCAAACTGGCAGTCCAGAACTAAAATGGTGGTGCTTAGCAGAAAAGTCCATGTTGCAAAGGAAGGCAGGTTAGACAAACTACAATATTATTATTATTATTAAAATAGATAATCAGCAAACAATCACAGATCCTAGCAAAGCTCCCTCTGCACAATTAGCAATGGCAGAATGAAGTGGCTGTAATGCAGCCCGGGCGGGACTCGAGCCTGGAACCACTCGGCCCCACCCAGATTAATTATAGCCTACGAAAATGACACCTCTTAAAGAGACAGGCACAGAAGCCAATAGGGCACTCACAAGCAAGCACTGTTTAACTGTTTAGACACAGACACCAGCCTGTCAGCGGGCATTAGGCAAGCCCAGAAAGACATTTTAGGAACCCCCATTTGTGGGGGGGGGTTACATATAAAATATACATGACAGAATACGGATTCAGATTATCACTTTGTTACACATACAATATGATAGTGCATTTATCACAAAATTTGACAAATCATACACAGTTTTCCTACTACAACAATAAATCAACTCCAACATTTGGCTCTATGATGTCGGTTCGACAACCCTTTTGTTGACCAGCATCTCGCCGACAGGAATCATGTCAACCGCAAGTTGCAGTTTACATGATTCCTGTGCATCTCCGGTCCTTTTTATTTATACTCCCTAAACCTCTATGTGGGGAGCTCTGCCTCCATCTTAAGATTCTCAACCCAGTCAGAGTTGATTCTCGGGGTGCTTAACGGAGACAGTGTGCCCCTGTCTCAGGCACACCAACACAGTGACCTGTTGTTAAAGTGTTGATTTTGCAGTCAGGAGTGTATTTCGCTGTGTTGGTGTCACCGTATGTGGCTACTACCCTAATATTTTAGTAGATCTGATTCATATGACCTAATAAATTTCCCAGTCAGTAAAGGATAAAACTTCCTATTCAGTTTGGTATTAGGATATCATAGGACCTAGGATCATCTAGAATTAAGGCTATATAATATACAATTTTACACATATAAGTTAATAACATACAGTCTGGTATTTCATATTTTATACACACATACATTTTACTTTAAGGTCCCTTTTGAAATGTGTGTAAAAAAGTTTAGAATGTTTCCTTAACTCAGCTTCCTCGTTTTCTAAGCTATCCCAATATTTTGTTACCATATTAGGGAAAATCATATTTCCATATGAACATATGAAACTGCCAGCAGATACAGGCCATATAGTCTATCAAGGCTGCTTGAGTGTACAGCTAGCAATCCTTATACTGCAGCTGCTCCCTCCTGTCATGGTGACCCTCCCCTCACTTTGTACCATCCTTTAAAACTGCCTACTGACCTGCAGGACACCACCTCTTTGGGCAGCACATTCTACATAAATGCCACCTTTCCATGAAAAAGTGTATCCCATCAAAGGCGACTGAGATTGAACGCACTCAGATACGAGTGACTCAAATCTCAGTGCCTGTGTTGTGGGCTACCCTGAAGGGGTAACGATGGGAGAAAAGGAAGCTGACGAGGGCAACCGGATACACACCACGGGGCGAAGAGGATGGAAGGTATGGGAGGCAGTGCAGGAAGGCTGCCAAGCTGGCCATGTAGCGTGGGTGTGAGGGTGGCTGGCTACAGTTGTGAGGGTGATGGGTTTGGGTCTGGGGAGGCATGAGTGTTTTTTGTTGTCATGGCAGTTTCATTATTTTTTTTTTACAAGTCTTCCCCCCACGAATTTCACCCTCCTCCTCACCTCCGGAATTGGGAATCTTTAGTCAGGGGGCTTCGGGGAGTGAAGCCTCTCATGGGGGGGTTGCAGAGGGTGCAGCCCCCCTGCATAAATAGAGATCCATGTTGGCGCCGTTGTTTTCACCGTGAGTGTACATTGCCATTTTTATTTTCGGCAATCTGCACTCACTCTAATGGCAATCACCATTCGATGATCAACGTTATGACATAGACCTGTGAAAAAGTGCTTCCTCATTTCTCTCCTGAATCTTCCTCCCTCCAATCTCAGACCATGCCCCTTTGTGTCCCTTCCCCTTCAACTTAAAGATCCCTTCTGTATCAGTCTTGTCTATACCTTCATGTGATTCTAGAACTCTGAGCTGAGTGGCTGTGTTTGAGAAGATCTCCCAAAGCTAAGTGCTTTTTGCTATAATTTTCAGTTTAAAAATTGTTTTGTTTTATGTAAATTTCGTGATAGTGAAAGACAACCCTGTAGGCTCCAAGAAGATATAAAATTTGAGTGGTAGATATTCGTTGAAGTCAGAAGGATCAACACATTTATTTAGTGTGATCTTTCTACTCTGATGTGGTTAATTTTAATACTATAGTTTAAACCCTTTCTGTGTGTGCCTTTGGTGGTGTCTGATATTGAGAACCTAAGTGTCATTTGTGGGTATTCTGTCTGTTTTGGTAGGTACTTTATTTTCTCTGTTAAACAACTGAGTATACTATTGCCTAATACTTTATAGTACATTGTATCTTTTTGTGCAGTCTCTGATTTTTTCTTCTTTCTCCAATGTTTTAGAACTGTTTAGTTTTTGTGGCAGAGGTGTGGTACTGTGTTCTTTCTTGTAGTTCAAGGTGCTTTTGGGACTGCTGATTTCTACTGGTTTAAAAGATTACATTTTTTTTTCTATTTTAAAAAAAGCTACATCAACTTGGTATGTTGTCACCTGTTTGTTGTTGCTAAGCAGCAGATGTTTTTGCATTGTGCTCTGGTTCTGTGATAGAATCTGTATTAGTAGAAGGTAGATTATTGTGATTTTAGAAAATGGGTTGGGAAAATCCCTAAATCTGATTGGCTAGGCAACCAGCTACCCGGCGGTATCAGGCAACAGAGACTCAAAAATAATGAGACCCAGTCTCTGTTGTCTGATTACATTCCAAATGCTTGTGCCAGTAGAACTCTTTCAAGTAAAAAACACTGCCATCTTTTAAATCTCGTTAGCGAGCCGCCTGTCATCAGCAGAATCCATGTCTTTCCCATAACTTGATTGCTCCAGGTGACTAATCTCCCCCATGTAAAAATATAAATAAAATTATTTAATTGAAAAACGAGGTTCGGTTTTCCAGCAGCCCGCCTCAAACTTTCAACCGGGTTCTTCTTTTAAAAGTGCCAGCACAGTCGCTGCTCAGCACCATTATCACGCCCAGTAACTTTCTTCCAGACATGCCCTACCCTCCACGGTCTCTGCAGAAAAAACTGACTGAACAGCACAAGTCCTAGCACTATAGGGCACAAGAGTGTCGTTAATCACAGAGTCTCAGTAATCCATTTTATTTTACACAGCCCAGTTTATTACTGTACAAGCTGCTGCAGCCGGGGGAGAGAGAGAGAGAGAGACAGCACTTTTATCATTTTCAGTGGCTCTCTCCGTGTAGACACTAGTAACGGCTTCAATGTGAGTTCCAGGAGACAGCTCAGGGACTCTTTCTGGTGGTGGGAAAGAGAGAGAGAGAGACTGCAGTATATTAGTTTTCCTTTTTGAAACAAAGCAGCATCTCTCTCTGAGTAGACCGCAGTAAAGGCTTCAGTGTGAGCTCCGGGACACAGCTACGGACTGTTTGTGGGGGGGGGAAGGGAGAGAGCGAGAGAGCGCCCCTTTACCAATTTCAGCGTCGCTCTCTCCTTCTACAGTATGCCGTAAATTAAGTTATTTTTTCCCGTGATGGTGCCGTGAAATTGTCCTCTTTTCTCCGTGAAAAAAATACAGCCCTACATATAACAGACAATAAAAAATGAAGCAAAACGCTATTGTGGATCACGCTGAACTAATGAAACGCTATTTAAGCTGAAGTCTCACAAACGAACTTCTGTTGCCAGTGGCGATGGGGGGGTGGCATGTAAAAATAAAAAATAAATGGTATAGAAAAGCAAAGGTGCCTCATCTTAACAAGTTGGGGGAGGGGTGCTTTCTAGTCATTCTGATCCAGGTGGAGGAACTATTTTATCTCAAAACTTACATTGAACTATTTTATTAACAGTTTTTATTGACTTTTTTTTTTTTTTTACAGTGCCCTATTTTTATGTAATAATACCTTCCAGATTGGCAGTATTAGGCATATCGACCTTCCAGGCGTCTCTGCCTCGCGGCGCCGGGCCTCATTACGCCTCCTGGGCGGTCCGTACAGCACAATACCGCCCACCCTGTTATTGCTACGAGTTACCTTTGATGGTAAGGGCAAGAGCTGAGATAGAAATGTATGTATTTTTGAATGTTATAGAAGCCAGAAGGGGAAGGAAGCATATTCAATTCAATGCTTACAGTAACTGGTAATTGCCGCTTTTTTAGACTTGATTGTGGGCTTTGGTGACACTGTACTTTCTTTGTTGTCTTTACTTAGAATTGCTTTTGGGTTGAGGATTTAAAATGTAGTGGTGGTGTATTCTTTGCTGTCTTTGGTTGCTGCAAATTTTGCCCCTACTTCCCCAACTCTTGATTATATGTCCTGTTAAATCTGATTGACAGAAGCTAAACACTGGGTATAGTAAGGGTGTGGAGTAGGAGGCATACCAGGAAAGGAACAGCAGCAAGTGAAGAGGTGACTGCTCTCTCAGTGGAAGGGAAGTAAATGCAAATCTAGGAGCTTTATTATTACTTCTTCGCATTGATATTGCATTGGGGAAAGGAGGAGTAGGAGTTTGAAGAAGGTTGTGCAATGGCTACTTAAAGTCTGTTTTGAGTAAGGATAGGAAATATAAAAGCAGTTGCTCAATATATCTAAACGTGTGCAACAAAGGAGGTAAGGGAAATAAAGAAAATGTTTTGCACTGATAGAGGAGGGAGAGGGAGACTTGGGGGAGTGTTGGCATCCTGCATCTGAAGGGTGGGGGGTCGCAGCAGGCAACGAAGCAATGGGTAGGGTGGTAGGCTGCAACAATCATGGTGCACCAAGCTTTCTAAACATTGCCTGGAGTGTGGGAGGATGTTTAGTGTGCAACCACATAGAAAAACTTAGAAAGGAGATTGAGGGTCTGCAGGAGGAACTAAGACAGGCAAGGCAGATTGGGAGTGGGTTTAGCCCAATACTGGAGGGAGGAAGAAGGGGAGATGAGGGAGGGTGATTTAAGCCAACAGTGGTGAGGAGAGGGTCAGAAGAAGGGAAGCAGAGACAAAGGAGCTCAGGCCAGGAAGAACAACTGCCAGGGAAACCAGGTCAGGAGACAAAAGACAAATGGAAGGAGGAGATAGGGACTTGTGAGGGGAGGTGAAGAAGTGGCAAAAGTCATGGAGTGGAAAGGAGAGAACAGGTTACTATGGAGAGAGAGGGAGCGGGCATTTGTGAAGGGCCTTCAGAAAATAGTTGTGCACTGCTAGAGAGGAAGAAGGTGGAGGAGGGAAATGATGAAATTAGAGGAGTAATTGATAAATGCCTGGACCAAACTGGAGTGGGGAAGTTCTGCTGGGAGAATTGCAACAGGAGTAAAAGGGGAAATAATGTGCAGGAGGAAGAAGAGGAGCTGGAAATGAGAGAGGGAGATGAGAAGCAAGCAGAGAGTAAGAGGGTGGAATCTTAGTGCTGGGGACTCAATACTAAGAGGAGTTAGGTGTGGGTAGGGAGAGGCATAGTCGCATTTGGGTGGAGGCCCGCCAGGAATGACAGCGGAAAGGTGGGACAGTCTGTTCTGAAATATGCTAGAAGGGGTAGGGACAAGCCCTCATTTAATTATACATCTTGGGACAAACGACTGGCTGACAAGACAGTAGATACAGTCCAGAGGAGGTTTGAGGAACTAGCACAATTATGTGAGGGGGCAGGAAGATCAGTAACTTTTCAGAGATACTCCAGTGCCAAAGGCAAGCACAACAAGAAAGCTGAGAATAGAGGAATTTAACGGATGGCTAAGAACCTGTGTTGTGCTAAAGGGTATGGGCTGTTGGGGGGTGGGAGGGACCTGGGAGGACAGTAGTCTCTATGCCAAGGACAGACTACACTTGAGTGAGGAGGGAAAGAAAGTGTTGAAACAGAGGATGGAGGTGTACATAGAGGAAGTTGGGAATTTAAACTAGAGTGGGGTGGCAGTTGGGGAAGAGATATGCAGAGACCACAGGTTGGGAAACCATATGAGCTACCCCCATAACAGTGACAAAGGACAAATGGCAAGTACTGTTGGTGATGCTAGGAAAGGAGGGCAGGATGGGAGGGGGAAGGGTGGACGGTGGTTACCCTTAATGCTAGGAGCCTTGGGAGGAAAACTGCAGAGTTACAGGTTCTCATGGCAGACGGAGAGGTGGACATTGCAGCCATCACAGAAACATGGGCCACCCAATACAATGACTGGGACCTGTCTGTACCAGGGTACAGGTTATTTCATAGGGACAGGGTGATTGGGAAAGGAGGGGGGTGGCAATATATGTGAAGGAAGGACTGAAGTGTGTAAGGGAGGAAGGGGAGGAGGGTAGTACGGAGTCACTTTGGATGCAAATCCAGGATTCCAAGAATAGGATTCTTAGAATGGGAGTGGTGTACAGGCCACCATCTCAGACGGAGGAGTTAGACAGGGAACTAGCGGGACAGATCAGGAGGACCTCAGTAGAAGGGTAGTGTGGTGATTGCGGGGACTTCAACATGCCAGGAGTGGACTGGAGCACCCCAACAACCAGGAACAGAAGCAGCAGGTATTGCTGGATGCTTCCAGGACAGCTTCCTGCTGCAAATGGTCAGTGAACCAACCAGGTTAGGGAATACCCTTGACCTTGTGCTGGCAAATGGGGACTTTGTGAGAGAACTTACAGTGGAGGAACCGCTGTCAGGAGTGACCACCACTCAGTATGGCTCACATTGGATATGGGCAAGGAAGGAGGGAATCTGGCACAATAGTGCTGGACTTCAGAAAGGCCAACTTAGGAGGATGGGGAAGTGGTAAAAGGGTACCTGGCCAGAATTCAATCTAGTATGGACACTAACCAGAGGTGGAGCTCATAAAGCTGGGGATAGTGGAGGCAACAAAACCTGCTGCAAAAGTCCAGAGCAAGAAGGCTAGGCTAAGAAACCAATCTGGTTGAGCAAGGAGGTCATGGAAAGGTAAGGAGGAAAATAGCTGCCTTTAGGAAGTACAAGAAAACAGGAGGGGGAGGACAGGAGGAGTACTTGACAGAATCGAAGGAGATGACAAGGGCAGTAAGGGGAGCCAAAGCATCTACGGAACTCAGGCTGGCACAAGGCATTAGAAGGGGAGAAGGACTTTGGCACATCAGAGAAAAGGAGCTGTAAGGAACCACAGTAAGGATTAGGAAGGAGGGGTTAGGTGGAAGCAGGGTGCGAGTAAGGTGGAAGCACTAAATGAGTACTTCTGCTCAGTAATTACTAAAGAGAAGAGGGGGGACACCCAAGGTGGTAGAAATGGCAGAAGCAGGGTGGGAAGTGGTGACAGATGGGGAAATCATGGAGAGCAGAGTTCAAGAGGGTTTGAAGGTGCTGAGGGTGGACAAGGCACCAGGCCCAGATGGCATCCACCCCAGGGTACTGAAGGAGCTGGCAGAGGTCCTTGCAGGACCTTTGGCAGACCTATTTAATGCCTCACTACATTCGGTGTGTACCTCAGGAGTGGAGGATGGCCATGTGGTGCCCCTCCACAAGAGTGACCCAAGGATGAACCGAAACTACAGACCAGTGAGCCTCACATCCAGCGTGGGTGCTAATGGAGACTATCCTGAAAGAGAGGCTGGTGGCCTCCTAGAGGCCAAAGGACTACAGGACAGCAGATAGCATGGCTTCATCGTGGCAGATCCTGCCAAACCAACCTGGTCGAGTTTTATGACTGGGTAACTAGGCAACTGGACAGTGGCCATGCAGTGGATGTCCTGTATCTGGACTTCAGTAAGGCATTTGACTCAGTGCCACATGGAAGGCTGGGAAGGAAGTTAGTAGGCACAGGGGCGGGTGCAAAGCTGGAGAGATGTGTAGGAAACTGGCTGCAGGGAAGGCAACAGAGGGTGGTGGTGGGTGGGGAGCTCTCACACCCAAGGGCAGTGACGAGCAGTGTTCCACAGGGCTCGTGTTACGCACCAGTGTTGTTTGGGATATTCATTGCAGACATATCATGGGACATCAAGAGCAAGATCAGTCTGTTTGCTGATGATACCAAGGTAGGCGTGGTGGATGACCTAGGGGATGGCAGGAGTTGCAGGATGATCTGGCAAAGCTTGAAACCTGGTCAGACACCTGGCAACTGGGCTTTAATGCCAAAAGTGCAAGGTGCTGCATTTTGGGATGAAGAACCCAAGGAGGAGTTACCAGCTAGGGGAGTGCAGCTAGCCCAGACAGAGGAGGAGAAGGATCTGGGTGTGCTCATTACAGGGTTAATGAACAACTCGGTACAATGTAGGAAGGCAGCTGCAAAGGCCAACAAAATGCTGGGTTGTATTGCAAGGGGTATATCCTCGAGGAGGGAGGAGGTGATTCTGCCACTGTATAGAAACATAGAAACATAGAATTTGACAGCAGATAAGGACCGCTTGGCCCACCCAGTCTGCCCATTTCCCTACCTGATGGATAAGTTTCAGATCCTAGTTAACCAGCAGCCTAATTCTTCCTACCCCCACCCCCTAGAATTGCCTTATGACTGTCCCATGCATGCTTGAATTCCACCACTGTTTTTGACTCCACAACCTCCTCCAGAAGGCCGTTCCATGCATCCACAACCCTCTCTGTGAAAAAATACTTCCTTAAATTACCTCTGAGCCGCCTCTTCTATCTTCAAATTGTGCCCCTTGTTCTGCACACCTCTTTTTGAAAGATGCTACCCTCTTGGACTTTGTTGATTCCCTTGAGGTACTTGAAAGTTTCTATCATGTCCCCTCTCCTCCTTTCCTCGAGGCTATACATATTAAGCTCCTTAAGTCTCTCTTCATATGTCTTCCGTGCAGACCCTGCACCATTTTAGTTGCCCTCCTCTGGACAGCTTCCATCCTGTTCATGTCTTAATGGAGATTGGGTCTCCAGAACTGCACGCAGTACTCCAGATGTGGTCTCACCAGCTGTCTGTACAGAGGGATAATAACTTGTTTTCTATTGGTGATGCCTCCCTATGCATCCCAGTATTCCCCAGCCTCCTTGCTGCCCTCTCACATTGCTTGCCCACCTTTAGGTCATCTGATATGACTACCCCAGATCCCTTTCCATTTTGTTGTTGTTAGTATCTCACCCCCATTGTGTACTCTTCCCTGGGTTTTGTTTCCAGGTGCATTACACTCACTTCTTAGCATTGAATCTAAGCTGCCATACATTTGACCATTCCTGTAACCTTGCCAAGTCCCTTCTCATCCTTTCCACCCCACCTTGTGTATCAACTCTGTTGCAGATCTTGTGTCATCTGCAAAGAGACATACTTTTCCTTCCAGTCCCTCTGCAATGTCGCTTATAAAGACATTGAAGAGGACCGGTCCTAATACTGAACCCTGCGGTACCCCACTACTAACCCCCTTTTTCAGAGTGGACTCCATTTACTATTACCTCTGTGTCCTATTCTCCAGCCAATTTTCACCCAGGCTGTCATCTTGGGACCCACTCCCAGGCTGGCTAACTTGTATATTAATCTTTGTGTGGGACTGTGTCAATGCCTTGCTAAAGTCTAGGTAGGCATGTCCACAGCCCCTCCTGATCAACTACTTTGGTCACCTAGTCAAAGAAATCTATCAGATTTGTCTGGCATGACATTCCCGCTTGTGAATCCATGCTGCCTTGGGTCCTGTGCCCCTCTGGCCTCTAGATACTCAACAATTCTTTCCTTCAGAAGTGATTCCACATTTTCCCTACCACTGAGGTTAAACTAACAAGTCTGTAGTTTCCTGCTTCTGCCTTGCTCCACTTTTGTGAAGGGAATCACATCTGCCTCCTCCAGTCCTCAGGTTCCACCCCATCCTCCCATGATTTGTTAAAGAGGGTAGTCAGTGGTGTCACTAGTTCTACCCTTAGTTCTTTTAGAATTCTGGGATGAATCCCATCAGGCCCCATTGCTTCGTCCACCTTCAGTTTTAAGAGCTTGTTTCAGAACCCTTTCTTCTGTAAATGGGCTGGTATCAACTTCTGTATCCAGAGTGTTTCTACTGTTTGTTTTAGGTACCTCCCTCTTCCTTTGTAAATACTGAGCAAAATATTTGTTTAGTATCTCTGCCTTTCACAGTCACCCTCTGCCCACCCTCCCTCTGCTTTATTAAGCCTCACTATCCTATATGCCAGCTATAGGTCATTAGTTAGACCACACCTGGAGTACTGCGTGCAGTACTGGCGTCCGTGATCTGAAGAGGGACATTAGTTACTGGAGGGGGCATGGAGCAACAAAGATGATCAAGGGCTGGGAACTTATCACACGAGAGGAGGTTGAAGGAGTTGAACATGTACTCACTGGAGGAGAGAGAGACAGGGGTGACATGATTGAAACCTTTAAATACATGAAAGGAATAAACAAGACAGTTACAGAGGGCTGTTCAAAGTAAGGGAGGCGAGGGACACCAGGGGCCATGATATGAGACTAGAGCGAGGAAGGTTCAGAGGGAGATGAGGAGACACTTTTTACAGAGAGTGGTGGCTGGGTGAATGCTACCGCCGAAGTGGTATGCAGAACAGTGGACTGCTTCAAACGAAGATGGGACAGGACAAGGGGAGGGTTAATGAAGGAAGGGTGGAAGGAGGGGCAGCTGCAGAATAAAGGGGTGCTAGCTGCACCTTCGAGCAGACTTGATAGACTTTCTAGGCCTTTATCTGCTGGCAAATTTCATATGTTCGTATTTAAAGGTCTCAATCATATCTCCCCTATCCCTCTTCTCCACCAGGGAGTACATGTTAAGTGCCCTCAGCCTCCCCACGTAGGGTATGACTTCTAATCCCATGATCATCCTTGTTGCTCTGTGCTGGACCCGCTCCAGTAATCTAACATCTTTCTTCAAGTATGGGCACCAATACTGCACACAGTACTCCTGGTGCAGTCTCACCAACGATCTGTACAGAGGCGGGATCACCTCCCCCTCCTGGAGGAAATTCCTCTCACAACACACCCCAGCATCTTGTTGGCTTTAGCTGCTGCCTTCCTGCACTGTGCTGAGAGGTTCCTTTGCCCCATTATTATCACCCCAAGATCCTTCGCCTCCTCTGTAGTAGCTATCAGCACCCCTCCCAACTGATAATCTCTCATTGTTCCTCGCCTCCCAAGTGCATGACTTTGCACTCTTAGCACTGAACCCCAGCTGCCATATTTGTTACTTATTTTTGGGTAGCAAATTTTGCTTTTGCACACTGTTATTTCTTCATTTATATTTGTGCTCTCTTTTACTCAGCTTGTCTATCAAGTAACTTGGTTTGCCTGAGTATATAATCTTTTATACATTATGCAATGGTGTGTAGTGAAGTCGCACTTGAGCACAAATCTTGCCATCCTGTTGTATAGCTTTTCAACTTTTACTAGAGCAGTCTTGTTTGCAAAGCTATATATGTGATCTTCATAGTCTAACATAGGAATTAATAAAGAAATAATGCACGACAGGGTGGGTGTTATTCTGGGATAACATCTCGCCTCCAGTGGTTGCATCCAACACTCAAGAAGCGGTGTTATCCCACCATAACACCCACCCTGGAGTGCATTATTCCTAGTATACAATGGCTTGTAGACAAATGTAAACAAGCATTTGTCAATGCCGAATGTTGCTTGCTTCTATGTGCTGTTTAGGTATTTGGAAGTCATTGGAGTGCAAATATTGAAAATTTGCGAACTTTGACGTGAGTATAGGAACTGTGCAGCATAGCTACAGTAAAACAGTCATTGTTAGGAAATTTTTCATGAAATGTTCAACATAGCCATTTTAAGACCTCTGCTCATGAACAGTGTCAGTGTGATTTTGTTAATGTGTCCCATACATTGAGTTTGCACTACTGACTGCCATTGTGCGCTACATAGGCGGAAACACGCTTGGGCAGGATGTGAAAATGACAGCTGTACTGCTCATAAGGAGGTGTGGTAAAATGGCAATGTTGAAAATCTGGAGTGAAATATTGAAAATTTGCAACCTACGACAGGCATGTGATCTGCGCAACGACACCGTAAAACAGTCATTTTAGGAATTCTTTCTCACCACTTTCAACATTGCCATTTTAAGATCTCCACTCATGAACAGTGACACTGTGATTTTCTTAATGTGTCCCATGCTGACTGAGTTCGCGACAACCGATCGCGCCATTGTGCGCTACATGGTGGAAAACATGTTTTGGCAGGATGTAAAAAATGACAGCTGTACTGCTCATGAGGAGGTGTGATCAAATGGCAATGTTGAAAATCTGGAGTGAAAAATATTGAAAATTTGTGAACTTACGAGCCTCGTGAGGAACTGCGTAACGACACGTAAACAGTCATTTTAGGATTTTTCACCAAATTTTCAACATAGCTATTTTAGACCTCTGCTCATGAACAGTGTCACTGTGATTTTCTTAATTTGTCCCGTACATTGATTTCAAGATACTCGATCATGCGCCATTGTGCGCATAAGGGCGGAAACACATTTTGGGTGAGATGAAAATGACAGCTGTACTACTCATAAGAAGGTGTGGTAAAATGGCAATGTTGAAAATCTGGAGGAAAATATTGAAATTTCATGAATCCACGAGCCTGTAGGAACCGCGCAACGACAAACAGTTTGTTTTTTGACTTTTAGACCAAATTTTCAACATGGGTTTTGGGACCCTTCTCATGAATGATGTCACTGTCATGGCAGTATTTGGGCTCGAGGGTGATTTCACAGTCACTGCGAAATCACCCTTTCGGGTCAATGCCATGACAGTGATATCATTCATGAGAAGGGTCCTAAAACCCCATGTTGAAAATTTGCAAAAATTCCCAAAATGCCTGAGATATGCAATAAAGTTGAACCCCTCATCTAGCCCATTATACAGCTTACCGGCATTTCCTCAGTTCGCGGTCGGCTTTGAAGAGTGCAGACGTGTTCCCGGTCCACCAAGATCGTCACGCGGAGTCCAGACGTAAGTATGGGGTGGGGTGGGGGCTGGCAGCAGTGGGTGGGTGCGAGTTGTGGAGGGGGGCGGGAGACGGCCGTGGGGACCGCTTTTTGTTTTACAGGTTTAAAAAAAGACGCTGGATGCTTACCACGCTGTGGTGGGCTCCCAGCGACACAAGGACGCGGGGCTGTTCAGCAGACGGGGATTGGGCACCTTCATCGCCAGTGATGGATTGCCACGCTGGGATGGGCTCCAGCGTGGCACCAACTACGGGGACGACGAGCTCAGCCGGCGGGGATTGGGCAATCATCGCTACACAGCACGCAGTAGGGCGCGCACGCCCGCGGTGGGGGAGCTACGCTTATCGGTGCTCACTGAAGCGTAGCTCCTTTAATCAGAAGTGTTACCGCATATTTGGACCGTGTCAGACAGCTCCAAAATGCATTGGCTTACAGGGCCGCACTGCCAGCTCACTGACTGAATTGGAGGAGGAGGTGACATGCTCCTAAATCTCCATGATGGCACTATGTTTCTTGCACATGCATGCAAGCAACATAAAAATGGAAAGATTAAAAAATTAATTTAAAAGTATATTTTTGCTGTTTATTTAATGCGTGATTTACTTTTAAAAAATAGTGCTGATTTACCGTTTGAGTAGTAGCATGTGTTGAGCTGCTGTTATTGTGCTCTGCACTCCTCAACACATTTGTTTCTATTGTTCCTCATTTTCCCCACTTTAAATATACAGTTTACGTTTATTTCTCCCTGTTTTCCTCCTTCGCCTTTCAGCTGCCATGGAAGTGAGATGTCATCTCCCTCCCTCACAGAATGCAGCCACCTGCTCATGCTCTGTAGCATGGAAGCTGGAGAAATGGGTCATCCACCCTGTTTCCCTGTTGAAGCTGTGTCTTCTCCTGGTAGAGCTTTTACTATTACCAGGAGAAAAGACTGAAGGCAGAAAATGGCAAAAGGGTAAGGAAGTGCAGCCCAGGGTTATGCTCGCGCTCAGCTGACACACTTAATTACTGAGCAGGGACTGTCACTACAGTGGGGAACTTCTGTGAAGCCAAACACGGCTTTCACTTCGCTCGTGTGTGGATTTTTGTTCTGTTTTTTAGAAAACTGAAGTGGCAACAGGGGTTTGAGGAAGTAATAGGTGGATTTTGTGTCGGGGTGAGGAGCACAGATTCTGAACGGAATGGGACCGCTGAAGCTGCTCCTAGGGATGGCTGTGGAGCGATCTTGTTTTAAAATTGAATGTGGTTGTGAGTGTACTGGAACTAGAGCTGGGATGTCCAGTCCTAGTCTGACCAATCAGGGAGCAGTATTCTTTCTGCCATTGTATAATAATTGATTTACTATAGATTCCTCGTGATCCTATAATTTAGACAGAAACTAGTTCTCCTGAAAGCCCCAACCTTGTATCTACCCTCTTGACCATCTCATTAATTTGGTACCAAATTCAAATTTATGTCCACAGAGATCCCTATATTTATATTCCTTTACTTGGGATAACAACTCATCATTTCTTGTTTTAATGCTAATTTATTTCCTTTTTATTTGTGTCTCCAAATTAAAGACCATAATCTTTGATTTTTGCATTTAGGACCAACTTGAAGTTTGTAAACCAAGTGCACAGCACATCAAAATCATTTTGAGATGTTTTTGAATTTATGTTGTTTCCCCCTGCATCCCACACCGGGACCATCTACCAGTCATGGACTCTGGCTGCAGCTGCTCACATTTTAGCTGCCCTCCCTGAACTCCCTGGCTTACCCCCCAGAGTGGGGTCCCAGTGCCTTGACTAAGGGTGCCGGTAATGTGGGAAAGGTGGGAGTCGGCCCAGAGAGCCTATGCAGCCAGAGCGGGCATCATTTGGGCAGTGGGAGCAGGATTATTTCCCCTTGTTGTATGCAGGGAGTGGGGACGTGCAATGACGTCCTGCATCCACCCCGCCACCAGAATCCTGGCAAGTGCCAGTAGCTGCAGTACCCCCAGCTTCTGCCAGGGTCCATCAAGCACCGGATGGTGTCCCCACCCTCCCCCCGGAGAAGGAGTGCAGTCCCTGGGATGCTCCATCCTTCTCCCCTAGCTGGCCCTCCAGCAACCTGGGTCCATTCCCGAACCCTGGTCACCAGTTCCATAGGTGGAAATCTAACTGCTGTGCCAGCGGGCCAACTGTTTTTTCCATTTCTTTTAAGGTACCACCTGTTGCTATAAGTAACATATCATCTGTGTAAAGTCGTAAGCTTGTTTCATTTATGTACTTTGCAATCTGGTTTATATATACCAGAAATAGGGTGGCCCCAATATTGATCCGTGTGGGACTCTCCTACATGTCGATTCCTTTCTTGACGGGACATTTCCTATTTGGACTTGCTGGGATCAATTTCTTAAGTAAGAATCAAACTATTGAATTGTGTCCTCAGTTATTTCAATTTCTAAAAATCTGTCACTCAAAATCGTATGGTCTGCTGTGTCAAATGCTTTTGATAAATCCATGAACACTGCATGCACCTCCTGGCCGTTGTTTAATGATGTAGAAATTAAATCGACAGAGTCAGTGAGCACGGTGTCTGTGGAGTATCCCCGTCTGAAGCCAGATTGATATTGATATATTAAGGAATATTGTTCTAAATAGCCCTTAACTGATCCTGGACCAGACCTCTATTATTTTTGATATAAATAAATGGCATGGTGCTCCACCCAGAATAAAATTATAGTGGGCCAGATGTTTATGAGTACAACCCCTGGGATGTTGTACCATCCACCTCCCTTCCAGTCACCCTACACACAGAATACCACTTTAAACACATGCAGTTAATGTCTGTAGCCAATACTATGATACATCTTACTCAAGGAAAGGATTGTGACATATGTTGAAACCAGCGGAGAGCAGAATCCAATACAGCATGGTTTCATGGCAGGCAGGTCTTGCCAAACAAACCTGATAGATTTCTTCGACTGGGTGACAAGGGAGATTGATCAGGGAGGCGTGGAAGATGTGGTCTACCTGGATTTTAGCAAGGCCTTCAATACCATGCCACATAAAAGGCTAACAAAGAAATTGAGCAGTCTGGGAGTCAGATCTGGGGTGGTTAACTCGGTTAGAAATTGGCTGAGTGGTAGGACACAAAGGGTGGTAGTGAAAGGAGTTCAGTCTGTAGAAAGGAAGGTGACCAGTGGGGTTCCTTAAGGATTAGTGCTAGGCCCAGTCCTCTTTAATGTCTTCATAAGAGACATTGCAGAGGGGCTGAAGGGGAAGGTGTGCCTCTTTGCAGACAACACAGAAATCTGCAATAGGGTAGACACACCGGGGGGGTGGAAAGAATGAGAAGGGACCTGGGTAAGCTGGAGACTTGGTCAGATGTATGGCAGTTGAGATTCAATGAAAAGAAAGGCCAAATTATGCACTTAGGTCATAGGAACCCGAGACAGGAGTAAGCAACAAGGGGAGGGTAATTATATCTGAGGACCTAAAGGTGGCCAGACAGTGTGAGAAGGCAGTTAGATGGGCCAGCGGGATTTTGGAGTGCATAGGGAGAGGCATCATAAGCAGAAAAATGGAGGTGGTGATGTCACTACACAGATCATTAGTGAAACCTCATCTGGAGGACAGTGTCTAATTTTGGAGGCCACATGTCAGGAAGGACATAGACTAAGTGGAAGCAGTACAAAGAAGGGCTACAAAAATGGAACAGGGGCTGCACCAGAAGTCATATGAGAAGAGGCTGAAAGACCTCAATATGTATTCTCTAGAGATGCAAGGAGAGAGTGGGGACCCGATAGAGATGTATAAAAACCTTAAAGGAATCAATAAGGCACAGGAGGGTAGCATCTTTCAGAAAAGATGGACAAGAACTAGGGATGTGAGATGAAGACAGAGTTAGGAAGAATCAGAGGTAATGTGAGGAAGTATTTATTTACAGAGAGGGTGGTGGTGGGTGCTTGGAACAGCCTCCCTGCAGGGGTAGTAGGGTCAAAAATGGTGGAGGAATTAAAAATGCATGGGAGACACACACAAGGAAACCCTAGTAAAAGGGAAGAGTAGAAAAAACGCAGATCAACTACAGTCTGAAGCATCAGTTAAAGGTAAAAGAAATGGGCAGACTAGATGGGCCAGGCAGTCCTTATCTGATGACAAATTCTGTATATCTATGTATCTATATGCTCACAGACATGTAACCACCCAGTCCCTTGGGGTTACTAGAATCCCATCAGGTTAGCCCTAGGAAGGTAGAGGGCTCATTAGGAGCTCTGTGTAGATGACATCATTGTTTACTCAGCTAGGCTGAGCAGAGAATGGATTATGTCATTTAGAATTCTCACAGCAGCATAAGCCACTTTGGAATCAGCTGCTCTGGGGAGGTTTAGAATGTTCAGACAGTAGTGCAGGCAGAGTGTGTAGTCAGCAGCAGTACAGAGAGGAGCTCTGAGTGTGAGGGCCTACCAGTTTAGCCAAATAATCCGTGAATGACCCCTGTTCCAGTATTTCTCACCTAGTTAGTAAGGCAACCACAGTGCCATGTGAAGTGGTAGAAACGCTGATTCCAGGACACCTGTGTGTCATTTTCCTGTGAGAAGAGGGAGTGGGACTGCAGTTCAGTGTGTCCAATGGGGCAATCCCCTGATGACCAAAAAGAAAGTCAGCTGCCCTAGAGAAGACAAAGAGTGTTTCCAGGTCTGAAAGCTATGGAGAGCTATGATGCAAGTGTGAATTTCAGTCAGATGTCTGTACAGAAAAGTGCAACAAAGTTGTAAGTATGGAGACAGAGGCTAACTGGAATGGGTTTTTCTGGGTTGCTGTCTGCCGTGCCACAACTAAGGCTAGAGTACACCAGGCAGAGCCCCAGTCTCCCACAGACATGTGCTGAATGTTTTAATTTACTGTGAACGCTCTAGCACCCTGGTGAGGTGGTGGAGGGTCATTTTGCATCACCCCAAAGGGATGGCAGAGGCTGGCTGGGGCTAGGTTGGGAGAATGCATTCAAAACTCCAGTCAGTGCTAACTGGTCTTGGAAGGGTGCAAAGTTTGCTCATGGATGTTAACTTAACCCATTAAAGGCAAGAGATGTTTTGAGTGTGTGGTAATCCACCACGAAATAGACACTGTAGAGAAGAAATGTCCAGTATATCCCTAGGAAAGAGGGGTGGACGGTGCCAGTGTTGGGAAAGTGTAAAATGTCTAGATATCCTTGAACATAAGGGTGGGGCAGTGTTTGAATTGTTGTACTAACAGAAGAAAGTACAGTTTTGCCTTGTGTTCTGAGAAAAGAGTGTCAGCATTCTCATCTGTACTGTGACAAACCTGGGGACCACCCTGTTCTGCATTTGTTTGCCAACTTCTTGTCAGAATAAAGCCATACTTACAGTCCCATTTTCTGCTTGAACATTAAATCTCTGCTTCCCAAATGGAATGTTATTGGGGTCCCTACTGATAGTTTTAGACTTATCATTTGGAGGGGATGGGGAGACAAAATACAGGAGGAAGTGGAGGATGTAAAAGTAGTGGAGGGGAGTGGTTGTGGAAGGAGCCAGCACAGAAAGGATGGAGGAGGAGTAGAGCAGGTGGAGGTGCAATTGGAGAGAAAGGGGAAGGGCAAGGTATGACAGGAGGGACAAGGGCTCATAGGAGGGCAAACCATGGGGGAACTACAAGGGATGGGGGAGTAGTTGTATGAAGGATTCTATGCTCAGGGGCGTGAGATGAGGAGGTAGGGAAGCATGGAAGAGCTGAACCCCCCCATCTGTATTCCATTCCTTGTCTCTCTCCAGCCTGAACGCTCTATTGCTTAATGTTCTCTGACGTGGAGCCTTTGTAAAGGAGTCTATGACTCAAAGGGTTGTAATTCCGAATGTTGTTAAATCAATAAAATTAATAAATAAAGAACCTGGGTGGAGTGTATGCGAGGTATGACAGTGGGGAGAGTAGGGAGTGCGTTCAGAAATGTGTAGAGAAGGTGGAAGGGAAGTCTCATATCATTGTGTACCTAGAAACAATTGACCTAGAGGGCAGTACAGTGGAAGAAGTGCAGGAGAGGTTCAGGGAAGTGGGGGATATCTGCAATTGGGTGGAAAACTCACTGGCGGTCTCCGAGGTACTCCCGGTACCTAGGGCAAGTACAGCAAGAAAGCTAAGAATACAGGAGTTTAATGGGTGGCTGAAGGGTTCATGCACAGAAATGGGCTATGGGGTAGTAGGAGAGTGGGGCAAGACATGGAACAATAAGGGGCTTTATGCCAAGGATAGGCTGCATCTCACATCGAGGGACATGAGGGCATTGACACAAGGGCTGGAGAAGTACATTAAAAAACAACTATAGATTTAAACTGAGGAGGGGAGGGGCTGAGTTGGAAAACAGTGAGGAGGCACTTTCCAGGGCAGACCGGAAGGCCTCGCACCCCAGAGAGGGAGGAGAAGAATGAGGGGAAGTTACCAAGGCAAAAGTGGAAGGGGGAGATACAGGAAGAGGCCAGAACACAAGGTGGACTGTAGTATCCTTGAATGCAAGGAACTTAGCAAACAAGCTGGCAGAGTTCCAGACAATGATGGTGGAGGGGGAGGTAGATATTGCCGCCATCTCAGAGACCTGGGCCACCCAATACCATGACTGGGATCTCACGATCCCAGGATACAAGGTGTTCCACAGGGACAGGGAGGGGCAAAGGGGGTGGCTATTTATGTCAGGGAGTGGATACTGTGTACCAAAGAGGAAGGGGATGAGGGGAGGCCAGAAGCCATATGGGTATTGCTCCAAAGCCCTAAAGGTAAGAAGCTCAGGATGGGAGTGGTGTGCAGGTCACCCTCACGGAGCAAGAAGGTGGATAGGGAGCTGGGTGAGCAAATCAGGAAGGTCAGTGGCAAAGGGAACACAGTTATAGTGGGAGACTTCAACCTGCTTGAGGTTGACTGGCAGAGAGTAACTATAGTACAGGCCAGGAAACAGGTGTTGCTGGAGGTTATCCAAGACAGCTACCTAGTGTAAGGGGTGACAGATCCTACTAGTGAGGGGAACATACTGGACTTGGTGCTAACTATTGAGGACCAAGTCCAGGATGTGTAGTACAGGACCCTCTAGCAGGAAGCAACCACCGCCATTGTGGTTCCTTCTCAACACGGCGAGAGTCAGCTAAGACCAGGACAAGAGTGTTGGATTGGGAGGCAGATTTTGCCATAATGGGCAACATCCCAGAGGGGTATTTAGCTGAAATTAACCGAGGGATGGATGCTGAACAGAAGTGGGCAATCAGTAGGATGGGGCTAAATGAGGCCATGAACACATGTGCCAAATCTCAGAGTAAGCAATCCAGGTCAAAAAACCTAGCTGGCTCAGCAAAGAGGTGGAGGGGAAGGTAAGAGAAAAAAGACCTTCATTGAGTTCAAAAAATCTGGGCGTGAGGAGGATAGAGAAGCATTCACAAAGGCATCTAGGGAAGTGACCAGGTCATGTGGGCAGCCAAGGCAGCAAAGGAGCCTGAAGTTGGCCCAGGGATCGGGGGAGGGTCTTTTAAATACATAAGAGAGAAGAGGAGTTGTAGGGATGACATTGTTAGAATCAAGAGAGAGAGAAGATTGGCAGAACAAGGGGAAGATCAGGCAGAGGCACTCAATGAGTATTTCTGCTCTGTGTTCACAAAAGAAAGGGATGGCCCAATACTGCAGGGAAAAGGGGGCACAGGTGGAAGGGCAGACATAACTGACGGGGTCATCCAAGAGGATAGAGTTCCGAAGGGCCTTAATCCCTTGTGAGTGGACAAGGCACCAGGACCAGACGGTATACACCCAAGGGTCCGGAAAGAACTGGCGAGGTGTTGGCAGGCCCTCTGATAGACCTGTTTAACACCTTCTTGGAGACAAGGAATGTACCCAGGGACTGGAGGATGGCTCACGTGGTGCCTCTTCACTAGAGTGGATCCAAGGACCAACCGGGCAACTACAGACTGGTGAGCTTGACTTCCATAGTGGGGAAGCTGATGGAGACCATTCTGAAGGAGAAGTTGATGACCTTTCTCAATAGCAATGGTCTGCAGGATGAGACAGCATGGGTTTGTCACAGGAAGATCTTGCCAAACTAACCTTATCGACTTCTTTGACTGGGTCACTAGGGCGGTTGACGAAGGCCACGCTGTGGATGTCCTGTATCTGGACTTCAGCAAGGCTTTCAACTCGGCGCCACACAGGAGGTTAATGAGCAAGCTGAGGGACATGGGGGGGGAAACTGGTGGGGTAGGTAGAGAGCTGGCTGCAGGGCAGACAACAGAGGGTAGTTGTAAGGGGGAGACATCCAAGCCACGGCCAGCAATGAGTGGGGTACTGCAGGGTTCAGTGCTGGGCCCTGTTTTGTTCAATGTCTTCAAAGGAGACATTGCAGAGGGGGTCAAGAGTAAGATCAGCCTGTTCACAGACGACACTAAGATTTGTGCAAAGTGGACAATGAGGAAGAGAGGCAGGCACTCAGAGAGGATCTGGCTAAACTCGAACACTGGTCTAGGGAGCGGCAGTTGGGGTTTAATGCTAAGGAGTGCAAGGTCATGCACCTTGGAGCCAGAAATCTCAGGAAGAGCTACTGGCTGGGGGGAGTGCAGGTAACAGCTTCAGAGGCAGAAAGGGACCTGGGGGTAATAGTCACAGGGGATATGAAGATATCAACACAGTGTAGGAGAGCGGCAGAAAGGGCAACTAGGATGCTGGGGTGCATTGCCAGAGGGGTCACCTCCCAAAAGGGGGAGGTCATCCTGCCATTGTATAGATCACTGTTGAGGCCACACTTGGAGTACTGTGTACAGTACTGGTGCCCATACCGCAAAAGTATGTAGGATTACTGGAGGGGTGCAGCATAGGGCTACAAAAATGATCATGGGACTAGGGGATTTGCCGTACAAGGAAAGGTTGAAGGAGCTCAACCTGTACTCGCTGGAAGACAGAAGGGTAAGAGGGGATGTGATAGATATCTTTAAGTACTTGAAAGGCATAAACAAAGTCAGGAAGGGAGGATTGTTCTACTTAAAGGGAGGAAGGGTCACTAGGGTACACAGTGAAGTTGGAAGGGAGAAGGTTTAGGAGGGAGATGAGGAGACACTACTACATAGAGAGAGAGTGGTGTAGCTGGTTGGAATGCACTGCGGAGGAGTTAATCGCTCAAAGGACAGTGGATAGCTTTAAGCGGGGTGGGATAGAGTAAAGGGCAGGGATAGTACAGACAAGAACACAAAGGGAGGAAAGACCAGGAAAGAGGAGGAAAGGAGGGAGGGATTTGGGTGGGGTGGGGCAGCTGTAGTGATATAAAACTAAGAGCTGCATAATTGGGCAGACTTGATAAACCTGTGGGCCTTTTTCTGCCAGCAATTTCATATGTTCATATGTTCATATATCTAGCACCTCTCCCCAGAACCTGGAGTAAATATAAATGTTATTTTGTGCCCTAAACCCCTGACCCCTTTAGACTGTTGAGCCGGGTGTTCACCTCAGAGCTAGGGGTGACGCCTTTTGTTTTGCAGCTGGTTGGCTGTTGCCTTGTCTGTGGCATGAGTTGGGGGGGTTCCGGTCTGCCCCTGGCCGAGGCATGGATTACAGACAGTTTTTAACAGTAGCAACAGTAACACTTCTAGGGAAAGGGTAAGCAGAGAAAAATGTAGTAAAAGTAGTAAAAAGTTTATTTTTATACAGGTAGCAGTGTTTAAACATCGTTGGGTTGAAGACCCTTTTTGAAGATGGACCTGTTGCATTTACAATTTAAAATTTACAACATATTGCACAAAGATTTTTAACATATACTGCATACATCAAGGCAACAATAATATAACACCTATTAATTCGTATTCAAGTCAAAGACAGGACTAAAGACACAATACTATGTGACTAACAACTATAAATTTCACTATATACCTAGATGTAAAAAGCTTCTCTGCACTTATCATACACACATTAATCAATCCATCTGTAACTAAGCCCATCAACTGTTACACATACATTTAATTGTTAGGTCATATCCGATAGCTTTCAAAAAATATTTTGTTTGTTTGTTTGTAATGCTGGATAAGCTGGCAAAACCCATGAATAATAGCAATAACTGTGCCCATCCCCAACAGCGACACCACATTTACCATCTCCACCTCCTCACTGGCACCAGTGCCCTCTACCAGTCTGTACTGGGGATCTAGCCTTCTCTGTCTAGGCACCCAGACTTTGAAACTCACTTCCTGCCGCCACTGCTTCTCCCTCTCATTCCTGCTTTAAAACGGCTCTCTGGTGCTTCCTAAATCGCCTCAGCCTGTCTATGTGCTGTACAGACCCCTGCAATGTCCCTCTTCCCCCAGTCAACTGACATGGGGCGGCGCCTTGTGCACTGCTGCTATAGATTGTTGTTCTATCTCGCCAGTACCTGCTCCTAACACCTTCTCGCACTTCCTGACCCACGCCTCGCGGAGGGGGGGCCTGTCATACCCCGGGCTCTCCTGACTGCAAAAGTTTCCTATCCATTTTATATTACCAATATCTTGTATGTATATATCTTATTGCTATTCATCCGACTTTAATTGTTTTACCTGATGTTCTAAATGCTGTAATTACCACTGGCACATGTTGGTTCCTCTTGTAGGTTTTCTTGACCATGTCTGATGCATTGTCTGTATCCTGGAGTCTTCCCGGTCGAACCTGAAAATAGGCACTTGGCTGTCTAGTGTGTCACCTGGTAAACAAAAGCTAATAAATAAATAACTGGGTACCCAGATTAAGATGATCCTTGCCGTGGTTTGGCCAGTGCTGGAGCCCTTGGAATTAACTTTTTGTTTAAGTTTGCAACAAGTTACAGTTTATTCAATAAACTATAACTTGTTGCAAATATTAAACAAACTTCCAGGTCAGGGCAGGCCCTGTTTTACTCATGGTTCTGGAGTCCCTGTTCACAGGGTCTGAAGCAGCATCTGAAGACAGGCCGGAGGGTTGGGGCCTTGAGCAGCAAAATGGATTAGCAGCTGGCTTGTTGGATGAGGTAGGATGATCTGGCAGCTTGAAACCTTCTGGTTGGCTTGCAGGATCTGCAGCTCGACACCGCCTGGTTGGCTTGCAGGATCTGGCAGCTTGACACCGTCCTGGTTGGCTTGCAGGATCTGGCAGCTTGACACCTTCTGTTGGCTTGCAGGATCTGGCAGCTTGACACCTTCTGGTTGGCTTGCAGGATCTGGCAGCTCGACACCATCTGCTTTGCTTGCAGAGTCTGGCAGCTCGTCCCCTCTTTCTTTGCTGGAGAACAGAAGCACTGCATAAGGCTCCCCTGGTTCGCAAAGAGCCCAGACCCAAGGAGTGACTCCATGGTCCAACTCCGCCCATGCCCTAGCACTCAGGCATGTGCCTGTGGCTCCCTGCATCCTGATCCACCCCACTTGATAAGGGCAGGCTGGCCCCTTACCTGACCCCAGACTAGCCTGAGTGCAAACACTCCTGCAGACAATTTGGGGTGGCTCCAGGTTGCTCTGCACCCAGTCTCTTAAGGCAAGCTCCAGATTTCAAGTGGCAGGAATTCACAGTAGTCTCAGCTCCCAGGGCCAAGAGCTCTGTGGGCTTCTTTCCACTTCTGGCTTCAGCTTCAGGCCAAACTAAGCAAACTGCAATTTCTGGCAAACAGTTCAAATCCTTTGTACAAGCTGAAGGTTCTCTCAGGATGCTGCAGGATTCAACAGAAATACACTCTTACCCTGGGGCTTCCAGGTGCGGAAAAAAGGCAAATCTTCCAATCTTTGGCTATGGAAGCCTTGGGCTGACTTCCAAACTTTTTCTCATAACACAGTCTGAGCCCTCCTGTCTCACTGAGAACCCTAGCCAGACTGCCCCAGCTGTAACTGTCCCTTGGGTTTCAGTGGAAAATGGCAGGTTCTGATTGGCTAGAGCTAGCTGTCCATCAATAAAATTAATAAACATCAAGTCCCTTTGATGATTGAATGGCTTACAATGTGGGCGCCAAGAACTTTGTTCAGACTTTCTCCCAAGAGCCATTTCTTTAAGTTTTGGGCATCTAATGTTCTGATTGGCTGGCTCTGGGATTCAAAATATTAAAGATGGCTGCTTGAGTAAACAGTCCCACAGTATATACTGAGTTCCCAAATTTAAAGTTCTGTTACAGCCCAGCAGTACAGTTTTAAGAAATATTTGCCCCACAGTTCTGTTGCAGTCTCCTTTCCCTATTATCCAGCTGCAGAGTTATATTTTAAAACACTTTTCCCTGCCTGTTGCTAACGCCGATTTAGAGTCCCAGGCACTAGGCAGACTCATTAATATTTATTTTGTCTCATTATTATTCATTGCCCTAATTCTATAGTACTTATTGGTGCTCCCAAAAATACATTTTGGGGCTGTTTTCTACTCCCTCATGTCTCCAGACCCGATTAGCAGATTCAGGGGTCTGGGAACACAGCGGGAGCTTTTGTTGAGCTGCAGGAGTGGCACAAAAATGGCATTGTGCTGCTGCGCATGCAGACACTTTTCTTAAACCAAAGTTGCTTAGGAGGCAGACCTCAGTGCAATGCAAAACTTCGTCTTTTTGCACTTACTCTTTCTCGCACTAAGTCTCCTCTGTATTTACTACTCTAACACCACACCGACATGGATCACCACTCAAGTGGTTAAACAACTAAAATAAAAAAAAATAAGTGAAATTCTGACAAAAGTGAAGTAAAAGAACCATATATGGATTTGAACTCTCAATCTCTTGTTTAACAGGCAGTAGACCTTTCCACTACACCACAAAGCCAGCACAGCAATGCAGCTCAGCTCTTTAGTGGCAGAGGGTAAAGGCCCCTGGAAGGCAGCCCTATCTATAATGTCTGCTTCAGAGACAGAAATATCAGTGGCAGCCCTGCCTCTGAGGCAGGATGCATGAGGTCTGCCTCCGAGGCAGGGTTGTCTTGGAGGCAACTCTGGTGTAAGAAAAGTGTTATTGTGCATGTGCGGACCACTGCTCACACATTCGTGCTGCAAGCATCTTGGCGGTTCCGTGAATTCTCACAGAAAAGGCCCGGGGTCGAACTGTCAACCCCAGAATGTTTTGTTTGAATCTCAACACCTCATTGGTCAAACTTTAGTCTCTAGTTCCACTTCCTGACTGGATGTAGTGCAGCTACCAATAGGATTCCACGCTGTCTTCAAGAAGACCTCGGCAAAGATGGCCGGCCCCAGACAGTACTGTTCATCTCAGTTCATTATAAGCATTTGTCAATGCCGAATGTTGTCTTGCTGGCATTGACATTGGTAGTGCAGGAGTTAGAGATGCAGAATAGGAGTGGCAATGAAGCATTGAACTGACAACAACACAACCCCACCCTGCAGAGACTGACAGGCACTGAGGTGTGCCTTTGGGTATTGGCCATAACGCTCACACCATTTCACCTCACCCTACCCTGCAGACACTGACAAGTGTCGTGGCGTGCCTTGGTGTCTTCGGGCCTTACGCTCTCCTCATTCCATAAGGAAATACGCTGCAATGGGTGCAGTATAGAAGAATGGGGTGAACTTTGGGGCTGAAGAACCCAAGGCACACCTCGATGCCTGTCACTGGCTACAGGGTGGGGGTGGGGGTGGAATGGTATGATCATTACAGCCGACAGTCCCAAGTCACACCCCTGATGCCTGTCAGTCTCCATAGAGTGGGGCAATACGGTTGGAAAGTAAAAATTACTCACCTTAGTAATGTTGTTTCTTCTAATGGAGTCTTGCTATATTATGACATATGCAGTGAGTCCCAACCTTCGAACTGCTCTGGGAGGTGAAAGAGTTAACTTTCCATGCCAGGCATGGAACGCTGAGCTCGAGCTCGGTTGAAACTATGTCTGTTGTTCTTCAAACTCAAACCGTCAGATCTTTATGAGCTAAACTCACTGAGGTCCTGTGTGGAAGTTGTAAACCTACACTAGCCCACTGGCTACTAAAACATAAGAAAACATTTTTTGGTCCCAAACAAAGACTCAAGTCAGGAGACCCAAAAATGAAAAATATAACACCAAGCACCCCAAAAATGAGGGTGAAAACAACAAGGTGGGCACCTACTAAGAGCTAACACTGCACTGCCCACCCACATCCCAAAAACAGAGGTTCTGAGAGGGAGAAGGAGAGGTATTATATAGCAAGACTCCATTAGAAGAAACAACATTACTAAGGTGAGTAATTTTTCTTCAAACATGAAGTCTTGCTATATTATGACATATGCAGATTACACAGCAGTACCTCCATGGAGGAGGGACAGAACCTACTTAGGAAATAGGCTCTGAAGCACAGCTGTGACAAACCGAGCATCACTCCTAGCCTGGATGTCCAGGAGTAATGCTTGTTAAAAGTGTGAACTGTTTTCCAGGTAGCTGCTTGACATATCTCTAAAATAGGATGTCCCTGGCAGCAGCCAGGAAGCAGCTGTACCTCTGGTAGAGTGAGCCCTCAGGCCTGAGGGAGGAACCTACCCAGTTTTTCATAACAAAATTGGATACAAGAGACAATCCACCTGGCAATGGATCTTTTAGTGGCAGGTTTCCCTTTACCAACCTTACCACAAGTGAGGAACAGTTGGAAGGAGTCAAACCTGTGACCCTTGGTACGTTCTATGTAGTAACTAAGGCCTCTCTTCACATCTAAGCTGTGCAACCTCCTCTCGCCAGAGAAGGAATGGTCAGTGAAGTACACTGGAAGAGATATGGATTGATTAAGGTGGAAGTCTGACTCAGGTAAACGTTTAATTTGTTTTCCCTTCCTATTTTTGTGAACTATGTGCCTGGACTGCTTCCCCATACACTATAAAAGACAAGGTATGGGGAGCAGTTAACAATCTTGTTGAATTCTCATCTTGAGTTTACCATGGTTACTGAAAACCTCTTGAGCTGTGCTCTCGAGGTTTACTGACCATGGTAACCTCTCGATGAGAATACAACGCGGTTGTTAACTGCTCCCCATACATTATCCTCTATATCTCATCAACCGCACAATGTAGACAAAAAATTGAAATTTCACAGAAATCATGATTTTCCTGGCTAGGTTTTTGCTGTTACAACAAAAAATCTGTATCTCGCATCGTTTTCGAGCCCCAAAAGGCACGGCGTACATCACCACATTAGTCTATGGGGAAAAATGCCAACTTTGGTGTACCGTAACTTTGGAGCCATGCAATATTTTTTCACCAAACTACCAAAAGGCATATCTGTGAGATGTTTGCTACATTCCTTCCAAATTTCAGCTCAAAAGACCAAACCGTTCTTTCGCAGCAGGGTGGCAGAGAATTCCTGTCATGTTGGCCAAGTCTGAAAAAGTAGTGTCGCAATTTGCTGCAATTTTCGCAAAAATGTTCAAAAGTTTTGTGAGCACAACACTACTTTGCTACACTACTGTTTCCAGAAATCTGAAAAACATATTTCTGGTGTGTTTAACCCCAAAATAAAGACATGGCTAGCATCCTCACTGTCCGACTAGGTGAACACAGAAAGAACTGTGTCCCTAGAGGGTCCCAAATTTAAATGGCAAGCATTTTCTGATCACCAACTGAAAACAAAATGGCAGATTTAAGTACACTGCTAGGCTATTTCTGATACTAAAAGTGCATTTGAGAAGTGTTGAACTTTTGTAACTTTTCCCTTTGACTTATAATGGGAACTTGTTGTTTGAATAACTTTTGAACTGTTCAATATTTTTTCACAAAATCTTCAAAAGGCATTGGAGACCCCAGCCCATGTTCTCTGAAGTTTTCGGACCAGTGCTGGCAAACCGTGCGACCTGTAGGCGAGAGCAAAGAATTAGCAAAAAAGCGTAAATACTCACTTTGTTGTCGCTTAATAACTCTGCAGCTGTATATCTGACTGGTACGAAACTTGGCAGATCTCAAGATCTACCATGCCCCATCATGCATACCAAATGTCAGGCAAATCTGTTGTATGGTGGCAAAGTTATTAAGGTGCAAAATTTGACCCGTTAACCTTAAAAGTGCTACTCAACCCTAACTATGGTAGCACTACTGTGCTACCATAATATATACAGGCCCAGATATTCAAAAGGGTTGCGCCATGCGCAAGTCCAAAATGCGCCATTCTGCGATATTCAGCAGGAGGCAGTTACGCCACTGGCACCAGGTTGCGCAAGAGAGCAATGCAAATGAATGCATGCTCAACAGGAGGGGAGGATCCATGCATAACCTGCACAACCCGATATTCAGTCGGGTTATGCAGAGTTGTGCATGCAACCCCAAGCTGCCGCCCACATGCTTGAGCCAAAAAAAGGCTAAGTCGAGGGCCACCCACAGGTGAGCTGCTGCATTGCAGGGTGCAACACAGCAGCTGCCTCCCTGGCTGGCCCCCAACTCGCTCCTGTGCCTCCCACCAGCCCGATCGCGGGCAGTACACGCATGTCCCCCCACACATCCCACAGCCCGATCGCGGGCAGAACCTGTATCAACCCCCAGTGCCCGATCGCTGGCAGAACCTGTATAAACCCCCAGTGCCCGATCGCGGGCAGAATGTAACCTCCCCAACCCGAATAACTCCCTGGTGGTCCAGTGGACCGTAAAGCCCGATCGCGGGCAGAATGTCTAGCACACCCCCCAAACATCTCCCCGGTGTCAGTGTCCCCCCACTCACCCACGAAGCCCCTCCACCCCGCCTCCCCGCAGCCGGGTGGGCGAGGCATCCCACCGCCTTGCCGCCGCCTCGCCGATGACTAGTTGAAGGTGCCCTTGTTGCAGAGTTACAGCCAATGGGCGCGCAGCCCATATTGCATGACAGTCCAGATATGTGAATGATCATTCATAAATCTGGACTGTCATGTACGGTATGGGCTGCACGCCATTGGCTGCAGCTCTGCACTACTGGCGGCAGCCCTACCGACAGTCAGTCGGCGGGCGGGCGGGCGGCGGGTGGATGCTGTCGCCCGCCGCCGCGGGGAGCGGGTGAGGCCGGGTGGGTGGGGGGGACACTAGACACCAGGGAGATGTTTGGGGGGTTCTGCTGTACATTCTGCCCGCGATCGGCTTTACGGTCCACTGGACCACCAGGGAGTTATTCGGGTTGGGGGAGGGTTACATTCTGCCCGCGATCGGGCACTGGGGGTTATACAGGTTCGCCCACGATCGGGCACTGGGGGTTATACAGGTTCTGCCCACGATCGGGCTGTGGGTGATGTTGGGGGCGACATGTGTTCTGCCCATGACCGGGCTGTGGGAGGTGTGGGGCATGAACCGTGATGCCCGCGATCGGGCTGTGGAGGTGGGGGGCATGTAACTGTGATGCCCGCTGATTGAGCTGTAGTGTGCGCCGGTCCCCGACGGCTGCTGCCTGGCAGGGTGGCCAGGAGCAAGTCTCGGGATCGGGCGCACCTACATGCAAATGGCATGCAAATGGGGCATAAAGAGATGCAATGGCCCCCTGCGCCTTGCATAAATTATGGCCCTATTTGCATGTCACCTTTGAATATCGGAAATTTGCGATGGCGCAATGGTACTTGCGCCACCGCAAGTTGAATGCTCAACTCTGGCAACTTGCGGTGGCCAAGAAGTTCCACTGGCGCATGCGGGCAAGTGTGTGGACATGGGATCAAAGGAGTTGCTCAACAGCGCAACTCCTTGAATATCACTCCGGCCACACCCCTGCGCAACTATTTTGAGCAGCGCAGGGGCTTGCGCCTCAGACTGGCGCAGTTTGAATATCTGGGCCCTAGTATATATCACTCTGTCTCTCTCCCTCCCTCTGTCTGTCACTGGTCACGGAGTTGTGCATCTGCTGTCTGTGTATTTGAGCCATGTTTTATAGGAACAAGTCTGGCCGGCGCATCTTGGGTTTGCTCCGGACTTGCATCATGGCTTCACGGTTGAATATCCCATTGTGGCTCATATTAATGGGAATGCCCCCTACACTTGTGCTGCATACATTATGTTTGCGCCATGGCACGATGGTACTTGCACTGCATAGCTGCTCTCTTTCAGTATCACTCTGCGGCACAACTCCAGTGTTGCACCGGCACAACTCAGTTGCACCGTGTGCATCTGCTCTGAATATCTGGGCCTATGAGTCATAAATAATTAACCTGAAAACATTCACATACAGTTTCTTCTGTTAGGTTCTATTCATTTTATCCATAAAATGTACCTGTTTATGTAATAAACACATTATTCCCTACATTCTAACGATTAAAATATGTCATTCAATGTTTACTCTGTTGTTTATTAAAGATCTCATGTACTCCCTGGAGGAGAGGAGGGAGAGAGGGGATATGATAGAGACATACAAGTATCTTACAGGGAGGAACAGGGTGCAGGAAAACACTATTTTTAAGCGAAAAAGATGTTCCAGGACTAGAGGGCATGGGATGAAGTTGGAGGAGGACGATTCAGAGGAAACATGAGAAAGAATTTCTTCACAGAATGGGTGGTGGACAAGTGGAACACCCTGCCAGAGGAAGTGGTGGAGGCTGAAACAATCACAGGATTTAAGAATGCATGGGATAGACATAAAGGAATTCTGGAGGTAAGGGGTAAGGTGCAACAGACTTCTAGGAAAACAAACTGAACTTACAAGCTCAAATGGGCAGACTGGGTGGGCCATAGGCCCTTATCTGCCGACACTGTCTATGTATCTATGTATGTATCTATGTATCTACTTTCCCCTACATACAGCGTATCTATTAGACAGAGTAAAAGGTCATAACAACTTTTGACTTTTGACTCTGTTAACCATCACCTTCTTCTTAACAGCCTGCTCTCAACAGGACTATCCCCAGACACAGTGGCATGGTTTAACAGTTACCCCGCTCTCCGCACTAAGCAGTTACCCCGCTCACCGCACTCAGCACGTCAATTGGAGACTCACTATCATCTCCCAAGGAGATAAGCATTGGAATCCCCCAGTGATCAATCCTAGAACCTCTCCTCTTCTGTCTCTATATCAGTACCCTACCCTCAGCCTGCCCGGCTCACATCCTACTCCATGCAGATGATGCCGTAATTTCTGCCTCTGGCAGGGACCAGTTGACCATCACCACCCAACTCCTCGACAGCTTCCACAAGCTAGGATCCTGGTTCAGCACCAAATAACTGTTGCTAAACCACAACAAAACTAAGAGTCCTGGAGTTAATAAATAAAAATAAAACAAATAAAAGAGCACGCTGCTTGCTGTCCCACACAACAAAAAGAAGTTCCATCCTATGCTGATACGGAATCTTAATGGAGATGCTCTACAGCAAGTCTATTCATTTAAATACCTAGGCATCCTCATTAATGACACTCTCAATTTCTCGGGTTATATTGACCATGTTGTCAAAACCGCCAACATGAAACTTGGAGTGCTATACTGCACAGGCACTCTATCACACCTAATGCACTAAAATTAGCCACAAGCAGTTCGGTCCTTGCATCTATTGACTACGGCCTACCAATATATGGGACGAGCACCGAAACTGCCCTCAATCAAATAAAAACCCTATTCAATAAGGCTTGCTGGCTGACCCTAGGAGCCAATTCTTCAATCCACACATGTGCCCTCTACTCAGGTACTGGATGGCTTCCTCGCCATCTCAGAGCCCGGTACCAGACCTGCCTACTTGTCAAGAAAGTCCAATTAAGACTAGCGCCTCCATCTCTATGTGGACTCTTCCAGCAGGCTAGGTCATCTAAGCCAACCAGGAGGGCAGAGAAAGGCAGGCTTCTGGTACCGTTTAAACGCACCACCCTGATACAGAAATCCATCTCGTACCAAGGACCAAAATGGTATAATGGGCTACCTGCATCACTCATTGAAAGCAATAAGATTAGCCTCTTCAAAACAGAACTTAGGACTCTACTGCATAATGAACTGGCCTGTGCATGCTTCGACTAGCCAACTGGACTCTTTAGCCCGAATAACCCACCCCATCCCCTCCTACACCACCATCCCTCCTCCACCTCCCAACCCCCATGCTCTCCTACCCCTAATATTCCCACCTCAATTCCTCTCCTGCACAACCCTCCATTACTACACCACCTACCTCCCTTGCTGTTTATATCCCAACCTCCTTTCACACCCCCACTCCATTACTCCTCCTTAGTTTTCTCCCCATGCCTGTCCCCCCACTTGCCTCCTACTGAGCTCCAGCTTGCACCCACCCCATGCTGCTGGCATCACTGCAGCAACTCTGCCCCCCATCACTCACCCTTCCGCAAAACGACAACGCAGTCCTTAGACTGCTCCCCCACCCACTCCCCCTCTGTATAGCTAGTCCCCATCTGTATGGCCGGTACTTCTAGGGGCCTGATGACCCTAAATTGACAAACTAAAGCACTTCCTTTGAAACTGTTTCCTTTGTTTGAGCTGTATCCTGAATGTTTCATCACTGAAATGCTTTATACCCTTGAAACCATGTTCCTCCTATTTTATTTGTAACCTGACTGAAACAGAACCATAGAAACATAGACTTTGATGGCAGATAAGGACCACTTGGCCCACCTAGTCTGACCATTTCCCTACCTACAGGATAAAGCTGCAGATCCTAGTTAACCAACAGCCTATTTCTTCCTAACCTCACAAGAATTGGCCTTATGTCTGTCCCATGCATTCTTGAATTCTCCCACAGTTTTAGACCCCACAACCTCCTCAGGAAGGCTGTTCCATGTGTCCACCACCCTCTCTGTGAAAAAATACTAACTCACATTTCCCCTGAGCTGTCCCCTCTCTATCTTCAAATTGTGTCCCCTCATTCTTACACATCTCTTTTTCTGAAAGATGCTACCCTCTTGGACTTTGTTGATTCCACTGAGGTACTTAAACATTTCTATCATGTCCCCTTTCTCCCTCCTTTCCTCAAGGGTATACATATTAAGTTCCTGTAGTCTGTCCTTGTATGGCTTCTCTTGCAGACTCTGCACCATTTTAGTTGCCCTCATCTGGACTGCCTCCATCTTGTCTATGTGCTTGTGGAGATGGGGTCTCCAGAACTGGATGCAGTACTCCAGATGGGGTCTCACCACCTGTCTGTACAGAGAGAGAGAGAGAGATAACAACTTCTTGTTTTCTACTGGTGATGCCTCTCCCTATACATCCCAGTATCCCCCCAGCCCTCCCTACTGCCTTCTCACATTGCTTGCTAACCTTAAGGTCATCTGATCTGATTACCCCCAGGTCCCTTTCCATTTTTGTTGTTGTTACTACCTCCCCCCATTGTGTAATCTTCCCCTGGGTTTTTGTTTCCCAGGTGCATTATTTTGCACTTCTCTGCATTGTATCCAAGCTGCCATACTTCTGACCATTCCTCCAACCTTGCCAAGTCCCTTCTCATCCTTTCCACGCCTCCTTGTGTATTAATCCTGTTGCAGACCTTTGTGTCATCTGCAAAGAGGCATACTTTTCCTTCCAGTCCCTCTGCGATGTCACTTATAGAGACATTAAAAAGGACTGGATCCAGTACTGAACCCTGCAGTACCGCACTAGTAACCCCTCTTTCTTCAGAGTTGACTACATTTACAATTACCTTCTGTGTCCTGTTGTCCAGCCAATGTTTTACCCAGGCTACCACCCTGGGACCCACTCCTAGACCGGTTAATTTGATTAGTAATCTTTTGTGTGGGAGTGTGTCAAATGCCTTGCTAAAGTCTACGTAGGCCATGTCCACAGCCCCTTCCTGGTCTACTACTTTGTTCACTCAGTCAAAGAAATCAATTAGATTCGTCTGACATGACCTTCCCGCTGTGAACCCATGCTGCCTTGGGTCCTGTGCCCCACTGGCCTCTAGGTACTCAAGAATTCTTTCTTTCAGAAGTGATTCCATCACTTTCCCCTACCACAGAAGTCAAACTGACAATTCTGGAGTTTCCTGCCTCTCTCTTGCTCCCACTTTTGTGAAGGGGAATCATATCCACCTTCCTCCCGTCCTCAGGTACCACACCATCCTCCCATGATTTGTTAAAAAGGGTAGTCAGTGGTGTCACTAGTTCTCAGCTTAATTCTTTTAGAATTCTGGGGTGAATTCCATCAGGCCCCATTGTTTTGTCCACCTTCAGTTTTAGGAGTTCTTTTAGAACCTTTTCTTCTGTGAAAGGACTGGGATTGACCCCCCCTATCCAGAAACAAACTATTCCTTCAATGTATTCTAACTCGTATCATTCAAATGTATGCAACTGATATGATTTGTCTAACTTTTTTTGTAATCTCTACAACCTGTATGTTTGACTAATTGTTTTGTGTATGACCTGGAACCTTTGTAAACGAGTCCCAGGACTTAAAGGTATTAATCCTAAACTGCAATAAATAAATAAAGAAGGAAAAAAGAAAAATGGGGGTTGGGGGGAGATGATAGAGAGGTAAAAATAATAGGGAAAGTTTAAGACTACCACTCGGTTTCTGAAGAGGTTCCAAACCAACCTCAAGAAATAACGACTACTGCCTTGGAAACCTACTTAAATGCTTCAATGCATTATCTGTCAAGTAATATATCGTTCTAAGGTACCAAATTTAAGTTCAAATTTCCGGGCCACACCATTAAGATAGACAGCCAATTTTTGAGTCCTAAGATTTTCAACCAACTGAACCAGACATTCTCTATGTGAAGGGACTGTGTCTTCAATCTAATGTTTCAGGATAATGTTACAAACAAAGGCACCTATTAGTAGGAAGGAGTACTTTTGCTCCTGTGTCCAAGCTTGTTCACCATCAAAGTTTCCTGTTATACAAGTGGTGAGCACAAGGTCCACTACTGCTCCCGTATGAGTGTGCTCCTCTACTAGTTGCCAGAGGAATGTCCCCATAGATGGTCCAGGATGTCCCTGCTCCTACCTGAAGCTGCATCTGGGATGCTCCAATCTACATTGGGCATATTGAAGTTCCCTGCCAGCAGCACCTCCCCTTTATTAACCATCAGTTGGATGGCTTCAGCCAAAATCTTGTCCATCTCCCCCCCGTGCCAGAAATCTCTAGATAACTTCAGTGCAAATAGCAGCTCCATTCCCCTTTTCTAGGGTGACCCACAGAATTTCCTTCCCTCCCTGTGTTCCCTGAATATCTGTTGCTTTTGTGCTATCTGTTAAGTAAAGAGTCACTCCTCCCCCTTTCTTTCCCACCCTGTGCTTCCTGAGTAGCGAATATCCAGTATGGCTAGACCCCAGTCATGGTTCTAACTGAACCGTGATTTAGTAATTGTGATAATGTGCAATGTCATGGTGATATGTTGTAGTAGTTGTTTAGGGTGTTTAGAGCATAAGTGTTGACATGTTGCGATGACCCTGGTAAACTACACACAATCGACCAACATCTGTGCCACTTTCGGCAGGTAGGATGGTGAAAGGACACTTAAGATTCTGGATAGGTGAATGGTTTCACCTGACATAGAGAGGAGGGAGTCAAAAATGAGGTTCAGATGCTGCAAGATATTTATTGATAACAAGGGAGGAAGAAGACATGGTCATGGGTCATGGGGAACTTAGCATTCTGCAGTTCTTTTAAGAAGAAAACTCTAAACACTCTAAATTCTGGTAGTGCAACTCTACAGACTGTATAAGCAACTCTACCCCGACCCCGACCCTGAGGTGCACCTCTGCCTACTTGGGGCTACCTCTGTAGTACTCCAGACACATGAAATAATATTGTAGTCTATACCTAGACTCTAAGATAGTACAATTCTCAAGACATTTACAACTTTCAAAGTCTCTTTTCATATGCTGGATGATCTGTGCAGTGAGAGGAATGAAATGAAGGAGAATTCATGAAAGGATGGAAAACAGGCTCTCTGGCCAGCATGTAGCAGTATTTCTGTGGGACTGTAGAGATGTGGGGAGGCTTTTTGAACAGGCCATAGGTTCATCAGCTATACCTCCTCTCCTGGGTTGCCATAAACATAGAACTAGCACAAGGACTCCTCGGCACAAGCCCTCCATTGGGCTGCCAAAATGTAGCAACGAGGAACAAACACAAATGATTCAGCCACAATCCTCCAGTGGACTGCTGGGATGAAACAACAGATACAGGAACAATCTGGCCACAGTCCTCCAGTGGACTGCCAGGATGAGACAATGGATGCAGTAACAACCCAGCCACAGTCCTCCAGTGGACTGCCGGGATGAGACAATGGATGCAGGAACAACCCAGCCACAGTCCTCCAGTGGACTGCCAGGATGAGAGGACAGATGCAAGAATGGATGAGAAGAACCCACAGAAACTGAGGACCAGGATGACAATATCTTCAGAAGCCCTACAGACTGTGGGCTTCTGGGCACTAATGCCAGATGATCCAGAGAAGAACACAAAATAACAAATAGGGTGTTGACTTGAAGTTGGGAACAGAAGATCCTGAAGAACCTGTGAAGAGAAAACAACAAACCAGACAACAAGATCTGCACAGTGCCTGAACGCAACCTGGTACCAGCGGACAACAACAAACATGATGTTGACAGGGATGTGACACGTGAATGATGTCCATCCAGGAAATCCACACTGTTCATACTTGAACACAGGACCCTAGAGCCTGGACACTGAAAGTGTGGGGTGCCCCGGCTGAACACCTTCCTTGATCTGCTGGAGACTCATTCTGGAGACCACGTCCAGGAGGCTGCCACAGCACAGTTTGGGGCAATTGCGGGCAATAGTACAAAGTCCAGGGCAATTGCAGGCAATAGAACACAGTTCAGGGTAATTGCAGGCAATAAACACTTTTCAGGGCAACTGCAGGAGTGGAACACAGTTTCGGGCAATTGCAGGCAATGGAAGACAATTTGGGGCAATTGCAGGCAGTAGAACAAAGTCTGGGGCAACTGCAGGCAATGGAACACAGTTCAGGGCAACTGCAGGCAATGGAATACTTTTTGGGGCAACTGTAGGCAATGGAACACTGTTCAGGGCAATTGTAGGCAATGGAACACAATTCAGGAAATTGCAGGCACTGGAACACAGTTCGGGGCAATTGCAGGCAATGAAGCACAGTTTGGGGCAATTGCAGACAATGGAACACAATTTGGGGCAATTGCAGACAATAGAGCACAGTTTGGAGCAATTGCAAGCAATGGAACACAGTCCAGGGCAATTGCAGACAACAGAGCACAGTTCAGGCCAACTGCCCAATCAACCTCAGTTACAGTAGAGCCTTATTGCCACTCTAAATTGCCCTTCTCTACCTCATGCTAACACTCAACCAGGGGGAGTTTGGATTAGCGAGTGCACAGCCTCCTCTATGTGCAATCCGTGGTGTGAACCTAGGCACCCCCTCTTCCCATCAATGCAACCTCTGTCACTGGCACAATACCCTGAGGCAGGTTATTTATACAATCAACCAAATAGTTCACCCTTGGTATGGATGGAGCTTGCCCCTGGTCCCAGCTGACCCACTTGATGCTCAATTAATTATTTCAAAAAGGGGAAATAAAACACTTCTGGGCTAACTAGCACTTTTTCCTATCAGCCCACCTGGTTAGCTTGGCTTTTCCTTTAATGTAAAGGAACTAGCTGTGGGTTACTAGCCCTTCTTCTGTTCACTAACCCACCTAGCTATAATGGAGGCTTGCCTTGCCCCTTTAATTCCCCTAAAGAGCTGCCCTTATAAATATTTATTTCACTCCTTAGAGGGACTGCTGCCCGAGTTCCACCTCTAAGGACCTTTTTATGAATATGTATCAAGCTGGTAATTGGGCCTGTAACCCTGAGCCCCGGCCCTGGGTGTAGCTGCTCCTGATTAATATTAATTTATTTAAATAGGTCCACAGTCCACCCCACAGCTCTTAGCCATCCTAAAAATGCCCTAGGCACTTTAACAATTTTAATTACTTTTTAACACTTCAGGTGGTCTGCACCTAGGCCCTGGTGGTGCTGCTGCTGACTCACTGCCCCAGCCCACAGTGAAGAAGACTGGTTCCGGAGATGGGAGGTCTCTAGCAGAGGGATGGACTGCTTCAGGCAGGACTCGGGCTACTGGGGGCCTCACAAAGCCCAACGTTCTTTGCGCTCTCTCTCTCTCTCACAAAGGATGTGACTCATGGGCACCGCCGCCGATGAGGGACTGGATAAATTTTAACTTAATAAAAATAACAAAAGGTGCTAAACAGAGCCCATACGTCACTGCAGGATGCTGCTCCTCTTCTGCTGATGGCCCAATGACACTGGAGACCGCAAAACAGGACTGCACTGAACTACTGCTGGTCAAGGGGGCAAATGAGGCAGCTTCAACCTACCAGGTAAGCCCAATGTCCCCACAATACTTCCTGGTGTCTTCCTCTCTCTCAATCCAGCACCAACTGCCACAGCAAAACACATTTTCTTCAATCGCTACACTCGGGGTTCTAGTTCAGAAACCTGGAGCTTGTGCCTGCCAGTCACTGATCTTTTGCTTTTAATAACCAACAAGCATCATGCGTTGGGCAGGGACAGCAGTCCCAGTGCGAGGGTGCCCTTGACTCGTGCTGTCTGCTCAGGTAAGGTGTTCCGTAAGGAGCAGGCAGCCAGAGAAAACAACACTTTTTTTCTTTTATTTAAAACTGCTCTGCCCTTTTTGCCTGGTAATGTGGGGGGGGGGGGGAGATACATTACAGAGGGGTCCCTAGTGCACTGCCCTTATACCACCCCAATGCCCACACTAACCTAGGGCCCTGAGGGGCATTTTACTTATTTAATTATTTTCTGCTGTGCCTCCATACTTTGGGGCACTACAAATGTCTAGGTCAGCCTTGCTCATAATTTTCACTAGGTCAGGGACCTTATTCCCCAGACTTCTAGTATTTACACACATGTCCTTCCACACACTGCTAGCACCCTGCTTGCCAACCCCCCCTTTTCCCTTTTGTCTTCTTTCCTTACCCACTCTACCCTCATTTCCATCCCTATTCATACCTACCATTTGTTTTTCTTGTTATCAGAGACCCTTGGGGATTTGCTACCCTTCAGCTAGCATGGGGGGAAGGCAGTCTATGTCTCCCTGCTTCCTTCCACCACTACCCTTTGCTCATTTAAATGTTCACCTATGTAACATTTAAACCACTCACTGAAGACTTTTGTTCCCCTAACAGATGGATGCAGACCATCTCCCTTGCATAGGTCTTTATCCCTCCAGGCGGGACCCCAGTCCCCAATGTAGCTGAATCCATCCCCTCTGCACCACTCCTGCAACCATTAATTGAAGCTCCTGATATGGATTACCCTATCCACCCCCCGTCGAAGACAGGTAGTACCTCAGAAAAGGTCAATGAGTGTGCTAACTGCCGGAGACTGCTACCTGCACTATCCTTACCTTGTCCCTGACCAGGTCATTATTCTTTAGGTGGACAATGAAATCCAGCTCTCCCTCCTTGATTCTGACCTGATTTAACTTTTCAGTCATACATTGTTGTTTAGACATACCATTGGGCTGTTGGAGTGCTTTAAATGTTTTGCAACAGGCTTAGTGTGGAGGGTTCGTCTACACAATCAACCTCAAAACAATTTATTAGTACTTGTATTGATAATTTTAGAAAAAAGTATACAAGATTAAATCATGCATCCAAGAAAAGATACAAATACTTCTGTTGCTATTACTTGCTGGAAACATCCAACCAAATCCGGGCCCCATATAGTCAGGCAGCTTAGCGATAGATGTGATGAAGATCGTTACGCGCCAGACAAAAGTGCCAAATTTGGTACAGACATAGACCTAGTTATACAGAGTTAGAAAATCCTAAGTTCCAAAAAAAATGGAAGAACAGGAAGCCATTATGATGTCATCATTTACAAAATGGCTGCCTAAATTCACTATGGGACAGATCACTTGATCTGAAGTATGGAATTCTGCATTGTTTTTGTGCGAATTGTTAACGGGTTGTTGGCAGACAGCCTGCTGTTGATCAAAAGAAGATAGAAACTAGATTTATATCTGAAAAAAATATTTATTGGCCTAATTTACAACAAACAGGGGTCTACTTTTGATGCTTGCAACGGCAAAGTTCTGTACATAAAAGATTGGCTTTTGCACAGTTACAATTTGCACAGCCACACTCAGATTTGCAGCCATATTTGATCAGTTCACTGCAGGCTTGTGCTGTCTCAGACAGAGTCATCCAAATAGGCTGCCAATGCATGTCCTGCATCGGCCAACCCTGAATCTTCTGGCGAAGGAACCACACACTGAGCTTGCTGACAGGTTGTCCAGATGCTACCCTAATAGGCAATTTTTTTACATGCTGAAGCAGTGCATTCTAAGGAGAAAATACATTATTTAATTCTGGGAAATAACAATGGTAAGAAACATGTTATAATATTTAAATAGTTAACTAGTCTAAGAAACATAGTCTAATATTTTAACAGTAATACAATATTTGCTACAATAATGGATTGTTTAGTTAAATCACACGTTACCTGTGTGGGTGGTATATTCTCCAGACTGCAAGTTTTCTGTGCAAACTGTCACACTTGGGCAGCTGGTTCTGATCCCTGTATCATTTTTTGTAAATATAAAAAAAAAAGTGTGATGGACTGTGTCAAGAGAAAATGCTGTCTTGCTGGAACTGACACATCAAACCCCCCAGGGATAAGTTCAAAGGACAGGAGGTAGCTTAGACTGCAGATATCTGAGGTGCAATTATCTTGTTAGTTTGCTTTGAAGGTAGGAATTAAGATATCCATTTTATAATGCCCTCAGGGAGATCCTTTGATGTGCACTAGGTGTCATGAGAAAAGGGACACAGGCCAGTGTTATGGGTATCCTCACAGAAAGCCAGCTCATTTCATCAAAGAGACCTTTGATGTCTGGGGATACCAGATCCTAGACTAAATTAAGGAGTCCAATATACATTTGCTTTGAATATACAGTGACTTACATCAAAGAGGCTTTGATATTTTGTGAAGCAAATCAGACTGGTTTCGGGGAAATCACATGAAGAGAGGAGATTCATCAATGTCAGATATTGTGTTAAAATATCTTATTAGGACTTCCTGAGTTATAAAATATAAATTTTAATACTCCGAGGTGGAGTTAGGTGACCTCAGAGAGAAGGATGGCTCAAGACTGCTGTTAAAACTACTGAGCAGACCTTATACAAGAACATTCATTTTCCATTTGCTGACTGAGAGAAGAGAGACCACATAGCACTGAAAGATTAAGAAGTAAGGACCTTAGACAAGACTACAAGACTAGTCTGAGTGTATGTATTGTAGGAATTTGCACTTTTAAACCTGTTTTGTTTTAAGGCTGTATGTGTTGGGATACCCTGTTCTGTATTTTACTGTTTTTCCTATTTTAAAGTAAAAGTATATATTTTAAAAACAGAAACTGCCTGGTGTGCCTTGAAACTTCTTTTTTTTTATATAAGTGAAGCTTGGAGGTTATAGTTGACACTGTACATGTGCTCATTGTGATACCAGACTGGGAAACAGATAAGAGTTCTCTAAGGTCTTGCATAGAGTTCTAAGGGTTCATTTTGTAATACATGATTAGGTGCCCGTAGGCAAAGATATCTGACCCCCTGAAGACAGAATTATCCGAGCCTGATAATTGGGTACACCAACAAGAGGTTATCAGTTTGAATCCCTCCAGAACTTGGGACTAAGGTGACTCAAACCCACAAAACAGACAAGAGGGTTACCTTGTTCTGTTAAACTGCTCACAATTCTATGCTCAGAGGTTGGCACTTTGGGAGTAGAGGGCTGACTGGCTGAGTGGGTTTGTGACACAAACAACTCCCTCCTTCCCTGATTCACAGAGGTTAAGATGCTAGTCTTATCATACATAATCACATTGAGGCGCTCAAGATGACGAAATTGTGGCTTGGAAAAGTTGACTGGTTCACAGGGGTTCTTATGCATGAAGACGAATGCCTCTGTTGCCTGAGGATAGCATTTCCATGCCTCACATGTAGTCCTTTTGCCCTTTCTGAAGAAAAAGGATGTGCTGTCTTATCCAGTGAAGGCCTGGAATATTGGCAGTGCAAGTGACATCTCCTTGCCATGTATGTTGCACGTTATTGATATTCTGGTGGCAGAAGTCTTTACCTACACCAAAGGCCACCCACAGATCAATCCCACAAAAACATCACAAAAGGTCAAAGAACTGGCCAATCAGAATGACTACAATGTCTGTATCTACAGGACGGACCATGATCCTCTTTGCACCACTCTCAAGTGAATGCAAGAAGTGTGCTGCAATTCTGGTATCTGCTTCTTCATGTGAACAATTTCTCATAGGCGAATCACTGCCTCTTGTAATAACAGATTTACCTGCGGTGATGTAGATCTCCTTATCCTGGGGACATCCTTCCATGGCCACTTGCTTTGACAGGAGTGTGAAGAACTTTCCTTCTTTTGAGAATTACGAAGAAAGTCTTTCCACTTTGTTGGGATCTTGGTTTGAGGACTCACTTTGATGCGAAAAATACTTCCCCTCTTTTCCCTAGTGCAATCCATGATGCTGCTTGCGAAGTATCTGTCCCACACGACACCTACTCTATCAGCCTTCTGTAATTCATTCCAAAGAAATGGTATGAATACCTTGTTGGCATAATCTGCAGATGTAGAATAAGCTGTGGGCAGAGTGTGGACGAGGGCTGTGCCATTGAATATTTATCAATCAAAGTGTAGTGGAGTTTCTGGTTGGCCACTAGAGTCCAGGCATTTCAATAAATCTGACTTTGTTCCCTAACAAAGTTTCCCAAAGTCAGAAAGTGATGGCGGGTAAGGCTAATTTTCATGGGAGAAGAAACGTTCAGGATCCCCGTCACGCTTAAGGATAGCAATATACAGATGCTCAAAGAGGGTAACATTACAGATGGCAGTCAGCTGTGACACTTTAATTTTTACCTTTGGCTTAGGTAACTTCAACAATGGCAGTGAGTTTTTCTCAATGGCCCTATGAATAACACTTAATTGTACAAAAGGTCCATCTGATACGCCTAGGGACTCCTTATCAGTGGTGCATCTGAACATCTGCAGTTTAATACCCAAGCTAAATGGTTTTCAAGTTTGGGTTCAAACTAATAATGTTGATGTAATTACTTTGTCTGAAACACGACTTACTCATAAAATATCAGACCATGAAATTTCATTGGACAACTACAATCTTTTTTTGAAGGGATAGACAACGGAAAGGGGGGGCTGATTTCCACTCACTCCAGTTTTTCAGTTGCTGTTGAAAGTGTGGAGAATTTATCCCCTTCATGTGAATTTATTGCTATTAAAATTAATCTGGGGAATGTGAAACATTTGTATGTAGCAAGCTTTTATATATCAACAGGGTGTTCACAAGAAGGTCTTTCTTCTAGGTCATAAACAGTCTTTGTCAATAACTAAAGATTCGATATTGTTAATAGATTCTAATTTAAATTGGTTAGATCAGGCTAATTTTAAACCTAAAGATGCACTGTAATGTAATAATGTTCCTCGGGTACTTGCACAAGCTATGCATCAGAATTACAAAACTGTGCCTGCCCATCAGTGCAGAGATTGCACTACCACTCACAGCGCTGATGACCTGGGTTCGGGAATGAGCCCAGATCACTGGGAGCCAGCTGGAGGAGAGGGGAGGAGGACCGAGTATCTCAGCCTGCTCTCTTCATCTGGGGTGGGAGGGTCATTGGCCTCACGGCAATACTGCCATATGGGTGACCACAGGTGGCAGTGCAGTCAAGGGCGCTAGAGAGAGGGATGGACGTGGGCCAGAGGTTTGGCATGGAATCATGCACATTGTTTACACATGCCTTGGACCTCCAAAGTGCACCTACACCCATAAGGGCTGGGGAGGAAACCACGGAAATGGCCCCATTGCTTGGAGGATGACAGACCTCGGTGAACCAAAAAGGGACTGGTCCTGAACATCATGGCTAGCCACCTGATGAAGACTATGCAGACTGAAAGGGGCACGCCCCCTCTAACCCACCCAGGAGGCATGCCTGAGGCAGCACTGAGGTAGGCAGACAGTGGATAGACAGGGTCCAGCAGAGCAAGGCAGCTAGGGGTTCCCGAGAGAGTCAGGGCATTGGAGCAATTGAGTGTGAGGAGGTATAAACAACAAATTAAAAAAAATTAGAAAACAAGGTCTAAATCTCTTATTGATCGGATCTTAACAACTTGCTCAGATAGAATTCTTCAGCCATCAATACTACCTGATCATGTGAGTGACCACAGTTCAGTTATGTGTTACTGGGGAACACAAAGACACAAAATACCTCCAGTACATCTTATGTCCGGCTCCATACATAACTTTTCTCTTGATGAATTTTGAGAAACTATTGCTGCTATTGAAAAGTCATATCTAACTTGTTCCAGACATTGATTGCATGCTGGATTATATTATGACTGAATTTATTTCAGTATGTGACAAATGTGCTCCATTCAAGAACATTTGTGTGAAAAGCCGTAATCAGGAATGGATTGTGGATGATGTAATTGGTTTAATGCAGAAGTGAGACAGAACAGGGTAAAGATATAAAAAGTTTCATAATGAAATGGAGGTGGTGGCTTTCTGAAGACTGAGAAACTAATGTAAAAAAATTAACAAGGAACATAAAATCTGTGTTTTTTTTTTTTAATAAACAATTTTCTTGTAATAACAGGACAGAACAGAATTGTACAATATTAAATAAACTTTTGGGAAAACTTCACTCTATGAACATTCCCCTGTTATCCACAGATTCAGGTGACCTGGTGTCACCCTTTGAAATTGCTAATGTTTGAATATCTATTTTACTGAAACTATTAAATTTGCCCCAAATGTTTAGATAGGGGTGAGGGATTCTGTTTCCTTGTGTGAATCAATTCGCTTACCAAACATATTTGTACTTAGAGAGATTTCTCTCTCAGAAACCTTTAATTATCTATAAAAAATGAATACCAGGTCCTAAATTGGCCCCGATTAAATTGATCTAAAATTGCTTTCCTAAGTAATAGAGTTAATGGCTTACCCTTTTTGTCAGTTGTTTAATTTTTCGCTTAGTTCTGATACAGTTCCCACACTTCGGAAGCAGGCGACAGTGATGGAGATCATACAAAGGCGAAGAATTATCGTCCTATGTCCCTGCTATGCCCCTGCTATGTCCCTGCTATGTCCCTGCTTGCCCCTGCTATGTCCCTGCTATGCCCCTGCTATGTCCCTGCTATGCCCCTGCTATGTCCCTGCTATGTCCCTGCTTGCCCCTGCTATGTCCCTTCTTGCCCTGCCTATGTCCCTGCTATGTCCCTGCTATGCCCCTGCTATGTCCCTGCTATGTCCCTGCTATGCCCCTGCTATGCCCCTGCTATGTCCCTGCTTGCCCCTGCTATGTCCCTGCTATGCCCCTGCTATGTCCCTGCTTGCCCCTGCTATGTCCCTGCTATGCCCTGCTATGTCCTGCTATGCCCTGCTATGTCCCTTTATGCCCCTGCTATGTCCCTGCTTGCCCTGCTATGTCCCTGCTATGCCCTGCTATGTCCCTGCTATGTCCCTGCTTGCCCCTCCTATGTCCCTGCTATGTCCCTGCTATGCCCCTGCTATGCCCCTGCTTGCCCCTGCTATGTCCCTGCTATGCCCCTGCTATGCCCCTGCTATGCCCCTGCTATGTCCCTGCTTGCCCCTGCTATGTCCCTGCTATGTCCCTGCTATGTCCCTGCTTGCCCCTGCTATGTCCTGCTTTATGTTTCCTGCTTGCCCTGCTATGTCCCTGCTATGCCCTGCTATGTCCTGCTATGTCCTGCTTGCCCTGCTATGTCCCTGCTATGTCCTGCTTGCCCTGCTATGTGGCTGCTATGCCCTGCTATGCCCTGCTATGTCCCTGCTTGCCCTGCCTGTCCTGCTATGCCCCTGCTATGTCCTGCTATGTCCTGCTTGCCCCTGCTATGTCCCTGCTATGTCCCTGCTGTACCCTGCTATGTCCCTGCTATGTCCTGCTTGCCTCTGCTGTGTCCCTGCTATGTCCCTGCTATGTCCCTGCTTGCCCCTGCTATGTCCCTGCTATGTCCCTGCTTGCCCCTGCTATGTCCCTGCTTGCCCCACTGTTCAATGTCCTTGAAAAGGTTGCTCATGATCAGTGTCAATAATTTTTCAAGGACACTAACGTGTTGTCCAGATGCCAACATGCTTTTTGTTGTATCCAAGCACTTCCTTGGACAATGCGAAGTTTGCAGGGGCTTTATTTTAGATCTTTCTCTTTTTTGCTATAATGGCTCTTTATCCTCCCAGTCCTGGGGTGGCTGATCAGCCCTGTCCCCATTCCCCTGAGACTGCCACCACCTCCTCCGGGACCTCCCTCAGTCAAACAGTTCTCACATGAATATCCCCTTGTGGTGGGGCTGGAGGGAGGAGGACTGTCCTCCCCCCAATTTACATATCCATAGTGGCCAAGGCAGATTGGGCAAGGCTTCATTAAGCCCCTAACTTCTTTTACACTTTTCTCTCCACCCCTGCCGTAGGATATCCAGCATGTCCGTGGAGGCGCTCACTTGGAATCTTCCTCGGCTCCCTCCCTTGATGCCATCCACGCTGCACTACCACCAGGACTCCACCCAGTGGCAGTCGTAGGCCAGACTGAAATGCCTCCCCTCTCTGGTAGAAGAAAGCAGTCTGTCAGACACTCAATCCTCTTCCATTCTGGCTGGCTCCCAGCAACCCAAACTTGTTCCTAACCTCAGGTTGCCAGCTTGGGAAAAGGTAACGTGCACATGCTGTGCCTCACCAGCCCTCTTCACCACCGGGCGGCTTCTTATTTTTAGATCTTTCGAAGGCCTTTGATTTGGTACACCATGGTCACCTGCTGTCTAAGCTTGGAAAGGCAGGTCTCTTACCACTTCCACTTTCTTGGTTTCAGAATTACTTATTAACAGATCTCATCAAGTTTCAATATATAGTGCTTATTCCCCTCAGGTTCCTGTACAAATTGGTGTACGTCAAGGAGCAATTGTAGGCCCTGTTTTATTTATTTTGTTTTTAATGCTTTGTCTTTACATTTACTAAATTCTACAGTAATTCAATGTTTTAGCAGATTATATAGTACATATTGGTAAGGACAACACTTGGACTGATGAAAATACCTGGCCCTATGGATCCATCTCATGTTGTGAGCAAACACTTTAATTTCTCTCTGCCTAATTAAGTTGCAACTGCATGCTAGCTACCTATTTTCCGGCTTAGGTCCTCTACCTCCCTTCCTTATGCTCTCCAGTACCCACCATGCCCCAGCTCCCCACCCTCACTATTTCCTTCTGTTTTATTCTGCCACTGCATTGAGCACCTACCTTGTATTATTTGTGTCATATGATGTACTGTCACTGTTGTATATAAATCTGTTATGTACTGGTATTAACCAGGCCCATCCTGTAAATGAGTTCTGTATTTATTTGATGCCTTAATGATATAGTGTCACTGTTGTATGTAACTCTATTTTGACCGGCCTTAACCAGGTCCATCTTGTAAATGAGCTTTGCTCAACGATATTCGCCTGGATAAATAAAGATTTTGACTTGATTGATTGATTAATTGAAATACAACAGTGCAGCCTGATTTTACGTTGCTCCAAAATTGGCTATTAGAGAATGTGTTATTATTAAATGTCTCCAAAACTAAATGCATGACATTCAGTTCATGGCCAATGATTCTCTCTCTTCCACCTGCTGGTTCAATTTTGGATAAGGGAGGGGCTGAGATAGAAAGTATAAAACATTTCTGTTATCTGGGTTTTACCCTAGATCAGAATTTATTGTTTGACGTTCGTATTGACCTCTTGATGAAATCAATTCACATACGTTTGGGACAGCAATATCACCTTAAAAATGGTTTAACTATAAGATCTAAGAAAATTCTAGTCTGGTCCCTCCTTTTTGTCCTTCGTTGATTATGGTTTTCCAGGTTATTATGCTGCATCTGATACACAGTGGGGACCTTGCGAGTGTTATAGACAGCATGAGTATAGAAATACCTTATTTATCACACAAGGTCCCCTCTGTGTATTTCATTTATGCAGTAGGCTAGGACCTTAAGGGATTCATTCACATATCTGGACTGTGTAGTACAGTACGGTCTGCATACACGGTCCAGATATGTGAATGATGGTCATAATACATCCTAAACTGCTAAACATATGATAAACAGCTATTCTCTTGCTGTCTATACTCTCTACAATCCGTGTATCGACTATATTATATGTAGTCTGTAACATACATACATACAAATGTGTGTGTGTGTGTGTGTGTGTACATCTATACATACGTATATAGATATATATATATATATGTATAGATAGATTTAGATATAGATATAGATATAGATATAGATAGATAGATAGATATACAGTAAGAGAGATACTGTATGTATCATCTGGTTCAAGGTCCGTTGGCATTCATCTGTATCCCTCTCCTCCGGATCGTGCCTGAAAATAGGCAAGATCTGTCTAGTGCACTTACCTGGTCAACAAAAACTAAATAAATAAATACAATAAAATAAGTATGATGTGTTTTTTTTTCCATGATATTGTATCCTCATTCATACAGGTCCCTTTGGAAATGGAATGAACAGAATAGAGGAGATATTGCAAAACTCATTTTTCATGGCAACCCGGTTCCCCTGACACACTATCACACCATCAAGCCATGACATGCATGTGAACCCACTGTGAGATAAAGCTCTCCAGCCCATCACAATGTGTCCCCTGTGTGACAGAACACTGCACCATACCTTCCCAGGCTCAGAGCAGTGGTGTGTTCCCCCAATCCCTGTGCTGCCCAGCCAGCTCCCAGAGCTAATCTCTGAACCCGAGTTGCCGGCACAGGAACACAACATGCAACCCTCTGGCCCAAGAGCTGGCCCTGCACACAACATTTCTCTATAACTTTTAGGTGATTCTATCAACCAGTGACAATATGTAATCAGTTACCCTGGCAAAAATGCGTACAGTGCAATTATTTATTTAACAGGTCTATTCTTTCAACAGGTCTACACATTATCATATTCCACTTTTCTGGGTATAATTACTTTATTTTTCTTAAATGACAGGTAAATTAATTTTACCAGTTATTCATTTCAGATGGCATCTCTACACCTTGAAGGCAAAAATAAGTATGTACAAAGTAAGGTATGGACTTAACAGGTCTCTGCTATTGTCAGGGCCTTGTTTAAGTTGGCCCTAGTATTATAACGTAACACTGAAAATTGTATTAGGCTGTAATGCAGGTTGAGCAAATATCACCGTGCCTGATGTGCTGTGCCACTGCCTCTGGCAGTGGAAGCTGTGGTAGATAAGTGACTGTTCATTTATGTGGCAGACTGCAGCCATTTCGTTAGCTAATGTATGATGTTACAGCACTGATTTTGGATATAAAAAGAGGGAAAGGGAACCAAGTTCTATGGATAATTGGAAATATTAATAAAGAATCACAAAGAAGAGTGAATTCTGCGGCACTGCAGAAGTTCTGCGGTAGGTTGCAAGCTCTGTGCAAAATTCTGCAGCCGCAGAAATCTAGGGGCCTTGGGTATACTGCAAGGACTGCTACAGGGAAAGGAGGGGGTGGGACTTAGAACCACAGCATGATTAAACTTTACACCAAAACCCTCTTAGCCAGTCAGAATGCATAGTTAACTGTCCCATTATTCTGCGATAACCAGACAGTAGACTGAATAATGGGACAGTGGCTCTGCATTCTGACTTGTGCTGCATCCATACGTAATCAGAGAGCAAGCCCAGTCTGCCCTCTCATGTCAATATGCAGCAGCCAGTCAGAGATTCACTTCATCCGCGATCCTGAATGGTGATGAGCTTCCATAAAATGTTGAACCTGTATGTCTGTTTAGTTAATGAATTAGTTAAATTATTAATTTAAAAAGCTACTTCATTAGTTTCAGAATTTAAATTTTTTAATGCTTAACTGTATATTGTTATAGATTTTTAAAAATCCTTTACATGCTTTGCTTTTAAAATTGTTTATTAAAACTTATGAAAAAAAACATAGATGTCCAACAACGCTATAGCACGCCTGTGAGAAACAGTTCCTGGTTTCTCACAGAGGCACTGTAGCACCACAAACACAGATTTCAGCAGCTTTTTTACATTTCTTTTTCCTTTTTCAGTATAATAGGTATAACACCAATAGTGTAATGGGGTTTCCTCTGTAATAACTAGACCACAGTGGTTAATAAACACCTCGGATGTCACCCTTGGTGTTTATTTCCCCTGCTCCTGTGATTACTTCCTAAACCCAGGACACTCCGGTGTTATCGCTATCAAACTGTTTCGGTTTCCTATATCATTGTGCTCCCATTTAAAGGGGCACTGTCAGCTTTTCCCCTCTGATAGAATTAATTTTAAAGTACTGGATCTCTAGGCACATACCTGGGAAAACGATGATGCAGAATGCCCCTGGATAGATGAAAATGAAATCCCTGTACCTGTTTTTTATAAATTAATACTTTTTACATTACACACGGGCCGCATTTAAATGCTCTGCACCGGAAGCAGATTCAAGGCGAGAGTGCGCCGAGAACACGCGTTTACTGTGAGCGCTGTCCCCGAGGAGCACATTTTAATATCATTATTCCATAATGGCATGTGTAACTGCTTATTTTGTGCCTGCAGCGCCACTCCTTCAATGCTAGATGACTGCGCTCTTTGTATAGCAGCCTGTGGCAATGCTTGGTGGGGTTGGAGGAGGGGGCCAGACACCCATCGAGTAGCACTCCTACAATGCCTGCTAAGCAAGCTTTCTGTACAGCTACCCATGGCAGTATTCAGTGTTCATGGGGTGGTGGGCTCTTTGTACAGCCACTCACAGTGGCACTTGGTGATGTTGGGGAAGGGTCAGCCATCTGAGGAGCTGCACTCCTACAATGCCCAGAGGAGTGGGCTCACTGTACAGCCACCTGCAGCAGCACTCCGTGTTGGTGGAGGGGTTCAGCTGCTCTCTGTACCACCCTTGGCTGTGATAAGTGTTCTCAGTGTGGGGGGTGTCAGCTGCACACAGAGCAGCACAGCGAGCTGTCTGTACAGCTGCCTGTGGTGGCACTTGATGTTGGCAGGAGGGATCAGCTACCTACTGAGGGGCTCTCCTACAATTCCTGCAAAATGAGGTCTTTGTACTGCTGCCCACATCAGCATTTGCTGCTGTTTGGGGGCTTCAGCTGCACATAGAGTGGTGCTCCCACAAAGCCTGCAGAGCAGGCTCTTTATACAGTTACCTGTCATGATGGTTGGTGCTGTTGGGGGCAGTCAGGCACCCACTGTGGTACTTCTTCAATGCCCACTGAGCAGGTTTTTTGTATAGCTGCCCATCATGGTGCTTGGTGCTGTTGGGGGGGGGGAGATGTATCTGCCATTAGAGTGGTGCTTCTACAATACTGTCTGAGCAAGTTGTTTGTACAGCCACCTCCCATGGCACTTGGTGCTGTTGGGGGGGGGTCAGTCAACCACTACAGCGCTCCTTAAATACCCACCGAGTGGGAGCTTTGTGCAGATACCTGCTAGTGCTGTTAAGAGAGGGACTACCCACTTGCAATGTCCACTGAGCAAGCTCTTTGTGCAGCCGCCTGTGGCGGTGCTTAGTGCTGTTTGGGGGGGGTTAGCCACTCTTACAGCAATGCTCCTACAATTCCTGCAGAGTGGGCTCTCTGTACAGTCACCCATGATGGTGCTTAGTTTTGTTAGGGGGGTCACCACTTGCGGTGGTGCTCCTTTAATGCCTGATGAGTTGCTCATTGTCTGGGTTGCTCGTTGCTCAGAGTTCAGTTCTGGGTCCATTGTTATTTAATGCTTTAATTTCAGACATTGTGGTGGGAGTTAGGAGTAATATAAGCCTGTTTGCTGATGACTCAAACTAGGTGAGGAGGTGGACAGTGAGGAGGGAAGGAAGACAATCTAGGAAGACCTAGAAAGACTAGAACAGTGTTCAGTCAAATAGCAGCTGGGGTTTAACATTAGGAAGTGCAGTGTACTTCACTTGGGAGCTTGGAATCCAGAGTACACATACAAATTGGGAGGAGGGTACAGTTAGGCTCAGAGGAAGAAAAGGATCTTGGAAGTAGTGATCACTGGTAAAATGAATCACTCAGGACAATACAGGAAAGCAGTGGCTAAGGCAAACTGAATGCTGGGGTGCATTACTTAGGGATCACTTCGAGAAGGGAGGAGGTAATTCTGCTGCTGTACAAATCCTTGGTAAGGTCACACTTAAGAGTACTGTGTGACGTTCTGGCACCTTTACATAAAGAAGGACATTATGCTCCTGGAGAGGGTCCAGAGGAGGGCATCCAAGATGATCCTCAAAAAGGGGGATGAGCCCTATGTATAGAGACATAGGGAGCTAAACATGTACTCCTTGGAAGACAGAAGGGACAGAGGGGACATGATCAAGATGTTTAAAGACTTGAAAGGTATTAATAGAGTAAACACAGAGGGGGTGTTCAGACTTAAGGGAGAAGGGACCAAGAGGGTTCATAGTCTGAAAATGGTTGGTGGGAAGTATAGAAGAGACCTGAGAAAGCATTAATTCATGGAAAGGGTGGTGATGTCTTGGAATGCAGTACCTGAGGAGCTGGTATCAAGGGAATCAGTGGGAGGGAGAGATACATGGGCAGGGTACAGGTAGGGAGGGTACAGTCTATGAGAACTCCGAATGAAAATCAGGGGAGGCATGGAAGGGAGAGGGAAGGGAAGGGGAGGGGGGCAGCAGCTGTTATCAAGCTGTGAGTTGCATCTCGAGCAGGCATAATAGACCTCGTGGCTTAATCTGCTGCCATTTTCGTATGTTCGTATGTTCATTGTATAGCCACCTGCAATGACACTTAGTGCTGTTGGGGGAGGGGGTTTCAGCTGTACATGAAGCAGTGCTGTTACAAGGCACACCAAGTGGGCTCTCTGTGTAGCTGCCCATGACAGTGCTCGGTGTTGGTGGGGGGTATCTTTGTACAGCCACCAGCTGGAGCTGTTTTTTTGGGGGGGGATTACACTGCCCATGGAGTGACACTCCTACAGTGCCTGCCAAGTGTGCTCTTGTACAGCTGCTCATGGTGGCATTTGGTGCTATTTGAAGGAAGTTCAACCACCTGCAGAGCAGCACTCCTTCCTTGCCTGCGCATGTTCTTTGTACAACTCCCTGAGGTGGCACTTGGTGTTGGTGGGGGGGGTTCAGCGCTCCTTCATTGCCTGAGCATGTTCTTTGTACAGCCCCCCTGAAGTGGCACTTGGTGTTGGTGGGGGGTTCAGCCACCTGCCAAGCAGCAAACCTACAATTCCCTCCAAGCAGGCCATTTCTACAGCTATTCATGACAGAGCTTGGTGCTATTGGCAGAGGTTCAGCGACCCGTGAAGCAGCGCTCCTACAATGCCCAGTGAGTGGGCTCTTTGTACAGCCACCTGCGGCAGTTCTTGCTGCTGTTGGGGGGGAGAGTTTGGCTGCCTGTAGAGTGGTGTGTCTGCAATGCCTGCCAGATGGGCTCTTTGTACAGTCACCTACGGCTGTGCTTAGTTGTTTTGTGGGGGCTCAGCCACCTGCAGTGGTGTTCTTTCAGTGCTCACTCAGAGGCTGTTTGTACAGCTCCACCTGTGATGGCTCTTAGTACTGTTGGAGGTTCAGTCACCCACAGAGCAGCACTCCTACAATGCCTGCCAACCAGGCTCTCTGTACAGTCACCTGCGGTGGCACGTAGTGTTGTTGGGGGGAGTTTAGCCACCCACAGTGATGCTCCTTCAATGACAGCCGAGTGGGCTCTTTGTACAGTTACTTGTAGAGGTTCTGAATGCTGTTGGTAGGGGTTGAGCCACCCATGGAGTGGCTGTCAATGTTGGTGGAGAGGGGGGGTTCAGCAGCCTGCCAATGGTACCCCTGCAATGCCTGCCAAGTGTGTTCTTTGTACATCTGCCCATGACAGCACTTCATGCTGGTGGTGGTGGCTGTGCAGCCATCCACAGAGCAGCACTCCTTCAATGCCCACTGCGCAGGCTTTTTGAATAGCCATGCGTGGTGGCACTTGGTGCTGTTAGATGAGTTCAGCCACACACAGCGTGGCTTTCCTGCAAAGCCTGCCAAGTGGGTTCTCTGTACAGACACCCACGGCAGAGTTCAGTGTTAAAGAAGGGGTTTAGCTGCCTGCAGAGTGGCACCCCTACAATGCATGTAGAGTAGGCTCTTTGTACAGCCATCCACGGCAGTGATTGGTGCTGTTGGGGGGGGTTCAGCTACCCAAAGAGCAGTTCTCATGTAGTGTCTGCTGAATGGGCTTTTGGTACAGCTGCCTGCTTTGGCACTTGGTGCTGTTGGGGGGGGTTCAGCTGACCTTGGCATGGCACTCCTACAGTGCCTGCTGAGCGAAGCAGCCATCTGCCATGGTGCTTGGTGTTGTTGGAGGGATCAGCCACTCACTGTGGCACTCCTTCAATGCATACCAAATGGGTGGCTTGTTCAACCACCTGCCACAATGCTTGGTGCCATTGGGGGGGGGGTCAGCCACCTGCAGAGGCGTTCTTTTATTGCCTGCTGCACTGATCTTTGTACAGCTACCCATGGCAGTTCTTGGTGCTGTTGGGGGGGATTCAGCTGCCACTGGAGGGGCACCCCTGTAATGCTTGCTGAGAGAGCTCTCTACACAACCACCCATGGTGCTGCTTAGTGTTGGTGGGGGGATTCAGCTGCCTGCCAACTAGCGGTCCTACAATGTCTGCCAGGCAGACTCTTTGTACAGCCACCCGCAATGGTGCTTGGCATTGTTTGGGGGGGGTTCAGCCACCTGCAGAACAGCGCTGCTACAATGCCCACCAGTTCCATAGGCAGAATGTTCACCCCCTCGTACTCAACAGAAGGCCTTATAAGGAGCCACAGTCTCAGTTTTATCCACATCACGGTAAGCAGCAGAGATTGCCATAGCAAACTGAAAAGGATAGAAGGGGGTTGTTTATGGTCACCAAAGTAACACCAGGATTTAAAACTGTGAATAAGACTCCATTTATGTTGTTATGTGTGTAAGAACTAGGGGATCATGAGAAGAATAACATTTATTGACTTTATTTAAAGTTATGGGAGTTTTACTTCTTAGGGCCCTGTTGAGGGATTTTAGTGAGTAAAGGTGGCAGCCATGTATGTGATGCTAGTCAGAGATAAGTTACTTGTGTCATGATCTGTGTATGTGATTTTCTCAAATCCCACTGCCTGAACTTTGTCTAACCTGTACATTTCTGGAGTAATTAACATATGGGTCTTAGAATGTATTAAGCTAATCAAGAAGAAGGAAATATCAAACACATTTTATAAAATCTTTTTAGAACCCGCTCTGACAACCATAACACTACCACTGGCTCAGTCTCCTATCTTCTATTTTGTATCAGTATTTTAGCAGAAATTCAGTTTGGGTCTGATATGATGGGATCCTTTGTGTTCATCTTACTCCCTTCTCGTCAGTGGTTTGAAAGCGATTCAATCTAATCTGAACATCACAGAAAGGGGATGCTGTACAGTACCTCTAACTACGGCCTCTGTTTATGTGCTTGTCTGTTTCAGAACCTGGACAGCTGGAGCTTTGATGTGTTCACACTGAATACTGTGAGCGAGAATCACGCCTTGAAGTCTGTCATGTTCGAACTCTTAGCAAGATACAATCTGAACAGTCGCTTTAAGGTCAGGGAGATCTTTGTTTTCCATTGCCATCACTGTATCTGTTTATTTATTGCACAAAAGGGCAGGGGAGCGAAGAAGTGTATGCCATGAATTTCAGGGAGACGAATGTGCTTTCACTTATTCTAGTTAGCAAGCCATTAAAGTCAGTGTGGGATGACAGAACTATGCAACCTGTTGTTTATGAAATATTTTTCAGTGACAGGACTAGCATTACTTTCAGTAGCGTATGGTGTGTAGTACAGTATCAGGAAGTTATCAGCTAGTTCTGGTAAGTGTCATAGGGAGAATCTAAAAAGCTAAGCCTAACCAAAACTTATCAGCAACTATCTGTTTGCTCATATGTAGTGTAATGGGAAGCACTACTGAAGGAGAGATTGGTGGAACATCTGGTTGTCAATGGACTACAGGACCCAAGGCAGCATGGTTTCACCAGGGGGAGGTCATGTCAGACCAACCTCATTGAATTTTTTGACTGGGTGACTAGGGAGGTGGATCAGGGGAGGGCAGTGGACATGGCCTATCTGGACTTCAGCAAGGCCTTTGACACTGTGCCACATAGAAGACTATTACACAAACTGGGGAATATGGGTGTGGGCAGGACAGTAGTGTGGTGGGTAGGTAATTGGCTGGGTGGCAGGACACAGAGGGTGGTGGTAAATGGCTGTCACTCCACAGAGGGAAGAGTGACCAGTGGGGTACCACAGGGATCAGTGCTGGGACCGGTCCTATTCAACATCTTCATCAGTGACATTGCGCAGGACCTAGAAGGCAGAATTTCACTGTTCGCTGATGACACAAAGCTCTGTAACAGAGTAGACACACCAGAGGGTGTAGACAGAATGAGAAGGGACCTGCAGAAACTTGAAGAATGGTCAGGGGTTTTGCAGTTGAAATTCAATGCAAAGAAGTGCAAGATAATGCATATGGGGCACAAAAACCCTGGCACAATATATCAGTTGGGGGGTGAGGATATAGCATGCACCAAGCAGGAAAGGGATCTTGGGGTTATCATCTCTGATGACCTCAAGGTAGGGAAACAGTGTGACAAGGCAGCAGGTAAAAGCAAATAGGATGCTGGGATGTATAGAGCGAGGGCATCACCAGCAGGAAAAGGGAGTCATAATTCCACTATACAAGACACTAGTGAGGGGCCCACCTGGAGTACAGTGTAATGCGGTTCTGGAGACCATACCTACATAAGGACATAGACAGGGGTAGAGAAGGTTCAGAGGAGGGCAACAAAGATGGTTCATGGATTGCATCACAAGTCCTATGAAGACAGGTTGAAGGAACTGAACATGTACTCCCTGGAGGAGAGGAGGGAGAGGGGATATGATAGAGACATACAAGTATCTTACAGGAGGAACAGGGTGCAGGAAAACACTATTTTAAGTGAAAAGATGTTCCAGGACTAGAGGGCATGGGATGAAGTTGGAGGGAGGACGATTCAGAGGAAACATAAGAAAGAATTTCTTCACAGAGCGGGTGGTGGACAAGTGGAAAACCCTGCCAGAGGAAGTGGTGGGGGCTGAAACAATCACGGGATTTAAGAATGCATGGGATAGACATAAAGGAATTCTGGCGGTCAGGGGTAGGGGGCAACAGACTTCTAGGAAAACAAACTGAACTTACAAGCTCAAATGGGTAGACTGGGTGGGCCATAGGCCCTTATCTGCCGACACTGTCTATGTATCTATGTATCTATGTTTTACCATATACTTTTGCAATATAAATATTGTAAAGTTGTTATTATCTCTGTTAAAGTTCACCATATGATTGTCTACTCAGTTCCTGGTCTGCTCATCAGTATCAAGTTCATGAATTTGTTGAACTTAAAGGGGAATAGACAGCACTAAAAGCCCCATGCCCAAGTGCTGGACTGGTTCCAATTTTTCACTTTGTGTGCAAAACCATCTTTTTATTTACAGTTTACTGCAGTATAATGTATAGCAGAACAGTGTTATTCATAGAAATCCATACCAGCTAAAACGTTGTTATGCTGCAGGAGGTTTTTGTTATGCTGCACCAGGTACGTAGCTACTGCAGCACAACTTAAAATCTTTCACGAAATGCTGTAAGCGCAAGCCGCATACTCTTTAAGCACCTGTCATAACTCTACACAGTTAAGCGAGTGACAATTTTGAAAACGCAGGCACCAGATCAAAGCAATGTCGGCCACTATTCTTTCCCGGGAGCTATCCGATCATAAGAAATTTATACAAGAGCAAGAAAACCAGCGCAAAATAAAAAAAACACAAAGTGACATAAGGCTATTTAAAAGTTTCCTAGCTGAGGCCGTCGAGATACGTAAAATAGCTGACATACCTGTAATAGAGCTTGACAAGCTCGTAGCAGACTTCATCTTCAGGGTAGAAAGAAGCAATGGCAGCCAGTATGAGCAGCGCACCATACGCGGCACAATCAGAAGCGTAGACAGAAACCTAATTAATGAAAATTACAGTCACTCTACCTTCCATGGCAACATCAGCAATTTCAAAGAAACTTGAGCAACCTTATCTGCCAAGCAGAAATATCTTAAGAAAATGGGGAAGGGGAACAAGCCAAACAGGGCTGAAGCACTGACCCCTTCAGACATCAAGCAGTTATATGAGAGTGGCACCCTGGGGTGGCAAAATGGCACAGCTCTCCTCAACACTGTATTTTTTAATAATGGTCTATATTTCACTCTTTGTTCCGCCGAACAGTACGTACTGCATTGGGGTGACTTGCAGTCAATGGCAGACTCTGATGTAGAGTTCACCCTTTGTACCACCGAACAGTACGTACTGCACTGGGGTGACTTGCAGTCAATGGCAGACTCTGATGTAGATTTCACCCTTTGTACCACCGAACAGTACGTACTGCATTGGGTGACTTGCAGTTAGTGGCAGACTCTGATGTAGAGTTCACCCTTTGTACCACCGAACAGTACGTACTGCACTGGGGTGACTTGCAGTCAATGGCAGACTCTGATGTAGAGTTCACCCTTTGTACCACCGAACAGTACGTACTGCATTGGGTGACTTGCAGTTAGTGGCAGACTCTGATGGGCATCAGTACTCAGAGTATTCTGAAAGGCAAACCAAGACAAGGAGTTGCGAGAACCCCAGGGACATCTGTGCAATTAGGCCGAGAATGTACGAGAGTAAGGCCACCCCACAACAACGCCCCGTTGCCAGCTACATTGACTATAAAAACCAAAGACCACCACAAATGTTGCAGGACGATGCGCCCTTCTAGCTAGCCCCAAATTTAAATTTGAAACCAGGACTTTCAAAGTGGTTCCGTGCTATGGCAGGGGAGAGAACAAGATCACAGCAATGATGCAGCAAATGAAACTCCAGGCAGGACTAATAATAATAATAATAATACATTTAAAACATTAACAATAACAATAACATTTATTTATAGGCCGACTTATCTAACCAGGGTGCCTAACAGTTTAAAAGCAGAACAAACATCAATAAAATTAACATTAAAATAGCAGTATACCAAAAAGAAAAAAGAAAAATCATCACTGAATGCTTACAATCAGCCAAGCTCATCACAAATCACTCTACCCGAAAAATGGCAATCCAGACATTGCTTGACAATAACATCCCATCTAATGAGGTACAGCAGGTGTCTGGACATAAATCACTGCAGTCAATCAGTAACTATAGTGTCCTGTCTGCAGACAAGCAGAAATGCAACAACTAAATATTTATTCACAGTAACCAACAATCAGAACAGCCGTCTACATCTGCATCCCCAGGCTACAATGAAACACAGCCTCAGAAGAGAGTAAAAATCAGCACCGCCAACCCACTCCCCCACCTGTCCAGCTTCAAGTTGTTTGGTGATAACTGCATCTTCCAGCAAAGTGCTGTGAATGTGAAAATAATAAATTACCTCGCAGGCGGGCAGCATAGTAACCGCAATGTGGACTCCGATGATCGGTGAGGTGAGTAAACAACTCCTGTGACCCCTAATATTGTAAAATAACTTCCTGTGAACCGCGACTCAAAATCACCCCTTTTTTTCTTTGCAGGTCATGCTTTCGATTCCGGAGGTCATTGTCAACACAACTACGTGACTTCATTTATTGACTCATTTGACAATTGACTCATACTTAAATTGCAAAGCTAAGTTGGCAAACTGAATTTTTATGTGCTATTCTTGTTTAAATGTTTTTTTCAATCTGCCACAATCGCTGTTTTCATCTGATGTAAGCCATATGAAATGTAAGTAAACTTTAATATAAACAGTTGCAGTCTCCACAGTTCTGTCTCATTATGTGGGGTACAGTAACAATTTCCTAATTTGTCATCACAGATAGGTGACCATGTGCTATAAAACATAATGTGAATTCCTCCATCTGTGACAAGTTTGAAAAGCTCTTCTCGAGGTCGTCATGGCAACTGAACCTCTCAAGCTTCGCTCTCGAGGTTCCTGACGTCACCATGATGACCTCTCGAAGAGTTTACAAACTTGTTACAGATGGAGAAATATACATCATCCTCTATATAGTAGATTTTATAAAATGCACCAGTGGTAATGTTCCCTGATAAATAAGGGATCTGTGATGGGGTGCTATCAGATAAACACATCATTTTTAAGAGTTCACAGTGAACTCAGGTAACCTCATGAGTGGCGGAGTGTAGTGGAGCCATGAGTGGTTTATCCAAGTTCACTGTGAATCTGACAGCCTCCTGCATTGCATGTTTGATTTATGCAATAGGGACCAGCTCTCAGTTGCAGTCCATTTTTAAAAAGCTGTTGTCTTTTTTTTTTTTTCGTTTTTATATTTGTTTCTTGGAGTTTTTTTTTTTAAAGAGTTACTACACCTTCAGGAACACCATTAGTATGGCTGAGATTCTAGGATGTTGCATTGTCCTGCTAATGTTGACTGTGATTGGTTGGGCAGCATGAACTGCCAAAAAATTAAAAGGAAAATGGCATACTCGCTTAACAAGAAAAACAGAAGCCAATGCCAGCCCGGTGGCGCTGAGGGTTGAGGCACTGGACGCCACAACTCATGCCGCATCAGTGACCCATGTTCAAGAATGAGCATGGCCCACCGTGGGTCGGCAGGGAGAAGATGGACTGAGCGTCTGATAAACTGCTCTCCATCTCTGGAGGGGGCAGGAGACCAGCAGCTGGTGCACACCTGACCCCTAGTGGAGGCTGGGTCTCGACGGCATGGAGCCACAAGAACTTGGGGCAGGAGCACAGCAGACGCTTGATGTGGGTGCGCACTGGAGCATGCATGACCCCCGTCACAGGGGTCATTGTATGCCATGCTCCCGCAAGGGGAGAAAAATGGAAATAGTGGTAGCCAGGTCGTGTGACTTGATGGCCGTCCGCCAGCGCATGCTGTCTCCACGAGCACCACCTGATCTGGATCTGTGCCTGGTGGGGGAAGTTGGGGGCTCCCTTGCCTCCCGACCATGGGGGGGTAAGCCATGGGGAGTACAAGGTGGTGGCCCGAGAGGAGTTTGGAGCAGGAGGACGGCAGCCGGAGTAGGAGGAGAGGAGTAGGAGCCAACCGGAGCCACAAGGAAAAAAAAAAGTAAGAAAAAAACCCAAAAGCAAGCTGTGTCCTTGTCCTTTTTTTTTTTTTAAATCAAAACTTTCCTGAGATTAGAAACATGGAGACCAGGTTTATTTGGAGCAGGCAAGCAGACCATTAGGTGCAGAGTGTGTGATGAGCGTGTGGCTTGATGTAGTGAGTGACTGCTGACATGCGGTCATGGAAAGAGCGAGCCAGGCTGTGGCTTGGAGTTGAGGATGCAAGGAAACAAATGGCATGGTTTTTTTTTTGCAGGTGTACAAAAATTATACTGTGGGCAATGTAGGCGCAGAAGCTGTCAAATGGCAGAGAAGCAGGAGGTCTGAGGTGGACAGGAGGGAAAGCATGAGGCTGACAGTGGAAAAGCAGAGACCAGAGAAAGTTTCCAGCTGGCCGGCTTGGGGGGGTTTGTCTGATGAAGAACTAACTAGGTACCTAAATCAAGTGTGACATACTGAGTAGGTGTATAAATCAGGTGTGATGCAGTACCTACATGTATAAAATAGAGAATAAAGTATGAGTGTGTAACGAGATTTTACACACACCCAAGTTGTGGGATGCTACATAAACCCTGAGGGTGAAGTTGGAGGGGTTTGTGAAAAGCATCCCACAACAAGGGTGTATGTAAAATCGAGTTTGACACACGTCCGATCCATATTTTATTTTATATAATTGCTAGGTTTCCCTTTTTCGCCTCAACAATTATATAAAATAAAAAGCTTCCGGTGCATCCGCCGTGTGGCTTCTCAGGTGCCGATTTGAATCGGCGTATTTTAAAACATTTTGTTTTTGTCCTGGTTTGTGAGGTTTTCACTGTGTAAGGGGGAAAAAAATAACTTACTGCCGAGTTCTTCTGGTGGTGGCGGTGCTGTTTTGGGAGAGATGGAAGCAGTCAGCGGTCTTGAGTGGTGGCGCTGCTGCGTGAGGATGCGCACAGCAAGGGGAAACTGTGCGCATGTTTGCCGTTATAAACACTCCTTTATAACGGCAAATTACGTCACAGTTTCCCTATGGGAAAAAGGGGAAGCTGGTTATTATTGTAAGATTTTACATTTATACATACAGTTGCTCTGATAAAGGGATTTATCAGCAGTTGTTTCTGTTCACCTCTAGTGCATAAATGCTTGCATCTCACAGTCTAAGCTCTAGATAAACATTTATCTGGAGAGTAGATTCACAAAGATTATCCTCAACTTAAGAACCCATCAGACAGCAGCCTTCACTGTGCTGTTGACATCACAATTGCCTTCTTCTGCTCTAATACCAGTTGAATTCAAAGAGAAACAATCTGATCTTTACACAAACAGCTGATGTAAAAGACTAATCTGATAAACTGATAAACTGATGCTGTATAAATCAAATACACAATAGTGTGACTCAAAATAGACAATTTATCTCCATTTGTGAGGGGGCGGGACTTCAATAACTTACTTAAGGCTCTGCGTGCCACTCATGAATTACGGTCCTGTCCCCTCACTCATAAAACTAAATTGTATATTTTGAGTCAGAACATTGCACATCCCTATGTATCAGATTGATTCTGCTAATTTCCAAGCTGAAATTTTCCATAACTACAAATCCCAGAGTCCCCTGCAGCAGACATCAGAGCAGGGCTGCAACAGTGGGAGATTCAATAGCCTGCAGTGCATGTTAGAGCTCTGGGGCAGGATTCTTAAAACCTTTGGGACCAAAGTCCCACTCCATAACTACGATTGCGAGGCTAAATAACAAAACCGTAGTTGCGATTCTCAGCCGCAGCAGTTGTGGAGGATGTTACGGCTGCTCTCACCAGCCGTAGCATCTTGCCACAGCTGCGGAGCTCTCCCAGGCAACACCTCCCGCAAGCAGCCATGTATCATGGAACCTGTCGTAATCTGGCTCCAGCTTTGAGAATACCCGCCACTGCGGGATTCCTGTGGCTCCACAAGTGGTCACCCTTTGGTGCCCACGTTCTGCTACAGCTGTGGAAATTTCAGGATCTTTGTGAATCCTGCTCCTGATCTTTTATTTGCTGGTCCCACTGTCCTCCATGGGCTAAGTATAGTCAAGTTCAAGTTTATTGCAGGAAAGCCTCCGTTAAGCAAGCTCATTCACAAGGAGGTCCTTAGGCACATACACATACAGTTCGCAATTACATAGATAGGAGATATAAAATGTAGAACAACAAAGAAAAAATATATATATAACACAAGAGTATATACACAGTAGAAGCCCTTATGCTATATATGCAGCACATTCCAGCTTTAACCTTGCCCTAAACTATGCAACACATTTCAGCTTAATAAGTAGAGGGCCAGTTGGTACCTAGGAAGTTGACTTGGCGTTGGGGGCCTAGTAGCACCTACATATGTCTTTTAATTTAGAGATAGCTAGTGTTTTGTATGAGTTAATTGATATGATGCTGGTTAGCTTCAGCATGGCTTGTAGTTGGTTCCAAATGTTTGGGAGGGCATATGAGACAGCTCTTTGGCCAGCTGTGGTACGTGTCCTGGGAACAACTAGTAGGATAAGGTCGGATTTCCTTAGGGAGTAGGCGCTATGCGAGATGTGTATGAGAGATGTTAAATAGACAGGCAGTTTGTGGAGTAGCAATTTGAGGGTCCAAATGCCAGCATGCAGAAGGCGTCTGGTGGCAAGAGAGGTCCACCCAACTGCTGCATAAAGATCATAGTGGTGGGTCCTGTACGCAGAGTTAGTAATGAAGCGAAGAGCACGGTGATAGAGTACGTCCAGTTTAGATAGGCTCATGGTTGGGAGGAGATAAAGATAATGTCTCCGTGATTTAAGCAAGGAAGGAATGTTGTTGACAAGTCTTTTGGTGTCGTGAGAGAAAAGAGGGTCCTATTTCTAAAGAAGAAACCCAAGCGTGCTTTAAGCCTCTTTGATAGATCCTCGATGTGGTCATTGAAAGAAAGCTTGTTGTCTATCCACATACCTAGATATTTAAATTTAGGTATGACTTCCAAGGGTTCTCCTAGGGAGGTAACTATGAAGTTTTTAGGTGGGGTAGGTAGGCACCAGACAAGGCAAGTCTCGAGAAAATCATTGTCTTGGTTTTTTGGCATTTAAGAGAAGCTTGGCATTGATAAGGTTGCAGTCTAACTGGATAAAGTCAGCTTGGAGTGCTTCCTGACTTCAGTTAAGGATTTATCTGATGCGCATAAAACCATATCGCCCACAAAGAAATGTATGTTAGAGTTCTTTATGTGGGAGTCAAGGTTGTTGATGTACAGGGAAAAAAGGATTGGTCCTAGGATGGAGCCTTGAGGGACTTCTCTGGCAATTGGAAGGGGGGCAGATAGTAGGCCATCAGCTTTGACTTTTTGTATCCTTCCTGTGAGATAACTGTTAAACCACTGTAAGGTAAGTGGAGTGGCACCTATGTAGGCAAGACAGATAATTAGAAGGTGATGGTCTACAGTGTCAAAGAGGCCTTACTGAGGTCTAGAAAGACTGCACCAGTAACCTTCTTGGTGTCCATAGCATGGACCCAGTCATTAGAGACTTTAGCCAAGGCTGAGATGGTACTGTGCTTCGACCTGAAGCCAGATTGGGCCGGGTTTAGGAGTGAATGCGCTTCGAGGTGATTTTTTAGTTGGTTGTATATAAGTTTTTCCAGCACTTTGGAGAGAACGGGCAAGATAGAGATTGGGCAGCAGTTGTTTAAGTCACAAGGATCTCCTGATTTGAAGAGAGGAAGAATATGGGCAGATTTCCAGCAGGATGGAACAGTGGCTGTGGTAATAGAGAGGTTGAAGATGTGAAGGATGGGGGCTGTGAGCTGGGCACAGCCTAACCGCAAGAAAAATGATTCAAGGCCATCGTCCCCTGCACTTTTCTTGGTGTCAAGGCTAAGAATTATGTCTTCGACTTCTTTGTAGCTAAACAGGTACAACTGGAAGGGATGAGGTGGAGTAGCATGTGTAGTATCTGGGCTAGTGTTGCTATTAACTTGGCTAGCATATGGGGAGGAGGCAAATGCCAACCCAGCAGTGGCAAAGTGAAGGTTAAGTTCTTCGAGGATTCGCAGTTTATTTTCAACCATCCCATCCTTGGCCAGAATCTTGGTGGGAAGGGAGGAAGCAGCAGGATGGCCTTCAATGGATCTCAGTGTCTTTCAGATTTTTTGGGAGTTCCCTTTGGCCTGCTCCAGAGTGAAGATGTAGAAGTTTGCTTTAGTAGCACGTATACTTTTAACGCAGGCATTTCTGGCAGTTCTAAACGCCTGCCAGTCTGTCGGGTCCTTTGTGTGCCTGGTCCTAGCCCATAGCTTGTCTCTATTGGTAAGCGCAGATTTGAGCTCTTGGGTGAAGCACGGATGCAAGATTTTCCGTACCCTCATTTTAATAAGAGGAGCATGCTTGTTAATTAGGGTGGTGAGGTTGTCATTTAGGACAGAGCGGGGCCGGATTAAGGCATAGGCAACATAGGCACAGGCCTAGGGTCCCTCCATACCAGGGGGCCCCCAGCAATCATCAAAATCTATTCACTACATATCCTTTTCTTTCTGCCTGAGCTGAATTTTCTTTAATAAAGGACTCAACCACTGAGTATTCTGAACAAAGCTGGGGCTGAACTATGACATGATTCTCACCTCCCTGATTAGATGTTAAGTGCAGTTGATAGCTTGAGGGGCCCCTGGCCAGGCTGACCTTTCAGGTGTGAACAGGCCCCTTTCCTTTGCTTTGTCTCCCACCCCCACTTAGAATCAAGTCTTACTCTTAAATACAAAACCTTAACAGTGTAATTCAGTGTGTATGCTTTATAGTTAACCTTACTACTAACATTAAGAAATATACAGTAGAAGGTGTTTCAATGGTACAATCAAAAATCATACTTTTTTTTTTTTTAATTCTCTCATCTTACTCATCTTGATATAGCTCCATTTTCAGGGAGAATGAATGCACATATTTCCAGGTTCCCATCAATAAATCTTGCCATGTATTTATCCTGGTTTACTTATTAATAACAGAAATATTTGACCCCGGAATCATTTCTTCTAACAATCAGCCACTTTGCAATTTAATCTCTAAATTTCATGAATCCTCTAAGAAACCACCAGCTAAACTCCTACACCACCCAGGACCTACCATATTTTAAAGATGAGTCCCTACCCCACCCAACAAAATTCCCACATCATAGTTCATACTACCTGACAGGAAAAAATGATAGCACCCTGAATGCGAGCGCACATGGGTATGCTTGGGGGTACTTTGGGAGAAGTGCAAATCATCACATTTCACACCCCAAAAATTACTGTAACCAGGCTAATTAGTAATTATTTTCTCTAAATGATCAAAACTCAGACTACTGTTGTCTTTTTATACTGATGTTATTAGTTTCATTAATTTTCAAGCATTTTAGTTAGGTTATTTATGTTTTATGCCACTTTTTAGGGAGAGTAAGAAAATTGTTTTTCAAGTTTCAGTAACTAATATGCAATCGCCAAGGGGTGTGGTCATGGTGAAGGGCACAGTCGTGGGGAAGGGACTTGACTGCAGTGAGGGGGGGCCCAGATTTCTCTGGGGCCTAGGGCCCCAGGTTGCTTTAATTTGGCCCTGGGACAGAGACGGCGGCATCAGCAGATTTGGCAAGATATAGGTCTTGCCACCTGATCATAGCTAGATCGGTTAGGAAGTTTACTGCGTGCAGTATTGGAGGCCACACCTTCACAAGGACATTAACCAAATTGAGGCAGTCCAGAGAAGGGCAACCAAAATGGTGCAGGGACTGCATCAGAAGACATATGAGGACAGATTAACGGAGCTCAATATGTATACCCTTGAGCAAAGGAGGGAGAGAGGTGATATGATCGAGACATTTAAACACCTTAAGGGCATAAACAAGGTGAAAGAGTCTAACATGTTTAAATATAAGAAAAATAGCAGGACAAGAGGACACAGCATGAGATTAGAGGGAGGCCGATTAAGGGGGAATATGAGGAAATTCTTTTTTCACAGAAAGGGTGGTGGATGCATGGAATGGCTTACCACAAGAAGTGGTGGCTATGAATACAGTGCAGGGCTTCAAACAGGCATGGGATAGGCATAAGGGAGCAATACAAATGACTATGAATAGATAGGTCACTGACAGAGCAAAGGCCGATGGCACATTTATGAGGTAGAAAAAGAAATGGGCAGACTGGATGGGCCTTGCTGTCCTTATCTGCCGTCAACTTCTATGTTTCTATGTTTCTAATTTACGGAACGAGCGTTTGATTCTGAATTTAGGGTGCTGCTGGGTTTTAGATTGGAATCTTGTATATACAACGATACTGTGGTCACTCATGTCATTATGGAAAACTGCAGAATGTGAGATTTTATGGGGGATGCAAAGTTAAGATGACATCTAAGAGTGAAGATGACATCTAAGAGTGAGCTGTTGGCAGAGTTAGAAGCATTAATTCTTGTGGGTTCAGTTACTATCTGTGTAAGACCCAGCTCATCACAGTTGGCTTTTAAGAAGTGGGATTTAGCAGTGAGCCAATCCATAGTGAAGTCCCCTAAGATTATTGTTTCCGTGTTAGCAGCCAAATTTATGGATTTCAACATGTTAAGAATTTCTATGCCTTCTGACGGGGGTCTATAGCCACCAATGATTGTGATGCACTCTGAGGATGGAAGGTGAAGTTTAAGCAAGACAATCTCGTATTCCTTGGGCTTAGTTTTACAGGATATGCTGCTAACATAAAATTTTGATTTGGCATATACAACCACTCCCCCCCCGAATCCCTAACAGCCCTAAAGAGCTTGAAGCCCGGTATAGTAATTTGCAGATCAGTGTTGGTCTTTTTTAGCCATGACTCAGTAATTATAATCAGATCTGGGTCAGTGTGGGCTGCCCAAACTTGAAGATTATCAAGTTTTTTGAGCAGGCTTAGAATATTGACCATCATCAGTTTCATCCCAGGAGCAGCTGCAAACTCCGACGGAGAAGTGATTTGAGTTGGGGGACAAAGGGCTGTACTTCGCCCCAGGGTAGCAGTGCGACTGGCATACATCTGATTTGTGCTTATAAAAGCTCTAATATAAACAGCCAGCTATTGAATCTCCCACTGCTGTAGCCCTGATCTGATGTCAGCTGCAGGGGATTCTGGGATCTGTAGTTACAGAAAATGTCAGCTTGAAGTTAGCAGAACCAGTCTGATACAACCTACTATATTGCAGTAAACAGTTAAAAAAATATGTTTTGCTAATTGGGGCCAGTCCCACACTTGGGCATGGGACTCTAAGTGCTGACTGTCCCCCTTTAAAATGGACTTTGATGAAACAGGACAACAATTTGAACTTTTTCACAACATTTTGAACAATAATAAATATAAAATTGAACTTTGTATGAAGTCAAAGTCAACATTTATTTCTGAATGTAAAGTGTATACAAAGGCTGGACATACATATCACACTAAAACATACATGCATTTAATTATCAATCAATCAAACTTTTTTTTTTTAAAAGCGCATTTCCGAAGTTCAATGCTCCTATACAATTAAAACACAGATTGAATACAAGAAACATATTAAAACAATACAGTAATTAAAAACCCTACAAACAGATCCAAAATTATCAAGCACATTAAACACTTAGCATAACTCAATAACCATTATTATTTAAACCAGTTCAGTGACTCTCATTGTCTAAAAAAGCCAGACCAAATAGATGCCTCTTCAAGATGATCTTAAAACTCTGGGCAGTGAGGCACTCTCTCACCCGACGAGGTAGAGAGATCCACAGGGTAGGGGTTGCAAAAGCAAACGAGCTGGCCCCTGAGGTCTTAAGTTGAACCCTGGGAACCTCTAGCAATCCCTTGTCAATGGAGCAGAGGGGGCAGTAGAGACAAAGGAAATCTTGCAAGTACCGGGGTCCCTAACCATATAGGGCGTTGTAGGTCAGTAACCCAACTTTGAGGGTGATCTGCCACTGAACTGGCAGCCAGTGCAGTTTGCGGAGCACAGGTGTGATATGGCAAGATCTTGATAAGCCAGTCAAGAACCTGACCACAGCATTCTGCACCAGTTGCAAGCAGCGGATATCAACCCTAGAAGCCCTAGGCAAAGGGCACTGCAGTAGTCAAGACGGGATGTCATGAAGGTGTGGACCAAAGTTGGAAGATCAGCAGGCAGGACCAGATGTTTTATCTGGGCAATATTCCTCATATGGTAAAAAGAGGTCTTGACAATGGCCGACACCTGAGATTTCGGTGTCAAGCTGCCATCAAAAACAATGTTCAGATTCCACACCCGGTCAGAGGTCAGCAGCTGGATGCCCCTGAGCCAAAGCCCGGAGGGCTGTCCTACTGGCAACCCCATGCCCAAATGACCTGGATCCACCACCAGCACCTTAGTCTTCCCTGGATTCAACCGCAGCCAGTTGGCACTTATCCAGTCCTGGATCTCAGAGAGGCAGCTATTAAAGACTGAGATTATTATTGTTAATTATTAACAAGTAGATGTTGAAAAGGTCATCATATGAGTTCCTTAAAAAGCATCTCCCATATCATAAATATTTCTTAAAATTAGCAAAAATAGCAAATTTGGCAAGAGCATATAAAACGGTTGTGCTTGTGGGACACAGCAAATATTTCACCTTACCTTCATTATTACTACCTAGCAAGGATTTCAAATGTTGACCAAGCCATTTCTCTCTAAGGTTTTCTAGATAGGTACGTTCAAGTAGGATGTGAGAAGTGGACCATTTACCTGAGCATAAACTCTTACATTCTAAACCTTTAATGTACCTTATCCAGCCTTAATCTGGCCAATATCTTACTATGCAAATTATTCTGACATTCATCCGTATAAATGTCTCGATTATCGGTCTGTTTTAGAATTTTATGGCAATTACATTTTTTTAACTATTTCAATGTCTGTCTGTTTTATTAACATCTATGACTCTCTGTTTCGCCAGCAGCTTAAATAAACTCATCATTATTACATATTCTCAGAAGACCGCCTTTCCAATTGTCTCATCTAATTCCCCAAACCAAGAACCAGGGGCCAGATTTCCAAAGCATGGCACAGAGCTTGTGCCAAACCCTGCACCGTGACACTTCAGTTCTGGCGGTGTGCCAAACCCCTCTGACACAACTGTGCCCGATTTTAGTAGGTCAGGCACAGTCACGGCACTTTACTTGATTTACGGAAGCTTGCGCCAAATACTTGGCGCACACCCTGTGAAATGGATACCAAGGACTGGCACAAGCTATACCAGAAAAAGCTGGTCTAACTTGCAGCAATTGGTGCATGGGATCGGAATTCCCACTCGCTGGCCGAGAGAATGCTGCATTGCCTGTGCATCATATGTTTTGTGCACCTGCAGCTTTTGGCATTCTGGGCCTTTGGAAAATCCGGCCCCAGGTCTTAAGAGCTTTACATATTTCATAATTTATGAAATTCAAGGATTCTTGCCAGCACCGATGTAGCAATTCATTATTATTTTTCACCAAACTCCCAAAAAGTTAATTTGCCTAATTTTTGCAATTGCTTTTAAGGATAATAGACTACACTCAGGCAGGTCAACCACCAAGGTACTCAACTTCAGGAGGGCAAATTTTGGGAGGATGAAGGATATCTTACGGAGGGAACTTGAAGGGATTCAAAACCTAGAGGAGGTAGAGCAGCTGTGGGGGGCAATAAAGGGTGGAATCCTGAAGGCCATGGAGCAATGCATCTGGAGAATTAGCAAATGCAAAAGGGAGAAAACCCTTATGGTTCACAGCGGGGGTTGGGGGGCCATCAGGGAGAACAAAAAGGTGTTCAAAGACCACAAAATGTTGCAAGGGTAAGAGGAAAGGGAGGTCTGTAAGGAAAAGCTCAGGGAAGTGGGAAAATAATTAGAAAAGCAAAAGCATCTACAGAGGAGAAAATAGCTAGGGAGGTGAAAAGGGGGGTCAAAAAATGCTTTAGGTATTTTTTTTAATCTTATTTATTTAAACATTTAGTGACTGGGAAAGGCACACCAAGCCGTGGCTCGTTTCCAGGTGTGACCTGGGGCAGGGAACATAGGAACAATGAATACAATGCAATAGAAGCATAATATACAACTGGGAGCACAGCAATACACTAACGTGTTAGTATAACAATCATCATACTATAGGTCATGAGGCTAGTACAGCAAGTAGGCTACACCAATAATAGAAAACAAGGATGAGGGGGAATGTAAATAAAACAAGAAATTAAAGTTACAAGTGCTAAGTGATGTTATGGGAACAAGTAGGGAAGGGTAGGAGGCATAACAACGATTTGACAGAGAAGTGAGAAGGAGAGTTGCATAGGAGAGGAGTTTGGAAGTTCCACAGTGAGGGGAGATGATAGTTGAAAGCAGATTTGCCCATGTTGGAGGATGGGGTGGGGAGAAAAAGAGAGAAAGAATGTGAGTTCCTGGAGCATAGGAGATACTTTGAGGTCTGGGCAGGAGACAGGAGGGAAGAGATGTAGGAGGGAAGTAGGTTGAACCAGAATTTAGAGAGGAAGGATAGGGAGTGGATGAGGCGCCTGTGCGAGAGCGAAGGGAGGTCCAGGCAGGAGAGAAGAGAGCAGTGGTGAGTCCTGAGTGGAGAATTGGAGGCAAAATGACAGAAGGTATAGTAGAGGGAGTCGAGTCGAGAGAGGTGGATGGTGCTGTGCAATAAACAATATCAGCGTAGTCATAAATGGGCATAATCATCTTTGTCACAAGAACTCTATGTATGGGGAGAGGGAGGGAGTCCCTGTTATGGTAGAGAATTCTGAGTTTTGAGTGGAGTTTTGAGGCAGTGTAGTCAATATGTGTAGAGAAAGTCAACTGAGGGTCCAGTCAGACTCCTAGATACTTGTAGGATGTAACAACTTTGAGCAAGGTGCCATCAAGAGAGGTAATGGGAGGGATGTCAGCAGCTTTGGCTAATCTTTGGGAGGTTCTGAAGCACAGGAGACTGGTTTAGATGTGTTCAGTTTGAGTTGTTTCGAATGGAACCAGGATTGGACAGAGTGGAAGTTGTATTGCAGCGTGGAGTGGATTGTGGCAGGGTCAGGGCTGGAAGTGAACGAGATGATATCATCCGCATACATATAGATGAAGGAGGTGGAAAAGGCAGAGGGGAAGTTATTTATGAAGATAGAAAAGAAGATGGGTCCAAGTATGGAGGCCTGAGGGACGCCTGCTAGGATGGGAAGGGGGGGTTGAGTTAACAATTTTAACTGTCTGGTGCCTATCAATTAGATAATAGTTGAACCACTGTAAGGCGGGAAGGGCAAGTCCAGCATCCTCGAGAGAGTTCAGAAGAAGGGGATGGGATACCGAGTCAAACGCTTTGGCCAAATCAATGAAGACTGCGGCAGTGAGGTGGCCTTCGTCAGCAGCTGCTTGAATGTGGCCAGTGACATGGAGAAGGGAGGATATGGTGGAATGTTTTTTTCCTGAAACCAGACTTGTGGGGGGAAAGAAAGTTTGTGGCAGTGAGGAACTCAGTTATCCTGGATTGTACATGGCGCTCCTGTAGTGTGTGAGTGACAGGAGGAAAAGCAGGCAAGGGATTCCAAGACTTAAAGGGGAAGGGGATGTAATATTTGAAAAGGCAACCCTACTCAATGAATACTTCGCATCAGTATTCACGGCCAAGAAAATGGGAAGAGGGCCTGCATTACCCTTACAAAAAGTTCTTCGGAATACCACTGTAATACCACTCATTTGCCATTGCAATACCACTGTGATTACCACTGTACTACCATTAAGGTTTTCATGGTATCACAGTGGTTTGTTTCAATTCCATTGTGATACCATTGTACCACTGGCCTACCATATCAACACAAATAATAAAAATTTATACTACCATAGTACAACCATGGTACCACTGGGTAGTACCATTGCACATTTGTAGCTCACCACTGTGTTGCCATTGTGGTGCCATGGTGTTGCTATTGTGTCACATTTGGTAAGGGTAAGCTTAAGGGGGAGGGTGGGCAAGGAAGCAGACACAAGTCCCTTCATGGTGGCGTGGGTGTTGGAGGAGGTGGGAAAAATAAAAACTGACAAGGCTATGGGACCAGACCAAGTACATCCAAGGGTACTTAGGGAGTTAAGGGAGGATATGGCCTCTTGCCAAGCTGTTTAATCTATCCCTCGAATTGGGGACGGTCCCGGGAGACTGGAAGAAGGCAGAGGTGGTACCGCTATATGGGGGGGGGGGGATGAGCCTGGCAACTACCGCCTAGTCAGTCACCTCTGTGGTAGGCAAGCATGGTAGGTGTCCTGGCCAAATTTCCCTCGTTCACTAAAAATACCACCAACAGCTTAATCTGGTTCAAGGTCAGTTGGCATTCATCTGTATCCCCCTCCCCCGGGTCATGCCTGAAAATAGGCAGGATTTGTCTAGTGCACTTACCCGGTCAACAAAAACTAAAGAAAAATAAAATAAAAAAGCAAATGGAAGCTCTCATAAAGGAGAGGCTGGTATGACACTTAGAAGAGGAAGGACTAATTGATGACAACCAACACAGGTTCACAAGTGGTAGGTCTTGTCAGACCAAACTGATTGAATTCTTTGAGGGTGTAACGGAGGTGTATGATCAGTGGGGGAGCAGTGGATATGGCCTATCTGGATTTCAGGAAGGAGTTTGACTCCGTCCCCCACAGAAGGCTGGTAAGCAAGTTAAGCAGTTTAGGTGTAGGGGCTAAGCTTACAAATTGGGTGGAGGACTGGTTGGGAGGGAGGACTCAGAGAATGGTGGTCAATGGAAAGAATTCCAGGGAACTAAGGGTGATGAGTGGGGTACCACAAGGATCAGTGTTGGGTCCCATATTGTTCAAAGTCCCAATCTTTGATTTAAATGGGTACTTGATTGAGTTAGTTGACCATTTTAAGTACATGGGCTGTCATTAGACCTAAATTGTCTTTTGAAACTTATATAAATAATGTGAGGAAAACAATTCATCAAAGGTTGGGTGGTCTGTATCGAGTCAGATCCTGTTTAACCCCTGAATCTAGGGTTTTACTTACAGCTTTTTATTTAGCGTGTTAGATTGTGGAATTATTGTTTATTCTGCCGCCTGCAATAACTTGTTAGAACGTCTTCGGGTCACTTATAACTCTATACTAAGGTTCATGTTCACTTTGCATTGGCTCCCCACTGCCTCCACCACCACCCTTGGTCATCCATTTACTTTATAGGGGTGGTCACGTGCCACTGACAGCCTATCTGTCCACGTTTCCATTTGCTAGTTATAAGCATTCTTCACTAGAGACCACATTAATCACTACCTTACTAGTTAGAGGTCCACAATGTGGTTTGCAGGCCTAGTAGCAATTCTATTCCTCACTCCACTAGCCTCTTTACCTCCCTCCTCCTTCCCAGAGGCGCAGCCTTGCCAGCCAGGACCACACACTCTAGCTTCCTCATCTCCACCCTCCCCAACCGCAACTGTCGAGTCATTTCCAGATACTTTACATCCAGACTTGCTGGCTGGTTCATCTGTCCTCCCACCCTCCTTCCACGTCGGTTTAGCTGCCCTGAAATTCCATGCCCAAGCCTCCTTAGCAGCCCCTGAACAGTCATTGTATTATCATCACAAGCTCCTATGTGCCTTGCATAAAAGCAAAATCCTGATAACCCTGCCCCTCCTGCTATCCGGGGATATCGATTGCAACCCCGGACCAACCCCCCCCCCCTGCCCAGATCTCACCATCCCCCACTGCCCTATGGCCTTAAACTTGTGCACCTAAATATCTGCTGCATCATAAACAAACTTGGCCTGCTGCAACTAGTTGTTCTATCCCTAAAACCGGACATATTGACTATTATTGAAACATGACTGAAACTTCACAATCAGGATGCAAAATTTGCAATTCCTGGCTACTCTATTATTTGCCAAGTCTGCCCAGGCACCAAAAAAGGTGGTGGCATTTCCATGTATATCAACTCCTCGCCTCAGTTCACACCGGTCCCACTACACAGACACAAGCACACCATCAACACTTTATTAAACTCTCCCTCACCTACATCTGCCCCATATTTATCGCAGTATCCTACTGTTTTCCTGATGCAACTATGCCCTCCATCTCAGAACACCTGAATTCCCTAACAACACTGGCCTCTTGGGGAGAGTTACATATCCTAGGTGACTTTAACCAAAACTGGCTCTCAAGTAGTAGTTCCAAGCTGAGGAACAAGGTGGCAGCTTTAAACCTATCTCAACTAATCACCGAGCCCACACGCCTCAACCACAACTCACCTAACCACTCTCTTCTGGACTGGTCCCTTACCTCGCATCCTCATCGTATATTCACCTCAGGACTGTTACCGGACTCCCTAAGCAACCATCACATGATCTACTTAGTTAGAAAAATCCATTGTCCTAAATCAACCCCCCAGAACCATTCTTACTAGAGCTTTCAAATCCTTGAACCTTGTATCTCTCCTATACGACCTGTCAAACACAGATTGGTCTTACATCCCCAGGGCCATTTCTGTTGGCTACGCCTGAGAGTTTTTCAAGGCCAGGTTCACCGCTGTCTGGAACTTACATGCCCCTCTCAAACATGCCTGGGTGAGGGGTGCCCACCTGCCATGGATTTCCGCGGACATCATGACCCTCCTCAAAGACAGGGATGTGGCCTTGAAGGCGTTCAAGGTCTCCAGCTCTCAGGTGTACCAGCAAAAGTATTGTGTTCTACGAAATGCCTGCACTAGACAGATCCATAGGGCAAAGGCAAAATACTTTAGTAACACCTTCCACACCAACTTAAGCCAGCCATCTAAATTTTGAAAGGTGGTTAAATCTCTTTCTTCACCCCCCTCAGCCCCCCAACCCCAGCCCTAAACATAGGTGGCTCCACGATTACAGAGCCCCTCAAAGTGGCCTCTCATTTAAATTCCTTCTTTACTGAATGCACTTTGTTACTTCTGGCCTCCCTCAATCCAGATCCCCACATCTCCTCTCCTCCCCTCCCCTCCACCCACCCACAAAGTTTCCTCAGCTGGCACCCTCTTTTGCTTGATTACCCCTGCCGAGGTTTACAAAGCCCTACTTGCCCTTAATCACGAAAAGAGCAAATGCCCTGCTGGCCTGGACTCCAAGTTGTTATACTTGTTGGCCCCAGCCATCGCCGTCCCCATGGCATCACTCTATAACCTCTCATTCTCTTTAGCCACCGTCCTAAATGAGTGGAAGCACACCACTGTCATCCCACTTCTTAAAGGTGGAGGCTCCTCTGCCCCTGGTAATTACCACTCGGTTTCCCTACTACCTATCTTTGCTAAAATCCAGGAACACCTAGTCCTCTCACAACTCTCCTCTTGATTCCTCTTTTTTCACACCCTACCAGTCTGGGTTTAGGAAGTCCCATTCCACCACCACCTTTCTCCTAAGATTCACTGATTCTATCCTCACTGGCATGGATAGAGGCCATATTACCTCAGCCATTTTTGTCGACTTGGCTAAAGCCTTCAACACTGTCTCCCACTTCCTTCTTCTATCTAAGCTCTCTCTCGCAGGGCTCTCAAGCGTGGCCATCATCATCATCATCACCATCATCATCATCTTTATTTTTAATGCACCTTTCAAATTTCAAGGCACAGTACAAATTAAAACAATTTAAAACAATGCTGCACAACAGTAACAAATATACAGTACTATATAATTAAAAACTGTTTTCCACATCACCGTATGCCATGCCCCATAAATATGCCTTTAATGACTGTTTGAAACACCCCAAGGTCATGCACTCCTTAATCCGATGGGGTAGAGAATTCCAGAAGGTAGGGGCCATGAACATAAATGCCCGAGCTCCTGAAGATTTTAAAAAGACCCTCGGAATCTCCAGCAACCCCTCATTGGCCGAGCGGAGTGGACGCACAGGGAGGTAAGAAACCAGAAGCTTTTTCAGGTAGTCAGGGCCCAGTCCATGTAGGGCTTTATACGTCAGTAATCCGACTTTGAAAGTGATCTGCCACTGAACTGGCAGCCAGTGCAGTTCCCGCAACACTGGTGTAATATGGGAAGACTAAGGCGTCCCCATCAACAACCGGGCTGCAGAGTTCTGCACCAGCTGCAGGCGATGGATATCAACCCCCAGAAGCCCAAAGTAAAGGGAGTTGCAATAATCCAGATGCGAAGTCACAAAGGTGTGGATCAGTGTCGGCAGGTCACCAGATGGAACAAGGTGCTTGATCCTAGCGATGTTCCTTAGATGGTAAAAGGATAGCTTAACGACAGCCAACACCTGAAATCGAAGTGTCAGCCCTTCGTCCAGTATCATCCCCAGGTCTTGCACCAGTTCAGAGGTATGGAGCTCGGAATCCCCCAGGAATATTCCTGATGGTTGACCTGCTCCCAACCCCCCTATTTGGCAACCTGGATCCACAGCCATCACCTCAGTCTTCCCAGGGTTCAACTTCAGCCAGCTGGACTTCATCCAATCTTGGATTTCAATGAGGCAATCATTAAATACCGAGAGTGCTCCATCTTCGTCGGGCACAAAAGACAGATAGAGCTGAGTATCATCAGCAAAGCAGTGAAACCTCAGCCCATATCATCTTACAATGTCTCCGAGGGGCAGCATATACACCACAAACAACATTGAGGACAACACTGAGCCCTGGGGAACCCCACAAGACAGAGAGATGGGTTCAGAGAAAAAAACCTGGACACCACCCTCTGAGTTCTACCAGTGAGGAATGATGTAAACAATCTGTGGACCAAACCAGAAATCCCACAGATGAATCTCAGGCGCTCGAGTAGTACCCCATGGTCCACAGTGTCAAAAGCTGATGACAGATCAAGAAGTACCAAAATGGATCATTTTTTCTGATCTCTCACCATCAGGAGATCATTGAGCACCCGAACCAACGCAGTCTCGGTACTGTGCCTCTTTCAGAAACCAGATTCGAGAGGTTCTTAGATGCTATGGATGGTCAAATGGTTATCTAGCTGTACTGCCACTACTTTCTCAACCACCTTCCCCACAAAGGGAAGGTTAGAGACAGGTCTGTAGTTTGCGAGACAGTCCAGGTCCAATGAAGCTTTCTTCAACAAGGGTGTCACCACTGCTTCTTTCAAGGAGCAGGGATATTCTCCAGAGTCAAGGGAGCACCCGACCGTCTGCACCAGAACCGGGCCAATGATTTCCCAGCAACCCAAAATCAGGGCTGTCGGGCCCGGGTCTAAACTACAGCATGTAGGATGCATACCCTGGACAATCCGCATAACATCCATGATTTCCAGCCGGTCAAAGGAGCTCCAGGAGAAAAGAGGGACAGTGGCCAAGCATCTATCATCAGCAACTCCCATAGAGTGCGCTGAACGGGTCTCCATCCTGATGTCAGCCACCTTATCAGCAAAGAACCGAGCAAGCTCATCACACTACAATTGTGAAAAAGCTCTTCGAACTTGCAGACAGGCTGGATTGCACAGCCTGTCCACAGTTCGAAAGAGCTGAGCTGGTCAGTTCTGAGCTGCAGCAATCTCCCTGGACAGGAACTCTGCCTTCTTACGGGAGATTGCTGACTGATAGTCTCGATAATGCTCTAGCAGTCTAAGATGGTCAACATCTAAGCCGGATTTCCGCCAGCATCGCTCTAACCTATGTCCTAGTCGCTGCAGCTCCCTCAAGGTCCCATCAAACCAGGGAAACCGAGGGCGGAGGGAGAGAGGACGTACACGGACTGGAGAAATGGAATCCAGCAGTGAGGTAATGGCCTGGTTATAGGCCAAAACCAAAACCTCTGGATCCATGCTCACCACAGGAAATTCTGATAGATCAAGTACAGCTGCTAGGCCATCAGGAGTCACATCCTGTAAAGGGTGGTACCTGACCATCTCCACAGGGGTTGGCCTACAAGGAGGGGTGCAATAATTGAATCGCACAGTGTAGTGGTCAGACCATGTGATGGATTCCACCCCCACGTCAAAGGCCTCGATCCCCAGGAGGAAGACCAGGTCAGCTGGTTTCATTCCTACCTAATAGGCAGATCCCAATCCCTCAGAATTGGCAATGCTACCTCTGCCTCCCTCTCTGTTACCTCTGGTGTTCCGCAAGGCTCAGTCCATGGCCCGCTTCTGTTTTCCATCTTCCTCAATGGCCTGCCCTCACATATCCATTCACATGTATGTGGATGATACAGTACTGTACACATCCTGCCCATTGTCCTCCAATGTAGTGACCAGATTCCAGCAGGATTTCAATGCACTTCAGCGCTAGTTTTGGTCAAATCAGATCTTTCTAAACACATAGGGTGGGGTATTCAAAGGGGTTGCACATGGATGTGCCCTGGCACAATATTCAAAAAGGGATGTTGCACTGAGCAATTCCCGATGCGTTGGGGCACACCAGTAATGCATGCGGCACAAGAGCGGGGGGCGTGCCCATGCATATGCAGCACATCCCGATATTCAGCCTGGGATGTGCGGCGCATATGCAGGCACAAACCCGCCTTGCACCTCAATGGGGGGTGCAAAGATCTGCCCCTGAAAAGCAGGAGCAAGTCCTGGCCACCCACAGGTGAGCTGCCGTAGTGCAGGGTGCAACACAGCAGCCGCCAGCTGTGGGTGGCCACCTGACCACCTCAGACACAGTTCGGGAGTCGTGCCCCCCTCCCGGATGTGGGCGTAATGAATCAACATCCCTGGTGGTCCAGTGGACCCTACCCCCAAGCCCGATCGTGGGCAAAGAAAGAAGTTAATTCCCTGGTGGCCCAGTGGACCTGCTCCCCTGCCCAATTGTGGGCTTCAGTAAATGAATATATATCCTGGTGGTCCAGTGGACCCGCTCCCCAGCCTGATCGTGTGCTTAAATAAGATAAACTAATCACGGGCTTTAGATGTGAATATACACCCTGGAGGGCCAGCGGTACCCCTCTCCCCACCCTCCCACTCAGACCCGCCATCCCGCCCCCGTCTCAGTGGCGAGCAGCAGCTCCCACTCGCAAGCCGCCCACCGACTGACGTGGGCAATGGGTGTGCAGATTGTCCTTATACTACATGGTCCAGAAATGTGAATAGTTCATTCACATTTCAGGATCAGGAGTAGGCACGGTCTGCACAACCCATTGGCCCACGCAGCGGGACAACAGGCATACAGCCGCATTGTACACCGTCGTCAGCAGGCAGCCAGGCGGCTTGCAGGTGGGGAGCTACTGCCTCCGCTGACTGGGGAGCAGGGTGGTGGGTCTGAGTGGGCGTGGTGGGGGTACCGCTGGCTCACCAGGTCATATATTCACATCTAAAGCCCGCATCGGGCTGGGGATCAGATTAGTTTATCTTATTTAAGCCCACGATCAGGCTGGGGAGCGCATCCACTGGACAACCAGGGATTAGTTTATTTTATTAAGCCCGCGATAGGGCTGGGGAGCAGGTCCACTGGACCACCAGGGACTTTAGTTGTAACTGCAGCCCGCGATCGGGTGTTGGGGCACGTCACCCGCTGAGGGGCAGGGGACGTTGGTCCTCGTCAGCTGCAGCCTGGCAGGGAGCCAGGCGCAAGTCGCTGGGGATCGGCACACCTGCATGCAAATAGGGCCATAATGACATGCAAATGGCCCCATTTGTGCTGTGCATTCATAATGGCCTCATTTGCATGCTCATGTCTGAATATCACTCTTGCTGCACCCACTGCACTTGCACTGGCACAGCCCCCTGCTCCTCTCCTGCCACTTGCGCCAATGCAGTGCCACTGCGCCATGGGCAGTGCCGGCGTCCCAGTGCCATATTCAACTGTGCTGAGCCATTGAATATCACCTGGTCCATGCCCTGGCATGGCCCAGTTGCACTGCGCCAGGCTTGCGCCCATGCCTGGCACATTTCTGAATATCCCACCCCAAGAAACCCATCTCTATGATTTTGGCACAGGGCAGAGACTTTCAAGACAACCCTCCACTCCCTCCTTCCACACCTTGAATGGGACTACTCTGGAGTCATGCACCTCCTGCAGATATCTCGGGGTTTGGCTTGACCAGCACCTTGACTTCTCTGCACATATTGATGCCATCCACAAAAAAGCTTCACCCTAAGCTAGGCGCATTGTACCATAATCGTGGATGTACTGTATCCCACTGCCGGTTCACCATGCAGTTGTGCAGAAGATGACTCTACTCATCTTTGACTACGAGGACATAGTCTACAGTGCCACCCCTAAGTCTACCCTAGCCAGACTGGACCCCCTCTTCCACTCCTTTTGTCACTTTGCCCTTGACTGTCCTCCAAATACTCATCACTGTGTCCTGTACCGCAACCTTGACCTCTCCTCATTGCAGGACCGGCGTCACTCCCACAGTGCCAGCCTCACAGCCAAATACTGGGTGCAGTCCCTCCCTCCTTATCTCGTCTCCATCCTCTCGGCCCCCATCTTCCAGAGCAACACACTGAGGAGTAACAACTCGTGTCTGCTGTCCATCCCATTCATGTCAACTTCAGCAGGCCAGTTAATATTTACGTATCACATGCCTAAACTCTGGAACTCGCTCCCCTCAGTTATTCAGCATGCCTCTCCTGGTCAGCATCTTAACTCCCATCTCAAAAAGCACCTCTCCCCAATCTGCACATGCACCCATGCGAGCTCCTGACTAGGCAATCAGGTCCACCTGAAATACTGTTGAGCCCATGCTGTGTACTGTTCCTTTATTTTGTCCTGTCATATGCCTTGCCATTGTAAGGTAACCTGTAGCTATATCCTCCTGCCGTATGCATTGTACAACTGCCTGTAGAAATGCACTTTACTGTTGTATGTTTACTTTTGTATGTTTATATTGGAACATGTCTGAACATGGAATTGGTGCCTGTTATCCCTCTCGTCCTACCTCCAGGGCGCATCTGAAATCGAGCAGTAGTCTGCTCAGCATGCCTTCCTGGTAAAACCTTTAAATAAATGTTAAATGCCCCCTTTTGTATGCACCATGGTTCCCTTTTGCAACAGTCAAACAGTTTGTCTCTGGATAATAGAATTCAGTGTAAAATAGGCATTTTTATGCCTGAAGTCTTTTAAGGTAATCTTCCAAATTCTATCTCTAGCCTTTTTTCCTAGGTCGAAAAATGGTTGTGGCACTAGATCCCAGTATAGATATACCTTTAAGCTGCCATTGTTTCATAAGGTAATAGGCCAAAGATCTATATTATAGGGCCTCTAAATTCTTTAGTGCATTACCTGGTGAACTTTTTATTTATTTATTGAGGATTCGGAAAATACCTTTGAGTTAAAGACTCATTTTCAAAGGTTCCACGTCAGTACAGGTAAAAACAGTATGAGAACAGTACAGAGCAATACAGAAATAGTACACAAGCAAGCAAACAGTACACAAAGTTACAGGAAGCTGGCTAACATTTTAGATACTGTTGATTCATGGTGATAGGCACAATATCCAAGTACTTATGAAAACTCCAGTACAGGGCTAACAAAGAGAGATTCATTGTGTGTGTGTGTGTAGGGGGGTTATATGGCCAGAGGCCTTGGTCAATGGATATTGGGGGGGGAGGGCAGATTCAGAGGCAGTCACAGAGATTCGAGGACTGTAGATGGTTCCTAAGGTAGGCGTTGTAGGAGCCTAGTCTATTCATGTTTGTGAGAGTGTTAGGTAGGTTCTTGACTAAGGATGGGGCTCAGTAACTAAAGGACCTTTGGAATTGGGAGGTGCGGCACCAGGGAACCACAAGGAGTTGCCTGCTAGCGCTACGGGTGTGCTGTTGTGACGGGGCCCGCTGGATTAGAGGGGAGAGACCCGGGGGGGGTGAGGCCAAGGGTAATCTTTTTGGTCAAGAGGCAAGTATGAAACTGGATTCTGTTATCTAGGTTAAGCCAGTTAGTGGCATTATAAAGGGAACATGTGTGGGTTAGACAATCACAGTCCAGGGTGAGATGACAGGCTTTGTTGAGGGAGAGCCGCAGTCTGGATAAGGCTGAGGAGCTGGCAGCACTAGAGATTAGAATTCCGTAGTCTAGAAGGGAGAGGACTGAGGAGGAGACCGCAAGACGAAAGGCATCCGGAGTGAGACAGTGTTTAAACTGGTAGAGTACGCCAAGTTGGATATTGAGAGCTGTAGACAGTTGGTGAATGTGTTGGTGGAAATTAAGGGCTGGGTAAAGTGTGACGCCCAGGTATTTAAAGGAGTCCACTTGCTCGAGTGGGGTCTGGATGGCAGTTAGTAGAAGAGGACAGTGGTCCTTCTTAGAGTTAAGTGGGTGTTAGAAGTACATAACTTTAGTCTTTTTTATAGTTTAGAATAAGGTGTTGTGAGGTGAACCACTTTTCAGCATCACTAAAAAAGGATTGGAGGGAGAGGTGGAGCTGAGAGGGGTCATAGTTTGAGGTGTACAGGACAGCATTGTCCGCGTAGAGTAGGATGTTGCCTGAGCAGAACTGGGGGAGGGAGTTAAGGAAGAGGCTGAATAATAAGGGTCTGAGGATAGACCCCTGAGGGACACCATAGTGGACAGGGGAGGAGGTATCAGCACAGGGAAGAACAAAGTGAGTATGGGGCCAACTTTTGAATCTTAGGTCAGTCATTAATTTCAAAAGGGGATTTGAAACTGTTTTTAAAAAATCTACAGCTTTATTAATGTAAGAAGTGAGCTCTTCTTTTTACTATTTGTTTGTTAGTATTAGTAATGTCTATTTATGCTGTTTTGTACTTTTGTAACGTGATTGTTTATCTTGTGTAACCCCTAGGTGGCGCTATCCCAAGGGCTACTACCCCTGCCTGTTTGACTACGCACAGGTTGAGGGGCCTAGGTCCTATCGCGGGTGCCTCCACTCAGAGGTCAGAGTTTGTAGTGGTTAGACTAGCTTGATCACAGCCCTCTGGGACACTGAGACCCCCTTTTATTCCCTCTAGTGGCTCACACAGTACACCAGAGTTACAGCCCCAATACCCCACATATACACACTGTTCACTCATATAGATACCACTTACCCTCGAGACTGATTCTGCAGCATGTCTCTGAGGACCCCCCGTAAAATAAGATTAAACAACATGCACAGCAAAACACAATACTCTTTCCATAAGTACCAACACCACAGGCAGTATATAGTATAACAACAACAAATCTGATTTATTTAGGGGCAGTAACACGGGAGGGGTAAATCAGGTTAATTGGTGGCATTAAATCACAGTACTGTGCACACATACAGGGGCTGAAAAGTCACACTCTTGGTACGCAGGTTGGGGGGGGCTAGCCAGGTCCATTGCCCGGGGTTGGCCGGCAGGTGCAGATGGATAGGGCCCTGTAGAAGAAAATATATGCACAACACCCAATTGTAATCCGGAGCCGGATGGCTCAGTCCATGAAGCAGCGAAACAACAAGAATTAGATGACACACTTGTGACTGAAAACAAGCTGCAAGGGAATACCCTGACTTGTACTCACTATACCCAAGCTGAAAACCGGATGGTGGATGTGCTTCTGGATTGCCAGAACAAAAGGGCATGGAGACAAAGTCCTCGTGACTGGACCCCACTGCAGTTGATAGCAAACGGATTTAGTCTGAGACAAGCTGGGGTTTGCTTCCAGCTTCAACACACAGCAGACAGCACTGGGGATTGGAAATAGCGATTCCCCGCAAGCACTACGCACATTCATATGTAAAAGGAAAGTACTATACCAGGCAGACTGCTCCTCGATCCCGATCGCAATTACTGTAAAATACCTGGGAGCACACACAGCAGCTTCAGTTCCTGACAGACTGAGTGTGATTCAGCACTTTCTCCAGTCTTCTACAGGTTGAGCCTGGTTTCCACACTTCTAGTGCTTCTTTCTCCTCACAACTTGGATTCAGTCCAAACTGGCACTCACAAAGGCTGCAGACCAAAACTTGGGGCCTCACATGCGCTTCCAGCGCGAAACTATACACCGCTGAAGCACAGAGCTCTTTCTCTCTTCACAGTCACAACTAATCTAATCTTTCTAGTCACAGAGAGCATTTCCTTTAACTCCACACCATTCTGTTGGCTGGTTCGGCTGTAACTCACAATAAGACTCCCTCTGTTGGTGGAAAAAGGTGCCAAGGTTAAAACTACATTTCCCAGAGTCACTGCCCATGCAATCCCCTTGTGGCTGGCTCATAATTGAGAGTCCAAGTTCCAATTTGTCCACAGGCTCCATTTTAGGGTCTCCCTATCATCCTGATTGGTCCAAGTCAGCTATTCAGGACCAAAATGGAAGAGTTACACTGAAACAGTTTGTGCTGAAATGAAGACAGGTTAGACAAACTACATTTTCTCAGTCACTCTAAATGATTTCTGGCGAACAGTTATATCTTTAAACAAGGCTCCCTCTGCACATGTAACAACGGCAGCAACAGAGCGAATTGACAGCAGCCTGGGCGGGATTTGAGCATTAAATACACAGTCCCCCCATACAAACTAATTAAGTCTGCAAGCAGACAGCTCTTAAAGAGACAGTACGTGGAGGCTCAAATAGCACTCACTTGGACCCACATTTAAACAGCTCAGACGCCGAATACCACCCAGACTTGGAGCATTCAGGCAAGCTCCTGGAAGACTTTTGGGAACCCCCATTTGCAGGGGGGTTACACTTGTATTTTGTGATTTAATGTATATTGTTACTGTATTTCCCCTACATTTTGTCTGTATACTCCCACTTGTCACCTGTGAAAATGGGCAATTTGCTCATCAGGCCTACAAGAATAAAAAATAAATGAAATGTGTACATGGGGGATTTCGCAGAGGATCTAAATGGAAAGGTGTATCTGTTCGTAGATGACATGAATGTCTATAACAGAGTGGACACCCCAAGTGAGGTGGAGAAAATGAGGCAGGATCTAGCCAAGCTGGAGGAGTGGGTAGAAAAGTGGCAATTGCAATTCAATGCGTAAAACTGCAAAATAATGCACATAGGATGAAATAATCCAAGGGCTAATTACTACCTTGAGGGGGAGACACTGCAGGTCCACAGAGCAAGAAAAGGACCTGGGAATTTGAATCACTGACACTTTAAAGGTTAGGAACCAATGCGACTGAGTGGCTGGTAGAGCAACAAGAATGTTGGCGTGCATTTGGAGGGGCTTCACAAATAGGAGGAGGGAGGTGATCATGCCACTGTACAAAACATTGGTCAGACCACAGCTGGAGTATGGACTTCAATTCTGGAGGCCCCATTTGCAGGGTGACAAGGATAGGCTGGAGAGGGTCCAGAGAAGGGTGACTAAGATGACCCAGGGGACGCATGGGAGGCCATATGGGGAGAGGATGGGGGAGCTTGATCTGTATATGCTGGAGATGAGAAGGGAAAGGGGGATATGGCAGAAACCTTCAAATACATGAAGGGAATAAATATGGTTAAGGGGACAGCATCTTCAGGCTGAGTGAAAAAAGCATCAGAGGTCATGCGCTCAAGCTGGAAGGGGCAGATTTCTGGGGGACGTAAGGGGATATTACTTCTCAGAAAGGGTTGTAGGTCCATGGAACAGGTTGCCAGAATGGGTAGTGAAGGTGGATATGGCGAAGTTCAAAGGAGTATGGGATAACTGCATAGGACTAGGCAGGGGAGGAGAGAGAGAGGGCAGAGGGGTGGGAAGTAAAAGGGCAGGAGGGGGTGGGCTATCTTTTTCAGGCAGACTGGATAGACCGAATGGTCTCTTTCTGCTGGCAGGATTCTAATATTCTATGACATTCAGCTGTACATTCTGCTGGGATAAACTGAGGGAGTCGTTAATGTTAATCACTCATATAGGTTTTGTACAGGCTGCAAAGTATTGACATTTTTGTGTGGTCCCCAGTCTTCTGCCCCATACAACAGGCATGCATTTACTTCCATTTCATATATTTTTAATAATGCCTGGGCAGAGTTGTTAATATACTATATTAAAAACTTATTGCGTGACAAATGCAGTTGTCTCCCTTTCTGTTTATTTATACCAAGGTGAAGATTCCATGAGTTTTTAGCACTTATATTGACACCAAGATACAGTGGCGTGAAAAAGTATTTGCCCCCTTCCTGATTTTCTCTATTATTGCATATTTGTCACACTGGATGTTTTCAGGTCTTTAGACAAAATATAATATTAGATAAAGGGAACCTGAGTGAACAAATAACACTTTTTTTTTTCACTTATTTCATTTATTTAATGAAAAAAGTTAACCAACACCAACTGGCACTGTGTGAAAAAGTAATTGCCCCCTAGTTAAATCAACCCAATTAAAGGGATAATTAGAGTCAGCTGATTGAACACAGCCAGGCTTGATTACAGCCAGCCCTGCTCAATATAAACCTCACTTATTTTGCCCCTTACCATCAGAGTCACGTTGCCAGCATAAAGATTCAACAAGCACATTATGCCATGATCAGTGAAGTTCCTGAAAAGATCAGAAAAAATTTGTTGCCCTCTATCAGTCTGGAAAGGGTTACAAAGCTATTTCTAAGGCTCTGGGACTCCATCGAACCACAGTGAAAGCCATAATCTCCAAATGGAGAACACTTGGAACAGTAGTGAACCTTTCCCAGGAGGGCGGCCTGCCAAAATTACTCCAAGGGCGAGTGTAAAATCATCCAAGAAGTCTCAAAGGATCCTAAACAACATCCAAAGAACTGCAGGCTTCTCTTGCCTCAGCTAAGGTCAGTGTTCATGACTCCACAATCAGAAAGAGACTGGGCAAAAATGGGCTTCATGTGAGGTAGCAAGGCGAAACCACTGCTAACCAAGAAGAACATAAATGCTCATCTCTCATTTGCCAAGGAGCACCTGGATGATCCACAAGCCTTTGGGAAAATGTTCTATGGACAGATGAGTCCAAAGTGGAACTTTTGGACAACATGGATCCCATAATGTCTCGCGTAAAGCAAAACACAGCTTTCCACAGTAAGAACACCATACCAACAGTCAAACATGGTGGTGGTAGTGTGATGGTGTGGGATGCTTTGCTGCCTAAGGACCTGGATGACTTGCCATAATTAAAGGAACCATGAATTCTGCTCTGTACCAGAAAATTCTGAAGGAGAATGTCCAGTCATCCTTCCGTCAGCTGAAGCTGAAGCGTAGTTGGGTCATGCAGCAAGACAATGATCCAAAACACAAAAGCAAGTCCACATCAGAATGGCTAAAAAGAAGTAAAATTAAAGTTTTGGAGTGGCCTAGTCAAAGTCCAGACTTAAACCCAATAGAGATGCTGTGGCAGGACCTGAAACGAGCAGTTCATGCTCGAAAACCTACCAAATGTTACTGAATTAAAGCAGTTCTGCAAGGAAGAGTGGTTAAAATTCTCCACAGCACGTGTGAAAGACTGATATTGAATTATAGGAAGTGTTTGGTTGCAGTCATTGCAGCTAAATGTGGCATAACCAGTTATTAAGTGTAAGGGCAATTACTTTTCACACAGTGCCAGTTGGTGTTGGTTAACTTTTTTTCATTAAATAAGTGAAATTAAAAAAAAAAACAAGTGTTATTTGTTCACTCAGGTTCCCTTTATCTAATATTACGTTTTCTCTAAAGACCTGCAAACATCCAGTGTGACAAATATGCAATAATAGAGAAAATCAGGAAGGGGGCAAATACTTTTTCACGCCACTGTAGGTGAAATTGTCACCTTCTCTACTGTGTTGCCATTAATTGTTGTACAGCAAGTATTATGATATTATAAATAGTCTTGAAACAAAACTCCATTTATTTTAAAGTTGTGGGGATCCCTTTAAAATAGATAGTTGGTACTTTTTCAGTATTACTGTCTCTTTTCCTTTATATCTTCTTTTTTAGTGCTATTGCCCCTTTGTTGCCCCTTTTCCTACTCTGAACTTGCCATTACTTATGTTTGTTCTCCTTATTTTTTTCAGTGTCACTAACATTTCCTCTTGCTGTTTCCTGATCCCCTCACCTGTTACTGTTTTATCAATGTTGTACACATTTCTTTCTCATGCACCTGTTGCTAATTCATCTTATGAAATGGACATCAGAATTCAGCCATCCTGATTGGTGCTTACCTGTGTGATATTCCTTCTAACGCACAGGAAAAAGTACCAGCTGTGCCCTGTGGGCACCGATCCTAGTAAACATGCCAATTAGAATGTTGGCAAATCTGAAATCAGCCATCTTGTTTAACCAGCTGAAATTGGCACTACCAGTCTATACAATGGCATCTCCTCACTCTTCAATGTAAAAAACAGAACAGCTGTGCTTTCTTTCTCCCACCTGCTCACTCTTAAATATTTTAATTTTCATTAAATCTACCTATCTCCTCATCGGTGCAGCATTTACTAAACGAGAAAAAAGAAACGAATAGCCACGCTCTCTCCCAGCCCACACACTCGCTTCTTCAATGTAAAAACAGAACAGCTGTGCTCTCTTTCTCCCATCTGCTCGCTTTAAATGTTTAAATTTTCATAACATCTACCTATCTCCTCATCGGTTGCAGCATTTACTAAACGAAAAAAAAAGAAACGAATAGCCGCAATCTCTGTCTCTCAGCTCACCCGCTTGTTCAGAATGAACTTCTTCGGGGAAAAAATAAAACTAACAGCCAAGAATCTGTCTCCCCAGCCACCCACTCATTTAGAATCCACCCAGTCGCTCAGAATCAACTTTTTACAAATAATAAAAAAAAGACATTTTAATCTTCGCTGTCTCCACACACCATGGGGTGACTACTGCCATGACAACCAGACCTAAACTACAGAAGCTTTTGTAGGACAAAATCCCTTCACCAAAGAAAAAAAAAAAAAACACACAACACACTTAGGGGAGGAACTATTTTATTAAAAGTGACACAAACATTTATGTTTTTCCTACTTAAAGTTGGGAATTTTACCTACAAAATGCAGTTGCATTACAGATGACCATTTTAAGCAATAAGCCATAGAGTTATGTACATAGACAACGGCTAGAGAGCTGGACGACTCAGCCGGGTGGCCTGCGGCCTCACCACGCCTCCCAGCTGTGTGTTAAAGTGTCTAACGCACACCCTGTCGTGGCTTATTGCTTACTTATTTTTTGAACAGGATCTCATTCTGCTTCTCCAGGATTTTTAAAATTTGGTTCATAATACAGAGAATAATGTAGGGGCAACTCTATACAACAAGACTGTGTTTCCATCGAGGGGTTGACATGACAGCATATGAAACTCGAGAGGGAAGTGCAAAAGGTTCATGCTGTCATCTCAGCCCCGAGATGGAAACACATGCCAAGCTGTGTGCGGTTGCTCATATTTTATTTTATATAGTATTTGGTTTTTTACACAGGAGTCACAGAAACATTCCCTTCCCAAAGTAAAAACAAAAAAAGCAAAAAAAAAATTTGCTATTTCTTAGTTCTGTTTTATGATCGAAATTAAATTTACAGACTTTTTTTTTATCATATCAGATTTTTTGCACCTCCGCCATGCTGCACCAATCTGACTGACCCCCCCCCCAGCCCTGTCCCCCGGAATAATCGGGACTTACCTTACTCCCAGCCCGGAGGCAGTGCCTGCATGGAGTCGGTCGCCATCCTACCACTGGCGATGTTTTCTCATCCTTGGTTTTCTCCCAGGGGCCCCAGGAGTGGGTACATATGTGTGTGGAGGCACGCATTAGTCCCACAGCCTCAGTAACAGCCCCTTTTCTCCCACCCCATTGGCCTAGCGCCAGGCTCCTCTCCTGGCCCGTGCTGTCCCCAGCCTCCACCAGGTGGCAGCCATCAGCCAAGAGGAGCCATCCCAGCTCCCCGGAGAGGAGAGTGTGCCTGTCAGCAGCTCCATCCAGCTCCACCCTCCCCCCCATTGCCGACCTCCAATGGCCCGGGCTCGCTTTCGAATCCAGGTCACTGGCGTGATGTGAGGTTACGCATCTAGCGCCTTAGCCCTCAGCGCCACTGGGCTGGCTAATTTACAGACTTTTACAAGTTAAATGGTACAACTTGGGGCAGTGGGTGGTTAGTAATCAGTTAGGTGTGAGGTCAATGAGTAATTTAAAATGTTATGACCTTTAAACTGTACTGAACAACAGTTTGGAATGTGCACAACACCACTTTTGAGTGGTACAACAGTTTACAGTGTGCACAACAAGGATTTTGAGCAGGCTGCTTGTTATACAGAACCAAATGCCAACCATATACTATAGAACTGTTTTGTGTTAGAGCAGCTTGTATTTTGCCCAGCTCCTTACCAATTATCAAATTTGCTCATCCAGTGTACTTCTGTAGTATTTGCTTTGCTGAATTATCAACCACAGTGTTTTCTGAGTCCCTATTTTGTGTTACTTCATCATTTAGCAACAGTAGGGGTATGTCCTTCTTGTTTGATGAGGTGTCTAATCTTTTGCCACATATGGGGTAATAAAGTTTTCAAAATCTGCTGAAAATTTATTTTTTATATCTTGTCTCGTATTATCTTGTAGCAAATCACTTAATTCCAAATCTAATTCATTCTGTACAGGAGATTTCAGACTTGCTTTCCTATGTCCGTAGTACTTTTCCTTATTAGTGCTTTTAGTAGTGGAGAACTGACATATTAATCAGTTTCTGTATTGCACTGTTCTGAGACTCTAATTGTTCAATTATATTTAAAACATAATTATCCTCTTGGGGGTTGCTAGTGATATAAGCATCAAAAGCATTTTTAGCGATGAAGTTCTTGTTTTGGAGGCCATAATTAAACTTATGTTCTTTTCTTTAGGTCTTGCAAATGCCATTATTTTTTTATTTTTTTTTAGTATCAGACTTTTTACCCACTCTAAGCACCTTATCATTCCTTTTTTGTTTTTAAAAACTTTGTTTATTTTCAAGTTTTTTACTTTTCATTTCAACTTACAACCTACATACATATGTGCATAGGAATTAATTCTTGCTTTCTCCAGGTTGTTACAATCCATTCAGTGGAGAATTTCAATCATTTCTGATCTTTTAGTTTATACATGCTCTCTCCTGTACAATGTTCTCTCATACATAATTATATCTCATACACAATTATATCAAAGCCAGTCTTCCTGTCTTGTCTTTTCCCTTTTTTATGGTATAAAATCTTGTCTCACTAGGGTAATATATAATATCCACCTCCTCCATATTATCTCAAATTGAGCATATCTCTTATTTGTTAATGATGTCAGCCTTTCCATTTGATATATATCTATCACTATATTTTGCTATTGTCTTAATTAGAGTGAGTTTGGAGACAAACAGTTTTTTATGTTTTTTTAATAGCTATTATCAATATCAGCAGGAATTTCTTTGTCCTGATATCCTTACTTCCCTCTGGAAACTTCAGTAAGAAGTATAATGGTACATTCAATATTATAGAGGGCAAAATTATACCCTTAATCGCCTCTTGTACCTCCTCTAGGAAAGGTTGTATTATTGGACACCTCCAGAAAATGTGCCCATGTGTTGCCTGATTTTCGCCACATTTCCTCCAGCATGCCACTTCCTTCCCCTTATTAAAGTGCACCTGGATTGCTGGTGTTCTGAAAAACCTGACAGCATTTTTCCATGTAAATTCTCTCCAACATGGTGATGATGTACTTTTATGTATATGTGATAAATAATTTTTCCATGTATCTCCTGTTATTATGACATTTAAATCTTTTTCCCATGCTCTCCTAATGGAATCAACTGAATCCCCTTCCATTTCTCTTATTGCCATGTATAAGTAAGATATTATGTGAGTTAGCTCAGTCTTACCGTCTAAGCTTTTCTGTATTATCTCTATAATCTTGGGTATAGGATATAATGTCCAACATTCTTTCCTGATTCTTTTTATATAGTCCCTAATCTGAAAGAATCAGAATCTATATCTCTGTGTTATCTGAAGTTCATGTTTAGTGCTCCCGTCATGAATTCTTCCCCTCCTGAGATATTTCGCTGTCACCCGTTAAAAGATCTGACCCCTGAGGGTTATTTGGCGGCAGTCGATCTATCAAGGGTGGGTGATGCATGCGTCGGAGCAGTTGACGCCAGACACTCCTATAATGAGGTGCTATCTGGCACCATTGACTCCTTTCGCATTTCTGTCTCATGTACGAATTTGTAATTCTACCTGAGGTCGCCTTGGTATGATAGCGATCTCAGGGAAATGAAGAAGCTGGGTCGGAGATTAGAGCGTCGCTGGAGGAAATCCCGTCTGGGGGCTGACAAACTGGTCCTATGTGCACATTATTGCGCATATCAGGAGGCAATCAACCAAAAGAAGACAATATTTTTGTCTCGGGAGATTGCTACTGGGAGAAGCTGACCAGCCTCACTTTTCCGGATTGTTGATAGACTTCTTCATCCACTCTGTCTTCAACCCGGAAGAGTTTCCTCGAATGAGGATTGTGAGGAATTTGCTCGGTTTTTCTCGGACAGGGTGTCTGCGATCCGGTGGGAGGTCTCCTCAGCCAGTAATATCATTGCTGTCAGTGGTCACCAGTTGTGTTCTAAGAGCACTCTCTCGAGGTGGGGGGATTTTAGGCCAGTGGAGGTTCGTGAGGTCATTGAGATAGCAGCCAACTTGAGGTATACCTCTTGTGAACTGGACCCCGTGCCAATGCGCTTCTTGATGAGGTGCATTGACACTGTTGGCCCGGTGTTTGCCCTGATTGTCCGGTGCTCCTTGAGTCAGGGTGTCTTTCCAGATGCCTTGAAGGAGGCTCTGGTGAGACACCTTTTAAAGAAAGCTTCTCTGGACCCAGAGATCAGGGCAAATTACCGTCCCTATCTCAAATCTTCCATTTCTGGGAAAGGTTATTGAGAAGGTGGTATCGCTCAGTTGGGGAATATCTCATGACCCACGAGTTGTATGATCCCTTCCAGTCAGCTTTTCGGGCCAGACATAGCACTGAAACTGCATTAGTTCAGGTGCAAAATTACCTCCTTAGGGCTAGAGATCGGGGGGACAAGACAATTCTTGTTCTCCTTGATCTCTCTTCAGCATTTGATACTGTGGACCATTGTGTGTTGCTTTTCCGCCTGAGGGAGTTATGCGGACTCACCGGTATTGTTATCAAATGGTTTGAGTCATTTCTTACTAACAGGAGGCAGCGGGTTGTGATGGGTAATTTCTCATCTGCACCCTACCTCCTTTCGTGTGGAGTCCCTCAGGGTTCGGTATTGGCCCCAATGTTGTTCGCAGTATACATGCTGCCCCTGTGGGAGATCATTAGGAGGTATGGTTTGAGTTTTCATTGCTATGCTGATGACACTCAACTATACCTTTCCTTTGCCCCAGGAACATCAAATGCAGTGGATGTGTTAAATATCTGTCTGGCTGAGATAAATGACTGGATGTCTTCCAGCTGGCTGCGACTGAACCCCAACAAGACTGAGGTACTAGTAGTGAGCTCTAACAGAGCTCGTGATGGGATGGCCTCTGACTCTCAGACTGGTATTGTGCTAGGAGCAGTGTCATTGATGGCCTCCCCATGGGTGCGAAATCTTAGTGTGATCTTTGACAGGAATCTGTCCATGGAGGCTCAGGTATCCTCTGTGGTTCATTCCTGTTTTTTCATCTGAGAAATATCACCAGCATTAAGCCCTTGTTCCGCTCTGGACCTCCCTACTTTGGTACATGCCTTAGTCACTTCTAGGCTTGACTACTGTAATGCCCCCTCTATCTGGGGTCTCTGAACTTCTCGTCGAGACTGCAGCTAGTGTAAACGCTGCTGCCCAGCTTTGACTGGACAAAGTAAGTTCTGCCATATTACTCCGGTATTGTGCGAATTGCACTGGCTGCCTGTCAGGTGGAGAGTACTGTTCAAGGTGGGTTTTCTCACCTATAAGACCCTACATGGACAGGGCCCTGGTTACCTTTCTGATCTCCTGATACTGTCCACCTCTGCTCGGGATCTTCGTTCTTCAAATGGTGGCCTCCTCAAAGTTCCGAGAGCGAGGTTGAAATCAGCTGGGGATCGATCATTTGGAGTTGCTGCTCCAGCTCTCTGAACTCGTCATTTGATGTGAGAGAGGCCCCCACTATAGAAGCTTTTAAGAGCCGTCTGAAGACCTTTTTATTTATGCAGGCTTTTGGAGATTGAATTTCATATGTATGTTATTTTAAATGAAATGTATATGGTATGACATACTGTACAGTTTTGTGCAGCGCCCAGAGCCTTTGGGATTGGGCGTCTTTTTAAATAAAATTGACATTGACATTGACATTGACATTGACAACTCATATGTACTTTCCAAGTCTGAGAAGCTCATTACATTTCCTTCTTTCAGGAATTGGTACACTATATGTAATCCTTTCCTTTCCCATCTCCTATACCCCATGTCCATTTTTGCTGGTAAGAAATTCTCTATGTGTGTCAATGAATAGAACATGGGCCTCCATTCTGACATATTCTTGGTATTCAACATCTGTCTCCAAACTTGTAACGTTGACATTGTATAGGGATTATCAACATCTACCGCTTCTTTATCTCCCCTGTCTGCCAGTAGGGCCCCATGTGGTCGTCTTATATCTTCTTCTGCTAATTCTATTTCTTTCCACTTTGCCTCATATTTAGGGTGCAGCCAGTATATCACCGTATGGATCTGGGATGCTATGTAATAATATTTAAAATTTGGCAAAGAGAGGCCCCCTTCATCTTTTGAGAGTTGTAGTATAGATTGTCTTATTCTTGGTCTCTGGTTCCCCCATAAGTATTGTGTTATTTTCTTATTTAATTTTTTATAAAAAATCTCTGGAATTACAATTGGGATGGTTTGTGCCACATATAAAAAACGTGGCAACAACACCATTCTAACTGCTTCTATTTTCTGTATGAATGGTATAGGTATCAATGTCCACTTATCTATATCTCTCTCTGCATTTGTATTAGAAGTTTTTTATAATTATGGTTGTGTAAGGCGGCCCGTCGGCGCAGAGGTGGGATTTCCGCTTGCGGCGCTCAGCGACCCGGTTCGAGAACGGACCCGAGCCGCGGAGGGTTGGCCGGGGAGAAGGATCGAGCGCCCGGACGGACTGCTCTCCTTCTCCGGGGAGGGCCCGCAGCAACCGTGCGATGGGGACTCTAGCGGAGGCTGGGGACACTCACGCTGCCGCGCTACTCGGGGAGAGAGGCGGGCGGACACTGGTGTCATTGCAGCCATCCCTCCTGGCGTGGGAACAAGGCGATGAAATTCCACGCCTAGCGTCCTAGATGACACTCTGCCCTGGGATGCCCTGATTGGTCACCGAGCCATTCCCCAACCAGTTATTAGGCCCGCGGTTCGGTGTGGGGAGGGGTCTGAGCCGCGGCCCCGCTTTCTGGGGGGCAAGCCAGGGATGACCGGGGGAGTCGGCGATATCCAGTGACCGGGGGTCCTGGGGTCCATGACCGGAGCAGAAGGGCAGACGAGAGGCGTGGAGGTAAAAAGCAAAATAAAAAAAAAAAATAATAATTAAGGTTGTATAGTTTTGTATACTCTGGGCTCAACCATATACCTAGGTATTTAAGTGTAGGGGTATTCCATTTAAACTTATAATGAGACTCCACCTGATCTGATGGTTTATAATTTACTCCCCGTACCTCCACCTTATCATTCCTTAGTTGTATCACCTGCGTTTGAGGTTTAATCGTGCTATACATTTTATGTGACCCAAAAATTATTATGCTATGTCTAGAAATGTAACAAATAATGAAAGCTGGAAGATGCAATTCAAGATAAAGAATTAGCAGTATAAAATTCCCATTCAAGCTTGAAGCTTGGGTGTGTGTAAAATTCAATATTTTCTTCATCTATAAAATTTAAAGTCTAATCAGTGTAAAATGTCTTAACCCTAAAACACAGTGCCTCTGTTTTAACTGTTGTATACTGTTAGGAAGTAGATAATACTTGTAATTTCTAGCCGTGTTATCTCAGTCCCTTTTATCTAACTGTATAAATTGTTTAACTAGCAGTATAATGCCGTGTATTTGTACCCGATACTAGTATTGGGTATTTAATTCTTTAGATACTTGATTAGTGCTTGTAAATTTCTTTTCTCCTGCCTCCTTCATATGCCCTCCTCTTTCTCTTTACTCCACATTCTCTTCCTTCCAACTACTCACCCAAAATTAGCTTTCCCTACTGAAACCCCTCTTTACTCTACGCTCATGCTCTCTCCCTCTCTCTCTCTCTCTCTCCTCCTCTCCCTCTCTCTCTCTCTCTCAACACCTCACATTCTACTCATCTTTTCTCCTGCTCAGTGATCCATTCTAGGAAACCGTGCTTAGATTCTATTTCCTCTGCCAGGTCCTCTCAGCTCGCTCACCTGCAACCCCCGATTCCTGCCTCGCATTGTTCTGCTAATTTTCTTTCTGTGCCATTTTATTCCCTGCTTCCCCTCTCTGAATAATTCCTGTTGTAATCAAAGTGGTGCCAGCAATCTAGCACACTGTTTTTCTCTGCGGGTGACCTCTGGCCTTCTCTCCTCCCACCTCCTCCTAATCCTGTTGTTCCCACCCCTTCTCCCCATCACACTGCCTATATTTATCTAACCTTCTCTTTTCTTCCACCCAGGTCTGTGGCCCATGACTTGGCTGTGCCCCTGTGGCTAGGGCTGCTTCAAAGCTAACTTTCCAACCGACTTATCCTGCAACCACAGCCCGCCTCTGGGGCTGCTCTGCTCGGCCGCTTCTGAAGGTATGTCTCAGTCTCCTTTGAAGTTACGGCCCTGAACCTGATTGACCATTTCAGCTCATCTGCCTAGCACCGATTTGACCCTAGAGCCTCTGGCTATAATGCTATTGGCTGCCTACTAGCCTGGTCTCCCTGAAGCTTGGGCGGGCTCCTGTGTGTGTAAAATTCAATATTTTCTTCCCACCCACCCCCTCCAACCCCGACCACCTGTATGTGTAAAATTCAGTATTTTCTTCCCACCCACCCAACTCAACCCCAACCGCTATTAAATACAGTTAGGCTCCACCTTGTTTTTGCTCATTGGCAGTCTTGCCTCTATCTCCTCCCCCTGCCACTGCAGCTGTCTTTTGCTCCCACATTTATCCCATTCATTATGTCTGTGGGCATGTTCACAATGTTCTCTTTTGTAAAAATCACCTCTTCTACTTGTTATCCTGCTCCCTTCTCTTTTTGGGAGTACAGAATACCTGCCTCCAAATTATACCACTCCTCAAAGCTTGCCTGTAGTTGAAACCCTTCACTACTCCCCTGGCTGCATCACAGGAAATTTCTTTCACATCAATAGATGTACGTGGTCACAGTTTCTCGCATGCCCATGGCCTAACTCCTATAATACTTGCTGGGATTCTGGCCTTACTTTCTCCCTCTCGGAGATCATCCTGACCTGCACTACGAATAAAAGAAAGTCCAAACATAATTACTTCAAAGGAAAAGTTTGGCGTCTTACCAAACTACAATGCCTGCAACTCCTAAAATTAATCCTGATGTTGCTGTTGCTAGCAGGCAATATCCACCCTAACCCGGGCCCAAGTGGAACTACCCCTAGGAACCTACCAACAAAGCTGGGGTCCATCACACTAGCCACAATAAATATTTGTAGCCTATTAAATAAAATTGACCTCCTTAAGTTCTGGGTAGCCACACACAATCCTGACATACTCTCTATCATGGAAACATGGCTCTCTCCTAAAATCCTGGATAATGCAATTGCCCTCCTGGGCTATTCCATCTTTAGGCTAGACCGCAAAACTAAGAAGGGCGGTGGTTATGTAATCTTCCTAGAAAATTCCTCTCATGGGCTGGCTATGCCTCCAATTGATCACGGTTGCTCTGCTCAGGCTTTAGGGGTTAAAGTACTCCTGAGGGCACATAACAAAGCCCTCACTATAATCACAACATACATACCTCCTAAGGACCTGGCCACCAGTCTGCATAGTTTGCTGGACTACCTAGTGCCCAAAAAACACCTCTGTGAGTTGATTTTAATGGGGGATTTCAACTTTAAACTGGTCATCAGGGACTAATGGTATCTTAAAGGACACAATGGCATCTCTACACCTTACACAACTCGTAAACTCACTGACCAGGATAAACTACAAAACAGGGACCTGTGCCACCATAGACTGGATTGTCTCAAACAGCCCTGATCGCATATCAGATGTTACGGTTCACCCAGATTCTATCAGTGACCACTCCCCAATCACTTGCAGCTGGTCAAATAAATTTAGTACCCCCCCACCACGTACAATCTACAACCGCGTATTGAGATGCGGACATTTGGATCTCCTAAAACACCAACTTCACTCCCAAGACTGGTCCTTCCTGGATACAGCAGATGATATCAACACCACTCTCAAACACTTCATCAGTGTTTTCAACACAGCCTGTGACACCCATGCCCCACTTAAGAAAATGAAAGTTCATGGGATGGTTGATTCATGGATTATTCCTGAAATAGTAAAAGGATGAAGCTAAGGGATCACCTTCGGCAACAGGCTGAGTCTTCATTGAAGCAACAGGATCTGCAGGCTTACAAAGCTGCCAGAAATATCTTTACTAGGGAAATTAGACAGGCAAAAAGTAGGCTCCACAGAGAGCTACTCTCCAACTCCTAGGGTGACAGTAGGAGCTTCTGGGTCAATATAAAAGACATCACAGGCAAAGAACAAAAGAACACACCAACAATTCTATTGAAGGACGGCCATCCTGTCACTGATCCACTCCAAACTGTTAATTCTTTCAACACAGCTTTCACCAATCTGTCGGGTGTACTCCCCAAAGATTTCTTCGTTGATGCTCCCGTGTCATCAGCTGGGGCCACTGACTCAATCCGTTCTGAACACCCACCTTTTTACTTCAAAAAGGTCTTCCAATCCCTAGTCCAAAAACTCCTAACTAAAGTCCTTGGCAAATCCAGACATAGTGGAGACTCGCTAGACCTCAAAATTCTGGCACTGACTCTTGAAGAAGTACTCTTGCCAATTACCAAGATTCTAAACTTATCACTTTCCATCTCACAATTCCCAGAAGTCTGGAAATCTAAGTTGGTCACCCCGTGCATAAATCTGGTGATCCTACACAGCACTCTAACTACAGGCTGATATCAATACTCCCCCCGCTATCAAAAGTCCATGAACACGTAGTTTCCAATCAAATGGTTGATTACCTTGAAAAGTACAACTTACAATGTCCCCAGCAACATGGCTTCAGAAAAAACATAGAACTACCACAGCTTTACTTGAATTTACCAGCTACACACATCAGTCCTTTGACAATAACAAGATTGTTGGTGGCTGCTTTCATTGACCTTACGAGAGCTTTTGACACCGTGAACCACAACCTGCTTCTTACTCAACTTGCCTCAGTTGGTGTCTCTCAAAACCCACTGAAATGGTTTGGTAGCTACCTTGCTGATAGGTCTCAGTGGGTGAAAATATCTAATATCTTCTCCGAACTACAATCTGTCCAATTTGGTGTCCCTCAAAGGTCCATTCTTGGCCCTCTCTTGTTTAGTATCTTCCTAAACAACCTACTCCAATCCTGTCAACTTAGGACTCTCCTCTATGCCGACGATGCCATCATCTACACAAACAACACTAATCCCACTGTGCTCAAGGACAATCTACAAACAGGCTTCCTTGAAGTTGAGAAATGGTTCCTTATGCACAAACTTATCCTAAACTACAAAAAAACTAAGCTTCTGTTGTTCTCCTCTCCCCCGACATAAGCACCGGTCATATGCCATGCTAATAAAAAACAACCTCGGAGCACCTCTTGAACAAGTTCAACAATTCAAATATCTGGGAATAACCTTAGACAGCTGTCTCTCATATGTACCCCACATTGAGACCATTGCTAAGTCTGCGAATGCAAAACTAGGCCTGCTATTTAGACATAGAAGGAATCTAACCCCTGATGCACTTAGATTGACAGTTAACAGTTCAGTGATATCCACCATTGACTATGGCCTAGCAATATATGGTGCAGCAGCACCCATATCACTAAAAAGGCTGAACTTAACACTTAAAGGGAAACAATGGAAAAGACAAAGCTTTCCTCAGACACTGCAGAAAGTCTCAATTAGTGCTTTTAGACAGTAACAACTTTATTTAATGATTTAGAACAGCTACCCACAACTTCCACTTCCTGCTGCTGGCAGCAGCCATTTCATGAGCAGCAGTGAGCTTCCTGAGCTCACTGTATGCTAATATGCCTGTTTGACCTCAGCTATTGGTTGGCAGGACATATTAGCGTACAGTGAGCTCAGGAAGCTCTCTGCTACTTATGAAATGGTGGCTGCCAGCAATAGAAAGTGAAAGTTGAAGGCCACTGTTTAAATCACTAAAAAATCAGAGTTATTTGTTAAAAAATGTTACCATCTGAAAGCACTAATCAGGCATTTTTGTAGTGCCTGGGTAAAGCTGTGTCTTTTCCACTGTTTCCCTTTGACAAAGCCTGTGGGCTCATCACGAACTCAGGCAGTTTCACTCACACATGTGATCTTTATGCAGAAACTGGCTGGCTCAATCTACAAGGGTGGATCAAGTATCACTCTTGTATACCAGCAATGAAAGCTCTCCATGGAGATCTACCTGCTGGAACCTCCTGCCTTCTACCCAGAGCCCACAAGGTCTGACATACTTGGGCTTTGGTCGCTGAGTTTCTACTAGTACCAAGGTTCCGAACTACACAGTGCCATGATCTTTCCTTTACAGAGCCCCTATCTGGCTAAGTGGTCTTGGCCATGATCTAACAAGCCAGACTGGTATGTCCAAGTTTAAATGCCTCCTGCACAAACCTATCTGTTAGACAGCTCTTGTGACTGTCTAAGTTGAGAACTGCTTTGCCCTCTTGCCCTCTTGAACCTCATTCCGGTTCCTCTTCAATCCCTCCTATCACTAGCTTGGACTCCCCTCCTCTGGTTCATTCCTCCTCTTATCCATCTCCCACTTTTAACTCTCCCCCCCTTCCCTGCCACCTGCCATCTCTCGACAAAGCCCTGTGGCTGCTTCCCCCTACTTCCTCTCTCATCCTCCATATTTCATCTGCCCCACTTCCCCATCTCTCTCTCTATCTACTGCAATCAAATGTGATTTTTAATCTTATCTGTTTGTATTTACAATTTTTTACCATGCTGATTTGTTGTTAGCCTTAGATTTGTTTTTAGTTTTTGCCTTCATGTTGTCAGTTGATCCCTATTCTGTTTTACCTTCCCTAACTATGACGTGGAACCTTTGTAAATTAGCTTAACTGAGCTCAAAGGTATTGTCAATCCGAGATGTGAATAAATAAATAAATAAATATTCAGATTCTGATAAGCAAATATTAATAAATAGCTTTGGTGCAATATCTTGCAATAACTTTTCACAAACTGGAAAATGAGAACTCCACATCAGCATATGCTCTTCTTTGGGGAGTAAATGGCCTTTAGTAGCAACTACAGTAGGACTTTTGGATATTCTCTTTCCCTGAGTTTTCTTGTTCTAGAGTGGACTAGTCCAGTCTTACTGAGGATATTAAAGCAGCAAATTATAAGTATGATGCAGTTATCCTACAAACATTCTAGCAGACTAAGCATTAAGGCCTGCTTACATTTGATGCCTGCACTTTAAACATAAATTCCAACCAGGAAACTGTAGAACCGTTACTCTGTTCAAATACAGGTTCCAAGTATGTCAAGTATGCCTCCTCAGTGGTTTCTATTCCAAATACACAAAAATAGCAGTACAAATGAGGGAACAGATCCAATTATCTTAAAAAGATAAAAACAATTTTCATTTACAGTGATTTTGAATCTTAGCTTAGTCTTAGTTTAACTTATCTTGTATTGCTCTATTATCCATTAAAAATCTCCCCGTATAAGACAATGTGCTGACTGGTTTGGTGGTACAGAGGGCTCAGAGGTGCTGCAGTGCATTTCCTCTCACCATGTCAGCGACCCACGTGAGGGAATAAGCTTGGATCACTGGGAGTCGGCAGGGTGCTAGAAGAGGGCTGAGTGGCAGCCTGGAAGCTCTCCTCTCCCGGCTTGCTGCAGTGTGTTGTCCCAGCTCTTGGCTCCCACAAGGTGGAGGCCTGGTGATAGTGCTGATGCTTGGGAGGCAGACTTCAGTCAGGGTGGGTGGAAGGGCCACAGTTCCAGAGCACACGCATACCTCCATGCACATGCATCCTCCATGCACATGCATCCTCCATGCGCATGCATCCTCCATGCACATGCATCCTCCATGCACATGCATCCTCCATGCAGCAGTGGCATTGGGAAGAAGGGGAGAACAAGGAAAGGCAATCGTGGGGGCTTAATGAAGTCCTGCTGCGCACCTGTGAATCATGCTGCTGACTGGGTATCTGATCTGACCCCATTTTACACTTTCCCTCCTCCATCCCCAACATGGAGGGAAAGCTGCAGGAGGACTCTGCAACCAGGTGAAACCCGGGGCAGCAGGCATTGATTGGGAAGAGATGGGACAGGGATGAACAGCTACTGTATGTTAATATGTATAGTAAGAGGTGTCCTATGGGATAAGAACATTATCTCATGCTGTTTTGGGTGAGAGGACCGTGAAGCGAAACTGAGCAGTTCTGTTAGCCCAAAACAGCATGAGATAATCTCCTTATCCCATAAGCGACACACCTCTCTATACATATCATATTATAAAGCACTCAAACTACCTTCAGAGAAAAAAAATATAAAATTTTGCCGAGAATTTTGATTTATGTGTACAATTTCTGCTGGTCTCCCCCACTCTTTGGCTCTAATAGTGGTGATTCCACTTACAATTGTTCATTCAGTTCTGTGACTAAAGGACTGGTTGTTTTAGAACCTGCACTGACGGCTTGTCTGCAACTTTTGTGACTAAATACACTGCTTTTTAGATCTCTTTTACTTAGATCAGGATTCCTGTTACACCTAATTCCGCTGCAGCGATTCTGACAGGAACAGCATGACATGCCAGCATCACCACAGTGAGAATTAGTTGTAGGGAGGAGCGCAAGGTAGCAACTGTACATTGAATAAGAGGTACAGTAATTCTGGCCTCTGATTGGAGGAGGTAGTTCGAGTGCTTTATAATTCCTGCCATCAGTGGGAAAAAGCTACATGGAAAAAAGAAACAAATACAATGTGCTGGTAATAGTAGAATATGACCCTCCAAAGCAAGTTTGCACCAAACATGCATAAAAGCTCTGATTGCTAAATAATAAACAAATGAGGTGTGCCTCGCAGCAGTAACTCCATGACAGATTTAAACTGTTCATCTGGTTTATAAAATGTTTTTAAAGTAAAAGACACCAAACAACACCAAACAAATATCAGACATCAGAAGAACCGGGATAGCTCAGCCAAAACAGAATCTTCAATCGACAATGGGAGGTTTCTGGGTACAGACGGTTCCATCAGCCCATTACTCTGAAGGAGAGAAGTTACGCATCCATTTTTCACTGAAATTCAAACCTCAATAAAACAAAATCTTAAAAATAAAAATAACCACTGCTTTACACACAATTACATAAATCAACACTACATTGATCAACACTTAGCTTTTAGGCAATACCAGTGGGGTTTTATATGTTTCCCATTTTCCATTTTGGGTTTTACTCATTACACTTTGGACTGCACCTTTCCACCAGGCCCCTACGTTCAATAGAACAAATGAATTTAGGTTTCAGGAAATAAAACTAAAATACGTCTTGAGTGAACTATTAAAAGTGGACACTTCAAAAAAAAGTCAATTGGACTTTACAATTTACCAACAAACCTATTAAAATATCCCTCCCCAGTTCTAGAAAATACATTAGCTGCCATTTTTAATATTTACTTATTAACTGAAGGATTCCCCTTAAAGCAGCAGTGCAACGAAAATGGGTTAAAATTTTACCCCACCTTTCTTTCTTCCTGATCAATGCCAGATGACTTCCAGTTTATTTTGGTGATACAATTTTCATTTTTGGTAACCATGTAAGAATTTTATGAACGTTTTAAAGTCATTATTTCTCAAGAAAGAAAGATGGCTGCCTAAGTTTTGCATAGAAATAATATTGAGGATCCGAGGAGGGTAAGACTCCAGACAAAAATGCAAATGTACAGTACACATCATAGAAAGCATCCTGAAAACCCAAATCAACAGTTATGCCAATATTTTTCATAACCACATCAAAAAATTTGCTTTTTGGAATAACTTACTTGACTTCTCTGGAGAAGTCCACTCAGCCCTGGACAAAGGCTATCAAACCGGTGCGGTCTTCATTGACCTCGCAAAAGCTTTCGATACAGTCCATCATGTCCTACTTATCTCTTTATTAACCAGCCTTGGCCTGGCTGAAGGACCTAGTGCTTGGGTAAAAAGTTACCTGTCAAATCGGTCATAGGCTGTAAAGATCTCTGCTGTACTCTCTGACTCTAAACCTGTCCTCTCAGGTGTACCGCAGGGATCAATTCTAGGCCCGCTCCTCTTTAGCCTGTTCCTCAAGTCTCTCCCAGAATTCTGCCTGGAAAGAATAATCTTATATGCTGATGATGCTCTAATTCTCTCTTCTCACAAAGAGCCAAACTCCCTATGCCAGAGCTTACAACTTGCTTTCTCTAGTGTTGAAAAGTGGTTCCTGGATAGTAAGCTTTTGCTTAACCACAATAAAACAAAAGCCATGCTTTTTACCAATCACCAAAATGAAAATAGAAACACTCCACTCACCATAAAAACCTCTGCTGGAAATACACTGGACCAAGTAAATACCTTCAAATACCTTGTTATCACATTTGACCAAGGTCTTACCTTTGCAACCCACATTGACAACACGGCGAAAACAGTGAACCAACGTCTAGGAATACTATTTCAAAACTGACAATCCCTTAACCAAGCTGCACTGAGGATTGCTATACAAAGTTCCATAATCTCTATCATAGACTATGGCCTCATTATCTATGGCTCAGCTACTACCACGGCACTAAGGCGTATCTCAGTCACTCTAAATAAGGCTTGCTGGCTCCTCATGGGGGCACAGAGACTGACACACACGTGTGACCTTTACTATGAAACAGGCTGGTTGCAACTATCAAATCACCTTGTGTATCTCACCTGCATAATGGCAAAAAAATCTATCATGGGGCTGACTCCACTATGTATCCAAAACCAACTCTGCCTGAATCATGGTATGCATCCCACCACCAGATCTGAACACCAACCTTTTCTGGTTCCCAGATGCCGGACTGCACAGGGACAAAGAACGTTCGTGTACAGGGCCCCGACCTGGTTCAATGCTCTAAGTCCAGCTACTCTATCCTCTACCTCTCTTGGAGCTTTCAAAACCATGCTCTATGCCCACCTCATTACCACTAACAACTGTGATTGCATTCGATAAAAGACTAATTCCTCCTCTGACCATCCCCAAACCATGGCCTATCCTCCTTGTCTAAAGAACCCACACATGCCACCAACTACTCCTGTCTGCCTCCTAACTCACTCTTCTACTTCCCCTTCTTTCCCCTCTCACTTGCTCTACTGCCCACCACTTTCCCTTCTTTTCGCCTCCCTGTTGGCCCCCAATTTATGTCCCTCTCCTTGGAAGTTAGTTTTTGTTTCCTAAATTGTTACTGCCTTGAAACTGTTAAAGCATATTTATTATGTAACTTCTCCTTTTGATAATACTTGTAATGTGTTTTGTTTGTTTGATGTTCTATGTGACGTGGAACCTTTGTAAAAGAGCCCTGGCTCAAAGGTATTAATTCCTAGACCAATAAACTAAAACTAAAACTAAAACTTTTTTCATTGCACTGCTGCTTTAAAGCAGTAGTACACCCAGAATTTGTAAAAACATATGTTGTGCAGAGTGTTTTGATTTGTGTGTGAAGTCCTAGTGTGGCCTTCCCTCTGTCTGCTGTTAGGCAGGAGTCTTTCCTGAATTAGTCTGCTAGCATTATAATAGTTTTACGCCCCCTGGGGATCTCTATCTCAGCAAGGTTTATTGCTTTTCTTGTACCTAAAGTGCATTCTGTCGCATGTGACAGTGATGTAGCCAGGTCCATCGATTCAGTAGCGAGCACTGCTTTAGAATCAGTTCACAACAGCAGAGATGGCTATATTTTAAAAGCTATACAGAGTTCAGCTTGGTGACTACCCACATTGTAAAGGCCTTTTTGTCCTGAACAATTGTCACACTGGTTGTGTATGTGTAACTGGTATAGTTTTTAAGATATTTACATATGTTTGGCATGTCTACTAGAGTGTTCACTCACAGAGAAAAAAAAGCATCTGCTGTTTGCAACCACCATGGCACATATGCCAAACAAATCTAAATATCTTGGAAACTTTACAAGTTACACAAAAACAACAAGCAGCAAAGTGGTTCAGGACAGAAAGATTGTTACAATGAGAGTAGTCACTAAACTGAACTCCTTACAGTTTTCAAAATATTTGCATCTGAATTGGGAAATTTGGTGAAAAAACATGGACATTTGGGTAATTAGACTGCTATATTTTAAAAACTATACAGAGTTCAATTTAGTGACTACCCTCATTGTAAAGATCTTTTTGTTGTGAACAACTTTGCTGCTGGTCATTTTTGTGTAGCTTGCATAGTTTTCAAGATATTTAGATTGGTTTGGCACATTTCCAGATGTGCTTGCAAACAGTAGATGCTTTTTTTCTCTCTGAGTGAACACTCCAGTATACATGCCAAACAAATGTCAATATCTTAAAAAACATGCAGGTTACACATACACAGCAAGTGTGACAATTGTTCAGGACAAAAAGACATTTACAATGAGTGTAGTCACCAAGCTGAACTGTGTATAGCTGTTAAAATATAGCCATCTCTGCTGTTGTGAACTGATTCTAAAGCAGTGCTTGCTACTGAATCTAGGGTCCCAGCTACTGTATATCACTGTCACATGAGACAGGATGCATTGTAGGTACAAGAAAAGCAATAAACCTTGCTGAGATGGAGATCCCCAGGAGTCGTAAAACTACTATAAAGCTAGCAGGTTAATTTAGGAAAAACTCCTAATAGCAGACAGAAGGAAGGACACACTAGGACTTCACACACAAATCAAAACACTCTGCACAACATAGAGGATTGTGTATGAGCAAGCATACACAACAAGGTAGTTGTGATCGAGAGGTTTCCATGGTAACCAGAGACCTTGAGAGCGCAGCTCGAGAGGTCAGTTACCACAGAAACCTCAAGATCTCACAACTGCCTTGTTTGTGTATGGTTGCTCATACACAGTCTTTTATAGTGTATGAACAACCATAAGCAGTACTCCGTGAACCCCAGAGCAAGTCTATGACCAAAAAAAAGGCTTACTTCAGTGTCTGCCGCCGTATGTTTGCTTCCGCATTGCCGTGGGCTGCTCAATTGCGCATGCGCGAATGCATTCGATCTTGTTGTGCTGCGCAGGTGATGTACTCAGTGCAGCACAACAAGATCGTGACGCACCGAGTGCAGCACAACAATGCTGTTCTAGGCATGGATTTCCATGTGGAACAGCGTTCCACCACACACTATATATGTTTTTATCAATTCTGGATATACTACTCCTTTAAATTGGAAAAGTGATGAAGTCATCCCAATGTTAAAATCAGGAGGTAAAATGGAGCTAAATAATTACAGAACAATCTCCTTCTCCCCCATTGTATCTAAATTATTCAAAGCATTGGGTGCCATGTGATATCAGTGAGTATTTAATCATGACTCGCATAACGGTGAGTGCTTATCACCAAAAACAAAATCATTAATCAGCACTACGTCTAATACAAAATTGGCAAAACTAGGAACTGTCTTTTTATGTGAGGGGGCTATGGCCCCTGTACCCCCCTTTTGTGTAAGTAAACCCCCCCGTGCCCCCCAACTAAATATAATCAACTCTGGGGAGGATGGACACTGGGAGAAGGAGAAAAACATGGGAGGGAGCAACTGTTGCGAGAGGGACAACCTGAGGGTGGGGTGAATAACCTGGAGGGAAAAGGAGGTGAATAAAAAAAATTTAAACTAACGCAACAACCAGATAAAAAACACGTACACCTACATACAGTCCCAAACCAGGGTCCAGGCCCACCATACACGGTGACCGTAACCATCATGCCAGGCAGCCAGCTCAGCAGTAGCCTGCTCAATCTGAGTACTTAATGTGCTATCACTGCACTCACTAACCTCCTGCATATTCGCTATTCTCTCCTATCTAACTCGCTATTCTACCCCCTCGCTATAATTTAATGGTCACTCTCTATGCGGGGGCACAAACTGAGTTTCTCATTTGGAGTTGCTCAGTTTGCTTCATCCATATCACAGGTTACCAAAATTGTAAGTGTACAGCTGATCTATTACCCAGCTTCTAATAAAATATTGAACCCCTACTAGTCAGGATAGGAAAAAAAAAAACAGCGCTCCCTGTTAGAAAATCTGACTTCACGGTTAGGTAAAGGGAAGTTTGCTGTTTACAGTGATGCTAAAACTGCATTTATATAATTAACATAAATGCAGACCTTACTTCAAGGGAAGCTCTTGCAACAGGCATTCACTGGTAGGACTAAGCCACTAGGTGCCAGGACCACACAGAAACCTTTTCTAGTTAGCAGAGTACCACGGAGGACTGCCCACCACTGACACCACTCCACCGACGTTGGCCTATTCAATAAAGGCAGGTGATCCCTCACACCCTCCTCAGTTCTTTCCCATCATTGACCTGCGCACTTTAGACCACTGACACCGCTGCAGTTACAGGTGACCACCATTTCCTGGACTTTGTGCCTTTTTTTTCCAAGTCTTAACACCAATTTTTCGGTGTTACCAGAATCAGGTTTATATCTTCTCAACCTGCCTCATCTTCCAACCGCTCCACAAATTGTGCCTGTGGCAAACAGATTCCAGAAAGAGACAGACATTCTGCATGCATCCTGTGCCTGGGCTCCAGCCACAGCACTGAAGCCTGCCAGATTTGCCAGAAATGTAACCAGGCTACATGGAGACATCACCTGAAAATCTGGGAGAGCCATCTCCTAAAGCAGAAGCTTGTTGCGATGGAACAGGAGCTGCAGGCCAGGAGCTCATAGACTTCACCTCAGTCCTCCAAGGCTTCTTCTTCCTCCTGTATTCCCAGTACAAAGTCTAGAAGGAAGCATAAACACTGAGATAAAGACCAGGACCGGGCCAGTCTGCTACCCACTCATGGTCTTCCCACAAACCCTTGATCATGTCTGGGTCTTCCTCCCATGGGAGGTCAGCCTCCTCGGCCCCACCAGCCCTTACTTCCTTGGGGCAACCAGTGGCCCACCACTCGCTCTTATCTCAGTAGCAGACGGTGGCTCTTTGGGGCAGGGGACTTCACCTCCTGCCTTTCAGCCCCTAACGTTCAGGCCATTATGCTCCATGGGCTCTCAGCCAGGTGGCTCGGCCGGTGATGGTTCTTCATGCACTGGTTCTTCAGCCAACACCCCCCCGGCCAAGGGGCTGCCTACGTTGGTCCCCTCCCCGGGGGCCAGCACCAGTCCTGTCAGGCAACGCCCACTGTAAGCTACTGGCTCTTCTCCTCACCCAGTCACACCTCAGCCTTAGCCTGTGAGGCCTCAGTCCCCAGCTACACTAGTCTCTCCTTTGTTGGTGCTGGTTGATACTCCTCCCAGGCTCCCACAGCCAACACCTGCTGGGCTGCCACCAGTGCTGCCTCAGCTGGACCCTATGCTGGATCCTCCGACAGCACCTATGGGACCTTTACCAGGGTACCCAATGCTGGCTCCAGCTGGCCTGCCACCAGGTTATCCTTATCCGGCACTATCCTATCCTTATCCCTTGGTCTATAACTACCCTCCGCCAGTGGATGTTAATGCCCTCTTTAACTCTTGGTGGGCTCTTCTGTAGTGGCAGAATCTGTCTCCAGCAGGCCCACCACCAGTGTCTCCCCACCATCAACTGGGGTCACAGCCACCTATGTATCCTGTCCAGACAGGCTCCAATGAGGAGCACAGGGTGGGCACCAGGTCCAATGCCAGTTTGGGCAGGCGGGAGGATCAGCGTCAGCCTCCAGATAGTGAGCTAGACATTGATGATGAAGAGGATCTTGACTATTCTGACTCTTCCTCTCTGGCAGGGGACTCCTCTGGGGAGGAGGAACACCTCAAGGCAGTCCCCAAGTCTTCTCCTGATGATCCTTCTTTCCTGGACATCATGAAGCACATCCAGACCACTATGGGTTGGGAGATGGAGGAGCAGGACCCGGAGCATCGCCAGCTGGCCATTTACTTTTGGCAGTCAGATGTCCTCCCTCTGGTGGTCCCCCTCCCCCAATTGACTCGTATGATGATATCACCTGGGCGGCATGGAACCAATTTAGCTGGGGATATTGAATTAAAAATTATTGGGCAATTGTTCTGATTATTGACTATGGGGATGCCATCTATGGGGCACATCGAGAACTGAACTTATTAAAGTAGAGGTACTGTACAATAAATTAGCATGTTCCATTCTTGATGCCCTATGTATAAGACATCATTGTTTCCTATACAAGGGTCTAAACTAGCTAAGACTAGAAAATCGTAGGGAACTTCACATGTTAAATATTATGCTTAAGGGTTACAAAAGATCCCTCCCGGAGTATATTTTAGAACATTTGGCAATAAAATCAGCCAGAACAGGGATGAGACCATCAGACGGCCTGGAATTTTTGATCCCCTTTATGGATCTTTATGAAGATAAATGTTGACAGGGCGTCTCTTCCATTCCAGGGGCCCTATCATTTGAACTCTGTACTGATACAGTTAAGACCTAATTCGATGTCCATAAAAGTTTTGTAACATTCACAACTGGCTCATGCAACAGGCCAATCAGCCACCAACTTGCTGTCTCAATCTCTGCTATTACTGAAAAAAACAAGAGTTGTAACTTTCACTTAGCGCAGCTGGCATCTAACAAGGACTATAATTGGAAGTCTGGGCCTGTAGTTCAATGGACAAGCAGCCAGCCACTCTCACTTCCTGAGCTATATAAGCAGTTCCTCTCAGCCTCCTTCTGAAGCACTTTTTCTTTGCCAGCTAGAGGCTCTGTTGGTCTGTCCTCTCAGCTGGCTGGGGCCCTACCCTGGGGCCTTCACCCCCCCCCGCTGCCTTGCTGTTCGTCTCTGTTGGACTTTGGTGTTTGTTTTCCTGCTTCTGGTTTGTATTTTGCCTCTGGCTGTGTGCTTCTTTCTGCCCTTGCTTTCTGTGTTTTGTGTGTCTTTGTTTTTGTTTTGGGCCTTTGTTCCCTGTTTTCCGTGTTTGTGTGTTTTGGTTTTGTCCTTTGGGGTTTTTGTTCTAAGCTCCTAGCATATTTTATTTTATTTTTTTTAATTTTTATTTTATTTAAACAGCAGTTTGGAAAACCTTTGAGCCATAGGCTCATTTACAAAGGTACCTTGTCACAGTAAGACAAACCAAAATACACAGTATAGCAGTACAACACATAAGTATAACAGTAAATTAAGACATAGATACAAACAAGCTGGTACAGGTAGGATGGATGCAAACAATACCAGAGTTATGTTGTCCTTAGCAGCTTAGTAATAAGCTTTGTCATAAGTATTGAGTACGGTTACTCCAGTGCTCATATTACTTGCTCTCAGTTACTCACAACTCAAATTACTTGCAAGGCAACTGCAACCATCCTAGGGCCTCTCCTCTTCAGTCTCTATATCAGTACCCTACCCTCAGCCTGCCCGGCTCACATCGTACTCCATGCAGATGATGCTGTAATTTCTGCCTCTGGCAGGGACCAGTCAACCATCACCTCCCAACTCCTCAACAGCTTCCACAAGCTAGGATCCTGGTTCAGCACCAAAAAACTGTTGCTAAACCACAACAAAACTGAGAGTCCTGGAGTTAATAAATAAAAATAAAACAAATAAAAGAGCACGCTGCTTGCTGTCCCACACAACAAAAAGAAGTTCCATCCTATGCTGATACGGAATCTTAATGGAGATGTTCTACAGCAAGTCTACTCATTTAATTACCTAGGCATTCACATTGATGACACTCTCAATTTCTCTGGTCATATTGACCATGTTGTCAAAACCGCCAGTATGAAACCTGGAGTGCTTTACCGCACAGACACTCTATGACACCTGACGCACTAAAACTAGCCACGAGCAGTTTGGTCTTTGCATCTATTAACTATGGCCTACTAATATATGGGGCGGGCACCGAAACTGCCCTCAATCGAATAAAAACCCTATTAAATGAGGCTTGACGGCTGACCCTAGGAGCCGATTCTTCAACCCACACCTATGTCCTCTACTCAGGTACTGGATGGCTTCCTCTCCATCTCAGAGCCCAGTACCAGACCTGCCTACTTGTCAAGAAAGTCCAATTAAGACTAGCACCTCCATCTCTATGTGGACTCTTCCAGCAGGCTAGATCATCTAAGCCAACCAGGAGTGCAGAGAAAGGTGGGCTCCTGGTACCATTTAAATGCACCACCCTGGCACAGAAATCCATCTCGTACCAAGGACCAAAATGGTATAATGGGCTACCTGCATCACTCATTGAAAGCAATAATATTAGCCTCTTCAAAACAAGACTTAGGATTCTACTGCATCATGAACTGGCCTGTGCATGCGTCGACTAGCAAACTACAGGACTCTTTAGTCCGAATAATCCACCCCCTCCCCACCTCCCCTCTTTCCACTCCATCCCCTCCTACACCATCATCCCCCCTCCACCTTCCAACCCCCACCCTCTCCTACCTCTAATATTCCCACCAATTCCTCTCCTGCACAACCCTCCATTGCCACACCACCTACCTCCCTTGCTGTTTATATCCCAACCTCCTTTCAGACCTCCCCCACTCCAGTACCCCTCCCTTAGTTTTCTCCCATGCCTATCTTCCCACTCACTTGCCTCCTACTGAGCTCCAGCTTGCACCCCCATGCTGCTGGCATCACTGCAGCAACTCCCCCCCATTACTCACCCTCCCACAACACAACACCGTCCTTAGGCTGCTCCCCCACCCACTTACCCTCTGTATAGCTAGTCCCCATCTGTATGGCCAGTACTCCCAGGGGCCTGATGACCCTAAATTAATAGACTAAAGCACTTCCTTTGAAGCAGTTTCCTTTGTTTGAGCTGTATCCTGAATGTTCCCTCACTGAAATGCTTTATACCCTTAAAACCATGTTCCTTCTATATTATTTGTAACCTGACTGAAACAAACTGTTCCTTCAATGTTTTCTAACTCATATTGTTCAAATGTATGCAACCGGTATGCTTTGTCTAACTTTTTTTGTAATCTCTGCAACCTGTATGTTTGACTAATTGTTTTGTGTATGACCTGGAATCTTTATAAACAAGTCCAAGGACTCAAAGGTATTATTCCTAAACTGCAATACATAAATAAACCATGATCTATGTGTTTCAGCTCAGCCATAGCTGCTCTCCATGTTGCACTTAATTGTTTTCACCTGATTCAGGCTCACTCTAAACCCTAGCTAAGCAGCTCATTCATGCTCTCTCAACTCATTCTACTTCTTCTTTATTGCAGTTTCATTGCACTGCCAGGTGATAGCTGCTTCAGAGCATGGTGTCTCCTTTCTTTCTATGTTTCTTGAAGTTTCCAACTTGGTGTACTCAATACAGATGCTGCTTCTATGTTTGTACACCCTGTTATACTCTGAGGTCAGCTAAAGCTACTGCTGATGCTGTAAATTAGTTTCAATACCTGCATGTGGGTCTCAGCCCTTCTATCACTTTCTTGTTTTTCCTACAGCGGGGACGTGGAGATGTTTGGGAAGTCGTGACCCCATGTGGCTAATTATTTCTGTTCTAAATCCTGTCTCCGACACCGAAAAATCCTCTGAGTATTTGTCACCTTTATTGGCTTTTGAATGTCTGGCTGGCTTGCCCCACATAGCCCTCCAGCTCCAGCCACAGAAGGGGCCCCGAGTCGCCAGTGGGCCGGCGGCGACCTCCAGCCGAACAGAGATCCAGGAGGCCGGGAAAAGCAGTGTGAAAGCCGGCACAGCCCTCCAGCTCCAGCCACAGAAGGGCTCCGCAGCCAGCGGGCGAGCGACCTCCAGCCTAACAGAGATCCAGGAGGCCGGAAGAAGCAGTGTGAAAGCCGGCACAGCCCTCCAGCTCCAGCCACAGAAGGGCTCCGAGGCTGCCAGCTGGTCGGCGACCTCCAGCCGAACAGAGATCCAGGAGGCCGGGAAAAGCAGTGTGAAAGCCGGCACAGCCCTCCAGCTCCAGCCACAGAAGGGGCTCCGAGCCGCCAGCGGGCCGGAGGCGACCTCCAGCCGAACAGAGATCCAGGAGGCAGGAGAAGCAGTGTGAAAGTGCAGACAAGCCGCATATCCAATCGGGAAGCAACCGCTGTCTCTGCGTTGCTTCCGATTGGTCACCTTCCCATTGACTTTAGCTGGACTCTGCAACACTATTCTGGATGGGATTTTCTGCTTAGCTGTAACTTGTATTAATTACCTTAAAGAGCTGTTTTACTTAAAATTGTGGGCAATTTAAACATGTATTAATGTGATGTTTGCTAGTGATTCAGCCTTTTCTGGTGATCTGTGTGGGCTAGGCAGCAGGCGCTAACCCCCAAACCCTCCCAGTCTTTTGTTGTGCAGATTCTTGTTTCTTGCACCTAATTGCAGATTGCCTGCAATAAAATTGCCTTCTCACTGCCTTCTCCTCTGTCCCTGACTTGCAGCCGGCACAGCCCTCAGCTCCAGCCACAGAAGGGCTCCGAGCCGCCAGCGGGCCGGCGGCGACCTCCAGCCGAACAGAGATCCAGGAGGCCGGGAGAAGCAGTGTGAAAGGTACGGGCAAAGCCGCAAAATTTTGCCTGCCCCCCACCCCATCTTGGTTGATTGTATTTATACACTCTTTCCCGCCATTTCTCTAATCCACGCCCACATCTATTTCCCTTCTTTATTAACCCATACCTACCTTGCACAATGCTAACTTGTTTCCTTTTGCTCCTTAGCCTCTCTTCTCCCCCATTCCATTATGATAATCATATTATACCCTCTGTCATGACGAATAAGTTAATGAGTATGTTCTGCTCTCCACTGCCATCCACAATGTACAACCATCTATTCCTTATTCACTTTGAACCACTCTTACACTGCAACCCTGGGGTATCCCACATAAAGCCTCTCTAACAATCCAGCACTCCCCTAGCCCCTACATGTATCCTGGATTTATAAAACCCACTATGCCTGTCCATCAGACTCCTATGTTATGATAAAAGACACACCTGTATAACAGGACCATCTCCCACTACACAGTGGGCATCTAGGACTAAGAGGAAATGCTCTGATCACTCTCTCTCCCTATCCCTTGGTGCCCTACTCAAATTAATCTTCTACCTCCTTTTATGCATTGGCACCATTGAGATTAATCCTGGCCCCATCGTAAGTTTATCTTCCCTGCTGATCTGACTACCATAAAAGGCCTAAGCTTCATACACTTCAATGCTTGCAGCCTCTAAAAGTTCATCTTAATACAGGCTTGGGTGGCACATACTCTTTCCAGACTTCCTGGTCATCTCTGAATCTTGGCTCAGGCCTACAACAAAAGACAGTGTTGTAAACCTTCCCAATTACCAGCTCTTCAGAGCAGATCGCCCTTCCAGGGGTGGTGGCCATATACATTAAGGACACCATCTCTGCAACCTGCCTCATCAACACATCTGAGCCAAATGAATTTGAATGTTTATCAATCAAAATATCCCTTCCTAATTCGTCTTCATTTAAACTGATTGGATGCTATAGGCCCCCTCTGCAGGCCTTAAACTGCTTCTCACCTAGGGTCAATTCTCAACCTAGGCCCTGAAGATACCGTCATCCTTGGTGATTTGAATTTAAACTGGCTGTCTAATGTATCTGCACCTTTGATAACCTTTGTGACACCTATGGATTCACACAGCTAATTAAAACCCAACTAGGATCAACCTAAGAAATTCCAGCAACAGCTCACTCCTGGATATTATGTTGGTAAACTAGCCTCACTTATACTCACATGCAGGAGTACTGCCGAGTGATGTGAGTGACCATTACCCTATAGCTGGCATAAGATCCACACTCAAACCACCAAATCCTGCAGAATTTATCCTCAAAAGGTCAAAAAAATATCAATATCTCAGGTTACCTCCATGACCTGAGTACTACAATATATTGGCAAGATTTCTATCTTACAACCTCTGCTGAAACAGCTCTCCAGACTTTAAAGGATATATCACCAATGCTCTCAATATTCATGCACCTATCACCAGTATCAGAACTAAGGTAAAATCCTGCCCTTGGTTCACCTCTGAGCTTAAAGCAGCCTTGAGAACCAGAGACAAGCTGTGGAAAAAGGCAAGAAAAACAAAGGACACCAGAGATTGGCTAAATTTCAGAAAAGCAAGGAATTCATGTACAAAAAAAATAAGAACTGCCAAAACTGCCTACTATATAGCTGAATTGGATGCCTCCTACAATAACCCATCCAGACTCTGGGGTACAATAAAAGGACTTCTGGGCCAAAATTCTACTCCTGCCTTAACCACCAAACTGCTACTAAATGATACAGAAATTACAGGTAAACAAGAAATCTTAAATACCTTCAATGTTCACTTCACCACTGCTGGCCTAGCATTTTGACTCATCACCTGCAAATATCCTGAGATCTTCCTTGAACCTGCAAACTACTGTGGGACAAATGGCCACTTCAACTTTTCCTTCATCCCAATATCCGTGAAGAAGTGGAAGATCTCCTCTAAATTTAGACACCACTAAGAGTGCAGGTGCAGACTCCTGGATCCCTATTTCCTGAAAATTGCTTCATGTATCTTATCTGCCCCTCACTCATCTCTCTTCAATCTTTCCTAACTACTGGATCCATTCCATCTACTTGGAAAACAGCTCAAGTAGTTCCATTACTCAAATCTGGTGATACTAGGGATCTCAACAATTACAGACCTATCTCCATCCTATCAGTACTATCTAAGATGCTTGAAAACTAGTAAACTCTCAGTTAAGGGACTATCTGGATAACAATAACCTTCTAAATTCTGCACAATCTGGATTTAGATCAAAGCATACACCATTACTGCCTTAGCCAAGGTAACCAACAATTGGCAGACTAACTTGGACAAGAAAAATTTTACCTGTGCTGTGTTTCTGGATTTGAGTAAAGCCTTTGACACAGTGGATCATGACTTATTAATCACCTCCCTTAACTCAATAGGCCTGGATCCTATCACTCAACTGGTTTAAGGATTACCTTTCAGATAGGTCACAACTGGTTAGAAATGGAAATTACCTATCCACCTCAAAACCACTGCTAAAGGGCATACCACAAGGCTCTATTCTTGGCCCTATCCCTTTGCTATTTATATAAACAATATTGATGCCAACCTCACTCAATCTAACATTCATCTGTTTGCTGATGATACTGTATTATATGTCAGCAATCCTCACCTTCCAAAGCCTGTGAACTGTTACAATCAATTCTCCATTCTGCAGCACAATCTACTTGACAAAAACTACTTCTAAATGCAAAAAAAAAAAGCTATGTTCTTGCCACAAAGAGTTGCACTACCACTACCCCAGCATCCAACACCCTACATTTATCCACCTTACTTGGAGAGAAACTTGAATTTGTTGATAACTTCAAATACCTTGAGTCTGGATAGATAACAGGCTTGACTATTCTGTCCATATTGAAGAGCTACTTAAAAGCTAAGACAGAGGCTCGGACTATTTTTAGAATAAAACATTACCTAAACAGTGATTCCAAAAAAGGTTAATTCAGGCCTCATTCCTATCCCTCATTGATTATGCTGATTTTCTCTACTGCCATTGTTCAAGTCATCTCTTACATAAACTGGACACCCTGTATCACAGGTCCATAAGATTTATTACTGACCTTCCCTCCAGCACCCATCATTGCTCCTTTTATATGGCACTCAACTGGACATCATTGCAACACAGAAGAAATAGGAATGCTGTTATCTGGATATTCAAAGCGTTAACAGGCAAACTACCGACCTATATCACTGATTGCTTTACCCAAATTACAACTAGGCCATACACCTTAAGGATCAGTAAACTCATCTACATTAAAGGTCCCCAATGCCTGCACCGGTATGGGAGGGCTGCTTTCAGCTATTCCTTAGCAGTTGCATGGAACTCTCTCCAAAAATCCATGAAGCTAGATAGCCTACTACCTCTGGCATCCTTCAAAGATTGTTCTCCGCCTTTTTCCAGAGCTCTGCAATTGCTTTTATAAAGCCTAATCCCTACCTATCTGACCCACCTTCCTTTTCCATCCATTATATTAATTCAATTTCTTTCTTCGAATCACCTATTATATTCTCATAAAACTAGTTAGACCATATTATTTTTATTTTATGCCTGCTATACCCTTTGTCCCCTTTTTCCTACAGGCTAAATGGTTCTACTGTTACTTGTATATATGTAAATTGTTGTATATAATCATTTCATGCCATTGTATTGCTATTTATTCTATTTCTTGTCTATGTAATAATACTTGTATCCTCATTTGTATGACCACTCAGGTCCATCTTGTAAATGAGCTTTGTTCAATGATGTTCGCCTGAATAAATAAAGATTTTGATTGATTGATTGATTGATTGACTATTCACAGTGCTGCTCCTTTGCTACTACGTTTTGCAGATCAACGTGCAGGTCAGATTATTACTACTACTTACTGACCTACGTGCAGGTCCACTCTTGCTTACACAATCATTGCTTCATACCTACTGCCATCCCCTTGGTTTCAGCCTCTGGGATGTCTGCTGTGCTCACTACTGCATCTGGCCTTTACAAGGTCTCAGTACTTGATGCTCATAAGGTCTCAGCACACCAGTACTCATTCAACTGCTCACCAGTTTTGCAGCTCCTTATCAGATTCTGGGGCATGCCAGCCATACCATTCTGGCACAGGGTTCCCCTGCAGCCAACAATCTTGCTCTGCATTCTAAGTCCGCATCTTGAGCATGCCCAACTTGGGGCGGGGTCCTTCTCACCTGGCCCATAGCTGGGAATGTCCTCGCTCTGGGCTTGGCTTTAGCTGTTGGCTGATGTGACAGCAGCTCCTGGTGTAGTATTTAAGACTAGCTGTGAAGGGTGGTTACTCCTATCTCCTTTGGCTCTAATGGTTCCACTGTAATGGTTATCCATTGGCTTTAGTGGTTTCCCTAGCAAGGCACCTTCACCACATTTTCCCTACGACTGCCTCTGGTTCACCTGGTTTGTGTTTAGGGCAAGTAGGCCAGGTGAGTGCCTCAGCCATCCTTGTTCTCCTCCTCCTCCTCCCACCTTGGTTGCCCCCGATGTTGCAGAGCACTCTCGCAACCTTCCATGGTGTTCCTGCTAGAAGGATTGAATGAGAGCTTTCCTCTAAATTGGAGTGTTTTCCACCTCCCTTTAATTGGGTTTCCAAATTGCAGCAGCAGAGCAGTCACTAAATAAAATATCTCAAGCCTGGAGGGAAGACGGCCTATGGTTTGGATCCCCGGAGATTTCCTCCTCATAGGGTTTTTTTTCTCTCCTCCATGCCTCAGGTATAACTGTTAGTTAGCATAGTAGTGTTCCCCAGTTTCTTTAGGTAGGTTCCACTGATGCTTTATTCTACTACTAAATCACAGCTCCTGCTTGCATATATGCTTCATACTATATTTCTTTTGGGGATCCTTCCTCAGGCACCTTTAGCCACGGGAATCGTCCCATGGCACCTCTAGGGGTGGAACCCTCTCTGAGGGTTCCTTGCCTTTGGTACCCCTACAGGGTGGTAATTCCTCTGGAATAGAGAGTGCGAACAGCCAAAACTAAACTGACACAGTTGCACAAGCATAACACTGTACTGGCTGTAGAGGCCATTGAATTGGAAGGCTGGGCCTGTGTTTCAATGGACAAACAGCCAGCCCCTCCCACTTCCTGAGCTATATAAGCAGTTCCTCTCAGCCACTTTCTGAAGCACTTTTTCTTAGACCCACCATCCTCCCCTCCTCCTCCAGTGGCAGCACCTCTCTCCTTGGGATCCTTCGTAAGGTACCTTTAACCATGGGAATCATCCTGTGGCACCTCTAGGGGTGGAACCCTCTTCAAGGGTTCCTTGCCTCTGGTACCCCTACAGGGTGTAATTCCTCTGGAACAGAGAGTGTGAACAGACAAAACCAAACTAACACAGTTGCACAAGCATAACACTATACTGGCTGCATAGGCCATTGCATTTTCACTTAGTGGAGCTGGGCTACTTGGGGATAGCACACTATGAGGAAGCGCCACTTTAGCTAGCATAGCTAGCCTCTAACAAGAGCTGTAACTTTCACTTCTGGGGCTTGCTTTTTGCTCTAGCAGACATCCAGGTGGGTCAGACAGCAGTTTCACGCCGTCTTGAGGGGGCTGAGTGTGGCAATCACATGACTGACTCCCCCAACAGGAGGAGAACAGGAAGCAGGAAGCAGGAAGAGCTGCATAAAAGGCTTTACTCCTAGCATGTCCCATTCACGTTCTTGTCCCAGAATATGAGTGGAACAGGAGTGGAACAGGTGTAGAGTTAGGTGTCATCAGGCATCTTCAGGTGACAGCAGGCATGCAGGGAACACTGCCGGTCCAGTAAGGTAAGGTAAGGTAGACTACCTGTGTACTTCTTGCCGCCTGTGTTAAGGGATACAGGAAACATAAGCACCTGTTAAAGAGGGTATTAATGGAACACAGTATCAAGAGTAAAGGTAAACTGGGAGAGGCCAAGAGGAAACTTTAAAAAAAACTATCTCGGATAAAGGCAAGATGGGAATAACAAAAGGGAAACAAAAAAAAAACCTGCCTAGGGTCAGGTGACAAAGAGTTATGCTACACAAAAAGAGAAAACATAGAACATACGATCATACGAAATTTGCCAGCAGATAAAGGCCTAGAGGTCTATCAAGTCTGCTCGAATGTGCAGCTAGCACCTCTTATTCTGCAGCTGCCCCTCCCTTCTACCCTTCCCCTTCATTGACCATCCCCCTTGTCCTGTCCCATCCCCTTTTGAAGCAGTCCACTGTTCTACTGGATACCACTTCTGCAGGTAACGCATTCCACCCAGCCACCACCCTCTCTGTAAAAAAGTGTCTCCTCATCTCCCTCCTGAACCTTCCTCCCTCCAGTATCATATCATGGCCCCTGGTGTCCCTCCCCTCCCTTACTTTGAACAGACCCTCTGTACCTGTCTTGTTTATTCCTTTCATGTACCTAAAGGGTTCATTCATGTCCCCCCGTCCCTTCTCTCCTCCAGTGAGTACATGTTCAACTCCCTCAGCCTCCTCTGGTATGATAAGTCCCCCAGCCCCTTGATCATCTTTGTCATCCTGCGCTGCACCCCCTCCAGTAACCAATGTCCCTCTTCAGATATGCAGAACCCAGTACTGCATGCAGTACTCCCGTGCAGTCTAACTAATGAGCCTATACTGCGCAGAATCACCTCCCTCCCTCGGTGATATACCCCTTGCAATACAACCCAGCATTTTGTTGACCTTTACAGCTACCTTCCTACATTGTGCCAAGTTGTTCATTGACCCTGTAATGAGCACCCCCAGATCCTTCTCCTCCTCCTCCTCTGTCTGGGCTAGCTGCACTCCCCCAGCTGGTAACTCCTCCTTGGGATCTTCATCCCAAAATGCAGCACCTTGCACTTTTTGGCATTAAACCCCAGTTGCCAGGTGTCTGACCAGGTTTCAAGCTTTGCCAGATCATCCTGCAACCCCTGCCATCCCCCTAGGTCATCCACCACTGCTCCTACCTTGGTATCATCAGCAAACAGGTTGATCTTGCTCTTGATGTCCAATGATATGTCTGCAATGAATATCCCAAATAACACTGGTCCCAACGTCGAGCCCTGTGGAACACCGCTCGTCACTACTCTTGGGTGTGAGAGCTTCCCACCCACCACCACCCTCTGTTGCCTTCCCTGAAGCCAGTTCCCTACCCATCTCACCAGCTTTGCACCTGCCCCTGTGCCTACTAACTTACTTCCCAGCCTTCCCATTGGCGCACAGGTCAAAATGCCTTACTGAAGTCCAGATACAGGACATCCACTGCATGGCCCCTGTCCAGTTGCCTAGTTACCCAGTCATAGAACTCCACCAGCTTGGTTTAGCAGGATCTGCCCCGTATGAAGCCATGCTGTCTGCTGTCCTGTAGTCCTTTGGCCTCTAGGAGGGCCACCAGCCTTTTCTTCAGGATAGTCTCCATTAGCTTACCCACGATGGATGTGAGGCTCACTGGTCTGTAGTTTCCCGGTTCATCCTTGGGGCCACTCTTGTGGAGGGGCACCACATGAGCCATCCTCCAGTCCTGAGGTACACATCCTGAATGTAGCGAGGCATTAAATAGGTCTGCCAAAGGTCCTGCAAGGACCTCTGCCAGATTTCTTCAGTATCCTGGGGTGGATGCCATCTGGGCCTGGCGCTGTATCACCCTCAGTTGCTTCAAACCCTCCCGAACTCTGCCCTCCATGATTTCCCCATCTGTCACCCCTCCCCCATGTCTGCCATTTCTCCCCTCGGTGTCACCCCCCTTCTTTTTAGTAAATACTGAGCAGAAGTACTCATTTAGTGCTTCTTCCTTATCGTACCCTGCTTCCACCCAACCCCTCCTTCCTAATCCTTACTATGTGGTCCATGAGCTCCTTTTCTCCTGATGTACCTAAAGAAGTCCTTCTCCCCCTTCTTAATGTCTTGTGCCAGCCTGAGTTCTGTAGATGCCTTGGCTCCCCTTACTGCCCTTGTCACCTCCTTCGATTCTGTCAAGTACTCCTCCCTATCCTCCCCCTCCCTGTTTTCTTGTACTTCCTAAAGGCAGCTCTTTTCCTCCTTACCTTTTCCATGACCTCCTTGTTCAACCAGCTCGGTTTCTTAGCCCTAGCCTTCTTGCTGTGGGCCTTCCATCAGGTTTTGGTTGCCTCCACTATCCCCAGCTTTATGAGCTCCCACCTCTGGTTAGTGTCCATACTAGATTGAATTCTGGCCAGGTACCCTTTCACCACTTCCTCCATCCTCCCAAAGTCAGCCCTCCTGAAGTCCAGCACTCTTGTGCCAGATTCCACTCCTTCCTTGCCCATATCCAATGTGAGCCATACTGAGTGGTGGTCACTCCCTGACAGCGGTTCCTCCACTGTAAGTTCTCTCACAAAGTCCCCATTTGCCAGCACAAGGTCAAGGGTGTTCCCTAACCTGGTTGGTTCACTGACCATTTGCAGCAGGAAGCTGTCCTGGAAGGCATCCAGCAGTACCTGCTCCCTTCTGTTCCTGGTTGTTGGGGTGCTCCAGTCCACTCCTGGCATGTTGAAGCACCCCACAATCACCACACTACCCTTCTCGCAGGTCCTCCTGATCTGTCCCACTAGTTCCCTGTCTAACTCCTCCATCTGAGATGGCGGCCTGCACACCACTCCCATTCTAAGAATCCTATTCTTGGAATCCTGGATTTGCATCCAAATTGACTCCGTACTACCCTCCTCCCCTCCTCCCCTTCCTCCCTTACACACTTCAGTCCTTCTTTCACATATAGTGCCACACCCCTCCTTTCCCTCACCCTGTCCCTACGAAATAACCTGTACCCTGGTACAGACAGGTCCCAGTCATTGTATTGGGTGGCCCATGTTTCTGTGATGGCTGCAATGTCCACCTCTCCCTCTGCCATGAGAACCTGTAACTCTGCAGTTTTCCTCCCAAGGCTCCTAGCATTAAGGGTAACCACCTTCCACCCTTCCCCTCCTCCCATCCTGCCCTCCTTTACTAGCATCACCAATAGTACTTGCCATTTGTCCTTTGTCACTGTTATGGGGGGTAAGCTCATATGATTTCCCAACCTGTGGTCTTCGCATGTCTCTTGCCCATCTGCCACCCCTGCTCCTAGTTTAAATTCCCTACTTTCTCTATGTACTCCTCCATCCTCTGTTTCAACACTTTCTTTGCCTCCTCACTCAAGTGTAGTCTGCCCTTGGCATAGAGACTACTGTCCTCTCAGGTCTCTCTCCACCCCCCCAACAGCCCATACCCTTTAGCACAACACCAGATTCTTAGCCATCCGTTAAATTCCTCTATTCTCAGCTTTCTTGTTGTGCTTGCCTTGGGCACTGGAAGTATCTCTGAAAAAGTTACTGATCTGCCTGTCCCCTCACATAATTGTCCTAGTTCCTCAAACCTCCTCTGGACTATATCTACTGTCTTGTCAGCCAGGTCATTCGTCCCAAGATGTATAATTAAATGAGGCTTGTCCATACCCCTTCTAGCATATTTCAGAACAGATTGTCCCACCTGTTCGCTGTCATTCCTGGCATGGCCTCCACTAATCGACTATGCCTCTCCCCCTTGCTACCCACCTGACTCCTCTTAGTATTGGTCCCCAGCACTAGATTCCACCTTACTCCCTGCTTGCTTCCATTCATCTCCCTCTCTCATTTCCAGCTCCTCTTCTTCCTCCTGCGCATTATTTCCCCCTTTTGCCCCATTGCAATTCACCCAGAAGAACTTCCCCCCCACTCTGGTTTGGTCCAGGCATTTATCAATTACTCCTCTACTTTCATCATTTCCCTCCTCCACCTTCTTCCTCTCTAGCAGTGCAAAACTATTTTCTGAAGACCCTTCACAAATGCCCGCTCCCTCTCTCTTCATAGTAACCTGTTCTCTCCTTTCCACTCCATGACTTTTGCCACTTCTTCACCTCCCCTCACAAGTCCCTATCTCCTCCTTCCATTTGTCTTTTGTCTCCTGACCTGGTTTCCCCAGCAATTGTTCTTCCTGGCCTGGGCCCCCTTGTCCCTGTTTCCCTTTTTCTGACCCTCTCCTCACCATTGTTGGCTTAAATCGCCCTCCCTCATCTCCCCTTCTTCCTCCCTCCAGTATTGGGCTAAACCCACCCCCAGTCTGCCTTGCCTGTCTTAGCTCCTCCTGCAGACCCTCAATCTCCTTTCTGAGTTTCTCTATGTGGTTGCACACTAAACATCCTCCCACACCCCAGGCAATTTTTAGAAAGATTGGTGCACTGCAGTTGTTGCAGCCTTACCACTCTACCCATTGCTGTTGTTGCCCACCAGTGACCCCCCACCCTTCCAGATGCAGGATACCAAACACTCCCCCAAGTCTCCCCTCTCCCCCTCTATCAGTGCAAAACATTTTCTTAATTTCCCTTACCTCCTTTGTTGTACATGTTTAGATAGATTGAGCAACTGCTTTTTATATTCCTAACCTTCCTATCCAAACTCAAAAAGAGACTTTAACTAGCTATTGCACAACCTTCTTCAAACTCCTACTCCTCCTTTCCAAAATGCAATAGCAATGCAAAGAAGTAACAATGAAAGCTCCTAGATTTGCAGTTACTTCCCTTCCACTGAGATAGCAGTCACCTCTTCACTCGCTGCTGTTTCTTTCCTGGATGTCTGCTTCTGCTATGACATGTGCATATCCTTTGCCCATTTGAGAAGTGATGTCAGAACCCTGATATAAGAAATCATGGACCAGGGGCGGGTGGGGTGAGGGGTTGGGGGTGGGACCAACCCAAGTCTACCAGAAACAATCAGGTAGCTGAGGCCCCTGGTCAGACCACTAACACCCTTCCCCCACTATGCACTAACCTTTGCAGCTAGTGAAGCCAGCAAAAATTAATCACAATTCTACTCAAAGCCCCCAAAATAGGTTTGCTACCAAAAGAAACAGGTCTCCAATTCAAGCAGCTTCATCAACAACACATCAAAATAGGCTTGAAATTAGAAGATATAGGTCTCTGATTCAAAGAAACAGCCCCAGTTAAATCACACCAAATAGGTTTTAAATCAGAAGAAATAGGCCTCTGCAAATGTAGCCTGCTACACAGTGAAACATCAAACAAATGAGCCCACTTATAGCCACCAAAACAGTTTTCAAAATTCCAACAGCCCCAAAACAATACCCTGCTAGCCCCTTAGAAGTAGTAAGAAAGAAAAGAAATAACCTTCTACCAAGTAAAATCCACAAGAAACAATGTAAAAACAAGAAGCTACTGTACTGTAACAAATCTGATCCTTTCCCTTCTAGTTCCTTCTGAGAAGCCATAGCAACTGACCATAGAATTTGATGGCAGATAAGGACCGCTTGGCCCACCCAGTCTGTCCATTTCCCTACCTAATGGATAAGCTGCAGATCCTAGTTAATCAACAGCTACTTCCTCCTACCCCAACCCCTAGAACTGCCTTATGTCTGTCCCATGCGTTCTTGAATTCCTCTACTGTTTTGACTCCACAACCTCCTCAGGAAGGCCATTCCATGCATCCACAACCCTCTCTGTGAAAAAATACTTCCTCACATTACCTCTGAGCCGTCCTCATTCTATCTTCAAATTGTGTCCCCTTGTTCTTGCACATCTCTTTTTCTGAAAGATGCTACCCTCTTGGACTTTGTTGATTCTCTTGAGGTACTTGAAAGTTTCTATCATGTTCCCCTGCCCCTCCTTTCCTCAAAAGTATACATATTAAGCTCCTTAAGTCTCTCTTCACATGTCTTCTGGTGCAGACCCTGCACCATTTTAGTTGCCCTCCTCTGGACTGCCTCCATCCTGTCTATGTCCTTGTGGAGTGGGTCTCCAGAACTGCACACAGTACTCCAGATGGGGTCTGACCAGCTGTCTGTACAGAGGGATAACAACTTCCTGTTTTCTACTGGTGATGCCTCTTCCTATACATCCCAGTATCCCCCCGGCCCTCCTTACTGCCCTCTCACATTGCTTGCCCACCTTTAGGTCATCTGATATGACTACCCCAGGTCCCTTTCCATTTTTGTTGTTCCCTTTCCATTTTTTTTGTTGTTAGTATCTCACCACCCATAGTTTATTCTTCCCCTGAGTTTTTCTTTCCCAGGTGCATTATTTTGCACTTCTTAGCATTGAATCTAAGCTGCCATACATTTAACCATTCCTCCAACCTTGCCAAGTCCCTTCTCATCCTTTCCACCCCACCTTGTGTATCAACCCTGTTGTAGATCTTTGTGTCGTCTGCAAAGAGACATACTTTTCCTTCCAGTCCCTCTGCAATGTCACTTATAAAGACATTGAAGAGGACCGGTCCTAGAACTGAACCATGTGGTACCCCACTAGTAATCCCCCTTTCTTCAGAGTGGACTCCGTTTACTATTGCCCTCTGTGTCCTGTTCTCCAGCCAATTTTTTACCTAGCCTACCATCTTGGGACCCACTCCCAGGCTGGCTAACTTGTATATTAATCTTTTGTGTGGAACTGTGTCAGATTCCTTGCTAAAGTCTAGGTAGGCCATGTCCACAGCCCCTCCCTGATCTACTACTTTGGTCATCCAGTCAAAGAAATCTATTAGATTCGTCTGACATGACCTACCCACTGGGAATCCATGCTGCCTTGGGTCCTGTGCCCCTCTGACCTCTAGGTGCTCAACAATTCTCTCCTTCAAAAGTGATTCCATTATTTTCCCTATCACTGAGGTTAAACTAACAGGTCTGTAGTTTCCTGCCTCTGCCCTGCTTCCACTTTTGTGAAGGGGAATCACATCTGCCCTCCTCCAGTCCTCGGGTACCACCCCATCCTCCCATGATTTGTTAAAGAGGGTAGTCAGTGGTGTCACTAGTTCTACTCTTAATTCTTTTAGAATTCTGGGATGAATTCCATCAGGCCCCATTGCTTTGTCCATCTTCAGTTTTAAGAGTTCTTTCAGAACCCTTTCTTCTGTAAATGGGCTGGTATCAATCCTGCTATCCAGAGTGTTTCTGTTATTTGGTTTAGGTACTGCCCCTTCTTCACTTGTGAATTCTGAGCAAAAATATTTGTTTAGTATCTCTGCCTTTTCACAGTCACCCTCTGCCCACCCCCCCTCTCCTTTATTAAGCCTCACTATCCCTCCCTTGGTCTTCCTTCGCTCCCTGATGTACCTATAAAAGGTTTTATCCCCTTTCTTAACTGAGTTGGCTATCCTTTCCTTGGTTTAGGCCTTTGCTGTTCTGACTGCCTTTCCCACTTCCTTCTGCTTTAACTGATACAGTTCTCTGCCCTGCTGCTTCTGTGATTCCTTGTACTTCCTGAATGCTATCTTTTTCTCCCTAACCTTTCCTGCCACCTCCTTTGAGAACCAAAGTGTTTTTTACATCGCTTTGATTTGTTTATTTGCTTCACACAAAGGCTTGTTGCCTCTGTGATGGCAGTTTTTATTATTCCCCATTGTTCTTCCACCACTCCTTCATGCCCATTTGCTAGTGCATTCCTTAGACACTCACCCATTTTGGCAAAGTCAGCCCTCCTAAAGTCCAGGACCTTTGCCTTTGTATGGCTTGACTCTACTGCTGTGTTTTTTGTGAACCATACAGTCGCTAGTTCCCAGATGGCTACCCACTTCTACATCTGTGATCCTCTCTCCATCTCCATTTGAGAGTCCCAGGTCCAAGATTGCTCCCTCCCGAGTGGGTTCCAGTACTAATCGTCTAAGGCATGCCCCCTGCAGGGCATCTAGAATGACCCCGCTCTGATGTGGCTGCAGCAAATGCACTCCAGTTAACATCCGGCATATTCAGATCCCCTATCAACAATATATCCCCTTTTTCTGCCATTCTAAGGATACCTTCTATCATTTCCTTGTCCATTTCCTTCCCCTGAGATGGGGGTCTGTATACAACCCCTGTGCAGATTGTGGTGCCATTGCCTGTCTCCAAGTTAACCCACAGTGCTTCCTCTCCTCCCTGTTTACCCTTTTGTTCTATTGCTTTGATTCCTTCCCTTATGTAGAGAAATACTCCACTTCCTCTTTTACCCTCCCTGTCCCTCCTGTAGGTAGTGTACCATGGTACGTTTACATCCCAGTCATGGTTCTGTGTGTACCATGTTTCTGTGACTGCCACAATATCCAGATGTTCCTCTTCCATCAAGGCCACTAGTTCAGGAAGCTTGTTATCCAGACTAAAGGCATCGGTACTCATTACTCTCCATTTTTTTATGGCTTTTCCTCTTGTAGCCCCGTCCCTGCCCTTACTGACTTTGCTTTCTCCATTTACCCCAGTCCTGCTCCCTCCTGACCTTTCTACCTTGGTCTTTACCTCATTTAGTACCTGGTTATGGAGGGGAAGGCTGGGAATTCCCTGCTGCTTATCAGTGCCTCCACCCTTGGCTAGTTTAAAAGCTTGCCAATGAAGCATTTAAACTGATCACTGAGGAGACTGGTTCCTTTCCCAGACAGATGCAGACCACTGTGCCTGTATAGGTGGGTATCCCTCCAGGTGGAACCCCAGTCCCCAATGAAGCCAAAACCCTGCGCTCTACACTAGTTTTTCAACCATTCATTGAACTGCATGGTGTGGCGTACCCTCGCCTCACCCATGCCATAGACAGGCAGCACCTCTGAGAAGGATACTGTATGAGCTACTTGTCTAAGGCCCCTCCCCAACTCCATAAACTCCTCCTGCACTGTTCTAATTCCATGCGTGGCCAAGTCATTTTGTCCCTAGGTGGACAATGACATCCAGCACTGTCTCCCATGCAGCTGCTATTGTGATCCTTAGAATCTGCTTCCTGTCCCTCCAAGCCATGGTACCAGGCAGGCACCTTATTTTGCTTTCCCTTGCCCCCCCAGTTCTATCCTCCTGATAATTGAGTCCCCCACCAGGAACTGCTTCATTTCCCTGCTGCTTCCTGTGCCACCTTCCTGTGGGCCTCCCTTGTGACGGTTGCCAGCAACCTCAGTCTCCACCATGTGCACCTCCATAGGGGAACTATGCTCCACCAGAATGGCGTATGGATTGTGGAGTGGTTCATCTGAAGGGGTGCACCTCTGTTCCACCACCCTCACCCTCCCTGAGCCCACTGTGGTCCAACTGCTGCTCCTTCTTGGCAACCTTTGAGGCAGAGGTGGTGGCCCTTGTGTTCCCTGCATGGGGGATTCCTGTACTCCTGTCCAGTTTGGCCTGGAGACAGACAACCTCCTCCCTCAGAGCAGAGGGTTGCCTGCAAATATGGCAGCATCTTAGCCTCCAGAAAGTCTCCCGGAAGATTGCTGCCCCACAGCCAGTGTATTGCACTACTCCCCACATGTCTGTCTTCTTTCTAGTGTACCCTGTGTACATTTTTTCTTGTCATTGTCCATCTAGAACCTCCTTGTAAATGAGCTTGTTCAATGAAGCTAGGAAAGTCTTACTAAAAGCATAAGGGGAAAGTTAATCAGAATCCTATCTAGGGTATAACAACAAGGGGTAAACCAAACCCCAAAAAATGGAAATCTAGAAACACTCTACCAGGGATAAGGGCATACGTTCTCTTTCTGGTCATAGGGAGTGTAGTATTGGGAATGATGAGAATGATATGGTGTAGTGACTGTGGAGTGGCTGTCTTCAGGGAGACCCTTTGTAGACTGAGGTGTTGCCCCATCTGCATGCATGACTCTGGGCTGAGGGAGGAGGTCACTAGAGTCGGACTGAGTTGGCTAGGATTTGGGGGACCTCTTCCCCACCCAGGAGCCACCAAGTCCATCACCATTGCTTCAGACTGTGTAGAGAAGGAGGGCTAGCTGGACTGTGGTGGGTTTTGGGTGGGTGGAGGGTAGTCAGAAACACATTCCTCAACCAGTGCCACTACACAGCTCTTTCGCCACTCTGGTGGGATGGGACTGCAAGAGGAGGCACCCAGGGTAGTTGCAAGGGAGGATGTAAGGGTTCTCCAAAGGGGAGGCCCCAAGCTGGGAGGCAAAGGACCCCAGCAGAAGAGGAAGCAATCATTAAGGAAGTAGTTTTGGGAACAGGACGGGAGTAAAGGAGGGAGGCAAGGTGCCTACCTGGCATTTCAGCATGGAGGGATGGGGATTGGATCCTTAGGATCCCTAGGGCAGTGGGCAAGAGGGAAAGCTGAATGTCATTGTTCATCTAGAACCTCCTTGTAAATAAGCTTGCTCAATGAAGCCTTTTCCTGGTGAAATACATATATATAAATACAATTACAATCTGGTGACTTAATGACCTGGTAAGAGATACAACAGACATTGTGGAGGATAGGTTTAGAGAGCTGAGGAGGGGCCTGAAGAAGGTAGGTTGCATACGGGCCTTCACTGAGGTGCTATTTGTGTATGGTGGGGGGAGGCTAGGGAACACCTTACCAGGGTCTTCAATGACTGGTTGAAGACATGGTGCAGGGAGGGAGGAGAGGCTTGGCTTCATCAGGAACTGGAGTCCTACCTGGGGGACTGAAGGAGATGGCCTCCATCCATCCATCCAAGAGGGGAACAGCAGCCCTGGGTGCAAGTTTAAATGCAACTTTGACAGGCATTTAAACTAGCCAAGGGGGGAAGCAGAAAAAATAATGGAGGCAGTAAATGCCTCCTCCCCAAAATAAAATGGATCAGCAGAGAGGAGAATCCTGGAGGAAATAAATTCCTCTGGGAGAAGGGGTGTAGGGACAAGGAGGAAAGGGATGGGAGGGGGTTCTAAGGCTGAGAGAAGAATTAAGGAGGATGAACAGAGGGGGAATGTAAAAGGGGAGGACATTACCAAGGACACAGGAAGAGTGAAGAATGGTCTCAGGAAAGCAGGGCAAAGTAGGGTAAGGTAGAGACAAAGGATGGGCGACCATGTGTGCCAACACAGGAAGCCTAGGAAATAAAATTCCTGACCTTGAGGCAACCATTGCTGAGACAAACCTGGATTTGGAGGCCATAACAGAATCATGGTGCACTGAAAACCACAGCTGGGATGTGGGCATTCTGGGGTACACAGTATTTCAGAAAGCTAGGGCAAGGAGGAAATGGAGTGGGTTATTTTATATGTGAGGGACGGTATAAAGGCCATGGAAATACGAGGACACAATGGGGCTAAGAAAGGACTGGAGGCTCTTTGGGTTGAATTAGAGACAGAGTCCGAGACCTTTATCCATGTGGGAGAGGTGTACAGACCACCAACATGGGGAAGAATTCAAATAGGGTTTTGGGCAAGGCCATTGGTAGAATGGCAAGCAAAGGGGATGTATTGATTATGGGTCACTTCAATCTGCTGGATGTAGACTGGAGAAATCTGGCAACAGCCAAATCAAAATGCAGGGCCATCCTAGACTCCCTGTATGGGGCAGTTCTTAGGCAGCTGAATGCAGAACCCACTAGCGACAGGTTAGTGCTGGATCTGGTACTTACACACAGGGACACCATTGCAGATGTCACAGTGGATAGTCTCCTGGGTACAAGCGACCATCGTGCAGTATGGTTTGGCATACGGTTTGGATAGGAGAAAAAATACATTAGGACAAGGGTCCTGGACTTCAGGAGAGCAGATTTTTATTTATTTATTTTTATTTATTCTTTTATGACAAGTTTGGATAACACCTTTGAGCAAACAGTGCTCTTTTATAAAGGTTCCATGTCATGGACAATGGACAAGTATAGACAAGAACAGGCAGGTAGATAACAGTTAATACAATTACAGTACATGGACAATGGACAAGTATAGACAAGAATAGGCAGGTAGATAACAGTTAATTTTTATTTATTTTATTTATTTAGCTTTTGTTGACCAGGTAAGTGCACTAGACAAATCCTGCCTATTTTCAGGCACGACCCGGGGGAGGGGGAAACAGATGAATGCCAACTGACCTTGAACCAGATTAAGCTGTTGGTGGTATTTTTAATGAATGAGGGAAATTTGGCCAGGACACCGGGGAAATTCCCCTACTCTTTTCGATAAGTGCCATGGGATCTTTAACATCCACCTGAACTACCACCAATCCAGGCAGATGGGACCTCGGTTTAACGTCTCATCTGAAAGACGGCACCTCAGAAATGCAGCACCCCTCTCATGCTGCATTACAGTGTCAGTACTGGGATATTAACCCAAGTGCCAGATGTGGGAACTGAACCCACAGCCCTCTGATCTCCCGGCCTCAGAGGCGAGTGTGCTACCTACTGAGCCACTGACACTGCTAATACAATAGCTAATACAAAAACTGTTAATACAATTACAGTACATGAGCTGCCAGTGGCTTTGTCCAGATAATACAAGACAATAGCATTAATAACAGGTAAAACATTACAGAATGCATGAACTGCCAAAGACTTTGTCAGGATCAATGTGGACGGAAGCAGTGGTGCAATATCACCAGATATTATACAAAGAGAGCCTGGGGTGGTTATAAGTGATCTGACAAGTGCATGGGAGGGCCAGAGGTAGTTGGTGAGAGGACAAGGTAGTAGGGGACAGGCAAGAACTGAGGGGGTGTGGGATTGGAGGGATAAGGTAGGTGGTAAAGTAGAGAAGTAGGTGGTGACGGAGGGGAGGGGAAAAAGGATGAGAGATGTAAGTGGGGGTAACAGGATGGGTTGGGGGAGGAGAGAAGAGATAGGATGGGCAAGGAGGAGAAAGGAGAGAGAGAAATGAGAACTAGAAGGGAGTTAAGGAGGGCTGTGGATAAAGTAGAGAGAGAATATGAGAGCTAGGAGGTGCAGGGGGTAATAGGTGAGAGGAGGGACAAGGATGTGAGAGGGAATGGAGACAGGGAGGAGTGAACTCTGGGGGGCCAGGGAGGAGGCTAAGGTGGCTGACGTGAGATATTGGAAAGAGTTAATAGGGAGGGAGGGAGTGGGGTGTGTGAGAGTGCATAAGTAATGGAGAGGCCAGGAGGGCAAGCAGGGAATTTAAGTGTAGGAGTACAGTAGACACTGGCCACTGAGTGCTGTTGTAGTTTATGCTTAAAGGAGCTGAGATTCGGTGCATTGATGATATCCACTGGGAGTGTGTTGAACCAGTTAGAGGCCTTAATTTTATAGAAGCACTGCCCTTGAGTGGTCCAGCAGTGGGGAACTGAGAAAACTAGTGTTCCAGAACTCCTGGTAAGGCGGGTGGCATAGTGAGGGGAAAGTATAGACTGAACCCCTGGTGGAAGAAGGCCTAGCACTGTGTACTTAGCAAGTAAACAGGTCTGATACTTAATTCTGCTTTGAAGTTGTAGCCAGTTAGCCTGCTCATAGAGATCACATGTGTGTGTGAGTCTAGAGGCTGTGGTGAGGAGCCAGCAGGCCTTGTTTAAGGCTATGGCTATACGCCAGAGGGCAATGTCAGTAGCTGATCCATAAACTACAAGGCCATAGTCAATTAAAGAGGTGACTGAGCTCTGATGGCAAGTTTTAATGCTTCATCTGTCAGACAGTGCCTATGCCTATACAGCAGGCCTATGCGGGTGTTCACAGCTTTAGCAAGGTTATTTATATGTGTGGAGTATGAAAGAGTGAAGTTGAGGGTCACTCCCAGGTATTTGAACTGGCCTATCTGTTCCAGCACAGTGCCACCACTATTGTAGATTAGCAGTTGTTGGCGTTTGTGTTTGTAGTGAGTACCATGAAACAGCAATTGATTTGGTTTTTGAGTAGTTTAGGATGAGTTTACGTGACCTGAACCAGATTTCAAACTCTGAGAAACTACGCTGTAGCTGTTGCTGTTGCTGGAGGCGATGGGGGTCAGAGTGGCTCGAGAAAATGACTGTATCATCTGCATAGAGTAGAATTCAGTCATGGCAAGTGGCAGGGAGGTCATTCATGAAGATGCTGAAGAGTATGGGCCAAGGATGGAACCTTGTGGTACACCCAAACAGACTGAGAGGGGGGTTGAGATGGTGTCTCCAATTCTGACCTGCTGAGAGCAATCACTAAGGTAGCTTTGGAACCAGCGAGTGACATCCAGTGAAAGGCCAAGATGTGATAGTTGTCCGGTTAGTAAGGAGTGGTTAACTGTATCAAACACCTTAGATCAATAAAGGTGGCACTGGCCAATTGGTTGTGGTCTAGTGCCTGGTGGATGAAGGAGGCGAAGTCTAGTAGTGCAGTGGTGGTGCTGTGACCTTTTTGAAAACCATGTTGTTGGGAACATTGAAGATTATATTTTTCCAGGTAGTCTGTTCAGCAACTATCCTTTCCAAAGCCTTGGAGAGTGGGGGAAGGATGGTGCCTGTAGTTGCTTGTGAGAGTCTTGTCACCATTTTTGTGGATAGGAGTCACCACAGTGGACTTCCATTTGCTTGGGAATTGTGAAAGCGTAAGAGAGCGGTTGAGAATTTTCGTAAGGGGTGGCAGAACTTCATCAACGGTGAGGGTGATGAGTTTCAAATCAAGGGAGTCAGTACTATGCCTAGACTTCCCGAGTACTTTGAGTAGATGTTTCCTGGCTAGCCCTTCAGTGATAGCCTTAAAATAAAATGGAGGGTGCAGCTGGACTGCCTGAGGGATGGTGGGATGAGTTACTGTTGGTGTAGGATCAAAGAAGACTTGGTTTGCTGGCCAAGGCACCTAGCTTCACCTGAGCTCTTTCCTTCTAAGACTGCTTGAAAGGCAGAGTAGAGAAGCTTACCAGAGCAAGGGAGAAGGATTAAGACTTAGTTTGGCTAAGCAGATTTACTGTGTGGTGGTGTTTTTATTTTTTACTCACAGGGATTGCTACTGTTTGTTGCTAACATTTCATTGCTTTATTTTTTCTCTGATTCAAATTGTTGTTGCTGGTATACCTTCTTCTGCATTATTACAAGGTGTGCCTACAGGTGTGTGCTAACAGATTACTGCTGTAATCTTCTGATTCAAATTGTCTTTTGCAAGGTATATCTTCTGTTACTGCTTTATTTTTCTCTGGAGCAAAGTGTTTCTTACAGGGTATATCTTCTCTGAAATTATTACAGGTGGTGCTTTACAGGTTTTACAGTTTTATCTAACATTAGGATAAGCTTTCAGGGTTACTGCATTTGTTGTTGACTGATTGTTTCTGCTCTTACCTCCTTGTTCTTTCGTCCGTGGTTCTTCTTTTTAGGCAGAAGGCCCAGCCACCCACCCCATCCCCAACCACCCATGCACTCCTTTTATAGGGTACCACAGTTGTGACATTTCCTGTGGCAGAGCAGGAAGGGCGGATCAGTGGGGCCTCCACAAGGTGATCTCATTTACAGGGCACTAGTAATTTAACTTGTTATAACAAGTTAAACAAAGCACAATTAAACCATTACTTGCATTTTTTCCTTCTAATTACTCTGACTAGGTTACAAACCCAGCAACTTATTTGGAATGGATTTCATTAACTGCAGGTACTGTGGAACAATTTCAGAAGGACAGTCTTACAGGATTTAGGACACTGTCCTACATGCTGGGCCTTTGGAGATCTTAGGTCTCAGCTCCGGGCAGCATGGGCGAGAGATTGCGCCTCAAATTTCATATTGAAGAGGAAATACATTATAAGAACCACCCGCCATTTCCCCAGCATCCAACAGAAAACCTCGACCGCAGAGGGTAGGTCCAGGAGGTTGGCAGGTGGTTAGGAGGAGCAAATCAGGTGCCCCATCACTCTCTGCTCTCCAACACATTACCTCCAAAACCATATAAACACTACAAACAGGTATCTGCCTCTATCTCTGAAATCAAATAAAGAGGCAGAAGACACTGCAGAGCAGGACACTCTCGGCACAGGAGCTAACACAACAATACTCACCCAAATCAGGAACCAAAACTAAACAAGCACAAAGGAAATCCAAAAACTTCTGATCATAGGGAGACTCCATGATTCAGGAGTTGATACCCATCTCCAGCCAGGGGTGATGGTCAGATGTCTCCAGGTACATCAGCATGGAGAGACACTGACCGCATTGCTAAAATTGTTCACAAAGCAGGAGAAAACATTGATGTCCTAGTACACATAGGGACTAATGATCTGCCAGCCGGTCAGTTGTGGAGACCAAGGAACACCTGACTAGGCTGGGTGACAAACTATCATCTATTTCGTCCGGCATCTCCTTCTCTGAGATCCTGCCAGTCTGGGAGAGGGAGCAGATGGACGGAAGGTCGAAAGGGGAGATGGGGAGCTAAACACGTGGCTCAGGACTGGTGCCAGGAAAAAGGACACAGATTTGTGAGGAACTGGCAACAGTTCTGGGGCAATTTCTTTAAATTTGATGGACTGCATCTGGCCGAAAGAGGTCAATGCATTAGGGCAGAAGTTTGGCGTCTTTGCAGAATATTTAAACTAGCAAATGGGGAGGGGTGCAGCAACCCATATGTCGAATGGGAAGAACACCCTCCCCTCAGCTAGTGGTCAAACAAGGAATTCAGCGTGTTTGCCGTTCATTTGCATCACCAGGTAAGAAAAAGGTTTGTCTCCCATATGATGCAGGGTAATGCCAAACTTCACCCAACAACTAACACACCAAAATCTGGCCAATGGAAAATCATGTACACAATGCTCACAGCCTGGAAATAAGATCCCAGACCTGCAGGCAATAATGTCAGAGGCTAAACTGGACATAGTAGCAATTAGTGAGGCGTGGTTTACCAGTAACCACCTTGGGAGACTTCAGTACCTGGCTATGTATTGTTCAGAAGAGACCGAGGGTGCAAAAAGGGGAGGAGTGGCCCTGTATGTTAATGAAAATATCAAAGCTACAGAAATTCAGAATACACATAAGAGCCAGAAGAACTGTGGGTCACCCTGGAAACAGAAATGGGACAGCCATAAGAACTGGGGTTGTCTACAGGCCCCAGACCAGAGGGAGGACATAGACACATTACTGTTAGAAGATATACAAAACATGACAGCTAAAGGGGGTTCTGATAATGGGAGACTTCAACATGCCAGATACAGATTGGTCAATACCAGCAGGAACATCTGCCAGAACTAGACTCATAGTGGATTCCTGCAGGGAGGCCTCAAACAACTGGTACAGCAACCCACAAGAGACAGGGCTATCCTAGATCTAGTACTGACTAACAAAGAAGGGATCACAGATCTCCAGGTAGAAGGTCACCTGGGGGCCAGTGACCATCACATGGTATGGTTCAATTTGGCTACTACATCTAAATCATCCCATTCCAAGGCAAAATATGGGACTTCAGAGGAGCTGACTTTGATAAGATGGCCAACAGAGTTAAGCTAGCCCTGGCAAAAAGAAACACAGGTGAGGAGGTACAGGCAAAGTGGGCAAGCATTAGGATACAATACTTGAAGCAACATCCCATTGTGTTAGACAGAAAAGGAAGTGCAAAAGAAGAAGGAAACCACTTTGGTTCTCAAATACAGTAGCAGAAAAGGTCAGAGCCAAAAGGCTGGCCTTCAGAAAATATAAGGGAACACAGCGGGATGAAGATAGGGAGGCATACCAAACTGCCTAAGGGAAGCAGGTAAGGCAGTAAGGCAGGCAAAGTCCCAAACTGAGGAAACACTAGCACGAACAGTAAAGAAGGTGACAAGACTTTCTATAGATACATTAGTGAAAGGAGAAAGTCCAGAGGGGTATACTAAGCTTAATGGAGAAAAGGGAGCATGTGAGGAGGAGGACCCTGTAAAGGCATCTATCCTAAATAGATACTTTTGCTCAGTATTTACTGAAGAGAAGGTAGGGCAGGGCCCACAGCTCAGCATCATGGACACAGGGGGAGGAGGTGAGCACTACTCCCTTCACAAAAAGAAGGGTCCTACAAGAGCTTGCTAAGCTCAGGTGATAAGGCAATGGGACCTGATGGCATACATCCCAGGGTACTTAGGAGCTAAAGGAGGAACTAGCAGAGCCATTAGCAGAATTGTTTAGTGAGTCTCTGAGCACAGGAGGGTCCCAGAAGACTGGAGAAGGGCTCATGTGATCCCACTCCACAAGAGTGGTAGCAGGAGGAGGCGGGAACTACAGACCGGTCAGTCTTACCTCAGTAGTGGGCAAGATTATGGAGGCACTCCTTAAGGAAAGGATAGTGCAACACCTGGAATCCATGGGGCACAGGATCCAAGACAGCATGGGTTTACAAAAGGAAGGTCCTGTCAAACTAATCTCATAGATTTCTTTGACTGGGTAACCAGAGTGGTGGACCAAGGGGGAGCAGTTGATGTCGCCTACCTTGACTTCAGCAAAGCTTTTGACACTGTTCCACATAGAAGATTGATAAATAAGCTAGGTAGGCTCGGGGTGGGTCAGAAGTTGGTCAACTGGGTGGCAAACTGGTTGACTGGCAGAAAACAGAGAGTGGTGGTAAATGGTATACAGTCAGAAGAGATGCAAGTCACAAGTGGGGTACCTCAGGGATCAGTCCTGGGGCCAGTCCTATTCAACATCTTCATTAGTGACCTGCAGATGGCCTAGAGGTAAAGGCTTGTCTGTTTGCAGATGACACCAAGATCTGCAACAGAGTAGATGATCCAGATGGGTGGGCAGAATGAGAAGAGATCTGGATAAACTAGCAGAATGGTCAGAAGAGTGGCAACTGGGATTTAATGCAAAGAAGTGCAAAATCATGCACATAGGGAAGAGAAACCCTGAAGCCACTTATAGGCTGGGAGGAGTTGCTAGCAGTCACAAAGGAAGAAAGAGACTTGGGCATCATCATCACTGATGACCTAAAATCATCAAGCAGACCTCTAAAGCAGTAGGTAAGGCTAGGGGGTGTTAGGGTGTATAGTAGGGGTATCACAAGTCATAAGGGAGGTAATAATCCCTCTGTACAAGACATTGGTTGGGCCCCATCTGGAGTACTGTGTGCAGTATTGGAGGCCACACCTTCACAAGGACATTAATCAAATTGAGGCAGTCCAGAGAAGGGCAACAAAATGGTGCAGGGACTGCATCAGAAGACATATGAGGACAGATTAACGGAGCTCAATATGTATACCCTTGAGCAAAGGAGGGAGAGAGGTGATATGATCGAGACATTTAAACACCTTAAGGGCATAAACAAGGTGGAAAGAGTCTAACATGTTTAAATATAAGAAAAATAGCAGGACAAGAGGACACAGCATGAGATTAGAGGGAGGCCGATTAAGGGGAATGTGAGAAATTCTTTTTCACAGAAAGGGTGGTAGATGCATGGAATGGCTTACCACAAGAGTGGTGGCTATGAATACAGTGCAGGGCTTCAAACAGGCATGGGATAGGCATAAGGGAGCAATACAAATGACTATGAATAGATAGGTCACTGACAGAGCAAAGGCCGATGGCACATTTATAAGGTAGAAAAAGAAATGGGCAGACTGGATGGGCCTTGAGGTCCTTATCTGCCGTCAACTTCTATGTTTCTATATGTTTCTAAAGAAGTTAGGTGGGAGCACATGACTAAGGTCACAGAATGTTGACTTGAAGGCATTAGCAAGGGTTACTTTATCCAGGGTGATAGTTCAATCAATGTTGAGCATTGCAGGTGAAACTTCGTTTTTTTTTTTTCCAATTAACTCAGAGAGGTTGTCCCAGAACTTCCATCATTCCAGGTGTTTGCAAGGGCATTCCTACAGTAGGAGGCTTTCACCTGGCAGATAGCTCTTGTGCAAGCATTCTGCGCTGATTTGTAGACCTGAGTATTCCCTAGAGTGTTGGATGCTTTAGCACGGTACCATAGTTGGTCACAGGATTTCATCCATTCAAGGGGGTCATGAGTCACCCATGGGTTTACTGATCCCCCTAATCTTTCATTTCTTGTACAGAGCATGAACATCACATGCTACATTAAAGGTAGTGATAAAGTATTCTATGGCTGAGTCCACGTCCTGAGCATCATCAATTGGAGACCAGCCGAGTGATCGCATGTGTGTTTTTAACAGACCTAATCGACCAGGTAGACGTATTCTACTGACAATGAATTTTGCTGGGGGTTTGTCGAATTTGTTAGACCAGAGGGAAATGACTGGAGAATGGTCACTTATGGTATCTGGGAGTACTTCAGTCTTTGTGATGCATTCAGGTCGATTAGTGAGGACCCAGTCCAGGAGACAGGAGGTCCTAACCTGTAGTTTATCCTGGTGGGTAACTACCATTTGTGCCAGGTTGCCAAGGTGTCCTTATAGGTGCTTGCACATGGGGCCAGCCAGTTGATAATGAAGTCACCAAGCAGAATCACTTCTGAGTTTCGCCCAGAGAAGTTGATGCAGTCGAGGAGGGAGGGAAGACCCTGATTAGTCAGCTTAGGTGGGATATATACTGATGCAATGGTCAGTGCCTCATTGTGTGCGCCTAGTAGTACCTTAATGGCTAGACTCTGAATGTCATTTCCAGTGCTAGGTAGGGCCAGAACATGACCCACAAGTGTGTCTTTAAGGTAGAGGGCGCACAGCCCCCACCTTTCTTAGTCGGCCTGTCATGCCTAAAGACTGTGTAACCAGGAATGGCAATAGCAGAGTCAGGGAACTTTGGGGATAGCCATGTCTCAATGACTGTGGAGATCCACAGTTGGGGTGAATATTTCCTGAGAGAAGTAGCAACAGTAGTATTAGGCATTTGAGAAAGGCTTTTAGGTATTTTCTGTGGTGTAACTGTGTCCTCCCTTTCAGTGGTAAATCATAACAAGCATTTGTCAAGGCCGAATGTTTGCTTGCTGGCATTGGCATTGGTAGTGTAGGAGTTAGAGAGACGCATAATAGGAATGGCAAGTGGAAATCTGAAACCACTTTGGGCAAGAACCTTCTATTGGTTCTAAGGACCACTTTATCCCTATGAAAGGAGATAAAATCAGGTTCCACTGACAGGGCTTGCAATTCACTGATACGTCTGACAGAGGTAATGGCTACTAAAAACACAATTTTCCAAGTCAAGTACTTAAGCTCTGCTGAGGATAAAGGTTCAAAGTGAGGTTGCATAAGTTGAGCAATGCAAACGTTTAAATCCCAGGCATGGGCAGGGTCTCTAAAAGGAGGACTGGTACGAAGCAATCCTTTAAAAAATTTACATAACACAGGATGAGATGATAGTGAGGAAGACTTCCCCACTGACAGAAAAGCAGAAACAGCTGACAAGGGCACCTTGAGAGTAGCTGGTCTGAGGCCTAAGCCATTCAGATGGACCACATAATCTAGAACTGTAGGCAGTTCAGCAGTGTCTCGGGAAACATGTTTCTTGGAACACCAAATGCTGAATCTCTTCCATTTGGAGTTACAGGTTTTTCTAGTGGCAGGCTTTCAAGAGGCTTTGAGAATATTCAGAACTCCCTGAGACAGATGCAAATCTGCATACTCTAACTTTTCAAGAGCCATGCCTTGAGATTGAGAGACTGAAGATTGGGGTACCAAATCCTCCCCAGAGAGGAAGTTAACAGGTTGTAATTCCTGGGAAGAGACAGGGGAAGATGGACTGCTAGGGACAGCAACAGGGGGTACCAAGGCTGTCTGTCCCAGTCTGGAGCAATCAGAATTACTTTGCAAGGTTGTGACCTTATCTTGACTTAAACTTTGAACAGCAGAAGAAAGGGAGGGATGGCATACAGAAACTTCCCTTCCCAGTTCAGAATCAGAGCATCCAGAGGGACTGAGCCCAAGATTGGGGGTCTGCACAAAAGAGAGGAAGTTGGCAATTGTCTGGGGCTGCAAAGAGATCTATCTCTGGAGTGCCCCACCTTGAAAAAATCACCTTCAAGACCAGAGGGTCCAGGGACCATTCGTGATGGCCCTGTGAGATCCTGCTCAGTGCATCTGCTAGCACATTGTCCTTCTCTGAAAGGTGGACTGCTATCAAAGAGGTTTTCAGGGAATAAGCCAGGGACCACAACTTCATGGCTTCTGTGCACAAGGCCATAGACCAAGCGCCTCCCTGCTTGTTGATGTACCACATGGTGGTGGTGTTGTCTGTTCTGACTTGAACCACATTGTTCTGCACTGACTGAAAAAAAGCTTGCAGGACCAGAAAAACTGCCCTGAGTTCTAGGAGATTGATATGGAGAAGGGATTCCTGAGGGGACCACAGTCCCTGGGCAGTGCGGGCCACCAGATGGGCTCCCCAGCCCAGAAGGGAAGCATCCATGGTAAAGACCACTGAATGAGACTGAGTGGCAAATGGGACCCCTTGCCTTAAATTGTCCTGATCCTGCCACCACTGAAGGGCTTGGATCAGGGTCAGAGTCACTGGAATCAGTTTTGTAAGGGGAATCCTTCATTTGGGACCAAAAGGCCTTCAGATGGAACTGAATGTCCCTCATCTGGAATCTTGCCCCTTGGACCACTGCTGTAGAAGCTGCCATGTGGCCCAAGAGCTGGAGGAAATGCCTTGCTGATCGAGACACCTGAAGGTTGAAGGAAGAAGCCAGTTCTAGAACTCTTGCCCTTTCCAGGGGAAGAAAGGCTCTTGCTTTGACAGTATCCAGCTCTGCCCCTACAAACGTAAGGAGTTGCACTGGCTCGAGAACTGACTTGGGAAGGTTGAGAAGAAATCCTAGAGAAGTGAGCACTTGCTGGGTCACTTGCAGGTCTGACTTGACTTGGTCTGGAGACTGACCCACTGTGAGCCAGTCATCCAGATATGGAAAAATGGAAATCTTTTGCCTTCTTAGAAAGGCAACGACTACTGCAGGCACTTTGTGAAAACCCTTGGGGCTGATGTTAGACCAAAAGGCATTGCTTTGAACTGTTAGTGGCCTGAGGGCAACTCGAACCTGAGGTACTTTCTGTGGGAGCACCTGATGGGAATGTGAAAATAAGCATTTTTGAGGTCCAGGGAGGCTAGCCAGTCCCCTGGCCTTAGAGAGGGAAGGATTATTCCCAGAGTTACTATCTTGAACTTTGGTTTTAAAAGAGGTTTGTTCAGGTATTTTACATCTAGGATAGGTCGCCACTCCCCTGTCTTTTTTGGGGTAAGGAAGTACCTGAAGTACAGACCTTTGCCCCTGTGTAGGGTAGGAACTCTCTCTATGGCTCTTAAGGCCAGAAGAGATGAAACCTCTGCCTCTAGGGCAAGGATTTCTGAGAGACCTGCAGGTGGAAAAGATCTGGCTCTCATCTTCGGAAATTTTTGGAAGCTGAGAACCAGTCCCTGGCTTACTACTTCCAGGACCCACTTGTCTGAGGTAATAGACATCCAGTCCTGGACAAAGTAAGCCAGCCTGCCCCCTACTGGAATAATAAGGTCGACCCGGGCAGAGCCATCAGGGTGAGCGTGTCTGCTTGGCAGGGGCCTTAGGCTGAGGAGTGGTTGCAGCCCTGCTCATCCCCCTTCTGCCTCTCCCTCTGAAGAACCCCCTCTGTGAAATGGGAGAAGAGGCCTGTGCTTGGTAAAAAGGCCTATGAAAAAGGCCTGCCCCATGACTGCTGCCTTTGAGGAGTTGCCTGCCTCTCCTTGGCCTGAGCACTCCTATAAGTGGCCCTGTACTCGTCCATTTTCTTCATGTAATTCTCTGTCTGCTCCCCAAACAGAGAATTACCCACTACAGGAAAATCCATGGCCTTAGCCTGGGTGTCCTGTGAGAGGCTAGTACATCTGAGCCAAGCCACTCTCTGAAGAGCCACAGATATAGCCATGACTCTTGATGACACATCACTGGAGTCCACAGCAGCATGACACTGAACTTTTGATGCCTCAATCCCATCAGCAGCCACCTGCTCCAGCTCATTGGCAAGCTGGGGGGAGGCCTGTTTAGCCAGTGCCAGTACAGTGTGCCACCTGGACTTCTGGTACCTGGCTGTATAGACCATATAATTCGCCTCCCTGAGTCCCAAGGAAGATGCCATGTACTGTTTTTTTTTTTGCCAAGGCATCAATCTTCCTGGAGTCTTTGTCTGGGGGGGTGTGAAGCCAAGAGAATGTTTGCCTTGTCACAGGCAACAGCCTGCACTACCCCAACATGGCTGCATTGCTGGTATAAAAACTCCATATGTGAGCCTGATAGCGTGTACCTCTTGTCCATCCTTTTGTCAACAGGAGGTACAGAACTGGGAGACTTCAGGATTTTTTGTGTCTGCTTCCCAAAGGATTTGTGAAGGGGACTAGACAGTCTCCTGGACTCTGGGATGTCCATCATTTCCACATAATCAGGCTCCTCTTGATCCTCCAGTGCCTCCTGCGTAGGAAGCTGGAGGGTTTCAGCCACTTTTCTGTAAAACAGAAAATGGGAAGGGGACTCAGAAAGCCTAGGAGGAGAAACACCAGAAGGTCTGTCTGGGGAGATGTCCGGTTCCACAGGCACATCCAGACTTTCACCATCATCTTCAAACTCCCACTCCTCCTCAAACTCTGGTTCATAAAAATCTTCAGGGGTATAATCTTGAACTGGGGGAACCGACCGAACTGAACCCCTGCCAAAAGGTGCCGGATCGGTGAGAACTGGGTGAAACGATTCCACAATCCGAATCGCTCTGGTTATCTCCTCGGCGGTCGGAACATGAACCTCTGGATCCGAACCGGTCTATTTTTCTTTGCGTTTCCTTTTTGTAGGAACTGACCACTCAGGATCAGCTCTCCTCTTGCCCGAAGAAGTATCGCCCTGGTCAGAGGGCACTCCTTCTGGTTCGGTCGGAACCGAACCGGGCTGGCCATCCGGGTCAGCGGACTTCTCGGTCTCCTTTTCCTTCAGTCTACCTAATCTCTTTTCAAGGGTAGATTTAGGAACATTTTTACAAATTTTGGTAGTCTGTATCGAGGTGTTCAAACCCCAGACAATAATCACAGGTGGTGTGGGGATCGGCCTTAGCAAAGACCTCCCCACACTCACTGCAGTGTTGAAACCCAGTGGGCCCGTTTTTTTTCTTGGGTTTCTCAGACATGGCCAACCTAACCAAACTTACCCTTTTTATGGCAACCGCCAGGCAAGACTCCCTTATCGGTTCCTAACTGTGTCACGGGTATTGTAAAAAAAACTTTCAAAACATGTTTTTTTTAAGAACCGATAAGGACCGGTAACCACATTCTAAAGTAAAACACAAGGATTCACTACAAGTGATCAGTTCAGCCAAACCGATCTAACACTTCACAATTTCCACACAGAAAATCACAACAAAACCTATCTATTATTCACGGTACCACAGAAAGAGACTGAACCGAATGTGTGGAAATAAATTCGGTTTAAAACAGACAATTTAACCAATACTTTAACCGACTTTCGAACCTAGCTGAAGAAGAAATCTCCGGAGCAGCTGTTCAGTGAGGCGGAGTAAAGAATCTGACGGTTGGATTTCAAAGGGCTCCAGACAGAGACCTCAACCGAGCTTGAGCTCAGCATTCTATGCTCTGCATAGAAAATTAACCCTTTGTTCTCCGGGGCAGTTTAAAGGCTGGGGCTAACTGCAATAGTCAGAATACAGCAAGACTTCATGTTGTTTGAATGTTGGGGATTTCAAAGTCAGTCTAGAGGGAGGCTCAAGAGAAGGAGAAGGAGAAGGTGTGCTGTAGCTGGCAGCCCCTCAGAGCCTAGCTCTGTCATAGAGCCACACCAGAAGTAGGGTAGTGTGTTTTCAACCTAGAGAAGAACACAGAAGAGACTGCAAGAAGTGGTAGAGACCGCTCCCCAAGTTGTTCCAGTGCCCCATCCCCAGAGGGATCGGGGGGAGAAACCAGCACTTCAGGGGCAACCCCCTGGCCCTGCCTGGAAAAGGGAAACAGATGCCTGACAGAAGAATTGGTACTGAGGTACCAGAGAACATGTGTATTGTGGGAAGAAGCCCTGGGGCACCTGCATACCACAGTGAGTCTGCTCTGACACAGAGCCCATGTGTTTCACCAAGACAGAGTGTTGTAAAAGTAGCTGCTTACTGTGGGGTCAGGAGAAGACTAGCCAAGTACAGTGCTTTTAACTTTGTGTATGACTTGGAAGTATCTGAGACAGTGGGGGTCTAAGGAATGGACATAGCCACTAACAGAACTGTTTGAGTCAGGACACCACCTCAATTCAGGGTAGAATGTTAAATGTGATTTACATTTCGAGATAGCATCTACCACCAGAGAGTTCGAAGAAGGGTGTGGATCCAAATGGATGGCCGAGTACGGATTTGGGAACAAGAGGTGGGAGACCTCCCCCAATCTGGAGTAACAAGGTTTATCTCCACGGATTCACTTTGGGCACCTATAGCTTTCTCCCAGACACTTGGCCAGTGTCTGAAGAAAGTACCCAGATGTGGGATTACAGATGAGATTTTCCCTTTAGAACTAGAAAATGCTCATGGGTGGTTGAGGGAGCCACCACCAAACTCCATGCCATATGGAAAAGTGTCCTACTGCTGGCCAGGGTGCCATGCCATGGAATCTAAGAGTAAGAGTACCAGTTCAGGCGGGTGAGCCCAGATGCGTTCAGAACCTGAGGGTTGTGTAATGAAGAAGATGTGCTCTGTCCTCTGTAGAGCTGCATATCCAGTGAGTGTAGCCCTGTGGGGGTCCATCTTGCTTTGTTATTCTTGTGTTGAAGTGAATAAAAAACACACTTTAGAATCCCACTCCTGGTTTGGACATTTTCAGTTATTGCTTCCTGTGTCCTGAATTACTTGGGTGCCCCTGACCAGAAGTACAAACCTAGTCCTGATGCTGAGCAAATGTTTTCTCCCCAAACCTAGGCTAGCCCATGTAGTGCTTACAAAATAGAGGCACTGGGAGTAGGGCGTTTACAGTTGGAAACCCTAACGCCCCAGGCATTCGTTGGTATTTTCACTCCAAATTTTCAAGATGAGTTTTTTGTAACCCCCACCTCATGAACAGTGCCAATATCAGTTTGTTAGCCGAAAGCTGATTTTGCACAGCGACTACGCCATTTGGCACCACAGGTGCCAAAACACATTTCAAACAGGATGTGAAAAATTACAGCTGTACTGTTCATGGGGAGATGTAAAAAACGGCAATGTTGAAAATCTGGAGTGAATATATAAAAACTGGTGAAGTCACGAGTGTGCATAGAAACTGCTCAATGCACACCCATAATGTAATTAGTTTGAGGATTTTTTTACAGCAGATCATCAACACAGGCATTTTGGGACCTCCACTCATGAACAGTGTCACTGTGATTTTCTTAATCTGTCCCAAACAGTGATTTCCCACAGCGACCACGCATTTCTGCGCCGGAAGTGCAAAAACACATTTCGGCCAGGGTGTGAAAAATGACAGCTGTACTGTTCATAAGGAGGTGTGGAAAAATGCAAGTGTTGAAAATCTGGACTGAAAATATTACAGATTCGTGAACTTACGAGAGTACGTGGAAACTGTGCAATGCATGCTCGTAACACAGTCATTTTGTGGACTTTTGTCACCAAATTTTCAACATAGCCATTTTAGGACCTCTGCTCGTGAACAGTGTTACTGTGATTTTCTTAATCTGTCCCAAATATTGATTTCGCACACTGACTGTGCCATTGTGCGTTACATGCACGAAAACACATTCTGGGCAAGATGTGAAAAATGACAGCTGTGCTGCTCATAAGGTGGTGTGGTAAAATGGCAATGTTGTAAATCTGGAGTGAAAATAGTAAAAATTCTCGAAGTTACAAGTTTGCGTCAGAACTGTGCAAAGCACGCTCATAAAATAGTCATTTTGGGGAATTTTTTCACCAAGTTTTCAACATAGGATTTTGGGGGGCCTACCTCATGAACTATGACACTGTCATTTTCTTACTCAGTCCTGAAAGGTGGTTCCACGCAGTGACCACAAAATCACCTTTTGGGACCGAATAACAAAATGACAGTGGTTGAGTTCATGAGGTGGGGTGCCAAGAACCCCATGTTGAAACTTTGGTGAAAAAATTCCCCAAAATGGCTGAGATATGCACCAAAATTGAAAAAAAAAATGTATGTCATTATACAACTTACCACCATTTCTGCAGTTCGCGGTCGGCTTTGAAGAGTGAAGACATGTTCCTGGTCCACCAAAGATTGTCGTGCCAGCTTCCAGAGGTAAGTATGGGGTGAGGGGTGTGTGGGGAGGTGGGGTACGCAGAGGGTGGGCGCGGGTTGGGTTGAGGGGGCAAGAGAGTCAACGAGGGACTGTTTTCTTTTGTTCTAGGTTTTTTTTTTTTAAGATGACGTGAGACTTTTGCCACACTGGGGTGAGCTCCCAGCGTGGCACCTGCAAGTGTGTTGGGGGTGGGGGCAGTGGAGCCGATGGGGAAGTGGGCACCCTGTGGGCCACAGACTTCAGCCACTCTGGGGTGGCCTCCCAGCGTGGCACCAGGAAGTTTGCTTTTGGGGGGGCAGTGGAGCTGACAGAGGATTGGACACCCCCATCGGTCACACGGTGTGCGGGGATGGAGGGGAGTGCATGAGCACACTGGGGTGGGCTCCCAGCGTGTACAGGATGTTGGACTTTTGCCATGCTGGGATGGGCTCCCAGCATGGCACCAGGAAGTTTGCTTGGGGGGGCAGTGGAGCTGATGGGGAATTGGGCACCCCTAGTCATACAGTGTGCGGGGGTAGAGGGGAGCGCATGAGCACGCTGGCGTGGGCTCCCAGCGTGCTACCTAGGTGTTTGTTGAGGGAGGGGAACGTTCTCAGAACTGTACACCACTGCATCTGAACGGCTGTCATAGACAGCTTGGACATTCATTGGTATGGTGCAGCTGAGCCTGCAAAAAGGAGCAGGGCATTGGAATTGGAGGCACTATGTTTCTTGCATATGCGTGCAAGCAAACATAAAAATGAGGTTACAACAAGAGTTAGCAAGATATGGGAATCTGAAGAGCTAGTGATAGCTGTGGCTCGGAGGAAGGTCTGAGGACCCTACGAGGTTGGAGGGTTTACTAACACAAAGAAGCCAATGGGTGGAAGCAGGTAGATGGGGCGGTAATGGGGGGTTGCCTTAGTAAATATCTTGAAGTAGTGAATGGCTAAGCGGAAGTGGAGGCACAATGGAAGAGGATAAAGGTGGGAATAGCTAAGGTAACAGCAAGCTGTTTGAAGGAAATAAGCAAGGGTAGGAGGAGGAGATGGAAAAGGCCACAATGGTTCTCAAAGGAGGTGGCTAAAGTGGTGTGGGAGAAAAAACAGCTTTTAGGAAGTACAAGGAGACTCTAAATGAGGGGAACAGGGAGCTATATCCAAATAAACAAAGGGAGGCAGGAAGGAGGATGAGGGCAGAAAAGGGTCAAACAGAGGAGAAGATTGCCCAGTAGGTCAAAGAAGAGAAAAGTCTTTCCTCAGGTACATGAGAGAAAAGAGGAACATGACTGGTGGGACACGGATGATCAGGAGAGGGAGAGAGGGACTATGTAGAGGAAGATCAATAGAAAGCTAAAATTTTAAACAAGTTCTTTTGCTCAGTCTTCACAGCAGAGGGGAGAGGGTATGCACTGACTTGTATCAGCAGACACTGGGGGAGAGTGGACACAAGTCCATTTACAAAAGGGAGAGTCCACAGGGGATTGGAAGCCCTACAGGAAAAGAAGGTGACGGGGCCAGATGGGATACATCTAGGAGTACTAAAAGGACTAAGCAGTGTGATAGCAGCCCCTCTGGCAGCACTAGTCATCACCTCATTGGAATTGGGGGTAGTTCCAGAGGAATGGAGGAGGGCTGATGTGGTTTCTCTGCACAAAAATGGCAGCCGGGAAGAGGCTAGCAATTACAGACCAGTCAGTCTTACATCAGTGGTAGGGAAATTAATGGAAATCCTACTGAAGGAGAGACTGATAGAGTATTTGGAGGCAAATGGGCTGCAAGAGCAGTGGCAGCACAGTTTTCAGGGGAGAGGTCATGTTAAACAAATCTCACAGATTTATTTGACTGGGTAACTAGTGAGATGGACCAGTGGAGGGCAGAAGCTGTGGTCTATATGGCCTTCAGTGAGGCCTTTGACACAGTACCTCACTGGAGGCTGACTAAGAAACTTAGCAACCTGGGGGTGGGGGAGAAGATAGTAAGCTGGGTATCAAACTGGTTGAAAGACAGGAGGCAGAGGGTGGTGGTATATGGCAGTCACTCTGAGGATGGGAGAGTGGCCAGTGGAGTACCACAGGGATTGGTACTGGTCCTGTCCTCTTCAATGTCTTCATAAGTGACATTGCTGAGGAACTGGAGGGGAAGGTGTCTCTTTGTGGTTGACACAAAAATCTACAACAGGGTGGACACCCAGGAGGGGTGGAGAGAATACAAACGGATCTGAGGAAACTAGAGGAGTGATCTAGAGTGAGGCAGTAGGGTTTCAATGCCAATAGTGCAAAGTTATGCATCTTGGGTAGGGAAAGCTGGGGGCTGTGTATAAGATAAGGAGGAGGTACTTACTGTCACTAAGAAAAGCGGGACCTTGGGCTAATCATACCTGATGATCTCTAGATTTATTTATTTATTTGCTTTTGGTAACTGGGTAAGCACACTAGACAGCTAGTGCCTATTTTCAGGTGCGACCCAGGAGAATTACAAGGTATACATGAGACAAATACAAACTGTAGTCAACATTACAAACCGGAGCAACATGCTCCAACAATGGAATAAAACAACAAGGGATTTTACTAACATACTAAAATGCCAGCAGAATAAGCCTAACGGTCTCTCACATCTGCTCGTCTGGTCAGCCCCCACCCTGGGAACTGACCTTGCTGCCCCCCCTCGCCTGCTCTGGCTTCTCCCTTCCCAGTTCTGGATATTCTCGCTGCATTGGATTTTGCTTCCAGAACCCTTCCCCTGTACCTGTCCCACCCCCTCTTGAACCCCTCCACCGTCTCTGCCTCCACCAGCCCCTAGGCAGCGCATTCCATGGCTCCACCACCTCTCAGTGAAGTAGCACCTCCTCCTCCTTTCCTGAATCTTCCTCCAGCTTTCACCCATGCCCTCTAGTGGCCCCTCCTCCCTCCTTCAAGCACCCTGACTGTTCTCCCCTATTTACCCCTTCATGTACCTGAAGACCTCTATCATGTCCCCCTGGTCCCTTCTCTCTTCCAATGTGTACATATTTAGCTCATCGAGCCTCTCCTCATAGGTCCTGTCCCCCAAGCCCCAAATCATTTTGGTTGCCCTCCTCTGGACCCTCTCCAGGAGTTAATGTCCTCTTTAAGTGTGGCCTCCAAAACTGCATGCAGTACTCGAGGTGTGGCCTCACCAAGCAGTTATACAGAGGGAGTATCACTTCCCTCCTTCTGGAGGTGATCCTTCTAGCGATGCATCCCAGCATCCTGTTGGCCTTGGCTGCTGCCGTCCTACAAGTCTCCGAGTTGTTCTTCTTGACATCCACCACCAACCCCCCCCAGGTCCCTCTCAGCCATCGAGACTTGTAGCATTCCCCCCCCCAGGGTGTACACTTGGCCCGGGTTTCTGGCCCCCAGGTGCAGTACCTTGCATTTCCCTGCATTGAACCTCAGCTTCCATTTTCTAGACCATCTTTCCAGAGCCTCCAGGTCCCACCTGTAGGGCCATCCTCCCCTCCTCCCCATCCACCACCGCCCCCAGTTTTGAGTCATCCGCAAAGAGACTCATCTCACTCCTGATACCTGTCCTTATGTCATTTTAAAGCAATAGTACATAGCATAGGGATTAGTATAGATGCAACAACAGTGGGTCACAGAGCATAGGGTACATACAGGCCCAAGGGCAACATGGGAAGTATAGGACCTCCCCTAGGCTTTTAGAAACAATACATAGCATAGTCATTAGTATAATGCATCACAAAGGTAGAGGGGCAGAAAGTACCTAGCTGGTGTACCGTTGAGGGAAGGAGGGCTGTGGAACTGGGCGTTAAGTGGCACACAGGCAGGTCGCAGCAGCTTTTAGGAAGTTCCAGAGGGAAGTTTTGAAGGTGGAATGGGAGGGGGAGGCACGAACTTTGTCAGGGCAGTCTGGAAAGGCAGTAGGCAAGGATAGTCGGATGCTGGGGTGCATAGGGAGAGGGATTTCTAGCAGGAGGGAGGTGGTGTTGCCACTGTATCATTCACTAATGAGACCCCACCTGGAGTACTGTGTCCAGTTCTGGGGGCTGTACCTCCACAAGGACATTGACAAGGTGTAAGCGGTTCAGAGGAGGGCAAGAAAAATGGTGTGGGGGTTGCATGAGAAACAATATGAGGAGAGGATACAGGATCTCAACATGTACTCCTGAAGCAGAGGAGTGTAAGAGGGAACATGACTGAGACCTATAACTATCTCACAGGCGTGAAGAGGAAGCAGTAGAAGAGTCTCTGTCAGAGGAGGAGGAGCACCAGAACACAGGAGCATGCTATAAAACTTTAGGGGGCAAGTTTAAGAGGGACATGAGGAAATACTTCTTCACAGAAAGGGTGATGGATGCTTGGAATAGCCTGCCAGGAGAGGTGGTGGGGACAAAACAGGGGGAGAGGCTTCAAGCATGTGTGGGATAGATACATGGGAATAACAGGTAAAGTAAACAGAGGAAGGAGGGACACCTTGGACTAAATAGGGTTCAGGGTGTAGTAACAGGCAGGGAACAATAGGACAGACTAAATGGGCCTACCGGTCCTTTTCTCCAAACACATTCTATGTTCCTATGTTTTTCATGATTGTAAACTTTCGCCCTCAAAACATATTGTGCTTCATAGAGGTGGACTGTGGGGAATTACTTAGCATGAGTAACAGTTCGAGGTCGCAAGGACACAAGTCAAAACTGACACATCAGGAAGTATTATTTTACAGAAAGGGTGGTGGTGAAACCATTGAACAGTTTACCAGCTGAAGTGGTGAGTGTTAAAACCATTACTGGTTTCAAGCACAGCTGGGACAGAGTGAGGGGTATAGTGATTGCTGGGGATGACAAAAACTGGGAGGGGCATGATGGGTGGATGAGGAGGGCTAGGGTCCTGGATGGACAATTGGTCCCGGGGTTAGAAAGGGCACCACGGGTAGACTGAATGGATCATTGGTCGTCTTTTGCTGTCATTGTCTATGTTTCTGTTTCACTTACTTGTCTATCAGACTGGTATTGTAGAATGCAATTCTTTTTATAGGAAATAGGTATATTTGCTATAAACAAAGTTTACCTGTTTGAAGGGATTTGTACCGTGTAACATTGTACACTGTTTGTGTATGTTTGATACTTGCTTCTCTATTAATGTAACCAGGTTTCTATATGGTAGTGGTACCCATGGAAAATGAGACATTTGGCTCTCTGGGGATTGTCTGTGTTCATGCTCTTTATGTTGATTGCGCGCATGCGCATGAAACATGTTGCGGCAGGTTTCTGCAGAAGCAGGTTGTGGAGGCGTGGCACTGTTGTGCCCAATGCCCCCACAGCCTGCAAAGGCTTGTCCCCCATCCCCCAATGCCATGGCACGCTTCTGCTGACACTAGTTCAGTCAGCAGTGCCAGAACTTTAAAACAAATAGCCGCTGCAATCAGGGGCCCCTTCGTCAGTGCAGCGTCAGCCATCCGCTGCAATGAGGGAGCGACCCGTCATTGCAGGGCGGGATGTAGCATCTGTGGTATTGTTTGTGAACATGGCGGCAGCTTGCCGCCGTATTCATAAATAATATGTACCACCCCCAATGTTTATTTGCCGACGGGGGAGTCCACTCCCCGTCGGCAGAAAGAAATCCCCCTTTTGTTGTTTGCCGGCAGGGGTGCCCAGTCCCATCGGCAGAAATAACCCCTTTGTTGTTGCTGGCAGGTGCCCAATCCGTCGGCAGAAAGAACCCCCCTTTTGTTGTTTGCCGGCGGGGGTGCCCAATCCCGCTCATCAGAAATAAATCCCCCCTTTTGTTGTTTGCCATCGGGGATGTCCAATCCCCCATCGGCTAGCTGTCCTCCCCAGACTCCGGTGGCATGCTGGGAGCCCACCCCAGCGTGCCCCATGCCCCAAATGTGGAGCGCTCCACGACGCTTTCTTGTACCTGAAAGAAAGGAAACGGTCCTCGTGAGTCTCCCGCACCCACCACTGCGCACCCAGCCTCCCACCCCCCTCACCCCATACTTACCTCTGGAGCAAGGCACGACAGTCTTCGCTGGACCGGAACACGTCTGCACTCTTCAAAGCCGACTGCAAACTGAGGAAATGCCGGTAAGCTGTATAATGTAATGAATAGGGTTTTCTCAACTTTAGTGCCTATCTCGGGCATTTTTGGGAATTTTTTCACCAAATTTTCAACATGGGGTTTTTGGGACCCCTCCTCATGAATTCTTGAACTGTCATGGCGTTAATCGGCCCCGAAAGGTGGTTTCGCAGTCACTGAGCGGAATCACCCTTCGGGGCCGATTAATGAAACGATAGTGCCAATGTTCATGAGGTGGGTTCTCAAAAAGCCTATCTTGCAAATTTGGTGGAAAAGATCCAAAAAATGACTGTTTTACGAGCGTGCGTTGTGCAGTTGCTACGTACGCTCCTAACTTCGCGAATGTACAATATTTTCATGCCAGATTTTCAACATTGGCATTTTGTCACACTTCCTTGTGAGCAGTACAGCTGTCATTGTTCATATCCTGTCCGAAATGTGTTTCGCACTTCGGCAGCAGAATAAGCGTGGTCGCTGTGGGAAATTAGTGTTCAGGACAGATTAAGAAAATGACAGTGAAACTGCTCATGAGCGAAAGGTCCTAAAATGCCTATGTTGAAAATTTAATAACGATCTCCATAAAATGACTGTGTTATGAGTGTGCATTGCATGGTTAGCACATATCTTCGTAACCGGCAATTTCTAATATTTTCACTCCAGATTTGCAACATTGCCATTTTCCCAGACCTTCTTATGAACAATACAGCTGCCATTTTTCCCATCCTGGCCAAAATGTGTTTTCGCACTTCCGGCGCAGAATAGAGCGCTCGCTGTGGGAAATCACTGTTTGGGACAGGTTAAGAAAATGACAATGGTACTGTTTATGAGCAGAGGTCTAAAATGGCTATGTTGAAAATTTGGTGATGATAGACCATCAATGGACTGTGTTACAAGTGTGCGTTGCGCACTTTCCAAGCACCCTTGTAACTTTGCAGATTTGTAATATTGTCACACCACATTTCCAACAGTGCTATTTTTTCACACCTCCTTATAAGCAGTACAGCTGTCATTTTTCACATCCTGACTGAAATGTGTTTTCACAGTTCCGGCGCAGAATAACATGATCACTGTAGGAAATCAGTGTTCGGGACAGATTAAGAAAATGACAGTGGTACTGTTCATGAGCAGAGGTCCAAAAATCCCTATGTTGAAAATTTGGTGACGAAACTCCATAACATGACTGTGTTACAAGCGTGCGTTGAACTGTTTCCATGCACCCTTGTAACTTTGCAAATTTGTAATACTGTCACACCACATTTTCAACAGTGGCATTTTTTCAACTACTTATGAACACTGCAGCTGTCATTTTTCACATCCTGGCTACAATATGTTTTTATACTCCTGCAGGACAATAGCACGGTCACTGTGGGAAATCAGTGTTTGGGACAGATTAAGATCGACCGAGTGAGAGGGGGGAATGACCGAGCTCAACTGAGCTCTGTCAGGACTGCTGCAGATTTGTTTGTGGCAGACAAAGGCCCCAACACAAGAGCCCAGAACAAAAGGGCAGCCTGCAGCACTGGGTGAAACAGAACAAGAGAGCGAGTGAGGGAGGGGGAGTGAGCGAACTCACCGAAGCACTGTCAGGACTGCTGCAGATTTCTTTGTGGGCAGAAAAAGGCGTTGATACAGGCATAGGGGCTCAGTACAAAAAGCCAGCCTGCAGCAGTGGGAGAAACAGTACGAGCGAGTGAAACAAGGGGACTTAGTGAGCTCAACGGAACTCTGTCAGAGCTGCTGGGATTTCTTTGTGGGCAGAAAAAGGCACCAATGCAGGCAGGAGCCCCATATAAAAGGGCAGCTTGCAGCGCCAGGACAAACAGAATGAGCGATGAGAGCTCTGTCGGGACAGCTGAAGATTTCTTTGTGGACAGACAAAGTTGCCAACACAGCCAGGAACTCCACGCAAAAGCGCAGTCTGCGGCGCCAAGAGAAATGGAACTATCGAGTGACAGAGCGGTGGTGAGCGAAGCTCAGCGGGGCTCTAGTGTGACTCTGCAGATTTCTTGTGGGCAGAAAATGCAGCAGCGGGGCAGAAGCCCAGTACAAAGGCCAGCTTGCAGCGCCGGCAGAAGCGGAATGCGAGTGACAGAGGGGAGTGGCGAGCTCAGTGGAGCTGTGCGGGACTGCTTCAGATTTCCTTCTGGCCAGAAAAAGCCACCAATGCAGGCAGGAGCCCAGTACAAAAGGGTAGCCTGCAGTGCCAGGAGACACAGAACGACCACGTGAGGGAGGGGGAGTCGGTGAGCTCGATGGGGCTTTGTTGGGACTGCTGCAGATTTGTTTGTGGGCAGGAAAAGGCAGCAATGCATGTAGGGGCCCAGTACAAAAGAGCAGCCTGCAGTGGCAGGAAAACCAGAATGAGCGAGCTCAACAGGGCTGTATTATAACTGCTGCAAAGTTCTTTATGGGCATAAGAAGGCAGCAACGCAGGCAGGAGCCCAGTAGAAAAGGGCAGCCTGCAGTGCCGGCACAACAGAATGAGCGAGTGAGAGAAGTGGAGTGAACGAGCTCAAAGGAGCTCTGTTGGGACTGCCGTAACATGACTGTGTTACAAGCGTGCGTTGAACTGTTTCCATGCACCCTTCTAATTTCGCAAATTTGTAATACTGTCACGCCACGTTTTCAATAGTGGCATTTTTTCACAACTCCTTATGAACACTACAGCTGTCATTTTGCTCATCCTGGCTAAAATATGTTTCTGCACTCCTGCTGCACAATAGCAAGGTCACTCTGGGAAATCAGTGTTTGGGGCAGATTTAGATCGACCGAGTGAGAGGGGGGAGTGGCCGAGCTCAACTGAGCTCTGTCGGGACTGCTGTGGATTTGTTTGTGGGCAGACAAAGGCCCCAACACAAGAGACCAGTACAAAAGGGCAGCCTGCAGCACTGGAAGAAACAGAACGAGAGAGCGAGTGAGGGAGGGGGAGTGAGCGAACTCACCAAAGCGCTGTCAGGACTGCTGCAGATTTCTTTGTGGGCAGAAAAAGGTATCAATACAGGCAGGGGCCCAGTACAAAAGGGCAGCCTGAAGCGGTGGGACAAACAGCGCGAGCGAGTGAGACAAGGGGACTTAGTGAGCTCAACGGAGCTCTGTCAGGACTGCTGGGATTGCTTTGTGGGCAGAAAAAGGGGCCAATGCAGACAAGAACCCCGTACAAAAGGGCAGCTTGCAGCGCCAGGACAAACAGAATGAGCGATGAGAAAGGGAGACTGAGCGACCTCAAAGCAGCTCTGTCAGGACAGCTGCGGATTTCTTTGTGGACAGACAAAGGTGCCAATGCAGCCAGGAGCCCCATACAAAAGCGCAGTCTGCTGCGCCAAGACAAACAGAACGAGCGAGTGACAGAGTGATACTGGGTGAGCTCAACGGAGCTGTAGTGTGACTGCTGCAGATTTCTTTGTGGGCAGAAAATGCGGCAATGCAGACAGGAGCCCAGTACAAAAGGCCAGCTTCCAGCGCCGGCAGAAATGGAATGCAAGAGTGACAGACGGGCAGTGAGCGAGCTCAGTGGAGCTGTGTCAGGACTGCTTCAGATTTCTTTCTGGCCAGAAAAGCCACCACTGCAGGCAGGAGCCCTGTACAAAGGGCAGCCTGCAGCACCAGGAGACACAGAATGAGCAAGTGAGGGAGGGGGAGTCAGTGAGCTCAACGGGGCTCTGTTGGGACTGCTGCAGATTTGTTTGTGGGCAGAAAAAGGCAGCACTGCATGCAGGGGCCCAGTACAAAAGGGCAGCCTGCAATGGCACAAAAACCAGAATGAGCAAGTGAGTGAGCTCAACAGAGCTGTATTGTAACTGCTACAAATTTCTTTATGGGCATAAGAAGGCAGCAACGCAGGCAGAAGCCCAGTAGAAAAGAGTAGCCTGCAGCGCCGGCAGAACAGAATAAGCGAGTGAGAGAAGGGGAGTGAGCGAGCTCAACGGAGCCTTGTCGGGACTGCTGCAGATTTCTTTGTGGGCAGAAAAAGGCACCAACAGAGACAGGAGCCCAATACAAAAGGGCAGCCTGCAGTGCCAGGAGAACCGGAATGAGTGAGTGAGACAGGCAGACTGAGTGACCTCAACGGACTTCTACTGGGACAGCTGTGGATTTCTTCATGGGTAGAAAAAGCCACCAACACAGGCAGGAGCCCAGTACAAAAAGGCAGCCTGCAGTGCCAGGAGACACAGAATGAGTGAGTGACACAGGGGGAGTGAGCCACCTCAATGGAGCTCTCTCGGGACAGCTGCGTATTCCTTCCTTGGCAGAACAAGGTGCCAACGCACGCACCAGCCCAGTACAAAAGAGCAGCCTGCAGCTGGGACTAACAGACTGAGCCACTGACAGAGGCCCACTGTGCGAGCTCAACAGACCAACGCAATCAACATTCGGCATTGACAAATGCTCGTTTAACTTTCTTTTTAATAGTTTTAAGAATGATTCAATTTTTAAAACTGGATCCACAATAGCACATTTTTGCCATACATATAGACATTCTTACATTAGGATATATCATTATTTCACTCCAGGATTTACATCATGGGGTGGGGAATTGATTTTGTAATTACACAAAATAGAGTGTCTTCAGAAATATGCCTTGGAAGCCACAGCATGAATAGCCAATCCCACGACGACATAAAAAGTCTCATCGGTGCGTGTTCCAGTCACCATTACTGACTTCTCAGGTCAGTTGCTATGTATATGATTATAACTCAGAGTGTCTTGGTGTTTCCATGTTCATGTTTGAATAAATAAAACAATTATTTACTACTACTGCTATTAATACTGCTAAGGGGCTGCAAACAGTCCAGTACTGGCAGCCTTTTGAGACCTGTTGCATCTGTTTCCCACTGGACTGTTGGATCCATTTGAGGGCTTACTGCCCCACGGAATGCTGTGGAGCAGCTCGGAGCCCCCAAAGACACTACATCATAGCTGAGAAGAACCTGGCCAGCCTGGCTAGGACCTCACTCCTCAACACTCCATCTCCTTAGTCTCCTCCCTGGAACTTGACACACCAAGGTGCCTTAGATGCCACCTTTCATGCCTTGCCATAGAGCATACCACACCTTCTGGCCACTCCCTCAGGTCAGGAAGACCTGGGCGTGCCCATCTGAGACCCCAGACTGAGAGCCTGGGCTACAGTCTCATATTAGAAAATACTGTAGATCACGGAGATGGTGGGAGGGTTAGAACCCTGTATCAAAACTAGGTTGCAGGGTTATACAGGGCCCAGTGGACAGACTAGATGGACCTTTGGTCTTCTCCTGCTGACATTGTATATGTTTCCATGAGATTACCCTTCTAATTTTTTTTTTTCAATCAGGCTTTTTCTACCTGACCAGGTACAGGTCCTCCTGTGACCACCCAGCCTTAGCTGGTACCAAGCACATTGCAGCTGGCATATTCCACAGATTTTCCCTCCATAGCAGGGGTCTCCTGTGGGAGGAGGCAGTGTACTGCCCCCAGTGACATAGTCAGGATCCAGAAGCAGGGAATGATCTTCATTTTGTGTGGCCCATTTGCAGCAGTTTGCAACCATCATTATGATGGAGCCTGAATTTATTCATCCCCAGTAATGTTGGCCTTCCACCACCCTGTGGTGTGCACCATGGCTGCTAGGGGCTCTGCAAGTATGCAGCTTCCCCTGCAGCTACAAGGCGCACCGTCCAAGGTCTGACTATAGAGGTCACTGATATGGCAGCAGCAGCACCTACCCATCCAATCGAGGACACGCTGACACCCGCAGCAATCATGGATCCTCGTCCCCCTATCTGCCAGTGTCCCAGGCTCATTCCTGACCTCGGGTCACAGTCACAGGAGTATGACACGCTACCCAACAGGGCCACTGATCAGCTGTGTCCTTCCATCAATAACAGAGTAGGTAATGGACCAATGAAGTTTCTTTCCATATTGCAAATTCTAATACAGTCAGAGTTTTTTTTATTCTTTGGTAACCCGGGTAAGGCCCACTAGGCATAATGCCTGTTTTCAGGAGCGACCCAAGAGCACTGGGGAGGTTAAGTCACTTGCTCAGGGTCATACAGTCTGCAAATGGAGGTTACATAGTAATATACTAAAATGCCAGCAGTTTAGGCCTAATGGTCTCTCGAGTCTGCTCAATTTTCAGCACCCGTACTGAGGGCTGATTCTGGTGTCCCCCCTTCCCCTTGGGTTATACTGTCCCCAGTCCCAGATGTTCCTCCTGTATTGGGCCTGGTCAGATTTACCTTCCCCCTGTACATGACTCATCCCCTCTTAAACCCGTCCACAGTCTCCACCTCTACCAGCTCCCTGGGCAGTTCATGCAATGGCTCCACCACCCTTTCAGTGAAATAACATCTCCTCCTCTTCTCCTCTCTGAGCCTGCCCCCTTCCAACTTACACCCGTGACCTCTCATTGCCCCACCTTCCTTTGGAGCACCCTGACTGGGCCTCCCTAATTGATCCCTTTCATGTACTTAAAGACCTCTATCATGTTCCCCCCTGTCCCTCCTCTCCTCCAGGGTGTACATGTCGAGCTCCTTGAGCCTCTCCTCATGGGTCTTCTTCCACCAGGCCCCAGATCATTTTGGTTGCCCTCCTTTGGACCCTCTCTAGGAGTGTAATGTCCCTCTTTAAATGTGGTCTCCAAAACTGCACACAATACTCGAGGTGTGGCCTAACCAAGCAGTTGTACAGTGGAAGGATCACTTCTGCCTTTCTGGAGGTAATCCCCCTGGCGATGCATCCCAGCATCCTATCTGCCCTTGCTGCTGCCCTCTTACAGGTCTCTGAGTTGTTCATTCTGACATCTACCACTACTTCCAGGTCCATCTCACCCTCCGTGACTTGAATCACGTCTCCTTCCAGGGTACATCCCTGGCCTGGATTTCTGACTCCCAGGTGCAGAACCTTGCACTTCCTGGCATTGAATTTTAGTTTCCATTTTCCTGACCACCTTTCCAGAGAATCCAGGTCCTCCTACAAGGCCACCCTTCCCTCCTCCTCATCCACCACTGCACCCAGCTTTGAGTCATCTGCAAAAAGACTCATCTCACTCCTGATCCGCCTCCTGATGTCTGAGACATAGGCGTTGAGCAGGAGTGGCCCCAATACTGACCTCTGGGGAACCCCACTAGTAACCCACCTTGGGGATGAGGCTAACCCTCCAACCACCATCTTCTGAGTATGCTCAGAGAGCCAATTTCCTATCCATCTTAACAACTGTCTCCCTAACCCCATTTCCTTCAGCTTAGCCAGCAGGCCACTGTGGGGTACCGAATCAAACACCTTGCTAAAGTCCAGAAAGAGGATGTCCTGTCCACTGGCCTACCCTGGTCCAGGGCCCTCGTCACCCACTCATAGAACTCAACAAGTTTTGTCTGGCACGGTCTTCCCATCACAAAGCCATGCTGCCTATCGTCCAAGTACCCAGTTTGCTCCAGTAACCCCCCCAGCCTTTCCTTGACAATACCCTCCATCACCTTGCTGACCACCGATATCAGGGTAACAGGCCTGTAATTTCCCGTCTCCTCTCTTGATCCCCCCTTGTGGATCGGCATGACATGGGCCACCCTCCAGTTTTGGGGCACCCACCCAGTCCTCAGAGAGATGTTGAAAAGCTCCACTAGAGGGACTGCCAGGACATCCTCCAGTTCTCTCAGCACCCTGGGATGTATCTCATCTGGCCCAGGTGCTTTCTCCATCCGAAGGGACCCAAGGGCTTCCCTCTCTCCTCTCTCTCTCTCTCTCTCTACCGGGATTTCAGCCTCCACGTCCTCCCCGGTTTCACCCTGCACTGCTGGCCCCCCACCAGTCTGTGGTGGCCACTCCCTTTCCCCGGACCCGTCAGGTTGCCTGGTTCTACCAGTCCCACCCCTTCCTCTGATTTGCCCCCGCTTCCCTCGCAAGATATAGCCCCTCCATCCCCCTGGTAAAAACTGAGGCAAAGTACTCATTTAGGACTTCTGCCTGTTTCCCTGCCTCCTGTGCCCAACCATCCCCTATCCTTATCTTACTGACCTGCCCCCTTACCTTCCTTTTTTCCCCTATGTATCTAAAGAACCCCTTTCCCCCCTCCAGAGCCCAGTGGCCAAGGACTGCTCCTTTTTTGCCTTAGCTGCTCTCACCACCCTAGTGACTCTTTTGGCTGTCAGCTCATATGCCTCCTGATCCCTTTCACTCCTTGAGCACTTGAAGCACCTATAGGCCGCCTTCTTTACCCTCACCACCTCCTGTACCTCCCAGGTCCACCAGCAGGGTTTTCTGGCCTTACCAAACTTATGCCTTTCCCTTGCGCAGGATCTGGTAACCTCCCGCATTCCCCTCCTCATGATCCCCCACCTGCTGTCAGCATCCGTATCCAACCTTATCCTGTCCAGATGATCTATAAGGATCCTTCCCATCTCCCTGAAGTCTGCACCCCTAAAGTCAGTTACTACCGTCCTTGTCTGGCTCCCCCCCCAGGTCCAGGAAGAACCAGACTGTGGCATGATCACTCCCCGCCAATGGGTCCCTCACCTCTAGGCCCCTAATCTGATCACTGTCCACCAGGACCATGTCCAGTGTCCGGGCCTCCCTAGTTGACTAACCCACCTGTTGTGTCAGAAACATATCCTGTAAGACATCCTGCAGCCTCTGCTCTCTGGCCACTGGTGACGTCATAGTCCCCCAGTCTGTTCGTGGCATGCTGAGGTCCCCCATTATCACTACCCTTCCCTTTCCCAATCTACAGTGTCCCTCGAGATTTGCCACCAAACTTTCTTCCAGAACCTCCACCTGTGCTGGTGGTCTGTATACCACTCCGACCTTTACTCTCTTACCCCCTGCATCAGCAAGGTGACCCAAATAGCCTCCACGTTCCCCTCTGCCTTGTCTATCCCTCCAATACCCATGCCATTTCTGACTAACAGTGCTACACCACCCCCCCTTCCCTCCCCTATCTTTTCTGGAACATAGTATAGCCCTCCAGATTTAGGTCCCACTCTGCTCTTGAGTGGCCCAGGTCTCAGTGACTGCTGCCACATCTACCACCCTCAGCTAGCATCGCCTGGGCTCAGGCATTTCATTTCCTAAGCTCCTGGCATTTATCAGGACCACTCTCCACCCCTTTTCCCTTCTCCCTCCTTTCTCCCTGTTGAGCTCCCATTTCTCAGCTCCTGCACCCTACCTGGTGACCCATTTCCATATCTCCCTAGCCCCTAGAGGAGTGGAGACCATGTCCCTCATGTATTGTACCTGCTGGCACTGCCACATTTTTGATCCCTTCCCCCCTTCACAAGTTTAAACTGGAATCAAACCCAGGTTTGCTAGATAAACCAAGCTCGTTCACAGTGTGTTACTCGAACCTCTAGGCTATATTGCCAGCCCATTTGATTTGGTGTGATTTGATTTCCTTTTATTGGACCAACAAGAAATTTTCACAACACAAGCTTTCAGGTCTCCCGGTGCCCTTTTTGGAGTGATGGCCGACTTTACAAACAGCATGTTTTGCGTGTATTGGACAGAGATACCTCCTTGCAGCAATTAACATAATTACGAAAGAGAGGACATGTTAAGTTTATGACAGGATGGGCATAAGCAGGTGTGAGAGGCTCTATTGTTGAGCAAGCCAGGGCACAGTGGAGTGAGGAGGAAATGTGGGGGTGGGGGGTGAAGAAGAAGAACAAAGTAGGCGATTTGATACCTTTTATTGGCCCAACAAGAAATGACAGGTTTCACAAAAAGCAGAGCTTCTATTCAGTGGGAAAGTACAATCTACTTCTAGCAATTAACATACATAAGAAAGAGTTGTCAGATTTAAAGACAGGGTGGCTTTAGGGAGGTGTCAAAAGTACCTCTTTTGTAATGTAATGAAGTCAGGATAACGGGAGGGGGGTTGGAGGAAATGATGTGGGGGAGAGAGAGAAAGTATGTATATATCCTTGTTACATAAACATACATACATACTCATAAGTGTGTGCTGAGTTATAATACTTACAGGATATAAACAGGACGCAATGTGCTTTGATGGTCAGTGTACGACCTCTGAGGGCCAAGCTGAGTAGTTTGCATTTGTAGAAAGCCATTGTGTCACAGTGGAATAAACAATGAAGTTGAGAGCAGTTGCTCTGTCTGTTATCTTTGGAATCTCTTCCATCATCTGGCTAAGGTGAGCAACACACGGGGCTGGATATTCAAACGTTAGCATCAGCACTAACGGGGTTTGTCCTGGAGCTACCCAGACTTGTGGCTTGTGCTGGGGGGGGGGTGATATTCAGAGGCCTGTTTGGAGTCCCTTAAACCCGTTTGCACTCAAGTGCTAAAATAACACTGCACCCATGCAAATGACAGGGTCCCCTCCTGCATACAGGCACAGCGGCATGTTCAAAGGTTTGTGACTGTGGTAAATGGCTCCCAAAGTGTCACTATTTACCTCTGCTGAAAACCATGACTTATAGCAGTATAGCACAGTGGTTTAATGCTCTGAGCTGCAATGGGCAGACTAAGTGAGCCAAGTGGTCCTTATCTGCCATCAAATTCTATGTTTCTAAACCTGGAGACCTGGGTTTGAATCCCACAGCCCCCACCTGCATAGTGTGTGACCCTGAGCAAGTCACTTAACTTCCTTGTGCTCCCAGGTCGCACCTGTAAACAAGCTTTCAGCTTAGTGTGTGTCTCCTGGTAAAATAAAAAAAATAAAAAAAACAGCTGCTAAGCCCGTGCCCCCACCCCACTGATAGCCAGGTGACTGTACTGCAGCCACCTACCCCCAATCCCCTCTGTCACATCTGCGAAGATACAGTTCCTGGTATCTAGTGGCACCTGACACCCCCAAACAGCTGTCCCATGTGCTTTGTCCTATCCCTGATGTCTAGTGGCCCCTCCACCCCCGAACACCCGTCCCATATTTGGTTTCCATATCCCTGGTGTCTAGGGGCACCCCCCCACCCCCAAACACCCATCTCGTATTCAGTGTCCATATCCCTGGTGTCTAGTAGTACCCCCAAAAGCCATCCCAGATTTGGTTTCCATGTCCCTGGTGTCCAGTGGTACCCCCACCCTCGAACACCCGTCCTGCATTTGGATTCCATACCCATGGTGTTTAGAGGTACCCCACCACCTCCCAAACACCTGTTTCACTTTTGATTTCCATATTTCTGATGTCCAGTGGTACCCCCAACCCCTGAACATCTGTTCTGAATTCGGTTTCCATATTCCTAGTGCCTAATGGTACCCCTGCCCAGCCATCCTGCATTCAGAGTCCATATCCCTGGTGTCCAGTGGTACCCCCCCACCCCCAAACACCCATCCCGTATTCAGATTCCATATCCCTGGTGTCTAATGGCACCCCTGCCCTGAACAGCCACCCTGCATTCAGATTCCATATCCCTGGTGTCTAGTGGTACCACCCCAACCCCATGAACACCTGTCCAACATTCAGATTTCATATCCCTGGTGTCTAGTGGCATCCCCCACTTCTCACCTCCTTGGCTGGTCACTGTATGTGCAGATAATGAGTGTGTACAGTACTTGCACCTGTGTTTGACCCAGCAGTTGCTATTTTCAGTCAATTAGTGAACCGGCATTATCTGACTTAATGTCAGTACATGTCAGTGCAGCACTAAGTGAAGTGAAGTGCTATGGGGGGGTACCACTGGTCACCAGAGATATGGAAACCGAATACAGAATGGGTGTTCAAGGGGTGGGGGGGTACCACTGGACACCAGGGATATGGAAATTGAGCCTGGGACAGTTGTTCAGTGGGTAGGGGATGCCACTAAGCACCAGGGATATGGAAACCGAATGTTGGACAGGTGTCCACGGGGGTTGGGTGGTACCATTAGACACCAGAGATATGGAAACCAAATGGATGGTGACACTAGACTTCAGGGATGACATTAGGCACACACAGGATGGGCACTAATGGTCTACATCACACCACGCAAATGAGCCCATAAAGGGCATACAAAGTGCCCCTTAGTACCTTGCATGCCCAACAGCCTAATTTGCATGTTGTAAGTGAACATAGCCCACAGGGGTCCCTGTGCAATCTGTTCTGGAAAGCACTATTCCCTGTGGACTGGATGCAGTCCAGGTCCATGTTGGGGCAGGGCAGTTTCACTTAGTGCTGCACCAACATGAACTGATAGTCATTCAGATAGCACCAGTCTGCTATCCAACTAACCATAGCAGCCTGTGGGTTGGATGCAGGCACATGTACCAAACGCACTCACTGTCTGCTCTTACGAAGGCTGGCTGAGCAGGTGAAAGGAAGGCTATACCGGTCACTGTATCAGGATTCCCAGCACATCCCAGGACACCCAGGTAAGAAGGGGTTGGATGGGTGGTGTTCCATGAACTGGCAGGTAGGTGGGGGATGTTGGACCACCAGTGCATACTGTTATGTATGTCAACAGGCATTTAGTGTGGGGGCAGCAGGTCCCACTGGACACCAGGTAATTCTGTGTCTTTGTACATGGGTGCTCAGGGGTGGGGGAGTTCACTAGCAGATAGGGCACTATACAGGGCATGGGGTGTTCGTGGGTGTGGGTACCACTGGACACCACAGATATGGAAACTCAATGCAAGATGGCTGTTTTGGAGGTGGGAAGTACCAATAGCATAAGGGATACGGAAACTGAATGCAGGATGGTTGTTCAGGGGGTGCCACTAGACACCAGGGACATGGAAATTGAATGCAGGATTGGTGTTCTGGGGCTAGGGTACCACTAGACACCAGGGATATGGAAGCCACACACGGGATGAGTGTTCAGAGGTGGGAGTACCACTGGACACCGGGATATGGAAACTAAATGTGGAATGACTGTTTAGGGAGGTGGGGGTGCCACTAAACACCAGGGATATGGAAAACAAATGCAGGATGAGTGTTCAGAGGATGCCACTAGGCACCAGGGATATGGAAACTGAACATGGGATGAGTGTTCGGAGGTGGGAGTACCACTAGATGCCAGGATATGGAAACAGAATGTGGGATGGGTGTTCGGAGGTGGTGGCTACCACTGGACATCAGAGATATGGAAACAGAACATAGGACAGCTGTTTGGGGGGCCGGGAGTGCCACTAGACATCAAGGATATGTAAACCATATTCAGAATAGTTTTTCAGGGGATGGGGGTGCCACTAGCAGTAGTAAAATGTTTTGATTCATAACTATATGAATAAAGGATGTACTCGACTTAGCCTAAGCTCATTTGCAACAAGGTCCTGTATTCAGTTTCCATATCCCTGGTGTCTAGACACCAGAGCTATGGAGACCGAATGCATGACAGGTGTTTGGGGGGTCGGGGATACTATAGAACACCAGGGATATGGAAACCGTATGTAGGATGTCTGTTCAGGGGGTGCCACTAGACACCTTGGATTTAGAAATTGAATGCAGGATAGATGTTTGGGGGGGTGCCTCTAGATACTAGACATTTGGAAACTGATAGGTGTTTGGGGTGCCACTGGACACCAGGTATAGTGAAACCAAAAGTAGGGCAGCTGTTTGGGGGTGGGGGGTGCCAGTAAACACCAAGGGTATAGTAACCGAATATGGATTAGCTGTTCGGGGGCTGCCTCTAGACACTAGAGATATGGAAACTGAATGTAGGATGGGTGTTTGGAGGCTATCACTGGATACCAGGGATATGGAAACCAAAAGTAGGACAGCTGTTTGGTGGGTGAGGGGGTGCCACTAGACACCAGGGATATAGAAACCGAATGCAGGATGGCTGTTCGGGGGGATGAGACGGTGTCACTAGACACTAGGGATATGGAAACTGAATGTAGGACAGCTGTTTGGGGGTGGGATGCCACTAGATGCTAGAGATATGGAAACCAAATGTGGGATGGGTATTTGGGGAGTAGGGTGTACCACTAGACACCAGGGATATGGCAACTGAATGTAAGACAGCTGTTTGGGGGATTGCCACTAGACATCAGGGATTTGGAAACCAAATGTAGGATGGCTGTTTGGGGAGTGCTCTAGACACCAAATGTATGTGTTCATGTGGCTGGTGCTACCACTGGACAGCAAGATGTGGAAACCAAATGCAGGATAGCTGTTTTGGGGGGGTGCCACAAACACCAGTGTCATGGAAACTGAGCGTGGGATGAGTGTTCAGGGTTGGGACACCACTGGACACCAAGGATATAGAAACCAAGCATGGAACAGCTGTATGGGAGTGGGGGGTACCACTGGACACAAGGGCTATGGAAAACAAATGCAGGATGGGTGTTCAGAGGGTGGGGGTGCCACTAGACACCAGGGGTACATACAGTACACATAACACAGGACTGGTGTTCGGGTGGGATAGACCCCAGGGATGACATCAGGCACACACAGGATGAGCGCTAATGGGCCCCTTAGTGGCTCATATGCCAAATGGACTTATTTGCATGTTGTGGCTGAATATAGCCCAAAGGGGTCCCAGCACTATCCATTCCAGGGAGCGCTATTCCCTGTGGGCTGGATGCAGCCCAGGTCCATGTCGGGCAGCATAGTTTCAGTTACTGCTGCACTGACATGGACCAATATTCAGTCAGATAGCACCAGTCCACAATATGACTGACTATAACAGTCACTGGATTAGATGCAAATGCAAGCCTTGGTGCCATGCTTGTGCCTCTTGTTGCATATCCAGCCCATGGTGTCAGAATATTGCAGAATTTTTACTTCTAGTTGGAGTCATGGATCAACTGAAACCACTCCCGCTGCTGAAAATGGTTGGAAATGTGGAGGAATCCCCAAGCAACATCTTCTGTATATCAAAGCCATAGGAGCCTGGGGCAGAAAATCTGATGAAAAGATGACTCTTACTGTTGAGGGGACTGAAGTGACTGGAGCGTATAACACATTTCAGTTTGAAGACGGGGAGGAAGATGATTTTGATACAGTAATGGAGAAATTTGAAGCACTTTGCATTCTGAAAAAGAAAGAAGGTTATGAATGCTATTTGTTTTGATCACATATGCTGAAAGAAAATGAGTCAATTGAAGAGTTTCTGACTTCCATGAAATTAAAAAGCAGTCATGTAATTTTGGGACTTTGAGAGATTCTTTTATTCATGACCAAATTATAATGGGATGCAGAGTTAACCCTTGGCAAGACGGTGCAGATTTTTCAAGCTGCAGAGGCATCTCAGGTACAAATGCATGTATCTGGGACTGAAAGTGTAGCAGCAGTAGACATTGTTGACAAGACAAAAGGCCAGAGCAAAAAGAAAGGGAAAAGCCTTATAAAAGTAAGGGACCCGAGATAAAGGGACAAAGGCAGTGTCAGACATGTGGAAAGCAGCGTGAGTACAAGCAATGTCTTGTATATGGTCAAGTATGTAGAAAATGTAATTTAGAAAATCATTTTGCAAGTATGTGTCATCAAGGAAAGACAGTTGCCTTCAACCCTGATTGAGTGCTACAAACTCAGTCAGTTTAAAACAAGGCTACGAATCCACTTATACTCCGACTGTCGTTGCCATCCTCACAGCTGACACTCCCCTTATCCCTACTACCTACATAGCCTTCCTCCATGTCACTCCTCACCTGCCACCTCCAATTCAACCCACCTTCCTTTCAGCCCCTTTACACCTCCACCCACCCCCAATATTCTCCTCTTTCCCTTCCCCTCTCCTTCCAACCAACCCCCCAACCCTGCCCCAGTTCTACCCTTTGACACCTCCTACCCACCCCTCTCCTTCCAATCTCATCCCCCCATGCTCCTCGTAACTCCCCATACCCTATTCCACCCTCTTCCACCCTCCCCTGCCTCTCTGTTGACAAGACCTACCTGGCTGCTTCCTCCTTTCTTACCAACAGGTATTCCGGGACCTCCTGTCCAGGTCTACCTTTCTGTACTCTCCCAAGTTCTGTATCACATTCCTGCAGTGCAGTTTGTATAATTGAGCCATACTTATAAAACATGTTTTCCCTACTGTACTAAATCGAGCTGCTGAATTTGAACCGCACTCACTGTTTTAGCACGTAGCACTGTATGCTAATTTCTTGTTTACCTGTATGTACTTTGTGCTTTTGTTATGTATCTACTGACTTGGAGCCTTTCTAAACGAGCCTTTGGCTCAAAGGTATTAATTCTAAATGAAATAAATAAGTTGATATTGTAGACACTGAGAAAATCAGAGTCAGACTCAGATGAGTTTTTTATTGGAGCTGCAGTAAATGAAAAGAAAATTGTAAAAATATCCAAGATGAAAATCAATGGAAACTGGCACTAAATGAATGGTACTATTATAACATACAAATTAGATACAGCAGTGCAGGCAAATGTGTTAGCAAACCAGGACTTGCAGAACTCAAAAACAAAACCATAAATGTAACCTAAGGCAGTCAATTTGCGCACATACGCAGATGACATTCTGTCATTGGACATGTGTGAAATCTCTGTGCAATGTCAAGATAAATTGTACCAAGTGAATTCTGTGATAGTTGAAGGAGACAGACATCCTGTTTTGGGACTTGAAATGTGTGAAACGTTGGGTCTTGCGAAACATGTACAGGTTATTGATATGCAAATGAACAATACTGAGGCTACTGCAAGCACATTTCAAGGTGTCATTCAAGGAGGCAAATGCCTGCCTGCAACACACATAATACAACTAATAGAAAAGGTGCAACCAGTAATTCATGCTACTGGTAGAGTACCAGTGTCACTAGGAGCAAGGCTAAAAACTGAACTAGACAGGATGATTAAAATGCAATCTGTAACTACCTGTCTGTGTCAAAGGACCTCCTTGTGAATGAGCTTGCTCAACGGAGTTTTCCTACAATAAACTTGAACTTGAAGTTGAAAAATGGAATTATCTGTCGGGTGGAAGAACCCACAGACTGGGTACTCTCAGTGGTAATCGTTGAAAAAACAGATTGCAGTTTAAGGCTTTGATGAATTCAAAAGAGCTCAATGAGAATGTTCAGAGGGAACATTGTCAGCTGCCAGCCCATTCAGAAATAATGGGGGAGATGGCAACAGCACAACGTCATTCTCCAAACTACTGTAGATACAGCAGTCAGATTCTGGAAAATACCCCTGGATGAGGCAAATTCCAAACTATACACAGTTAATAAAGCATTTGGTTGGCATAGATTTCTGTGCCTCCTTTTGGTATGTGCACTGCATGCATTTGAGGGGTTTCATAAAACACTACAGCAAATGTTTGAAAGAGTTACTGGAGTAGCAGTTTACATACAAACATACAAACATATAAAGAGACAGCAGAAGAATGTTATTTTTTCAGTCAAGTCTGCTCGTACTGCAGGGTCCAAAGCTTGAACTACTGTCCCTGCCCTCCCTCACCACTCCTCCCATTATCCCTACCCATGATCCTTACTTCCTCCCTATGCTTATTCAAGCCTCTCTTAAAACTGCCCATTGTCTTCAATGAGATGACCTCTTCTGGAAGTGCATTCCAAGTGTCCACCACCCTCTCTGTGAAGAAGTGCTTCCTGACCTCCCTCCTAAACCTCCTACCCTCCAGCTTAAGACTGTGCCCCCTCATATTATGGTTGCCACGCAGCTTAAAGAGACTCTCCTTATCAACCTTATTAATCCCTTTACTTGAATGTCCCAATCATGTCTCCTTTCTCTCCTGTCTTCCAGGGAGTACATGTTCAGTGCCCTCAACCTCTCCTCGTATGCCTTACCCTGTTGACCCACTATCATCTTTGTAGCCCTCCTCTGGACATTATATCATGGTCTGGGGGGGTCACACCAGAGAAACATGGTTTCCGATTACTGACAGTGCTCAACACTGTGAGAAGAAATAGACTAAAATTGAACAAAAAGAAATGTGTCTTTAAACAAAAAGAAATTCGGACTGGTACTTGGGAGAAATATTTACCTCAGAAGAAGTAAAACCAGACAAAGAAAAACTGAGAGCAATTTGAGAAATTCAGGTACCAAAGAATCTGAAAGACAGACAAAAACCTTGTTTACACTGCCAACTTTAAAGCACATCAACCCATACGCATGAGTTAATGCACCTCAAAGTTGGCAGTGTGGACACTTCCCGGAGTGCCCTAAGCATGCTTCGCATCAGGTTTCTGGTGCAGCTTAGGTGCGGGAATGCGTATCGGAGCAAGCTACTTTACAACACATTACCTGTCATGTAGATAGTCTGTAGCGCTCACTCAGACTGAATGTCCCCTCTTCCAACATTCTCCAGTGGATCCATGGATTTGAGTGATTCCGGTCTTAGCACACCCAAGTTCAGCAAACAGCATTTTTCAACAGCAACAAGAAAGCTGAACTCAGGAAAGTGCATAAAAATGTAAAACGAGGGCTACGCATATTACAAATTAGGGTCCAAAACTGGGACCACGCCATTGAGCATGCGCTAATACCTATGCATATCCTCTCACTCCCCAGGGATAACATATGCATTTGCACATGTCCAGTATCGCTGTCCCAGTTTAGGACCCTAATTTGAAATACATGTAGCTCTCGTTTCCCATTTTTATGCACTTTCCCCAAGTTCAGCTTTCTTTTTGCTGTTGAAAAATGCTGTTTGCTGAACTCGGGTGTATTAAGCAGGGAATGAGCCTTCTGGTGCTTCAGCACCTGGTGCACGTCACCAACTCATCCCTGCCACATCAGGAGGGGGGAACAACCTCTAGGGCAGCTGCCAGTGTGGACACAGAATTCAGCCCGCTGTGTCAATCGGAGCTGGAGTGAAGCACTCCATAGGTGTAAAAACGTCTAAAGAATAGTAAGAATGATTAAATCTGTGGGGAAATTCATTCCAGGACTTGCAGTAAAATAGCAAAGTGGGATCTCTTAAAATGTGACAGAGTGGGAATGGACAGAAGAACATAACAAAGAGTGGGATGCTTTCTGAAATATTCTCACCGCTTCACCTGTGTTGCAATATTCCGAGCAGGGAACCAGGAGGCTGGGAGAAGCAGGCAGAAAGCCGGCACAGCCCTCGAGCTCACAGAGACCGGAGGGGCTCCGAGCCGCCAGCGGGTGGGCGGCGACCGACAGGCCGAGCAGGGAACCAGGAGGCCAGGAGAAGCAGGCAGAAAGCTGGCACAGCCCTCGAGCGCACAGAGACCGGAGGGGCTCCGAGCCGCCAGCGGCGGGCGCATCACAGGCCGAGCAGGGAACCAGGAGGCCAGGAGAAGCAGGCAGAAGAGTCTGGTAAGCCGCAAACCAATCAGAAAGTGACCGCTAACTCTGCCTTGCTTCTGATTGGTGTGCCTTTCCCATAGACTTTAGCTGGACTTTGCAACACCATTTCTGGCCAGGATTACTGCTATTATGTCTATTTGTTAAATTTATCTAAAAAGAGCTGTTTTACTTTTTAAATGTGCCCTACTTGAGGGTTGTTTGGATATGTAGTTTAGCCTGTGATTACAGCCTTTTGTGTTTTTGTGTGGGCTAGACACTTAGGCGCCTAACCCCCCCATACCCTCCCAGTCTTTGTAGTGCAATTCAGGCTTTTGCACCTTTGCAGATTGCTGCAATAAAGTGCCTTTTCTCACTGCCTTCTCCTCTGTCCCCTACCTTCCAGCTGGCACAGCCCTCGAGCGCACAGAGACCGGAGGGGCTCCGAGCCGCCAGCGGGCGGGCGGCGACCGACAGGCCGAGCAGGGAACCAGGAGGCCGGGAGAAGCAGGCAGAAAGGTACGGGTAAAGCTGCAAAATTTTTGCCCGCCCCTCTTGGTTGTTTCGTTTATACACCTTTTCCCACCAATTCTATAATCCACACCCACAACTACTTCTCTCATCCTCTACATTAACCCCACCTTCCCTCCACAATGCTACTTTGTTTCCTTTTGCTACTGAGCCTCTCATCTTCCTCGATCCCAAAAATAATTATGATATACCCCATGCCATGACGCCTAAGGCAGTGATTATGGCCTGTCCACCCTGCCATCCCCAGTGTCACCCAGCAATTCCATAATTATATCCTGCCATTTTTGCATTGCAACCCCTTGGGTATCCCACATAAAGGCTCTCTATCCTTTCAACACTCCTCAAGTGCCCTGCACCCATTTTGGCATTACATTAACCTCCTATGCCTGTCCATCAGATTGTTACTTTGTGATAAAATCCATACTCATATAACGGGACTCTCACCCACTACACATTGGATCCCAACTAAGAAGAGGAAATGCTCTGACTACTCCCTATCTCTATCATTTGGTGCCCTCCTCAAACTAATCTTCTTCCTTCTGATCAGTATTGGTACTATTGAAATCAATCCTGGCCCAACTGAAAGTTTTTTATCCCCATCTGATCTAGCCTCCATAAATGGCCTAAGTTTTCTTCACTTCAATGCCTGCAGCCTCCTAAAAAAGTTCTCCTTAATGCAGGCCTGGGTTGCACATTCCTACCTGACTTTCTGGTGATCTCTGAAACTTGGCTCAGATCTACAACAAAAGATAGTGAAATAAACCTTCCCAATTACCAGCTCTTCAGATCAGACCGCGCTTCCAGGGGCGTGTGGGTCCATCTATGTCAGGAAACCTTCTCTGCATCCTGCCTCATTAATACATCAGAACCAAAGGAATTTGAATGTTTGTCAATCAAAATAACCCTTCCTAACATGTCTTCCTTTAAATTGATTGGCTGCTATAGGCCCCCCTCTGCAGGCCTCAAACTCCTATCCCACCTAGGAACAATACTCAATCTAGGCCCTGAAGACACCATTATCCTTGGTGATTTGAATTTAAATTGGTTATCTAATGCATCTGCACCCCTAGTAACCTTCTGTGACACCTATGGATTCACTCAATTAATCAAAGATCCGAGGATTAACCTAAAAAATATTACCAACAGTTCACTCCTGGATATCATGATGGTAAACAAGCCTCACTTATATTCTCATGCTGGAGTGCTACCCAGTGACATAAGTGATCATTGTCCCATAGCTGGCATACGATCTACACTCAAGTCATCCAATCCTGCAAAATTTCTCCATAAAAGGTCAAAAAAGAATTTCAACATCTCAGGATATCTCCATGATTTGTGCAATACAACACATTGGCAAGAGTTCTACCTCACAACCTCAGTTGAAACAGCTCTTCAGATCCTAAGGGATATTATCACAAATGCCCTCAATATACATGCACCACTCACCAGTGTCAGAACCAAATTAAAATCTTGTCGTTGGTTCACTGCTGACCTTAAATCAGCTTTTGATAGCCAGAGACAAACTCTGAAAAAGGCAAGAAAACAAAGGATCCTAGAGACTGGCTTCAATTCAGAAAAGCAAGAAATTCATGCACAAAACAAATAAGAAATGCCAAAGCTGTCTTCTATAGAGCTGAATTGGATGCCTCCTATACTAACCCATCTAGGTTCTGGGGTACTATAAAGGAATTCTAGGTCAAAATTCTACCCTGCCTTACCTCCAAATTGCTCCTAAGTGACATTGAAATCACTGACAAGCAAGAAATATTAAATGCCTTCAATGACCATTTCACTACAGCTGGCCTAGCCTTTGACTCTTCACCTGCAAATCTTTGAGATATCATCATTAAACCTTCAATCCACTGTGGGCCAAAAGGCTGCCTCAACATTCTCTTCGAACCAATATCCTTAAAGAAGTAGAAGACCTCCTGTCCAATTTAGACACATCTAAGAGTGCAGGTGCAGACTCCTGGATCCCTACTTTCTTAAAAGTAGCACTGCACGCCTTAGCTGCCCCTCACTCATCTCTTCAATCTTTCCCTAGCTACTGGTTCCATCCCCTCTATATGGAAGACAGCTCAAGTAGTTCCACTACTTAAATCAGGTGATCTCATGGACCTTAACAATTACAGGCCCATTTCCATCTTACCGGTATTGTCCAAGATGCTTGAAAAATTAGTAAACTCACAGTTAAGGGCCTACCTGGACACCAACAACCTCCTAAATCCAGCACAATCTGGGTTTAGATCAATGTATAGCACCATCTCTGCCTTAGCCAAAGTCACTAACGATTGGCAGACTGCCTTGGATAAAAAGAATAGTACCTGTGCTGTGTTCCTGGATTTGAGTAAAGCATTTGATACAGTGGATCATGATTCATTAATCTCCTCTCTTAGCACTGTAGGCCTTGATTCACTCTCTCTCATTTGGTTTAGGTGCTATCTCTCTGGAAGGTTACAACTGGCAAAAAAATGAAAATTACCTATCTACCTCTAAACCACTGCTAAGAGGTGTACCGCAAGGCTCTATCCTGGCCCCATCCTCTTTGCCATTTATATTAATAACATTGATTCCAACCTCTCCCAATCTAACATTCACGTGTTTGCTGATGATACTGTATTATATGTCAGCAATCCCTCACCATCAAAAGCCTGTGAACTGTTACAGTCAGATTTCTCCATCCTACAACACAACCTATTGGAAAAAAAACTACTTCTAAATGCCAAAAAAACAAAAGCTATGTTCTTTGCCACCAAGAGTTGCTCTTCCATTACCCCATCATTCACCACCCCACATTTATCCACCTTATTTGGAGAAAATTTGGAATTTGTGGATAAATTCAAATATCTTGGAGTCTGGATTGACAATAAGCTTGACTACTCTGTACACGTTGAAGAACTACTAAACAAGTTGAGACAAAGACTTGGCCTATTTTTCAGAATAAAATACTACCTTACCAGAGACTCCAAACAAAGATTAATCCAGGCATCATTCCTATCCCTCATTGACTATGCTGATTTCCTCACGGCCATTGCTCCTCTCCTCTTAAATAAGCTGGACACCCTGTATCATAGAGCCATTAGATTTATTACAGACCTTCCCTCCAGCACTCATCATTGCTCTCTTTACATGGCAGTCAATTGGACATCCCTACAGCACAGAAGAAAAAAGAATGCTGCAATCTGGATCTTTAAAGCTTTATCAGACAAACTCCCCTCCTATATCTCAGACTGTTTCACCCGAATCACATCCAGGCCATACACCTTAAGGATCAATAAGCTCATTATGCTAAAGATTCCAAATACCTGCACCCGGCTTGGGAGGGCTGCTATCAGCTATTCCCTAGCATTTATTTGGAACTCACTCCAAAAATCTATAAATCTGAATACCCTCTTACCCTTATTATCCTTCAAAAAAATTATACACCACCCTATTCCCAGAACTGTGCAACTGCTTCCATAAGGCCTAGTCTCCCACCCAACCTCCACCCCTCCCTTCTGTAATCCACTATGTTTAGTTTCCTTCTTCTACCCAGTCAGTTATCATACTTCATATAAAAAGCCTATAGAAGCCCTACTATCTGAATATTATCCCTTCTATATTGAATGTCCTCTTCATTTTTACAGGTTTAAGTTATTGTTACTGTGCCTTGTATATCTGTAAATTTTTGTATATATCTCTCATCTATTTGATTGTATTAATGTTATGTTATTCTCATGTCTTTGTACAATACTTGTATCCTTCTTTGTATGACCACTCAGGTCCATCTTGTAAATGAGCTACGGCTCAATGATGTTCGCCTGAATAAATAAAGATTTTGATTGATTGATTGATTGAATATTTCAATGCAGAATTGCCAAAGTTTTGACAGATGCATCATAAGATGATCTGGGAGATGTACTGCTACAACATCAGCAAGGACGTTTGTTACCAGTAGCCTGTACATCCAAGGCACTAAGGAAAATGGACAAAATGTGTGTTCAAACAGAGGAGACTCTAGGATTGTATTTTTTTTTTTTAGATTGGGGGGGTAATTTTATTTAGAGGTCCTTTGGTTTATATTACAGATATGTAACCCCTAGGGGCATTATCCTGAGGGCTACTACCCCTGCCTCCTCTAACTGTGACAGGGTGAGGGGCCCAGATCCATTGGTGGGTGCCTCCACCCAGAGGTCAGGGTTAGAACAGTAGAGATCGACTCGGTCACAGCCCTCTGGATCACTGCAACCACCCTTTCTTCCCACTAGTGACCCACACAGTTCAGTTTCAGTGTCCTTACCATATACACTTACCCCCCCGGCTCGAACCAATCAGCTCACTCGGGGGAACCCCTGAAAAGCAAGGTACAGTTACACCACATTCTCTGTGCAATATTTCCTCATTAATACACAAACTAGCCAGTGTGCGTTTGCAAAACAGGCAATCTTATTTATTCAAGGGGAGACAACAAGGACCGGGGAAAATCAGGTTGATTAGCTTACCACTACAATATAAGAATGTTCACCTAGGGCTCTGGGCACAGGCCTAACCTATACGTTACTGTCCATGGGTACCCAAGCACTAAAGGCTAGTTCCTCAATGCAGCTGGTTGGGGCCCTGACACAGATGAGCATTTAATTCCTACTACAATTTGATGGAGCCAGCAGGCTCAGTTAATGTAGTCAACAAAGAAACCAGAAAATCTTGGCCTGGCTAGCAACGTTTAACAGGGAGCTACCCTGATTTAGTACTCACGACTCCAGAGGGAAAAGCACTCTCACATCACTCACAGGGCTGAGCCTGAACTTCAGATGCTTCTCCACACATTTATATGGAAAGTAACAGAGGGGTACCATACCAGGCAGCTGCTCCTATGGCCCGACCAAACTTGCAGCTATCGGGAGTTTCACTGCAGCTTCAACTCTCCTGACAGACGGAGCACGATTCAGCAGATTCTGCAGTCTTCTTCAGGTTGAGCCTGGTAAGTAGCTGTGCTTGTGCACAGCCTCCTCTGAATGCTGCCCTGTGGATTTAGTCTGGGGATTGCTGGTGATTCAAATGGCTGCCTCAGGCCTTTCACGGACTTCCGGCGTGAACACTCAACACCACAGGAGCCCAGAGCACCTTCCTCCTTCACAGCCACAACGCCTCTGCCCCTTTACAGCGTAGGGCCATCCTCTCTGCTCGGACATCACCCGATCCCATTGGCTGGCTACAGATGCCAGTCACTTAGTCCTGCTCTCAGTGGTATGAAAAAGGCGCCATGGTCTAGCCTTCACTTCCTAGAATTACTAGCTTGATCTTCATTGGTCCGTCGGCCCCCTAGAGAGTCCTCATGTTCCGATTGGTCCACTTCAGCAGTTCAGGACCAAAATGGTGGGGCATAACAGAAACAGTCCAGGCTATAAGAAAACAGGTTAGAACAAACTGCATCTTTATTATCACCCTAAACAATTCCCAGCAAGTAGTTACATCTTTATAACGTGCTCCCTCTGTGCAATCAGTGACAGCAGAACAGAGCGCTTAGGCAGCAGCTCAAGTGGGACTTGAGCAGGGAAACACACAAACCCCCCATTCAGATTAATTATGACAGCAAGCAGACAGCCCTTAAAGGGACAGTACGCAGAGGCTCTAAAAGCACTCACAGCATTGCCATTTAGGCGGCGCTGAGCCAAACACCAGTTAGGCAGGGAGCATTTAAGCAAGCTCCGAGAAGGCTTTCAGGAACCCCCATTTATGAGGGGGTTACAGATATAAACATGGAAATTACAGGAGCATATTCATTGCCCCATAACAAGAGCCAAACCCTTCTATTAGATACTGTTATGTGCAGGAAGAGGTCCCGAGTCTCAATAGAAACAATACTGAGCGAACAGGGTAAGTGGTGTCTTTTTGACTTATATGGGGTACAGATGATAAATCTGATGATACTGGAAGGTAAAGGAACTGCTTCCTCTCTTAAAGATGACAGCAAGTTCTTGATATTGTTAATGTTATCCACACCATGTATAAGATGTACTTCCCTGTACTATACAATGTATGGCTTCGTATCATGTAAAAATACAAAAATCAAAATTTTAAAAGAAATTACAGGAGCATCTGCACAGTTACTGATACTGTAGCTATTTACATATACAGATGTGGATACATGTTGTACTGTATCAGAATTTATATTGCTATAATATCACGCAGTGAACTTTACAAATTCCCATACTGTAATAAACAGACATGCCTAGGAACAAAACCATAGCTTCATTACTAACAATAATTTTAGAAACTTTGAAAGTAACATAACAAAAAGATTGGGCTATACAGTACAAAAGATGTGAGATGATAGAAACATAAAAACATGGATAAGGTGACAGCAGATAAGGACCGTGTGGCCCACCTCGTCTGCCCCCTTTCTCCACCTACTGCAATACCGCAGACCCTAGCTGATCTGCAGCTTACCCTCTCTTCTCTGTTGAGAGAGTACTCATGTCTATTTCATGCATTCTTGAATCCCCCTACCATTTTTGCCCCCACCACCTCTGCAGGAAGGCTGTTCCAAGCATTAACTACTCTTTCTGTGAAAAAGTCCTTCCTCACGTTGACCCTGAGCCTGCCTCATATCATGCTCCCTTGTTGTTGTACACCATCTTTTCTGAAAGATGCTACCCACCTGTACCTTGTTTATACCCCTGAGGTACTTGAATGTCTCTATCATATCCCCTCTCACTCTCCTCTCCGCCAGGGAATACATATTGCAGACTTCTAGTCTTTCCTTGTGTGACTTTTGGTGCAGCCTTTGGTACAGACTTTCGATAGATTGTATTTCACGAAGAATTCCGTATCACAAAGGCATTACAAGATAAAACATTACAAACTATGTTTAATAAGAAACTAATGTAGTACCACAGATACTTTTAAGATCCTACAGTTTATTTAACACCAGGAACAGAGGAAATTTATTTTCAGCATAATCTCAGAAATATACTAATTCTGGATTTATATTTATGTACTTATATGTAGGAATGCACAGCTCATGCATCTACATAGTTTTCTCTTAGTGTGCAGACAATGAAAACTGGCCGAGCTCAGAGAGGTGACTTTGGAGGTGGGACCCAAAGGGGCCGCATTTTTGGTTCCTTTAAGGTTACTTTGTTTCATGACCTCTTTATCATCCTGTGGGTTCAGTGTTGCCTACCAGTTTAACTGTTGCTTGGACTCTGTCAGTGTCCATATCATGCAGGTAATTGCCACTATCATTTACCAGCCTGTTTCTCCCTGATGTAATCTCCAAGGTCTTGTCTGACAATAATCAAATGCTTGTCTAGTGCACCTACCTGGTAAATAAAAACTAAATAAAAAGAGCTGATGATTAAAACCTTTCTATGTGGGAGCTGGTTCACTAGGAGACCACATTTTGCCCACTTTTTGGTATGTTTCTACACAGAGTGATGTCAGTCAGTGTTGGTTCCCCATTCATTCAGAGCCCACCTGAAGAGAACATATTTTTGTATTCTTTGGTAACTGGGTAAAGCCCACTATGCAAAATTAAGCAATAATGCCTGACAGGGTGTGTGTCATGCTGGGATAACGTCACGCCTCAGGTGGTTGGGCACGAGGCCGCAGGCCAAGTGCGACCAACAACTGAGGCGTGACGTTATCACAAATTACACACACCCTGGAGGGCATTATTGCTATTATACAGTGGCTCATTGTTATATATAAAATAAAAAACTAGTTTTAAAGAATGTTTTTATTAGTGTGGGAAAATTGTTTTTTTTTCTTAAGAGGAGATGCAAAAAAAAGAATTGTCGGGATCTTCCATATTGGTTCACGGAGAGGCTGAGACTAGACCCATGATGTTGTACTGGGATAACATCATGGGTCCAGTCTCAGACTGACCAATCAGAGACCAGGATTCTTTCTTGTCATTGTATAATGCCTGTTTTCAGGGGTGACCTGGAAGCACAATGGAGGTTACGTGACTCGCTCAGGGTCAAACAGTATGCAAGCAGAGGTTGTGGGAATCAAATCCAGGTCTCCTGGATGTACCAAGTACATTCAACAGCTCGTTACACTAACCTCGAGGCTAAACATACTTTGATGTTGGAAGCTTTTTGGAGTTATCTTATCGTCCTGTGTTTTTAGGTAGAGGTAATGGAAATATGCATCATGAACGTTACTGAGCGGAAAGTTCCCTGACCAATCAGAGCCCTGGAAATGTACATCTTTACTTTCCACAAACTGCTTTTAGACCAGAAAGCAGAGGTCGAGGAATTTACCCTTTCATAAGCAATAAGCTTCCTTTTCATTTGCTGGGCTCACTAAAGGCACTGCACCACCCCGTGACCCCACTGTCTGTGTGGAAAGTTTAGATATCTGGTAATTGGGGCTTTGCTTAAGAAACAGAGATGCCTTGCACAATGCGTTGTGTACTTTGGTTGTTAACATCCTTTGTTGGCACATCTCCCTTGATGCAAGTTTACAAATCAATATACCTTGACAGTATGTTTAAATTCCTAAACTCCATTCCAAGTCATTATTTTATAATTAAGCAATAATTCATGACAGGGTGTGGGCCATGCTTGGATTCACTTATCCCACCAGAATGCATATCCTGGAGTGGATCATTGCAATTATACTATGAGCTGTAATGAAAGAATCATAAATAACGAGCGTTTTTCAATGCCGAATGTTGATTGCATATATGTGCTGCTTAGGTATTTGGAAGTGAAAGTACCATGCCTAAGAACTGTCATGTGCCCCCCCCAAAGACATCCACTGTGTCTTTCTGTTCAGTATTCATAGAAGAGGGGGAAGGGGAAGGACCACAGCAGTACAGCAGTTGCAAAGGCATGAAGAGGTGGACAATAGTCCATTCACAGGAAGAAGAATCCTGCAGAAGGTGAGTAAAGTGAAGGTGGACAAAGCGATGGGACCAGATGGCATACTCCCAAGGATATTAAAAGAAATGTGAAGAGAAATAGCAGAACCTGTGGCAGCCATGTTCACTGAGTCATTCAATAGAGGGGTGGTACCAAAGAACTGGAGGAGAGCACTGTCACAAACCCACTCAGAAGGTCAGCCCTCTACTCCCAAAGTGCCAACCTCTGAGCATAGAATTGTGAACAGTTTAACAGAACAAGGTAACCCTCTGGGCTGTTTTGTGGGTTCAAGTCACCTTAGTCCCAAGTTCTGGAAGAATTCAAACTGATAATCTCTTGTTAGCGTACTCAATTGTCAGGCTCAGATAATTCTGTCTTTGGGGGGCCAGATATCTTTGCCTACAGGCATCTAATCAGGTATTACAAAACAAACCCTTAGAACTCTATGCAAGACCTTAAAGAACTCTTATCTGTTTCCCAGTTGGGTATCACAATAAGCTCATGCACAGTGTCAACTATAACCATCTAAACTTCACTTATATAAAAAGAAGTTTCAAGGCACACCAGGCAGTTTCTATTTTTAAAATATATATCTTTACTTTAAAATACGTAAAATAGGAAAACAGTAAAATACAGAACAAGATATTCCAACACATAAAGCCTTAAAACAAAACAGGTTTAAAAGTACAAATTCCTACAATACATACACTCAAGACTGGTTTAATCTAAGGTCTCCTTACTTCTTAATCTTTCAGTGCTTTGTTGTTCCTCTTTTCTCAGTCAGATAATGAATATCATTTCTGTAAGGTTTGCTCAGTATTTTAAAAAACAGTCTTGAGCTGGCCTTTTCTCTGAGGTCACCTAACTCCACCTTGGTGTATTAAAATTTATATTTTATAACACAGGATGTTCTACTAAGATATTTAAAAAATAATAGGTGACATAATGAATCGCCTCTCTTTATGTGACTGGTCAAAACCAGTCTGTGATCTGCTTCACCCAGACATCAAAAGTCTTTTTGACATAATTCACTGTATACTCCAAGCAAATACTTATTGGACTTTCCTAAGTTAGTCTGGGACCTGCTTTACCCAGACATCAAAGCCTCTTTGATGTAATTCGCTGGCTTCCTGGGAAGATACCCAAAACACATGCCTAGGCCCCTTTTTCTTATGACACCTAGTGCAAATCAAAGGATTTCCCTGAGGGCATTATAAAATGGATATATTGGTTCCTGGATTCAAAGCAAATTGACAAGAGAATTGCATTTTAGATATCTGCAGTTTAAACTACCTCCTGTCCTTTGAACTTATCCCGGGGGGGTTAAGGTGTCAATTGTCAATTTCAGCAAGCCAGCATTTCCTCCTGACAGACAGTCCTTCACACATTTTTTATATTTACAAAAAATTATACAGGTATCAGAACCAGCTGTCCAAGTGTGACAAGTCCTCCCCACCTAGACTGAATTTGGGGGCTCTATCCCCTTGCATGGGATGAGCTTCCCAAATCAGTTCACTCCTCATAGACCCTGGACAGCCCATCTGAGTTCTGATTTTGTTTTCCATCCCTATGTAGAATGGTCATTGTCATATCCTTGCAAATCAAAACTGCAACTTAGCAAGCGACCATTGTTTTCCCCCATCTGCGTCAGCCAAACCAGGGGGTTGTGGTCATCCTGCACCACAAAATGCTGCCCATACAAGTATGGCTCCAATTTCTTAAGGGCCCACACTATGGCCAGACACTCAAGCAACTGGTGCAACAACCCACAAGAGACAGAGCTATCCTAGATCTAGTACTGACTAACAGGGAAGGGATCACAGATCTCCAGGTAGAAGGTCACCTAGGGGCCAATGACCATCACATGGTATGGTTCAATTTGGCCACTACATCAAAATCACCCCATTCCAAGGCAAAAATATGGGACTTCAGAGGAGCTGACTTTGATAAGATGGCCAGCAGATTTAAACTAGCCCTGGCAAAAAGAAACACAGGTGAGGGGGTACAGGCAAAGTGGGCAAGCATTAAGGATGCAATACTTGAAGCAACATCCCATTGTGTTAGACAGAAAATGAAGTGCAAAAGAAGAAGGAAACCACTTTGGTTCTCAAATACAGTAGCAGAAAAGGTCAGAGCCAAAAGGCTGGCCTTCATAAAATATAAGGGAACACAGCAGGATGAAGATAGAGAGGCATATCAAACTGCCCTAAGGGAAGCAGGGAAGGCAGTAAGGCAGACAAAGTCCCAAACTGAGGAAACACTAGCACAAACAGTAAAAGAAGGTGACAAGACTTTCTATAAATACATTAGTGAAAGGAGAAAGTCCAAAGGGGGTATTGCTAAGCTCGAAGGAGAAAAGGGGGCATGTGAGGAAGAGGACCCTGTAAAAGTATCTATCCTAAATAGATACTTTTGCTCAGTATTTACTGAAGAGAAGGTAGGGCAGGGCCCACAGCTCAGCACCATGGACACAGGGGGGAGGGAGGTGAGCACTACTCCCTTCACAAAAGAAATGGTCCTATAAGAGCTCGCTAAGCTCAGGGTGGACAAAGCAATGGGACCTGATGACATACATCCCAGGGTACTTAAGGAGCTAAGGGTGGAACTAGCAGAGCCATTAGCAGAACTGTTTAGTGAGTCTCTGAGCACAGGAGAGGTCCCAGAAGACTGGAGAAGGGTTTGTGATCCCGCTCCACAAGAGTGGTAGCAGGGAGGAGGCAGGGAACTACAGACCAGTCAGTCTTACCTCAGTAGTGGGCAAGATTATGGAGGCACTCTAAGGGAAGGATAGTGCAACACCTGGAATCCATAGGGGCACAGGATCCAATACAGCATGGGTTTACAAAAGGAAGGTCCTGTCAAACTAATCTCATAGATTTCTTTGGCTGGGTAACCAGACTGGTGGACCAAGGAAGAGCAGTTGATGTCACCTACCTTGACTTCAGCAAAGCTTTCGACACTGTTCCACATAGAAGTTTGATAAATAAGCTGGGTAGGCTTGGGGTGGGTCAGAAGTTGGTCAACTGGGTGGCAAACTGGTTGATGGGCAGAAAACAGAGAGTGGTGGTAAATGGTATACAGTCAGAAGAGTTGCAAGTCACAAGTGGGGTACCTCGGGGATTGGTCCTGGGGCCAGTCCTCTTCAATATCTTCATTAGTGACATAGCAGATGGACTAGAGGGTAAGGCTTGCCTGTTTGCAGATGACACCAAGATCTGCAACAGAGTAGATGATCCAGATGAGGTGGGCAGAATGAGAAGAGATCTGGATAAATTAGTAAAATGGTCAGAAGAGTGGCAACTGGGATTTAATGCAAAGAAGTGCAAGATTGTGCACATAGGGAAGAGAAACCCTGAAGCCACCTATAAGCTGGGAGGGGAGTTGCTGGCCATCACAAAGGAAGAAAGAGACTTGGGCATCATCATCACCAATGACCTGAAATCATCCAAGCAGACCTCTAAAGCAGTAGGTAAGGCTAGGGGGATGTTAGGGTGTATTAGTAGGGGTATCACAAGTTGTAAGAGGGAGGTAATAATCCCTCTTTACAAGACACTGGTTAGGCCCCATCTGTAGTACTGTGTGCAGTACTGGAGGCCACAACTTCACAAGGACATTAACCAAATTGAGGCAGTCCAGAGAAGGGCAACCAAAATGGTGCAGGGACTGCATCAGAAGGCGTATGAGGACAGATTAACAGAGCTCAATATGTATACCCTTGAGCAAAGGAGGGAGAGAGGTGATATGATCGAAACATTCAAACACCTTAAGGGCATTAACAAGGTGAAAGAGTCTACCATGTTTAAATATAAGAAAAATAGCAGGACAAGAGGACACATCATGAGGTTAGAGGGAGGCTGATTAAGGGGGAATGTGAGGAAATTATTTTTCACAGAAAGAATGGTGGATGCATGGAACAGCCTACCTCAGGAAGTGGTGGCTATGAATACAGTGCAGGGCTTATAACAGGCATGTGATAGGCATAAGGGAGCAATACAGATGAGCATGAATAGATAGGCCACTGACAGAGCAAAGGCCGATGGCACATTTATGAGGTAGAAAAAGAAATGGGCAGACTGGATGGGACTTGTGGTCCTAATCTGCCATCAACCTCTATGTTTCTATGTTTCCTTTTCCACCGTGGAGTATGCCTGCTCCCTGGGAAGTAACTTTTTACTCAGGTAGGCTATTGGGTGATTCCCTCCCCAGGCTGGATGTCTGACTCAGAACTGCCCCAATACCCACGCCTGAGGTGTCAGTCTGAACTATAAAGGTTTTACTATAGTCAGGACTTGTCAAAATAGGAGCACTGCACGGTGCCTCCTTTAGTCTGGAAAAGACTTCATCACAAGTTGGGCCCCAGGTAATTTTCTTGTGCATCCTTTTCTTTGTCAGGTCAGATAGGGCAGCAGCCAGGGCACTGTAATTGGGTACAAATTTTCTAAAGTACCCTGCTGTCCTGAGAAAACTCCTGACCTGCTTCTGAGTTTCTGGTCTGGGCCATGCCTGGATTACTTCTATTTTTATTTGGTTAGAACGGAGCTGTCCCCATCCTACCACATGCCCGACGTATGCCACTTCTCCCATGGCCAACTGGCACTTCTCAGCTTTGACAGTGAGCCCATCCCTCTGTATCCTGCCCAGCACTTCCCTAAGGTGGGATAGGTGTTCCTCCCAGCTGGTACTAAAGATGGCAATGTCATCCAGGTATGCCATGGCATACTACTCTGCACCATTTAACACCTGGTTCACCAACTTTTGGAAGAGTGGCCGGGGCGTTCTTCATTCTGAAAGGCATTAGTTTAAACTCAAATGAGCCTATCGGAGTGATGATGGCTGACCTCTCCCTAGCTCTGTCCATTAACTCTTCCTGCCAATACCCCTTTGTCAGGTCAGTGTTCGTAAGGTAGGTCACCCCTCCCAACTTGTCGAGGAGTTCATCCGTCCAGGGCATCGGGTGGGCATCTGACTTCATGAATGCATTCAGTCCATGATAGTCCACACAGAAATGAGTTGAGCCATCTGGCTTGGGTACAAGGACTACAGGTGAGGCTCAGGGACTGTGGGATCTCTGGATTAACCCTAAATCCAACATCTCCTCCACTTCCCTCCTAATGTCCTTTTGGACAGCCTCTGACACCCGATATGCTGTCCACCGTATGGTCGTCTATGTCCCTGTCTCCACATCATCTGTCGTTAAGGGGGTTAGTCCAGGCTTGGCGCTAAACAAGGGCAAAGTTCACAAACGTTCCTTACTTTCCGTATCTGGCCAGGGGTCAGCTGGGGAGACACTTTTACTGCCTCCACAGAGGACTCGCACTTACCTTCCAGCAAGTCCAGAAGGGGTCTCCTTCATCCGTCCCTCTCCATGACTACACACCGCAAACACCATGTCAGCCCTATTGGCATATGTCTTCATCATGTTGACATGGTACAACCTTTCTGACTGTCTACGGTCAGGTAACTTCACAATGTAGTTCACGTCATTTACCTTCCTAACCACTGTGTACGGTCCTGCACACTCAACCTGCAGCTTGTCTTTCCATACTGGAATAACGACCATGACTTCCTGACCCACCATGTATGAGCAAGCTCTGGCTCTGTGGTCGTACCACACTCTTTGTTTCTGTTGGGCAGCAGCCAGATTGCTCTGGGCTGTCCCCATAAGCTCCTTCAGCCTTTTCCTAAACCTAAGGACATAATCCACAATGGGAGTTCCCTTGGTGGCGTGCTTGCCTTCCCAGTCCTCCTGGATCAAGTCTAGGAGCCCATGTACCCAACGTCCATATAAGAGTTCGAAGGGGGAAAATCCTGTCAAATCTTGGGGCACCTCCCTGTATGCAAACAACAGGTGGGGAAGGCATTTCTCCCAGTCCCTCCCATGCTGTTCAGCAAATATCTGGAGCATTGACTTTAGAGTACCATTGAATCGTTCCACAAGCCTATTGGCTTGCGGGTGATACGGTGTCGTGCATCTCTGCACCACCCCACACTTCTCCCATAAACATTTCATCAGGTCCGACATGAAGGAACTCCCTCGATCTGTGATTACCTCCTGTGGAAACCCAGCACGGGAGAAAATCCCAAGTAAGGGATCTGCCACTTTGTCTGTCCTCAGAGAGGATAGGGCGACTGCCTCTGGGTACCAGGTGGCATAATCCACCACAGTCAGGATGAATCTCTTCCCTGAGGAGCTGGAGGTATTTAAAGGCCCCACAATATCCATTCCCACCCTCTGGAATGGCTCCTCCACTATGGGCAATGGAATCAGGGTGGCTTAGGTTTCCTTGCCTGCCTTCCCTATTTCTTGGCACCAGTGATAAGATCTGCAATACTCCTTCACCTGCTGGGTGAAGTTAGGCCAGTAGAAATTCTGGGCCAACTGCTGCATAGTGCGCGAGATTCCCAAATAACCAGACAAAGGAATATCATGTGCAATTCTGAGCAACTGCTCACGATACCCCTAGGGAATGACAAGCTGCCTGCCTAGCATCCTTCCCTCTGTCTGTACTGCCTAAGTATACCCAAGTCCATTTTCCCAATAAACCTTATGTCTGCCGTCACCTCCCTGTGCTCCGTCAGAGTCTGCCCAAGCCCTCAGCTTCTCTAAACTAGGGTCACTCCTCTGAGCAGCTGCAAACCCCTCACACATGCCAAAGGCATGGGACAGGTCCCCTTCAGTTGCTAAACTAGTGTCCCTAGCACTAGTGTCAGGGCCCTCAGGATCACTGTCAATCCCAACCCTCTGACAAGGGGTCACCCCTCCCTCTTCAGAGTAACCTTCTGTAGCTGTGTGGTTACTTGCTACCAGAGAAATATCTACCCCCTTTATATCAGTCTCCCCATCTGGAGACACAGGCTGGGGAACCAGCCTCTCAGTGGTTTCCACACTGGTTTCTGTGGGGTTCAGGGAGCTACAATATTTTCTTGCTGCTTGGCTACAGGTAACTGCATATACTATCTCCTGCTGAAGATTGTTTCCCAGGATCACAACCACTGCTAATGTTTTGGCTACAGCCACCTGTTGCACAGTTCCCCCTGTTTCACCCCAGTCCAGGAGAACACTGGCCAGTGGCAATGTTTTCTCTTTACCAGTGAACCCTTGGACAGGGACGTATTTATTGGGTATATGCTGACCAGGCTGTACCAGATGCCCTTTACCGATGTCAGAGATGCCCCTGTGTCCCTTAACCCCTGCATCTGTACACCATTCACCATGACTGGGTGCATGTGTTCCCTCATGTTCACTGGCATGCTTCCAGGGACACACAAACAACTCACTTCTTTTCTAGCACCCAGTTGTGTATTATGGCTCACCTTTTTGGGGCACTGTCTGGCAATATGCTTTGTTTCCTTACACAACCAACATTCAGTTCTTCTCTCAGAGAAATCTTGTCTCTGAAACTTGAGGCTAACTGGTTTTAGTGGAGGCAGTGAGGGTTTTAGCTGCCCTGAAGGCGCGCTTTTCCCTTTCTGCGCTGCCACCCCCACCCCATTCACTCTCAGAGCTGGTCTGCTCTTGGCATAGCAGTTCAAGAGTTCAGCATCCTCTTGCACTGTTTTTGGGTCTCAGTCCTTTAGCCAGGTTTTTAGCTCTGCTGGGCATGCCCAATAAAACTGTTCTAATAAAATCACATTTTCAATTTTATCAACAGAGTTTGCCTCAATTCCTTCCCACCAACATTTTAAAAACTGACATTGTTTCATGGCTAGCTCCTCGTAGCTTATATCAGGGCTTCTCCTGAGCTTGTGGAATTTAGCTCTGTATGATTCAGCAGTTAATTCAAAATTTTAACAGTGCTGCTTTTAGCTTGCTGTAATCATTGCTATCCTCATTGTCCATTTGACCCAAAGCATCCCGAGCTTTCCCGGTAAGTAGCGGGGATAGCTGGAAGCTCCAGGACTCTCTAGGAATTTTAGCCTGAATACAAACCTTTTCAAAATAATTTAAAAATGCATCCATATCCTTCCCCTCTTTAAACTTGGCTATTAATTTGGAGTTCAATTTGTAACCCAGTCCTGCAGTCCCAGTTAAACCCAAGCCATTTACCTGCTCTGGTGCTGCTGGTTGAAGTTGTAGCTGCTCCAGTTCGTGTTGCCACGGGTGCCCCTCTCTCTTCTCCTCTGCAGCTCGCTGGCGCTCATGCTCCTCACAGTCTACCTCCCTCTGTTGTTGCGCTGCCTCCGCTGTTCCCTCTGCCTCTGCCTGTTCCTGCTCTGCTTCTCGGTTCTCTCACTCCCTCCCTCTTCTCCTCTGCCTCCCTTTGTTCATGGTCCCTCACTCTCTGGAACTCCAGCTCCATCCTGCACAACTCAATTTGCAGCCTGCGTACCTCTGGATTCAGGACACTGGTGACCTTCCCCTGCTGCTGTAGACCTTCATTGACAGTGGCCCTGCTGTCCTCCTCACTGGATCTGGACACAGCACTGGTCGCTAGCCCTGCCACATGTGGGGTTTGGTCCTTTCCAGTCATGGTCCGTGACTCGCTGCTCTGGGTATCTGCTACCATCAGGGTCTCTTTGAGGTTCTGCCTTTTGGCTGTCACCTTGAACGGGACTCCTCTGTCCCCACACAACTGCTTTAAGTATTCTAGAGTATGCCTGCTGTAGTTGGAAGCCATCTTTCCTGACTACTGCTACTCTGATTGGCACTTTAGAAAAAAAATAAAATAAAACGGGTAGGAACTTGACTGTAAGCAAAGGGATATAGTTCTATTTCCTTTTGAAATAAAACACTGCCTTTCATTGCCTTTCACTGAAAGGTGCTATACAAATAAAATTATTATTATTATTTTTCCAAGTGCACTGAACAGTCTCAAGCTGACACACTGAATGATAAAGCTTATACCACCAAACCTTTTCCCACTGCTGCTAACCAATCTGTCACAAACCCTCTCAGCAGGTTGGCCCTCTACTCCTAAAGTGCCAGACTCTGAGTGTAGAATTGTGAACAGTTTAACAGAACAAGGTAACCCTTTTGTCTGTTTTGTGTGTTCGAGTCACCTTAGTCCCAAGTTCTGGAGGGATTCAAACTGATAACCTCTTATTAGCATACCCAATTGTCAGGCTCAGATAATTCTGTCTTTGGGGGGCCAGATATCTTTGCCTACGGGCACCAAACCAGGTATTACAAAATGAACCCTTAGAACTCTATGCAAGACCTTAGAGAACTCTTTTACACAGATTACATAGATTACATAGACAATACTGAGCATAAAGACATTCGTCCGTGAGCTTGCAAGTAACACCTAATTATATCCTTTTATATTCTTCCTTTCCAAGAATTTATCTAGCTGTGTTTTAAATTCCTGCATTGTACTGCTTTCCACAGCCTCTCCTGGTAGCACCTTCCAAATTTCTGTTACCCTATTACTTAACCAGTATTTCCTTCTATTTGTTTTATATCTATCCTTAACCAGTTGGTAACAATGTGCTCTAGTGTCATATATTTGAGCCCTTTTAACCAGCCCAGTAAGTCCCATAAGTTAGTATCGGTCCATGCCCTATATCAAACACATATCGCCTCTCATTCTACGATATTCCAGGGAATACAGTCCAAATCCTGCAGTCTCTGCTCATAACTCAATCCATCCAATCCTTTGATTCTCTTTGTAAGTCTCCTCTGTACCCCTCCATCTGTGCAACATCCCTCCTCTATACGGGGCCCAAATCTGGACACAGTACTCCACGTGGGGACGTACCAATGCATTATACAGAGGCATTGCAACCTGCCTATCTCTACTTTTTATGTGTCTCAATATACAGTGTGTTATACTACCTGCCTTTTTAATAGCTGTATTACAGTATAAGCTGAAGCCAAGATCTTTATTAACCATAACCCTCAAGTCTTTCTCTTCATCCACTACAGATCCTCCTAAATTATACTGGAATTTGTTATTTTTCCTTCCAAAGTGCATAACATTACACTTTCCGATGTTGAAAATAGTTTGTTTCTGGGAGGCCCATGTGTCTAGCCTATCCAGAGCTGTTTGTAGGACTAGATGTTCTTCCCAGTTATTTACTGGACTCCCAACCCTAGTGTCGTCTGCAAATTTAGATAGCCACACATCTGTATGCACCTGCATGGATGAAATATACATATTAAACAAACATGGTCCCAAGACCTGAATTCTGTGGGACACCACTAGTCACTCCGACATAATCAGAGTATTCACCTTTTACGCAGACTTTCTGGACTCTGTCTGTAAGCCAAGCCTTCACCCACGTTTGTATCCATATTGGTATCTCCAGCTCATAAAGTGCTTTAACAAGCTCCCCATGGGGCACTTTATCAAAGGCTTTTGCAAAGTCCAGAAAGATCACATCCACTGCATTACCCATATCCATAGCCTTGCTAACCTTATCGTAGAATTCTAATAAGTTAGTTTGGTATGATCTTCCCTTGGTGAATCTGTGCTGAGTCATGTCTATCCTGCCTGTCCTCTCAATATGTTCCATAATACAATCCTTGATTATACCCTCCAGAATCTTACCAAGAACTGTTTCCCAGTTTGGTATCACTATAAGCACATGCACAGTGTCAGCTATAACCATCTAAGCTTCACTTATATAAAAAGAAGTTTCAAGGCACACCAGGCAGTTTCTGTTTTTAAAATATATATCTTTACTTTAAAACAGGTAAAACAGTAAAACAGAAAAATACAGAACAGGATATCCCAACACATACAGCCTTAAAAACAAAACAGGTTTAAAAGTACAAATTCCTAAAATACATACACTCAGACTGGTTTTATCTAAGGTCTCCTTACCTCTTAATCTTTCAGTGCTTTGTTGTTCCTCTTTTCTCAGTCAGATAACGAATGACATCTCTGTAAGGTTTGCTCAGTATTTTTAAAAGCAGTCTTGAGCCGATCTTCGCTCTGAGGTCACCTAACTCCACCTTGGTGTATTCAAATTTATATTTTATAACACAGGATGTCCTACTAAGATATTTTAAAAAGTAATAGGTGACATAATGAATCTCCTCTCTTTATGTGACTGGTCAAAACCAGTCTCTGATCTGCTTCACCCAGACATCAAAAGGCTCTTTGATGTAATTCACTGTATACTCCAAGCAAATGCTTATTGAACTTTCCTAATTTAGTCTGGGACTTGCTTTACCCAGACATCAAAGCCTCTTTGATGTAATTTGCTGGCTTCCTGGGAAGATACCCAAAATACATGCCTAGGCCCCTTTTTCTTATGACACCTAGTGCAAATCAAAGGATTTCCCTGAGGGCATTATAAAATAGATATATTGGTTCCTGGCCCCAAAGCAAATTGACAAAGGAATTGCATTTTAGATATCTGCAGTTTAAACTACCTCCTGTCCTTTGAACTTATCCCTGGGGGGGGGGTTGATGTGTCAATTTCAGCAAGCCAGCATTTTCTCCTATCAGACAGTCCATCACACATTTTTTATATTTACAAAAAAATGATACAGGGATCAGAACCAGCTGTCCAAGTGTGACAGGCACATGTGGTCCCTCTATAGAAATCCAGCAATAGGGAGGAGGCAGGCAACTGTAGGCCGGTCAGCCTCACTTCAGTAGCGGGGAAGATCTGGGAGACACTGGTTAAAGAAAGGATAGTGGGGCATGTAGAAGCCATCGGAGCCCAGGGCAATAGGCCAAATGGATTCACATTGAGGAGATCATGTCAGACAAATCTGGTTGATCTCTTTGGGTGACAAAGGAAGTAAATCAGGGTGGGGCAGTGGACAATGCATACCTTGATGTAAGCAAAGCATGTGACTCCATCCCACATAGGAGGCTAATAAAGTAGCTGAGTAGGGTGGGCATGGGGGAAAGGGTGGTAAAGTGGGTTAGAAACTGGGTAAGAAACAAGAGGCAGAGAGTGGTGGTAAATGGGGTGCAGTCAAGGGAGAGGGGGTGACCAGTGGGGTGGCACAGGGATTGGTCCTGGGGCCAGTCCTGTTCAATGTCTTCATTAGTGACATTGCAGAAGGGGTGAAGGGAAAGGTCTGCCTGTTTGCAGATGATACCAAGATGTGTAACACAGTGGATACCCCAGAGGGGTGGAGAAAATGAGGAGGGACCTGGGGAAGATTGAGAAATGGTCTGAGGACTGGCAACCAAACTGTACTTTAAAAAAGTGAAAAGGTATGGACCTGGGACACAGAAACCCTGGGGATAGGCACAGATTGGGGGGGGTGTTGGTGATAGTGAAAAAAACAAAGAAAGGGACATGGGGGTTCTTATCTCAGATGACCTGAAAACGTCAAAGTGGTAAGGCATGTGAGAGGGATTGTGACATGCTGGGGTGCATAGGCAGGGGTATCACCAGCATAAGGAGGGAGGTAGTGATGCCATGAAATAAAACCATGGTCAGGCTTCACATGGAGTACTGTGTACAGTTCTGGAGGTCACACCTTCGTAAGGATAGTAACAGGCTGGAGATGGTCCAAAGAAGGGCGAATGAGATGGTACAGAGCTTGCAACACAAGACTTATGATGAGAAATTAAGGGACCTCAATATGTACTCACTGGAAGAGAGGAGGGAAAGAGGGGATATGATAGAAACATTCAAGTACCTGAAGGGTATACAAATAGAAGTACTGAGAAGCAGGAGACAGCTGCTATAGGGATATGTGCCAGCTTCTGTGTGATATTCTTTTGTTCTTATAAATCTGTAATCTCCAGTATTTTAGTAACCACATAACCACACTGCCTTCTTTAGGCAATTTTATGCTGGATGATTCCTGGTGTCAGATGGCAGACAGAGGGCTCACCAGATTATGTTGCCATTTGAAAAACTTCATAGAGTGTTCTTTTACTGGTAAGCATTTTGGAAAGCTGGTGAAGGTCTCACAATTTTTATTACGATTTTATCTCCTTATGTCTGTCCCCTTTGGTCCTCCCATACCCACATCCCAACAGTCATCAGTGGCCACAGCTTCAGCCTTCTTCTTGCCAAGATGGTGGGTGAGAAACATAGAAACATACAAGTTGCTGGAACATAAGGACTGTTTGGCCCATCTAGTCTGCCCATTTCCCTACCTGATGGATAAGCTGCAGATTCTAGTTAATCAACATATTTCTTCCTCCTACCCCCCAGTAGAACTGCCTCATGTCTGTCCGTGAGCAGCTGCCTTCAGAGTCTGTGAAGTCTGACGCCTTTCAGTGCCACTTATTGGTCATCTTCCAACACAGGCGAGGCACTGCCAGCTGAAAAGTAACTCAGGACAAGCAGGTTTCAAAGTGGGCAAGAAATGGAGTGAGCAAGAATGAAGTATTCATTTAGATGCAGTGTCGATTTTAAGATCAGCATACTGGTGTGGTCACTGCAAATAGAACCCCAGCTCTTTACGCAGCCTTATGAAGAGTAAAGGCTTCTCGAAGCACTGGGGTTCTGTTTATTGCAGTGTAAGTGAGCTGCATCTAATTCAGTAATTTACTGTAGCTTACATCTGGATGTATGGTAGTGCCAACTTTAAATAAGCACTGCACCTGAATTGACACACAATGTGATAGAAACATAGAATTTGTCAACAGAAAAGGACCACTCAGCCCACCCAGTCTGGCCAAGTGTTCTCTACCTATGTGTAACGCCTGCCTGTATATGTTGGTGCATGTCTTATTCTGCCTGCGTCCATCAGGACCTCCTTGTGAATGAGCTTCCTTAATGGATTTTTCCTGCAATTAACTTGAACCTACTCTACATCCATAGCCCTATTGATCTCCACTGACCCCTCCCTCCCCTTTTTCTAATATAACCCTATATTTATGCCATGCATGCTTCATACCCCCTACCATTTTAGCTTCCACCACTTCTCCTGGCAGTCTGTTCAAGGCGTCTACCACCCTTTCAGTAAAGAAATATTTCTTCACATCTATCCTGAATGCCCCCAGCTTCATTGTATGTCCCTTGGTTTGGGTGCTTATCCTTATTTGAAGGAAACTCCCCAAATGAATCCCTCTTTACTCCTGTGAGGTACTTTGTAGGTCTTGATCATGTCACCTCTCACCCTCCTCTCTTCCAGAGTGTACATGTTGAGATTCTTCAGCCTTTCCTTGTAGGGATTCCTGTGAAAATTCTGAACCATTTTAGTTGCCCTCCTTTGGAAAACCTCCACATTATGTTCTTTCTGAAGTGTGGACTCTACAACTGGATACAGTACTCCAGCTGGGGGTATACTAGAAAGTGATACAATAGCAGTACATCATCCCTCCTCCTACTGGAGATGCCAGTCCTTATGCACCCTAGAATTCAATTTGCCCTGCCCATAGCCTTGTCACATTGTACTGTCTTCTTGAGGCCCTCTGATATAACAACCTCAAGGACCCTTTCATGTCTAGTGATTATCAGTACCTCCCTCATCCTGTACCCAGCATCGGGGTTCCTGTGCCCTAGGTACATGATTTTACACTTGTTGGCATTGAACCCCAAATACATAACAAAATTGAATTGATTTGAATGAATTGCAAGCTTTTAAGCAGCTTTTTGGAGGAGTGTATGTGTTTGTGTGTGTGTTTGGGGGGGCTGTGGTACCAGCAGTACCTCCAAGAATGCCACCGACTTCCCCAACCCCTCACACTGCCTGCCCAAGTACTCGAACCTCCCCCTCACTACATCCACAGTGTTCCCCAAGTCGTTTGTAGCCACATGCAACAGTAAATGAGGCTCCTTCCTGCCTCTCACTGCACGCTTGAGCAGTGCCTGTCCTGCTCCTCCTGCACTCAACCTGGGGACAGCTTCAATCCCAATATGGGTGTACCTTTTCCCCTTTCCATGCCATCTCACCCATTTCAGTATAGAATCCCCCAGGATGAGTACCCCCAACCCTTACCCCCTTCCCCTTCTAAAGCCCTTCCACCACCCCAGTATTCGTTCTTCCCTGTCCCTTACCCTGCAGACTGCACCTCTGTGACTTCTATTCTGTACCCCCGTACTTCGCCTTTTTTCTGCTCTTATTCCTCCCATCCCCTTGAACCCCCAGTCTGACTACTTTCTACTGCATTCCATGTCTCACCTCCCGCCTCCCTGCTGATTTCTAACCCTCTCCTTCCCCTTCCCGTAGCCTTCTCTCCTTCATTCACCACCCCTCCTTCCTTACTTTCCCCTTCTACCCTTTGTCCTCGCTATCTCTTCCCCTACCTGTTGCCATCCCTCTCATACCCCGCTTGTCCTCCCCCCCCAGTATGTTCCTGCTTCTCCTCTCTGTCCTATAGCAGAGGTACCAATCTATTCATGATCGATACCTGACCTACATCTCTTCCCCTATCAGTTTCTCCCTCCCTCCTACTTGTGCCCCTCCGTGACACCTCTGGTGCCTCCCACCCACAGCCATCTGCTCTCTCCCTGGTACTCCTCGTGACGCCTCTCCCCATCAGAGGCAGCCCTGGCTCACCTAGGGCGCCCCCTCCCTTCTCCTCTCTTTCCTGCTAGTGCCTCTGATACTGGGGTCAGTTTCAGTCTCTAGTTATTCTTCCTCTGTCCCCCTTTGCCATCCCCTATCCTCCTCCCCCAGGATGCCTATCATACTCATCTGCCCTGCCACTTAGACTCCTCCCTAACCTCCACAGTTCCTCCCTCAAACTAGCCAGTCATCTACAGACCATACACCCCCCCATCCTCCAAGCCCAGTCCGGAATCATGGCACACCCACACCCTGTACACTCCTCCACCCTTCCAAAAATGCCTGCACTAGTGACATGTGGCACCTGCCCCATTGTGGACCTCATCTTATGCTAGGGGCTCTTACTCCGAGGTTCTGTAACCTACTAAAAGTGGTAGGCACCTATTTACTCAAATTCCTGTCCGCTCCCACCCCCAATTAGTCTCCCTACTGACCCTTGCTGACGTGGGGATATCCAGGCTCAAAATGTCATCCGTTAGATACTGTATTACATGCAGAATCCTTGGAAAGCCTCCTTGTCTGTTTTTCACCCATCAGCTGCCATACTTTTTGTTCTTGGCTCTCATATAGTTTCACTTAGCCCAGTTAGAAATCCTATTGCACTCCAAGTATTACTCAGCTCAGTTAGAGAAATAAACAGAACAAATAAATATGTATTGTTACAGAAATCATAACAGTATAGCTCAGCACTTAGCTCAGTTAGAGAAAGAAACAGAACAACTAAATCTGTATTATTACAGCAATCCTAAAGTATCCAATCATTTATTTGCCTCCACTCCAGAGACCCTCCTGTAATAAAGGACCACAGAGGACCCTGGGCAGGGGGTGGGCAACTGTAAAGTCCCGGCAGAGCTCCATTGAGCTCGCTCACTCCCCCTCTCTCACTCACTCATTCTATTTCTCCCGATATTGCAGGCTGCCCTTTTGTACTGGGCTCCTGCTTGCATTGGCATCTTTTTCTTTCCACAAAGAAATCCACAGCTCCATGGAGCTCGCTTGCTCCCCCTCTCTCATGCTCGCATTCTGTTTCTCCCGGCGCTGCAGGCTGCCCTTTTGTACTGGGGTCCTGCTTGCGTTGGCGCCTTTTTCTGCCCACAAAGAAGTTCACAGTTGTCCCGACAGAGCTCCATTGAGGTCACTCACTCCCTCTCTCTCACTAGCTCATTCTCTTTCTCCTGGTGCTGCAGGCTGCCCTTTTGTGTTGGGCTTCTGCCTCTGCTGGCATTTTTTTCTGCCCACATAGAAATCTGCAGCAGTACCTACAGAGCTCTGTTGCGCTCGCTCACTCCCCCTCTCTCACTCACTCGTTCAGTTTCTCCTGACGGTGCTGGCTGCCTTTTTGTACTGGGCCACTGCATGCATTGCTGCATTTTTCTGCCCACAAAGAAATCCGCAGCAGTCCCGATAGAGCTCTATTGAGCTCGCTCACTCCCCCTCTCTCACTCGCTTCTGTTTCTCCCGCTGCTGCAGGCTGCCCTTTTGTACTGGGTCCCTGTCTGCACTGATGCCTTTTTCTGCCCACAAAGAAATCTGCAGCAGTCCCAACAGAGCTCCATTGACCTCGCTCACTCCCCCTCCCTCACTCACTCATTCTGTTTCTCAAGGCGCTGCAGGCTGCCCTTTTGTACTGGGCACCTGCCTGCATTGGCACCTTTTTCTGCCCACAAAGAAATCCGCATCTCTCCCGACAGAGCTCAGTTGAGCTTGGTGACACCCCCTCTCTCACTCGCTCGATCTTAATCTGTCCCAAACACTGATTTCCCAAAGCGACTGCGGCATTCTGCGTCGGAAGTGCGAAAACACATTTCGGCCAGGATGTGAAAAAATGACAGCTGTACTATTCATAAGGAGGTGTGAAAAAATGGCAGTATTGAAAATATGGCGTGAAAATATTACTGATTTGCATGCACGCTCATAGCACAGTCATTTTATGGACTGTCATCACAAAATTTTCAACATAGGCATTTTAGGACCTCTGCTCGTGAACAGTGTCACTGTGATTTTCTTAATCAACTTATTTCTTAATAAACACTGATTTCCCACAGCAACCGCACTATTTTGTGCCGGAAGTGTGAAAATGCATTTTGGCCAGGATGTGAAAAATGACAGTTGTACTGTTTATAAGGAGGTGTGGAATAAGACCAATGTTGAAAATCTGGAGTGAAAATATTGCAAATTCAAGAAGTTACGAGCATGCGTAGCAACTGCACAATACACGCTCGAAAAACAGTCATTTTTTGGATTTTTTTCTACCAAATTTATTACTCAGCTCAGTTGGAGAAATAAAACAGAACAACTTAATCTGTATTGCTAGAGCAATCCTAAAAGTATCCAGTCATTGCTTTGTCTCCACTCCAGAGACCTTGCTGTAATAGAAGACCACAGAGGACACTGGGCGGGAGGGTGAGCAACTCTAAAGTCCCAGCAGAGCTCCATTGAGCTCACTCACGCCCCCTCTCTCACTTGCTCATTCTATTTCTCCCGATACTGCATGCTGCCCTTTTGTACTAGGCCCCTGCCTCTGTTGGCACCTTTTTCTGCCCTCAAAGAAATCTACAGCAGTCCCAACACAGCTCCGTTGAGCTCACTTACCCCCCACTCGCTCATTCTGTCTCTCCCTGCGCTGCAGGCTGCCCTTTTGTACTGGGTTCCTGCCTGTGTTGGTGCTTTTCTCTGCCCACAAAGAAGTTCACAGCTGTCCTGACAGAACTCCGTTGAGGTCACTCACTCCCCCTCTCTCACTTGCGCATTCTCTTTCTCCTGGCACTGCAGGCTGCCCTTTTGTACTGGGCTCCTGCCTCCATTGGTGCCTTTTTCTGCCCACAAAGAAATCTGCAGCAGTCCCAACAGAGCTCCGTTGAGCTCACTCAGTCCCCCCTCTCTCACCTCACTCTACAGTTTCTCGCACTGCTGCAGGCTTGGCCCCTGCCTGTATTGATGCCTCTTTGTGCCCACAAATAAATCCACAGCAGTCCCAACAGAGCTCCGTTGAGTTTGCTCACTCCCCCTCCTTCACTTGCTAGCTCTCTTGTTCTGTTTCTCCCAGCGCAGCAGGCTGCCCTTTTGTACTGGGCTCCTATGTTGGGGCTTTTTCCTGCCCACAAAGAAATCCGCAGCAGTTCCGACAGAGCTCGGTCACTCCTCCCTCTCACTCACTCGATCTTAATTTGTCCCAAATACCGATTTCACACAGCGACCGTGCTATTCTACAGCAGGAGTGCAAAAACATATTTTGGCCAGGATGTGAAAAAATGCCAATGTTGAAAATGTGGCGTGAAAATATTACAAATTTACGAAGTTACAAGGGTGCATGGAAACAGTTCAACGCACGCTTGTAACAGTCATTTTATAGACTTTCGTCACCAAATTTTCAACATAGGGATTTTAGGACCTCTGCTCATGAACAGTGTCACTGTCATTTTCTTAATCTGTCGCAAACTGATTTTCCACAGAGACAGCGCTATTCTGCACTGGAAGTGTGGAACCACATTTCAGCCAGGATATGAAAAATGACAGCTGTACTGTTCATAAGGAGGTGTGAACAAATGGCAGTGTTGAAAATCTGGTGTGAAAATATTACTAATTTACGAAGTTACAAGGGTGCGTGGAAACTGCACAACGCACATTTATAACACAGTCATTTTGTGGACTTTCATCACAAAATTTTCAACATAGGCATTTTAGGACCTCTGCTCATGAACAGTGTCAGTATCATTTTCTTAATCTGTCCCGAACACTGATTTCCTACAGCGACCGCACTATTCTGCGCCGAAGGGCGAAAACACATTTCGGCCAGGATGTGAAAAATTACAGTTGTACTGTTCATAAGGAGGTGTGGGCATATCCAGTCATTGCTTTGTCTCCACTCCAGAGGCCCTGCTGTAACATAGGACCACGGAGGACCCTGGATGGGAGGGTGGGCAACTCTAAAGTTCCGGCACAGCTACATTGAGCTCGCTCACTCCCCCTCTCACTCGCTCATTCTATTTCTCCCGACGCTGCAGGCTGCCCTTTTGTACTGGGCTCCTGCTTGCATTGATGCCTTTTTCTGCCCACAAAGAAATCTGCAGCAGTCCCAACACAGCTTCATTGAGCTCACTCACTCATCCTCTTTCACTCGCACATTCTGTCTCTCCTCATATTGCTGTCTGCCCTTTTGTACTTGGCTCCTGTCTGTGTTGGCACCTTTTTCAGCCCACAAAGAAGTTCACAGCTGTCCCAACAGAGCTCTGTTGAGGTTGCTCACTCCCCCTCTCTCACTCTCTCATTCTGTTTCTCCTGGCGCTGCAGGCTGTTCTTTTGTACTGGGCTTCTGCCTCCATTGGCGCCTTTTTCTGCCCACAAAGAAATCCGCAGCAGTCCAGACAGAGCTCTGTTGAGCTTGCTCACTCTTCCTCTCTGTCGCTTTGTTCCATTTCTCCAGTGCTGCAGGTTGCTCCTTTATACTGGCCCCTGCCTGCATCGACACCTTTTTCTGCCCGCAAAGAAATCTGCAGCAGTCCCGACAGAGCTCCGTTGAGTTCGATCACTCCCCCTCCCACACTCACTCTCTCATTCTGTTTCTCCCGGCACTGCAGGCTGCCCTTTTGTACTGGGTTCCTGCACTGGGGCCTTTTTCTGCCCACAAAGAAATCTGCAGCAGTCCCGACAGAACTCAGTTGAGCTCGGTCACTCCCTTCTCTCACTCATTTGATTTTAATCTGTCTCAAACACTGATTTCCCACAGCGACCGTGCAAATCTGTGGCAGGAGTGCAAAAAACATTTTGGCCAGGATGTGGAAGATTACAGCTGTACTGTTCATAAGGAGGTGTGAAAAAATGCCAGTGATGAAAATGTGGCATGAAAATATTACAAATTTGCGATCATCACCAAATTTTCAACATAGGCATTTTAGGACCTCTGCTCATGAACAGTGTCACTGTCATTTTCTTAATCTGTCCCGAATACTGCTTTCTCACAGCCACCGTGCTATTCTGTGCCGGAAGTGTGAAAACACATTTTGGCCAGGATGGGGAAAATGACAGCTGTACTGTTCATAGGGAGGTGTGAAAAAATTCCAGTGTTGAAAATCTGGCGAGAAAATATTACAAATTCTTGAAGTTACGAGCGTATGTAGCAACTGCACAACACATGCTCATAAAACAGTCATTTTTTGGATTTTTTCCACCAAATTTGCAACATAGGCTTTTTGAGAGCCCACCTCATGAACACTGACACAGTCATTTTGTTAATTGGTCCCAAAAGGTGATTCCACGCAGTGACCGCAAAATCACCTTTCAGGGCTGAATAACACCATGACAGTGGCTGAATTCATGAGGAGGGGTCCCAAAAATTCCATGTAGAAAATCTAGTGCCAAAATTCCAAAAAATGCCTGAGATATGCACCAAAATTGAAAAAAAACCTATTTATGCCATTATACAGCTTACCGGCATTTCTTCAGTTCGAGGTGGGCTTTGAAGAGTGCAGGCGTGTTTCTGGTCCACGAAAATCATCGCTCCTGCTTCTGAGGTAGGTATGGGGTGGGGGTGGGGGAGGTGGGGCATGCAGTGGGAGGCGTGGGTTGGTGGAGGGGTGCAGAGTGCAAGGGACCATTTCCTTCTTTTCAGGGTTAGGAAAAAAAAAAGACACTGCAGAACTTTTTCTTTTGCAGGTACTTCGCACACTGGGGTAGGGTCCCACTGTGCCACTCATGTTTTTTGGGGGACTGAGCCAACGGGGATTAGGCACCCCACATACTGGTGTGGGGGTCTCATGAGCTGGGAGAGGATTGGGCACCCCCTCGGCACATAAGAACTGGGGGGAGACATGCCAACAGGGATTGGGCAACCCTGTCAGCAAAGAACCAGGGAAGGGGACATGCGGCTGAGGGGGAATTGGGCACTCCGTCAGCAAACAACACAAACCGACGGGGACTGGGCTCCACATCAGCAAACTGGTCGAGGAATGCAAGGGAGCCCTGCAATGACTGGTCACTCCCTCACTGCAGCGGATGATGCTGCAATGACAAGGCAGCCCCTGATTGCAGTGGCTAAAATGTTTCAAGGTGGTGGCACGCTGGCTGAACTAGTGTCAGCAGCAGTGTCTCACAATATTGGGGACAGCAGACCAAGCCTCAAAAGGCAGTGGGGGCACTGGCCACAACAGTGCCGCGCCTCCACAATCTGCTTCTGCAGCAAGCTACCGCAACATGTTTCTTGTGCATGCGCGCAATCAACATAAAAAGTTAGTAAAAATTTTTAATTTACTGTTTTTAAACCTTTTAAAAACATTTTTGTAGTATCCTTCCTCCTTGTCACATAATGGCTTGTTGCTATGCAGATCATGAGTGAAGTCATGTGCCCCCTCACTCACACACACACACACACACACACAGTCAATTTTTAGAGTCTGGTGTGACTTGTGAGGGGCTCAGTGCTGTGCGTGATTGCCAGTATTGGTGGTAAGGTGCATCTTGTGAGCAGATGAGAATACAGATTGTGAGGTACAAGCTGGTGCACGAGTTTTTTTTTTTTTTAAGGAAATCGATGTGCACTAGGTATTGTGAGTGTGTCAGTTAGGGAGATAGTTTGTTAGAGAGAGATCACTACCGAGGTGCAGAGGAGTGGAGTGTGGGCAGGGGTGGGGTCACTGACAGATGAAATGGAGTGGAGAGACAGGACTGTATTTTTGATGTGGATGCTTCCATGACTACATCTATGGACTGAACATCCAGGCAGAGACGAATCACAAACCTGGTAATGAGCATTAAGTGAAACTCCTCGTAGGATACAAAGATGGCACTGTGGTTGCCAAAATATGACCTGGAACTGTAATACAGTCTGGATAACAAGTTACAAGTTGCAGACACACTGTAGAGAGCTTTTCTGCTTAATACAGAGATACGAAGAAATGAGTTTGAAAAATAAATCCTACTACATGCGAATCTTATACAATCAGGGAGACATGGCTCACATAGAATGTGGAAAGTTATCAAAACAGAGACTGAAAAAGATGAATGCTTCAGAAAGTTTTGACAATCATCAAAAACGATAAAAGAAATGAAAGCTTACAAGATGTATGTTCCACTTCAGTATGAATTAACTGAACTTGATAGAGTGTAACTGAAAGCAAACAGTATTGTAATTTCTTCAATATTAAGGAAGCACATTTTGCAACAATCACATGAAGGACATAGTGGCAATGAGAAAACCCAGACAGAGGCGAGATAATCTGTATACTGGCCGGGTATCAATAAAGACACTGAGAAGCTATGCAAGGACACTAACGTGTGCCAGAAATATAGAAATCAGCAGGCAAAAGAACTGTTGTGGCCAACTGACAGACCTGTTGCACCATGGGAAAAGGTTGGCATTGATTTGTTCATGTGCATCTATGCGAGCTAGGCAGTACTCATGGGGTACTTCTCTCATTTTCTTAAAGTGGCCCTCTTACCTGACACAAGTGCAAACACTGATATCACTAAGATCAAATCCCATTCCAAGTGTTCTAGTAACAGATAATGGACCACAATTTAGTGGCAGAGACTTTAAAGAATGCCATGAGGAAAATAAATTTCAGCACCTTACATCCAATCCAGGATATCCCCAATGAAACAGTATGGCAGAGTGTGGAGTTAAAATTGTCAAAACTCTCCTAAGGAAAGCTCAAGATGTGGGAGAAGACCACTATCTATCCTTAATGAGCTACAGAGCTACGCCTTTGGAATGCGGTAAATTGCATCAGAACTATTCTTTGGTAGAAAAATTGCAACAAGGATGCCTGTTAAGGACCCATGGCAACAAAAAACAAATCCTGCTGTTGTGGGGCCAAATGCAAAGCAATGTCAGAACAACCCTGACATTTCAACAGAGGTGCAAAGAGACTGTCTAATTTGATAGGCACTTCTATTATTTGCATCACAGCCAACAACAAGTGGGGAGAAACTGTGAAGGTGGTGTTCCAAGATCCTATTAGATATGTACAAATCTGCAAAATGTTCTGTGGAGAAATTGTAGGTAGTCGTTGCTAACCAATGAACCTGCTGGAACTGGAACTGACATTGATCCAGAAGATACAAGCATCATCCAAGATCCTGTGCAACATGTAGACTTGAGAGATCAGCCACCTGAGAAACTGATGACCACACAAACTAATGAAAATAGCATTTGAATACTGAAAATGTTAACACTGGGACTGCTGAGGTGGCAACTGGTAATACAGAGACTGCAAAGGAATTTACTTGCTCAGGTCATAATGTTAAGCATCCTCAAAGATACATAGAGATATGCTAATTTAACTGGCACCTCTAGCTGAGAGTTTATGAAATGCAGAGGTACTGTGGGTTACCTTAGAAACAAGGAAGGGGCAGCCATTCGTACAGGGATAATCTACAGACCTCCAGCACAGGGGGAAGGAGGTAGATAGGGAGTTGATGGAGGAGATTCAAGTAATGGCTAGGAATGGGGAAGCACTGTTAGTAGGTGACTTCAGTATGCCAGGTGTGGATTGAAGCATCCCAGCTGCAGCTACAGGAAGAAGCAGGATAATCCAAGACTCTCTGCAGGGGGTTTTACTTAGCCAACAAGCTGCAGAACCCACTCACATGGTGGTGGTGGTGGGGGGGGGCAATGCTAGACCTGGTACTGTCAAACAGGGACAGTGTCACCGATGTCACGGTGGGAAGTTACCTGGGGACGAATGATCATCATACAGTGTGATTCGATGTAACGACTGGACCAGAAACTAACAACATTAAAACAAAGGTCCTCTACTTCAGGCAGGTTGATTTCAAAAAAGATGGGAGAATACCTGGAGAAAGAACTAGTAGGGTTGGGGAAAATGGAGGGGGTGGAGGAGCAGTGGGCAAAATGAAGGAGAGCCATAGAGAAGGCAACTGACCTCTGCGCAGGTAAATTACACAGAGTAGGAGGAAAAAGAAACTGCTAAGGTTCTCCAAAGAAGTAGTATGGAAAATAAAGGCAAAAAAGCTAGCCTTCAAAAGGTACGAGTGAACACAGAACGATAAGGGCAGGGAAGAGTACCAGGAGAAACAAAGGGGGTAGCAAAAGCAGTGTGGAGCACTAAGGCACAGACAGAGGAGAACATTGCAAGTCAGTGAAAAAAGGGGGCATAAAACATTCTTCAGGTATGTAAGTGAAACGAGGAACAACAAGGCAGGGATAGTAAGGCTAAAAGGGGAAGGAGGGGAGTGTGTGGGAAGAGGACCAGAAGAAAGCAGACATATTAAACAAATACTTTTGTTTGGTATTTACAAAGGAGGGGGTAGGTGATGGACCACAGATAGGAGCATACATGGAAGGGGAGTGGACACTAGCCCTTTTATGGAAGCGAGAGTCCTCGAGGAACTGAAGCAACTAAAGGTAGATAAGGCAATGAGGCTTGACAGAGTTTACCCCAGGGTACTGAAGGAACTCAGTAAAGAACTTGCTGCACCTCTAACAGGTCTGTTCAACCTATCAGTCAATACTGGGGAAGTCCTGGGGGACTGGAGAAAAGCAGGTGTGGTCCCGCTTCACAAAAGTGGAAACGGAGGAGGCAGGGAACTATAGACCAGTAAGCCTAACCTCAGTGGTGGGCAAAGTTATGTAAACACTTCTGAAAGAAAGGATATCTGGTGGCCAGTGGATTACAGGATCAAAGGTAGCATGAGTTCACAAGGGGGAGATCTTGCCAGACAAACCTGACTGAATTCTTCGTCTGGGTGACCAGGGAGGTGGATCAGGAAAGGGCAGTGGATGTGGCCTATATTTCAATATGGCCTTCAACACTGTCCCACACGGACAACCATGGGTCCAAAAGTAGTAAAATGGCTACAAAATTGGCTGAGCAACTTAAGTATGAGGGTAGTGGTAAACGGTTTTTACTCGGAAGAAGGTACAGTGACTAGTGGGATGCCACAGGGATCAGTTCTGGGACCAGTCCTCTTTAATGTTTTCATCAGCAACATCAGTGGGTCCCAGGGTAGTAGCCTGGGTAAAACATTGGCTGGACAATAGGACACAGAAGGTAATTGAAAATGGAGTCCACTCTGAAGAAAGAGTGGTTACTAGTGGGGTACCGCAGGGTTCAGTACTGGGCCCAGTCCTTTTTAATGTCTTTATAAGTGACATTGCAAAGGGACTGAAAGGAAAAGTATGCCTCTTTGCAAATGACACAAAGATCTGAAACAGGGCTAATACACAAGAAGGTGTGGAAAGGATGAGAAGAAACTTGACGAGGTTGGAGGAATGGTCAGAAGTATGACAGCTTGGATTCAGTGCAAAGAAATGCAAAATAATGCACCTTGGAAACAAAAACCCAGGAGAAGATTACACAACGGGTGGGAGGTAGTAACAACAACAACAAGCATTTGTCAATGCCGAACGTTCGCTTGCAGGTATTTGCAGTGGTGGTTGGCACGTATGGTGCTTTACCCTAATGCCCTGTGCGATTACTGGTATTTGCACAATAAATTTTCAGCATGACCTTTTTGTTACCCCCATTGTGTGCTACACAGGCGGAAACACGTTTTGGGCAGGATGTGAAAAATGACAGCTGTACTGCTCATAAGGAAGTGGTAAAATGGCAATGTTGAAAATCTGGAGGGAAATATTGAAAATTCACAAACCTACGAGTTGCAAGCTGGGAACTGTGCGGAACGACGCTCAGAAACAGTCATTGTTAGGAATTTTTCACCAAATTTTCAACATTGGCATTTTAAAACCTCTGCTAATAAACAGTGTCACTGTGATTTTCTTACTGTGTCCCATACATTGATTTCGCACACTGACTGCGCCATTGTGCAGTACATAGGCAGAAACACGTTTTGGGCAGGATATGGAAAATGACAGCTGTACTGCTCATAAGGAGGTGTGGTAAAATGGCAATGTTGAAAATCTGGAGTGAAAATATTGAACATTCACAAACTTATGAGCGTGCGTAGGAACTGCACAACGCACGCTCATAAAACACTTAATTTTAGGAATTTGTTCACCAAATTTTCAACATAGCCATTTTAAGATCTCTGCTCATGAACAGTGACACTGTGATTTTCTTAATGTGTCCCATACACTGAGTTTGCACAGCGACTGTGCCATTGGGCGCTACATGGGCAGAAACACGTTTTGGGCAAGATGTGAAAAATGACAGCTGCACTGCTCATACGGAGGTGTGGTAAAATGACAATGTTGAAAATCTGGAGTGAAAATATTGAAATTGCAAACTTCATTTAGCATGCATAGAACCGCGAATGAACACCTAAACAGTCATTTAGAATTTTGTCACCAAATTTTCAACACAGCTATTTTAAGACCTCTGCTCATGAACAGTGTCACTGTGATTTTCTTAATTTGTCCCCACATTAAGTTCAGACATCGATCGCGCCATTGTGCGCTACATGGGCTGAAACACGCTTTGGGTGAGATGTGAAAATGACAGCTGTACTACTCATAAGAAGGTGTGGTAAAATGGCAATGTTGAAAATCTGGAGTGAAAATATTGAAATCCGTGAACTTACGAGCTCGTGGGAACTGCACAACGCACGCCAGAAAAAAGTCATTTTGGATTTTGATCAAATTTTCAACATGGGTTTTTGGACTTTTTCATGAATGATGGACTGTCATGGCATTATTCTGGCCTGAAGGGTGATTTCGCAGGACTGCTCAGTGACTCGTGAAATCACCTTTGGCCCTAATAACGCCATGACAGTGACATCATTCATGAGAAGGGATCCCAAAACCCATGTTGAAAATTTGCCAAAATTCCCAAAATGCCTGAGATATGCAATAAAGTTGAAAACACCCTATCTAGCCCATTATACAGCTTACCGCATTTCTCAGTTCGTGGTCGGCTTTGAAGAGTGCAGACGTGTTCCCAGTCCACCAAAGATCGTCAAGCTAAGCTCTGGAGGTAAGTGTGGGGTGAGGGGTGGGGAGGCTGGGTGCGCAGTGGGTGGGTGCGGGCGGGAGACTGCGTGGGACAGTTTTAATTTACAGGTTTTTTTATTTTTACTATTGAAGACGCTGGGATGTTTGCCACGCTGGTGGGCTCCCAGCGTGGCAGAAGATGGCTGGGGGCCATGGAGCCAACAGGGATTGGGCACCCCTGTTGGCAGACAACCTGACTTTGCCACGCTGGGGTGGGCTCCCCAGCGGGCAGAAGATGGCTGGGGTGCTGTGGAGCCGACGGGGATTGGGCACCCCGCCGGCAGACAACCTGGACCTTTGCCACGCTGGGGTGGGCTCCCAGCATGGCAGCAAAGATTTGGGTGGAGGGCGGCGTGACGCTGGAGGGGGGGGCGGCGTACACGGGGTGGCATGACGCTGGTAGCTTGTATGACAGCCGGTTTCTTTTGAAGCCAAGACCACCGCTGTCATACACACAGCTCCCGCACCCATTGGTGCAGGATCACACGCCTGCTCAACTGAGCAGTGATTGAAGGGAGAGGCACACCTGCAAGGTGTGCTACTCTCCTAAAACGCCTCGCATGTGCGCAAGTGAATGTAAAATGGAAATGAATCTGGGGTAATCATATCAGATGACTTTAAGGTTAGCAAGCAATGTGAGAAGGCAGTAGGGAGGACTGGGGGATACTGGAGTATATAGGGAGAGGCATCACCAGCAGAAAACAGGAAGCTGTTATCCCTCTGTACAGACAGTTGGTGAGACCCCATCTGGAGTACTGCGTCTAGTTCTGGAGACCCCATCTCTGCAGGAACATAGACAGGATGGAGGCAGTCCAGATGAGGGCAACTAAAATGGTGCAGGGTCTGCAAGAGAAGCCATATGAGGAGAGACTAAAGGAACTTAATGTGTATACCCTTGAGGAAAGGTGGGGGGGGGACATGATAGAAACCTTTAAGTACCTTACTGGAATCAACAAAGTCCAAGAGGGTAGCATCTTTCAGAAAAAGAGATGTGCAAGAACAAGGGGGCACAATTTGAAGATACACAGATACATAGACAGTGTCAGCAGATAAGGGCCTATGGCCCACCTAGTCTGCCCATTTGAGTTTGTAACTTCAGTTTATGTTTTCCTAGAACTCTGTTGCCCCTTACCCCTGACCTCCAGAATTCCTTTATGTCTATCCCATGCATTCTTAAATCCTGTGATTGTTTCAGCCCCCACCACTTCCTCAGATAGAGGGGATGGCTCAGGGCAATGTGAGGAAGCATTTTTTCACAGAGAGGGTGGTGGACACATGGAACAGCCTTCCTGTGGAGGTTGTGGGGTCTAAAACTGTAGGAGAATTCAAGAATGCATGGGACAGACATAAGGCAATTTTTTTGGCGGGTAGGAAGAAATAGGCTGTTGGTTAACTAGCATCTGCAGCTTATCCTGTAGGTAGGGAAATGGGCAGACTAGGTGGGCCAAGCGGTCTTTATCTACCATCAAAGTCTCTGTTTCTATGTTTCTATCACAGAAGGGCTGGAAGGGAAAGTATGCTTGATCACAGACAATACAAAACTCTGCACCAGAGTGGACATACTGGGGGGCCGGGGGGCGCAGAAAACATAAGGGAGGACCTGGAAAAGCTGTTAGAATGATCAAAGGTATGTCAACTAGGATTCATTGCAAAAAAGTGCAAGATGATGTACTTGGGGCACAGGATCCCAGATGCAATGTACCAATTGGGAGAGGAGGAGGTGTCAGCAACAAAACAGGAAATGGCCCTGGGGGCCATCATATCTGATGACCTGAAGGTAGCAAAGCAGTGTGATAAGGCAGTGGGTAAGGCAAGTAGAATGCTGGGGTGCACAGGGAGGGGAATCACCAGAAGGGAAAGAGAGGAGATGGTACCACTGTATAGCTCAATGGTGAGGTCACAACTGGAGTACTATGTCCAGTTCTGGAGGCCCCATCTCAGGAAAGAAATGGATAGGGTGGGGCGGTACAGAGAAGGGCAACCAAAATGGTGCAGGGACTGCATCAGAAGCCCTACGTGGAAAGACTAAAGGATTGAATATATACTCACTACAGGATAGAAGGGAAAGGGGAGACATGATAGGGACATTCAGATACCGTAGGTGTATTATAAAAGGTACAGGAGGGCAGAATTTTACTGAGAAAGAGATGCTCAAGGACAAGGGGTCACGATCTAAAGCTGGAGGGGGATGCTTAGAGGTGGTGGACATCTTGAATAGACTCCCAGCAGAGGTGGTGAGTACCAAAAACGGTAACAGAATTAGGACATGCATGGGATAGACACAAGGGAACATTAATAACAGGGCAAGGGGAGAGAAGGCCGGAGATCGAGTAGGGCCTGTGGTAACACAGGAGGTAAGTAATTTTAGGGCAGACTAGGTCGACAAAGGTGTCCTTTTCTGCCAACAACTTCTATGTTTCTGCGTTTCTATGAAAAAATTAATATGGTTTATTAAACTGATGATCATTATTGAATAGGAATGTGATGAGTGTTTTGATTGGGTAACTTTTTCTTGACAAGGGGGATTTGCTGAGTTACAGTACTTAAAGCATGTAAACAGGAAACAATGTACTTCGAAGGTCAGTGTGAGTGTGTGACCTCTGGGGCCAAGCTGAACAGTCTGCACTTGAATGAAGCAATGTGTCACAGTGGAATAAACACTGACACTGAGTGCAGCTGCTGTGTCTGTGTTATCTTCTGAATCTCCTCCATCATCTGGGTACAGTGAACAATACAATAGGAATACAGTACATGTAGAACAAGCATTTGTCAATGCCGAATGTTGATTGTGTTGGTCCGCTGATCTCGCTCACTGCCCCCGTGTCACTCACTCGTTCTGTTTCTCCCGGTGTTGCAGGCTGCTGTTTTGTACTGGGCTCCTGGCTGTGTTGGCACATTTTTCTGCCCACAAAGAAATCCACAGCAGTGATGATAGAGCTCCGTTGAGCTCGCTCACTCCCCCTCTCTCACTCGCTCGTTGTGTTTCTCCTGGTGCTAGAGGCTGCCCTTTTGTACTGGGCTTCTGCATGCATAAGCACCTTTTTCTGCCCACAAAGAAATCTGCAGGTGTCCCGACAGAGCTCCGTTGAGGTCGCTTCCTCCGTCTGTCTCACTTGCTCATTCTCTTTCTCCTGGCACTGCAGGCTGCCATTTTGTAGTGGTCTCCTGCCTCTGTTGGTACCTTTCTCTGCCCACAAACAAATCTGCAGCAGTCCCGACAGAGCTCTGTTGAGCTCACTCACTCCCCCTCTCTCACTCGCTCGTTCTGTTTCTTCCAGCACTGCAGGCTGCCCTTTTGTACTGGGCTTCTGCCTCTGTTAGCCTTTTTTTCTGCCCACAAAGAAATCTGTAGCAGTCCCGACAGAGCTCCGTTGGCCTCACTCATTCCCCCCCGTCTCACTCACTCGTTCTGTTTCTGCCAGCGCTGTCCTTTTGTACTGGGCTCCTGCCTGCGTTGCCGCCCTTTTCTGCCCACAAAGAAATCGGCAGCAGTCACGATAGAGCTTCATTGCACTCACTCACTCACTTCCCCTCTCTCACTCATTCATTCTGTTTCTCCCGCCGCTGCATGCTGCCCTTTTGTACTGGGCCCCTGCATGCATTACTGCCTTTTTGTGCTCACAAAGAAATCCACAGCTGTCCCAACAGAGCTCCGTTGAGCTCACTCACTCCCCCTCCCTCACTCACTCATTCTGTCTCTCCCGCTGCTGCAGGCTGCCCTTTTCTATTGGGTTCCTGCCTGCATTAGCGGCTTTTTCTGCCCACAAAGACATCTGCAGCAGTCCTGACACAGCTCCGTTGAGCTCACTCACTTCCCCTCTCTCACCCGCTTGTTCAGTTTCTTCCAGTGCTGCAGGCTGGCCTTTTGTTCGGGGCTCCTGCCTGCATTGCCACCTTTTTTTGGCCACAAAGAAATCCACAGCAGTCACGATACACCTCTATTGAGCTCGCTCTCTCCCCCCCCCACTTGCTCGTTCTGTTTCTCCTGGAGCTGCAGGCTGCCCTTTTATACTGGGCATCTGCCTGCATTGGCACCTTTTCCTGCCCACAAAGAAATCCGCAGTTGTCCCAACAGAGCTCCGTTGAGGTTGCTCACTCCCTCTGTCTCACTCGCTCATTCTGTTGCTCCTGGCACTACAGGCTACCCTTTTGTACTGGGCTCCTGCCTCTGTCAGCATCTTTTTCTGCCCACAAAAATTTTGCTGCAGTCCTGACAAATCTCCGTTGGCCTCACTCACTCACTCCCTCTGTCTCACTTGCTCATTCCGTTTCTGCTGGCGCTGCAGGCTGTCCTTCTGTACTGGGCTCCTGCCTGCGTTGCCACCCTTTTCTGCCCACAAAGAAATATGCAGCAGTCACAATAGAGCTCCATTGAGTTCACTCACTCCCCCTCTCTCACTTGCTCATTCTGTTTCTCCCACCACTGCAGGCTGCCCTTTTGTACTCAGCCCCTGCATGCATTGCTGCCTTTCCTGCCCACAAAGAAACCGCAGCTGTCCCAACAGAGCTCTGCTGAGGTTGCTCACCCCTCTCTCACTTGCTCATTCTGTTTCTCCTGATGCTGCAGACTGCCCTTTGTACTGGGCTCCTGCCTCTGTTGGCATCTTTTTCTGCCCACAAAGAAATCTGCAGCAGTCCCGACAAAGCTCAGTTGAGCTCACTCACTCCCCCTCCCTCACTCGCTCATTCTGTAACTCCCGGTGCTGCAGGCTGCCCTTTTGTACTGGGCTCCTGCCTGCGTTGTTGCCTTTTCCTGCCCACAAAAAAATTCGCAGCAGTCCCGACAGAGCTCAGTTGAGCTCTGTCACTCCCCCCTTGTTGCTTGATCTGCATCTGTCCCAAACAGTGATTTCCGACATAGACGGTGGTATTGTGCGCTGGAAGTGCGGAAACTCATTTTGGCCAGGATGTGAAAAATTACAGCTGTACTGTTCATAAGGAGGTGTGAACAAATACCAGTGTTGAAAATCTGGCGTGAAAATATTACTAATTTGCAAACTTACAAGGGTGCGTGGAACCTGCACAACACACACTCGTAACATAGTCATTTTATAGAGTTTCATCACAAAATTTTCAACATAGGCATTTTAGGACCTCTGCTCATGAACAGTGTCCGTGTGATTTTCTTAATATATCCCGAACACTGATTTCCCACAGCAACCGAGCAATTGTGCACCGGAAGAGCAAAACACATTTCAGTCAGGATGTGAAAAATGACAGCTGCACTGTTCATAAGGAGGTGTGGCAAAATAGCAATGCTGAAAATCTGGAGTAAAAATATTGCAAAGTTGCGAATGCACGAGCGTGCGTGGAAACTGCGCAATGCACACTCATAACACACTCATGTTATGGACTTTAGTCACCAAAGTTTCAACATAGGCATTTTAGGATCTCTGCTAATGAACAGTGTCACTGTCATTTTCATAATGTGTCCCGAACACTGATTTCCCACAGCGACCACGCAATTCTATCCTGGAACTGCGAAAACACATTTCGGCCAGGATGTGAAAAATGACAGCTGTTCTGTTCATAAGAAGGTGCAGAACAATGGCACTATTGAAAATCTGGAGTGAAAATATTATTAATTCGTGAAGTTACGAGCGTGCATGCAAACTGCGCAATGCACGCTCATAACAGTCATTTTACGGAGTATCGTCACCAAATTTTCAGCATTGGCATTTTAGGACCTCTGCTCATGAACAGTGCCACTGTCATTTTCTTAATCTGTCCTGAACACTGATTTCCCACAGCGACCACGGTATTCTGCGCCAGAAGCGTGAAAACATATTTCGGCCAGGATGTGAAAAATGACAGTTGACTGTTCACAAGGAGGTCTGAAAAAATGCCAATGTTGAAAATCTGGTGTGAAAATATTGCAAATTCACAAAGTTACGAGCATGCGTAGCAACTGCGCAACGCACGCTCATAAAACAGTCATTTTTGGGGGGATTTTTCCCACCAAATTTTCAGTATAGGCTTTTTGAGAGCCCACCTCATGAACACTGGCACTGTTGTTTCATTAATCGGTCCCAAAGGAGGATTCCGTGCAGTGACCATGAAATCATCTTTTGGGGCTGAATAACGACAAGACAGTGCCAGAATTCATGAGGAGGGGTCCCAAAAACCCCATGTTGAAATTTGGTGCCAAAATTCCAAAAAATGCCTGAGATATGCATCAAAGTTGAAAAACCCCTATTTATTTCATTATATACAGCTTACCGGCATGTCCTCAGTTCGAGGTTGGCTTGGAAGAGTGCAGACGTGTTCCCGGTCCACCAAAGATCACTGCACCGGATTCCGGAGGTAAGTATGGGGTGAGGGGGTGTTGGAAGGCACAGTGCGCAGTGGGTGGGCGCGGGTTGTTGGAGGAGGGCAGGGAGACCGCTGAGGGACCGTTTCCTTCTTTACAGGTTTAAAAAAAAAAAAACATAGAAGGACCATTTTTTATTATACATGGGATTGTGGCATGGGCTCCCAGCATGCCAACAGAGACTTTCTTTTGGGGGGGAAGCTGTAGCCGATGGGGGTTTGGGTACCTGTCGGCACACAACAAAAGGGGGATTACATTATGCTGAGGGGATTGGGCACCCGTCGCGGCAGACAACAAAAGCAGGGGGAGGGTTACATATGCCGACGGGAGTGGGTTCCCCAGCAGTACCATAAACTTGTGGCACTGAAGCCGACAGGAATTGCGGCCCCATTGGCAAATAAACACGGTTGGGGGGTACATGCTGTTGAGCGGATTCGCACCGATGGTTGTTTCAGAACACGGCAGCAAGCCCCTGCCATGTTCACAAAGAATATCAGTGTTTCAAGATCCCGGCCTGCAATGATGGGTCACTCCCTCATTGCAGCAAATGGCTGACGCTGCAATGATGAGGCAGCCCCAGGTTGCAGCGGCTAAATTTTTATAAGTTGGTGGCACGCTGGCTGAACTAATGTCAGCAGCAGCATGCCACGGCATTGGGGGAAGCAGGCCAAGCTTTTAAAGGCTGTGGGAGCATTGGCCTCAACAGTACTGCGCCTCCACAACCTGCATCTGGAGAAAGCTGCCACAATATGTTTCTCTCGCATGCGCGCAATCAACATAATAAAAAGTATGATCAAACATATACAAAACCACGTTAATGTATATGGCACAATAAAAAAATAGTAAATGTGGAGATAATATGTAGGGTGTATATATATATATATATATATATATATATATATATATATATATATATACAGATATATATGCACCTGAACTAAAAAACAGGCAGCTGTCAGTTAAAATGAGTCTTGAAACCGAGGCCCATAACTTCCATTGTCCAGAAGATTGATACAGTATATTTTGAGCTCAGAAGCTTATGTTTCATGTGTATTTCAGAAGTGTCCTTTGCAAACCAGAACAGAGAGAAGTCCGAGATGAAGTAATCAAATTAGGGGAAATGCTGTCACACTGGCATTTCAAGTCTCTTTTTTCCTTAATGGTGTGACTGTGTGACGTACTGCACAAAACAAAAAATCACCCCTGGCACATAAAAAAATCTGTAATGTACAGCCAAGCACTTCAATGTCACTTGTATTCGGAACATTTCTTGTTGGTTCAATAACAGGAATCAAATCTGCTGCTTTGTCCATCTGTTTGTACATGGACCTATATAGCTACAAACGAGTCTTTGCAATAAAGTTAGAGGAAACCCAAGTCTAATATTATATTTGGCTCTATGTTATATGTACATTTTAATTTTAAAAAAGGTCTAAAACTTAAAGGAGCGCTACAGTCAAAATGTACAAAACAAAATATGTTGTACAGAGTTTTGATCCATAGAAACATAGAAAGTGATGACAGAAGGGCCGCAATGTCCATCTAGTCTGCTCAAGAACCTACCTGGTGCTAGTGCCCCTCCTCTCCGTTGCCTTTCCGTTTGCTACTTTTATGTCTATCCCCCGTGTTCTTGAACTCGCTTACCGTTTTGTCCTCCTCTACCTCCTTGGGTAGGCTGTTCCATGGGTCTTAGTGTGTCTTTCCCTTTGTTTGCAGTACAGATTTTTTTCTACGTTTGCCTGCGAGTTTTATGGCCCCCGGGGATCACCATGTTTTCATTATTTATTGCTCCTCTCTTTCCTACAGTGCCTCCTGTCCCATGTGATAGTGATGTGTTTTTGACCATTAATTCAACAAGAGCTGGTTTTAAGTCTAGCTTACCACAGCAGAGCTGTGATTTAAGTGTCTTTATGCAAGGAGCAGTTATGAAGATTACATTTACAGATGTGAAACACCTGAGGGGTAAGTGTGTGTGGGCTGTTCTGCAGGGAAACAGCTAGAGTCTTCACTCACTATAGCGCTGGTAACCTGGGGCGATTCATTGGATTTGTTATGGCTGTTTGTAGTTTGACAAAATGAAAAGCTTTAAAAACAAACCATTGGCTGCTGCTGGCTAGACCTAGACATGCACCTGGAAAATGAAGTGTTTGGATTGGAAAGAGTTATTCAGTTGAGGACAGAATATCATGCTCCTAACTGCAGAGTGCTTCTGCAGTAGCAATCACTCACTGAATCAATGGTCCTGGATGCATTAGTGTCACGTGGAACAGGAGGCATTGTAGGAAAAAGAGCAATAAATCAGTCAAACATGAAGATTCCCAAGGGCCATCAAACTAGCAGGCAAATTTAGAAAAATCTCCCAACAGCAAACAAAGGGAACAATACACTAGGACCACACCACACACACACACACACACACACACACACACACACACAACATATATTGTGTGGCAGATTTTGACTGCAGTTCTCCATTGAATGACTACTGGTTGCACTCCACCTTTTTCATAGACCGGGATCCCTAGGTCCCTTGCAATACTGCCACCTGATGGATCACAAGCAGCGGTGCAGTGTTGGCTCTAGAAGTGGAAGGATACCAAAGAGCTAATGCGGTACGCTCCATATGCTTCCACCCGTGTTTTTGCATCAGAGTCTGGGGGGGGACTGAAAACCCCCAAACACCCCTAGCATATGCAGGATTACACTGAGTACTCCCAAGCCCTATGACTGAGTGCTCCACCACAGATAGTCTGGAGTGGGACACGAGCCTGACAGCCTCATCATGCTTACTATTAATTCATGAATAATAGAATACGATGTACTCCAAAAGTGAAGGATTTATTTATTTATTTAAATGTTTCTCCAGAAAAGCACACTGAACAACAAATTGCTCGTCTCCCGGTGTGACCTGGGGGGAGAGGGTACAAGTGGATGGTAACAGAGAATAACATACAGATACAGTTATATTCATAAATGATACTAGATCTTTTGAGCATTTTTCGAGGAGCTTTGAATACATATATATTGTTTTCATTTTGGTCTTTGGTAACTGGATAAGGCACACTAGGCACAAGTGCCTGTGTTCAGGGGCGACCTGGGAGCATTGGGTGGTTAAGTGACTTACTCAGACTCTCACAGTATGCAAGTGGAAGTTGTGGGAATCAAACCCAGGGCTGCTGGATGTACCAAGCTCATTCACAGCTCGTTACTCTAACCTCTAGGCTATACTGCCAGCCACAAATGTCAGGACGGGGATCAGAAAATTGCCATACTTTGGCTGATATACAATGTGTATTGTGCAATATTGGCCAAGATGGAATGAAGTAAACTGTATCCGAGTTTCTGTTACCTTCAATGCTGATTTAAAGTACACATGGTTTTTTGCACTTTTTATTTTATTACTGGTGGCATTTCCTGGTGCTGTTTGATGATGCCTGTTTGACATCTCCAAGGACTATAAGAGACATTAACAGAGTCAGCCCAGGAACCTCTGACGAAGCCCCAGGGAAACGTTAGGTCAGATTTGTGGCTGTTTGTCCACAATTACAGCACAATACCCACCATGTACTTGAACTGAACAATTTTTTTGCACACGTTTGTACCAAATTAAATAATTTTTTTTTAATTGTCTCAGATTACAACCTTTGAGCTAAAAGCTCATTTACAAAGGTTCCACCTCAGAGTGAGAACAAACAACTTAGTAGAGCAAATAACAGTGCATGGTACATACATTTTTACATAGGAGCAACAATAAGAATTTTTACATAGGAACTATTTACACAGGGCATTTTTACATCGGGACAACAATAACATAATATAATACATACAGGAATTGGTCCCAGTAAGCAGGAAAACAATAATGCAAGGCAGCAAATTATGTTGACCAAAAAGTTTTACAAGACAGGTAAATCTGGCAGAGAAGAGAAAAAGGATTAATGTGCAGGAGGTACAGGGGAAAATGAGAGGAGAGTATGAAATGAAAATCTCATGCCTTTTTCCATCAGTTGGAGTGTATGAGCAGCATTTTAGAGACGGAGTGAGTGCTGTCTCCTTTCCTAGGGACATTGCTAAATTGCGGAGCAAGGCACTGCCATATTCAGGTGCACTCACTTCTCCGATTGTATACTCTATCATTTATATAGACAGCAGGCAGACAGACAGATAGATATAAAGACAGGCAGACGATATAAAGACAGACAGATACTGTTGATAGACAGACAGACAGATACTGTTGAAAGACAGACTGACAGACATACTGTTGATATACAGACAGACAGATACTGTTGATAGACAGAAACTGTTGATAGATACTGTTGATAGGCAGACGGACAGACAGACATACAGACACACACTGTTGATAGATACTGTAGATAGACAGCTAGATTGATACTGTAGATAGATAGATACTGTAGATAGACAGACAGACAGATAGATAGCACTAGATAGATATCTACAGTGCAGTCCACCAGGATCAAGCGATCTGTGTGAGGTTTCTCAGTTTACTGCATGGCACATTGGAATAATTACCATTGGATTATATTAAGTTGCTGCAGTGTCCTGCAAGATATCTCGGCAAAAACTATGATACAGCACTTGATCTGGGCAGACAGCTAGACAGTTGTAGATAGATAGATAGATAGATAGATATAGATATATATATAGATATAGATATAGATAGACAGAGACAGAGACAGAGACAGACAGACTGATATACAGTAGATAACAGTAAACAAGATATAAAACTTCTATTACAGTAGAACCTTACCCAGTTGTATAACTCACATCCAATTGTAAAGTGCAACATCCCGCAATATGAAGCAAGTTAATCCAGGGATTATTCAAGGAATGTATTAGGATATTGACCTGGATACCTCTTTATCCTCCAGAGTCAAAATATCTGTACTGGCACTTGCTAGTACCCTGTGAATCTCAGTAGCTCTTTAATGGATAATGAACCCCTGGAACAATGATTCTGGCAGCTGGATCCAGAGCTGATGTACAGTGCCCTATAATGTGAACCCCAAATAAGCAAGGTATCTGCTAAAGCATTGCACAAAGTGGTTAAGACACTATCTCAGCAAGTCTCTAGAATGTGCTGTAATTAGTCTAAGGGGGGGGGAATAAGGGGGGCTCATTTACTACTTTTGAAGATGCTTGGTATGTGGGATCAGAATTGCCAAACAGTTCTTAAAGGTCTTATTTCTCCAACCTTCTGCAGATTCCCTTCTCATGCTTGGTGCCCTTCCTTGATGCCCTGGAGAGTGGATACAGCAAATACCAGAACCCATATCACAACTTGGTCCATGCCGCTGACGTGACGCAGACCGTGCACTGCTTTCTGCTGAGTACTGGAATGGTGGTATGTATCGCTAACCAGTTTCACAGACTGCTGGCCCCTTTGGCCTTGTGTGCGCCAGCTGAGGACAAGAAAAGAATCAAAATGCCAACCCACAGTTTACATGGAAATGCATCTGAAGTTCTCGCCACACGGAAGCAGCAGTTTAATATGACAGTTTCATTGCTGAATGATGCCCTTAAGGGATCACTTGACATTTTGTTTCAAACAAATTACATCAATCTACAGAATTAAGTTTCAGGTATTTTAGATAGAATACAACCATTCTTCATTTTGGACTATAATGAAACAATTAACAGTCACTTATGAAATAACAAAATTGTTAGTTCCCATGTGCAAAAAGTATAGATAAATATGTACCTGTGTGTGTGATAAAGTGACATCCTCCCACATTTCTTCATTGAGTAGAAGCTGATGGACATATCGGCACCATTACATTGATATTTGATGCAGCTCAGTGGATCCCTTAAAATGTCACAATTACAATCTAAAAACAGAAGTAGTTTTGAGCCAGGCCCAATAGTAAGGTGGCAGCCTTGTCTCACACGCAAGTGTGGCAACCTTGTTTCACCTACAAGTGCAAGAATCTCACACTGCTGGTGCCAAGGGCTCTTGCACACTGTGGAGGTGAGGGACTTGGCTCCCTCAGAGGGTGTGGTGGGCTGCCCAGTAATAGCACAATCCCTGATAGCCGGCCTCAGCTTAGCACTAGCTGTGAAGGCAGAGTTGCTTGGCTCACTCAGAGGGTGCAATGGGCTGAACAGTAATGGTACAATCCCTGATAGCCACCCTCAGCTTAGCACTGGCAGTGAAGGCAGAGGTGCTTGGCTCACTCAGAGGGTGCGTGGGCTGACCAGCAATAGCACAATGCCTGATAACCACCCTCAGCTTAGCACTGGCAGTGAAGGCAGAGTGCTTGGCTCACTCGGAGGGTGGGGTTGGGTGGCTGCCAGTGATAGCACAATCCCTGATAGCCAGTCTCAGCTTGGCATTGTCTGTGAAGACAAACACTCTCCCACTTGCTTGGCTGCAATATGTTGCTGCCAGCTGACCCTATCAGCAGAGTGAGGGACATAGGGAACCATAAAGGATACAAAGTACTAAAAATAATTAAAAAACAAAAAGTAGTGGTTTTGAATACTAATCTGCCCCGCAGAGTAGGCTCAATGACCTACAGTAATGTACATGTGTGATTCAAATCCTGTACATTTATTCCATAAATTCCTTGGTGTCACCATTGGTCAGTGCCAGTCCAATGATCAATAACACAGTATCCAACTTACAGTTGCTTTTTTTTTTGTTTATTTTTTTTCCCACAATGCTTTTTACCCAGTGGAGGCAGGCAGGCTCTCAGCCCCATCCTTGGCTAACTGGCATCCACCTCCTCTGATCCACCAAGGGTAAGCCCCCATAGATTGTCCACCCGTGGCGGGGCCAGGAGGGGAAGGCAATCCCCACCCCCAGTGTACATATCCAGATGCCACTGGTGGCCAGGAGATGGTGCAGGCTCAGAGATGGAGGGCAGGGCTTCATGAAGCCTGCCTGTCCCCATTTTTCCTTGTTCTTGGTCCCCATTCCCTGCCACGGCGATACATCAGAACGTGCATGTAAAGGCACACACACTCTTCAGAACCGTGGCCCTACCTTTCGAGCCACTCATTAACCTACACTACCACCGGGACTCCACCCAGTGGCAGTCGGAGGCAGAGATGGCTGGCCAGCCCATTCTGGAAGATGAGAGCAGTCCCTGGGATGCTCGATCCTCTCCCAGCCTGCTGACTCCCAGCAGCTTGTGCTCATTCCTGAACACAGGTCGCTGGTGTGACTGGAGATGAGGTGCATAGCGCCTCAACCCTCCACACCTCCGGGCCAGCCCAACTTCCAGTTCTAAAGGGATAGCATTCTTGAGCAGCTGCCAGAATGCCAGTCTAATACCTGGTGACACACTACTGACTGACATTATAAATAGACATAATCTTGCCTGCAGGTTGGTGAGGAGGCTTCTAACCCTAATATCTGAGCACTAAAACAACAAAAAGCACATTATAGAGATATCTATATGCACTGGCAGTCCATCCTTCTCTAGCAACATGATAGCATCATATCCATATGCAAAGATGTTACTTTCCATCCACATTATAGAGCAAGATACAGAATTAGAGGCATTTTCTCCCCATCACGTCATACAGTCATTTCCATGTGCACTGACATTCTTTCCTCTTCGTCCAAACCATTGCGCCATATACATATACATATACATATACATATACATATACATATACATATACATATACATATACATATACATATACATTTTTCCTCTACGACTACATCACAGATCCATAGGCATATCCACTGGCATTCGGTACTCTTTGGATGTATAGAAACACAGAAACAGAGAATTTGTCAACAGACAATGACAGCTTGGCCCACCCAATCTGCCCATTTTTTCCCTGCCTATTCTGTCTGTGCAGACCCTAGCTGATCTCCGGTGACCCCCCCCTTTTTATATACCAGTATTCCCCATGCCTATCCCACGTATGTTTAAAGAGCAGATTCACAGTGTTGTAGTACTTGCCCCCCCAAAGCACATAGCCTAACTAGTCCTGTGTTGAAAGCCATAAGTTATTATCCTTAGTGCTGCCTTGAATAAAAGTTAGAATGCTCATAAAATTGCCCCATGTCAAAAAAGCAAGAAAGAACACACCCCCCACGCAGGCTCACACAGTCTCGTTTTGTGATGTCATAAAATAAAGGCTGCATGTGCGCAACCCATTGACTTGAATGGGCCCGATTTTCTTAAACATTTTAGCACTATTTAGTGTTGCGATTTAAATAAGTCAAAGCGACTCTCTCGACTAACAAGGTCCCTGTTAGCTGAGCAGTCACTTTGATTTATTTAAATCACAACAATAAATAGTACTAAAATGTTTTAGAAAAATCGGCCCTATCTAAGTCAACAGCACGCACGACACACAGCCTTCATTTTATGACATATCACGAAACAGGACTGTGTGTGTCTGCGTGGGGGCATGTCAGAACAATATGGCGGTGGTTGCATTTCTGGCCATAATGTCGGGGGGGGGGCAATTTTACAAGTGTAACCATTTTTTATGGCAGCACTAAGGAAAACAGTTCATGGATTGGGCCTCGGGGCCAGGTAGGCTATGTTCTGTGTTTGAGGGAACCCTTACTAGGAACCTGCTCTTTAAACCACCCACTGTTTTTGCCCATTACCTCTGGTGGCCGCTTGTTCCAGGTGTACTCCACTCTTTCAGTGAAGTAGTATTTCCTCCCATCCCTTTTGAATCCCCCTCTTCCAACTTCATTGCATGCTCTCTTGTTCTGTTGCACTTCTTCATTTGAAACAGGCTCCCCACCTGTACCCTCTTCACTCCCGTGAGGTACTTGTAGGTTTCCATCATGCCCCCTCTCTCCCCCTCCTCTCCTACAGGATATACATGTTGAGATCCCTCAATCTTTCTTCATACAGTTTCTCATGTTACTCCTGCACCATTTTAGTTGCCATCCTCTGGACTGCCTCGACCCTGTTGATGTCTTTTCTGAGATGCAGCCTCCAGAACTGTACACAGTATTCCAGGTGTGGTCTTACCAAATGATCTATACCATGGTAATACCATCTTCCTCCTTCTGCTTGTGATACCGCTCCCTATGCACCCCAGCATCCCACTGGCCCTGCCCCTGCATTGTCACACTGCCCTGAGACCGTGAGCTCATCGGATATCTTTTCTATATTATGTTTCCTCATTTCTGGCATGCTTGTAGGAGCATTTATACCAAGATACTAAATGGGATAAGTTTATCGTTGGAACCCATGTTGGTTGAGGTCAGCCTTAAATGTATAATTGTTTAATGGTATAATATGATTTGCTACATTAACTTTATATCTAGACTCATTACCAAATTTTCAGATCAATTCTATTAATTCTTTTAAAGCATTTTTGGGTTCAGTAACTGTAAATAATCAAATTATGGTCCCTACCACCAATTTCCAGATTGTAATACGTTGCTAACTTCATATTGGTTGCAAGAAGGACAGTGCACGAGAGCTGCAAAAGCAAGCAGTGGCCCTCTTGGGAATGACCAGCTTACCGTAGATTCAAATCACTGCCCCCCCCCCGGTATTGGACATCAGAGTACCCAACCCACAGAGCATACTAGAGACAGATCAATAGAAATGCAGAATTTGTCTGCAGAAAATGACTCCTTGGCCCACCCCAGTCTTCACAGATCATCCCTGCCTAGTCTGTCTCTAACTGGGCACCGGCAACCCTCCCTCCTCCCTGCCTATTTACTAATATCCCCTGCATCTATCATATGTATGCTTTGAGCCCCCTACTGTTTTTGCCTATATCACGGCAATCTGTTCCAAGTATCCATCACTTTTTCAATGAAGCAGTACTTCCTCACATCCCGCTTAAACTCTCCCACCCCCCCCCCAGCGCCATCACATGCTCTCTGGTCCTGGTGCTTTTTCTCATTCCAAGGAGACTCTCTTTCTGTACTATGTTAATCCCAATAAGGTACTTCTAGTTCTCTATCATGTCCCCTCTCACTCTCCTGTCTTCCAGGGTACACAGGTTGAGATCCCTCAGTCTCTCTTTATAGGTCATTTGGTGCAACCACTTCACCATTTTAGTTGCCCTCCTTTGGACTTTCTCCACCCTATCTATGTCCTTTCTGAGGTGCAGCCTCCAGAACTGGACTCAGTACTCCAGGTGGGGTCTCACAGGTAGGTGATACAGTGGCAATACGAACTTCCTCCTCCTGCTGGAAATCTCTCCCTCTGCATTCCAGCATCCCACTGGCCCTACCCACTGCTTTATCACACTGCCCCACCACTTTGAGGCCACAAATATGATAACCCCAGTCCATATGCATTGGCGTTCCTCTCCAGCCAGATCATACAGCCTTACCCATATGGACAGTTTGGCCACAGCACAGAGCCATAACCATATGTACTGGTATTCCTCTGTGCCGGGCCATATCCAAACGCTCTGATGTTCCTCCCTTTACAACTATATGATATTGCCATACCCATGTGGAATGGCATTGCTCCCTCTCAAGCCATACCATATATAGTAGTTATACCCATATGCACTAGCATTTCTCTCTGACAACATCATAAAGTCATATTCAAATGAGCTGACATTCTCCCCCCTCCTGTCACACCATGTCCCCAGTGATATACACAGACATTCCTCTGTTTCCAGACACATCATAGTCATATACATGTACTTATACATATACATACACATATACAGTACATATACAACATTCCTCCCTCTTCAGTCACGTCATATAAACATATTCACATACACTGACATTCCTCCCTCTTTGATCACATCAATCAAGTTTATTTTATGCTGGAAAAGGTATGTCAGCTAAAATGCCGTGTTCACAAACGTCCAGTTTTCAAAACAGTTACAGAGAAGATGATAGATACATGTACAAACAAACATTTGTCAATGCCGAATGTCGTCTCGCTGGCATTGGCATTGGTAGTGCAGGAGTTAGAGATGTATAATAGGAGTGGCAGTGAAGTATTGAAGTGACACCAACCCCACCCTGCAGAGAGTGACAGGTGCTGGGGTGTGCCTTTGGGTCGTCAGCTATAACGCTCATGCCATTTTACCTCACCCTACCCTGTAGACACTGACAAGTGTTGTGGTGTGCTTTGGGGTCTTTGGGCCTTATACTTACCCCATTCCATAAGGAAATATGTTGAGATGGGTGCAGTATAGGAGAATGGGGTGAACTTTAGGGTTGAACACTCCAAGGCACACCTCAATACCTGTCACTGGCTGCAGGGTGGGGGTGGAATGGCTTGAGCATTATAGCCAATGATCCCAAGTCACACCCCTGATGCCTATCAGTCTCTACAGGGTGGGGTGTTACAGTTGGAAACCCTAACGCCATAGGTGTTTGTTGGTATTTTCACTCCAAATTTTCAACATGGGGTTTCTGTGACCCCACCTCATGAAGAGTGGCACTATTAGTTTGGTAGCCGAAAGGTGGTTTTGCACAGTGATTATGCCATTTGGCGCCACAGGCACAAAAACACATTTTGGGCAGGATGTGAAAAATGATAACTGTATTGTACATGAGGAGGTGTTAAAAAATGGCAACGTGGAAAATCTGGAGTGGAAATATGAAAAAATTGGTGAAGTCCTGAGCATGCATAGAAACTGCGCAACACACATCCGTAACCCAATTATTTGGGAGATTTTTTAACCACATTTTCAACATAGGCATTTTGGGACCTCCCCTCATGAACAGCGGCGCTGTGATTTTGTTAATCTGTCCCAAAAGTTGATTTCCCACAGTGACCACCCCATTGTGCCACAGATGCAAAAACACATTTTGGGCAGGATGTGAAAAATGACAGCTGTACTGTTCATATTGAGGTGTGAAAAAATGGCAGTGTTGAAAATGTGGCATGAAAATATTGCAAATTTGTGAAGTTACAAGGGTGCGTGGAAACTGCGCAATGCATGCTTGTAACACATTATTTTATGGACTTTTGTCACCAATTTTCAGCATAGGCATTTTAGGACCTCTGCTCATGAACAGTGTCACTGTCATTTTCTTAATCTGTCCCTAAAATTGATCTCCCACAGCGACCGTGCTGTTCTGCACCGGAAGAGTGAAAATACATTTCGGCCAGGATATGTAAAATGACAGCTGTACTATTCATAAGAAGGTGTTGAAAAATGCCAATGTTGAAAATCTGAAGTGAAAATATTACAAATTCATGAAGTTACGAGCGGGTTTGGGGATAGGAAAAAAAAAAAAAAGGCGAGGGCGGTTTTCCTTTTTTGCAGGTGTTGTAGTACACTGGGGTGGGGCTCTCAGTGTACCACCTGCATTATGGAGAGGGGGACCGCAGCCGATGGGGATTTTTTTATTTATTTGGTTTTTGTTGACCGGGTAAGTGCACTAGACAAATCCTACCTATTTTCAGGCACGACCCGGGGAGGGGGATACAGATGAATGCCAACTGACCTTGAACCAGATTAAGCTGTTGGTGGTATTTTTTTTCACGAATGAGGGAAATTTAGCCAGGGCACCGGGGAAATTCCCCTGCTCTTTTCGAGATGTGCCATGTGATCTTTAATATCCACCTGAACTACCATCACAACAGGCAGATGGGACCTTGGTTTAACGTCTCATCCGAAAGACAGCACCTCAGGAGTGCAGCACCCCCCCTCCTGCTGCACTGCAGTGTCAGTATTGGGACATTAACCCAAGTGCCTGGTGTAGGGATAGAGCCCACAGCCTACTGATCTCCCAGTGTCAGAGGCGAGTGTGCCACCTGCTGAGCCACTGACATTGATAAAATTGGGATTGGGTCCCCTGTTGGCACAGAAACGGGTGGGGGAGCACATGATGCCGAAGGGGATTGGGCACCCCCTTGGCACACAGCACAAATCGGGGGCTGAGGACATTATGCCGATGGGGAGTGGGCTCCCCCGTTGGCAAATTTAACTGGGCTGGGGGGACTCAAGCTGAGAGGAATTTGGCCCCCCATCAGCAAAGAAAGACTGTTGGGGGGGCGCATGATGCCGAGGACGATTGGACACCCCCTAGGCACACAATTGGAATAGGGGGCATTATGCCAATGGGGAGTGGGCTCCCCGTCAGCAAATTAAGTGGGTTGGGGCATGCCAACACGGGGAGTGGGCACCCTGAAGTCAGCGTCGGCAGTCAGTGCCGCCATGTTTGGTGAAAAACGTCACCAATAAAGGCACGTCAGGAGGCGTGTTATTGTGCTGCTGCATAATGAGCTTGCCTCTCATTGCAGTGGCACTTTTGTTACATCTGGTGGCCACTATACATATTGTTGGTGTCAACGCCTGCATGCTGGCTTATTGGGGAATGAGGGACGCACCTACTGATGCGTGCCCTGCATTCACCCACAGTGACTGCACCCCCAAATCTGCTGCTACTGCAATATGTTGGCTGGCATGCAAGCACGAGCCAACATAAAAAGGACATCATTATATACAAGATACCTCACATCATATAGCTATATCCATATACAGTGACATACCTCCCTCCCAGATCACCTCATAGATGTCTTTGGTGAGCAATATGGATAAAAGTCTTCTAGCTCTGTGACTACCTATGATGGAGCCATGCCTTTATACACTTGCAGTCCTCTCATCCAAAGTGCCAGGGCACATTCTGACTGTTTGCTGGGGGCTTCACCCCCCACCCCATTCATTCACAATTCGGGGCTGTGTAGTACAGTATGGGCTGCACGCCCATTGGCCCACACAGTGAACCAATAGGCATACAGCCCTACTGTACGCTGTCAGTTGGTGGGCAGCCGGGTGGCTTGCGTGGCAGGGAGCTGCTGCCCAGTGCTTCCGGGGTGCAGGGACTAAGTGGCGGTGGGGAGGGGTGTACCACTGGACTGCCAGGGAGATTGAAAATGCTTGCGAGGGGGTGAGGATGATCAGTCCGCTGGACCACCAGGGATTGATTCATTGTGTGCCCATGATCAGGCAAGGGAGTGCAGTCCACTGGACCACCAGAGATTGATTCATCATGTGCCCTCGATTGGGCAAGGGATTGCGGTCTACTGGACCACCAGGGAGTGTTACAATACATGCCTGTGATCAGGCATCAGGAATCAGTCCACTGGACCACCAGGGATTACTTCATTCCATGCCTGCAATCAGGTGAAGGGGCCGGGAGACCGCCGAGGATGGGGGGGTGTCACTTCCTGACAGCTGCAGCCTGGCAGGGCACCAGGTGCAAGTCACCGGGGATCGGTGCACCGCATGCAAATGGGGCCATAATGACATGCAAATGGCCTCATTTGTGCCTTGCATGCATAATGGCCTCATTTGCATGTCCAGTGCTGAATATCACGGTTGATGCACCTAGCACAACCGCACTTGCACTGGCGCATCCCCATGCTCCCCTTCTGCCACTCATGTTGGCGCAGTGCCACTGCACCGTGCACAGTGCATGTGCCCTCAGTGCCATATTCAACAATGCTGAGCCATGGCACAGCACTGTTGAATATTACCTGGACCGTGCCCTGGCTCAACCCAGTTGTGCTGCGCCCAGGCATGCGCCCCAGTCTGGCGCAGTCTGAATATCTAGTGCTCTGTGTATTGGTTCATGTAATTGTTTTGAAATAGTCTTATTTTATGCTTATTTAGGTTGCCTTGTTAATGCCGTGTGTTTTTGTCACCCAATATTCATTTTGTAATTGTTTAGCAGTTTTGGAACACTGTGGCATCAGTTGAGCAGAAGCCCTGCCTGGAAACTGCACTCCAGGCTTCTGCTCAGCTTAGGTCACTGGGCTCTGGAACTAATAAGTAATTAAAAAATGAATATACTGAAGGGAAGGGAAATGGTCAGCATTAACAAGGGACACTAAACAAGGAAAGCACTGGACTATTTCAAAACAATCCCATGAAACACATGAAAGAATACACTGTGGGTATCAAACAGACTTCACACATGCCAACATATCTATAATACTAAACATGTAAACAACCAAGGTTTTTATTCCCTTTAAATCTCATAAATCACTGCCCCAGGGCTCAACCAGAGAGGCTCACAGGTCTGTGGTCTTGGCCTACATGGTAAGGGCCACCTCAGATGATGGTTTTCAGAGTCCTTTTAAGATAAGTGCATCCTGCAAGGACATAATTTAAAAATACAGTTCCCTTCCAATTGGGTGATATTTAACAAAAAAACAAATACACTGAAAAATAAAGTAATCTACAGAGGAGCCAGCCACAATGCAACACAGTAACTTGCAGTAAGGGACGTTTCACAAAATATTGCATGACAAAAGGGCTTAATTGCCATTGAATTACAAGGACATGGCCTACCTAGACTTCAGCAAGGCAATTGACACAGTCACACACAAGAGATTAATATACAAGCTAGCCTGGTAGTGGGTCCCAAGATGGTAGCCCGGGTAAAGAATTGGATGGAGAATAGGACACAGAGGGTAACAGTAAACGGAGTCCACTCTGAAGAAAGGGGGGTTACTAGTGGGGTACCGCAGGGTTCAGTACTAGGACCAGTCCTCTTTAATGTCTTTATAAGCGACATTGCAGAGGGACTGGAAGGAAAAGTATGTCTCTTTGCAGACGACGCAAAGATCTGCAACAGAGCTGATACACAAGGTGGGGTGGAAAGGATGAGAAGGGACTTGGCAAAGCTGGAGGAATGGTCAAATGTATGGCAGCTTAGATTCAATGCTAAGAAATGCAAAGTAATGCACCTGGGAAATAACAACCCAGGGGAAGGGTACACAATGGGGGGTGAGATACTAACAACAACAAAAATGGAAAGGGACCTGGGGGTAGTCATATCAGATGACCTAAAGGTGGGTAAGCAATGTGAGAGGGCAGTAAGGAGGGCTGGGGGATACTGGGATGCATAGGGAGAGGCATCACCAGTAGAAAACAGGAAGTTGTTATATCTCTGTACAGACAGTTAGTGAGACCCCATCTGGAGTACTGTGTGCAGTTCTGGAGACCCAATATCCACAAAGACAGACAGGATGGAGGCAGTCCAGAGGAGGGCAACTAAAATGGTGCAGGGTCTGCACCAGAAGACATATGAAGAGAGACTTAAGGAGCTTAATACGTACAGCCTTGAGGAAAAGAGGGAGAAGGGAGACATGCTAGAAACATTCAAGTACCCCAAGGGAATCAGCAAAGTCCAAGAGGGTAACATCTTTCAGAAAAAGAGGTGTGCAAGAACAAGGAGGCACAATTTGAAGACTGAGGGGGAACATCTCGGGCGGTAATGTGAGGAAGTATTTTTTTCATGGAGAGGGTTGTGGATGCATGGAACAGCCTTCCTGAGGAGGTTGTGGAGTCAAAAGCAGTGGGGGATTTCAAGAATGCATGGAACAGTCATAAGGCAATTCTAGGGGGTGGGGGTAGGATGAAGTAGGCTGCTGGTTAACTAGGATCTGCAGCTTATCCATTAGGTAGGGTAATGGGCAGACTGGGTGGGCCAAGCGGTCCTTATCTGCCGTCAAATTCTATGTTTCTATGTTCCCCACAGCATACTGCAGCACTTTTCAGAAATACTTCAGCATAACTGCGTTGCGTCCTGGCTGGCACTGCTGTACCTCAGGTCCATAGTGAGTTCTATAGTATGTCACCCAATAAAAAGGTTCAAACTTTTTAAATGTAGACATTTATTAGTTACCGTGGCCTCTGAGGGATGTCTCTTATGGTATAAGAGACTCTGACCTTGAGATCTGGGTGAGAGGGCCAAGAAGTGAAGTGAAGCTGAGCAGTTCTGTCTGTCCAAACCTCAAGAGGAGGGCCTCGCATACCATGAGCGACACCCCTTGGAGGCCCTGTTAACTCATTATGTCATTCTAGTTTAGTTTGAGTGATTTATTGCAAGTCTCTTTGTTTTATTTTATTGTGCCGTGCTCCCCCTGGCATGGAGTGGAGCACTGTCTCTTAGTGCTCCCACTACACACTGTACACCGAATAAAAGGTATAGTAGCTCTGTGTGTTGATTGGCTGAAATCACAGTAGTAATTTATCATAATGTTAACAGAGTTGATTTGAGATAAATCCTTAGCAAAATAACCAGTTCAGTCCATAGTTTCAGGGGCAATGTTCTCCCCATCTGTGGCTGTGTGTCAATGTGTGCACACTTTCAGGAAGTGATGGCTAGCATATGTGAAGAAAAGGCTGAGTATAAAAATAAATGTTCTTTTCTTAGCATCTGAAACTTTGTTGTTGCAGGGATCAGGGCTGTGCCTTCTTTAATTTTTTTTTTCATCTTTAGCAATGGCTGACAGAACTGGAGATCCTTTCTGTAATTTTTGCAGCTGCTATCCATGACTTTGAGCACACAGGAACTTCCAACAGTTTCCACATTCAATCCAAGTAAGTCTAAAGTCCTTCTCTATGCTGTTCTACTACAGCCACACTCTGGGAAATGTAACAATGTCATATTTAACTTCCAAATCCTACTGGAAAGAAGTATACAAATACACGGTGCAGAATTAGAGTATGAATCCTTTACCTGTATAAATGATCAACAATTCCTATTGGACATCACCCTAATTTCAGATCATCAATTGGGAGAATTCATAAACGAAGCAGTCAGATTATTTTATAGACAGAAACCTGCAGATATCTCTGTGGGATCAAGAGTGGACTGATCAGCGCTGCTCAGGAAAACAGAGGGGTCTGTCATCAGGGGCCATGAGTACAAATTGGTAGGGAGTAAATTTAGGAGGAACATCAGAAAGTATTACTTCATGGATAGGGTGGTGGACAACTAGAAATGACTCCCAAGTGAATTGGTATGATCCAGGACTGTCTGTGGGTTTAAGGTAGGACGGGATACAAATGGCGGCAATGGTGGCTGTGAGTTCGAGGGTAGTGTGGGCAAGACGCTACGTGATGGACAGAACTTGGATCAGGTGGCCCAATCTAAGACCACACAGCAGGAGGTTGTGGTGGGTCTGGGTAGAACAGAACAGATTTGATGGACTCCTAGTCTTTTTCTTCTGTAAAATGTATCTGTTTTTACAGAGGTGCCAGCCAGGATGCAACACAGCACCTCACAGTATTACCACAAAATGCTGCAGTATGCTGCAATGAACAGTGCAATGTAATGGCAATTAAGCCCTTTTGTCAGGCAGTATTTCTGTGACATGTTACTTACTGCATTGCTTCTTGGCTGGCTCTGCTGTATGTTTCTGTTAGGATGTGCAGTAATTATTCTAGTATACAAGTCAGCTGTGCTTATACGATAGTTATCTCAGATTATACTATAGTCAACCGAGATTATACTATAGTCAGATGAGATATAATGTACAGTAGTCATCTGTGATTATATTATAGTCAGATGAGATTATAGCATAGTTAGGTAAGATTATATATATATATACACACACACACACACACACACACACACACACACACACACACACACACACACACAAGTCTCAACTATAAGAAGACCAAATACATGCTTTTTGCATCACCCCAAAACCAGCACAAAACCTATCAACTACAAATTCGCAACATCCAAAATGAAACACTGGAAATGGTTCACTCCTTTAAATATCTAGGGGTTACTCTTGACAGCACCCTTTCCTTCTTGCACCACATCGCAAAGACTGTCAACTCCAGAACTGACCTGCTGTTTAAGGATAGGCACTGTCTCACTGACACGGCACTCAGACTAGCAGTAACCAGCTCTGTCACGTCGATTATCGACTATGGGTTAGTGGTTTATAGTGCAGCGACTGATTCAGCCCTAAACAGAATCAGGGTTGCCCTCAAAAGGGCGTGTAGGCTGATCTTGCAGGCTCTCTGCTTGACTCACAAATGTGCTCTTTACGCCCACATTGGAAGGCTCAACTTAGATAATACGGTTCAATAATGGGAAGTAGTATAGCGTAGTGGTTTAAGACTCTGAGCTGCAAATCTGGAGATCTGGGTTTGAATCCCTCAGCCCCCACTTGCATACTGTGTGACCCTGAGAAGTCACTTAACTTCCTTGCGCTCCCAGGTCGCACCTGGAAACAATGTTTCAGCTTAGTGTGTCTCTCCTGGTAAAACAAAAAGGTAAAATACCAAGTCTGTCTCCTTGCTAAAAAGGCTACCCAGGGCCTTACCACCTTGGAGGTCAAAGATCTCCTGTGCCCCAACTTAAGCTCAAGGAACACCAGAAATGTTAGTCCTCAGATGCTAAATGTACCTTTCTGCTGGACGACACAAGGACAGCGTTCCTTTGCTTATAGGGCTCCTATCTGGCTAAATTCTCAGCACAAACCTCCTGTCCTGCACAAAAACTGGCCACTTCAAATCTTTCCTGAGGTTCTACCTCACATCCAGCAACTCTAAGTGTGACTGTGGGCTTAGCATGTAATCTCCCCCCCCCACCACCACTACCCTTCCCTAGACAAGGCCTCTCTGGCTGCTTCCCCACTTCCACCCCCTTTCCCTTCCCTTACTCCTCTCTGTCCTCTGCTCTCCTCGCTCCTCTAAGTATGGAATTATTTGTTTTTACTGATATGCCTAATGACACTGGTACCTCTAGGTACTGAATTCTGCCACACTATAGTGGTTGTTAATTTCACTTTGATTATGTATTTCTTGTATATGTCTTTGCTGCTTTCTGTATCGAAGTGGAATCTTTGTAAATTAGCTTTTAGTTCAAAGGTGTTTTCTCCTAGTAATAATAAATAAAGTAAATTAATTAATTATACTACAGGCAAATGAGATTATTCTATAGTTTGGTGAGAGTATACTATCATCAACTGATATGAGTGGCATCTGTTCTCAGCCAATTAGAATTAAGAACTGCCATCAGTTATTGTCCCACAAGCTACATCGGAGATCCCCTAGAGGTGGTTATTCATCTAAACTCCTCTCATGTTCAGTTAATCAGCCTCTAGCCATGCCCACAGCCAGTTATTCAAACCTGAGACCAAAAACAGAAGCACGCAGCCACGGCACCAGCTGTTGCCTGAAGTGTCCCCTGATTAAAAAAGTTTTTAAACTTCGCACTGAACGATTTCCCCATCCTTTGCCTCTCATCACACTGAACACAAAGGGGAAGGTTTCTGTTCTGTGTTTTATTTAATCACCTCCACTCTTCAAAATTCCTGTAACAGCACTACAGCCGAGCAGAGTCCCTACCAAAACTGAAAGTAAGATTGAGGCACCAAGAAATGACAAGTACGTACCTACCATAATTCCTGATCTTTCTGCATATCTTCACCATTCATCACCTGTGGGTTCTGGCCAGAGGTCACAACCATGCAGGAGATTTTTTGGGGGATGGGCAAAGTCGCGGACTGTCGGCACCGGCCTCAAGGCTGGTGCACTGCATGGAGCTCATGGTTGGCCATTAGGTGTCATCGGCTCCGCCTCCCACCAGTTCTGAGTCGTCATGAGTAAGAAAGGGTCGGGAGGGAGGGAGGGACAAGGAAGACCCAGGGACAGACAAAGGAAAGGATATACAAAATAAAAGGAGAAATAAATGACTGAGATGACAGAAAGGAGAGTTGGAAATCTAAGGGGATTGGGAAGGGGCTCCAATCTCTAGAAGCAGAAAAAGTAGGGAAGGAGGGAGGGAAAAATCAGAAATAGGGAGGGGGAGGACATACCCTGAACCTTGGACCTGTCTCCAGATTGTATAGGAACTGCGAAGTAGTAGCCAGAAGGCTGAACTGCCAGGATTCAAGGCACAGAATAACTGGCAATAAACTCAGACATGAGCAGAAGTGGCTATTCTAAGAGAAAAGACAGGATACAGGGCTGTACTCCCTCCAAAACCCCCTGAGAGGAGGTGGGAAACAAGGTTTAGTAAAATAATTTGAGGGATAAGTCTGTAAGGACAAAGACAGAGTAGATTAGAAGAGCAGAGAGAGAGAGAGAGAGAGAAAGAAGAAAGGGCAACCACCAACTCCCACTCCAATGGGGTGGAGCTGAAGCATTAAGGAGAAGGTTCCCCCTCCTCCGATCCCTCTCCCCTCCTGGCAGGGGTAAAATTCCCTGTACTTTAGGTCACCCCACTCCTGACCAGTGGAAAGGAAGGGGGGAAGAGGGGCACACAGAGGTAGGGAGACCCAGAGACTGAGGCCCCAGAGGGATGGAGGGTGGGATCATGATGAATGGTGAAGATACACAGAAAGATCAGAAATTACAGTAGGTATGTAATTTCCATATATTATTTGTGTCTATCTTCACCATTCATCACCTGTGGGTGAGTACCGAGCCCACCCCAAAGGGGGCCCTAAACCCTAAAGGACAAAGTCCCTTAGCCCTCAGTGGGTGAGACACTCAGATGGAGAACCTTTACGGGCCTGGTGAGGCCTGAGAGAGGGAAGAGTGAGACGGGGACACCCCCAGAGGGGGTAGGAAGTTACCCCAACAGACACCGCCTCACCCTATGGGAGAAAAGATGGGTTCTCTGGTAAGGGGAGGAAATTACCCTATGCCGGGCCAAGGGTGACAGCCGGGAAAGACACAGCCATGCTGATCGCCTAGTGCAGATCGCTGTCCCTATGACCCTGGTAGCTACCTTGTTGGCGTCATAAGATGCCCTCGTTTGGTGCCTTGCTAGCTCCAGGCCACATGTAGAGAGTGCAATGGCTTGTCTGGTTACCTCCGTATCAGGCATACAGGCTAAGAGTTTACCTAACCCGGACCACAGAAACCTATCATAGGTAGCATAGTGGACCTAATGTGCTGAAATTGAAATAAGCAACCGTGCCGAGTAGAAAGTCCTCCTCCCCCAGAAGTCAAAATCCATAGACTCTTGATCTGGGGGCCAGTCACGGTGGAGGGTGTGAATCCCATTGGGAGTGTTCAGCTGCGTCAGTCCTGACTGAGGTTGAGGCATATGACCTGGAGACTCTGGAGGGAATAATACCTCTGGCTCAGATCCCTAGGGGCTTGGACTCTGGAAAAGGGTCTTTGCCAGAAACGCAACAACGCCTACTGAAAAGGAGCAGGTTAGGCAGGCACCACAAGGGTGTCCACACTGAAATCACCTAGGAAGGCCCGCGTTGAGTGCTCCAGATTGTGCTGCATGGGTGGGGTGACATTCAGATCCTCCATCATCCTCACAAGGAAACGCTGATACTCTGAGATCAGCAGCAGGAGAGATGTGGACAGAGGGCTCCTCTCCCCCTGAAGAGGGTGATGAAAAAGTGGAGGACCTTGGAGATCCAGGAGTTGACTGCTCAGGGTGATGGTGAAACCCCTGTCTTTCCATGGCCCTGACATATGAAGGGAAGTGAGCAGCCACACCCCTGAATTGCTCCCAGGAGAGAGGTCCCCTAGGACCAAGAATGCCTGGGAGCACAGGAGAAGGTGACAGAGGAGTAGGGACAAGGCCACCAGCAGAAGGTGACAGTCCTCTGTTCGTGCAACAGAGCATACCAGGGGCCTCAAGGGTAGACAGGGCCTCAGAAAACCCTACAGCCAACAGCTGATCAACCATTCCAGAACTGCCTAGGCAGTGCCCTGAAGATTCCCCCCGTGAGGTGACCGTGAAACTCCAAAAGGATGGTCCCTACCCTCCAAAGACCAGGGCCCTCTTGAGGAGACCGAGAGAGGAGGATGAGGGTCCATGCTATGACTCCTTCCCAAACCCGATGGGGCCTGGAAAAGGGTCACCACATCAAACCTCAACCCCTCAGAGTCTGAAAGAGCCCTTCTCCTCACACAAACTAGCCTAGGCAGTTGACAACCCTGGTCAGTCCCTGAAGGGACCACCCAGGGAGAAGCAACCTCCCCTCCTGTGGGTGCTCTGATCGGCCCTAAAGTTGGGTGACCCAGGCACACCACCTGAGGGGGTACCACAAGTAAGGGGACAGAAATCCCTCCAAGCCCAGCTGCAGAGCAATAGTGGCCTGCACCACTGCCTGCTGGTCAGCACCCCTGACCCTGGACATGGGAGCAACTGCCCGCCCCTCAGAGGGGGTCTGGCTCCAGTCAGCCGAGGAAACTACTAGGATGTCTACGTGGGCCACCAACTCCAAAGGGTCAGACAAGCTATCATAATCAGACACTGACTGTCTTCGAGGGAGTAGAGACCCAAGTCCAATGCCAGAGAGTACGCAGACACCCACTGCCATCCTGACTGAAGGGGGTACCAGTTTAGGTGTCTGTACCAGAGACAGTGTTGAAGTCTCCAACTGCATCATGAACGGTGCCTGAAGAAGACATGGCGCTGAGGGCAGTAACAGAAATGGAATCTATGCCTGCCATGGCATCATCCCGATCCACGGTGCCACGAGCAACGCAGAAGTTAGGGATGGCACCAACGACAGCACCAACAGCTCCCCCGGTGCCGTGAGTGGCGCCAAGGTCAATGCTCCACATGGCCCTGTCCCCACTCGACACTGCAAGCGGCACCAGAGCTAAACACGGCACTGTCCCCAGCCTCGGCACCAAGGCGAGAAATGGTCAAAGAGAGTGCCAGAGAACCTCCCATGGTGCCATCAGCATGATTGGCTCTGTGAACAGTGTCAACAGCGGAGACGGTGCTGAGCGATGGACCAGCACCAACCACAGCGTCATCAGGGTCTATGGTGCAGCCAAGGCCCAAAATGGCACCGATGGACAGCATTGAGGACAGTGCTGACCTAGGCTTCCCAGCCCAAGGAAATTATGCCAGGGGAGCCTTCGCCCCTGAGGGGGCGATTGCCAGTGCAGTGCCTCCCACCCATCCCCTAGGGGGGATGAACTGGGCCTCCTACACCACAGAAGGGGATTCTGCAATGGCGAGGCTACTGGGAGCAGAAGCCCCCTCCTCCATGGTCCATATAGAACTGGGAGGGGACCCGGAGGAAAGGCCGAGAGGCCACAGTTTGGCCCAACGAGTGCGCAACCGTCCCCCGAAAGTCGGGGGAGCTCGGCCAACTTTTCATGTGTGTTGCTCGATGATACAGTGGTCCATGGAGAAGCAGGCATCACACGAATCCATGTCATGAAGCAGGCCAAGTCACGCGAGGCAACAGTCATGCTGGTCAGTGACGAAGTACTTGCGCCGCATCAGCACCATCGCACAGGGGGCCACCCCATCTTCAATGATTTCTTGCCTCCTGACTGAGACATGATCCACAGCAAAACAAGCTAAACAAAAGACTCAACATCGCTGACAAATAAAGAAAGGAACAGTCTTACCACAGTGGCGTCGAGTGGTGGCGAAAATGGAACTGGCAGGAATATCAGATGGCATTGAAGGAACTTTTGATGTCGACACGGTACTAGGCCTCTTGTGCAGCAGTTCCATATGAGGTGTGACCTCTACAGTAGGAGACGAAGAACTGGTGGGAGGGCGAAGTTGATGACACCTAACTGCCAACCAGTGAGTGCCATGCAGTGTGTCGGCTTCGAGGGCAGTGCCGACAGTGCATCGACTCCGCCCATCCAAAAAAAAAGCTCCCGCAGGGCCGTAACCTCCAGCCAGCACCCACAGGTAATGAGTGGTGAAGATTGACACAGATAAGATCAGCTTTTTGTTTGTTTGTTTAACTGAAAGCTTTAACGTAGCTTAAGCCCCAAAATGCTTTTTTTTTAAATCCTAGACAACTGTGCATACACTCCAACTCATATAATAGTAATAACATTCATTTAGCAATAACTTCCGAAACATTGCAAACTGTCCATTGGAAAGTAGGATAAAAATGAAAATGGGCATATTGCTCTTTAAAGCAATTAAGGGTTTACTACCAAGTTCAGTTCTTTCTCTATTTCCTAGAAGCATTAACGCTTTAGGGACGAGACCCCAAAGCAAATTGGTGTTTAAGGTACCACTTTTTAGAAAAGTGATAGGACAGAAATAATTGCTTTCCTGAGCTCCCTCCTTCTTCGACTTTATACCATCCTCCTTGATTAATTGTCTTACTGTTGGGACATTTAAAAACAGATTGAAAGAATGGCTGGACACCACTAATGTATGTCCCTGGTAAAATGTTAGCCTAAATCAAGTATGTTTTGTATCTAAGCGTTAATAAGTGACTGTAAATGTTATAATGTTTACTTGTTTTCATTTTTCTAAATGTAAAACTTGTTGCTTGTGAAAATGGGCAGCAATGCTCATCTCACTAACAAGTATAAAAAATTAAAATGAAATAACCAGCTTCTGTGGGGACTCCAGCACAGAAGCCAGTTAATTGCTTTCTATACTCAGCTCACTGAAGGTTATCACGTAATTATACTACAGCTAGCTAAAATCATTCTGTGCTTATCTGAGATTATACTATAGTAAACAGAGATTATACTATTGTCAACTGAAATTATATTGCAGAATGCTTCCGGCTAAACTCTATCTACAGTACGTTAGAACATGTCTCAACAGAGAAGGCCTCCTGGTACTGAAAAAGTTGAATAGAATGGCAGCTGGTCTGATCCAATAACTAACGAGCAAGGTTTACATTGGCAGGTTACAATCTTTTTTCACAGCAAAACAACCTTCTGGGGAGATTTAACTTTAAATTGTTATTTTCATAGGAGGTGCCAATGTGGTTAACCAGTACTATTTTACATTTACACAGAGAACAGGAGCCTGTCACTGAGCTCCTACCGGTAGGGCTACCAAACATTACCTATTAACAATGCCTCCTCTGGCTGCACTCACAAGATATCTGTTTAGTTCTCTACTTCACTGTAAATATCAAACCTGTTACTCCTTCTCTCTATCAGCAAACTTATTGTTCTCTTGAAAACTGTAAAATACAGCTCTCGGTAACATGTTCGATACAATGTATAGCTGATCTTGATTCTGCAATATTGTGTAACTGAAAAAACTGTAACCTTTAGCTGCCATTCTATGTCTATATGTATTAAATGTTTGTATTTGTTTTCTCTGACGCGGAGCCTTTGTAAATGAGTCCCTGACTCAAAGGCTGTAATCCTAAAGTCTGTTAAATAAATATATAAATTCCCCATTGCATAATTTATTTATTCAAAGTTTTACCTGAACAAAGCCCCCTGAGCTGCAAACAGCTCGTTTTTGCAGCATGCTGAAAGAAAGGGTACAGGCAAAAAAAGTAACAACATAATAAACTAATGTAGAACTGTACAATACAGAGTAAATGACAGATTCAACAGGCAGGGCAATACAAACCAGGGTAAGGGGCATGTAATATGAGAACAGTGTAAATCAACGTATGAAAGAAGACTGGCAGCCTATCCAAACATGCCTAGTAAAATAAAGTGCACTACAAGGATGTGCTTAAAATAGGGACCCAGCTAATGGGTGAGGGAGGGGAGGGGAAGGAAAGGGGGGGGTGGAAGGACAAGCAGGAAAGGAAAGGAAAGGAAAAGAATAGCAGGAGATGTGGGTGAAAGGGTTTAGTGCAGGATCAGACATAAGAGGCACAATCACAAAATAGGGCTTCAAGATGGAGGGGGAGAAAGAGAACCGACAGGTGGGGGAGGAAGAGGAGTGGATGGGCATTGGAAGAAAGGGAGTGGATAGGCTGGGGAGGTTAGACCCAAGCTGAGGGAGACGGTAGGAGATACGGTCATAAGAACAGAAAATATTACGTGAAAGACAGTTGGTGTGCCCATCTGGTTCATCTCCCATGACTCAGTGACTAATATTTCATTTATATTCCATATACATGCATTCATTTAATTTCTTTTTGAATGTAGCTAATGTTCCTGCTCTAACCACTGACACTTGTAGTTCATTCCACTTATTCACCACTCGTGTAAAAAATTGTTCTCTAGTTCAGTTCCGAATGGTTCTCCCTGAAGCTGAAGGTCATGTTCCCTTGTAAATTTGTTTCCTGTTTTTTATTTATTTATTTATTTTAAGTATGACATAGCCATGATATTCTTAATTGCCTTGACTATCATAATCACGTCCCCTCGAGCTCACCTCCTCTCTAGTGTGAACATGCTGAAAGTATTACATCTTTCTGTATGAGTGAGAGTACTAATGTCCCTTATTTAAGTAGTTTTCCTTTGAATCTTTTCCAGTCTATTTATTTCCAGCTTCCTATATGGTGGCCAGGACCCTTAGAAGGGTAAAGTCTAAATCAGCTGGCAGCCACCTAATCTGGAATTTCATTAAGGCACTCACTCAGCCCCAAGATCACAGCACACCCATCATACTGGTAGTTTTCCTTTGAGTCTTTTAAAGTCTGTTCTTTGCTGTCTTCCTCTGTGGTGCCCAGAACTATACCGAGTATTCTAGACGGGACCTGATTAATGATTCATGTAGTGGCATGATCATCTTTCTCAATCTGCTGTTGATGTTTCTTTTAATGCATGAGATTATCTTATTACATTATCTAACTACAGTTGTGCATTGTTCCTTCTTTTAAATTTGTCATCTATTATTACGACAAGATCTCTCTCTGATGTACATTATTTTTTTCCAAAATGCATGACAGTACATTTGTCTATATTAAATTTCATTTTAGAAGATAATTCCCAATACACCAAGGTGTTTAAAGCAGCAAAGCAATGAAAAATGTTTTCCCCAAAACTAGTTTCAGCTATATTAATTAAAATATTTGCATACCTGCCACATCCACATTTTGCGATACTTCCTGTGCTGCACACCATGAGTTTTTTTGTGTTTTCTCAGTCATGCTCCATCACAGGTCTACAGTGCGGTAGCCTCTGATGATGGCGACCACGATTGAGCACGTTCAAAAAGGGCAACTCAGTCATGGTGCCTGTGCACACAGCTACCAGGCAGGGAAGACGACCGGATAGGGGGTCAGCAATATGGCAACAGGATATCATTATATATACACATGCGTGGGAGGTGGGGGGAGGGACCACACTATGAGATGAGCAGAAAGGGAGGTAGGGTTTGTGAGGTTTAGTGCAGCAGTGGGCTGCCAAGCTGGCCTTGTGGCATGGTGGGTTGTTGGCAGGCTAGGACTGGGAGGGTGCCGGGTTCAGTTCTGGGCGCATGCTTGTTTTATGATCCGGTCCAGTATTTTTATTTTTTTTTTGTCTTTTGCACCTCAACCCCCGACATGCACACCCCGGAGTTGAGAGAATCCTTTAGTAAGGGGGTGCAGCCCCCGCATAAAAAAATCTAAGTCTCCAGCACCCTTTGCTGTGTTATGAGTGTACATTGCCAAATTGATTTTCGGCAATGTACACTGGTTTCAAACAGCGATCGCCTTTCCGCGATCGCCGTTATCACATGAAACCCTAAAGTGCTATTTCTAAGCCAAATGTGGCAGCCATATTTTTACTTAAGAAAAAAAATAGATCAAAACATTTATAACATACTCAAAGTTTGGTGCAACTAGAACATTTCACCACTAAATAGAACTGGAAAGATGCTTGGAATATTTTATTGCAACCCCCCCCCCAACTGCTTTACACAGTTAGCTACCCCTGGTACCCTTAATTGGGCCTAGACCACTTCAGGAACACATTTAGACAATGGCACCATCCCTAGCTTTGGGAATGTATACCAGGCTCATTACTTCTAGAGGTCAAAAGGGGTGGGGTGTGCAAAAGCAAATGATAACATATTAGGTATTTACAAAACCCAGGTCCTGAGGAGAGAACTTTTTGCTAGAACTATGCTAGACCTATACTTCTGGAGGGGTACCCAGTAACTCTAGTAACTCCACACACACACAGGAAGCAATAACATAACTGTCCAAACCAGAGCTGGGGTTCTAGAGTGTGACTTTATTCCAAAAAATGTTCTCTGAAGCAAGGGTGGACCCCAAAGGTTTATAAATCGTGGCACAAGAAATTTGTAGAACAACAAAATGACTGTATCTGGCAGAACTCTACATATTCCTATATTTCATAGGACATTGAACATCTGGTACTAGCATCCTATATTTCATAGGACATTTACATTTCTTCCAGTGGCTCTGGCCACAACTGAACACACATTTACCGACAGAACTCCTTCACCTTGTGTTCCCATTTTTCATAAGACAATTACATTTCTTCCAGTGGCACTGGCCACAACTGGAACTACTTCTAGTGGCACTGGCCACAACTGAACATACATTTGGCTAATAACTAACACAACTCACTTGAGGGGGTAAAATCCTCTTCACCACATGTCAAAAGTAATCAGGTGTCCTTACTGAACCTGTTAGTCCTGAACTGGTTACTCCAGATGGGGGCTGCCCGCCCTTTGCTCCCAAATCCATACCTAGCCATTCTTTCAGAGTTACACCTTAAACATCTTAAACACACTTGGAAAATGCTTTAAGGAATCAACTTTCGCATCCAGTATTAACACACACTACACTAGTACTAAAGTCCCGAACAATGTGAATTAGTCAGAATTCTGGACATCACACTTGTCAGCCAACTTTAAACTGAGAACATTCTCAAACTTCTGAACAGAAATGGTGTACATTTCCCTCTTAGTCAGAGAAACACCACAGCACAGGTACTTTCTTTTGGCAGCAAAAAATAGTCAGATTCTACTCACGGTTAGAACATTACAGGCAGCTTCAGCACATTCTGGATCAAAAAAGGGGATTGCCCCTAGGATCTATCCACTAGCAGTCCTTTTCACCCAGGGATGGAAATCAGGAGATCCTGCTGTAGACAACGGTTTCCACCACTTCTCTTGGCAAGTGGAGAATATCAGGACTAGGGTGAGAAAGCAAGCTTTCCACTCAGAGCCCTCAGCTTAGCAGTTCTCACTCCTCACACTTCCAACTACAACTTTACACTGACTGACTACACAGACTAATCTGATTACCATCTCAAGATTCTAAACTCCCTCACTCACAGCTGCTGTGGCTTATGCTGCTGCAAGAGTTCCAAATGAGCACATCTCTCTCTCATCTCAGCTGAGGCCAAGTAAACAAAAGAGTGAGTAGGTGAAAAACCCATTTAACCAGTTAATCACCAGCTGCCTCTCTCTGCCTAGCACTGACACCAAAGGGATTCTAGTAACCCCAGGGGACTGGGTGATTACACTCACCACTACCAGATGAATGACTGTCCTCAGTCACACCTCCATCCAGCACTAGGCCATCCTACCCTCCTGTGTCACCTATGGGGAGGGGTGATCATGTCCTCCCCTACCATATGCCAGGCACAGGTAGGTAACACTAAAGGAACAGAGGCTGGCTGATGAAACTTCAGTCCCTATCCTATAATCTGTCTATGGATTCTCAGTTGCTTCAAGAAAACTGCTTGAAGCATGCCCTAATAGACAGTACTGAGAGCCCCTACTGCTGATCAGAACCCCAGCCTGTCTATGCCTCTAGCCCTCTTAGGGAGGCAGTATAGCGCAGTGGTTTAAGGCTCTGAGCTGCAAATCTGGAGACCTGGGTTTGAATCCCACAGCCCCCACTTGCATACTGTGTGACCCTGAGCAAGTCATTTAACTTCCCTGTGCTCCCAGGTTGCACCTGTAAAAAAGCTTTCAGCTTAGTGTGCCACTCCTGGTTAAACAATTAAAAAAAAATGGGCTGGCAGTACAGCCTAGATGTTAGAGGAATGAGGTGTGAATGAGCTTGATACATCCAGCACACCAGACCTGAGTTTGATTCTCACAACCTCTACTTGCATACTGTGTGACTCTGAGCAAGTCACTTAACCACCCAGTGCTCCCAGGTCAGCCCTGAAAACAGGCATTTGTGCCTAGTGGGCCTTAACCGGTTACCAAAGACGAAAGTAAAAAAAATAAATAAATAAATAAAATCTGACTATTTATTTATTTATTTATTTTTTGATAACCGGGTAGGTGCGCTAGACACGAAAGTGACTATTTTCAGGCACGACCCGGGAGGTCAACAACATAGGGAGATAACAGTTACATAGAGTACAGTGTCAGGAGCTGTGCAATACATTTCAGGCAAGACCTGGGGGTCAAACAACATAAAGAGATGACATTTACATAGAATACAGTGTCAGGAGCCGTGCAATACATCACAAGCATAAGGTGAGACAAAATTAGGACAAAATAGCGATACAAGGCATAACTGGTTTAAAATTAAACAATTGTAGATAAGTGCCCAAGTGTGGATTAACAAAGTAATAACAAGAATATGAGGTACATAGAGAAGAAATCAATTGAACGACGGCATTATAACAAGGTACTGAGAATGAGAGGGTATTGGTTTGGAGGGGGCAGGAAAGAGAGGTAAAGTTGGAATGGGAGTAGTGGGGCAGGGGAAGCAAGGTGTAATCTCACACTGAAGAAGGTGTAACCGAGGTGGCCAGGGCAGGGTAAGTCTGGACCTATGGAGGGTTGAAGCAGGTACATTGAGCACAAGTAGTAAGGAGGGAGCGGTGCAATTTCTTAAACATGGCATGATTAGGTGCAAGCTGGACATCTAGGGGCAGCGAGTTCCAGTAGGAGGGGCCTACATGCGAGAAACCTGATTTCCCTTTGGTAGTTCTACATCTGGGAATGCAAAACAAGGAAAGGTCAGTAGATTGGAGACCATAAGAGATGGGCTGAGGGATTAGCAGGGAGGCTAGGTAGGTGGGCATACTAGATCGAAGTACACTGTCTATCAGGTTCCCAAGAAAGAGGAGACGTTGAGCAGTGGGAGGAAGCCAATTGAGATCAGAGTACAGCAAGCAGTGATGTTTTAGCCTGGAGGAAGCAGAGGCGTAGCAGCATATATTGTTGTAAGTAGTGTCCCACCTATGAAGATTAGCTTTAGATGTATTTGTATAGATTACGGATCCGTAAGAAAGTGATGGGAGAAGGATTCCTCTAGCAATGGCAGACTTGGCAGTGGGGGTAAGAATATAGCTTGTTTTGTAGGCTAAGCCCAGTTTGGCATTCACAACCTTACAGGTGGAGGTTATATGGGCATCATAGGTGAGGGATTCATCGAGTAAGACCCCCAGATAATTAAAAGAAGTTACCATCTCCAGTGGGGAGCTGTCCGCCCAGGTGACCTGGAAGGATTCACGGTGATGTTTTAATTTGATAGAGGAACCAAAGAGCATGGCCTTGGTCTTAGCAACATTTAGGACAAGCTTATTTTTGGTGATCCAGGATTGAATATTTTGTAGGTCCATGGAGAGCTTATGATTAATAGAGTGGACATTATCTGAGTTTGTATAAAGGACAAGGTCATCGGCATAAAGCAGCGATGAACAGGAGGATACCACTTGAGGAATGTTGTTAACAAACATCGAAAAAAGCAGGGGTCCGAGGATTGAACCCTGTGGTACACCAATATTGATGAGAGCTTTTTCCAAGGTGGCCGAATTGAATTTCACGGATTGATGCCTGTTTGATAGGTAGCTATGGAACCAAGTTACAACATTGGGCGTAAAACCCAGGGAGTGGAGATTGGTAAGCTGACGAGGGTGGTTGACTAGATCGAAGGCTTTTGTCAGATCGATAAAAACTGCACCAGTTAGGTGACCCTGGTCCATAGTTTGAAGAATTTGAAGAACATTTGTCAGCTGCAGAAGAGCAGTTTGAGTACTATGACCTTTTCGGAAACCGTGCTGGTTTGGGTGCAGTAGGTTATGTTTTGTGAGGTGTTCTGAGATCTGAGCTGAGATGAGCTTCTCAAGGACTTTATCTAGTGTTGACAATATTGCTATTGGTCTGTAGTTGGCTGACTTTTTTGTCACCTTTTTTGAATACTGGCGTGATTCTAGCAAGTTTCCATACCTCAGGCACTACGCCTTCACTCAGGGACAGGTTGAATATGCAGGCCAGAGGTCCTGAGATGAAAGGTGCCGCCAGTTTGAGGAGTCTAGGCTCAAGGCAGTCAGCCCCAACAGCACTACTGTCTGATATGGAATTTAAATGTTTGAGGACGTCATTTTTCGATATAGATTTAAAGTAGAAGGTGAGCGTTTGTGAGGTTACTTTTGGGTGGGGGGCTTCAGGTATTGAGTTAGTGGAGGAGAGAGTATTTGTGTAGCTCGAGAGGTCAGAGAAGTAAGAATTAAAAGCGTTGGCAATGGTGCCTGGGTCATTGCAATGGACGCCTTTTAATATCATGTCGTTATTTAGTGGCCTTTTGTTAGAGCCAAGGAAAGTCTTGACATGAGACCAAAATTTCTAGGGATCCCCCGCTGCATCCAGCAGGAGGCCTTTGCAGTACTGGCTTTTTGCAAGTCTAATTTGTGATTTGCATTTTGATCGCTGTTCTCTATAGTTGTTATAATCGGCAGGGAGACCAGATGCTTTAAACTTTCTCCAGCATTTATCCCTGTTTTTGAGGGCAGTGAGGAGGTCTTTGTGTAGCCATCTGGTTTGTGTACCACGAATGCGCCGAGTGACGACTGGGGTATGCTTATCCTGAAGGAGGATGAACCTGCTCAGGAAGGCATGCAGGGCAGCTTCAGCACTAGTGGAGTGGAAGACAGGGGACCAGTCAGTGTGGGACACATCATATAGGAAATTACCTTGATTTAAGTTAGCATAATTTCTGAAGCATATATAGTTTTGGTGGGACGTGGAGTTTGTGGAGGTGCTCCATATGCAAAAGACGGGGCAGTGGTCACTGATATTGTCAGGCATGGTTCCAGATTTTGCAATTCTATCCACACAATTCATTAAGACCCAGTCAATAAGGGTGCTGGAGTCTGTGTTAGCTGATACCCTTGTATAGTCAGTAATGATTTGGTGCAAATTGTAGCTCCGTACCAGGGACTGAAGTGAGTCTTGAGCTTTGCCAAGCCAGTTTAGGTTTATATCGCTGAGAATGATGAGTTCATTATTCCCTGCAAGTGCAGCTGTTTGAACCAGCAAGTCCGCTAGGCCTTGTGCTCCACTGGTAGGTGGGTTGTAGGCACATACAATGTGGATTTTTTTCCCTCCGAGTCTAAGTATAGCATGGATATATTCACAGGAGGAGTTTTTATCATTTGGTAACATGGTCATATTTAGGTTGCTTTTGTAATAGATTGCGACCCCCCACTGTGTTTAGGAGGTGGTCTGTCGTACCTAAGAAGGGAGAAGTTTGGAAGTGGGCAAAAGGTATCTGGGATCCAGGGCCTTAACCATGTCTCAGATAGGCAGAGCACATCTGGTTGGTGGTTAACCACCCAGGCTTCTAGATCTGCTTGATTGAGGAGAAGGCTCCTGATATTAAGGTGGACTATGCAAAGGCCTTTTATATTATGTCTAGAGCAGATTAAGGGTGATATGCCTGTTGCAGGGCCTGGGTTCAGTTCTATATCTCCAGACATCATAAGGGCCAGCAATATGAGATACCTTAGGTTATGCAGTACAGTTCTGGTACAGCTCCGCCAGTAGGTACGCCATCGTTTGGCAGTGGATGCCATGGCATGGTAGATGAGTAGTTTAGGGAGGAGAGCAGGGGTTGTGTCTGTGTCAAATTTGGTTAGGATTAGCATATTGGAGTAGGTAAAGTTGTTTAGATGCGTATAACTGCTTTGAGTGTGATCTTTGGTGTGAGGTACAATAAGGATGCTGAGTAGCATCAGAGACAAGAGTAGAGAGGTCGTAGCTAGCAATGACCAGAACATGCTATAGTCTTTAGTGATAGGCATATTTTAAGAAAGAGCAGGATTGAGGGACACAGTAAAGAGCCAGAAGTGAGGGTTGTGAAAGGAGCAGTACAGTGCGCAGAGGCTTGCCTAGTGTAGGATTTACAAGGGATTTAAAGAAGCTAAGATTTTTGTCAGCGGGGTAGGAGAGCAATGAAGCTGAGAGAGACTGTTTTAAGGCAGTTGGCAGGGGAGCTAACAAGATGTGAGGAGAGCTGCACAAACTGAGAGGGAAGGGGAGAAAGGATTCGGGCAGCCAGTAATAGTATAAGAGAGAGCAGAGTTATTCTGTCTGAAAGACTATGGAAAAAAAGATCAGGGCAGATTAAAAGCTTTGAGAGGTGAAACAGTAAAAGTTTACAATATTGCTCGAGAGGAGAGAAAAAAGGAAAGGTTTGTTTGGGCACCCCCTATGGCTAGTTAATATAACGAGCCAATGAGAAAGTGGGGAGATAGTAAAAATAACCTGATTGGTTTCCTCAGCCTATAAAAGTAAAAGCCAAACATGGGGGGGGCAGGCAGGGGATGGTGGGGAGAGATGCCGTAGGCGTCGGGGCTAGCAGCAGCTAAGAGCAAGAGCAGGGCGAGCGAGCGCCAGGGACCCGGGTACAGAGTCAGCCTAAGCCCTGCTTCAGTCCTGTTTCCCGGCTGCTGCAACACCTTTAACTTGCCCTGGTTCCAAATTGAGCAGGAGCAGTGCGCTGTAACGATGTAAGATCTACTGCTCCATTGCTTAGCCCGAAGTCCGGGAGAAAAGAGATGGCGCCAAATTTAAAATTCAGAAAAAGGTCCAGGCTGGGCAAAGGCGCCACGAGTAGACGCCGTATCAGTTCTCATACCTTCTGCAGGCAATTTCAAGTCCGAGGAGCTGCTCTGGTCGGGCGGTAGCCCGGGGTGACTGGGCCACCTTGTGCAGGTGATTTTGAGTCCGAGTAGCTGCTCCGGTTGGGCGGTAGCCCGGGGCAACTGGGCCACCTTGTGCAGGCGATTTCAAGTCCGAGGAGCTGCTCCGGTTGGGTGGTAGCCCGGGGCGACTGGGCCACCTTGTGCAGGTGATTTCAAGTCCGAGGAGCTGCTCCGGTCGGGCGGTAGCCCAGGGCGACTGGGCCACCTTGTGCAGGCGATTTCGAGTCCGAGGAGCTGCTCCGGTCGGGCGGTAGCCCGGGGCGACCATGCTGCCTACCGGGGAACCTATCCCCCCAAACTTCCCAGGGCACCTGTGAACAACAAAGGAAACATACATTACATTGCACTAGATTTCCTCACAATTTCACACCTGTGAAGAAAACATGTTAACACCCTGTTAACCATAAACAATTCTAGAAACACTAAGAAAAGGGGAACTCAGATGAATTCCAACATCCTCTTCTTCTCTTTTCTTCTTCAGGAACAACTGCAAGAGAAGAAAACACAAAAACACATTCTGCATTCCACGTAGTGCCTAAACCTCCACCTAAACACTAAAGAACCCCCAAAATATATTTTTTTATGTAAAAGTACAAAAGTCAAAAAAAATGGAAAAAATAATTTATATACAACTTTTGGGGATGGGATGCCCTGCAGAGTCCCAACTGGTGACAAGATGCTGTTGCCCATGAACATTGTCCATTAAAGAGTCTCTCCTGGGCCGAAGCCTGCTGAAGAACAGTTATTGGACAGGACAGGGCCTGTATAGCACTGCAATCCATGGGGAGAGTCTTTGATGAAAATTAAAGTTCCGTGGATAGTCTTCAAATGTAGGATGTTTTGTGCGAAGTCCATTAATGTAAATAAAAAGCTTTTTTTACCAGTTCCTTGAAGAACAAAAACAAAAGGATCACCTTACTTCTACAAGCTGAGGATCTTCTCCCTTCAGACCAGATAGCATCTTCGGATACTGCTGGGTGATGTACTCTGAGAAAACAAATGATGAAACAGGAAAACTGGGATGATGTCTTCTATAAGGTCAGAAGATGGAACAAGAAAACTGCTGGGCTGACGAATCTGGATACACCTGAAGAAATCCTGGAATACCAGAAGAGTGCATCTTCCTCCATAGATACTGCTGCTTTGGATGACAGACACTGGCCTGCCACTGCTCACTTCCTTTAGGCATGCTGAGCATATTCACAGGGAGTGGCACCATTAAGAGTAGTACCACTCAGGGTGTGGGGCGAGGAGTATGACCCCTTCTGGGTATTCCAAGTTGACGTTGTGAAATGTCTCATCCCTAGCCCGATCCACAATCCTGCCCAGTCTCCAAAATCAGAGGTGATCACTTATGACTTTGTCCCCTACATATTTTGTTGAACCAGAGTACAAATTCTTACTTGCCTCTTCCAACAACCAGGATTGCCTGTTCTGTTTGATTTCCTCTCAGACTCATTGAGGAAAAGTAGGAAATGACTTCCCATATGTAGTGTCAGCCCTCCTACATATCAGTTTGTCCTCCTTACTACTCTTTACTAGTCTGTGGCCCTCGGTCTGGCTTGGGGGTGGCCAGTCCTGGTTCAGCCAGTGCTTCAGACTTAAAGAACAAAATAACTTTTTCACCACCATCTCTGTGAACAAGTTACTAGAGCCTTCTTCAACTGTCTCTGGCTCCTCTGAGGCAAGAGGTTGAAGTGACTCACTGGAACCCTCAACATGAAAATACACTTCATCCTCCTCTTCCTCACTCATTATCTGTGCCCAGGAGTGAGCAAATGTCCTCACTCCTAAGACATTCCATTCTTCACTGGGTGCGGAGGTAGACACCTCCCAGTTCAATGTCTCTTGCAATTCGTCCTCCCCCACTAGGCTAGGAATCGGACCCTGATTCCATGGGTCCACGGATCCCTCTGTTGCACTGTCCATCTGGGACATGGGCGTGGAAACCTCTCTCAGTTTCTTCCTTTGCAGTGGATCAACATCAAGTTTACTTGCTCTTTCTGTAACACACACTGAAGAACTTTCCCCGACAGGTTCAACCTGGTGCTGTGTGCTGTTACTGGCAGGGTCCCCTGCCCGGGTCCACGTGGGAGCCAATCGAATTCTTGTTGCCCTCTGTTGCGCTGCACCCCTGCTCATTCCATACTGCACAAGACAGTCTGAGCAATGGGGTATCAGAAACACATCCCTTCCAGCCTTCAGACACACTATGCTCAGTCTCACTGAATAGCTAGGAATTGCTACACCTGAAGGTAACCGTTCACCATAGAAAGCTCTCTCTATTTCTCTTAGTGCTGCCACCTCCTCGGCAATCATAGCTCAGGCATGATCCGGGTATCGGGGAGTTCCCAAGGCCATGTCTCAAAGCAAACACACAAACTTGTTGTTACTGAAATGCTTACTAGTCACATACTGTCTCACAAAATGTCTCCCTGCTACTGTATTTACATTGCTGACCCCGCCCTGTAATGGCGTCAGTAACTTCTTCTCATGCATCAAACTCTGTTCACTTGCTCAAAACTGTGTTTCCGAGCTTTTCTGGCTACTGAATTTACTAAAAACTGCAATCGATGGCTCTGCTGGTACATTCCAGCACATTCATGTGATTCTGAACTGTTACAGTACTTGACTTTGCGATAAGCATCAGTTCAGGAAAACTATTTACACGTGCTCAAAGTCACTTGTAAGTCCCACAGTCTTTCTTTGCACAGGACTGCCTGTTCGCTGCACCCCTAATATACAACTCACAGTCCTTTATGCTTAGAACAATTTATTTTTGCCGAAACCATTATCACTGCTCACAGTCTATGCTCAGAATTTGTGTTTGTTGCACCTGTTTTAACAATGCACAGCCCTTCTTTGCACAAAAATCACACTGTTTGCACGCAGGTTCAGCAAGCTTGATAATCACACAGTTTGTTTGCACATATAACTTGTTTGCTCACTGAATTTAGTAGCCAGTTCCCTCCAATGAAAACTTTGGCCTGCTGCCGATCCTAGGAAGGCCTCTTAGGTGATAAGGGCTGGCGGTCCTGCCGATCGTTGCCACAAACACCTCGATCACTCTCCAGTCGGTCGGACAATGGGTTGAGCCCAAAATTACGCTGTACTAGTCCATTTACTAAAGTTTAGAATGCTCACAAGCCCCTCAATGGCTGATCCTGGTCTAACCAGCTCACATGCCACTCAGTCTCTCTCTCTCTCTCTCTCTCTCTCTCTCTCTCTCTCCTCGAACACTCTGCAGCAAACTGATGCTGGCTAGGGGGCGGGACTGGTTGCAGTCACACCAATCACTTGATGCCATGCAAATGAGTCTCTCTCTCTCTCTCTCTCTCCTCGCTTGCTCTTCCTTCACGGTGATCATCGAGCAGGAGCAAATTTAAACTGCAAATTGTAACTTTTTTTCTCGGCTGCAATTTCAGCGGTGGGAGCACTGTTTTCACCATTTTCCCACAGTTTCTGAATAATTTCTCTTGCAACTGCCCCAATTTGCACACAAAGCACATGAAACTTTCTGGGCACATATTTGAGTCTGTTCCTTAAAGTCCACAATACTTTTGACACTTGAAAATTGCAATTTAAAAGTTCTGTAAGCACTTTCTGATGCAGAGACCAGGACACACATTTCAATGTTTTACTGTCCATTGCAAGTTGACAACACATAAGCAGCACTCCGTTCTTTACTGTACTGGAAGGCATAAAGCAGTACATTTGAATGGCATTTTTCTGGACAAAAATCCTCTTGTTCAAAGCTTTCTTTCTGTTTGGACTACACCGCTATCAGACAGAAAGATGCTAGACATACCCTCAGCAAAATACCTCTGGTTCTCTCCCCAAATTAAACATCGCCAAATGAGACCCCATTTTTTGTAACCACCCTCCCACTCCACCCTCCCCCCACTACTTTACACAGTTAGCTACCCCTGGTACCCTTAACTGGGCACAGACTACTTCAGGAACACATTTAGACAATGGTACCATCCCTAGCTTTGGGAATGTATACCAGGCTCATTACTTCTAGAAGTCAAAAGGGGTGGGATGAACAAAAGCAAATGATAACCTATTAGGTATTTACAAAACCCAGGTCCTGAAGAGAGAACTTTTGCTAGGTCTATGCTAGACCTGTACTTCTAGAGGGGTACCCAGTAACTCCACACACACACATACACACACACAAACACACAGAGGAAGCAATAACATAAATGTCCAAACCAGAGCTGGGGTTCTAGAGTGTGACTTTATTCCAAAAGATGTTCTCTAAAGCAAGGGTGGACCCCCAAGGTTTACAAATCGTGGCACAAGGAATTTGCAGAACAACAAAATGACCGTATCTGACAGAATTCTATGCATTCCTATATTTCATAGAACATTGAACATCTTGTACTGGCATCCTATATTTCATAGGACATTTACATTTCTTCCAGCGGCACTGGCCATAACTGAACACATATTTGCTGACAGAACTCCTTCACCTTGTATTCCCATTTTTCTTAGGACAAATACATTTCTTTCAGTGGCACTGGCCACAGCTGGAAATACTTCTAGTGGCACTGGCCACAACTGAACATACCTTTGGCTAATAACTAGCACAACCCACTCCAGGGGTTAAAATCCTCTTCAGACATTCACCACATGTCCAAAGTAATCAGGCACCCTTACTGAATCTGTAGTCCTGAACTGGTTACTCCAGATGGGGGGGCTGCCTGCCCTTTGCTCACAAATCCATACCTAGCCATTCTTCAGAGTTACACCTTAAACATCTTAAACACACTTGGGTAAGTGCTTTAAGGAATGAACTTTCACATCCAGTATTAACACACACTACACTGGTAGTGGTAGAACTAAAGTCCTGAACAATGTGAATTAGTCATAATTCTGGACATCAAACTTGTCAGTCAACTTTAAACTGAGAACATTCTCAAACCTCTGAACAGAAAAGGTGTACATTTCCCTCTTAGTCAGAGAAACACCACAGCACACTTATTTTCTTTTGGCAGCAAAAAGAGTCAGATCCTACTCACGGTTAGAACATTACAGGCAGCTTCAGCACATTCTGGATCAAAAAAGGGGATTGCCCCTAGGATCCATCCACTAACAGTCCTTTTCACCCCTCCAGGGATGGAAATCAGGAGACCCTGCTGCAGACAATGGTTTCTACCACTTCTCTTGGCAAGTGGAGAATATCAGGACTAGAGTGATAAAGCAGGCTCTCCACTCAGAGCCCTCAGCTGAGCAGTTCTCACTCCTCACATTTCCTACTACAGCTCTACACTGACTGACTACACAGACTGATCTGACTACCATCTCAAGATTCTAAACTCCCTCACTCACAGCTGCTGTGGCTTATGCTGCTGCAAGAGTTCCAAATGAGCTCATCTCTCTCATCTCAGCTGAGGCCAGCTAAACAAAAGAGTGAGTAGGTGAAAAACCCCATTTAACCAGTTAAACACCAGCTGCCTCTCCTTGCCTAGCACTGACACTGAGGGGAATCTACTAACCCCAGGGGACTGGGTGGTTACATTATAGTGAAAAATAGGTATGGTAACATTTCTGCCATATTTTGTTGCACTGCTGTTTTAAGTCATTCTGCAGATTTATTTTGTTGTTCTTTAGTTACAACCACATACTCGTAGGTACAAGAAATGGCTTAATCCAGTAGATATTTCAATGATAAAGAAAGCCACTGCAGACAAGAGCTGACACCTGATGTTCTAGGGTCTACAGGATTGTAGACAGATCGAGTTTACTAATTTGTCAGCAGTGCTGAAGAGTTGAGCTGGTCAGTTTTTTCTAGCAGCAATCACCCATGACAGGAATATTGACTTTTTCAGGGGGGATTGCCTCTGATACTCATTACAATGAGCCTTCCATGCATGTCTATCCTTGTCAGACCTCCACCTCCACCAGAAATGTTCCATCCTTTGCCCCTTGGTCTTCAACCACCTCAGGTTATCATCGTACCATGGTAACATGCAGAGGCAAATCAAGAGACAGATATGGAGAGGTGTCAGGGAGTCAAAAATGGTTACAAGAGCCATATTATAGCACTCCACAGCCTTCTCAGTTCCCTCAACACAAGCTGTCGCCATGCCCAAGATGTTCAGTATCACAAGGAGACTATCTGGCTCCAAATTCTGATCTGGGTGGTAGCTGATCATCTCCACTGGGAGGGGGGTATTTATTTGGGGACCCGGCAAAGGAACAATATGGGGTAATGATCTAACTAAATGGCCAGATTAACCCTGATATTGCCAATATCAAGCTCCAACAAGACAACCAGGTCCAGGGCATAGCCATGCTGTTGGGTACAGTGGCAATTGCCTGTATGAGACCCAGTTACAACATTAACTTTAGGGAAAACATTCCAAAAAGACAGGCTTCATCATTGACTCTAGTGCTGAAATCACATACCACAAGGAGTTTCAGTGATGTCAACACCAGGTCAGCCATGAAGCCATCAAAGTTCCTACACGGATTAATTTCTTTACTCTGGAGGATGGTATATGAGAATGATCTTGCAACCTGTACTTGGACCACCTTTCACTGCCCTGCATTCAAATGAGCTGATCACCGCTGTGAGATATGTAGGGTAAATTAGTTTGGCAAGATCTTCTCTCTGTAAATCCATGCTGCATCATATCCTGACCATTATTTTGTTGTAAGTGGCCCATTAGTTTATCCTTTAATATTTTTTCTAAATTCTAGGATCTTGCAAATTATTGAGGTGAGACTCAGTGGCTTGCAGTTTCCTAGGTCTGTTTTGTTACCCTTCTTAAAGATGGGGAATATGGTCCCCTTCTCCAGTCCTGTGGCACCTCTCACATTTCAATGTATGTATGCTAATTGACTGATCAATGTGTCCCTATATGTAAAAGTAACTGCAACCCTGTATTGGAACTCACTGGAAATGAGCTTCTGCTCAGTTGAGATGTCCAAATTCATGTAAAAATAATTACAAGATGTTACTTACTTACTACCTCCCATTTTGATGCAACATATTCCTTTATCATTTTGCTTTATATTTTTCATACATGAGTAAATAGATTTGTATATTTTGTTTGTTTGTTTGTTTGTTTCTAATGCCATGACCTCTTCTAGTTTTGTTTTTTCTTTCCTTATGATTATTTTGAATTCCATTTGAGATGGCTATAGTCCCCCTCCAATCCTATATTCTTATATTTTTTTTTAAAGTATGTATGTTTCTCTTTAAATTTCTTTTTAATTTTCTTGGATCACCATCTCAGCTGATGGTTCCTCCTACTGTATTTATTTATCACTGGTGTTTGAAAAAACAAATGTGGTAGCCGTGTTAGTCCAGTCAACAATGTAGGGAAAAAAACAACAAATATGTTGCAGGTGATACCTTTTATTGGACTAACAAAATTATTTCTTAGAATAGCTTTCAAGAGATTAAGCTCTCTTCTTCAGGTCTTTGACCTCTCTCTTTTTTCTTTACATTTATCACTGGTGCAAACTTATTTTCAAGTTCTGTTTCCATTTTTTTTTCTTTCTCTGATTAGTAAATTCCTTTTGCCAATTCCAGATCTTTGTTTTTCTCCTCATGCCATCTAAATTGGTCTTCTTGTTGTTTCTAACTTGGAGATCCCCATTTTATCTATTTTAATTAGTGTCTTAATTTGAAATATCCTGAGTTATGTCCCTGTTACCTAGAGGTTCTTTGAATTTCAATCATATATCCCATTCTCTAGGCTATTTACTGTAATATCTAACATAGATTTTTTCCTATTATGTTCCTGCAATTGTTTCTTTAGGTTGTTATAATTTAGTATCGTCAGGAATCTATCTGTTGCTCTAGCATGAGCATTTCCCTCTATCCACTTTATATATGGATAATTGAGGTCTCCATTATAAATTAACTCCTCTATTTTTGCTTCTTTTTCAGTTTCCAAGAATATGACTTCCTCCATTTTATTTTTTTATTTGTTTGCTTAGTTTACTCGACCACACGGTTGGATTAGATCATTCTGTGATGGTCTATAACATTTGCTCTATATCACGCTGTTCCTGCTACATGATTTAATTTAATCCAGAGTGATTAGGCACATCCATATTTGTCTCTAATTCCCTCTGTTTCCTCAGATATAATATATTTTTAATGCCAACCCCCTTCGACCACCACCATTCTTCTCTGTTTGCCCTTGCAGTACAGTTTGTATCCTTCTGTAACAGATGTAACACACAGGATTGTTTTATCTTACTAGTTATGTTGCCTGTAAACTATTTTAGTTGATGATGGATGGGGAGAATTGAAAACTGTCTCATATTGCAGTCCCATGCCTGGGGGAACTCAGCTGTGAGTGGCCTTTGGTGCAAAATTTTGTTTATACTCACAGTAGAAACAAGTGGGTGTGGGTAACAGAAGTCTTATCATCTAAAAGGCTTTTGTTTTGGATACACTTCAAAGGTCCAAATCCTGTTCATAACAAAAATACATGTTTTGAGTGTAAACAGGGCCATTGCAGAGCGAGATGGCACCCCACATATTTTGCCAACCAGGAAAACAAAAGAGCCAAGCTGTGAATAACTACTTCAGTTTGGACCTGTTCTAGAAAAGGGTGACCCTCAGAGATCAAAGAAATGGTCCAGCCTGTGATGTCAGATAGGTATATATGATGATGCAGGTGTAGAGGGAAAACCAGCCAATGAGATTGTTGTGCGTGTTTACCCTTAGAGTTTCAGTTATGTTTTGGAATTTTGAATTAGCAACATCACGGGTTTGAGTCTGCCATATCTCACCAAGTTCCCAGTTTGGAGGTAAACATCTTCAACTCTAGTTAGAATCTAGATAGTTTTGAGTTAGGTGTTTTCTGTATGATCTTGATATTTTCAACTGTGTTTCTTTAGATCTCTGTAGAAATACTGTATTCCTCATACTCTTTAGTGTGTATTATTCTGTATTTAACACAAAATAGGCTTCACTGGGATGGTAGCACACCGAAATATTAGGGCAGTAAAACATAAAAATTGGGCACACACCACCTCTACCAAATAACAAACACTTGGCTCCACATTAAAAATGATTTAATTTTTTTGTTAATTAAAAAAGCAACCAAGATAAGTTGCTACATGCCTATCATGTTTCAGACTGGTACTCCTTTATCAAAGGCTAGTGTAGCACTCTAAGAACAAGTATAAATACTTAAAATACATGACATGAAGGAATGTCGTCACGTCTTTAATTTATATCATTGGTCCATTTAAAATTTCAGATAATTAGTTGCAATGCAGTCCATTCAAGGTAAACATAATACAAACAACCATTCCAGAGATAATAAATAAATTCATGCCTTGACATCAAAAACATATGTGCATAATATCGTGACTAAGCTACATGAAGACATGCTAGTGCTTTTTTTTTTTACTTTTTACTTACACTTTTTGCGCCCTCCTCCTCTCTCCGCCAGTCATCTGCCTGGTCATGGACCCCTCAGCTGCAGCATCCCCATGAGCTGTCTCCCCAGGACCCTGGATTACCCCCAGGGTGGAGACGTGGCACCCATCCCCCTTTTTGGGTGCCACGAACAACGGGATAGGGCAGGAGTCGGCCTGGGGAGCCGATAGCAGCTCGAGGGGCGGGCACCATCTAGGCGGCAAGAGACGGGCTGTTTTCTCCCCCTTAGAGGGGTGGGAACATGCAATGATGCCAGCGTCTGTCCCGCCCCTTGGAGCCTTTCTGTACCGTATGCTGAGGTACTCCTGGCCTCCACCAGGTGTCCCCATGCATCGGTGACATCCCGCGCCCTCCCCCCGAAGAAGGAGAGCAGTCGTGGGATGCTCGATCCTTCTCCCCCTGGCCAGCCCTCCAGTGATCTGAGCTCGTTCCCAAACCCAGGTCGCCGGCGTCCCAAGTGGAAATCCAACCGCTGCACCGGCGGGCCGGCAAATGCTAGTGCTTTTTAAAAAATGGTTTAATATCAAATCCATACTGAAGATAGAGTGCCTATTTCCCCTGAGATTAATAATCCAGAATGCTTCTCTTTGCCTTACTATATTATTAAAATCTCCTCCTTGGGGATGAGGGTTCACTTTGTCTATTGCCATGAATTTAAATTTGCTGGTACTAGTGCTCCTTGAGGTGGCTATGTGAGTGGCTGTGGCATAAGTCTCATCTTTTCTCTCATCACTCTTAAATGCTCTCCTGGCCTGATGTTAAAATTTCTTGTAGTTTTCCCCTTGTTAGGTGTGTAGCAACAGGTCTTGGTTGCATTTTTAATTAATAAAAACATGAAATTATTTATAATGTGGATCCAATTGTTCAATATTTGGTAGAGGTGGTGTGTGCTCAAATTTCTTGTTTTATTGTATTATCCTGTGACAAATGTAAATACCATGAAGTATTAAATACTAAGGGCCCGATTCTCAAAGGGGCCAGTGTCCGGCGCAAGCTGCGGTGAACAGCAGCTTGTGCTGATGCCCTCTGTGCCAGGGACCCTGCACTAGGTTCAGCTACAGGATGGGTCCTGGCACCTAAGTGCCCACACATGCACCAATCTCACACCTGTGCATCACACGCCCAGCGCACGGGAGAGGTTTGGTGAAGGCTCACATGCACCCAGTGCAGTCAGCACTGGCAGCAGTGGTGAGGGGAGGGGTGTGACAGGGGAGTGTGGGGTGGTGGGTTCCACCTGCTAGTTGTGTGGGGTGGGGGCCCACTAGACCACCAGGTAGGGGGGCACTATGGCACTGTAGCGGGCAGTACCAAGGGTTTGGGGAGGGGGGTTCCCTAGACCACTAATAATGGGCATTATGGAGGCAAGGAGCACTGGTGCACAGCAGGGGGGATAGGGGCAGGGCCCATCTGCTGCACAGATACACAGCGCCCAGCACACCCAGAGGGTGAAGGTGTCACAGTACCACTACACCAGACCTACTGCTTGGGTCTAAAGGAGTGCCAGCAATCTGCTCTCTGGGTGTCCTTTGTGAATCCCACCTGTGGTGCACCAGCAGCCTCCCCCTGACACAAGCTGCATGCACCATGTTGCAGCCCATGTCTGGTGCAGGGGTGCCGCAAGCCCCATTTGGCTCAGGCATCCTGCAGTTGATGCAGGCTGCCTTTTGAGAATCACATCTGGCATTGTCTGGTGGTGCAAGGTGCACCTTGCACCATTCTTTGTGGCGCAAGCACTTTGCGCCATGCCGGAGGCTTTGAGAATTGGGCCCTGTATGTATATACTGTACTTCATGCTTTCCTTGACTGAGTCATTTCCAGTAGAAATAACCAGGGGTAAATTGGCAAGTCTATACTCCATTTCTGAAGAGGCATACTACACAGTTACCATATCTGAGGCAAAGTGTTCTCAATGAGAGAAAACGGACTGGCTAGCTGCTCTTTGATAAGGAGCACTGTACTTTGTGAATAGTGTCTCTGATGGGATTTGGACCTAGAAATCCCCTGAGCGAGGCTGCAGTTGAGTGGTGACAGCATACCAAGGTAAACCTTTCAGGTATCCAAAGGGTAGTGAGAACTGCTAACAGTCGCAGACTGAATTCTGGAATAGAACCAGTTTGTGATAAACTTGTTGGCAGCGGTCGGGATCTGAAAAGGATTGTCAATAAAAAGGCTTTCTGTCCTGTCACAGGACAGGATATGCAAAGGGGACACTGTATAAACTACCATTTTTATTTTTTATACTGTATGTAAGAGTAGATCAAATGCATCAAGATGGTAAACAAGGGTAAGAGAAGAAGGAAACCACTATGGTTCTCGAGAGAGGTGGCAGACAAGGTAAGGGCAAAAAGGGCAGGTTTCAGGAAATATAAGGAGACTCAAAGGGAGGAAGACAGGAAGGTATGCCTAATGAATATCAGGGAAGCGGTGAAGGCTATAAGGAGTGCAAAAGCACAGACCGAGGAAAGGCTAGAGCAGATGGTGAGGAAAGGAGACAGGACATTCTTCAGGTACATCAGGGAAAAAAGGAAATTGGGGGGATTATAAGGCTCAGAGGGGATACAGAAGAGTGTTAAGGAGGGAGACCTTGAAAAGGCAGAAATACTGAACAAATACTTCTGTTCAGTATTCACTGAAGAGGGGGAGGGTAAAGGACTACAGCTGGGTAACAGGCATGAAGGGGTAGGTAAACACAAGTCGATTTACAGAGGAAAGAGTCCTGGAGGAGCTCACAAAACTAAAGGCGGAGAAAGCAATGGGGCCAGATGGCATACACCCAAGGATATTAAGAGAACTGAGAAGGGAGCAAGCAGCACCTCTGGCAGCCATGTTCACAGAGTCACTCAGCACAAGAGTGATTCCAGAGGACTGGAAGAGGGAACATGTAGTCCCTCTACACAAAAATGGTAGTAGAGAAGAGGCAGGGAACTATAGGCCAGTCAGTCTCACCTCAGTAGTGGGGAAGATCATGGAGGCACTGCTTAAAGAAAGAATAGTGGCACACTTGGAATCCATTGGTGCACAGGATCTGAGACAGCATGGATTCACAGCAGAAAGGTCCTGTCAGATGAATCTGATAGATGTTTTTGACTGGGTGATGAAGGAAGTAAATTGGGGGGAGGTGGATGTTGCCTACCTTGATTTCAGCAAGGCCTTCAACACTGTCCCACATAAAAGGCTGATTAACAAGATGGGTAGTCTGGGTATGAGGCACAAGGTGGTAAACTGGGTTAGGAACTGGCTAATGGACAGGAGGCAGAGGGTGGTGATAAATGGGATCCTATCCGGGGACAGGGGGTGACCAGTGGGGTACCTCAAGGATTGGTCCTTGGGCCAGCCTTGTTTAATGTCATCATTAGTGACATTGTGGAAGGGCTGGTGGGAAAGGTATGCCTAGTTGCAGATGACACCAAGATCTGCAACAGGGTGAAGAAAATGAGGATGGACCTGGAGAAGCTTGAAAAATGGTCTGAGGTGTGACAACTGAGGTTCAATTCAAAGAAGTGCAAAATAATGCACCTGGGATGAAGGAACCCTGGGGAAAGCTACAGGATAGGGTGGGAGTTGCTGACGATTACCAAGGAAGAAAGGCACCTGGGGGTTATCATTTCAAATGACCTAAAGGTGTCTAAGCAGAGTACAATGGTGGCAGGGAGGGCCAGTGGCATGCTGGGGTGCCTAGGCAGAGGTATCACTAGCAGAGAGTGGGAGGTGGTGATACCATGTTATAAAACAATGGTGAGGCCTCACCTGGAGTATTGTGTGCAGTTCTGGAGGCTGCACCTTCATGAAGACATCGACAGGGTGGAGGTGGTCCAGAGAAGGGCAACAAAGATGGTGCAGGGCTTCACCAGAAAACATATGAGGAGAGATTAGAGGATCTCAATATGTATTCACTGGAGGAGGGGAGGGACCGGGGTGACATGATAGAAACATTCAAGTACCTTATGGGCATAAACAAGGTGCAGGGTGAGACATCTTCCAATATAGGAGGAGTACAAGAATGAGGGGGCATGATATGAAATTGGAAGGTGGCAGATTGAGGGGGAATGTGAGGAAGTTGGTGGTGGATGCATGGAATAGCCTGCCACAGAAGGTGGGGGGAGCAAGGACAGTGGAGGGATTTAAACATGCCTGGGACAAGCATAAGGGAACCTTAGAGGTGGGAAGGAGAGGTGAAAAGTAATTGACCAGGTAAGGTCATAGGCCACAAACAAGTGTAGGGCTTACAGACAGACTGGATGGGCCTAGCGGTCCTTATCTGCCGACAATTTCTGTTTCTTTGTTTCTATAAATAGTTAGAAGACACTGTGTCTGGGCCATATGAGAGATACACAGTAGCAGACCTTGAGTAGCCATGCAAAAGAAGAGGGATTGTCTGTGAGGAAGGCCAACCACGGCAGATCTCATAGACATTCCCCAGAAAAGTGACCAGGAAGCAATGCAAAAGTGGTCCCTTCTAGCCAAAGTTTTGAAACAGAGGCTAGGGGGCATGCAAGTGAGCCAGAGCATAGGACTGGGGCAGCAGTGCAGATAGAAATGATTCAGCTGGAGATCATCCCGATTAATGTGAAGGCAGAGGCTGCGTGACAGAAAGCAGAGGCAGAAAAACAAATGGCTGATGTGGAGCTGCAGAGGGTAAAGCTGGAAGCTGATGAGACAGAGAGAGAGAAAGACAGCGAGCAACAGAGAAAGAGCGAGAGAGAGAGAGAGTGAGAAAGAGAGAGCAAGAGAGAAAGAGAGAGCAAGAGAGAGTGAGACAGAGCACAAGAGAGAAAGACAGCGAGAGAGAGAGAGCGAGTGAGCAAGAGTGAGAGAGAGAGAAACAGCAAGAGAAAGAGAGAGTGAAAGATAGATATAGAGATAGAGATAGAGTGTCAGCATGCGATCTGGCTGAGAAAGAAATGAAAATTCTGCACCAAACGGCATCACCACAAATCATAAGTACTGCCATCAGGGGTGTGACCCAAGAGGACAAAATTAATTCCAAAATGTTTCCAAAGTATCAGAAGGGGGATAATCTTGACTTGTTTTTAAAATCTTTTCAGAGAATTTGTGGCCAATTTGAATTGGGCAGGGCTTGTTGGGTAAATTATCTTTTGCCACTCCTTACTGACAGGGGATTAGAAGCCTTCACCTAGACTGACAATAAAGAAAGTAAGTACTATAGCAAAGGGAAAATACCTTCTTAAAATGTTTTGACCTAACTCCTGAGGCCTATAAGCAAAACATTAGAGGTTTAAGGAAGGCACTGGGAGATTGCTATTCTGAAATATGTTTACAACTAGGCAATTTGTTAGAGTGTGCAAAGGCTAGCTCTGTGGAATAGATAAAATATTTGTTCCTCATAGAGTAATTCTTAAAGACTGTACCCGAGGATTTGAGAATACGGTTGCAGAATAGGATTCTGAGCTTCGTGAAGGAGGCAGCCAAGGGGACTGATCAGTTTGTGTCCGGCTGACCATACTTTCAGCACAAAAACAGTGGGAGATGGGACATCAGGTGGTTTTAAGGGAATACAGGGAAGGCAACCTAAGGGAAGCCAGCTTGTGCCAAACAAAAAGGGAAGCCGAATAGTTTCAAAAGTAAGGAATCAGGGGAACGCAAGTGCTATATCTACCAAAAACTGGGACACCTGACATATGATTTTCCAAAAAATATAGCAAAAGGGGCAAGTGCAGCTGGAGGAGGTAGCTCTAGAAGCTCCCAGTAGCTAGTGGGCTGTACCCAGAGTGCAGTTCTCACTAACTTCACTGCACTCACGTACCTCGTATTGACAAAAGGGATGGTAAACCAAGGATTTAGAGACACCAGGACCTCCATTTCAATCGTAAAACAGGATTTGATTCACAAGGAATGGATCCACCCGGACCAGTTTTCCAGAATTATAGGACCGATGGGTCCTGCTGTCTCAGTGCCAATGACCCAGAATTTTCTTTCTAAGCTGCGAAGGTGGCATGGGCATATGGAAGGTGGGTGTTGTACCAGATCTGCCCATGGATGTCATTATGGGTAATGACTTTCACAGTCAGGCCAACACCATGTGATTCACTACCCATAGTAAGGTTAGAGAACCAGCTCCTGAAGACACAGAGAGGGAAGGGCAACTAGAAGCAATCCCGCCCTCAGCAGGGTTCCACCACATCTTGACATCATGTTTACAGCACCATGTCAAGACAGCGCCAGATTTTGGCGACTGTCACTTATGGTAACCTCTCTGCAGACCAAATATGCCAACTCCGGGGGGGGGGTCGGACCTCGGGGAAGGGGCACAGAGAGGTCGCCATAAATGACATTCACCGAAATCTGGCACTCTACTGACACGGCACTGTAAAGGTGGCACCGTACTGATGGTATAAGCCACAGCAGCAGGGGAAGTTGTAGCCAAAGCACAAACTGGTAGCAGCAGTTCTGAGCCACAGTTACAGACTGAGAAGAGCTTAGTGGTGGGTGGCTCTCTCACAGGTGAGTGTGTTTTAGGAAAGATCAGATGTGCAGAGCTGCAGAGAGCTCAGCAAGCCAATCTGCCCCTACAGAAATTAAGAGGGTTATCCATCAGGGTGGAAGTAACTCTCATGGTTCAGAGAAAGTGAAGTATATTTGGGAGAATGGGCTCCTATATTGTGAATTTGTTCCAAACAGAGGACTGGAGGAAGGGATACTCCAACAGATAGTAGTTCCCAGAGAATATAGGAAGCAGCTCCTGGGCTTAGCCCATAACATACCCTTTTCCAGACACATAGAAGTCAGCTATACAAAAAGGCAGCTGACGAACAGTTTTTACTGCCCAGTATCTTTAAGGCTGTGACAAACTACAGTTGGGCTTCTGTGCAGTGCCATAGGGTGGGAAAGGTTAGGGGAAAAAGCTAAGGCAGCTTTGATTCCCCTGCCTGCAACTGAAGAGCCATTTCAGTAAGTTGCTGTGGACATTGTGGGATCAAGCCCCACAAGTAAGACACATTTTAGTGGTCATGGATTATGCCATGAGGTACTCTGAGGTCAGGTCTGTGTCCTTGACTGAGGTGGAAAATGTGGCTGATTAACTACTGGGGATATTTAGTGGGTGGATCTTCCCTAGGAGATTCTGTCAGACCAGGCTACCAATTTCATCTTTACCCTAATGGTGATTAGTCTTTGAGAGAAGTATGGGGTAAGGCAGATGAGTCCTCCCCATATCACCTCCAGACTAACAGTCTGGTGGAGCAATTTAATGCATCTCTTAAATCTATGTTATGGGTATTCACCAACCAGCATGCGAGAGAGTGGGACAAGTACTTACCCCATCTCCTATTTACATATAGGGAAGTTCTCCCAGGAGTCAACAGGGTTCTTACCCTTCAAGCTTCTGTTTAGCAATAGGGTAAGGGGTCCCCCAGATTTAGTAAGGGATAAATGGGAGGCTGAGTTTGCTCCCCAAGGGAAATCTGTTGTTGGGTATGACCTGAATTCCAAGTTACGGCTCAAGGAGCTCATGAGGTTCACCCAGGAGCACCTAGTCACTGCATAACAGAGAAGATATGAATGACCGTGGGGCCAATGCCTGGGAGTTCGAAGTCAAGCAATGGATGGTGGTACTCATCCCTGTCTGACAGAATAAATTGCAGTTGGCTGGGGAGGGTCCTTGATTAGTGGTCAGGGGGTGAATGATGTTAATTATGTGGTGGAGCTACCCAACAGGAGGCACAAGCAGAGAATCTACCATGTAAACATGATAAAGCCCTACCATGACCAGGACAAGAGGGTCCTGGCTGTATGCAGCTTTCTGGAGGAGGAGGAGGAGGAGGAGGAGGAGACAGAAGCAGACCCACTAATGGATCTCCTAGGAGAGGTTAAGGGAGAATCCTCAGTAGACACGGTCACCTTCTTGGAGAAGCTGCCATAATGCATGGACTGCTGCATACATTTGGGGAAATGTCCATTGGAAAACTGGGGTACACCATGCTGACAAAGCACCGTGTAGATATATGGTCCCAGGCCCTGGTGGGGCACCCACCCTACAGAGTCCTAGAGGGAATGAAACATGCCACTGAGGGGAGATCAAGAAAATGCTGGCAGCTCTTAGGGTAACCCAGTAGTGCCAGAGCCTCCTCAGTGGTACTGATCTCTGAGAAGGATGAGACCATGAGCTTCTGCATTGACTACCACAAGCTCCTTAGCTGCATGGAGTCAGGCACTTAACCATACCCAGGATGGATGAGATCCTAGAAAGATTACAGGGAGTCATGTACAGTACCCAATTACCGTAGTCCTGATAAATGGCTATTGGCAGGTACCCCAACCTTTAAAGTTAGAGGTTCAGGTTTTGAGTAATGTCAATCAGGATAAAGAATGTGACAGCTACTTTTCAATGGCTCATGGACAGCATTCTGTCTGGGGCAGGAGACTTTGCTCTGGTGTACATGGATGGTATCGCCATTGGCAGTCATACATGGGAGGATCATGTTAAGCACGTGACCGAGGTGCTCTGTTAACTGAAAGCTACAAGCAGACAACAAAGGCAGAGAAGAGTCAAAGAGGGATGGCAAAGGCATCATACCTTGGGCTCAGGATGGGGAATGGGTACATTTAGCCTGAGTCAGTAAAAACTGAGGCTTTACAGGTATGGGCCATGCCCACAACAAAGAGAAAAGTATGGGCTTCCTAGGGATGGCAGGGTACTATTGATAGTTTGTGCTAAACTTTAGTAGCAATGCCAAATCCCTGTCCATTTTCACAAGGAAGAAAATGCTGGAAAGAGTTCAGTGGATGGATCACTGTGAAAGAGCATTGAAGGAGGCATTGCACTGAGCACCTGTGCTTGTGAGCCCTGATTATTCTCTGAAGTTCATTGTGCATGTGGATGCATCTCATCATGTGCTTGTGGTGGTTCTGAGTCAGGTCATGCATATGGGGGAGGTACACCCAGTCATGTACCTCAGCAGGAAACTGCTGCCTACATAGGAGGCCTACACCACATATGAGAAAGTGTGTCTAGGTATCATCTGGGCTCTGCAGAAGCTGCAACCATATTTGAATGGGAGGGCATTCACATTGGTGACTGACTATGACCCCCTCACATAACTCTATAGGACCAATGGGCAAACCCCCAAATTGTTAGGATGGAGCCTGGTGCTGCAGTCCTATAACGTGGACAACAGACACCACAGTGGGTCACAGCATGGCAGTGCAGAAGGCTTGTCTATGCAATAACCAGTGGTCCAGTAAAGAAAGGGAGTTGCTGTACAGAATTGACAAACTGTTAAAACAGAGAAAACTGGTGGCATAACAGGTAGAGCAAATCTGCTAACATGAAAAACACACTTCATCTAGAGTTGCTAAAGGATTTGTTTTTCATTTTTCCAGGGGATGAAAATGTAACAGATGTAACATCCAGGAATTTTTTTTTTTGTGTGTGTGTGTGTGTGTGTCTTACTAGTCATGTTGCCTGTAAACTATTTTAGTTGGGGGGATAGATGAGGAGAACTAAAAACTGCCTCATATTGCAGTTCCATGCCTGGTAAAACTCAGCTGTGAGTGGTCTTTGGTGTATAAAAGTTCTTTGTACTCACAGTACAAACAAGTGTGAGTGGATAGCAGAAGTCTTAAGATCTAAAAGGCTTTTGTTTTGGTTAAACTTCAAAGGCCTAAGTCCCTTTCATAACAAAAAGACATGTTTTGAGTGCAAATAGGGCCATGGCAGAGTAAGAGGAACACCCAAGGATTTCACCAGCCAGGAGAACAACAGGGCCAAGCTCTAAATAACAAATCCAGTTTCGACCTGTTCTGGAAAAGGGTGATCCCCAGAGATCAAATAAATGGTCCAGGCTGTGATTGCAAAGAGGCATGAATGATGATGCAGGCATAGTGGGCAAGCCAGACAAAGATATCTGTGTGTGTGTGTTTGCTCTTAGAGTGTCAGTTATGTTTTGGGACTTTGAACTAGCAACATCACAGCTTCAAGTCTGCCATAACTCATCAAGTTCCCAGTTGGGGGTAAGCTTCTTCTACTCTACTTAGAATCTATATAGTTTTGAGTTAAGTGTTTTCTGAGTGATCTCTATCTTTTCAGTGGTGTTTCTTTTATCTCTGTAGAAATGCTGTATTCTCCATAGTCTTTAGTGTGTATTATCCTGAACCATATGTATATATTGTGGAGTAATGAATGTTATTTTTATTCACTTCGTGCCTTCTGTGACTGAGTCATTTCAGGTATTCAGTGAAGCTTGCCAGGATTAAACCCAGTTCTGGAGCATGCTGCAGCTGAGTTACTGCAGTAAAAAAATGTAATTTCAATGGGAATTAGTCCCTTTTGTCATGCAGGAAACTGTGACATTGTGCTTCATCCTGGCGGACTTCACTGTAGATAACCAAAGGTAAACTGGCAAGTCCATGATTCATTTTCAAAGAGGCAGACTACAAAGTTACTATATTGAAGGTAAAGTGTTCTCAGCATAACGAAAGGGGTGGGTCATTTACCCTTTGGTAAGGAGCACTGTACTGAGTGAATTGTGGCACTGGTAGGATTCAGGCCTAGAGATATCCTAAGAGAGGGTGTGACTGAATGGTAGCAGCATACCAAAGTAGACCTTTCATATGTTGGAAGGGTTGTGAAAAGTGGTAACAGCACAGACTGGGAGAGAACCAGACTGTGACACCTTCAACTCCATGCCTCAACTAGCATCAACATTCCATCAGGTTTCTGTGATTCAAGTTCAGAAACTGTGTTATTCAAACTATGGGCACTGATTAGGGCACAACTCCAACTGTCTGTATCCTTTCTAGACGTTTTCCTCTTTTTCTTGTTTGTTGCTAATATCATCTGTGCATGCCTTTGACTCCCTACAGCCTTCAGTATCTTCTCCAATTTTTCCTAAGCCCCCCTCTAATTTAGTTAAAATTTGATTGTGAATTTTAATCATGTTACTAGAACTGCAGTCCCTCTTCTGTCTAGGTGAAGGTCGTATGTTTGTTTAGGTCATGCCTCATCACAAAAAATGTCCAATTCCTTACAGGAGTTGTAGCGGGAGACGTGAAGCCCCGACCACTGCAGAGACCGGGGCTCCACTTCTCTGATCCCCACTGTAGGCACCATAAGCAATTAATACTTTAATTACTTGAGCACTTGTAAAAATCTCCTCAACCTCCGATATGCCTGGCATTTTAATTATAGTGCTCCACCACCCCTTGGATCTCGCCGGTAATACCGAGAGAAATGATGCTGCACTGCCCATCCTATAATGCTGCCCTTATGTATGGAAAGTTTCCGATGCCCAGTGTTGTTTTTAGAATTTGACTAAATCCCATGGGTATGCTGTATCCATGAGATTTAGCCAATGTCATTAATGTCTACATGTATAAATATTACTATTGCTCACTTCCCAGCCAATCAGCAGCCTGCCCCTGTATATTTTAGGCTATCCATTCAAGCGGCCCATCCACGCAAAGCACCATTGCTCTGTGAACATTGAGGAGTCTGCCTTGAGTCAGCCATGAGACAGGTGTTTGGCCGGGCACACTGTCTGAAGCAGACCCCTCCAGCAGTCGTTCACCTGTGCCTCCACCACCTGCATGCTCCCCTGTAGCTAGACATAGAAACATAGAAATGTAGAACAACATAGAATTTGATGGCAGATAAGGACTGCTTGGCCCACCTAATCTGCCTATTTTTACCTACCTACTGTATTACCGCAGACCATACTTGATCTCCAGCTCTGCCCTCCTGTGCCTAACCACTAAGGTTCCCTTATGCCTATCCCATGCATTCTTGAACCCTGCTACAGTTTTTGGCCCCACTAGTCTGCTGCTCCAGGCATCCACCACTCTTTCTGTGAAGTAATACTTCCTCACATCTCCCCTGAGTCCAGCCCCCTCCAGCTTCATATCATGACCCCTTGTTCTTGTTCATCTTTTTTTTCTGAAAATGCTTCCCTCTTGTACCTTATTTATAACTGTGAGGTATTTGAAAGTCTCTATCATATCCCCCCCTCCCACCTTTCCTCCAGGGTGTATATATTGAGGTCCTTCAGTCTCTCCTTATAGGGCTTTTTATGCAGACCCTGCACCATTTTAGTTGGCCTCCTCTGGACCGCCTCCATTCTGTCCATGTCCTTCCAGAGATGAGGTGTTCAGAAATGGACACAGTACTCCAGGTGGGATCTCACCAGTGATTTATACAGAGGTAACACTACCTTCCTCTTTTGCTGGTGATACCCCTTCCTATGCACCCCAGCATTCCACTAGCTCTCCCAAATGTCCTGTCACACTGCCTGGTCACCCTTATGTCATCAGATATGATTACCCACAGGTCTGTTTCCTGTTTGGTGGTTGTCAATACCACTCTCCCCATTTTATACTCTGCCCCTGGGTTTCTGTGCCCTAAGTGCATGATTTTGCACATTTTCACATTGAAACTTAGTTGCCATACCCTTGACCGCTCTTCTAACTTTCTCAGATCACTGCTCATTTTTCCACCCCTCCTGGAGTGTCTACCCTATTGGAAATTTTAGTCTCATAAACAAAAAGACAGATCTTCCCATCCAGCCCCTCAGCAATGTTGGTAATAAAGACATTAAAGAGGACTGGTCCCAATACTGATCCCTATGGCATCCTGCTGGTCACCCCCCCTTCCTCAGAGTGACCTTCATTTACTACCACCTTCTGTCACCTATCCCCAAACCAATTTCCTACCCAGTTTACCACCTTTGGACCCACTCCTAGGCTGCTCAGCTTGCTTACAAGTCTCCTGTGTGGAATGGTGTTGAAGGCCTTACTGAAATCTAGGTAGGCCACATCCACTGCTCCACCCTAGTCCAATTCCCTGGTCACCCACTCAAAGAAATCTATCAGATTTGCCTGACATGACCTTCCCCTTGTCAATCCACGCTGCCTTGGATCTTGTAAGCCACAAGGTATTCAACAATCCTTTCCCTCAGTAGTGATTACATTAATTTCTCCACCACCAAAGTCAGGCTGACTGGCCTATAGTTGCCAGCCTCCTCCCTGCTACCACTTTTGTGAAGGAGGACAACACCTGCACTCCTCCAGTCCTCCGGAGCCATTCCCATCACTAGTGAGTGGGTGCAGCCTATAATAGCACAGTGGGTTGCCTGGCCACTTGTATGTTAAACCCCAAATTTTGCACTTCAATAACTTAGCAACTGTATGACCAATGTGCCCACACTTTTTCATGCACTGTCTGATACCATAGTTCTCTGGCTCTAACAACTTTAGTTCCAGTTGGTGGTGTGGTTGTGGAGCTGCGGAATGCCAAAAAATGTGAAAATTACGATTTAGGTGCAAATTCTTTGCTCATTCATAAGTCCAAAATGTTTTGGGGGTCTGGTCTGAAATTGTTAGGCTATATGGGGTCTGGGACACTGATGTGCCTTTTGAAGGTTTGGTAAAAAAATATTAATCTTCTCAAAAGTTATTAAATTTTAAAGTTTCCCATTATAGTGTATGGGAAAAAATAGATATGTCATTTGAAAGCACATTTTGCTTTCGCGAAAGCACTTTTTACTGCCACAAATGAGTTCAGTAGTGTTGTGCTGCCGCCATCTTGTTTTCAGTTAGCAATGGATAATAAATGCTGTATTTCAAATAATACTGGCCCTTGGTAAGCACAAACAGTTGTGTTTACCTAATCGAGGCCTGAGTAACACAATTCTGGTATTATGTATTTTAATTCTGGTATTATGTATTTTTTTTTAAATAGTGGCCGGAAATATGTTTTTTTGAGTTTGGCCATTGGTAGCGTCACAGATTTGCAGCACTACTTCCAGCAGTTTTCGGGCAACTAATGGCACTGTTCTGCGAAAACTGATGCAAATTTGTGACACTTTTCATGAAAACTGATGGAAATTTGCAGCACTACTTGAAATCAAAAAAACATCGGACCCCCTAAATGGCCAGAATATTTCCTGACCACTTTTTGCCCTAAATGACTACAGAATTGTCTTCCTCAGCCCGTTTGTTGGTGTAATAAAAGGAGGTTTTCTCCTTTTACTGCCTCCAAGGGAGCAGAGGTATGTTTTATTGAAAAAAATGTTTCTGCTGACATCAGGGTGCCTAATCCCCATGTCGGCAGTAGAAATCCACCCCCCTCCAGTGTGGGGGTAGCCCACTCCCAGTGTCCCGAAATCTTTTTTTAAATGTTTCTGCAGACATCGGGGTGCCCAATCCCTGTGCCAGTGGTAGAAATCAACACCCCCCACCAGTGTGGTACACTGGGTAGCCCACTCCCAGTGTACTAAAATATTTATTTTTAGAAAGATTTTTTGGGGGGGAACTTCGGAGTGCCCATTCTCTGTGTCGGCACTACAACCCCGCCCAACAGTGTGGAACACTGGGTAGCCCACTCCCAGTGTCCCCAGTTACGTCTTCCACTCCCCAGTACTGTGGGACACTGGGGAACCCACCGCCAGTGTCCCAAAATATTGCTTAGTTGTACCTGTAAACAAAGAAAACAGTCCCCCGACATCTTTTTATTAAAAAAATCTGAAAAGAAGAAAATGGTCCCTCGTAGTCTCCCCATCCCCCTCCTGCATCCAACCCTCCCACTGAGCAATGCACCACCCCACCTCCCCTTGCCCTATACTTACCACTGGTCTGCAGACCAGGACACGTCTGCACTCTTCAAAGCCGAACCGCAAACTGAAGAATAAAGGCAAGTGCCATATAATGAGTGTAAATAGTGTTTTGAACTTATCTTAATATCTCTGCCATTTTTTTTTTTTATTTTTGCACCAAATTTTCAACATGGGCTTTTTGGGACACAACCTCATGAACACTGCCACTGTTGTTTCGTTACTTGGACCCGTAGGGTGATTTTGCAGTCGCTGCACAAAATCACCTTTTGGGACCAATTAATGAAATGACAGTGCCAGTGTTCATGAGGTGGGATCCCAAAAAGCCCATGTTGAAAATATGGTGCAACAATACCAAATAACGTCCAAGTTACATGTGGCTGTTGAAATTTTCTATGCACGCTCGTAATTTCGGCAGTTTTTAGTATTTTCACTCCAAATTCTCAACATTGTCATTTTTTCATACCACCTCAAGAACAGTGCAGCTGCCATTGTTCACATTCTGCCCAAAACATGTTTTCACACCTGTGGCGCGTAATGGCATGATCACTGCAAGAAATCAACTTTAGGGATTGAGTAACAAAATGACAGTACTGATGTTCATGAGATAGGATCCCAAAAAGCCTGTGTTGAAAATTTGGTGAAAATATTCCTAAAAATGCCTGAGTTACATGCGTCCGTTGAATTTTCCCTATGCATGTATGTAACTTTGGTACTTTACAATATTTTGCCGACAAATTTTCAGCATAGCCATTTTTTCACACCATCTAATGAACAGTACAGCTGTAATTTTTCACATCCTGCCCAAAATGTGTTTTTGCACCTGTGGCACAGAATGGTGTTGCAGTTGCACATAATTACGTTTTGCTTGCATTTCACAATTTCTGTGTACCGGGGTACACGAGGTGGGTTAATAAGATGGCTATGCTGACACTTTGGTCACTGTTGTTTGACACATGGAAGTGTAGGACCCAGAGGGCCCTGCGCTTCCACACCTACATACATATGTGCATCTACGAGGGATTAGGGCTAAAATAAAGAGTCTATTATACTATCTCAAAAAGTAAGAAAATTAATTGCAAAAAACTCTGTTATTTCATCAGATAGGGTTCCTATTACAGTGACAAAAGTATGGAAATTAGGTGTTAGGGTTCCCAACCCTACCATCCCACCCCATCCTTCACACACCAACAGGCGTTGAGGTGTGCCTTGGGTCGTCGGGCCTAACTCTCACCCATTCTCCTATACTGTACCATCTCATCTTCCTTACACGTGGAATGGGGTGAGAGTTGGGTCTGATGACCACAAGGCACACCCCGACGCCTGTTGGTGTGGGGAGGGTGGGGAGTGGTAGGGCTGGGAACCCTAACACCTAATTTCCATAATTTTGTCACTGAAATAGGAGCCTTAACTGATGCATTAACTGAGTTTTTTGCAATGTTATCTATCTATCTATCTATCTATCTATCTATCTATCTATCTATCTATCTATCATCTACCCATCTACCTACCTATCATCTACCTACCTATGTGCCGATCTATCTACCTATTTATCTATCTACCTATCAATCATCTATCTACCTATTTATCTACCTACCTATCAATCATCTATCTACCTACCTATCACTCATCTATCTACCTACCTACCTATCAATCATCTATCTACCTATTTATCTATCTACCTACCTATCAATCATCTATCTACCTATTTATCTACCTACCTATCACTCATCTATCTACCTAACTACCTATCACTCATCTATCTACCTACCTATCAATCATCTATCTACCTATTTATCTACCTACGTCTGTCTGTCTACCGATCTATCTATTCATTGCAAAAAATGCCTTTAATGCATCTGTTAGGGTTGTCATTGCAGTGACAAAAGTTTGGAAATTCAATGTTAGGGCTTGTTTTTTTTTTTAATTTTCCTCTTTCTCCCTGGCAGGACCACCGAAGCCATCCACCCTGGTCACAGCCCCCGGAGACCTCTACCACCGTCGATTGCTGCTGAGGACCCTCGGTCACCCCCGGCTTGCCCCCCGGAGGGCGGGGCCGCGGGCCACCTACGTGGCCCCGGAACTGTAAATAGTCGGGGTCCTGCAGCAGCGGCAGCTATGTGAGGCTCTCCAGGGAGGGCTTCATTAATCGGTGGTCCTGCCTCTATCTTTTCCACCAGTTTTTCTCCCAGAGGAGGCGGGACGTGCAATGATGCCAGCGTCCACCCGCCTCCATCCCCCTGTTGGCGCCGTGCTTGGAACCCCGGTCTCCACCAGGGGTCTCCATCTGCCAGGAAGCTTACCCACGCCTCCCGGAATAGGAGAGCCGTCAGTCAGGCCTTCGATCCATATTCCCCAGCCGGCCCTCCGATGACCCGGATCTGTTCCCAAACCCAGGTCGCCCCGGCGCCATGAGTAAATCCAACCGCTGCACCGATGGGCAGCCAGAAATTCAATGTTAGGGTTACCAACCCCCCCCCCCCACCCCAACCTCCACACACCAACAAGCATCAGGGTGTGCCTTGGGGTCATCGGCCCTAACTCTCACCACATTCTCTTTGTAAGGAAGCTGAGATTGTACAGTATAGGAGAATGGGGTGAGAGTTAGGGCCAATGACCCCAAGGCATACCCCAACACCTGTTGGTGTGTGGAGGTTGGGGGTTAAGGTTGATAACCCTAACACCTAATTTCCAAACTTTTATAATTGTAATGACAACCCTAACTGATGCATTAACGGAGTGTTTTGCAATGAATGTCCCTTCTCTTTCAGAAAGTGTAATGTTACTTGTATGTGGATGTGGGCCCTGTGCTCCCATCTATACGTAAGTGTACATATATTTTAGTGATATCACATCTCCATGTGGAAGCACAGGGCCCACACACCCATAACTGTGTCAACAGGTTTGCAAAATGGTATCCATAGGTGGCAGCATGGGAGGGTCCTGCACTCCCACTACTGTATAATGTTGGGCTCTGCGCTCCCATTATTGCATAATGAGATCCATATGTGGGAGTGCAAGGCCATGTGCCCATAATTATAGAGACGCGCGAGCCTACAGCCATTCCAGGTAACCCTTGTGCTGCAAAAGTTGCAATATCTCAGTAACCATAGCAACTGCAGTAAAAATTCCACTGCAGTTGTATTCATGACCTGGCCACCTCCATGCATGCTTCATACACACACATACATATACATATACATATACATATACATATGCATATACATATACATATACATATACATAACCTGATGTTAATCCAGCTGCCTCATGTTGGATCCCACAAACAGTTTTTCTAACTTGGTTTACTCAAACTACTTATTTCCTCCATCCTACAGTTTTCTGTTGTTTGCTTCATCAACCAGTTGTTGCACTGCCTCAGCTGACATATTATTGTCTCCACTAAGCTTGCCAGCTTGTTGTAACTCTAGTTTAACCATTTCCTTTTAGATCAAAACAAGCCAGCTTAATTCTTTCTCAAGTTAACTAGCAATTGTTGTTTGGAGGTTTTCCATTCATGGCTGTGGTTTAACCTTATGCTCATGCTATACTGTATGCGCTATGCTTTTTATTTTCTTGATTGTCAATGACTGTCCCTTTCTTCGCCTACCTGTGACTGCTTGACTTTGCTCCCCCTCACACTAGCTACTGAATCCTCTCTTGTTCCATTTTCTCTTTCGCTCACCTATTACACCTGCTCCTGTACTGCTGCTTTGCCTCCTCTGCTTCTGTTCTATCCATTCCTATCATACTCGTATGCTGTAACCAACAAGTCTGTTCTGTGTGTCCTCAATGTGACGAGGTACCTTTGGAAATGAGCCTCTGGCTCAAAGGTTGTAAACTGATGTACAAATAAATAAAAAATAAATCACCACATTTCCCCTCCCCCCCGAGGTAACCTATTACCCTCCCCCCCACACTTTCCTTGATTCCCCTCTGATCTGCATGCTTCTCAGGCTTTTTCTTTGACTGTTTCTCCCCCCTGCTCTCTCACTTCCTTCCTCTTCCCCACGCTTCCTCCCCAAATATGCTCCTCTGGCTGCCCACTTTCCTCTTCTACCTCCCTCTGCTCTCCCCCACCCCACCTCCCTTACTCACCCCCTCATATCCCCTGTGCCCTCTCCCATCTTCTCCTTCCCTCTCCCTTCTCCTCCACCCTCCTGCTGCCCTATCTCCCTCTCCCCATCCACCCCAGACTCACACCTCTTCCTCCCTGAATTTCACCTTTTCCACCAGGAAAGAGGTAACCGTGGTGGAGGTGTTGCCATGTGCACCTGCCATAACATTTTCTGCTCCATTACCTTCAAAGAGGTCATCCTCTTCTCCCATGAGCTCTTACTACTCAAACTCTCTCCACCTTCCACCCCCGCTATCTTCGTTGGTGCTTTGCATGCCTCCTCAAAGATTTCTCCCCCCCGTCTCATCAATTTCCTCTTAGCTCTTGTCTTCTACTCTGCCTCAGGTGAACTCTTCCTTCTTAGTGACTAACCTGAATTGGTTCTCCTCAGACTCAAAGCCTCTCCAGCTCTCCATCAAATTTTTGATCCTTTTGCGTCTAACCTCTGAACCCACTAGGTAAAACCCTCACTCCTCCAACCACTCCTTCTTGGATTGAGTATTATGTTCTCATCCCCAATTTGTCTCATCCTCTGGCGTTCTCCTTAATGTCCTCAGTGATCACTGTCTTGTCTATTGTGTTAGGAAAACCTGCCCCCTAAAATCCTTCCCAAAGTACATTTGGTATCGATCCCTATGATCTCTCAGCTCTGATGCTCTCTTGTCTGATCTAGCCTCCGCAGACTGGGCCTCAGTCTACTCTGCCGAGGACATTGATTCAGCCCCTTCACATTTCACCATCATCCTTATTCACTACTGAAACACTCATGCCCCCATCAAAAAAAAATAGCGTTAAATGCTTCTATCACCCCTGGATTACATCTGACCTTCTACAGCTCTGCAAAACCAGGGCCCTAGGTCATAACAGCATCTGTATGGACAGCACTGTCAAGAACAGCGTTGTCCAAATAGCGCTGATCATAAAAGTGGCAGGAACAAATGCCACAAAAACACAGCACCACTGGTAGTCTGGTTTGCGATCGCTACCACCAGAAAACTGTATTTTGCCACCATTCTGGCTAAGCTGCTCATGGCTCAGTGCTCCATGCCACAGGAGCAGCACTGCCAGCCTCTTGATTTCCTCTCATCTTGTGCTCTTTTCTAGCACCGTGGACAGCGACCTGGGGAGCACTTACTACATAACACTGTTATTCCCCTATCGCTGTCCATGAAAGTGCTGTATAGACCGCGTTGTTCTGTGCAGCGCTATTATTGTAGCAATATTCTGACCGGGTAGGCAAAACCAGGGACTAGGCTTGGTCCTGCTTTAGGGCCTCATACTCTGATTCCAACCACCAGCACTACAACCACTTCAGAAACTTCTCCAGTAAGGCTGTCCCTGCAGCCAAGGCCCATCACTTCCACACCAGCCTTCAATCCAACCGAAGTTCCCTCTTCAGCTTCTGACAAATAGTTCCCTCCCTTTTCGACCTACCACCCTGACCAGCCCCCCCCCAAGCTGAGACTTCACTGATCTCTGCACATCTTGCTGTCACCTCCCTATTCAACAAATATTTTACAATGTGCGCAGCTCCATCTCAGTCCTCAACCACTCCCCCCTCTGCCTCAACCCTCCTCCTTGGCTAGTTTTCACTTCCCTCCTGTTTCCCGTCAGGATGTCTTCCTCACCCTCAAATCTCTCAACCCCTCCAAATATAGCCCTGATGGATTAGACCCCAAACTCCTCCACATTTCTGCCCCCGCCATTCTCCTACCATGTACCCACCTTCTGAACCTCTCTTTCACCCTTTACGCCATCCCCCTCACCTGGAAAACTGCTAAGGTACTCCTCCTCCTCCTCCACAAAGGAGGTAACCCATCATCCCAAGCAACTACAGGTCTATCTCTCTCCTACCCCTCCTTGCCAAACTGCAGGAGTCACTGGTCCATTCGAGATTAGTCAACTTCCTTGACTCCTCCTCCTTCCTATTCCTCTTCCAATCTGATTTCAGAAAAACAATCCTCAAACAAGCTGGCTTCAGCAAGTCTCCTCTTCAGCAGTTCAGTGGTTCCACTCTTATCTGACCAACTGCCAACTATCTGTGCCAGTGGGTACCGTCTTATCTCCCCCCTCCCCATTCTCGCAGGTGTCCCTCAAGACTCTGACATGGGCCCCACATTATTCTTGATTTTTCTCAATGACCTCCCCTCCTTCTGTGTCATCTCCCATATTCATATGTATGCTGATAGTCATTTACACATCTGGCCCCTCCACATCTGCTGTATCATCCTCGCTACAACAACACTTCCATAATGTAGTACGTTGGTTTCAAGCCAACCAGCTCAAAGTAAATACCAAAAAGATGGTATCAATGAACTGTGACACCAGTCAAAAGCTATCAAGGCCATCACTTCTCCCTGTCTTCTCCACCCTTAGTGGTACCCAATTGGAAGTTGTCCACTAGTATAAATACCTCTGTGTGTGGCTAAACAGCAACCTAGACTTCCCAGTACACATTGATGCTATACACTCAAAACTTCACCCCAAACTAGACATCCTCTACCGAAACAAGGACCGTCTTCCCCAATGTACATAAGGACCTGCTTGTCAAAATTATCCTCCCCATTTTGACTATGCTGATGTAGTCTACAGCACAGCCCCTCTCTCTTCCCTCACTAGACTTGACACCCTCTTCAATGATTTCTGTGGTTTAGCTACTAACTCTCCTCCCTGCATGCACCATGCTCCTTTTATTCCAGTCTCGCTATCACCCCACCACCACCACTACCCTCCTGTCATCTCACCCTCTGCTCCTCCCTCATTGGAAAATACTGGTTGGCCTCCCTCCCCCCACCTATCATCTTTACTGCCCCCTCTGCTGCCTCCTCCTATCCCCTACATTCCAGAGACTCCTGTTCCTTCTCAGTTCCCCACCCTTGCTCTAGCACCAGTCTAGCAGTCTTCTCTTATCCTCTCCGCTCCGTTTGGAACCAGCTCCCTTCCCTTCTTAGATATTCACCATTTCTACTATCCCTAAAATGTTTACTAAAGCCACCCTATCCCCTACCTGCTCCTGTCACTCCCCAACCCCTCCCTGACCCCTCACCACCTTTCTCCCTCCTCCCTACTGCCCCTGCCCCTTCTTTCTCTCTCTCTCCTCCTGCTGCCCTACCCCTCATCTCTCCCACTGCTGTCCCTCCCTCTCTTTTATCTACTTGAACCCCTACACGCCCCTCTTCCCCTGTCCCTCATCAGAGGGCCTTGCCTCACCACATTAACCCTCCTGATCTCATACCCCAGTGCACCCCTTGTAAATCTATTTTTCTGGCACTAAATATTAATGCTCTTTACACCTCTGGGTATTTATCTATTTATTTTTTATGCCTACCATGCTCTTTGTATTTTACAACTGCTGATGCTGTCTCACTTAATTGTAACTGCCGCTATTTTGTTCCAGCACCTGACAATGCCACCTTCCTGGCAGCTCCACCCCACCCCCCTCCTTATCCTTACCTACCCCCACCTCTCCTCTATTCTCATTTTCTTACCTCCCCTATGCCCCTCCCATTTCTTTCTACCACTCCCCTATTGTCTTCTTCCTTTCCACTTTACCCTCTCCCTCTCCCTCTGTTCGAAATTAATTTGAAATCGTTTACCCATATTTGTGTAACAATTTTGTATATTGTCATGTGATACCTATGTCTTGACGTGGAACCTTTGTAAAAGAGCCCTGGGCTCAAAGGTAATTGTAATCCTAGAATTGAAATAAATTTATAAAATGTATACATTTATTTTACCCGTACCCCAGGCTGCAACTGGAAACAAACTCTGACTCAATGTTCCTTTCTTGGTTCCCAAACTTTTAAATAAATGAATAAATAAATACAGACCTACATACATAAATAAATACATTGCTGCTTGTTTTCTGGTCCTGGTATTAGCTTGCTAATTTTTATTCTATTTTAATTTACAATTTTTGTGTATTTTCCCCCATTTTCTCCCAGGATCCCGGGACCCCATCAGACATACATATGCATTCATGTGGAAGCACACACACACACACACACACACACACACACAGGTACCAGCTCAGCCACTTCTGCCCCACCCCTGGCAACTGCTTGCTGCCCCCTCCACCTGCACTTCCCATCCGACCTCCACCCAATGGGAGCAGAACTACGGAAGAGTGAGCAACCTCCCCGGGAGAGGAGAGCTGCCTTTCGGTGGCTCGATCCTGCTCTCTCCCTCCCCACCCATGCCGGCTCCTTGACTACCAGATGTCATTCCCAAACCCAGATCACCAGTGTGATGCAAGGTAAGGCATCCAGCGCCTCAGCCCTCAGTGCCACCGGGCTGGCTAGCATGCTAATTTTATAATTTTAGCTTTCAAGTGAGATTTCTTTGCTCCAAGAAGGCTCGTTAGTACTATATACTGTCACCAGCAGATCCTCCTCTATGTGGATGATGCAGTCATATACACTAGCAACACTGACCATGAACCTCTGGAACACCAACTTCAACTCAGCTTTGAGGAAGTGGAGGACTGGTTCAGGAAACACAAGCTGATTCTGAACTACAAAAAAATGGAAGTCATGTTGTTCAGCAGTGCTCGCAGCAAACACAGATCCAGTGCCCTAACCATCAGGAACTCCTCTGGCATCCTGCGTGAACAAATTCAACATTTCAAGTATCTAGGGGTAACCGTGGATAGCTCACTATCATATGCCCAGTATGTTGAGAATGTCACCAGGTCTGCAAGTATCAAGATAGGGTTACTCCACAGACATAAACACAATCTAATGCCTGAAGCCCTTAGGCTAGCTATCTGTAGCTCCATAGTATCAATTGTTGTCTATCGTCTGGTTATCTATGGCTCAGCTTCCACCACTACCCTCTGCAGAATACCTTCGGCACTCAATAAAGCATGCCGACTTCTTACTGGAGCAGCACGCCTTACCTACATATGTGAACTGTATGTGAAAATAGGTTGGCTTCAGCTAAATGGGGGGATTCACTATCAAACCTGCTTGCTAACTAAAAAGGCACTTCTCAGGTTCCTGCCTTCTGGTGTTACAAACTTACTCAACCCCTCTTTCAGCTCCCAGCACACGCATAGCTCAGTCAACCAACTCTTCTCTGTCCCAAGATGCCGGACTATACAAGGTCAATGATCGTTTGCATATATAGAGCACCACTATGGTTCAATGCACTGCCTACTGATATCTCTTCCTTACCAAAATTAGACCATTTAAAGGCTCTCTTCATTAGCATCTTACAGCTAACAGTTCCTGTGACTGTTTCAACTGACATGGCACTACCTCAGCAGTATTGACACATCCTTGTATACCTACTTCTCCCCCTTTCTCTGCAAATGGCCACTTTCACCCTAACCGCTCTGCCCCGTTTCCTGCCTCCTTCCTCGATCCTTCTTTCATCTCACTCCTCTCACCCTCCACCTTCTTTCCACTGTTTATCTTCACTTACCTGAACTTTTGTTCACCCAAATCTACCTATCTGACAAAGCACCTTGGGCTGCCTCTTTCTATTAGGTTATTTTTGATTTCCTACTGATTCATAGTTTTAATTTTAGTTGCAATGTTAATGTCATATTGTCATTTTAAATACTTTCTTGTCAAAATGTTATGTAATATCATCCACTATATGTCTGTCACCCTTCCCACTGATGTGGAACCTTTGTAAAAGAGCTGTTATGTGCTCAAAGGTATTGTAATATGAGAATGAATAAATATACTATACTACAGTATAGTATACTACACTACACTATATATATTCTCTCTGCCCTCCCTGTGTAGGGTTGAGTCAGTGAGTAAACAATAAGCCACAACAGGGTGTGCGTTAGACACTTTAACACACGGCTAGGAGGCGTAGTGAGGCACGAGGCCACAGGCTGAATGCGTCCAGCCTCCTAGCCATGTGTTAAAGTGGCTAACGCACACCCTGGAGGGGCTTATTGTGCTTATGAAATGGATATCTTTAGTGAAACTGCATTTAGTAGGTCAAATTTACAATTTAAATTAGGAAAAAAACATGTATGTTGGTATCACTTTTAATAAAATAGTTCCTCCGCCTAAGTGTCCTGTGTTTTTTTTTTTTTCTGCACCGAAGGAATTTTGTCCTAGAAAGGCTTCTGTAATTTAGGTCTGGTTGTCATGGCAGTATTCACCCCCACCCCATGCTGTGTGGAGACAAGAGAAAAAAAAACAGTCAAATCCGGCTGTTTGACCTTTTATATATATATATACTGTGTATATATATATATAAACTTTAAAGTTAAAATTTAAAGAGTGAGTGGGCGGGCTGGTAGAGAAATAGAAACAGAGCGGGCAGGCAGGCAGGTACAGAGATACAGTGAGCGGCTGGCTGGTAGTGAGATCACAGTTGTTCCGTTTTTGGTTTTTTTTATAGATGAATGAGCAGGCAGGCTGGGAGAGACACCGTGGCTGTACCTTTCTTTTTTTTATTAAAATTCAAAGATGGATCTTAAGGAGCGAGTGGCCGGGCTGGTGGAGAGATCGAAGCTGTTCCGATTTTTTTTTTTATACATGACCGAGCGGGTGGGCTGTGAGAGATATCGTAGCTGTTTGTTTTGTGCTTCATTCAGAGATTTAACAGACTGAGGTAACATTAAAAGAAGGTCAGATGTATTCGTTGTATTTTTTTGTTGGCAGATTGAAAATACTGCCTGCCATGTCACTTGCAGTTGGTTAAAAAGAAGATGGCTGACTCACTTTGCCAACATTCTAACTGGCATCTTTACTAGGATCAGTGCCTACTTCTTCCTGTGCGTAAGAAGGAATATCACACAGGTATGCACCTGTCAGGATACTTAAATTCCAATGCCCATTTCATAAATCTAATTATAGAATCCCCAATTGCCCTTATCTGTTTTTTTTTGTTTTTTTTTAATGGGAGTGGTTTCTGAAACAGGGTAGTTATCTCAGTTTGTTCTGTAACCCACTCACTAGTAGCTCAAATCTGTTCTACAAATCCATTAGTGGTCTTTCCTCCCTCCTTTCTTTTCTCTTTTTGTTCTTTCTACTGTCTTGTACTAAGCACCATTCATCTTTAGGCCCTAGTTCAGATTCATGTCTCGTTCTTTTACTTTGTGTTTCAGTTATCATGCCCCCTTACTAATCCCATCCTGTTGAAAATGACTATGCTCCGTCTCCTTTGTGACTGTTTCCAAATGTTTTGCAAACAATTCTGATTCTGTTTCTTAGAGTAGTTTTCCAGAAGGCAGGCTATCCTGTCGTGGTTAACATGACGTAAAGAGAAAGAGTGTCAGCCAGTGGCACAGACAGAGTCTGAGAAGGAATGGGGACAGTGCATGAGGGAGCTGACACACGAAGGGAACGACCCAAACCAGAACTTGGAGAAGAGGGTGGTGACCCTATGAGAGAATCACCAACCCCGGGGGGGGAGAGGGGGTGAGGAATAGAGGGAACAGTGATGAGTGTAGAAAGAGTAGTCAAGATCAAACTGATTAGAGTGGTACCGAGAGTCCAGCCCGGCAATGATGGATTTGGCTGCACCACTGTACACTGCATTTCCATTGTCATAGCTCAGAAGGATCCTTAAACAATCAGTCTTGCCAATGTATGTGTCTACTGGGATATCACCACGCCTTGAGGGCATTGTGAGGCATGGGGCCACATGCTGCTTGCCTTCGACCACCAAAGAAGGCATGTTATCCCAGCACAACATGCCCTGAAGTGCCATACTACAATTTTAAAATGGATCCATTTATGTATTTACTAACATACATAGACTGTTTGGGGGCCACTGGTTGCACCTGGGAGATTGGGCTAGGGTAACATCACAGGTGAAATTGGCGATTTCACAATGATCTTCTACTGCATAGTGAGAACACAAGCTTTGTTCCTGTAAAGCATCCTCAGCTTAGGAAGTTGATTTTAAAGGATGGTGTCAGTATGGCAGGAAAAGTCAAGATGACTGTCCACCCTGACCAGTTAGAATGTTTTCCACCTTCCTGGCATGGCTTCCCATCATGATGGCCCCACCAGCCATATCACCTCGGCTTCCCTCAGGACTTATTTGGCCTTGCTTCCACAGCGTACCTCATGCAGTGGGGTGAAGAGGAGCATGCTCAATCTGCCAGCCAAGGAGCTAGTCACTGCGCCCAAGTCACCAGGTGCGGGGCCTGCAGGGGGCACCAGTGATCCATGCCAGCCAGGATTTTTGGCCCCTGTGCTTCTTACCTCCCCTTGAGGCACAGAGGAGCAGCATGCAGTGATGTCAATGGTGGTATCACACATGTTTCTGTGCATGGTGCACTGCATTCCTGCTGCTCCTCCACCACTTGGGGCACTTGTCTGCCAGACTCTACTAGTGGACAGTGCTGCTCCAGGCACCACTCCACTTCCTCCCCAGAGGAGGATTCCTCTCACTGGCCAACCGTCCAATGACTTGAGCTCATTCCCTAACTGGGGTCACTGGCACCACAAGCGATAGCGCTACCACTACGCTGGTGAGCTTGCAGCACCCAGGTATTTAACGGAGGAGATGATCACTGGTAGGGAACCTTCCAGGGTTTTGAAGACAGTGGGAGTCTGGATACTAGTCAGATGCTCCCAGAGGTCATGGAGACAGTCTTTTTGGCATTCGGGGGAAGCTGGGACTAAGTACTGTTAAAGTCTAACTGGAGTTGTGCAGCCAGATCAAGGACAGACAGTAACAGGCAAAGAAAGCAGTATCATCTGTATACACCATACATGTGAATGTATGAGGAGCTACAGGACATTGAGATGTCCATGATTATTAGTAGGCATATAGCAGTAGTGGGATTTCCTAACACCACACTGGTAAGGGCCAAGCATGGCTGAGGAGTTAGGGAACAAAAATGTTTGGGGAGAACCAGTTGATTGGAGTTCAGCCAGAGCTGGGAGAATGGAGATAGAACAATAGTCAGGAGTAATGCTTGGCACATATGAAACACATAGCCACTTGGGGTGCCAGCATGGCCAGGGTACCAGTCTGTAACAGTCCACCAATGGGATGGCCAAGCTACTTCTCTTTTCCTGTTCTGCGCTCTCATGGGCAGAGTTTAACAAGCAGAGGCAGGCTTCATGGTGGCAGCTGTGGCTAGATTTACTTATGATTGACGTTCTATCATCAATCAGAAATTGTAACTCGGAAAATAAGGCATTGTTTCAGAGTGATTAACAATAGACGATAGGCATTTTGTTTAAGCAAAGCATGAAAGCTTGAAATTCCTTTCAGTACAGCCCATGCTGGTGAGAGAATGGGGTTTAATATCTTGACTGTGGCATGGTTAGAAAATGTTACACATAGCCCTGATGGATTTTGCACACCTGGAACAAAGAGCATAGAAGATTGAAGGGGGAAGGGGGAAGAGTTGGTGGCAGCTTCTCATGGTAGCAGAAGCAGAGGCTGGCAGCAGAGAGAGGACTCAAACTCCAGACACTGGTCTCATCTCTGTTCAGTGCATAACAGCAAAGCAGTAGGTGGCAGCCAGCAGCAGAAACCAGCCGCAACCCCCTCCACTAGAGCCCCTCTGACTGTGACATGTCCCATTCATACTTCCCACTCCTTCTCTGAGGTCTTTACTACTGTGCAAGTCTTCAACTATGTGCCCACTGTAGCAGCAGGTGGGTGATGGCAGACAAGCGGGTGCTAAGTAAGCAATCGGGGAGTGCCAGCTGTGGTTGGCCTTCTCAGGCTCTGTGTCTTGTTGCGCCGCACTACAAAAAAGCAGCAACATTAAGTAATCCCTTCCTTCTGGCCAGCATTCGGGGTAGCAGGAGAAGCAAAGCATCAGGAGTCAAACAAACAGAGGCAGTGTCTTTGGGGCAGAGTCAGAGCAACAAGTTCATCTTCTGCAGGTATTAAGTTTATTTAAGGTAACTAGCCAATCTCCAATATTTTAATGCCATATAAAAATGAATATTATGTAAAGTGGCCTGTAAGGGAGAAATATTGGTGGGCAGAAAGCCTTGGCATTAAATAAACTGAGCAGGCATTTGTTAATGACCTGCTCTCAACCAGGCTAGACTCACATGTATCCGAAAATATGCACTACAGAGAGATTCAGTTTATGTGAGTTCAGCTTACATGCATCCAAATAAAAGCCTCTCATAATGTTCAGATAGAAAGAGTTCCTATGCGTCCACAGTCCACTCAATATGGCCTGGGGAGGGGGTCCAGCATAGATGTGCTTATTACAGTATCTGACAAATTGAAGCCCATGAAGGGGGATGTTTCAGTGTGCTTGCCACACCAGGAAAGTGTCCAGCAAAATTCAGAATTGAATTAATTTATTCTAGATCGATCCTTTCCAAGCTACTGTGTGGTTATTACTTGTATCACTGTTTAAATAAAGTGTGAGCTCTATAAAACATTGGCCTTGTAGCTGGATATCAGGATGAAAAGTGACACGCTGCAAATGACTTTTCAGTGGCTGGGATTACGTATAACAGAAATGCCTTCCTACAGTAATAGAGGAATGGAAGCTGCAAACAGACTGGGTGATGTGATTGCTTTTCCTGGATTTCCCTTTATGCCAGCCAGCCTACAGTTTTACCTGACTTGCACCCCTGAGGTGGCTAAGGAGACAGGGCTGAGATTATAAATTAATGGAAATAAACAGTATTATACAATTTTAGACAGTATTCTGTAATCTTAAAGATTAAAATCCTTATGGAATTGGGCCAGTCCCCATAAGTGAGACTCACTTTGTCATTATGAAGGTTTTGTTACTGTTGCTAAGCATTTTTACTAAAAGTCCTTTTCTGATTCCCAGCCAAAAATTCAAGGCGTTAGCAGAATTCAGTTATACGAAATTACACAAACTTTTGCCATGTTTGTACGCATGAGGTGGGGCTGGGGAGGTGGTATTTGAAATGTGACTATGGGGGGGGAGTGATGCATTTTGAAACATGTAATGTATATATTAGTACAGTGGCATTATCTGATATGTGTGTGTGTGTGTGTGTATGTGTGTATAGCATGTTTAAATAAGCCTGAAGAAACAATTTTGATTATCAGTTTATGTTAAAATATATTGCAACACCTGATACACTAAAAATTACTCATGTAGTACTACATGATACCTGCTAAGGATCCCTATGGGAATTAATGAATTTTTTTGGGGAAAGCAACAGATTGGCTCATTGGTGTATGTGAAGGTTGGGATATAAGGAGGACGCTTGCTCAACGTTGAAGATGATCCAGGGATCCAATTTTATTAATCAACTTAAATGATACAATCGAACTTGAGAGCGAAAAAATAACAAAATCCAAAAGCAACAAAATCACAACACTAGAAAGTGCTAGTGAAGTTCACACTTGGAGGTCAGCACAGGTCTGAACCTCCAGACTATCTGATTCTCTAAGTTAACTTTGCACAATATATATTGAATGGGGTCAGGCGACCATCAAACTCCACCCCTGTATCTCATTTCTAACCTTTCTTTGTTAAATACAACATATTTTATTTTGTAAATAAAAGTGCTACACCTTTAAATGAATTAGATCATCTGTATACTGCTTTAAATCAATTTTTCTGGAGCTACAATAATTTTTAACATTAAATCAATTCTTTAGGAAGCACCTCCTCTTTCTGACCTAATAAATACATTCAATGAATGGCCGGCTGGCTCCTAGGTAGAGCTGCAAGAAGAAGTAGGACACATCCACGTTTACATGCAGACAATCCTTCGTTTTTTTTAAAAAACCCAAAACTGACTGGAGTCGACTACAAAATGCTGTCGGGAGGTATGACACCTGTAGTTCACGTCTTTTAAACAGGAAATTTTTACCCAACAGAAGGATATACGATAAAAAATACCTTCACGATCGTGCGCACACTCGTGAAGGAAATTACAGCCAGCGTAAGGCAACGCATGGTCCTAAAGGTATTCCAGATATTTATTTACTTATAAATTTAGCTCCAACAGCGAGATTTACTTTTCTTGGAATGGCTACTTTTGTTTGCGATGTCCTCTTCCTCCGGTATAGCATTTGTCCTAAAGTAAACGGACGAAACGGACCATTAATAGAAAGGGCTCCAAATATTTCCAGGTACCTCTAAAGTCTACCTATATGCATACAAATGGGGTATTTCAAATATTTATACTTGGAGGCATCTCTAGAGAACTCTACCGTCAGGCTTTGATTTTACTTTAAAAAAACATATAGATCATTATACCAAATATCTTTACACGGCATAATATCTATGCCATTTGCTTTTCCCTTAATTTACATATCCTCGGGGGTGGGGGGGTGTTTCAGACCATCACATCAAAACTACCAAGTCAAAACAAAACAGAATCTGATACTTGCAAAGTAAAACATATAGGTGGCCAGCCTATATGAAGGAATAGAAAGAATAAGAGAAAGAACGAGAGGGGGGTCTATAGTGCTGTTGCAACAGACTTTCTTTTTAGGTTTAAAATGAAATTAAATTAACACAGATGTGTTCTGATACTTGGTCTTTACATTCCTCCCCCTTTAAGAGGAAACCAATCTTTTTATCAATTATTTCTTATTGGTTTCCTACCACTATAAAACATGCCAGATCTCCCTTAGGAGATGGAGCTTCAGCCCACCCACTCCCAAAGCTCCACTCCGGAGTCCCATATGCTAATACTTCCTCTTTATTTCAAACCAGCAGAAAATATTATTTATCATTTTCAATTACTCCGGAGTCTGGTACAGTATTCTTTTCCGCTCCATAACGGGACAAATAATCCGCATTAGCATGTTTTTTCCTGATCTATGTTGGATCTCAAATTTATACGGTTGAAGGGCTAAATACCACTGCATAATGCAGGGATTTTTATCTTTCGTTGTGTTTAGCCAACATAAAGGGTTATGATCTGTTAATAGTAAAAATGGTCTACCCCATAAATAGAATTTTAAGGCATTTATTGCCCAATGGATAGCTAAACACTCTTTCTCTATTGTTGAATATCTAGTTTCTCTGAGATGTAATTTCCTGCTAATAAATATAATTGGGTGCTCGTCTTCTCCATCTATTTGTGATAGGACGGCTCCAATTCCATTATTAGAGGCATCAGTGTGCACTAGGAACGGTTTTTGAAAATTAGGAATGCATAATATTGGGTATGAACAAAGTTTGGCCTTTAATGTGTTAAAGGCTATGTTACATTTTTCATTCCAATAGACCTTTTTGGGTCGATTCTTTTTAGTCAGGTCTGTCAAGGGACTAGCAATATCTGCGAAATTGGCTATAAAACGACGATAATAACTGGCTAGTCCTAGAAAAGACTTGACTTGTTTCTTGGTCTGGGGCTGAGGACTGTTCGCAATTGCCTCAGTTTTGTTTATGTCAGGTTTTACCTCTCCTTGCCCAATTATAAAACCTAAGTATCTGGTGTCCTGCATACCTATAGAACATTTACCTGGGTTTATAGTCAGTCCTGCATTAGCTATGACTGATATAACATTTTGCGGATGTATTACATGTTTTTCCAAGGATGTACTAAAAATGATCACATCATCTAAATATGCTGCACTGTATTCTATATATGGCTGCAACAATTGATCCATACACCTCTGAAATGTAGCTGGAGCTCTGTTTAGCCCAAACAGCATCTTAGTGAATTGAAACAATCCAACTGGTGTACTGAATGCTGTTTTTTTCTTGGGATTCAGCATCAATGGGGATTTGCCAGTATCCTTTGGAGAGATCCAAAGTACTAATATATTGAGCATTGCCTAATCGATCTATAATATCATTGATTCTGGGCATGGGCATCGAATCTAGATATATTATTCAATTTACGAAAATCCAGACATACTCTTACCCCTCCTTCTTTTTTATTTACAACAACCATAGGGAAGTTCCATGAGCTTTTAGAAGGAATAATGACCCCCATTTGTTGCATTTTTAGCAATTCCTTATTCACCTCCTCCCTTAAGCTTTCAGGTATCCTATATGGTTTATGTCTAATGGGTTTTGTATTGGTTACTTCTATATGGTGTTCAATCCCTTCCACTACCCCAGGGGTTGTTGTAAACGTATTTTGAAAAGTATGTATTAATTTCCTTATGTCTTGTTTCTGTGCAGAATTCAGGTTGTCATCGATAAATATTTCTTTGTTATTGTCCTGGCTTTCCAAACGATCATAGGCGAGATCCAACTCGCTTTTAATTGTTACAGGGTATACAAAAAAAACTGGGGAATTTCTTTCATGCCATAATTTCAATAAATTTGCATGATATATTTTCAACTGTTGTTTTTTTGTCAGGGCAAATAATTTCATAATTTACCAGACGTACTTGTCTATGAACACTATAGGGTTCTTGCCACTTCATTAGTAATTTATTCTCTGAGCAAGGTAATAGCAGTAAGACTCTGTCGCCTGGTTGAAATGTTTTAGTCCCCACTCCCTGATCATAATATTGTTTCTGGGTTAATTGATGTTCTTCATTAACCTGTCGAGCTACTTTAGCATATTTCATTAATCTTTGATGTAATGCCGAGACATACTCCAATGTAGAAACGGGGATTGCATCTGCTTTAGACCCTTCCCAATTTTCTTTAATTATATCCAATACTCCCCTTGGATTCTTCCCAAAAAAGAAGCTCAAAGGGAGAAAACCCCGTCGAAGCTTGAGGGACTTCACGATAGGCAAACATTAAGTATGGGAGGTATTTATCCCAATATTTACCTTCATCAGAAACAAATTTCTTCAACATCTGTTTGAGAGTTTTATTAAAACGTTCTACCAACCTGTCAGATTGGGGATGATATGGGGATGTAAATATAGAGTGTACTCCTAAAGCTTGATATAGGCGCTGTAAAAGTTGCTAACAAAAATTGCTACCTCTATCAGTTAATATTTCTTTAGGTATACCCATTCTGGAGAAAACCTTAATTAATTCATCTGATACCTTCTCTGCTGTAACTGTCTGCATGGGTATGGCCTCAGGGTATTTTGAAAAATAATCACAAATGACTAAAATAAAATGGCTTCCTTTGGTACTTTTAGGCAAGGGACCCACTACATCCATTGCAATATGAGTGAATGGAGTTTCCACTAGAGGCAAAGGCTGTAGGGGTACTTTATCTTTTTTAAGTACAGGTCTTACCTTTTGACATTGTGCACATGATTTACAGTATTCGGTCACTTGATCGTGAATACCTGGCCAAAAGAATCAGTACAGCAATTTCTGTAAGGTCCGTTCTTTCCCTTGGTGGCCAGCTATGGGTATGTCATGTGCGAGTGTCAATAAGTGTTCTCTATAAGCAGTGGGTACCAGTAATTGTAGAACGGTTTCCCCAGTTTTCATGTTCACACATTTCTTATACAATAAACCTTTCTCAATCACAAATTTCTGGTTAGGATTTTGTTCATTACCTACTTGCAAAAAATAAGGTTTTAAGGACTCATCCTGCATTTGTAATACCCTAAAAGTATTTTGCAACCCTTTATTTTTTAAGTCCACAGTGTTTGTAAAGTCCTTTTGTAAGTGTTGCCACACCTGCTTTTCTTGTCTTTTTTGCTTTTTTGATTTCCTTGTCTTTCCCGGAGGCTCAAATAAGCTATCCTCAAATGGGAAGGAGTATTGAAGTTCAGCATTCCTTTTCTCCTGTGCTCTGGTGGTCATTGCATCGATCTTATTGACATTGTCAAGTAACTGACAAAAATCTGGGTGGTCCTGTCCCAATATAACCGACACTGGCAATTGTGGAACCACCCCAACCTCCATGTTTCAGGTGTTTGATTTCACCTGTATCTCTACTTGCTGTACAGGATACATATGTGTGTCCCCATGTATACAAGTTACTTCAGTCCGCGTGGTTCCAGGTACTTTAGATATCATACAATCTTTTACTAAAGCCTGTCGACTACCAGAGTCTAGTAGTCCAATCATTTCTTTACCATTCACTGTCACAGGTATGAAATACTGCCCCCAATTGGCTAAGGCTAGATGTGTTGGAGCAGTTTTCTTTTTTGGACAGAATCTTGCGATATGTCCCTTGCCTTGACAGTAATGACATATCACTTCATTAATGGGGGTTTTAAGAACACCCACAGTTTTAATCGGACCACCAGGTAGGGGTGTAGTAATTGAAGGAGAAGTTCTTACCGTAGGATATGGTGTATTACTTCCTGAATGACTTTTAGGTCGATTAGGTCGGGCAGTTAGATAGTCCTCTGCTAGTTGAACCGCCTTCTTAGCTGTCTCCGGACGGTGTTCCCGTACCCACATCTGGACATCTTGGGGCAGAATCCGTATAAATTGTTCCAACACAACAGCTTCCAACATCTGTTCTTCTGTGTTAGTAGTAGGCTGAAACCACTTAGTACATAAGTCATTAAGCCTGGTGAATGCTTCTTGTGGAGTATCTGAAAGTTGAAATCTTAGAGCTCGGAATCTCTGTCTATACATCTCTAGACAGATATCATATCTTTTTAATATTGCTTCTTTGACAGCATCATAATTGTCACTCATAGCACCCTCTACCCTGCCATAGGCCAGTTGAGCTTTCCCCGTCAAGTACAGAGCAAGGCGGATTACCCACTGGTCCCTAGGCCACTGACAGGCCCTGGCTATACGTTCAAACGTAGTTAAATATGTCTGTATGTCATCCGTTTCACACAACTTAGTCAGTTTTATGTCCTTAGGAATATCCCCTGCTGGTAGGGGAGGGGGCCTGCTGACACCAAGTGCCTGAATGGCCCTTAAGGTATCGGCCCACCTTGCCTCATTCCTTTGCATTTCTTTGTCTCTTTGTTTCTCCATCACTATCTGTTGCATACACAGCCATTGCAACAGATCTTGTGAGTCACCAGTAGGGGGTCCTTTCTCCAGTTCTTCTTGTTCCCCATCCAAAACATCACCATCTTCTTTCGGCTTCACCAACTTACGTCTCACATCAGGGAGTCCGGTCTGCAAAGGTATCCCTGATTTCTCCGCCATGGTTCTGGTCAACACACCAGTCTGCACCTCCTGGGACATCCACGAAACTACGACCTCCTCAGACACTTGTAACAGTATCCTTCGAATCCCACCACTGCCACCACGTGTGAAGGTTGGGATATAAGGAGGACGCTTGCTCAACGTTGAAGATGATCCAGGGATCCAATTTTATTAATCAACTTAAATGATACAATCAAACTTGACAGCGAAAAAATAACAAAATCCAAAAGCAACAAAATCACAACACTAGAAAGTGCTAGTGAAGTTCACACTTGGAAGTCAGCACAGGTCTGAACCTCCAGACTATCTGATTCTCTAAGTTAACTTTGCACAATATATATTGAATAGGGGTCAGGTGACCATCAAACTCCACCCCTGTATCTCATTTCTAACCTTTCTTTGTTAAATACAACATATTTTATTTTGTAAATAAAAGTGCTACACCTTTAAATGAATTAGATCATCTGTATACTGCTTTAAATCAATTTTTCTGGAGCTACAATAATTTTTAACATTAAATCAATTCTTCAGGAAGCACCTCCTTTTTTTGACCTAATAAATACATTCAATGAATGGCCGGCCGGCTCCTAGGTAGAGCTGCAAGAAGAAGTAGGACACATCCACGTTTACATGCAGCCAATCCTTCGTTTTTTTAAAAAAAAAAAAAACTGACTGGAGTTGACTACAAAACGCTGTTGGGAGGTATGACGCCTGTAGTTCACCTCTTTTAAACAGGAAATTTTTACCCAACAGAAGGATATACGATAAAAAATACCTTCACAATCTTGCGCACACTCGTGAAGGAAATTACAGCCAGCTTAAGGCAACGCATGGTCCTAAAGGTATTCCAGACATTTATTTACTTATAAATTTAGCTCCAACAGCGAGATTTACTTTTCTTGGAATGGCTACTTTTGTTTGCGATGTGTCCTCTTCCCTCCGGCATAGCACATTTGTCCTAAAGTAAACGGACGAAATGGACCATTAATAGAAAGGGCTCCAAATATTTCCAGGTACCTCTAAAGTCTACCTATATGCATACAAACAGGGTATTTCAAATATTTATACTTGGAGGCATCTCTAGAGAACTCTACCGTCAGGCTTTGATTTTATTTAAAAAAAAAAACGTATAAATCATTATACCAAATATCTTTACACGGCATAATATCTATGCCATTTGCTTTTCCCTTAATTTACATATCCTCGGGGGTGGGGGGGTGTTTGACCATCGCATCAAAACTACCAAGTCAAAACAAAACAGAATCTGATACTTGCAAAGTAAAACATATAGGTGGCCAGCCTATATGAAGGAATAGAAAGAATAAGAGAAAGAACGAGAGGGGGGGGTCTATAGTGCTGTTGCAACAGACTTTCTTTTTAGGTTTAAAACGAAATTAAATTAACACAGATGTGTTCTGATACTTGGTCTTTACAATGTACAATTTATAAGTGACTAGCTACACCCACGGTGAGTTAACACAGCCCCCCTTCCCCTCGGCAGCACAGGATATGTGCTGCACTACCTTCCATCTGCCCTGCAATACACAACCCACCTCGCCACCAGCAGTCCCGTTCCACAATCTCCAATGCTTGGAAGCAGTAAGGATTATAAGGCAGCCAGTGGGGGAGCTTAATAGCACTGGAGTTGGCCATTTAGGAGGAGGGAGGGTTTTGACTTTTGTGGCATGTGCAGAAATGAGTGGGGCAAGGGTGAATGTGTGGGGGGGGAGAGGAGAGTTTGAGGATGAAAGTGGTGCCACAGGTTTGTTCATTTGTGGTGCCATCAAGTCTAATACTGGCCCTCGCAATAGTTACTTGGGGGCAGAGGGGTCATCACCTTTTTGAAGGGGTATGACCTTGACTGTTCCAAGTAACAGGGATTGTGCCTGTCAGGAATGAGAGGTTAAGAAACATAGAAACATAGAAACATAGACTTTGACGGCAGATAAGGACCGCTAGGCCCATCTAGTCTGCCCATTTCCCTACCTACAGGATAGGCCGCAGATCCTAGTCAACCAACAGCCTTTATCTTCCTGCCCCCCACAAGAATTGCCTTATGTCTGTCCCATGCATTCTTGAATTCTCCCACAGTTTTAGACCCCACAACTCCTCAGGAAGGCTGTTCCATGCATCCACTACCCTCTGTGAAATAATACTTCCTCACATTGTCCCTGAACCACCCTCCTTCTATCTTTAAATTGTGTCCCCTTGTTCTTGCAAGTCTCTTTTTCTGAAAGATGCTACCCTCTTGGACTTTGTTGATTCCTTGAGGTACTTGAAAGTTTCTATCATGTCCCCTCTCCTTCTTTCCTCAAGGGTATATATTAAGCTCCTTTAGTCTCTCCTCATACGGCTTCTCTTGCAGACCCTGCACCATTTTAGTTGCCCTCCTCTGACTGCCTCTATCCTGTCTATGTCCTTAGGAGATGGGGTCTCCAGAACTGGACACAGTATTCCAGATGGGGTCTCACCAACTGTCTGTACAGAGGGATAACAACTTCCTGTTTTCTGCTGCTGATGCCTCCCCATACATCCCAGTATACCCCCGCCCTCCCTACTGCCTTCTCACATTGCTTGCTAACCTTAAGGTCATCTGATATGATTACCCCCAGGTCCCTTTCCTGTTTTGTTGTTGTTACTACTCTCCCACCCATTATGTATTCTTCCCTGGTTCTTGTTTCCCAGGTGCATTATTTTGCACTTTTTGCATTGAACCTAGCTGCCATACGTCTGACCATTCCTCCAACCTTGCCAAGTCCCTTTTCATCCTTTCCACGCCTCCTGTGTATCAACCCTGTTGCAGATCTTTGTGTCATCTGCAAAAAGGCATACTTTTCCTTCCAGTCCCTCTGCAATGTCACTGATGAAGACATTAAAAAGGACTGGACCCAATACTGAACTCTGCGGTACCCCACTAGTAACCGCCCTTTCTTCAGAGTGGACTCCATTTACAATTACCTTCTGTGTTCTGTTGTCCAGACAATGTTTTAACCAGGCTACCACCCTGGGACCCACTCCCAGGCTGGTTAATTTGACTATCAATCTTTTGTGTGGGACTGTGTTAAATGCCTTGCTAAAGTCTAGGTAGGCCATGTCCACAGCCCCTTCCTGGTCTACTACTTTGGTCACCCAGTCAAAGAAATCTATTAGATTCATCTGACATGACCTTCCCGCTGTGAACCCATGCTGTCTTGGATCCTGTGCTCCACTGACCTCTAGGTACTCAACTATTCTTTCCTTCAGAAGTGACTCCATCACTTTCCCTACCACAGAGGTCAGACTGACAGGTCTGTAGTTTCCTGCCTCTGTCTTGGTCCCACTTTTGTGAAGGGGAATCACATCCACCTTCCTCCAGTCCTCGGGTACCACACCATCCTCCCATGATTTATTAAAAAGAGTAGCCAGTGGTTTCACTAGTTCCTTCCTTAATTCTTTTAGAATTTGGGTGAATTCCATCAGGACCCATTGCTTTGTCCACCTTCAGTTTTAGGAGTTCTTGCAGAACCCTTTCTTCTGTGAAAGGACTGGGATCGACCCCCCTATCAAGAGTGCTTCTGTTAATTGGATTAGGCACTTCCCCCTCCTCTTTTGTGAATACTGAGCAGAAATATTTGTTCAGTATTCCTGCTTTTTCACTGTCCCCCTCTGCCCACCCACCGCTCATTCTATTCAGCCTCACTATCCTCCCTTTGTCTTTCTACCGCTGATGTACCTATAAAAGGTTTTATCCCCTTCTTAACTGAGTTGGCTATCTTTTCCTCAGTTTGGGCCTTTGCTATTCTGACTTCCCTCCCTGCTTCCTTCTGCCTTAACTGGTACAGCTCTCTGTCCTGCTCCTTCTGTGTTTCCTTATACTTCCGAATGCTATCTTTTTCTTCCTGACTTTCACAGCCACCTCTCTTGAGAACCATAGTGGCTTTTTCTTTCATTTTGATTTGTTTATTTGCTTCACACAAAGGCTTGTTGCCTCTGTGATGGCAGTTTTGATAATTCCCCATTGTTGCTCCACACCTCCTTCTAGCCTGTTTGCTAGTGCTTTTCTGAGGCACTCTCCCATCTTGCCAAAGTCAGCCCTCCTAAAGTCCAGTACCCTCACTTTTGTATGGCTTGACTCTGTAGTTGAGTTTAACGTGAACCACACTGTTTGATGGTCACTTGTCCCCAGATGGCAACCTACTTCTAGATCTGAGATCCTCTCACTGCCCCCGTTTGAGAGTACGAGGTCTAAGATTGCCCTCAAGAGTGGGTTCCGAAACTAGCTGTCTAATGCCTGCCACCTGTAGGCACAAGAATGGCCCTGCTCTTGGATGTGGCTGCAGCAAATGTGCTCCAGTTAACATCTGGCATATTCAGGTCTCCCATCAACAGTATCTCCCCTTTCTCTGCCATTCTAAGAATGCCTTCCATCATATCCTTGTCCATTCCTTCCCCCTGACATGGGGGTCTGTACACAACCCCTGTGCGGATTGTGGTGCTCTTTCCAGTCTCCAAGGTGACCCACAGTGCCTCCTCTCCTCCCTGTTTACTCTTTTGTTCAGTTGCTTTTATCCCTTCCTTTACATAGAGAGCTACTCCTCCCCCTCTTCTCCCCTGCCTGTCTCTCCTGTAGGTTATGTACCTTGGTATGTTAACATCCCAGTCATGGTTCTCTGTGTACCATGTTTCTGTGACTGCTACGATATCCAGGCATCCTCTTCCATTAAGGCCACCAGCTCAGGGAGCTTGTTGCCCAGACTACGGGCATTGGTACTCATTACCTCCATTTCCTGATGGCCTTACCCCCTTTTGCCCCATCCCTGTCCTTCTTGCCTTTGTCACTTTCTCCATTTACCCCTGCCCTTCTCCCTATCAACACCTCTATGTTGGTGTTTGCCACACTTACTCCTGTGATTGTTTGGGGGGGCTAGGATTTTCCTGCTCCTTTCCAGTGCCTCTCCCCTTGGCTAGTTTAAAAGCTTGTCAATGAAGCATTTAAACCTATCACCTAGGATCCTGGTTCCCCTCCCAGACAGATGCAGCCCATCATGCCAGTATAGGCTTGCATCACTCCAGGTGGACCCCCAGTCCCCAATGAAGCCAAATCCCTGAGCTCCACACCAGTTTTTCAACCACTGATTGAATCCCATGGTACGGAACACCCTAGCCTCTCCTATGCCATAGATGGGTAGCACCTCCGAGAAGGTTACCGTGTGTGCTACTTGACTAAGGCCCCTCCCCAATTCCACAAACTCTTCCTGCACTTCTCTAATCCCTTTCTTAGCCAGGTCATTTGTCCCTAGGTGGACAATGACATCCAGCTCCCTTCCCTGTGCAGCTGCTCGGGCAATCCTGAGGATTCACTCCCTGTCCCTCCAAGCCATGGCGCCAGGCAGGCACCTTACCTCCCTCTCCCCTTCCTTGCCCAGTTCTACCTTCCCTACATGGAGTCCCCACCAGGAGTTGTTTTCTTCCCTGCAGGGTCCCCTGCCACCCTCCTGTGGGTCTCCTTGTGGAGGTTCCCAGCATCCTCCTTGGTCTCCACTGTAGGTGCCTCCATAGAGGAACCACACTTTGCCAGAATGGCATAGGAATTGTGGAGAGGTACAGCTGGAGGGATGTGCCTCTGTTCCACCACCCTCACCTCCCTGAGCCCACTGTGGTCCAACCGCCCTCTTCTTGGCAACCTCTGAGGCAACGGCAGTGGCACTGGTGGTCCCTGGATGGAAGAGGAGGTCCCACAAATCCTGGCCAACTCAGCCTGGAGATGAGCAACCTCCTCCCTCAGCCCAGAGAGGTGCCTGCAGATGGGACAACACCGCATCCTCCAGAATATCTCCGGAAGACTGCTGCTCCACAGCCACTGCACTGCACCACTCCAATCATGTCTTATTTCTGACCCCTTAACTGTTTGCAATCCTTACTCTTTCGTCTGTTTTTTTTCTCTCTCTCCTTACTTTCTGCCTGTGTGCCCTTTAAGCTCCTGATTGTCCTGTTCTGAGACAAGAATATCCTATATTTCTCAGTAGACCACTTACTTGTTCAGAGGCAGACCTCCAGCAGCTAGAGGGGGCCGGAGAGCTACTCTTGCCCTTCTAGGATGGTGGGTCCTTGGTGGTTCTGTGATCACTCACTTCCTGCCCCTAAACAGGAAGTTCCTGTTGTCAGTCAAATCCTGTGCCTATAAAAATAGAACTAGCTTTGGGTGGGGGGTGGAAGGGAGGGAAGGAGGGCAATATAGTCCCAGCAGAGAAGTTCAGTCACACAGCAGTCCTTTCTCCTGGTGTCTTCTGCCAAGCTATTAGCAGAATCTTTCTAAGGCAGTTTTTAAATGTAGCTTCCTTCTAGCTAAGCCACTCCCCCTACTTACCAGATCTTTCTACAAGTAATTTAAACCTCACAGCAGTTAAGTCCTTTCAGTCACCTGAGATTTACACCTAGATGACTTTTCAGTTACCCATTCAGTTCAGTTAACCCAAACACACACTTTTTGTTTTGTTTTGTATGTTAGTTTTTTACCCTAAATTAAAGGTCCAAATACAAAAGTTCTTCTACTTTAGTCCCAGCAGAGAAGTTCAGTCACACAGCAGTCCTTTCTCCTGTAGTCTTCTGCCAAGCTATTCTAAGCTAGTTAAGGAGAACAAAGATATGAGAAGCTATAGTGGGGGCAGAGAGATAGAGAAGTTTGGGGTCTATTCTATCAGGACTGCTCCCTTTAGAGGGTTTGAGAGATAGCAGAGCAAAGAGAGCACCAACTGGAATAGTACGGGGTAAAGGAGAAAGAGAGGGAGGAGGGGGGAGCAGGAAGACAGTACAGGTTGAAGAAAAAAATGTTTCAATTTTTTGTGGCTTGATTGATTGACTGATTGATTACTAATTGGTAACTGGGAAAGGCACACAGGGCCAAGGCTCATTTTCAGGTGCAAATTGGGTGGGTGTGTCCAGGAATACAATACATACATAAGCAACATTAAGTGTAACATATGCGTACAGGTAGTAGTATTGAATCATGTGGTACATAACAGGTAAATAAGGTAAGAATCAATTGAATAAATTACATAGATAAGATTGCAGCAATGAAACAGCAGTCTCTTCAGGGACAGATGCAGTGGAACTGGTGGCATACAGGAATAAAAAACCTGGGCTGTGGATCAGACAGAGAGTTCACTACCTTCCTGAATTTAGAGGGGGGCAATCTATGTTATTTCAGAGAGTGGAAGCAAGTATTCCAACTTGGCAATCCTTGTAATCTTGGTGCAAGCACAATCGGCTTTGTTGTCTACTTGCACTCCTCTAATACAAGGTGAGATGACCAATCTACAAACCAGCATTGGGCCTCTCAAGCTGGAGCTTCAAAAGCAAGTGAGCCTCTCCAGCTCTGCTTCCAGGAGTTACTGAGCCTTTTCATCTGTGTTCCCAGGACACTTAAGGACATCTCCATCTATGTTCCCAAGAGCATCTTTGCCTTTCCAGCTGTTTTCCCATAATCCCAGGAGCAATTGCATCTCTTCAGCCGAGTTTCCAGGACCAATTTGGACTTACCAGCTGTGTTCCTAGGGGCCTCTCCCATTGTGTTTCCAGGAGCAATTGGGCCCTCTAGCTGTGTTCTCATGGGAAATCAGACATCTCCAGCAGTGTTCCTGTGGACCTCTCCTGGAGTGATAGGGCTTCTCCAGCTGTGCTCCCAGGAGTAATCAAGCTTTATAGCAGTGCTTCCAGAATCACTTAGGTCTTTCCTACTGTGTCCCAGGAGCAATTGGGCCTCTCCAGTTACATCCTAGGAAAAACTGGTCCCCTTCAGTTGTGCTTCCAAGAGTCACAGGGCCTTTCCAGTGTTTTTTCCAGTAACGATTGTATCTTTCCAGCTGTGTTCCTAGGAGCAATTGCTCCCCTGCTTCCAGAAATAATTGGACCTCTTCAGGTGTGTGTATCAGGAGTAATTTGTAATTTCCAGACATGTTCCCAGGAGCAATTGGGGTTCTTCAGCTATGTTTCCAAGACCTATTGGGCCTCTCTGACTGTGCTCTAAAGCGATTGTGCTTCTCCAGCTGTGTTCCATGTCCCAGAAGCAATTGCACCTTTTCAACTGTGCTTCCAGAATCAAATTGGGGCTCTCCAGCTGTGTTCTCATGAGCAATTGGGTCTCTCCAGCTTTGTTCATAGGAGCAATTGGTCCACTTCAGTTGTGTTTTCTGGAGTAACTGGAACACTAAATCCTGTTCCCAGGACCTGTTGCCTCTCTCCAACTGAATTCCCAGGAGTAACTTGGCCTTTTCAGCTATATTTCCATGGCCTATCCAGTCATGTTTTCATGAGCAATTAGGCCTCTCCAGTGGTGTTTCCAAAATTAAATGGGGCTCTTCAGCTGTCTTGTGAGGAGCAATTAAGCCTTGACGGTTGTGTTTTCAGGAGCAAATTGGACCTTCCCAGATGTTTTTCCAGAATCAATTAGGGCTCTCCAGCTGTGTTCTCAATAGCAGTTGGGCCTCTCCCTCTGCATTCCCAGGAACAACTGGGCCTCTCCAACAATGTTTCTAGTAGAAAGTGGGCCTCTTCAGCTATGTTCCTTGAGCAGTTGTGCCTCCCCAGCTGTGTTATCGGGAGCAATTAGGCCTGTCAAGCTGTGTTCCTGCAGTAGTAGCAATTGGATCTCTGCATCTGTATTTCCCAGAGCATTTGGGCCTCTCCATCTGTGTTATCAGGAGCAATTGGGCCTCTTCAACTATGTTCTATGAGCAATTGGGCCTCTCCATATGTGTTATCAGGAGCAGTTAGGCCTCTTCAGCTATGCTCCACAAGCAGTTGTGCCTCTCCAGCTGTGTTCCAGGAGCAGTTAGGCCTCTTCAGCTATGCTCCACGAGCAGTTGTGCCTCTCCAGCTGTGTTTGTTTGTGGGTGATATTTTCTTATTTTAATTATTTATTTTAGTTTATTATTTTTTTGTTATTAGGATAGGGTTTTGAGGTTGGTTTATATTTTGTTTTAGTCTGATAGTTTTTTGTTTCCTTTTCATGTTTTTTCATTATTTTTCCTTCAAGTGAGAGTTGAGGGATTATTATTTTTATATCATTTAGTTATTTTATCTTTTTCAACTGGGGTTGTTTTGTTATCGTTTTGTCTGCATTGGCGACTGGTATATTTTATTGCTGTTTTCAGAATGTGCAGGAGGCCTGCCCCCACGGTCATGCGCTATTCACACTTCACCCTTCGCACCCTCCGCCCTCCCCCCCATTGTAGTTTAAAACTTGCCAACGCTGTCGAGTGTTCGGTGTTGCCCACCGGGGGGGCGAACAGGGGAGGGTGAATGAGCGGAGCCACCGCATCGGGGTTGTTAAATCCAGAAGACACCCTGGGACAAAATGGAATCCAGATCGGGGTTCCTCATGTCTGGTTTCCATACCCAAGGGCACCACCATTATTGGTGGGCAGGCAGCTCGGGCAGCTCTGGAAGTCCATCCAACTCGAGTGGTGTTATGCAATGCCAGGTCCATTAAAAACAAGACTGCAATTATTACAGATCTTGTTGTGACAGTGGACCCGGCCTGCATCACTGAGACCTGGCTGGATGAGAACTCTAGCCCTATATTGGAGGTCGCAACTCCAGTCGGGTATTCAGTGATACACCACTCGAGACTGGATCGTGGAGGAGGGGGGATTGCTGTCTGTTTCAAGACTGAACTGGGCCTCACAAGTGTACCAGTTGAGGAGACTGAGTCTTTTAAGTGTACTGTAATAAGAGGTGTAGGTTGTAGGATCGTCCTCATCTACTATCCACCCAGGGATGAGAAGCATTTCCTTCAGGAAGTGGTGGACTTTGTGATCGACATGGCATTTGAGTCACCCAGGCTGATGGTCCTGGGCAACTTCAACGCCTGAGTCGATGACGAACTCTCACAATTTGGACAGCACTTCCTCCAGTTGATGACACCTCTGGGCCTTACACAGATTGTTACCACTGTTACTCATAAACACGGTCATTCACTTGACTTAGTCTTCCTCCTGGGGATCGAAGGCTTCGATATGGGGGTGGAACCTGTCAGATGGTCTGATCACTGCACTGTGTGGTTCAGTTTCTGTGCCCTCCTTCGCAGGCCCACCCCTGTGGAGATGGTCAGATACCACCTTTTACAAGATATAAGCTCTGAAAGCCTGGCGGTGGTGCTTGACCTAGCGGGTTTTCCAGCAACAAACAATGACCCAGAGGCCTTAGGGATGGCCTATAATAAGGCTGTTACTGTGGCCTTGGATGTCATTGCTCCTGTCCACATTTGTCCTCTCTCCCTTCACCCTCGGTCCCCTTGGTTTGATAGGACTTTGAGGGAGACACGGTGATTAGGATGAAGGTTAGAGCATTGCTGGCGGAAATCTGCTCTGGATGCCAACTGCCTTAGATTGATGGATCATTATTAAGTCTATCAATCTGTCATCAACCATAGGAAGGCAGAGTTCCTGTCTGGGAAGATTGCAGCTGCTCAGAACTGACAAGCTCAACTCTTTTGAACTATGGACCGACTATGCAACCCAGCCTATCTGCAGATTTGAAGAGCTTTTTCACAGGTAGAGTGCAATGAGCTTGCTCAGTGTTTTGCAGCTAAGGTGGCTGACATCAGAGTGGCGCTTCAACCTGTACACTCTATTGGTATTGCTTTAGATCGGCGCTCGGTCACAGTCCCTGAATTTTCCTGGAGTTCCTTCGACCGGCCGGAATTCATGGATGTCATGAGGATTGTCCAGGGTATGCGCCCTACGTGCTGTAGCTTATATCCAGGACCAACAGCCCTGATTACGGTCTGTAGTGACATGATTGGCCCAGTCTTAGCACAGATAATCTGGTGCTCCTAGGAAACAGGTGAGTTTCCTAACTCCCTGAAGGAGGTAGTGGTGATGCCACTCCTGAAGAAAGCTTCTTTGGACCCAGATTGCCATGGGACCAATCTCAAACCTTCCTTTTATAGGGAAGGTGATTGAGAAAGTAGTGGCCCTACAACTGGAAAATCATTTAACCACCCATGACATTTATGAACCTCTCCAGTCTGGTTTTCGTAAGAGGCATAGTGCAGAAACGGTGCTGGTTCGGATGCTCAATGATCTCCTGATGGCTAGGGATAAGAAAAAAACTGTTCTATCTTGGTTCTTCTTGATCTCTCTTCAGCATTTGACACTGTGGATCATGGGGTCCTCCTTGACCACCTGAGGTTCATCTGCGTCCTGTCTGGTGCAGTCCTCAGATGGTATATTTCTTTCCTCACCGGAAGATCTCAGAGGGTGGTGTTCGGAATTTATTCCTCTGACCCAGTTCCTCTGTCTTGTGGGGTCCCTCAGGGGTCGGTGCTGTCCCCCATGTTGTTCACAGTGTGCATACTACCCCTCAGAGACATTGTAAGAAGGTATGGGCTGAGGTTTCACTGCTATGCTGATGATACCCAGCTCTACCTTTTTTTTGCTCCTGATCAGGATAGAGCTCTCTCAGTATTTAACAACTACCTTGCTGAACTCCAAGATTGGATGAATTCGAGCTGGTTAAGATTGAACTCAGAAAAGACTGAGGTGTTGGTTGTTGACCACAGGTGCCACATAGAGGGGTTGGGGGTGGTTTCGCCCTCGGGACTTTTTCTTGGGGGCCTTCCACTCCTTGCTTCTGGACAGGTGCGAAACCTGGGGGTGATTTTTGATGATGGGCTGACACTGCGATTGCAGGTGTCGGGAGTTATCAAATCCTCTTTCTACCATCTGAGGAACATCTCCAGGATTAAGCACCTTCCTCCATCTGGTGATCTTCCTATGCTGGTCCACTCCTTTGTGTCCTTGTGCCTTAATTATTGTAATTCCCTGTACCTATGACTACTGGGGGTGGATATCCGCCACTTGCAGCTGGTGCAGAATGCTGTGGTTACTGACAGGGCCCCCCCCCCGTCCTCTCACATTCTCCGGTGCTGTGCGAACTGCACTGGCTGCCAGTACAGTGGTGGATCACCTTTAAAGTCAGACTTTTGACTTCTAAAGCCCTACACAGACAGGGCCCAGACTACCTGAAAGAGCTTCTGGTCCCTTACTGCACTGGATGATCACTTCACTAGGTTGACAAGGGGTTGCTAAAGATTCCAAGGGTTTGTTTAAAATCTTCAGGGACCCATGCATTTATGCATGTGGCCCCAACCATTCTGAATTCTCTACCCCATCAGGTACGGGAGTGCATGACCATGGAGGGATTCAAACAGTCTCTTAAATCTTTTTGTGGCACCAGTCATATTTTGTGTGATTAAACTTGTTTTATTTGCATTGTATTGTATTTACAAACTGTATATTATGGTATTGGTGTTTTTTAACTGTTTTGTAATGCGCCTTGGTATTTGAAAGACGCATTAAAAATAAAGATTTATTTACTTATTATTATTATTATATTATCAGGAGCAATTGGGTGTCTTCTGCTGTATCAGGAGCCATTAGACCTCTCCAGTTGTGTTATTAGGAGTAATTTGGCCTCTCCAACTATGTTCCATAAGTAATTTGGCCTCCCCAGCAGTGTTTCCAGGTGTAATTGAGCTTCCTCTGACCTGTTACCATATACCAACAAGGATGTTTCTCCATTTTTGGGTTCTGATGACATCAGGGACTTAAAGTGCAAATATATCATCAGAAACTTGATGGAAACACAGCCTTGTTGCACAGGGTTACCCACACAGTATCCTATATGTTTACAGTAACTGAGAAATTCATTTTAAGAGAAGGTTTCTTGCCAAAGAGAAATACCTCTGTTCTACGACTGATGCAGTGAGCTATATGTAACCCCCTGCAAATGGGGGTTCCCAAAAGTCTTCCAGGAGCTTGCATGAATGCTCCAAGTCTGGAGGTGTTTGGCATTTAAGCTGCTTAAGTGTGAGTGCTTTCAGAGCCTCTGGTACTGTCTCTTTAAGAGCTGTCTGCCATAATTAATTGAAAAGGGGGAACTGTGTGTTCTAATGCCCAAATCCCACCCGGGCTGCTGTCAATTCACTCTGTATCTGCCATCGCTACATGTGCAGAGGGAGCCTTGTTAAAAGATATAACTGTTTGCCAGAAATCATTTAGAGTGACTGAGAAAAAGTAGTTTGTCTAACCTGCTTTTATTTCAGCACGAACTGTTTCAGTGTAGTTCTTTCATTTTGGTCTTGAACTGCTGACTTGGACCAATCAGGATGATAGGGAGACCTTAACATGGAGCCTGTGGATGAACCAGAACCTGGACTCAGTTCTGAGCCAGCCACAAGGGGATTGAATGGGCAGTGACTCTGGGAAATGTAGTTTTGACCTTGGTGCCTTTTTGCACCAACAGAGGAAGCCCTGTAGTGACTGACAGCTGAATCCACCAACAGAACTGGTGTGGTGCCAAAGGAAATGCCCTGCTCTGTTACTGGAAAGCTCAGATCAGTAGTGACAGTGAAGAGAGAAGAAGCCCTGCTTCTGCTGCGGCGTGCAGTTTCACGCAGGAAGCGCGTGTGAGGCCCTGAGTTTCGACCTGCAGCTGTTGTGAGTGCCAGCTTGGACTGAATCTGAGTCGTGTGGAGAAAGAAGCACCAGAAGTGTGGAGACCAGGCTTACTCTGTAGAAGACTGGAGAAATTGCTGAATCGCGTGCGGTCTGTCAGGATCTGAAGCTGCTGTGTGCTCCTGCAAAGTCTGCAGTAAGTGCGATCGGGATTGAGGAGCAGCCTGCCTGGTATAGTACTTCCTTTTTACATATGAATGTGCGTAGTGCTTGTGGGGAACAGCCATTTCATGTCCCCTGTACTGTGAGCTGTATGCTGAAGCTGGAAGCAAACCCCAGCTTGTGTCGGACTAAATCCATTTGTTATCAACTACAGTTGGGTCCAGTCGCAAGGACCTTGTCTCCATGCCCTGTTGTTTCTGGCAATCCAGAAAGAACATCCACCATCCAGTTCTCAGCTTGGGTATTGTGAGTACAAATCAGGGTATTCTCCCTGCAGCCTGTTATCAATTACAAGTGTGTCGTCTGATTATTGCTGTTTCAATTCTTCATGAACTGAGCCCCAGGGTTCCGGATTATAATTAGTGTGTGCTTGTGTTTTTTCCATCAAAGGGCCCCAACCAGCTGCATCGACCCTGGCTAGCCCCCCACCATCCTGGGTACCCAGAGTGTGACTTTCTAGGACCCTATATATGTGCACAGTACTGTGATTTGAACTTTGCAAAAACTAAATCAACCTGATTGCCCCCTCCCGTGTTGCTGTTCCCTAAATAAATCAGATTCATTGTTATTATACTATATACTGTCTGTGGTGTCAGTACACATAGAAAAAGTATTACATTTTGCTGTGTATGTTGTTTAACCTTGTTTTACAGGGGGTCCTCAGAGATGTGCTGCAGAATCAGTCTCGAGGGTAAGTGGTATCTATATGTGTGAAAAGTGTTCATATTGGGGGAATTGGGAAGGTAACTCTCGTGTACTGTGTGGGCCACTAGTGGGAACAAAAGGGGGTTGCAGTGTCCCAGAGGGCTGTACCCGAGCCAGTTTAATTACTATTAACCCTGACCTCTGGGTGGAGGCACCGTCAAAGAACCTAGGCCCCTTAACCTGTCACTAACCCAACAGGCAGGGGTCGAAGCCCTTGGGATAGCACCACCTAGGGGTTACATCTTGGAGGCTACTGCTGGAATTAGCATCCCCTTTGGCCACATTTATGAATCACTGTTAAAAACAAATGGATACCCCAACAGAAGTGGCTGTGTATCAGTTGGTGGAGTGGTATACTGGGCAGGAGATTGACCCCCAAAATGCTATGTTTATCCTGGATATCCCCCTGGATACCAATAAGGACACTGTAGAGGGAGTACTTTCCAAGGTGGAAGGTTTACAAAACCCTGTGGTGGGGGGTCGACATGCTAATCTGCTCGCCCATACTTTCATGGCCCTAGTAGAGTATAAGGACCCCATAGATAGTTCCAAAGTGCCACAGACTATTACCCCAGAGGGATCCTTTACTGCCTGGAGTGTGATAACTAAGGACAGTAAAGACCCGGGGGGAAATGAGCCCCCACCCCACTATCTGAAACTTTTGAGGAGAAAATTTGCTAAATTTTTGCTGGAGGAAGGGAAAACTGTGGAGGACTTGAAAAAACTGTTCTTGCCACCTGGGGGCGTACCACCCCAAACAACCACACCGCTCCAGCCCCTGTCCTTTTGCCAACTTCTATACCGGTCCCCAAGCCAGCAAGTAGTCATGGACATTACTGCAAGCTCAAGGCATTCTCTGGTATCTGCCCTACTCCAAATGGGGAAGTTGACCTGGAGACCTGGATAGACTCTGCTGCTCTTGCGATACAAGACTGGCAATGCTTGGAGGCCGAAAAAAGGGCCTGCCTGGGGGACAGCCTCCAGGGACCTGCCCAAAGTACCTTTCATTCCCTGAGGTCCTCTAACCCTGACTCCAAAGCCCAAGAGTAGATAGTCGCCCTTGAGAATGTGTTGGGGGGTATCACTAGTGTTGAGGCCTTGAAATGGAGACTTAAAGAAGTTAGACAACAGCCGGGAGAATTGTTATCTGCCTATATGGATCGATTAGAGGGGATCTTACAAACCATTTTTCGGAAGGGGGGCTGGACCTCTAGTGAAGTGGACTGAGTAAGGCTGGATCATGTACTCTGCTCTGTCCGGCACTCCAGCTGGATGTTACTCAAACTGCAACTGCATCAAAGGAGATCCAGTCCTTCGTCTTTCCATGTGTTGATGAGGGAGGTACAGGAAGTTGAGGAGGAAGGTTTGTCAGAGCCCTGTGCAGTCGTAGCTGGTACATCCCCTGCTCCAGGTGCAGGGTCAGATGCTGATGGTCTGGAATCATCGAAATTTCATGACACAATCTGAGATCCCCATGTTAGCCAAGGGGAGGCCCAGTCAGGGAGGGACAGTTACAGATGTTCCGCCCTGGGACGAACTGCTGAGGGAGTTCAGGGAAGCAAAAAACAGTCTCCTTATGAAGGCCCCTCCTGAGAGTACAGGCTCCGATCCTTATCCCACCCAGGCACCTCATGTTGACAACAGTTCAAAACTTGATGTCTTGACTGTGGAAGTGAGGGAATTGATGAGATGTCTCCAAATGCTCACCACACCACTGACCGAGGCAGGACCAAGGGTTTCTGTTGGAAGTGCCCCCGCCCCGGCTCCCAGTGTGATGCCTCGGCCATCTCAATCTCCGGAAGGTATGTTTTGCTATAACTGTGGGAAGGATGGGCACATGAAGAGAGAATACAGGTCCCCAAAAGACAGACAAAGTTGCATACAGGCTACAAGGAGAGCTTTGGAGAACAAATCAGTGGTTAAGAGCTGCATGAAATGATCGCAGTGAGGGTCCCAGAAATGCTAAGTCACGTCCTTCTGTGGCTAGATCATTTACCCAGGCCCTTGCTACCACCTCTCCAGACTGGTCCTGAATAGTGGGTCCCTCCATGGAGACCACTGTGAAGGTGAATGGAGTGTCTACAAGAACTGTATTGGACAGTGGCTCCCAAGTGACAATTATGTTTCAGGACTGTTATCAGAAGCACCTGTCTGATGTGTCCTTACAACCGTTAGAAGGACTGCATGTCTGGGGGTTAAGTGAGAAAGCCTACCCCTATTCCGGGTATATCTGAATTTGGCTGTCTTTTCCCACCTCCGTGGCTGAAGTGGCCGAGCAAGTGGAGACCCTGGCATTAGTGTGTCCCCCTACCGGACTGTATGATGGGATTCCTCTGCTAATTGGGACGAATGCGCATATGTTTAGATGGTTGGCGTAGTTGTGTTATGCGAAACAAGGGTCAAAGACTGGTAGAGCTTTGAGAATTCTGGCCTTGATCAAGAAGGTCTATGAGGCACAGAGAGATGTTGAAAAAGTGGACCCAGAGGAACCAGCTGGAATCGTCTGGAAGAAGGATCCTGTGTCTCTGATTTTGGCGCCAAATGCCCAGTGTATCTTACAGGGAGAAGTCCGTATCAGAAAGGATGTCAAGAATAAAATACTCATGCTGGATGCATCAGACAATGGGAAATTGCCGGAAGGACTGCTGATCAAGCCAAGTATTTTGCCTGCCAGAGCCCATGCTTATGCCAGAAGGGTAAATGGTTCAAGTTCATAATATATCTGATAGAGAGATTCAAGTAAATAGAGGTCGCACCCTGGCTAATGTGCATTGTGTGGATACTGCAGTGTTACCCAGTAACAAGTGTTCAGGGAAGAGTGACAGAGTGACACCTGATTTGTTCGATTTTGGTGACTCTCCGTTGCCAGCTGAATAGAAAATGAGGATCAGTGAGAAGCTTGCCCAGAGAGACCAAGTGTTTTCTTTAAAGGAATGGGACGTAGGATGTGTGCAAGGAGCTGAGCATCACATCCGGCTGCATGATGATCACGGGATTCCTACTGCAGATTTTTTGTTTGTTTAAGGACTGTTACTAGCCTGTATTTGCTCATTCTGGTAGAAAAAAAAGAGAGACTAAAATACTGTTTGCTTTGTTTTAGCCTAGCTAGACCCCTTAATCTTCCCATTCTCTCCTTTGTGTGTCTCTTTGTATGATTTTTTCTCCCCCCACCTCTCCTCCACAAGTTAAGTACACCTAAACCACTCCCCCTTCTGAACACCTCCTCCGATTGGCCATCTTGCCCTACACAAATTTAAAACTGCAGAACACCTCCTAGAGTGCAGTCCTGCCCCACAGAACTACATTCCTAACAGCCCCTTGCCTCACCACTCCCTCCTCTCCCCTTCATAAGGCTGACCACACTAATTCTCTCCTACTACTTCCGCCAAGAACCTTCCAGGGCTCCCAGTACATCCGCCACAAGAACCGCGGACACCGGGCGGTCGGTGCTCCTGAAGCCGACGCCCAAGACCACTTGCTCAGACTCCAGACCCAGAGAGGTACAGCAAAGCTGCAAACCAATCGGAGTGTGAGCGTCTTCTCCAGGCTTGCTCCAATTGGTCCTTCACCCCTTATCTTTTCTCTGTCTCCTGAGCTAAAAAGGTGCTATTTTTTTACTTATGCTTGCTAATGTATGCCTATTTTGTTAGAATCTGCCTGTAAACTGCCTAAAAAAAGCTGTAATACTTGCAAACTGCTCTTGCTAGATTGATTAAGTGAAACAGCCCTTTTCTTTGCCTCTGTAACTACCACCCATACTTCAGGGTGCCAAGGAAATCGACCCCTTTCATTTGCAAATTAGTTTTGTCACTGGGTAGCTCGACCATTGTCTGGGACCAGTACTATTGGCTTCACTTTCTCTTCTCCTTCAGCCGAGAACCCTCCAGGGCTCCCAGCTCATCCGCCGCAAGAACCGCGGCCACCGGGCAGTCGGTGCTTCCAAAGCCGCCACCAGAGACCACTTGCTCGGACTCCAGACCCAGAGAGGTATGGCAAAGAAAATTTTACGCCCACACACCCATCCCCTTCCCCGGCCATTATATAGACCTCCTTGCCCTGCCCTCCCCTGCCATTGGCCTTCCTACAAATCTATCCTCCCTGCCTCCCTAGGACGCACACAGACATAAATTTTGGGCTGCTGCTTCAGGTTCAAGTGTCCCATCCTAACTAAGCCACCGCAGTCTCCCTTACCACTCATCTCAGATCAGATTTGTGACTTATTATAACTGTTCCTAGTCGCTATGTCATAGTAAGTTCTCCTTGCTCACTACAAGTGGTTTTAGCGCCTGCATCCCTTTGCTGACCCTGTGGCATGTAGCCTTAGCTGATGATACTTCTTAGATCAGGTTTATGACTTCTCATAACTATCTCTAGTCGCTGTGCCATAGAAACATCTCCTTGTTCCCTTCAAGTGGTTTTAGCACCTATATCCCTTTTCAGACCCTGTGGCACATAGCCTTACCTGGCTTATGCTACTTGCCCAGATTAAGCCCTTACAACGGTTTCTCTTCTGGACCCCAGATCTTTAACCAGGAACTTGCACTGGCTTCTTCACTTATTTACCGCCTTATGCACCCTACCCTTATTAGGGTATGCAGATGGAATTTACCCCAAAGAGGACCTCGATCCCCTACCACAAGTATGTCTACTCATGGAGTCCCTATACAACTCATGCTATGCCCTAGTTGTTGTACCCACTTTCAGCTGAGTATCCCTCTGGACACCCACTTGCATCTTGTTACCTACCCAAGGAATGTTACCTACTCGGCCCAGTACCTGCATCTATTGGTGTCATACGGCTAGGGTTTTAGCATGTGTATCACTAGGTCTGAACAGTACAAAGAATAGGTCCTTGCATTCCTACACCAATACTATCACTAGTCAAAGAAGGTTTAGTTCTTCCAAATTACCACTTGTTGCCCCGAGGAAAGTTGTACTCCTCTTCTTGCTATGCTCAGGTAATGTTAAACTTAACCCTGGTCCTGAACAAGCAATTCCTTCACCGTCCGAAGTCACAAAGTATAAAGGTATCAGCTTTATCCATGTTAATGTGTGTAGCCTCTTAAAGAAACTCAGTTCAATACAGGCTTGGGCTATCCACACGGAGCTGGAAGTTTATTTTATTTATTTTTATTTATTTAGTTTTTGTTGACCGGGTAAGTGCACTAGACAAATCCTGCCTATTTTCAGGTAACACACCGGGAGGGGGATACGAGATGCAACTGACTTTTGAACCAGATTGCTGTTGTGGTATTTTTTAGTGAATGAGGGAATTGCCAGGACACTGGGGAAATTCCCTCACTCTGCATCCTGTAAGCAGAGGGGTCCCATTTTCATGTGGGACCAAGATGGCTGCCACTGGACATGCTGTGGAGGACATGGAGGTGTTGGAGGCAGTGGGCTGGTCTCTTCCGTCTCTGTTCTGAGAGAGACCCCATCTTCATGCCTTTGTGTTGTAATCTACTGAATATGGTTCTTCTGTGCCTTTGATACTCCCTGCTGCTGTTGTGGATACTTGTGTGATGTTTGCCTGTGAATCCTTCATTTATTCCTCAAACTGTGCTTACAATGTCTTCTAGCCCTGCTACTATGGTATATGTGAGTCTTCTCCTCCTGTTTCTATGGATGTAGATGTGTTATTTAATATCGAGGAACAGTGTTATTTCACTGCTAGACAGCGCTTGTAGCCCTAAGCCTCAGTCTGGTTTTGTACCTGCTGCAATGACTCACCGCCTGGGAAAGATTGTTTTACTGTCTCTTCACCCGATTCTGACACTTCCGCATTCTTTGCCTGTTGCTACGGGACCTCCTCACTCCATACCGCCTGTACTGACTGCACCTCTTGCTCAGCTTTCTCCAGAACTTTCTTCTGTACAGGTGCCTGCTCTGCTCTCCCTGATGACCTTGCACATGATGGACTGGTCTGTTGAGTCGGCCCTGGAGGCGGCTGGTGAGAAGGATCCTACCATTGGGACTTGCATTCTGGTTCTTCCCAACTGTACTAGGCCACCTGACACTGACAAACTGCTGGCTCTCTCCTGTTTTGAAAGACTTGCTACTTCTCTTGATCTTTCTTTTGCCAATTGAACTTCTTCGGACTCAGAACCCAACCTTTGCACTTTGGTCCTGCTTTCTCATTTCTCAAGAACAACGGACTTTTCAGGACCCTGTGTCTTGTCCAGTTCTGCTACTTCTACTGTTTATCCCCTAAAACTTATGCTGCATGCTTTCAACCCCTGTACATCAAGCTAAAAGACACACAACACTGTTCGGCTGCATTATTTGGGGGGCTTACCTGACTTTCCTGACCGATTTTTTGTTGGTCGCACTCTTTTGAAGGATTCTATGCAATTTGCTGCTTTTGAGATTCATGCCTTAATTCATGTTTCTTCAGACTCTCATTTTGATATTAGTTTTAAAACTATCACTGGTTTAGAAATGTTTTGGAGAAAATATCAGGAGCTTAAAACTTTATGGTCACCATTTAATGCCATTCCCTTAACTAAACCTACTCAGAAAATTGTTACTATCTTGTTTCGTAACGAAGGTGTCAGTCTTAATGATATTACTGTCTGGTTAAAGCAAAGATGTACTGTCCTTTCTGACCCTTTGATTTTAAGAATATCTGGACGGGTGGGTGGAGAGCGAGGGTTATGCTTCGCACTCCGGGGGTTGGAATACAGCATCTCCCGAACAGCTTTATGCTTGGGAAAGACAGGGGAGTTCTTTTTTACCCCAGCCAGCCTAAAGCTTGCTACAGATGTGGCTCTCAGAATCATATCAGTAGTGTCTGTGACAAGATTAAGTGCTCTGTTTGTAGTAACATTGGCCGCGCAGGTTCCCAAATGTGTGGATGAACCTCTTGCGCCTTGTGACGAATTGGGGTACACTTTCCAGACTTGTACTTGGGCAGCTCACAACTCCCCGACTCTTGCTGATGGGGAAGAACAATGCTTATTATTACTGTCGCACAATGTTCTCATTTATCTGACACTCTTTCTAGACTCACGCGCACCTCTCTCCCTCCTGTTGTACCTGTTGACCCTCTTCTATTTCTACACGAACGTCTGCTCCTGTTTTGGAACCATAGACCTTACTACAGCCTCCTCCCTTCCTCTGATCTTGCTATTTCTACCTTGAAGAGGTCCCTATTTCTGTCTTGTTTAGTATTTCTTGGTCTTCCATGGACCCCGGTTTACCTTTTGTTAGAGTTACACAAGGATCTAAGAAGGACTTCTCCCTCTAAGGCCCTGAAATCCTCTGCATTGTGACTCATATGAATAAATTTGAGGTTTTATGCCACCCAGGGACATTACGGACTTGTATACGTCCTCTGTCTCTTTCCTCCCACCCTGATGTGACTACGGACACTGAAGTACCATTGATATTATTGGTTCTCAATAAGGAAAGCTAAGGCAAACTGAGCTGATAGGGAAGGTACCCTTTTAGGAAAGGTAGGCTAAAGTGACTTTGTGTTTTAGTTTTCACTTTCCTTTCATTGTCTTCTGCTTTTCAGTGCATACTGTTAATGTTAACAGTATAAAGAAGCATGCTAAGAGAGATGCAGTTTTTTCCTTTATCTGGCTTGACAGCTGGTCTATCTTTTGCAAGATGTACATTTCCATGTTTTCCAGAAATTTCCAGGCCACCGTGCCTGGACCTCTGGCTCTCTTTTGGTCTTTGATAGGACTCTGTTCTGGTTTGGGTATTTATTTAGTATACCTGATGTTACTGTTGTTAAACTGTTGGATGTCTACCGGGTCGGCTTTGTTGTTGGATATTTGATTTTCTGTCCTTTCTCGATTATTAATATTTACGCCTCAATTGAAATCCCACAGAATTGAACTACTGAAACTGATTCAACTCCTATTTATACACATCAATGCATGTGATTTTTGGGGTGATTTCAATTGTGGGTTATCCACTAAAGATAAGTCTTCTACTCAAAGACTACTAAGTTGTTTTGTGGCACAAATTTTCTGAAACAATTGCTCCATTCCATGTATTCCAGGATGCATATTTATCTTTACGGGTGGCATAGGTCCTACTTTTCACAAAGGCCCCTTGCAACTCTGTATTGATTTTTTTTTCTTCTTCCCACTCTCAAACTTCTGATGCTGTAATTCGTTGCAGAACTTTCAGATCATAATTTATTATCTATTCTTTAGGCCTCTTCCCTGACATCTCGCTTGGCCCTGGCATTTGGAAACTGAATGCTTCCTCATTCGATTCACTGCTTGTTAAGTCACTTAACTGAGTATATCTCATAATCGAAAGACTGTATTTTTTTTATGATGCCCCTGGGATTGGTGGTGGGATACAAAATATGGACTCCGAACTTTATTTTTAAAATTTTAGTAAACATCATCATGATTCATTGTATTTCTATCACACTAACAGATTTACTCATCAAAAATTATTACTTACTTATCTCATGAAACTGGCCATGATTTTTTTCCACCGCAAATAGTACTTTATGAGCGATGATGGATTATCACCTTCTGAAGGCTACTTGTTCAGCATCAATATGCTTTGGGACCTCTGGTACCGTGGACATAGTATATATCCATATGCTTTTATTCGCTAACAGTAGAGTAAAAACTTTACTTTATGTTGTTTGATGACAGTTTCACCAAGCTCACTGATATTTTGTGATATCAGGCACCGTGTTACCTGTTATACAAAACTGTTTGGTCCCATGCCCTCATCTGCAATCCATAATGGACTACTTTTCTCTTTACAACTTCCTGATGTACCTTCTTCTGTTGTAGATATGTGATACTGAGATACAAGCATTATGAAATTGAAGCAGTAATCAAGTCTTTACGCCCAAGAGTGACACACAGGGCTCCATGGTATCTCCAGTGAGCTGTATAGGATTGTTTTCGCTGACCTGAGTTCTGAATTGGCTACAGTTTATAATTCTATTCTACAGTGCTAACATCTTCTTTAGACTTTAATATCGTTGTTTATTTTACTTACAAAAAGGATAGAAGATTGCTCTCCAATTGAGACCTTATGCCTCTTGAATACCGATTTTAAAAATATTGACCAAAATTTTTGGCCCTCAGACTTCTAAATCATTATATGGATTTCTACCGCGACAATCGCAGTGTCCCTGGAGATGTATTCAGGACCATCTAATTTTACTTTAGAGAAATGATTGAACGTGGAAATTTAATGTTTTACATGGTTTCATTTTCTCACTGACCAACGGCAGGCTTTTGATTCTGTACATCAGTGATTTTATGGTCTACTCGATATTGTAAAGTACCTGATTATACCCCTACTAGTCCTCGTCTGCAACTGTTGTCCAATTGGTCAATGGATGGAAGGGCCCTATGCTTTCTATCAAAGAGGGGTTAGATAGGCTGTCCTTTAGTCCACTTTTATATATTTTTTTTTGATCCTTACTTCATTCCTATTAATTTGGCCCCAACAATATGCGCTGATTTCTCAGCCCCATTCCATGTTGGCCTATGCAGACGATATGAGTCTCATGGTGGCCATGTTGCCTCTTCAGGCCCTGGTATTTTTGGCATTATTCCAAGTTTGGGGTTGTTTCTTGGCACTGCCCTTAATCTGATAAATGTGTAGGCCGTGGGATTAGGTTCTCTTGTAGATGAGTCTCTGTTGATATTAGACTTTGTAATGACCCTATTAGGATTTTGCATTTTATATTGTATTGGTCCTTTAGCTGTCCTTAACTGACTCCCAAATTAGATTATGCTCATAGACTATGGTTGCATGGTGGAATTCATGGTAGATAGCAAGAAAAGAGGATTTACATGATTAAACCATTCTGCTTCCTTCTCTTTCTGGCTTATATTTTTCCCCTCCGGCAATTTGAAACCAGATTGCTTAGTCTCTTTTTCAAGCCCTATGGGTAGCCACCTGAACCTCAATTAAACATCAGATCACCCATCTCCTGTTTGGGATGGAGGCCTATGTTGTCCAACCTGTTTGTTTCTACTAGTTTTTTCGTTTCATAATATTTGACCCCTGCTGTTAACCAAGATTGAAGTTGGGAACCTTGGTTTCTGAATCTTGTGGTCCTGGTTTCAAATGTGAACTAACAAATTGACGGCTTTAAGACATTCCCCAGATTTCTGTTATGTTAGGATATTTTTTCTATTTGAAACACTGGCAGATTACTTGCCATATGCTAATAACTGTCTCCAGAAAATCATTATATAAGTATGTATTGGACCGGTATGTTTGGAGATTGTTGTTTTTCCTAAATGTCCTACGCAACATCTCCTGCTTTGCTCACTTTACTGTAATTTAGGTTCCTCAAAGATGTGGGACTTGTATTGGCTTAGCTGCCATGAACGATCAACGCTGTAAATGTAACCATAAAACACAACTTTCAGAACAGAGTTTTGTTTCAGACCTGAATGTCAGTCAACAAGAAGAAACTATTTCACATTTTTTTTTTCCATGTACATTTATTGTTTTTTGGACTTATTAGCGCCAGACATGTGAACCTTTGTTTTGCTTTCATTACTTATGACAATTTGATGTATGTTTTTTTCCTCACTTGGTCTCATTGGAATATTATTTGTTAAATTTGATTTTTTGTATAATCAAATGTATGTGGAATGCTCGTTGTCTGTTTAATTTATAGAATCAGGATGCTCTTTCATCATTATTCAAGGATCTAACATGATTTGAAGGCTATATATTTTCAGAGGCAGAGCATTTGCCATCTGATTTTTGTTGGAATTATGGACACTATTACCTTGCTAAATTGATTCTATTTTCCTGTCACTAATTATTTTGTGTGTTTATATTTTTCTCTGTATCATTTTTATTTTCTTTCTGTTTAGTTGATGTTCAATAAAACTTCCCTACTCTTCGTATGTGCCATGTGGATCTTTAACATCTACCTGAACTACCACCAGAACAGGCAGATGGGACTCGTTTAATGTCTCATCCGAAAGATGGCACTCAGAAGTGCAGCACCTCTCATGCTGCACTGGGTGTCAGTACTTGGATATTAACCTATGCCAGATGTGGGAACTGAACTCACAGCCCTTGATCTCCCGGCCTCAGAGGTGAGCGGCTACCTACTGGAGCCACTGATACTGCTAAGGATGTACTTGTTACATGTGAATCCTGGCTTTCATCCACGCAGACAAAGAGGTCAATATCCCTAACCATTCGTTGGTTCAGAGCTGATAGACCAATCCGAGGCAGGGAAAATCCATCTATGTTATGACAAGTTTATAAAGTCACATCAATTTCGACACTACATCACCGCCAATGCTCTTTGAATGCCTGTCCAAAAATTTAAATATCTACATCACTGGCCCTCCGTGGTTACAGGGATGCTAGAGACCCCATCCTCAGGGTCACAGCTCCTGTCCCACCTATCATCTACTATGAGACCGGCATCAATGGTAACAGTTACTAGGGACTCATCTCGATCTGGCTGTCAAGTACTCTTCCACTTAAATTCTCTGTGACCTCTAGGGCCCACTTCACTGGTTAATGAACCTACTCAGATCAATAAGAAAACCCTACTGAAGTACACTATTAGATGTACTTCAGTGGGTAAACCCCATTTCTTCTCCATGCCAGATCTTTTTCGCTACTGTTAGCGACTCATTGCTTTTATTGCTGGCATAAGAGCAGTCCCTAAACCAACAGCCTCGTTAAAGTTCTATCAAAAAAGATCAAACAGAATTTCGACCTGCTCTGTACATATCAATGACCTGAGTTTCCCTGCTTTGGCAGACCTTTATTTAGCCAAATCAGAAACAGCATACGCCATTTTCAATAAACTGTATCCAGTGTCTTTAACACTTCACGCGACCCTTAGTCAGAACCCGCATAAAGGCTAGAAAATGCAGTTGGTTTACAGCAGACATCAAGGGAGCACTATTAAAAGAGACAAGCCTGGAAGCTAGCACATAAATCATTAAAACTGAAGACTGTCATCTTTCTTGAACAGCCAGAAACCACTGCACAAAGCTAATTCAGGAAACCAAATCCAACTTCTACCGATCTGAACTCTACACTGCTTCAACTGCCCAACCAAGTTCTTGGTCCACATAAAAGAACTTCCTGGTAATACTATTAGAATCATTCTCCTCAAAATTATTTCTGTCAATATAACTATCAACAACAATAAAGAAATACCACAAGTTTTCATCAATCACATGCTACGCTGGGCTAGCTTTTGATAACTCACCTGCATGCAACCTACACTCCCAGCTACTGTACCAACCTTCAGAATTCAGTCCTCAGATGCAGTCTTTCATTTCTCCAGCCTCACTAAAAAGAGGTAGAAGATCTCCTCCTCCAGTTGACACCAGAAAAGTGCTGGTATGACAATCTTCCATCCATACCACCTAAAGATTGCTCAATATGTCTCATTGCACTTATTACACATCTATTTAACTTGTCCTTTTCTCAAAGGACCCTCCCGAAACTGTGAAGACTGCATGATGTTATTCCATTGTTTAAATCCAGAGACCCTGTGATCTAAACAACATAGGCCCAGCACCTTCTCCCGGTACTATCAAAACTTCTGAAAAAATCGTGAATGCCTAGCTGAAATCTTTCATAGATGATACTTAACCTGCTAAACCTAATGCAATCTGGTTTCGAACTGAACATAGTATAATCACGCTTCACGAGGTGACAAAGGACTGGCAGCTGAGCTAGAGAACAAAAATTGTATGCACCATTTTTCTAGACCTAAGTAGGCAGGCTCGACACTGCTTCTATTCATGTTTCCTTCTTTCTTCTTAAAAGCTATTGGTCTAGATTCTATCTCCTGCGTTGGTTCCACAACTCATCTTCTGATAGTCACCACAGGTCAAGGTCAAGGTGAACTCTCCTCAAATCTGCTAAAAAGAGGCGTCCACTAGGATCCATCTTGGTCCACTGCCTCGCCATCACATCAGTCAATATAGATTCAGGCATCAATGAGGCGAAAATTCAGCTTGTTGGTAGATGATAGTGATCTATCCTTCTATAATAACTCTTGAAACTGCCTGCAGTGACCTGCAAGCTGACTTCTAATATACTTCAATACTAGATCCTTAGTAAAAAATTGCTACTTAACACCAAAAAACAAAGGCAATGCTATTTTCACCTATTAACCATGCAGCCTACCCTGCTTTACCCCTTCCCCATCACCACCCTCTTAGGAGAAACCCTGGAATTTGTGCCGAAATTCAAATACCTGGGGGTCTGGCTACACTTCAAACTCTCCTTTGCAGACCACCTGGAGGATTTGTTAAAAAAAAACTGAGGCAGAGACTAGGTCCTTCTTCTGGTTAAACCACCTACTAACTACAGAGGCCAAGAGACAGCCTACGTTCCTTTCCCCAACTGATTACACCGACTTCATATACAGCCAATGTACTACTTCATACCTTGGTAAATTGAACATGCTTTACCATGAGCCTCTGTGCTCATCATTCTGGTCTCCTTCCACCCATCACTGCTCTTTATATGCGCCATAGGTTGGACCTCCCTACACTACAGACAAAATAAAAATGCAGTCTCTGGACATACACAGCTATTACTGGCAAACTTCTGTGACATTGTTGATTGCCTGACTCTCAATATGCCTGGAACCTATGCCCTGAAGCTGTTCACTGATTTCTCTGAAAGTGCCCAATGCCCCAACGATTTTGGGAGAGCTGCCATAGGATTTGTTCCCACTGTCACTCTGAAATGTGCTTAGAAAATCACTGAAACTGAGGACTCTGTTAGTATTACTGTGTTTAAGTCCTATACTCAAAATACATTACAGAAGCCTGCAACTGCTTCCAATGATCCCAGCTCTGGAATAAGCATAGAAACTGGTTGAAACTGAGGACTCGCTGTTAGTCTCACTGTGTTTAAGACCTTATACTCAAAATACATTACAGAAACCTGCAACTGCTTCCAATGATCCTAGCTTACTTACACCCTCTTCCACATTCTCGCTGCTTTTTCCATCCTCCTTCCTTCTTGTATCAGTGCATAACTTGTCCCTGAGCCACCTACTTATCTACTGCCCTAAATCTCACCCTCCCTCACCCACCTATTCCTTGTATACCCACAGTTTCTCATTCCTTCACTCCTAGTATTATCCCAGTTCCAACCCCCCCCACTGACTGCCCACTTCTCCCGACACGTCTCCCCCTCGTTACACCTGGGTCTTTTTAAACTGACTATGTATGTTTCTTCACTTATAGCATCCACTTTAACTAATCTCTTCGCTGGGCTATAATGCCTTTACCTTACAGGAATACTAAACCATGTATGTTGTTGTATCTGGTATAAAATTTTTACTGACTTGCTACCCTATTGTTATGTATACCCTTACCGACTGTCTTTTTCCTGAACCCAAATGTACTTTTACTTATCCTGTCTATTGCAGGGCTACCTGTACTGTTGCACTCTTGCATCTACTGTCTGTTTGTCTGTATATAAATGCATTGTTTCTTGACTTGTGTAATGCAGGTCCACCTTGTAAATGAGCTTGCTCAATGGTGTTCACCTGGATAAATAAAGAATTTGATTGATTGATTGATTGATTGATTGATTTGATTGATGATGAAAGACTATTTTGTGAGAGGTCTCGATGCCTGGTGCCTGCTGACATAGATGATGTGAGACTGCATCTGCAAGAGATGCTTGCTGCTGGTGTAATACAAGAATCCAGAAGTCCATATGCCTCCCTATCATGGTAGTGAGAAAAAAAGAATGGGACCGTAAGGATGTGTGTGGATTATCGTACCTTGAACCAGCGGGCTATCCCTGATCAGTATACAATGGCCCACATTCAGGATGCCTTTGACTGCATGAATGGTAGTAAGTGGTCCTCAGTGTTGGATCTTTGCAGCTGGTACTTCCAGACCCCGATGGCCCAAGAAGACCGTGAGAAGACAGCCTTTATCTGCCCGCTTGGTTTTCATGAGTTCATGAGGATGCCTCAAGGGATTTCAGGGGCCCCAGCCACTTTTCAATGCCTGATGGAGCATGCAGTGGGGGATATGAACTCATTAGAGTGCCTGGTATACCTAGATGATGTTGTTGTGTTTGGCAGCTCACTGGAAGAACATGAGAGCAGATTATTCAAGGTGTTGGACCGAATGGAAGACTTTGGCCTTAAACTATCCATCGATAAATGTCAGTTCTTCCAAACCTCTGTAAAGTACGTGGGACACAGTGTCCACCGAGGGAATAGAAACAGATCAGAGTAAAGTTGAGGCCTTGCCCACCTGGCCACAACCCCACAATCTAAAAGAACTGCAAAGATTCCTGTGATTCTGTGGTTACTATCGCCGGTTCATCAAGGACTATTCAAGAGTGATTCGTGCTTTACTTAATCTTACTCTAGGTTACCCTCCTACTAAAAAAAATATAAGAGGTCAGTTTCTTCTGAGTCTGAGAGAGTGTATTTCCATCCCAATTAAGTATTTGGAGCCAGATGGACACCTGAGTGTGAAGCTGCTTTTCATGAGATTATATATCAACTTCCCAAGCTCCTGTCCTTGCTATGCAGATCCAGCAAAACCCTACGTCCTACACACTGATGCTAGCCTGCAAGGTTTGGGGGCTGTCCTAGCTTTGAAGTGGGCCATTGTTGACCAATTCCATGAGTACTTGTATGGGGCTAAGATACTAGTAAAAACTGACAAAATTCCTTTAACCTATGTGCAGACTTCAGCTAAGTTGGATGCCACTGGCCATAGGTGGCTTTATGCATTATCTACATACGACTATGCTGTTGAATATAGAGCAGGCCTGAACCATATAGATGCTGATTCTCTCTCCTGGAGGCCTGTTTCCCGAAATGACTGGGTCAGACTGTCAGAACCTGATATTCGAACACTCTGCCAGAAGTTTGACAGAGAGGAACAAGTGGCCACAGACACAGTGGACTGTCTGGTGGATTGTTTGGGGCCCTCTGAGAATTGCATACCTGTTGCTTATTGCCACTTCTCTGCATTAAGACATTGGTGCATTGCCTCAGCTAGACAATGACAGTCTTCAGCGGGCTCAATCCCGAGATTCTATGATCAAACCAGCTTTAGAAGCCCTCTAAGCAGGGAAAGATGTGTCCAAGTTACGCTCCACTGATTTGACAACTGCATTGTTATACAAGGAAGGTTCTAAGTTGAAACTGATTAATAGACTGTTATACAGAGAAAGAGTAGACAGAGGGGGACAGATAGATAAACAACTAGTGCTGCCCACTGCCTTCCGAGACTTGGTACTGAGGTCCCTACACAACCACATGGGACACCTTGGTATAGACTGAACACTTGACTTGGTGAGATCCAGATTCTATTGGCCTAAGATGAGGGGCTGATGTTGAACAACACATTAAAATTTGCAGTCGCGGCTTACAGAGGAAAGCTTTGCCCCAGAAGGCTGCCCCCCTTGCTAACATCACCACCAGCGCCCCCATGGAGCTGGTCTGTATTGACTTTCTGAGTTTGGAGCCAGATCAAAGAAATATTAGTAATGTGCTGGTAGTTACTGACCATTTTACAAGATATGCCCAAGCTTTCCGCACCAAGGACCTGAAGTCATCTACTGTGACAAAAGTACTTGTAGAAAACTTTTTTGTTCAGTATGGGGCTCCACAAAGAATCCATTCTGATCAAGGGAGGGACTTTGAGAGTCGTTTGATCAAAGAGATGCTTTCTCGGTGGGGGGTACACAAGTCCAGAACCACCCCTTACCACCCCCAAGGGGACCCACAGCCTGAACATTTCAACTGCACTCTGTTAGATATGCTAGGCACCCTCCACCCAAAGGACAAGCCTAGATGGAGCCAACAAATTAGCACCCTGGTACATGCCTACAAAAGTGATGCCACTGGGTTCTCCCCCTACCACCTGATGTTTGGAAGAGAAGCTCGACTGCCAGTAGATGTATGTTTTGGAGTTTCTCCTGATGGGGTTCAAGCTGACAACTAGTTACAGTATGTGCAAAAGTTAAAGGCTCAGCTAAATCATACGTACCAACTGGCTCAAACCATGGCTGCCAAAAGAAATCTGGCTTACAAAGAAAGGTATGATAAAAAGCTGAAAGCACAGGAACTCCAGGAAGGAGATCGGGTATTGCTAAGAAATCTGGGACTGCATGGCAAACACAAGATTGCTGACAGGTGGCACCATCTCCCTCACATTGTAGTGGGCAAACTAGATGATCTGCCTGTGTACAAAGTAAGGCCTGACAATAATTCAAAACATGTTAAAAAAATGCATAGAAATCATTTACTGCCCATTGGACAAATCTTGATGGACTCTGAGCCCCCAGAAAGTGCTCCCTCTGGACCAGTGACCCAAGCTGCTGCTAAGCAAAAACAAAGAAAGTCTGCAACTACAGAGGCTGAGTTAAAGTGTTCCCCACAACAAATCCCAGTTGAACATGACAGTCAGTCCCTGTCAGAGCAAACTGAGTGTGACTTTGAATACTATCCTTCTCACAAACTGAGTCAACTGTTTCAAGGCAATCTCCTAGTCAATCATGGAGATGAAGCTTGGCCTTCTGGACTGCCTAAGCCCCCGGCTTTGTTCTTGGAGCCAATGCTCCCAGAAAATGAAGTGCAAAGTATCAAGTCAGATGACATGGAATCACTGTGCATGGTGGAACTGTATGAGCTCTCAGAGGAGGAAAATGATGTACTGGAACAGACTGGTGATATACCAGAACAAGAAGAGTATTTTGAGTGCCTTGATGGTCCACTGGCAGTGCAGGAGAGCTCTCCCTGTGAAACAAGTGTTGTGACCCCTGAAATTGCAAATACTGGAGCTGATAGTGCCCCAAGTTCTAACCCTGCTACCCAGAAAGAAACCCCCTGTTTACAGAAATATGTGGAGTTGTTGATCCACCCAGACCAAACGGGTTTCATTCCACACCGTCACTTATTTGATAATGTCAGAAGGCTCCTCAACATGTTAAGATCGGAGGGTCTAATAGCCACTCAGGCAGTAGCATTGTTTATCAATGCAGAGAAAGCCTTTGATAGGCTGAACTGGACCTATTTATTTGAAGTCCTTCAAAAAATGGGTTTCCAAGGTAAATTCCTTCAAGGAATAAAAATATCCTACCAAAATCCGCAGGAGAAGGTGAGGGTGAACGGTACAATCTCACAACCATTCAATATTTCTAGAGGCACGAGGCAAGGGTGCCCTATTTCTCCTCTGCTTTTTGCGATTAGCATGGAACCATTGGTGCAAGCCATAAGACAAAACCCACAAATTCGGAGTATCGAAATCCAGAACACATCTCATAAGATCTCCATATATGCAGACGACACGTTAGTATATCTGGGAAACCCACTGGAGGCCATTTCACCTCTTATGGATTTACTGACTTCCTTTGGAAACATTTCGGGTTTCAAGGTTAACTCAAAAAAGTCTGAAGTCCTCCCGATAGGGAAGGCCTTGAAGCTTGAGGAGAGGTAGAATTCCTTTCAATTAGAGTTAAACACAAAGCGAGGTATCTTGGAATACAAATACCACCAACCTAGAACAGTTATACAAACACAACTATGAGGCCCTAATCCAACAGATGAGAGCTGACCTCCATAGGTGGTCATTACTTCTGTTGACCCTCACTAACAGAATTGGGGCAATTAAAATGAACATCTTACCCAGGTTCCTTTTTCTGTTTACTAATCTTCCCATCCAGGTCCCTAAAAAGGACTGGAAGGACCAAAAGAAAAAACTGTCAGAATTTATCTGGCAAGGTAAAAGACCAAGAATTAGATGGGAAATACTGATGGAGGACAAAAGCAAGGGGGGGGCTTTGGCATCCCAGACTTCTCTAAATATTACCTGGTGGCTCAGCTACTCCTGATTATTAAAATGGTGGGCTCTGGATTGAGACATGGTTGGGTAGAGATAGAAGAAAGTGAGAATGAGGGAATACCCCTAAACATCCTCCCTTGGAGGGCCCTACTGAAAGATCTTAAAGGTATACGGAACACTTTTACCCAGCACACCTTATCACAGTGGCTTGAAGCCAGGCAGAACTGGGAGATAGTTCGTCCAATATGGGAATATTTACCATTAGCATTTCTGCCAAACTTTCCAGCCCCCACTGGAGATTCCTGTTTCTTTAGGTGGGTTACTTTGGGTCTGAAGTATCCAGCACAATTTATAGAGGGTTCACAGATGAAAACTTTCCCTCAAATGCAAATAGGAGTTTCACCTGGATCCTACTTGATTTTTCTTGTTTTATCAATACCATTACATTACCAAAATAATTGGGCTTAAGGAGCTTACACAGAGATCATCACTCCCCAATAAACTGACTTATCAGAAAAGCACTGCAGGGGATTCTAGGTCATATATTTCACAGATTTATAAGATCCTAATGGAGGATAGAGGAACTCCAGCTATGCACAAAGTGGAGGGCAGGTGGGAGACCGAGGCAAGCCTCAACCTTACAGATCAAGATTGGCACCAGATTTGGTTGGGATTCTAAGACCACAAACTCACCATCGTGGAGAGAATTTCGATGGAAAATTAATATATGATTTTTAAACCCCAACAATCTCAGCACACTACAAGCAGCATCTATCTAATAGGTGCTGAGAGGGTGTGACTATTTGGGGTCTCATCATATTTTGGGATGCTTAAAATTGCCTATCTGGAACAATGTTTCAGATGAGCTTGATTGATTCTCGCCCTTTCCATGCCATTAAAGTTTGAAAACCTGGTTCTGGGTCTTCCCACAGAGAGTCAAAATGCTATGAGAAGATACCTTTTCTATATTTTGATAGCAGCTGCCTTAAGGTGATCATGCAAACTGGCTGTCATGCTCTTCCCCCACCTTGAAGGCCTGGTTTAAAAATATAGAACTAATTCAGGGGACAGAAGCAGTTATAGCTCAATTAAGATTATCTATAGATAAATTCAATGCTAGATGGCTACCCTACTTTAAATACAAGGAATTGAAAGAAGGGACCACAATTTGGGAACAATTTTGTGCAGCTAACTGAACTCGCCCAAGAGGTTAAAGACCCACAGCTGAGGTCAAACAGGAAAATTTTTAGGACGTGTAGGTTGAAACCTGTGTGGGAAGTGGGGTGGGTAAGTGGTGGATAGAGGAGAAGGAGGGGGTAAGATAAGGAGAAAAGTAGACCCAAATTAGTACGGGGGAGATTCCAGATGGCCAATTAGAAGAGGGGGGGATTGGGTTGGTTAAGTTGAAGGGGACTCACTCACTTAATTAGTTCTTCATTTATGTATTTCCCTCTTGTTGCTTACCTCTCCTCTCAAGGTGAGAGGAGAGAGGGGGGATGAAAAAAGAAGAAGGCAAGAAACAAATATTATTTGTTATTAATGCTGTTATAAAATTTATATAAGGTTCTAACAGAAACTGATTTGTCAATATAAGACTGGTTATTGGAAGAAGCTCCAAGAGAACAGGGGTAATTTTGTTTATGGCTAACATGGAAGGTACCTGTTGAAGTTAATAATAAGTGGATTACATGAGGGACCTCCTTGCTTTATTAAATGATTGCCATCCATAAGAGGAATAGAAAATTAAGAAGCTTTTGCAGAGGTTGATGGGAAGCAACCGGAGAGAGGGAAACCCCCTCTCTCCTAATCGCTTTCTCCCCAGCACAGTATTAATACACTCAAGTAGTGTGAAACTGTTATAACTATTGTGAAGGGAAACCTGTACCTATACATTCTTGGAGGCTGAAACATCATGTCTGTAATGAAATGATTAAGGATGTATGATATGAACCTGCAATAAATTTTTAAAGTTTAAAAAAAGAAAGAAACCCCCTGGCAAGTAAAGATCACGCCGAAAGTGAGGACCAAATTGTAGAGACTGTAACAGTTCCCTCTAGAAAGACTGGTAGAGCTGTAAAGCCCGTAGTACACCTCAGTTATGATTCTTCTAGGAGGCCTGTGGATTTGCCTCTCAATGTGGCCCACAAAGGAGTATACGTGTCCCCAAGCTCATTGTCCAAACTGAGCATAAGTGCTACCTCCAGGTTACTTGTTTCACCCTCTAGATATGGTGCCCCTGCCCCATCCAGCCGTAAGGTAGCTGATGGGGAAGGGCCCCCTCTCTTTAGGTTTCATGTGCAGGAGGTAATAACCTGAATATGATACAATGTGTGTGTAACCCCTAGGTGGCGCTATCCCAAGGGCTACTACCCCGCGTGCTTGACTACGGACAGGTTGAGGGACCTAGGTTCTATGGCGGGTGCCTCCACCCAGAGGTCAGGGTTTGTAGTGATTAGACTAGCTTGGTCACAGCCCTCTGGGACACTGAGACCCCCTTTTATTCCCTCTAGTGGCTCACACAGTACCCCGGAGTTACAGCCCCAATACCCCATGACACGTATACACACTGTTCACTCATATAGATACCACTTACCCTCAAGACTGATTCTGCAGCACGCCTCTGAGGACCCCCTGTAAAATAAGGTTAAACAACATACACAACAAAACACAATACCATTTCCATAAGTACCAACACCACAGACAGTATATAGTATAACAACAAATCTGATTTATTTAGGAGGCAGTAACACGGGAAGGGGAAATCAGGTTAATTGGTGGCATTAAATCACAGTACTGTGCAGACATACAGGGTCTGAAAAGTCACACTCTGGGTACCCAGGTTTGGGGGGGAGGGCTAGCCAGGTCCGTTGCCCGGGATTGGCTGGCAGGTGCAGATAGATGGGACCCTGTAGAAGAAAATATATGCACAACACCCAATTGTAATCCGGAGCCAGATGGCTCAGTCCATGAAGCAGGGAAACAACAAGAATTAGATAACACACTTGTAATTGAAATCAGACTGCAGGGGAATACCCTGATTTGTACTCACAATACCCAAGCTGAGGACCGGATGGTAGATGTTCTTCTGGATTGCCAGAACAACAGAGCATGGAGACAAGGTCCTTGTGACTGGACCCCACTGCATACGAACATACAAAATTTGCCAGCAGATAAAGGCCTAGAGGTCTACCAAGTCTGCTCTAATGTGCAGCTAGCAGTCCTTATTCTGCAGCTGCCCCTCCCTTCGACCCTTCCCCTTCATTAACCCTCCCCCTTGTCCTGTCCCATCCTCATTTGAAGCAGTCCACTGTTCTACTGCATACCACTTCAGTAGGTAACGCATTCCACCCAGCAACCACCCTCTCTATAAAAAAGTGTCTCCTCATCTCCCTCCTGAACCTTCCTCGCTCCAATCTCATATCATGGCCCCTGGTGGCCCTCCCCTTCCTTACTTTGAACAGCCCCTCTGTACCCATCTTGTTTATTCCTTTCATGTATTTAAAGGTTTCAATCATGTCACCCTGTCTCTCCTCCTCCAGTGAGTACATGTTCAACTCCTTCAACCTCCTCTCATGGTGATAAGTCCCCAGCCTCTTGATCATCTTTGTGGCTCTGCTGCACCCCATCCAGTAACTTAATGTCCCTCTTCAGATCACGGACACCAGTACTGTCACAGTACTCAGGTGTGGTCTAACTAATGACCTACAGTGGCAGAATCACCTCCTCCTCCTTGAGGATATACCCTTGCACACAACCCAGCATTTTGTTGGCCATTCAGTGCCTTCCCTACATTGTGTCAAGTTGTTCATTGACCCTGTAATGAGCACACCCAGATCCTTCTCCTCCTCTGTCTGGGCTAGCTGCACTCCTCAGCTGGTAACTCCTCCTTGGGTTCTTCATCCCAAAATGCAGCACCTTGCACTTTTGGCATTAAAGCCAGTTGCCAGGTGTCTGACCAGGTTTTAAGCTTTGCCAGATCATTCTGCAACCCTGCCATCCCCTAGGTCATCCACCACGCGCCTACCTTGGTATCATCAGCAAACAGACTGATCTTGCTCTTGATGTCCCATGATATGTCTGCAATGAATATCCCAAACAACACTGGTCCCAACACTGAGCCTGTGGAACACCGCTCATCACAGCCCTTGGGTGAGAGCTCCCACCCACCACCACCCTCTGTTGCCTTCCTGCAGCCAGTTTCCTACCCATCTCACCAGTTTGCACCACCCTGTGCCTACTAACTTCCTTCCCAGCTTCCATGTGGCACTAAGTCGAATGCCTTACTGAAGTCCAGATACAGGACATCCACTGCATGGCCCCTGTCCAGTTGCCTAGTTACCCAGTTACCTAACTTGACCAGGTTGGTTTGGCAGGATCTGCCACATATGAAGCCATGCTGTCTGCTGTCCTGTAGTCATTTGGCCTCTAGGAGGGCCACCAGCCTCTCCTTCAGGATAGTCTCCATTAGCTTACCCACGATGGGATGTGAGGCTTACTGGTCTGTAGTTTCCCGGTTCATCCCTTGGGGCCACTCTGTGGAGGGGCACCACGTGAGCCATCCTCCAGTCCTGAGGTACACACCCTGAATGTTGTGAGGCATTAAATAGGTTCACAAAGGTCCTGCAGTGCGACCTCGCCAGCTCCTTCAGTACCTTGGGTGGATGCCATCTGGGCCTGGCGCCTTGTCCACCTCAGTGCCTTCAAACCCTCTCGAACTCTGGTCTCCATGATTTCCCATCTGTCACCGCTTCCCACCCTGCTTTGCCATTTCTCCCACCTTGATGTCACCTCTTCTCTTTAGTAAATACTGAGCAGAAGTACTCATTTAGTGCTTCCGCCTTATCGCACCCTGCTTCCACCCAACCCCTCCTTCCTAGTCCTTACTATGTGGTCCTTACAGCTCCTTTTCTCCCTGATGTACTTAAAGAAGTCCTTCTCCCCTTCTTAATGCCTTGTGCCAGCCTGAGTTCTGTAGATGCTGGCCCCTTACTGCCCTTGTCACCTTCGATTCTGTCAAGTACTCTCCCTGTCCTCCCCTGCTTTCTTGTACTTCCAAAGGCAGCTCTTTTCCTCCTTACCTTTCCATGACCTCCTTGCTCAATAAGATCAGTTTCTTAGCCCTAGCCTTCTTACTCTGGGCTTTGCAGCAGGTTTGGTTGCCTCCACTATCCCCAGCTTTATGAGCTCCCACACTCTGGTTAACGTCCTTACTAGATTGAATTCTGGCCAGAGTGCCCTTTACCACTTCCCCCATCCTCCCAAAGTTGGCCTCCTGAGGTCCAGCACTATTGTACCAGATTCCACTCTTCCTTTCACATCCAATGTGAGCCATACTGAGCGGTGGTCACTCCTGACAGCGGTTCCTCCACTGTAAGTTCTCTCTCAAGTCCCCATTTGCCAGCACAAGGTCAAGGGTATTTCCTAACCTGGTTGGTTCACTGACCATTTGCAGCAGGAAGCTGTCCTGGAAGGCATCCAGCAGTACCTGCTCCCTTCTGTTCCTGGTTGTTGGGGTGCTCCAGTCCACTCCTGGCGTGTTGAAGTCCTCCACAATCACCACACTACCCTTCTCGCAGGTCCTCCTGATCTGTCCCGCTAGTTCCCTGTCTAACTCCTCCGTCTGAGATGGTGGCCTGTACACCACTCCCATTCTAAGAATCCTATTCTTGGAATCCTGGATTTGCATCCAAAGTGACTCCTTACTACCCTCCTCCCATTCCTCCCTTACACACTTCAGTCCTTCCTTCACATATAGTGCCACCCCCCCTCCTTTCCCAATCACTCTGTCCCTATGAAATAATCTGTACCCTGGTACAGACAGGTCCTAGTCATTGTATTGGGTGGCCCATGTTTCCATGATGGCTGCAATGTCCACCTCTCCCTCTGCCATGAGAACCTGTAACTCTGCAGTTTTCCTCCCAAGGCTCCTAGCATTAAGGTAACCACCTTCCACCTCCCCATCCTGCCCTCCTTTCCTAGCATCACCAACAGTACTTGCCATTTGTTCTTTGTCACTGTTATGGGGGTAAGCTCATATGGTTTCCCAACCTGTGGTCTCTGCATATCTCTTCCCCAACTGCCACCCCCACTCCTAGTTTAAATTCCCAACTTCCTCTATGTACTCCTCCATCCTCTGTTTCAACACTTTCTTTCCTCCTCACTCAAGTGTAGTCTGTCCTTGCATAGAGACTACTGTCCTCCCAGGTCCCTCCCACCCTCCAACAGCCCATATCCTTTAGCACAACACCAGGTTCTTAGCCATCTGTTAAATTCCTCTATTCTCAGCTTTCTTGTTGTGCTTGCCTTTGGCACAGGAAGTATCTCTGAAAAAGTTACTGATCTTCCTGCCCCCTCACATAATTGTGCTAGTTCCTCAAACCTCCTCTGGACTGTATCTACTGTCTTGTCAGCCAGGTCGTTTGTCCCAAGATGTATAATTAAATGAGGCTTGTCCTTACCCCTTCTAGCATATTTCAGAATAGACTGCCCCATCCTTTCCGCTGTCATTCCTGGCATGGCCTCCACCCAAATGCGACTATGCCGCTCCCCCTTGCTACCCCACCTAACTCCTCTTAGTATTGAGTCCCCCAGCACTAAGATTCCACCCCTCTTACTCTCTGCTTGCTTCCATTCATCTCCCTCTCTCATTTCCAGCTCCTCTTCTTTCTCCTGCACGTTATTTCCCCCTTTTACCCCTGTTGCAATTCTCCCAGCAGAACTTCCCCCGCTCCAGTTTGGTCCAGGCATTTACCAATTACTCCTCTAATTTCATCATTTCCCTCCTCCACCTTCTTCCTCTCTAGCAGTGCACAACTATTTTCTGAAGGCCCTTCACAAATGCCCGCTCCCTCTCTCTTCATAGTAACCTGTTCTCTCCTTTCCACTCCATGACTTTTGCCACTTCTTAGCCTCCCCTCACAAGTCCCTATCTCCTCCTTCCATTTGTCTTTTGTCTCCTGACCTGGTTTCCCCAGCAATCGTTCTTCCTGGCCTGGGCCCCTTTGTCTCTGCTTCCCTTCTTCTGACCCTCTCCTCACCACTGTTGGCTTAAATCGCCCTCCCTCATCTCCCCTTCTTCCTCCCTCCAGTATTGGGCTAAACCCACCCCCAATCTGCCTTGCCTGTCTTGGTTCCTCCGGAAGACCCTCAATCTCCTTTCTAAGTTTTTCTACGTGGTTGCACACTAAACATCCTCCCACACTCCAGGCAATTTTTAGAAAGATTGGTGCACCGCAGTTGTTGCAGCCTACCCCTACCCATTGCTGTTGTTGCCACCAGCGACCCCCACCCTTCCAGATGCAGGATAGCAAACACTCCCCCAAGTCTCCCCTCTCCCTCCTCTATCAGTGCAAAACATTTTCTTTATTTCCCTTACCTCCTTTGTTGAACACATTTAGATATATTGAGCAACTGCTTTTTATATTCCTATGCTTCCTATCCACACTCAAAAACAGACTTTAAGTAGCCATTGCACAACCTTCTTCAAACTCCTACTCATCCTTTCCCCAATGCAATATCAATGCGAAGAAGTAATAATGAAAGCTCCTAGATTTGCATTTACTTCCCTTCCACTGAGATAGCAGTCACCTCTTCACTTGCTGCTGTTCCTTTCCTGGATGTCTACTTCTGCTATGACAGGTGCATATCCTTTGCCTGTTTGAGGAAGTGATGTCAGAACTCCTGGTATAAAGGAGATAATGGACCAAGGGTGGGACCAGCCCAAGTCTTCCAGAAACAATCAGGTAGCTGAGGCCTCTGGTCAGACCATTAGCACCCTTCCCCTACTCTGCACTCAAATTTTGCAGCTAGTGAAGCCAGCAGCAATGAATCACAATTCTACTCAAAGCCCCAAAATAAGTTTGCTACCCAAAGAAACAGGACTCAATTCAAACAGCTTTACCAACAACACATCAAATAGCTTGGAATTAGAAGATATGTCTCCAATTCAAAGAAACAGACCCAGTTAAATCACACCAATTATGTTTTAAAACAGAAGAAATAGGTCTCTACAAATGCAGCCTGCCACACAGTGAATCAAACAAATGAGCCCACTTATAGCTACCAAAACAGGTTTCAAAATTCCAACAGCCCCAAACAATACCCTGCTAGCCCCTTAGTAGTAAGAAAGAAAAGAAATAACCTTCTACCAAGTAGAATCCACAAGAAACAATGTAAAACAACAAGAAGCTACTGTACTGTAGATCTGATCTTGTCCCCGTTCTAGTTCCTTCTGAGAAGCCAAAGCACTGAGTTCCAAACTCTGTGATTTCCCTTGTGCTGCTTTCAAAATCAGACAGTTCCAAACTCTGTGATTTCCCTTGAGCTGCTTTTAAAATCAGACAGTTCCAAACTCTGTGACTTCCCTTGTGCTGCTTTCAAAAACAGACAGTTCCAAACTCTGTGACTTCCCATGTGCTGCTTTCAAAATCCAAACAGTTCCAAACTCTGTCTGCAGTTGATGGCAAACATATTTAGTCCCAAGCTAAGCTGGGGTTTGCTTCCAGCTTCAGCATACAGCATGGGGGATTGGAAATAGCGATTCCCCACAAGCACTACGCACATTTATATGTAAAAGGAAAGTACTATACCAGGCAGGCTGCTCCTCGATCCTGATCGCAATTACTGCAAAATACCCGGGAGCACACAAAGCAGCTTCAGTTCCTGACAGACCGAGCGCGATTCAGCAATTTCTCCAGTCTTCTACAGGGTGAGCCTGGTTTATGCTCTTCTAGTGCTTCTTTCTCCTCACAACTTGGATTCAGTCCAAACTGGCACTCACAAAGGCTCCAGACCGAAACTCGGGGCCTCACACGTGCTTCCCAAGTGAAACTATACACCGGAGAAGCACACAGTTCCTTCTCTCTTCACTGCCACAACTGATCTGATCTTTCCAGTCACAGAGCAGGGCATTTCCTTTAGCTCCACACTATTCTGTTGGCTGATTCAGCTGTCACTCACAATAAGACTCCCTCCGTTGGTAGAAAAAGGCGCTAAAGTCAAAACTACATTTCCCAGAGTCACTGGCCATACAGTACATAGGTGGCTGGCTCCACAATGAGAGTCCAGGTTCTGATTTGCCAGCAGCAGGCTCCATTTTAAAGGTCCCACCCACACTGATTGGTCCAGTTCAGCAGTTCAAAACCAGAATGGAGGGCTAGGGAAAAACAGTTTAGACTGCAAAGAAAAGCAGGTTAGACAAACTGTATTTTCATTATTACTCTAAACAATTCCTGGCAGATTGTTACACCTTTTGAAAGAGTTCACTTTGCACATTTAGTGACAGCAGAAATGGAGCAAGTTGACAGCAACCCTAACAGGACTCGGGCATTGAAACACACAGTCCCCCTTCTAAATTAATTATGTCTGCAAAGCAGACAGCTCTTAAAGAGACAGTACATGGAGGCTCAAATAGCACTCACTTGGAACCACATTTAAACAGCTTAGATGCCGCTGAACACCGCCCAGACTTGGAGCATTCAGGCAAGCTCCTGGAAGACTTTGGGGAACCCCCATTTGTGGGGGGGTTACATGTGTATAATGCTGTGTAAAAAGTAATGTGCTGAAAAGTATCAGACATGTGTTTATGGCAAAGGTGATATGGTGACTGATGATTACACATATAAGCCTAATATATTAGTGATGTAAATGTATATGATGTTGTATTGCAATTTATAAGGGTACCTACTTGACGCGGATGCCAAGTTCTTCTGGGCCAGGAAGGGTGTAACCCCCCTGCAAATGGGGGTTCCCAAAAATCTTCCAGGAGCTTGCCTGAATGCTCCAAGGCTGGAGATGATTTGGCATTTAAGCCGCTTAAGTGTAAGTGCTTTTAGAACCTCTGGTACTGTCTCTTTAAGATCTGCCTGCTTGTAGCCATAATTAATTGCAAAGGGGGGGACTGTGTGTTCTAATGCCCGAATCCCTCCTGGGCTGTTATCATTTCGCTCTATTTCTGCCAACGCTACATGTGCAGAGGGAGCCTTGTTGAAAGATATAACTGTTTGTCAGAAATCATTTAGAGTGACTGAGAAAATGTAGTTTGTCTAATCTGTCTTTATTTCAGCATGAACTGTTTCAGTGTAGCTCTTTCATTTTTCATCCAGAACTGCTGACTTGGACCAATCAGGATGATAGGGAGACCTTAAAATGGAGCCTGTGGATGAACCAGAACCTGGACTCAGTTTTGAGCCAGCCACAAGGGGATTGTATGGGCAGTGACTCTGGGAAATGTAGTTTTGACCTTGGTGCCTTTTTGCACCAACAGAGGAAGCCCTGCAGTGATTGACAGCTGAATCCACCAACAGAACTGGTGTGGAGCCAAAAGCCCTGCTCTGTTACTGGAAAGCTCAGATCAGTAGTGACAGTGAAGAAAGAAGAAGCCCTGCTTCTGCTGCGGCATGTAGTGTCGCGCGGGAAGCGCGTGTGAGGCCATGAGTTTTGGCCTGCCGCCGTTGTGAGTGCCAGTTTGGACTGAATCCAAGTTGTGAGGAGAAAGAGGCACCAGAAGTGTGGAAACCAGGCTCACCCTGTAGAAGACTGGAGAAATTGTTGAATCGAGCTCGGTCTGTCAGGATCTGAAGCTGCTGTGTGTGCTTCCGGGTGTTTTGCAGTAAGTGCGATCGGGATTGAGGAGCAGCCTGCCTGGTATAGTACTTCCCTTTTACATATGAATGTGCATAGTGCTTGTGGGGAACAGCCATTTCATGTCCCCTGTACTGTGAGCTGTATGCTGAAGCTGGAAGCAAACCCCAGCTTGTGTCGGACTAAATCCATTTATCAACTGCAGTTGGATCCAGTCGCAAGGACCTTGTCTCCATGCACTGTTGTTTCTGGCAATCCAAAAAGAACATCCACCATCCAGTTCTCAGCTTGGGTATTGTGAGTACAAATCAGGGTATTCTTCCTGCAGCCTGTTATCAATTACAAGTGTGTCATCTGATTATTGCTGTTTCATTTCTTCATGAACTGAGCCCCAGGGCTCTGGATTATAATTAGTGTGTGCTTGTGTTTTTTCCATCAAAGAGCTCCAACCAGCTGCACCAACCCTGGCTAGCCCCCCACCATCCTGGGTACTCAGAGTGTGACTTTTTTAGGATCCTATATATGTGCACAGTACTGTGATTTGAACTTTGCAAAAACTAAATCAACCTGATTTCCCCCTTCCGTGTTACTGTTCCCTAAATAAATCAGATTCCTTGTTATTATACTATATACTGTATGTGGTGTCAGTACATATAGAAACAGTATTGCATTTTGCTGTATATGTTGTTTAACCTTGTTTTACAGGGGGTCCTCAGAGACATGCTGCAGAATCAGTCTCACGGGTAAGTGGTATCTATATGTGTGAACAGTGTTTATATGTGGGGTATTGGGATGGTAACTCCCGTGTACTGTGTGGGCCACTAGTGGGAACAAAGGGGGGTTGCAGTGTCCGAGAGGGCTGTACCCGAGCCACTTTAATTACTGTTAACCCTTACTTCTGGGTGGAGGCACCCGTCATAGAACCTAGGCCCCTTAACCTGTCACTAGCCCAACAGGCAGGGGTAGTAGCACTTGGGATAGCGCCACCTAGGGGTTATAGATAAAAACACAAAAACAGAAACAAAACATAACCAGGAATTCATATGAGTCAGACATGAAGGGAGACTGGAAAAAAATATTATGAAAAAAAGACATGGGGTATGAAGTTAAGTATCATCAATATAACAAATGATAAAGAACGCTAAAACTGGATATCAGGTGCCCAAGAGGCAGAAGACAGAGAAGAAACTAGGACCAAGGATATAGTGCTGAGGTACTCCAAAAAGAAGAAGAAGTACTGTGGCTCAGGAGAAGCCTCCACCAGGCGCAGTGAATGAACAATTTGTGATGCAAGATTTAAACCAGGAAAGAAAAGGTTCAGAGGCACCGTTATTATAGGGGCGTGGTAGCGCCACTGCAGTTAGGGTTGAGTAGCCTGCTCAGTGTTAAACCCCTAACTTTGCTCATTAATATGTCTGGCTCAGTTTGACGAAATGAGCTGAAATTGCGTATGTGTTGTTTAGGAGGCAAGGTCTTGATCAGTATACATTTTTGTGATGGCAGCTTCTGCAGCTTCTGAGATCCATATGCATCACTTTTCAGAAATGTCTAATTTTTTTTCTATATTTAACATGTTTATTTTTTGGTTCTCACATACAGCCTACATTTTTATTTATTTATTTCAATCTAGGATTACAGTACCCTTGAGCCGAGGCTCTTTTACAAAGGTTCCACATCAGCGTCTGCAACAATCATTATTTTTAGTTACAAACATATAATCATTGACTTACAGACATGTAATAACTAGTACAAAGAATTGAGCTATGAGCAAGACAAGGGAAGGAGGGGGATGGGGCAAGTGACGGTAGGAGATCGAGGGAAGGAGGGCAGGGGTAAGGGGGAGTACGGGAGGTGGCTGGGGGCAGAGGCAGGAGTGGAGATACTGGGGGGAGGTGGGCAAGGGCAGGAGATAGTGCAGCCAGGGGGCCTTGTCGAGGGAATATGACAGGTAAGATGCTACGGGTGCAAAAACTGATTGTAAGTGCTGGGTACTGGGACATGTGCAGCTGGAATGGTGGAAATGTTAAGATGGGCAATTGCAGCATACAAGCAGTGAGAGGCGCAGCTTGGACTTGAAGAGGCTGAGTGTTGGAGTGGTTGCTATGTCGCTGCCAAGAGAGTTGAGCCAGCTGGATGCCCGATAGGCGAATTATCCTCATCCTTGGGTTGTGCAACATCATGGGATATGTAGTAGATGGGAATTGGATCTCCTTGGAGTGACGTTCCTATGTCTAGGCTTAAGGAGGGCACAGACACCAGGTGGAGCAAGCCCCATTATAATTTTCTTGGCTGTGATGCAGGTTTGGTATTTTATGCGTTTGTCCAGTTGAAGCCATCCAGATTGGGAATAAAGGTCACATGTGTGGGTACGGCGATGTGAGCCAGTGATGAGATGACAGGCCTTATTCAGGGAGGTCATGATACATTTGAGAGCAGTGGTAGTTGCAGACCCATATATGATAAGACCATAGTCTATGATGCTGACAATGGAGCTTTGGACGGCCACTGACAGTGCTTCTGGGGTTAGGTGTTTCCTCAAAGAATAATATGTCAACCTCACATTGGCAGATCTTTGCAACATTGCTGATATGGACAGCGTGATGAGAGGTGGGATCAAAGGTGATGCCGAGGTACTTGAACGATTGTGTTTGTTCTAGGATGGCTCCTTTTCGGTTGCAATGGAGAGGTGGAGTTGTTTGTTTTGTTGTGGGGCTGCAGAAGACCATAGACTTGTTTTTTTTCTGATTCAGAAGCAGTTTATGATTTAGGAACCAGGATTCGATGGAGGAGAAGTCCCGCTGAAGTTTATTTTGTAATTGGATTGGATCAGGGTCCGAGATGAGGATCACAGCATCGTCGGCGTAGAGAATTATTTGTTCTGGGCAGCTGTCCGGTAGTGAGTTTAAGAATAGGCTGAAGAGGAGGGGTCCCCAGAATGGAGCCCTGGGGACTCCCGAGTGGACCGGTCTAGGGTCCGAGAGTGTATCAGCGATTCTTACTGTTTGGGACTGTTCTTCAAGGTAGCTCTTAAACCAGCTAATTGAGTCGGTTGACAGACCAGTGTTCTGAAGCTGGACAAGCAAGAGACGGTGATTGACTGTGTCGAAGGCTTTAGTTAAGTCAATGTAGATTGAGCTTAGTAGTTCACCGGAGTCAAGTGCGTTGTGGATTGCGCCGATGAATTCAAGTAGGGCTGTGGAGGTGCTGTGACCTTTGTGGAACCCATGTTGTTGCTTGCACAGGATGTTGTACATATCCAGGTATTCTGTGAGCTGGTCTGAGACAATGCGTTCTAGTGCTTTGGAGAGTGGAGGTAGTAGGGAGACAGGTCTGTAGTTATCGTTGGCAGTTTTGTCACCACTTTTATGGATTGGGGTGACAGTGGCAGATTTGTATCTATCCGGGAACTGGCTAAGGCTAAGGGAGAGGTTGAAAATTCTGGCCAGAGGACTAAGCACTTCATCAAGTGTGAGAGACAGGATTTTGAGATCGAGGGAGTCATTACTGAATCTTGATTTACCAGGACTTTGGTAACATATTTACGTGCTTAGTGGAGCCTTGACTGCTTTGAAGTAGAAGTGGGGAAGTTGGTGGGAGTAGTGTTCATTCAGATAGAGGGCTTCACCATCTTTGAAGTAGTCCTGGGTAGGACAGCGCTGAGGTCGATAAAGGCCTTGTTAAAGGTATCTGCAATGGTTTTTGGGTTGAGGGTTGTGGTTCCGTTGATGTTGAGTATTGATGGGGGGGGTTCTGGGTGGGTTCCCAGTGAGTTCCTTTATGTTCTTCCAGAATTCCCGACCACTGCCCCAGGAGTTTGTGAGGGCATGCTTATAGTAGGTGGACTTCATTTGCCGGATGGTTTTGGTGCAGTCATTGCTGACACATCTGTAGTTTTGGATGTCGTTTTGCCTTCCAGAGTTTCTGGCCAGCTCCCATAGGTGGTCTCTTGTTTTTAGCATCCTGAGGAGGTCACCTGTGAGCCAAGGGTTACTGAGTGATTTGACTTTGTGTTTCTTAATAGGAGCATATGTTTCACAGGCCACAGTGAAGATGTTAATGAAGTGGTCAAGGGCAGTGTTTATGTTGGTTGCACTGAAGATAGGGGACCAGTCTTGATGGAGGTGGTGGGATTTGAGTCGAGGAAGGTGACCACTGGGTAGAACCCTGCTGGTGATAGTTTTTGGCAGTTGTTTGATGAATTTATTTGACCAGGTGCAGCTAACAGGGAAGTGGTCGCTGACAGAGTCAGCGAGGACATTAGTGTTAGATATCCACAGTGGGTGACTGGTAAGGATCCAGTCCAAGAGTGTGCTGGTGCCAGTCCTGAAATTTTTCCTGGTTGGTGAGTCAACCATTTGTGTGAGGTTCGCCGCAGCAATGGTATCCCTGTGTGCACCAGCATCAGCCGCAGGCCAGTTGATGTTGATGTTGCCTAAGAGGATGGATTCGGTGTCCGGTGGGAGTGACTTTACAAAGTCAACAACAGCTGTTAGACCAGTTCCCTGTTCTTTGGGAGGGATGTAGATGGTGGCAACAGTGAGGGTTTTGTTTTGGGCTCCAAGAAGGATTCTCACTGGCAGTGTCTGAGCAGTTGTGGGTTGGAGTGAAGTAATTATGTGGTGCCCCTGTATGGAGTCTTTTAGGTAGAGAGCACAGCCCCCGCCTCTTTTGGAGAGGTGATCCAGCCTAAAGACGTTGTAGCCAGGAAGGCTGATTGCATGGTCCAGTACTGATGATGTGAGCCAGGTTTTGATAACTGCTAGGATGTCAGGGCAGTGTTGGCTGGTGAAGGCCTGTAGGGCATCCATTTTAGGAAGGAGGCTGCAGATGTTGATTGATATGAATGAGAGGGCACCCAAAGGCTTGCTCAGATTAGTGGCTTTAGAGCAGAATGGGCCAGGGTTTGGGTGCACGTTGCCTGACAGCATTAGGAGGAGGAGGACTAGCCTCAGGGAGCTGCAGCGTATTTCTTTAAGGGAATGCTTTCACTTGCTAGCATCTCGGGAAGTTGTCGAGCATCGACCGTAGTGGGTGAGGGTAAGCATAGACGGGGGGACCAGAGTAGAGGGCTAGGACCAGTGTGGGTGTAGGACAGTTTCATAGTGGTAGGATGGACCCTGGGCAAGGGGCAGTGACCAGTGTGCAGCGTGCCTATGTGGAGGAAGTATGTAGGAATGTGGAAGCTGTGGGGGAGGGAGGGAAAGCAGACTTTTGGGGCATGCAGTAGGGGAGGAAGAGAGGCAAGAAGAAATAGAATATAGGGTAGAGAACGGTGGAGGCGCATGATTAAGGTAGGATTCAGGGTAGGCAGAGGGAGGGGGTTAAGACAGGCTGGCAGGGCTAGGAGAAAGGGCAGAAGAGCAGTAGCTGGATCAGTGGTAAGTGAGGATACAGCCAGGAAGGCCAGGCAGCCAGGGAGTGGGAGGTGGCTACTAAAAGATGGGGGGGAGTCCCAAAACAGGTACCCAGTGGAGCACGAGTGGGGGGGGCGGAGCTACCAGGGGCATGGAGGAAGGTCTACAAAGTTAAGGTCGGGGGGGTGGGCATGAAATGTTGACTGTTTGCCATAGAAATGAATGGGCGCAGCAGCCCCGAGCAGAGCAAAGTTTTAGCTGGCTCAAGAGCCAATCCCTGAGCAGGAGGCAAGAGAGCATCCAATCAGGGTGTGGTACAGATACCATGGGGCCAATGGCACAGCTGTCAGCAGTTCCATGGTTCAGGGAAGTCTTACCCAGTTTGAGAGGATCTTGAGGACGGAAAGGAAGGTATATAGCAAGTAAAGCAACTGTGTCTTTCAGGGGGTAGACTTTTTTTTTTAAATGAAAGAACAAGAATCCCTCTAGTGGCAGGTCTGTATAACCTGCTAATGGAAAACTAGCCACTAGCAGGTTTGCTGGGAGCACCCGTGTTCCAATTGGCTGTGCTGTTGCCATACCTTCCAAGGAGCTGCAGGCAGGCATCCTGGTCACGGTCGATGGCTGGTTGGGTGCTGGCTGACCATGGGGGAGCTGAAGCAGCCCCATTCAAGGGCAGGCAGCTGGAGAGAAGAAAAAACAGCAGGATTTAAATAGCATAGAGGTAGGATAGGTTTAGATTGAGCAGTTTAGCAAGACAAAGGAGAGTTAGACTTTTCGGCGCCAAGGCAGAGTACTTGGATGGGGGTGGTGCAGGAGGAGCAAGGAAACAGAAGAGCTGTAAGCACTTTAAAAACAGTAGTAGAAATTATAATCCAGCTAATACAGTTGAAAAACTTCTATTAAATACTTGAAATGTGCTTAGTTCTGTCTAAAATCTATTTGTAAAAAGTGCCTGGTGGCAAAAGCAGTGGAAAAGTCCTGGCCAATCAGAACGGGTTTGCTGGAAGCGCCCGTGTTCTGATTGGCTGCACTGTCACCGTACCTTCCAAGGAGCTGCAGGCAGGTGTCCTGGTCTCGGTCGGTGGCTGGCTGGGTGCCAGTCGACCATGGGGGAGCTGAAGCAGCCCCGTTCAAGGGTAGGCAGCTTCCAAGGAGCTGCAGGCAGGAGTCTTGGTCTCAGTCAGTGGCTGGCTGGGTGCCAGCTGACCAAGAGGGAGCTGAAGCAGCCCTGTTCAAGGGCAGAGAGCATGGAAAGGAATTTTTCCTCCAAACGTGCAGGGGACATATGTAATGCCCTAAGGTAGTGCCCTTTGTAGATCTGATGAAACAGTAACTGGTTGCAGAGCTATAAAGGTTTAACGTTTAGTATTTTCCCATCTGAGCATGTGCAGTAGGATTCTAAAGATAATGTTCCATGGAGAAAGTAAAAATTTGGTGCTGCAAATGGGTGCTTTTGCTTTTGTGCCACTTGATTGGCTGGGCATCAAACATTTTTTGTGCCGTACCAACTGTCATCACGTGGATTATCTCCACGAACTCATACTCCTGGAAATATTAAAAATGCTGGGATTAAAAAACAAACATTAGAACCTCAATAAACATGATCCATTTACCTAGATTCTGATGTTTGTTTTTTAATGTACTGGCCCAGGTGCTCAGCTTAGTGATAGGAGTGCTTCCCCCACGTTCTCTGTATGAGAATAGCAGCAATTTCTTGACTTCTGCAGCCACAGCTGGAACTCGTGCTGCAGGCTGCAGTGTGAGCACTGAGCCACTATTTTCCCAGTGTCTAATAGTTGTGCCCCCCAATTCTGGCAATGTTCAGTGTTGACTGTCCCACTTATTCAAGTTATTCCCCGGTGTCTCGTGTCACCCCCACCCTTCTGATCACTGTCCCCATTAATATATTCCCTGGTGTCTAGTGACACCCCCACTCTTCTGATCACTGTCCCTGTTTTAAATACATTCCTTGGTATCTAGTGGCACAGCCCCCACCCTTCTGATCACTGTCCCCATTTTTAAACACATTCCCTGGTGTCTAGTGACATCCCCACCGGCTTTTGTGTAGTGGCACCCACCAATTACCATCCCAGTTAATTTTTTGTTTCTTCCCTGGTGTCTAGTGGCACCCCCCCCCCCAACATCCCACTTCAGGTAAAACCCTGAAATAAAGAAAACAATCCCTCAATGTTTTTTTTTCCACAAACCCGTAAGAAAACAAGCATTTGTCAATGCCGAATGTTGATTGCGTTGGTTTGTTGAGCTTGCTCACTGCCCCTCTGTCACTCGCTCAGTCCATTTCTCCTGGTGCTGCAGGCTGCTGTTTTGTACTGGGCTCCTGCCTGTGTTTGCAGCTTTTTCTGCCCACTAAGAAATAAGCAGCTGTCCCGACAGAGCTCCATTGAGGTGGCTCACTCCCCCTCTCTCACGCGCTCATTCTGTTTCTCCTGGCACTGTAGGCTGCCCTTTTGTACTGGGCTCCTGCCTCTGTTGGTGGCTTTTTCTACCCACAAAGAAATCTGCAGCAGTCCCGACACAGGTCTGTTGAGCCTGCTCACTCCCCCTCTCTCACTCACTCACTCACTCGATCCATTTCTGCCGGTGCTGCAGGCTGGCCTTTTGTACTGGGCTCCTGCCTGCGTTGCCGTCTTTTTGTGCCCACAAAGAAATCTGCAGCAGTCACAATAGAGCTCCGTTGAGCTCGCTCACTCCCCCTGTCTCACTCGCTCATTCCATTTCTGCCAGCGCTGCAAGCTGCCCTTTTGTACTGGGCTCCTGCCTGCATTGGCGCCTTTTCCTGCCCACAAAGAAATCTGACAGAACTCAGTTGAGCTCATTCACTCCTCCCCTCTCTCACTCGCTCAACCCTAATATGTCCCAAATACTGATTTCTGACAGCAACTGTGGTATTCTGTGTTGGAAGCGCAAAGGAAAAATTACTCACCTTAGTAATCTTGTTTCTTCTATTGGAGTCTTGCTGTATTCTGACATATGCAGTTAGGTCCTGCCTTTCAACTGCCCTGGAGAACAAAGAGTTAAACTTTCCATGGCCAGCACGGAATGTTCACCACGAGCTTGGTTGAAGCCCCTGTCTGCTGTTGTTTAAACTGCAACCGCCAGATCTTTACAAGCAAAGACTCTTTAGATGTTCTGTGTGGAAACTGTAAAATTCTTACTAGCCAACTGGCAAATATATCTATATAAAAAGTTTTTTTTGTTTCAAAAGGAAGACTCAAGTCAGGAAACCCAAAAATAAAACACATCCAAAACACAACCCCTCACCCAAACCAAAAGAGGGTGAAAAAAGGACACCCCTAGGGTGCCAACACTGCTCCTGCCAACCCACATCCCAAAATCTAGGTTCTGAGAGGGGAGGAGGGGGGGAGGTCAGAATACAGCAAGACTCCATTAGAAGAAACAACATTACTAAGGTGAGTAATTTTTTCTTCAAACAACATGAAGTCTTGCTGTATTCTGACATATGAAGACTACCAAGTAGTTCCTCCATGGAGGAGAGACAGAACCTACTTTGGAAACAGGCTCTGAAGTACTGCTGTGCCAAACCGAGCATCATTCCTAGCCTGGATATCCAGAGAGTAATGCTTGGTGAAAGTATGGACTGTTTTCCATGTGGCCGCTTGACAAATTTCTAAGAGAGGAATATCCCTGGCAGCAGCCATGGAAGCAGCTGTACCTCTAGTGGAATGAGCCCTCAGGCCTGAGGGTGGAGTTCTACCCAGTTTTTCATAGCAGAATTGTATACAAGAAACAATCCACCTGGCAATAGATCTCTTAATGGCAGGTTTGCCCTTACCAACTTCTCCATACATAAGGAACAACTGGAGGGATTCAAACCTGTGACCCTTGGTACGCTCTACGTAGTAGCTAAGGGCTCTTTTAACATCCAAGCTGTGTAGCCTCCTCTCTCCCGAGGAGGAATGGTCAGTGAAGAAAACAGGGAGAGATACAGACTGGTTGAGGTGGAAATCTGAAACCACTTTAGGAAAAAACTTTCTGTTAGTTCTAAGGACCGCTTTATCTCTATGGAAAGAGATGAAATCAGATTCCACTGACAGGGCTTGCAATTCACTGATACGCCTGGCAGAAGTAATGGCTACCAAAAACACAGTTTTCCAAGTCAAGTACTTAAGCTCTGCTGAGGACAAAGGCTCAAAGGGAGGTTGCATAAGCTGAGCAATGCAAACATTAAGGTCCCAAGCAGGAGCAGGATCCCTAAAGGGGGATTGGTGTGAAGCAATCCCTTGAAAAACTTACAAAATACAGGATGGGATGATAGAGAGGAAGGCTTGCCTACTGACAAGAAAGCAGAAACAGCTGCCAAGTGTACTTTAAGGGTAGCTGGTCTGAGGCCTAGGCCATTAAGATGGACCATATAGTCCAGAACCATAGGCAATTCGGCAGAGTCTGGAGAAATATTCTTCTTAGAACACCAAATGCTGAATCTTTTCAATTTGGAGTTGTAAGTCTTCCTGGTGGAAGGCTTTCAAGAAGCCTTAAGGATATCCAGAACCCATTGGGAAAGATGCAGATCTGCAAACTCTAGCTCTTCAAGAGCCATGCCTTGAGATTGAGAGACTGAAGATTCGGGTACCAAATCCTCCCCTGAGAGGATGTCAATAGGTTGTAATTCCTGGGAAGAGACAGGGGAAGGTGGACTGCTAGGGACAGCAACAGGGGGTACCAGGGCTGTCTGGCCCAGTCTGGAGCAATCAGAATCACTTTGCATGGTTGTGACCTTATCTTGACTAACACTTTGAACAGAAGAGGGAAGTGGAGGAAAAGCATACAGAAATTCCCCTTCCCAGTTCAGAATCAGAGCATCCAGGGGGACTGAGCCTAAGACTGAGGGTCTGCAACAAAAGAGAGGAAGTTGGTGATTGTCTAGGGCTGCAAAAAGACCTATCTCTGGTGTGCCCCATCTCGAGAAAATCACTTTCAAAACTAGAGGATCTAGGGCCCATTCATGATGGCCCTGGGATATCCTGCTCAGTGCATCTGCTAGGACATTGTCCTTCCCTGGGAGGTGAACTGCTATCAGAGAAGTTTGCAGGGAATAGGCCAGAGACCACAACTTCATTGCTTCTGTGCACAAGGCTGTAGACTGAGTCCCTCCTTGCTTGTTGATGTACCACATAGTGGTGGTGTGGTCTGTTCTGACCTGAACCACCTTGTTCTGTACAGATTTGGAAAAAGCTTGCAGTGCCAGAAACACTGCTCTGAGTTCTAAGAGATTGATGTGAAGTGGAGATTCCTGAGGTGACCACAGTCCTTGGGTGGTTATATCCCCCAAATGGGCTCCCCAGTCCAGCAGGGAAGCATCTGTGGTGAGTATCACTGAATGAGACTGAGTGACAAATGGAACCCCTTGTCTCAAATTGTCCTGATCCTGCCACCATTGCAAGGCTTGGATTAGGGTTTGAGTCACTGGGACTAGTTTGGTAAGGGAATTCGTTCTTTGGGACCAGAAGGCTCTTAAGTGGAACTGAATGTCCCTCATCTGGAATCTTGCCCCTTGGACCACTGCTGTGGAAGCTGCCACGTAGCCCAGAAGCTGAAGGAAATGTCTTGCTGGTCGAGACACCTGAAGGGTGAATGAAGAGGCCAGTTCCATAAGGTTCCTTGCCCTTTCCAGGGGAAGGAAGGCTCTTGCCTTTACTCTATCCAGTTCTGCACCTATGTAGGTGAGGAGCTGTACTGGTTCGAGAACTGACTTCGGAAAGTTGAGAAGGAATCCTAAGGAAGTGAGTACTTGCTGGGTCACTTGCAGATGTGACTTGACTTGGTCTGGAGACTGACCTACTATGAGCCAGTCGTCCAAGTATGGGAAGACGGAGATCTTTTTTATTCTTAGGAAAGCAACAACTACTGCCAGGCACTTTGTGAAAACCCTTGGGGCTGACATTAGGCCAAAGGGCATTGCTCTGAACTGATAGTGGCCTGAGGGCAACTCAAACCTGAGGTACTTTCTGTGGGAGCACCTGATGGGAATGTGAAAGTAGGCATCTTTGAGGTCCAGGGAGGCTAGCCAGTCTCCTGGCCTTAGAGAGGGAAGGATAATTCCCAGAGTTACCATTTTCAACTTTCGCTTCAAAAGGTGTTTGTTCAGATATCTTAGGTCCAGGATGGGCTGCCATTCTCCTGTCTTTTTGGGGGTTAGGAAGTACCTGGAGTACAATATTTTGCCCTTGCGTAGGGTGGGAACCCTCTCTATAGCTCTGAGAGCTAGGAGAGAAGAAACCTCTGCCTCTAGGGCAAGAGTCTCTGAGAGATTTGCAGGTGGCAACGATCTGGTTCTCATCTTGGGAAATTTTTTGAAGCTGAGAACCAGTCCCTGGCTTACTACTTCCAGGACCCACTTGTCTGACGTAAGAGACTTCCAGTCCTGGACAAAGTAAGCCAGCCTGCCCCCTACTGGTATGGGAGAATCGGCCCGGGCAGACCCATCAGGGTGTCTGCTTGGCAGGGGCTTTAGGCTGAGGGGTGGATGCAGGCCTGCTCATCCCCCGTCTGCCTCTCCCTCTAAAGAAGCCCCTCTGAGAGAAAGAAGAGGAGGCCTGAGCTTGGTAAAAAAGGCCTTTGGAAAGGCCTGCCCCTGCCCCGGACTGCTGCCTTCGAGGAGTTGCTTGCCTTTCTTTGGCCTGAGCACTCCTGTAAGTGGTCCTGTACTCATCCATCTTTTTCATGTAGTTCTCTGTCTGCTCCCCAAACAGAGAATTACCAATTACAGGAAAATCCATGGCCTTAGCCTGGATATCCTGTGAGAGGCTAGTACATCTGAGCCAAGCCATCCTCCGAAGAGTCACAGATGTAGCCATGACTCTTGATGAAACATCATTGGAGTCCACAGCAGCATGAAACTGTACTTTCAATGCCTCAATCCCATCTGCAGCCACCTGCTCCAGCTCCTTGGCAAGCTGGTCAGGTTCCTGTTTAGCCAGAGCCAGCACAGTGTCCCACCTTGACTTGTGGTATCTAGCTGTCCCAAAGATTCTACCATGTATTGTTTCTTTGCCATGGCATCAATCTTCCTGGAGTCCTTGTCTGGGGGGGTGTGATGCCAAGGGAATATTTGCCTTATCACAGGCAGCAGCCTGCACTACTCCAACATAGCTGCATTGGTGGAAAAGGAACTCAGTGTCTGAGCCTGAGAGAGTGTACCTCTTGTCCATTCATCTGTCCACAGGAGGTATAGAATTAGGAGACTTAAGAATTTTATGTGTCTGTTTCCCAAAGGATTTGTGGAGGGGAATAGACAGTCTCCTGGACTCTGGGATGTCCATCATCTCTACATAATCAGGCTCTTCCTGATCCTCTACTACTTCCTCCACAGGAAGCTGGAGGGTCTCAGCCACTTTTTTGTAAAACATATAGTGAGAAGGGGACTCAGAAAGCCTAGGAGGAGAAACACCTGAAGGTCTGTCTGGGGAGATGTCTGGGTCAATAGGCACATCCAGACTTTCATAATCACCATAATCATCCTCATACTCTCCCTCCTCCTCCTCCAGTTCATAAAATTCTACCAAAGTATAATCCGGAACCGTGGGGAACCGACCGAACCGAGCCCCTGCCAGATGGTGCTGGTTTGGTCGGAACCGAACTAAGTGATTGCACAATCCTTATCGCCTTGACTATCTCATCGGTGGTCGGAGTATGAATTTCTGGGTCCAAACCGGACAATTTATCTTTTCTTTTTCTTTTCACCAGAACCAACTCCTCAGAATCAGCTCTCCTTTTGCCCAAAGAAGTATCGCCCTGGTCAGAGTGCACACCTTCTGGTTCGGTCAGAACCGAACCAGCTGGCCATCCGGGTCAGCGGACTTCTCGGCCTCCCTTTCCCTCGGTCTACCTAGTCTCTTTTCCAGGGTAGATTTGGGAAAATTTTGCAAATTTGGCAGTCTGAATAGAGGTGGTCAAACCCCAGACAATAAACACAAGTGGTGTGGGGATCAGCCTTGGCAAAGACTTCCCCACACACACTGCAGTGTTGAAACCCAGTGGGCCCGGTTTTTTCTTGGGTTTCTCAGACGTGGCCAATCCTATCCAAAAACGTACCCTTTTTTTGGCAATCCACCAGGCAAGACTCCTCTATCGGTTCCTGACCGTGTCACGGGTCTTGGAAAAAAAACGTAATTAAATCCAATTTTTATTTTTTAGAACCGATATGGACCGGTTACCACACTCTAAATTAAGCACAAGCTTTTTTTACCTCAAACTGATCAGTTTAGCCGAACCAATCCACAATTTACAAGTTCCACACAGAAACAAAATAAAAAAACTATCTAGTACTCACGGTACCACAGACAGAGACTTGAACCGACTAAGCGGTAACTACAATTTGGTAGAAACCGACTGAAAACCTACATTTCAACCAACTTTTTGAACCGAGCAGCAGGAGAAATCTCCGGAGCGACTGTTCAGTGAGGCGGAGTAAAGAATCTGATGGTTGCAGTTTAAACAACAGCAGACAGGGGCTTCAACCGAGCTCGTGGTGAACATTCCATGCTGGCCATGGAAAGTTTAACTCTTTGTTCTCCGGGGCAGTTGAAAGACAGGACCTAACTGCATATGTCAAAATACAGCAAGACTTCATGTTGTTTGAAAACACAATTCGGCCAGTATGTGAAAAATGACTGTTCATAAGGAGGTGTGAAAAAAATGCCAGTGTTGAAAATCTGGCATGAAAATATTACTAATTTGTGAACTTCCAAGGGTGCATGGAAACTGCAGAACGGACACTCGTAACACAGTCATTTTATGGAGTTTCATCACACAATTTTCAACACAGGCATTTTAGGACCTCTGCTCATAAACAGTGTCAGTGTGATTTTCTTAATGTGTCCCGAACACTGATTTCTCACAGTGACCGTGCTATTGTGTGCCAGAAGAGCAAAAACACATTTCGGCCAGGATGTGAAAAATGACAGCTGCACTGATCATAAGGAGGCATGAGAAAATGGCAATGTTGAAAATCTGGAGTGAAAATATTGCAGTTTCGAAGGTACAAGCGTGTGTGGAAACTGCGTAAAGCACATTTGTAACACACTCATTTTATGGATGTTCATCACCAAATTTTCAAAATAGGCATTTTAGGACCTCTGCTATTGAACAGTGTCACTGTCATTTTCATAATGTGTCCTGAACACGGATTTCCCACAGCAACTGCACTATTCTGTGCCGGAACTGCGAAAACACATTTCAGCCAGGATGTGAAAAATGACAGCTGTACTGTTCATAAGGAGGTGCAGAAGAATGGCAATGTTGAAAATCAGGAGTGAAAATATTATTAATTCGCGAGGTTACGAGTGTGCGTGCAAACTGCGCAACTCACGCTCGTAAGACAGTCATTTTATGGAGTATCATCACCAAATTTTCAACATAGGCATTTTAGGACCTCTGTTCATGAACAGTGTCACTGTCATCTTCTTAATCTGTCCCAAGCACCAATTTCCCACAGCGACCGTGCTATTCTGTGCCAGAACTGCGAAAACACATTTTGGCCAGAATGTGAAAAATGACAGCTGTACTGTTCACAAGGAGGTGTGAAAAAATGCCAATGTTGAAAATCTGGTGTGAAAATATTGCAAATTCGCGAAGTTACGACCGTGCGTAGCAACTGCACAACGTACGCTCGTAAAACAGTCATTTGTTTGTTTTTTTCACCAAATTTGCAACATAGGCTTTTTGAGAGCCCACCTTATGAATGCTGACACTGTCATTTCGTTAATCAGTCCCAAAAGGGGATTCCGTGCAGTGACCGTGAAATCACCTTTTGGGGGCCGAATAACGCCGTGACAATGGCAGAATTCATGAGGAGGGGTCCCAAAAACCCCATGTTGAAAATTTGGTGTCAAAATTCCAAAAAATGTCTGAGATATGCGTCAAAGTTGAAAAAGCCATATTCATTCCATTATACAGCTCACTAGCATTTCCTCAGTTCGCAGTTGGCTTTGAAGAGTGCAGATGTGTTCCCGGTCCACCGAAGATCATCGTGCTTGTCTCCGGAGGTAAGTATGGGGTGAGGGGGGTGGAGGAGGTCCGCAGTGGTTAGGGGCGGGTGTGTGGGGCAGGAGATGGCGAGGGACCTTTTTTAAACAGGTTTAAAAAAAATATGCAGGACGTTTTCTTTACAGGGCATTGGGCATGCTGGGGTGGGTTCCCAGTGTGCCACCTGAATGTTTTGGGGGGTACAGCAGATGGGGTATTGGGCACCCCCGTCGGCACAAAAGCTGGGGGGGCGCAAGAGCCGAGGGGGATTGTGCACCCCTTTGGCACAACTGTCCCATTACTTTTTTTGGGGGGGGGACCTGATGCCGATGGGGAGTGGGCTCCCCCATCGGCAAGTCAACTAGCACCAGGGATAGAAGCCAATGGGGATCAGGGCCCATGTCAGCAAAAACACGGTGCTGTGGGAAGGGGCACATGCTGCTGAGGGGGATTGGGCACCCCCTGAGCACTGGGGCCAGATTAATATTGTTTGTGAACACAGCGGCAAGGCACCGCCATGTTCACAAACAATATAATAGTAGCAACGATCCACCCAGCAATGATGGGTCACTCCCTCAATGAAGCAGCCCTTGATTGCAGCAGCTGAAACCTTACAAGGTTGTAGCATGCTGGCTGAACTAGTGTCAGCAGCAGCGTGCCACGGCTTTGGGGAAAGTGGGCCAAGCCTTTACAGGCTGTGGGAGCATTGGCCACAACAGTGCCGTGCCTCCACAACCTGCTTCTGGAAAGCTGCCACAACATGTTTCTTGTGCATGTGTGCAATCAACATAAAAACACATCAGTTTCTATTTCTTATACTACTGCTAGCAACTGGAGTCATTAAAATACATTTTTATTTGAATTCCCATAAAAATTAGGTAAACTCATTAATTCTGATCCTTATGCAAGTTGATTAATGGCTTTTGAGTTCTGTCATTAAATCGCCATTAATTTGTAAACTTTCATTTGTTTACTGCATTTAAAACCTAGGATAGGTGAGCTGGATAAGGGTCATGCGGTGGTGTTCTTTACTTGGACTTCAGCAAGGTCTTCGATTCTGTGCCTCATGGGTGGCTTGGGGGGAAGCTAACTTGTGTAGGGGTAGGGGAAAAAATAATGAACTGGATTACAAGCTGGCTCAGTGGGAGGCTGCAACGCGTGGTGGTGAGAGGGGAGCTCTCAACTCCAAGGCCGGTGATGAGTGGGGTGCCACAGGGCTCTGTGTTGGGGCCAGTATTGTTCGGACTCTTCATATCAGACATTGCACATGGGTGGTGAGCAAGATAAGTCTGTTCACTGATGACACCAAAATCAGAGCAGTGGTGAATGGAGAGAAGGGATGGAAGCAGATGAAGGGGGACCTAAGCAAGCTAGAGAAGTGGTCAGAGAGGTGGCAGCTGGGGTTCAATGCAAAGAAGTGTAAGGTTATGCACTTTGGGGTGAAGAACCCAAGGAAAGAATACTGGCTGGGAGGGGTTAAGCTGGGGATCACTGAAGAGGAGAAGGACCTAGGGATAATGATAACAGGGACCATGGACAACACTGCCCAGTGCAGGAGAGTGGCTACAAAAGCGAACAAAATGCTGGGGTGCATAGTGAGTTTTTTTTGTCCCGGTGAAGAGAGGTGATCTTGCTCCTCTACAAGTCACTGGTAAGGCTGCACTTAAGAGTATTGTGTGCAGTTTTGGAGGCCATACCTAAAGCGTGATATCAGTCTAGTGGAGGGGCAACAAAGATTATATGCGGAATGGAAGGGACAGACTATGACTGCAGGCTGAGAGACCTGAATATGTACACCCTGGAGGATAGACATGACAGGGGGGACATGATAGAGACATTCAAGTATCTGAGGGGAATCAATAAGGATGGGGCAGATGGGGTCTTTAAGTTAAGGAGGGAGAGGGTCACCAGGGGACATGGGCTAAGAATGGAGGGGGGAAGATTTAGGAAGGAAATGAGGAGACACTATTTCACAGAGAGGGTGGTAGCAAAATGGAACACCCTACCAGAATGGGTGGTATCATGTAAATCTAAACAGTTTCAAAATGTTATGGGACAGGGAACAGGGAGAGTGAGGGTGGGGAGGTGGGGTGGCAATGGGATGACAAATGGGAGGGTGGGGCAGCTGCAAACTAAAGGTGCTAGCTACACACTCGAGCAGACTTAGATAGATCGGGTGGTCTGTTTCTGCTGGCACATTCGTATGTTCGTATGATATAGCCAGTGAACATCCCCCATTCCAGATGTACAAAGAGGGGCCTCTGTGTTGTGAAGCCTATTCCTTTTGTTTTGGACCATGCAAATCCCTTATGCACTCACTTACTTTCCCTTTGTCATTTTGTATTGAGCATATACACTATGGCCATGCTCAGCTCTCCTTGTGCTGAGTAGGGTCTTGGAAGCAGGCACCATGCCTCACATTTTGTCACTGAAATGAGGGACATGGACACTCAAAATGAGGGACAACAAGGGACACTAACCCACGATGATCAGGACACATCATGGCACATAGAGATACAGTACCTCAGAACACAGTGGAAACCACTGCATTAGCACTTGAGAATGAATTTCTACCATAAAGCAGAGATGCCATTTAGGTAGGGCAGAGGGGGCAGTTGCCCCCCCCCCATATTTGTGCCTAGATTGTTCTTATGGTGTGGTAATAATGGCTTTAAATTTGGATTTAATCTTTTGCACAGTAAGTGCCCACCTGACCTGTGTGTGCTCATGCTGCAGGTACTCTCCTGACTCAACTGTGTCTGTATTGTGTTGTCTACTCTCTCCACCTATTAGCGATGGCACAGTCACATGTGATGTGGATGAACTACAGCAAAGATAGAGCGCATGAGCCTTGCAAGTGCGACATTGTCTTTCCCGCCACAGAGTAGACAGACTGCACACTACAGCTTGGAGGAATCGGTGAACACTGAACTCTCAATAGCAGTGTTGTGGCATCATATTTTTGTTGTTTTACTCTTAGTGAGTCTCCGAATCCCCTGGTGACTGTATGGGCAGAGGGTGAGCTAGAAGCTAACTCAAGATTAGGCTACCTACTTACTCTACTAGGCTCACCTTGCAAAAAAAAATAGCACAGATCCCCGTGGCAGCAAGCTAAGCTTAGTAGCAGTGGTGACAGCAGTATGTGTGTGGCCTTCATAGGCCTTGATCAGTGCAGTGTGGCAGCAGCCACAGCAGCAACTAAGCAAGAAGTAAGCAACCCAGTTTGGGTGGGTTCAGATGGCAAAGTGACTTGGATGTGGACCATGTTGGGGACCTGTGGTAGTTCTAGCATCCAGCTTCTGGCAGAAGGAGAGAGGGGGAGTGGACTGAAAACGGGGCTGGTGGCACAGTATACCAGGCTGCAGGTTCTGGCCAGAAGGCCAGGTAAGTAAAAGTAAATAATTTGTTTTACAGGGGGATTGGGAACGGAGGAAGGACTGAACTATTGATGTGTTTTTCATGTTTCTTCACCTTTGGGTGGCTTCTTGACCCACAGGGGATGGGTATTTAATGGAATGGAGTAGTAACTGGGTGGGTTTAAGCCCAAATCTGATGCACTGCTCTTGGGTATATACAGATGAATATAATACATTTGAATTTTTCCTTATTTGCATATTACTTTTCAGTCAAACCAAATAAGTTGTACCTTTTTGAAATGTTACAGACATTCTAGAGCTGTCCCTTGCATTCACAGACAGTTGAGCAGTATGGTATGCACAGACTAATGGAACCCCAGTATATTCAGGCTTATGCCCCCCCCAGTGAAGCTGACCTCCACATCCCCACACTCAGGCACATTATGCCAATGGGCAAAGGAGACTGCAGGGGTATGCACCATTGACATGAACAAGGGTCACCCCTGAAAAAGGGACAGTTACTGGACTCAGTGGGCCAACCCAGTTACCAAAAGTAAATAAATAAACATAATTTTAATTACTATTTTATACATTATTGATGGAGAGTTGGAGATTAATGAAGGCCACCACTTACCCCTTGACTAACAAGGGCCTTGTTAGTAGAACAGTGGCCTTCATTATTCTCTGACTCACCATTATAACATATAAAACAGTAATAGAAAATAACTCCATTCATTTCAAGGGGGTACACCCCAGCCCTCTGACCCATGGACATCATCTCTTAAAGACTCCAGCCTCTGGCTCCCTTGTACTCAAGTAAGAGAATTTTTACTTATATCTATACTTGGGTTGGCTGTGCAGCATGGCCGTACCCGCTACTGTGAGTGTGTGTGCATGGGGGGGACTGGCCATATATGTGTGTGTGTGTGTGTGTGTGTGTGTGTGTGTGTGTGTGTGTGTGTGTCTTGAGTTATTGCTACTTTAGTGTTTGCACCTTAATGTCTGTTTGCATGGAAACATTCAAAACTATGGAGAGAAAATAGTAGGAGTACAGGCCAGACAGAAGTAATTAAGTGGTTTTGTGGGTAAGTTTGTGTATTGAGGGTGTGAAAAACCATATGTGTTTCCATTGGTATGTGTGTTACAGTGAAAATGAGATGAGTGAGAGAAGAAAACTGAAACACTAATCAATGGCTAAAAGCATGCTACATGCATGCAGATGTATTCAGATACAGTATGTATTGAAGTACAAGCAAGCCATATGTGTGCAGACAGTATGGCTTAGTGTTTAAAGGCACTGAACTGCAAGTCAGAAGACTTGGAGGCATGAAGACCTGGGTTTTAATCTCATCAACCCCCACTTGTGTATGGTGTGATCTTAAGCAAGTTGCTAAACTTTTACGTGTGCAGTTAGTGCCCACTTGCTTTTTTGCATGCATGCCACATGCATGCAGTCTTTCCCAATGTAACATACAAATCATGGTTTCCACACTTGCTTGCTGCATGCATGCCATAAGCATGCAATCGGTTCCAATTTAACATTTAAACCATACTTGCCGCATGCATATCACTTGGGTAGTTTTATGTGTGCAGCATGAAAATATTTCATGTAATTATTTCTGTAAGGGAGGGGCAGTGGGGCAGGAGGACAGTGAGGAGGCAAGGTAAGGGGGAAGTGTATCAAACCAGAATTTAGACATTTTATGCAATTGGCCAGACAGCAGTTTTCCAGGGAGGGAAAAGCTAGAGAGCGATATAGATCACAGAGGTGGGTAAAGGAAGGGGCATCCAGAGCAAAATGACAGAAAGCATTGAAAAGGGTGTCCGATCTGGTTAAGGATGACTTCAGTGCAGGTGAAAGAAGAATATTATTAGCAACTTGAAGAAGAGATTTGACCAGAGTGAAAGTCAGATTGGAGAGACAGGAGGATATTATTGACTACAAGGTAAGAAATTAGATAATCAAAAGCTATAATTTCAAAAGTTTTACCCACAAATGATAACTTGAAGGAGAAGTCCACCCAAAACTTGAAAAAATATATGTTGTGCAGAGTGTTTTAATTTGTATGTGAAGTTCTAGTGTTTCCTTCCCTATGACTAGTATTAGGAGTTTTTCCTAAATTAGTCTGCTAGCTTTATACTAGTTTTACGACCCCTGGGGATCTTCATCCCTTACAGCTTAATTGTATTTCTTGTTCCCACAGTGCATCTTGTCACATGTGACAGAGATGTAAGAGAGACCCAACATTCAGCACACACATGCCAAACAAACTAAATATCTTGGAAGCTTTACAAGCTGCACAAAAATTACTAGCAGCAAAGTTTTTCAGGACAGTAAGACCTTTACGATGAGGGTGGTCACCAAGCTGAATTCTACAGATTTTAAAATATAGCCATCTCTACTGTTGTGAACTGATTGTAAAGCAATGCTTTCTGCTGGATTTATGGTCTCTGCTACATCACCATCACATGAAACAAGGTGCATTGTAGGACAAAGGAATACAATTAAGTCATTTGATATGGAGATCTCCGGGGTCGTGAAACTACCCTAAAGCTAGCATGCTAATTTAGGAAAAACTCCTAATACCGGTCAGAGGGAAGGAAACACTAGAACTTCGCATACAAATGATAACACTCTGCACAACATATATTTTTTCAAGTTTTGGATGGACTTCTCCTTTACAGTAAATATTGGTCTTTCATGAGCATCAGCAAACACAGGATTAGGATATAGGGAAAGTTATTTTTTAAAGGAGTAGTTATGTTTGTTTTAGCAGGTTGGAAAGAAAAACAGTAGCAAAACACTAGTTGTCAATGCCCCATATATAAGGACTGATAATTGGAATAATAGCATGAATCATATTAGATGAAATGAGATTGAACACAGAAGTTGCCTTTCTCAGGGAAATGACAATTTTATGAAGAGTATTTCAGCATAATTGGAGGGATGAGAGGGATTGCCGGGATTAGGGATAATATTCATAGTTAAAGGGGCCCTTGAGTTTGTAAAAATGGAATCACAAATAGATTTCATTTTAAATTTAAAGAAGGATACAAGCTCATTGTACTTCTCATGTGAAAATGATTCAGAGGTGACATTTGCACTAACCCCCTTTCTTTCAGGTTGTTGGCTGTTAATAAAGCTGTGTTACTCCATTAAACCTGGGCTGGTTATTGACCCCCATGTGGTAGAGAAACTAATAGTTTCCTTACCAAGCCTACTAAGCCCCTGTGGCTCAGTCCATTGGAGTGTCTCAAGTACTTGCCTCTGAACCACAATTTACTGGACAGCATTGATTTACCAAAGGTGGTGGCAGTGGCATATGTATAGCCAGGGCATGCCTTGCTGCGGGGTCTGCCACAGTATCAAAATCTATTATTAGGGTTAAACTTTTTTAATGAGAAGATGGTTAAGGAAATACTATGGAGAGTAAGGAACCAAAAAGCAGGCATGTGAAATGAATATTCAAGACTGATAACGGAGTGGTCACTTGATAGAAAAGCAGGAGTGGTATAAATGAGATGTGGAGTGATACCACTACTAACTAAAGCAATGTGTGACCAAGGTTGTGTGGTGGGAAGCTAATGAATTGAGTGAGGTAGATCGTATATATTATTAAGAATATTAAAATTACCTAGGTTATGTGTTTAATGGACTTTTATATACTTTACGTCACATGCCAATACTACTAAATATAAATACACTTAACTTTGCTGGGACTGAATGGAAGCAGGGTGGGTTGGGTATTACAACAGTGGGTGGATAGGGGAACAATCTTCATTGGTAAGAGTTGGGAGAAGAGGGTGGTCTGACTTGTGCTTGGGACTTTTTTTCACATTTTGAATAAAGCAAAGTTTCACAACTTCTCCCATCTTTGTTAAAGTGGCTCTCTGAGGTTACCAGTTGAATCTGGGCTGGGGAAAGAGTTCCAAAGGGCTGGCATAGCTACCAAGACTTCTCTCTCTCCTGCAAACTTCAGCCTAGAATGGGGGACATCCTGTCTCTGGAATGAAGGGCTCTACTTAGGTGGGGCTGGGGAGGGGTTAGGTTGCAGACATACTATAGGAAGAACCCAGACTATTTAGTTCCTTAAGTACATTACTGAGTCCAAGGTGGGGCAACCCACACTGGAAGGGGTCTAGGATGTTATTATCAGGTAGCTGTGTGGAAAGATGAGAGCTTTCCTTCTCAAGGATCTTACTCAAGAAGGGAATGTTAGAGATAGGATGGTAGCTGGAGAGAGAATTATGATTAAGGAAAATTTTCTTAAGATGAAGGGCTGACAACAGTTTTAATGGAATTAGGAAATTTGCCTGATAGGAAGGAGAGGATAGAAATAGCTATAATGCAGGGGGCGAAGGGGTGGAGACAGGAGATGACCAGGGTGAAGGAATATGGTTGTTACAGGATGTGGGAAATAATTCATACAAGGCAATTTTTCAAGATTAAAAACACACAGGATATGACATTTATTTGCAGAAACCATAAAACCAAGAAATCAGAAAACCAAAAATAATCAAAAATAAAGCAAAGTAAGATGCAATGTCAACGACCACTTCTTCCCTCAGTGGTTTCTTGCAGTTTCTAATATACAATCTAGGACCACAGAATGGCTACGGTCTACTTACGTCTGTATTTACTTTACTTGACTCTCACAGTCTACCTCACTGTAGACTGTCGTGTCTCACTTCCAAGGCTCATCTGCCTGAAGAACAGATTTGGGAGGTATTTATACTTCCTGAACAAGGTCACCTGACTAGACCCTTAACATACTTAACACAAATACAAATACAATGCTTTAGAATATGTTAGGTATCTAAATGTGACCTAAAACCATTACTTAGATAAATACCATTCTCTTACTGTTCCCACTTAGACAGCAGCCTAAAAATCAAAACTTGTAATCCTATTTCATTGTTAATTAGACTGTTAATTACCTAGCAACCCAAAGGTAATATGCTTAGTAACCATCTGAGTGACAGGGGCTTATTAGGTAAACATATAAAAAAGGGGACAGTAGAGGGCACTGATCCCTTAGGAATATGCATTCAAGCATCAGCAGCTCAGAAAAGAAGGTCTTCTGTTTTTCTGAGTGACCAGATGAGCATTTCTACCTGGTCAAACCTTAGTTTTCAAAGCATTATTTTGCTCAGAAACGATTGCTGCTTCACTACAGGGTACACAGTAATGCAGGGGTCTAAATAATCTAGTTTTGCTATTGTCCTCTCCTTTCTACAAGTCCTTGTAATTTGTAAAGAACTAAATTCAACTTGCTTTCTTTATACACTGCATGGAAGTGTATACATGCAAGGGGGGCCTCCTGTCTTACAGTATCTGTATTATAGTTCATGTTTAGAGACAAGCAAGAGAAAGTAGCACTGTTTATTTCCTTAGCGACCAGGTAAGGATTTCTACCTGTTAAACCTGAGTCACTTGCTAAAACAAAATAGTTTTCCTTTAAACAAATGCAAGCTGCTTTAATTCTGGGTATACAGTATTACAGAGAGGTTAACTTAATTCCATTTCATAGTTTTACCCCTTTTTTCTGCAAGTCCTCATGATTCTAATGTTCATTTTGCATGCTTTGCTTTTGCTTCTTTTTATTGTTTGCATGCTGTTTTAAGACAGGGATGCCTCTAACATGTCTCGAGAATCCTACCTTGTTTAATCAGAAGACATTTATGTATTAGTTTTCTTTAACTCATAAACCAGAAGGCTTTTATTTGGTAGTCTTCATTACTTTATTATGTCCAAGGACATAGTCCTCTTTTCTTACTGTACTGTATCCGTTTTACTAACTCCTTGCACCTAGGAGTTTGGTGGGGGGCTGTCTGAACCAAAAGTAGAAGTTTTAGACAGAGCTAGAGAATAGAAATGAAGTACAGAAGCAGATAGTACAGTTGGGATTGAATCCAGACCCCCTTCCCTCTCATACTTGGTAACCCATAGCTATACCACTGTACTAAGCTTCCTAGACCTATTGAAAACAATTTTATATCAGATGGTTTATGAGGTCTCATGATGTATGGTTATTTGGTAAAATATAAATGTTTGTACTTTGATTTTGGAATGAGTTACATGAAAAATGTTTGCATGTGATTTGGTGCCTCCTTAATATCAGATTGTGAACTGTACTTTAATAATGTGTGGCAGAGCTTTGAACATTTTCTACTGAAAAGCGTAATATGAACATTTATTTATTTAGCTTTTGTTTACTGGGTAAGTGTGCCAGGCAAAAACCTGCCTATTTTCAGACATGACCCAGGAGAGTATATTACAGGTAGCAATATAGATAACAATACAAATATCACACAAGAGCTACAGGTATTCAGAATAATCACTGATTACAGAGACTGTAATGAGATAGACACAGGATACACTATGACAGGCAGTGATTACATAGTACAGCATAACAACTGTGTAGGTCAAGATGACGTGCATAGACTTCAGCCTAAGGTGGGTATATACAATGACTAAAGTGCAAAGTGAAACAACTACACATTTGATATATGTCAAGTAACCAGCGAAGTAAAGTAAAATGATCAATGACAAATTTATCTTATCTTCACTATTTCAGTTCTGTGGACTCCTCTAGTGCTGGCATCAAACTCTATTAGCTTTTGGAGCTATGGGGGGGCTCCATAACAGACAGAGTCCCCTTCCCATTATAAGCAAACAGCAGTATAGCATGGATTATGTGTCAGCTACTGGGGCTTTGTCCCTTTGAGCAGATGTAATTCCAACACTGGGCCCATCTACTATGGTGGTGTTGGAGCACCTCAGTTCCAATCTTTCGAGAGCATCCCATGTTGGTAATAATGAAACATTCATTGTTTATTCCGTTACCAAGGTCCCTTGATAATGAATCTAAACCAGGTTAGTAATACAGTGAATTTAAAGAGGGCAAGAAATTATTCTTAATTTGCTACTTTGCGTAATATTTATATTTTCTTACCTGATATTCATATTCCCAAATGTTTCATATTTAACTGTACCTGAATAGAAGTTGTGAAAAGCTGTGTTTTGTTTGTTAGAGCAACATTCTGCACTGTTCGCTCCATCTATCCACTAATTTGAAGTGTTGAGTATGTCACGACCTGTATGCAGAACTCTGACCTCTGCTGTACCTGGTCAACAGCTTGTTCCCAGGGTTACGTACACAAGTTGTAACATAGGCAAAGTGCCACATCTGTGGGTCCATGAACAGAACTATACTGAATGTTGTCCATGAGAAAAATAAAACAATACGAAATACATTTGTTCACATCAAATGTTATTCAGGTAGAGTTTAATGAAACAATAAGGCATGGCAGGGTGTGAATCACCATGGGATTTACCCTCACTGGATGTGGTGTGCCATAAGTCAAGTGCCTAAGACTAGTAATTCTTGAGCCCTCAGACTGTCACCACCAGAATTTACTGGTGGTCTCACTCTTTATTTTTTCACCTAAACCCCCGCTATAACAAATCTCTTCACACAGTGTACAATAAATCATGTCCCTGATCCTAGTTGCACATGAAATGTACAGTGTTGCTCCTTTTAATTTTAATTCAAAGTTTATTCAGTATTATTCAATTACAGAGAGAGGATCTCCTGTTAAATTTATATAACAAGTATACAATGTTACAATATAAACTTGGGAATAGATCCACTCTCCCCCTCTTCCCCCCATCCCTCCCTCTGTTCACACAGGGGGAAATCTATCTGGTAACAGAGTCCCATTGCCAGATGCAGAACTTCTATGCATTCTGAAGTGAGTACAGAGTAACCAGAGGACCCCAGTGTTTGAGAAATTTCTGCGATTGATTATGCAAACTAGCAATTGTCTTCTCTAGACAAAGTCTGGCCAACAATTCCTGTAACCACTCACTGTAAGAAATTTCAGTCGCATCTTTCCAATGCCGGAAGACCAGTCTCTTAACCGACATCGTAATGAGGGTTATGTGATGAGGTCTTTCAGGTACATGAAGGGGGTAAATAGGGGAGGAACAGTCAGGGTGCTTCGGAGGAAGGAGGAGGGGGGCCACTAGAGGGCATGGGTAGAAGCTGGAGGGGGGAAGATTCAGGGAAGAAAGGAGGAGGTGCTACTTTACTGAGAGGGTGGTGGAGCCATGGAATGTGCTGCCTAGGGGGCTGGTGGAGGCAGAGATGGTGGAGGGGTCAAGAGGCGGTGGGACAGGTACAGGGGAAGGGTTCTGGAAGCAAAATCCAATGCAGCAAGAATATCTGGAACGGGGAAGGGGATAAGCCAGAGAAGGCGAGGGGGACAGCAAGGTCAGCTCCCAGGGTGGGGGCTGACCAAACGAGCAGACGCAAAAGACCGTTAGGCCTATTCTGCTGGCATTTTAGTATGTTAGTATATTTTCTATTGGTAACAGTAACCGAAGAAAGATCTTCCAAAATACAAATTTCCGCTGTAAAAAGCTCCGATAAACCCGAAAGAGGGTCAGCCTTCTGTTTAATGATGGCCCAGAGTGGGGCTACCTTGGGACATTTTCCAAAAAGATGTGCAGAAAGTTACCCTCACTCTGCCAGCACCTGGTACATACGGGTGAGGAGAGCAAGCCTAATTTAGCCATCTTCTGGGGTGAATAATAAAGATTGTGCAGTAGTTTAAATTTTACTAATCGTAGTCTGTCTTACGTTACAAACTTGTGACAGGTCTTCCATAAAGAGGGCCAATGCAAATCATGTTCAGGAAAAAGTGTGGACCAATAAGAGGATGCTCCCAGGCAGTCTGGCCATTTCCAGTTATACAGTACCTCATACAGTCTGGAAACAGCGTGCGGGAGACCCACCTGGGGGATTAAATCCGGCAAGGGTGAGCTCGGGGGTGTTAATGGCACATTACCAAAGGATTTTATTAATAGGTGTCGTAATTGAAATATTCTAAAAATCGCGGAATTTGGAACGTGAAATTTAGCAAGGATTTCAGGTGAAGTTAACCACAAGCTGTCCGGTCTGCGAAAGCTAGAAAGGGAACAGTCCCCTAACTGGGGGATCCATCTCAACTGAAGTGGCCTACCATCAATTATAAGGTTGGGGTTACCCCATCAAGGTTGTGATGGGTCCGACGTATGCTTATACTTTAGGAATGAACAGAGCTGCAAATGGATACGAGTGGATAATGCAACGGGAGTATTTTTAAGAGCAGAAGGCAAGGAACTTGTATTAGCATGTAATAACGCAGCAGGGGATAGCCCATGAGTTTGTATTAAACTCCTCTCTATTTTGAGCCAAATGAGAGTGTAGGACTGCTGCAATTGGGGATGGTCTCCCCTAAGCCATTGCAGGTACTTATTTATTTATTTATTTATTTTTCGTCTTTATGCCGCCTTCCTAGCTGCCAGCCACCCGGTAGTATCGACCCGGTCACGGGCCACGGCTTCCACTCCCAAAATCGGCCTCGGGCTCTCCGATACCCTGTGGCTTACCCCCCACAGCGGGGCTGCGGAAGCGGGCAAGGGAACGCCACCGCAGACACTGGGAATTGGTCAGAGAGCTGGCCTGGGGAGCTAATTGAAGCCGTGGCGGGCTTCATTGAGGGTGGCTGGCAGCCGTCCTTTTTCTGGTTTTCTCGGGGGAGGTGGGGTCATGCAATGACGTCAGATGTCCGCCCCGCCTCCAAGCACGCTTGCGCCGGTAGCTGTGTGACTCCTGGCCTCCACTAGGGGTCGCTGGTGTCTGGACGCCATCCCACTCCTCCCCTGGAGAAGGAGAGCAGTCCCTGGACGCTCCATCCTTCTCCCCCAGCCAGCCCTTCCAGCGAACCGAGTCGCTCTCGAACCTGGTCGCCAAGCGCCGCATGCGGAAATCCAACCGCTGCGCTTTCTTGACGAATGGGTTGGCAAGTACTTATTTACATGACTGGCCCAGTAGTAGAGTCCTAAATGAGGAAGACGCAATCCCCTTCAATTTCAATGTTGAAAGCTTGTCATAAGCTATCCGGGGGTTCTTTTCAGACCAAATGAAGGCTGAGAACATCTGATGCACTTTCTTAAACCACCTCAATGATAACCAGGTGTTCGAAAGATTTAATGGGTAAAAAAGCCACGGGAAAACATTCATTTTGATGACGTTAATTTTACCCCAAAGAGATAGGGGGAGTAATGCCCATCTCTTGAGATCTTGTCTAATAGTGGATATTAAAGGATACAAATTTAATTTCATGAACCTACTCGGCTCCCTGGACAAATATAATCCCAGATATTCCAATGCATTGGGCTGCCAAGAGAAACCCACTGAGGCTGCCACAGTCTTTAATGCCTTATGATTCAAGGCGAAAACAACCGTCTTATCCTCATTTAATTTATAATTAGACATGGAGCTAAATTCTCTCAGTGTGATAAGCAGGGCCAGTATGGATATGTCGGGTTTAGATATTTGAAGGAGTAGGTCGTCCGCGTAGGCCAACACTTTGACAGTTTGTTGCTGGATACTTATGCCCTGGATTTCTGTATGGGCCATAATCCTCCGGATAAATGGTTCCAAATAAACATTAAATAACAGGGGGGATAAAGGGCATCCTTGCCTGGTGCCAGCATGCAACTTAAAGGGGATCGGACAAAACTCCGTTACACACTACCTGTGCCGTGGGGGATTTGTATAGGACCCTTATCCATTTTATAAAAAGAGAGGGGAACCCGAATGCTGTGAGTGACTGAAACAAAAATTTCCAGTCAACCCTATCAAATGCCTTCTCAGCATCCAGGGAGATAAGAACAGCAGGAAAATCGGCATCCCTGGAGGCCGAGAAGACATGCGAAAGGGTTCTAAAGTGATCAATCGCGGATCTACCCTTCATGAAACCTACCTGCTCAGGACCTATAATATCATGCATAGCAAGACTCAAATGGTCCACCAGGAGCTTCGTTAAAATCTTAAGGTACTGGTTGAGGAGGGAGATTGGTCTATAACTCTGGACCCGTTCAGGAGGTTTACCTTCCTTCAGTATTAAAGTTATTAAGGCTTCAAACAGGGACTCATCTAGAACCTGGCCAGAGAGAACGTGCTGGAATAGCAAGAGCAAGCCAGGCACTAATTGTGATGTGAAAGTTTTATAAAAATTAGCAGAGAAGCCATCCAGTCCAGGTGTCTTATCCAAGGGCAAGTCCTGAATAACCCTGAGAATCTCCTCTAAAGTAATGGGAGCGACTAGGGAGGACTTCTGTAGGTCCGAGAGTACAGGTAATGTGATCCGCGAGAAATAGGAAAATAATTGCGAAACAGAAGGGGAATCCTCCATGGGACTATACAGCTTCACATAATAAGACCTAAATTCCGGAGTTATGTCCGAAGGGGAAGTCATAAGAGTATCACTCTTTTGTGAACGGACTGCGGCTATCAATCTATGGGATTCCAGCTGTTTAAGCTTGAGGGCCAGAAGACGCCCTGCTTTATCCCCCTGATCTACCTGAAAAGACTGAGTTTTCAAAATAGCCAACTCAGCCTTTTCTCTTAAAATACTCAGATATGAGTCCTTGAGTTTCACTAGGGTTTCTCTAACGTGATCAGGGGATTGGGGGGATAACTCATGCTTGATGGACCGAATCTGGGACAGTAAGCTTTTAAGCCATTCGTCCTGAGTTTTATTTTCCTTTTGGATGCTAAACCAATCAATAAACCTCGAAGATAGGCTTTCAGGGAGCACCATTCAATATCTGGTTTTCTGGTAGATCCAAAATTAATATCCACAAAACTGGAAATATGTTCAGATATATAAGCTTTATACTCCGGAATCTTTAACAATTGATTGTTAACCTTCCATCGCCTGCCTGAAATGGGCAATGTGAATAAAGAAATCGAGCAGGCAACTGGTGAATGGTCAGAGAGCAGTCCTACTAGTATCGCTGAGTCTACCGCAGCGGGAATTAAGGACTGGGAAATCAGTATATAGTAAATGCAGGAAGATGAGTGGTGTACAGAGGAGGTAAAAGTGAACTCTATCCGATGGGTGAAGAATGTGCCAAATGTTCGCTAACCCTGCACTATCTAATTAATCCTGGAGAGCCCGTTGGGCCAGGGAGAGCCCTTTACGGGGCTTACCTGAGCAATCCATTTGAGGATCAATCACCAGATTAAAATTGCTCCCAATTATTAAAGGGATTTTCAAAAATGGGGAGAGGATATTGAGAATGTGTATAAAGAAGCTGGGAGTGTCGGAATTGGGACCGTAGACACTGCCCAAGATAACTTCTTTGGTATAGAGTTTACCTTTCACAAACACATAACGTCCGTCAGCGTCCGCTATGGTTTGAGTGGGAACAAAAGGTATGGACCAGCGCAACAGGATCATAACTCCACGGCTTTGGGGGTTACCCTCTGCCACGAAACACTGACCCATCTGCTGCCTATGGAGCTGCGTAGCCTCAGAATTCAGTAAATGAGATTCCTGCAAAAATGCAGTGCCCGCAGCTAGCAGATTTAGATGCTTAAGAATCTGATACTGTTTAATTTTGTGCCTGGCCCCCCACACATTCCAAGAAAATACCCTCATTGTCCCCGCCATGTCGGGAAATAAACTGGTTGAAGTATGAGACAATTAACAGGCAGAAAACCCTGTCCCAAATCCCTGTGTGAACTTACCCACCCACCTCCCCTCCTCGAATCCCCCACAACCTACCCACATAAACTCTCAACAATCTAAACTTTAAAATCTTTCCCCAACCCACTCTGCCACCCCCCCACTTTGCATTTCGCCTTCTGCATCATGCCCCAGAATTTTTCCCCTTCCGCTCCAGCCACTCTGCCAACCCCTAAGTATATAAAACAATAACCATAACAAGGATCATTAACTGGACTCCAGAATTAAAATGCTGCAACTTAAGGGATTTGCTGCATTGGAGTAGCTGAGGCAATGAGATCGCTAATCGAGAATCAACTTTGCAATCTGAGACATTCTGTGCAGATCAGCTGGCACATTCTGAGCCAGGCCAACACGATGTTGTAATCATTAACCTAAAGTAACACCTTAATATTACATAAATACGTAAATTGGTCTGCACTAGATAAACCAAAACGTGACATGCAAGTGTTCTCTATCACAACAGGAAAACTACACCAAGTATAGAAACTTAAAGGCCAGATTATTGGGCCATCCAATTCTCCACCATGCTACCTATAGAACAAACAGACTAAAAAGAAAGGATAAGGAAACATGGGGGGGAAGGGACCAAATATCAGTCTTCCCCTGTCATAATGAAAGCACCTATTCTCTCTGGGCTCTCGTTAACTCATGCCTCTTTCAGAAAGAAAAGGTGTTTCGCATTGTCCCTTCACCCCTCTTTTCCCCTCCTGTTTTACAAATAACCAACGTTCATATCAGGGAAAATTAGCGGATCTTCATAGTAAATAGAACATGCAATTCCCGAATCAGATGTCATGCTGGGAAGATCACATAACTCTGCGGCATTGAAGCGACTAAATGCCTGTGCCGCACTGCTCTCAGGTTGAAAAGCTTCTGTGTGGAAAGAGTCCTCTCTAGTGGTAGAGCTGTTGAAGTGACAGCGAGGAGAAACACCTTGCCAAGACATCAGTGTGAGCAACAAACACCTCACTGGCCAAATGCCATGCAGCATTGCCTAAATCATCTTCCCAACTCCTTGTAAAGGATGTAAATGTGGTGACCAAACCCCCGAAAAGGGGTAGGCACCCACACAGCTAATGCATGCATGGCATAGAGCCAGACATGAAGCACAAGAGTCCAGACCCTTAGATTCCACACATATAAAATTCCGGGCTAAGAAGCGCTGCAGGGGAGCATAGATCTGTCCATCAGCGTGGTAGTACAAGAGAAATTGTCTTTCTGCCCGCGATCCTCATTTCACTTCAGGAACTCTTAAACAGGTCAGGAAAGGAGGTTTTCAGTTGTCCCAAAGTGGATTCTGGATCATCAAAAGTCACCCAGGCATCGGAGATGAGAACCTTTAGCTTGGCCGGATATACCATCCGAAACTTGATGTCAGCCGCTATTAATTTAGCCACCATAGGGTGGAAGGCCGTTCTGTTCTGGCAGACTGAGGCAGGTAGATCCTGGGTGACTCTCAGGTGCTTTCCCTCCCACCCAATGTCTTGGAGCTCTTTGGTCTTGTTCATAAAGTGCTGCTTTTCCCTAAAGTTGAGGAAGCGACAGATGACAGTTCATGGACGGGCCTCTGGGGGTGGCTTGAGGCGCAGAGCTCTGTGTGCCCTTTCGATAATGTAATTGGCCCCAAAGGGAGAGGGGCCAGCTAACTTCTCCACAAACTTTTGTATGAACTTGATTGGGTCGTGCCCCTCTTCTCCTTCGGGGAGACCCACAATAACCACATTATTCCTCCTGCGCCCCTCGAGATCCTCCACTTTTTGCTCCAACTTAGTGAGGCGTTGTCCACAGGCAGCCAATTCAGGATCCAGTCTGTTCTGCCATTTTTCCAATGAAAAGATTCGCTCTGAGTTGTCTGAAACCCCTTGTGCAACCTCATCCAACTTCTGGGTAAGGGAGCTAAAGCCTGTTGTCAAAGTATGGAGATCCTCTTTAAAAGGCTTTAATTCCTCTAAGAACTGCTGCAGTGTCAGCGGCTCGTTATCTGAGGTAGAAAGACCAGGGCTGGCACTGGCATCTGCTCCCAGGCTGGAACTGGAGGCCCAAGGCTTCTTTGGGGCCTTTTCTGGCGTCACCGGCGGTGTGCGCTTCGGTAGATATTTCTTTATGTCTACCTCCATTCTGTACACTATAACACTTTCCCCGCATGCCCACACTATTCCAACACTTAATGTCGCTATTTATACTGCCAAAATTACCGTATTTAAGATTGGTTAGGTAGTTTTATGAAGCGGGTGGCTGGAGCTCTACGGGAAAGCTATTACGTGGCACGGTGCATCGTCGGAAGTCTTTCGTGTTGCTCCTTTTTTTAAAGGCATTGTAAAGAACGATGTGGCCACATAAAATGGTGCTGCATATGGCCACAGTGGCTGTATTTCAGAAACATTGCCTTACACCAGATGAGAGCTGGGCAAATCCCACAATGAACTCCAAGGTACAGTCTGTGGGAAACAGAACAAATCTCAGTTGTGGCTTCCCCCAGAGGTGCTCAGCACTATTAAGAAACAAGAAAGGTGGGGACCGCTCTAAGATTTCTTCAATAAAAACAGCTCATGGCTGGATTTTCACTTCTTCTTAAAATGTATTCATAATACCGTCATGTTTCGCTCAGTATGTTGAGCTTTTTCAAGGGGATTTAATTTTAACAGCTGTTACAAAAGCAAATAAAACATGTTTTTATTACTAATCCCTCATAAATAAATCAAACTTCATATACCTTTTTAATCTGTCTCTTGCCCAATGTGCAGTGCATGGGCTTGGGAAATGGCCATTGTCATCCCTCTGCACAAAGGAGGTGATCCCTCACAACTTGACAATTACAAACTATCTCCCTGTTCCCCACTCTCTCTCTAAACTTCAGGAGACTCATCTCCAAAAGGCTAAACTCCTTCCTGGATGACTCCAGCACACTTAGCCCCTTTCAGTCTGGCTTCAGACACATCCATTCCACCTCCTCCTCTTTGCTTCACCTCACTAACCATATCCATTCAGCCATGGATGAGGGCCATCTCATGGTGGTGATCTTCATTGACCTCACCAAGGCATTTGATTTGGTCTCCCACAATCTCCTCCTCCTACATAAACTATCCTCCATTGGACTCTCCCCCTCCTCCACAAATTGGTTCTGTTCTTATCTGTCAGAGAGATACCAATACGTTCAACTAGGCCATGTCACTTCCTCCCTCCTTCCTATGTGTGCCAGCATCTCCCATGGTTCAATCCTGGGCCCACTCTCTTATCAATCTTTGTAAATGAACTTCCCGCCACCTGCTCGCCCACTCATCTGCATATGTACACCGATGATATTGTCATCTGCCTGGAGCTGGCAGTATAGTATAGAGGTTAGAGTAACAAGCTGTGAATGACCTTGGAACATCCAGCAGACCTGGGTTTCATTCCCACAGCCTCCACTTGTATACTGTGCGACTCTGAGCAAGTCCCTTAACCTCCCCAATGCTCCCAGGTCGCCCCTGAAAACAGGCACTTGTGCCTAGTGGGCCTTACCCGGTTACCAAAGACTAAAATAAATAAAAAATCTATGCCTCCAGCCCCTCCCTCACAGAGAACCAATCATCCCAGCAAGTTTTTTTCCCACCCGCTCTCAAGTGGTTTGAGGGTAACCTACTAAAGTGCAATACAAAAAAATAAACTGTAGTTATAGCTTTCAGCTCCACTCAAAAACTAGCCAAACTCCCATCCCACCCATCTTTCATGTCCTTGGATTGCACAAATATCGGAACTGTTCAATCCTTCAAATATCTTGGGGTCTGGCTAGACCCTAAGTTAGACTTCTCTCTTCATGTTGACTCCATCCACTCCAAACTCCATCCCAAAGTGGGAGCGTTGTATAGGATCAATGACTGTCTCTCCCTCCCTATCCACAAAGAGCTTGTTACCAAGCTAATCCTCCCCTTGAAAGACTATACCAACATAGTCTACAGCTCGGCCCCCAAATCACCTCTAGCTAAACTAGACCCCCTTTACAATGCCGTCTGTCATTTTGCCTCCAACCTCCTATTTCGCATCCACCATTGCACCTTCTACTCTGCCCTATCCCTCTCCTCTCTAGAGAGAAGACACCTAGCTCACTGTGCTGCCTTTGTCAGTAAGTTCTGATTCAATGTCCTCCCCCCTCAACATCAGGTCATCACTCCGAATACATGACTCTCACACCTTCTCTCTCCCCCAATCCTGCTCACAATCAGGAAAGGTAGCTTTCTCCTTCAGACTTCCTGACCTTTGGAATTACCTTCCCCACTCCACCTGCCTCACTCTCTTCCTGGCCATGCTTAAAAAGCAACAAAACTTCACCCACTCCCGACTACAACTGCTCAACCTCAACCCCACCCTGACTCCTCCCTCTTTGTGCCTCCTTATCCCTTCCCTCCACCTCCCTCCACCTTTCCTCTCATCTGACTCCTGCCCCCATTTATGTCCTACTCCTCTGTAATCTTCGTTTGCTGTCCCCACAACTACCTCCAAACCTCCTCTCACCCCATCTCTACTGCTGTACCTACCTTACCTTTCTCTAATTTTGCTATGTAAGTTAGCTTAGCCATGAATATTACCTATGGTAATGGCACTTGTCTTATATTGTATAAAACTGCCTGTTGCACTTCATTTGTAAATCTTTTCTACATATTGTAACTGTACATACGCTGTTGTGATCTATGTCAGACCTGTCCTTCCAAATATTTACATGATTGTTGTTACAAGTTGTCTACTGTAACTCTCAATACCCTCTCCCCGGGTCACACCTGGAAACGAGCCTCGACTCGGTGTGCCTTTCCCAGTTATCAAATTTTAAATAAAAGTAAAATAAGTAATAAACGTTATTAGGCAAAGAACGGCCAGTGTGCTACTTCATCGCTTTCTTTATCAAGCCAGTTTTGATAACAAAATTAATCAGACTTGAGCTCTCGCACGGAGTGCATGTGTTGAAAAAATAAATTCTCGTGAGTATTGCATGCTCTTGGAGAGAAGAGTTCAAATATGATTAATTATGTTATCGAAATTGGTGCAGACAGGTATGCAGCTATTCCTAGTTACAAGGGTATAAGCATTACTGCCTTTTTAAACATATTACACACTGAATGGTGGGGGTGGCACATGGATATTATGGTTAAGACCATAAGGATTTCTGAAACACATTGTTTGCTGATAAAAAAATTATTTGTATTTTAAATACATAATGTGACAAAATGTTTGATAAAAATGTCGGGGTATTATAAATAAATTTTAACAAGAACTGAATATCTAGCTGTGTGCTGTTCTTATTAAAGAAATCTTCGAGTGAGCCTACCTTTCTTTGTTCTTCAAAAATCCCACAATGACCCATACCCTGGAATGCTTATTATGATGATAAAATAGACCCATTGGAAAAAAAACTAAAACACAAAATAAATAACTGTTAAATATTTTTATTAAATGCAATAAATCATGACACAATGCATCTGCAAAGCATTAAAATAGTCCCAATTGCTAGCTATGTGCAGCTGACATTATGGTATTTGTGTCACAGATGAGTTCTGCTAAACAGATTCACCCATCGCTGGTTCCAATACATGTGATTTTAAGTACTGCAGAAGCTTCCCTTCTCCAGCCTATTTCATGGTTCTATGTTGACCCCCCCCCCCACATTCAGTGGATAAAATGAGTGCTTACCACGGAGTACAAGAATACAACATTGCAAAATTCTGCAGGCAGAATGTTCCTCCTACCTCCCTCCCCGCCACTCATACATGGAATGTTTACTATGGAATCCACAAATTTAAAGTTCAACATAATTCTTCTGGCAAAATGCCCCTCCCCTCCCCCCACACACACTCAAAACAGAAGGACTAATGTAGCCAGGGCCTTATTTTTCTCTGTGAAAGGGCACATGAAAAGATTTCCCTGTTAAGCAGGTAAGGATATGAGGGGATATTTTTTGGTAAGCAAAGGAACACTAGAAATTAAAACTATGAGTATAACTTTATTGTTTAAATTAGTGTATGACTAATAAGGGATGGTAAAGGGAAATAGCATGTAATACTTTTTCTTTAATTTAAGGATTTTAGGTTTTACAGTCTAGTTGAAGAATTTTAATGGCAGGGAATGGCTGCCACTTGAAAGTTTAACGTTTTAAGAGGAAGGTGCAAGTATTTTAATGTGGGTAATTACTCCTACTCTTAAGTCACCTTTGTTATCTTATTACAAATTAATTGTATTATTGCCTTGCACTGTTCCCCAACCCTCCCCAGACCACATCTGTAAATGAGCTCTTCCCGGCTCTGTGTGTCTTTCCTTTTAAACAATTGAAAATAAATTAAAAATAATAAATATGGCAGATTGGTCCTTTTGACATGGGTCATTGCAGGGTTTACCAATGAGTAAAGACTCGAACTGACCGTCACACTTGCAGAATGTTTCCTTCATAGTTTATAATGAAGTAATAATAACTGGTTATGAGTTTTTCCCATAGACAAACCCGGTTGCAATTCTAGCGTCATAACCAGCTGGTTATAACAACATTCACACGCCAGCTTTGTCTATGAATCAGCGTGAGCCCCACAGCCACGGTCGTTCCCTTATCTTCCGTAGCACTAATCAACCTCTGAAGTCTGCGGTCTTAACGCAGTTGTTCTGTCATAAAACAAGCATTTGTCAATGCCGAACATTCGCTTGCTGGTATTTGCAATGGTGTTTGGCATGTATGGTGCTTTACCCTAATGCCCTGTGCGATTGCTGGTATTTGCACAATAAATTGTCAGCATGACTTTGTTGCTACCCCCATTGTGCGCTACATGGGCGGAAACAGGTTTTGGGCAGGATGTGAAAAATGACAGCTGTACTGCTCATAAGGAGGTGTGGTAAAATGGCAACGTGAAAAATCTGGAGTGAAAATATTGAAAATTTGCAAACTTACGAGTGTGCATAGGAACTGCGCAACACAGAGTCATAAAACAGTCATTTTTAGGAATTTTTTCACCAAATTTTCAGCACAGCCATTTTAAGACCTCTGCTCATGATCAGTGTCACTGTGATTTTCTTAATGTGTCCCATACATTGAGTTCGCACACCGACTGCGCCATTGTGTGCTACATGGGCAGAAACACATTTTGGGCAAGATGTGAAAAATGACAGCTATATTGCTCATGAGGAGGTGTGGTAAAATGACAATGTTGAAAATCTGGAGTGCAAATATTGAAAATTACATAGCGTGCGCGTGCGTAGGAACTCGCAAAACACGCTCGTAAAACAGTCATTTTTAGGAATTTTTTCACCAAATTTTCAACATAGCCATTTTAAGACCTCTGCTCATGAACAGTGTCACTGTGATTTTCTTAATGTGTTCCATACATTGATTTCACACACCGACTGTGCCATTGTGCGCTACATGGGCGGAAACACATTTTGGGTGAGATGTAAAAAATGACAGCTGTACAGCTCATAAGAAGGTGTAATAAAATGCAATGTTGAAAATCTGGAGTGAAAATATTGAAAATTTGAGAACTTACGAGCCTGCGTAGGAACTGCGCAACGAACGCTTGTAAAACAGTCATTTTTTGGAATTTTTGCACCAAATTTTCAACATGGGGTTTTTGGGACCTCTTCTCATGAATGAAATCACTGTCATGGCATTATTCAAGGCCAAAGGGTGATTTCATGCAGTGACCGTGCAGTGACTGCGAAATACCCTTCGGCCGAATAATGCCATGACAGTGACATCATCATGAGAAAGGGTCCCAAAAACTCCATGTTGAAAATCTGGTACAAAAATTCCAAAAAATGACTGACATATGCACAAAGTTGAAACCCCTATGTAGCCCATTATACAGCTTACGGCATTTCTCAGTTCGCAGTCGGCTTTAAAGAATGCAGACGTGTTCCAGTCCACTCAAGATCGCCTCGCCGGAGTCCGGAGGTAAGTATGGGGTGAGGGGTGTGGGAGGCTGGTGCGAGTGGGTGGGTGCGGGTTATGGGAGGGGCTGGGAGAGCGCTGCAGGACCGTTTTGTTTTACAGGTTAAAATTTAAAAAAGCGATGTGGGATGTTTGCCATGTGTGGTGGGCTCCAGCGAGAAAATGGCTGGGGGCGAGGAGCCAACTGGGGATTGGGCACCCCTATCGGCAAAATAAAGGACCAACCTTTTGCCATGCTGGAGTGGGCTCCCAGCATGGCAGCAGCGGGGTGGGGGCTGTGGAGCCGACGGGGGATTGGGCACCCCAGTTGGCAAACAAAATTTGCCACGCTGGGGTGGGCTCCCAGCATGGCACCAAAGCTTTGGGGGGGTGGCGTAACGTGCGCGGGAGGTAGCGCGTGACGTGAGTGGGGGCAGCGCTCAGTATGGAAGCGGTGCTTTCCTTTGAAGCAGAGGAACACCGCTGTCATACTGAGCTCCTGCACCCATTGGTGCAGGACCGCCACACCTGCTCAAGGGAGCAGTGCATTGGGTGGGAGAGGCACACCTCCAAGTGTGCTACTCTCCAAACGTTCCTTGCGATGCTGCGTTTAACGTAAAAAGAAGAAAAAGAAAAAAAATCACCAAAGGTAAAAGCTAACCATTAAATAAAAACAATGGAAGCTAGGTTCTCAACAGTAGATCCATCCCTCAGAGAGCAATTCATAATCAAGCAACAGAACAGGAACACATACAGGAAAACCGATAGTGATTTAAGGCTTTTTAGAGCTTTCTTAACTGAAATGGGAACAAATACAGTCTTCATAAAACTAAGCCCAAAACACCTTGACACACAGCTAGCCAACTCTATTTTTTGCTTAAAATGACTGGACGGCTCCATGGCATAACACATCTACTTGTATTTCTGTACTTAAAATTCACTTCGCACAGGTGAAAAAATCAAAACTTGAAATGATACAAAATAACAGATGGGTTGGTGGATTTAAACTCTGATTTCACACACCCTCCTCGGGCTCAGATGCCTGAATAAACCCCTCGAGCTTCGCTTTCAGGGTTTATGTGGCATCCCAACCCTCGTGGGGGTGTAAAATCCTCGTTATAACCACCAATCCATCCATTATTCTCAATATAGTACACAACAGGGTGTAATATATCATGGGATACTTCCACACCATGGGTGCATTGTGAGTTAGGTCACAGGCCAAGTGACTCATGTACCTGAGATGTAGCAATATCCATGATAAACAACACACCAGAGTGTATTATTATTGTCCAAGTTTTTCTTAATGTACATCAAAAATAAAAAATAAACTTTTAAAAATCCTAGTACAGTATACTGTACACTTAGAAACAAATTCCCTTACTTCTTTTATATGGGCAGTAGGTGGCACTCTTGTAGTCTCCACAGGAAAGGAGAGCTGAAAGGAGTGTGGTAATGGTGAAAGAGTGAAGACTTGGAGTTTGCTGGTAGTTGGTCCTCCCTTTCTTGATATGTGCCAGAATTCAGAGTCTGAGAGCGCAGCAGTAGCAGCAGGTAAGCTGTGTTGGAAACCTGGGACTGGGAGAGATGTGTAGCAGTGACTGTATTTGCCAGATCAGGACCTTTTTAAAAAAAAAACTGTGGTGAGGCATGGACTCTGGGGCAACCATATTCTGTGTGTGGGCAAGGGAGGGTGGAGTGCTATGAAGACAAGCAACAACACTGTTGCCTAGCCCTTTTTGTAACTGTGGATATATGCAGGGATGCCCCCACTACTGTTAGACAATCAGCAATGAGAAAGAACTACTGGATAATTAAGGTATAATTACTGACGCGCGCTTTTTCCCATAGGGAAACGCAGTTATAATTTGCCGTTATAACCAACTGCCCTGGTTATAACGGCAAACACCGCTAGGTTTCCCTTGGAGCACGTGACTCGCCACTTATCCGTCCTCCTTCAGTGTCGCTGACGGTTGGAACATCGCCCATCGCACTCATGGTGAATATTTTTTTAATTACAAACAAAAATCTCTTCCTCTAATCACTGGCAGGAAAACCAAACAGAAAATATTTAAGCGTACATCTGGTTTCCCCTGCCAGCCGCGTGAAACCAGCAGATCTCTTCACCTCTTTGTACGGAAGCATTCCACAGCTCAGCAACTCCTCTTCGCTGGTAAGCTTAAAAAAATAGCATACATGTTGTGACTTAAAAAAATTAACTATTCAATGTAAATTGTCAGACCACGGACCACAACAGCACAGACTCCTGAGCAGTCTGTCACTGCCTGACCGCCAGTCTACTGCCTGATTTTGTACAATTGCTGAGGCGAAAAAGCGCAGGCCAGCAATTATAAAAAACAAAATATGGGGTGGTGTGTAAAACTCGATTTTACACACACCCTCGTTGTGGGATGCATTTCCATAAACCCCTCGGGCTCTGCCCTCGGAGTTTATGTAGCATCCCACAACTCGGGTGTGTGTAAAATCTCTTACACACACCACCCTATATATTATTCTCTATATAATACACAACAAAGTTTGGTATTTCATGGGGTATTGCCTTCATTTGGGTACCTTGTGAGCAATAAGGCAGTAGGCAGTGTGACTCAAGTACCTGAAAAGTGGCAATATCCTATGATATACCACACCCCAGAGTGTATTATTACTATTACCCATGTGTTTTTGTATAAAAAGAATATACAAATAACCATGCAGGTGTGCATTTAGACAAAATTTCCTTAACTTGTTACAGGGTCAGTAGGGGGTGCTGTTGTAGTTGGGCCCACAGGACAGCAGTAAGGGGTGTGGTAATGATAAAGAAGGGATGGTTCTGAGTTCAGAGGACAGTAGTTGGCCAGCGTGTTCTTGTTGTGTGGTGGAGCTGTGTGGTGTGGTTATAGGGTGGAAGCCTAGAGCCTGGGAGTACAGCAGCAGCAGTGGGTAAGGTGGCTTAGAAACCTGGGATTGTGAGAGATGTGCAGAAGTGGTTGTACTAGCTGAATCAGCACTTTTCCCAAAACACTGTGGTGAGGACAGGGCACTGGGGCAGCCATATTAGCTGATCAAGTTTGAGTATTTGTTTTATCAGTTGCGTAATATTCAACATTCAGGTGTATGAATATAATTTCTGAAAATAGGAATTTTAAAAACAGATGCAAAGTAGCACAATGTTTTGTCCCCTTTGGGGGCATAAATAAAATATCCAGCTTCAGTAATAGTTAAAAGTGGCTCAGACATCTTTATATATCTCCACTAACTTCAACCCTTCCTGATAGGTCTGAGTGTGCACTAATATACAACGACCGCTCTGTCTTGGAAAACCATCATGTCAGTTCCGTATTCCGGCTCATGCAGGAAGAAGAGAAGAACATTTTTATGAACCTCACAAGAGACGAATGGGGGTAAGTTTAACAAACATCATATACCATCAACACTTTCTCATGCAATTTTTATTTATTTATTTATTTCAAATTTGTCAGTAAGGACATATCTAAGAGGTTGGAGCCATTCTATTGGTTGTGTTACTACACTGGTTCTAGAGAACGAAAAACAAGATGGCAGAATCCTCAGGGGTTGGGGACACAGAAAAGGGAAATCCCCCACCTAAAGCAGAATGATGGTCCTCTCCCCCACACACAGATTCCACACCCACTGATTCAGGCTGCCTTCCCACCGATGACTGCAGTGTGAATTGCCCTGAGGGACATAGAGCACCCCAGTGGCCCTGCTATAGAGGTAAGACACAGCATCTGTAGGAAGGAGTAAGCCCTGGCAAAGGTGTGGTGACAGAGCTGGGGTGGGGGTGGGGTGGGGAGCCAAGGACCAGAGGAAGGGTTCCAGTGGCTGGATGGTAGTAGGAGAAAAGAAGAAAACAAATGTGCTAGAACAGGTAAACAAAATAGCATGTGAAAATGTTTAGCAGTTCTGTCAAAAACAGGACAAAATCCTGCCACTGTACAAGGCCTTGGACAGGCCTCATCTGGAGTACTGCATGGATTTCTGAGCTATATATACTACAGAGATAACGGGGCCAGTCATAGGCTCATAAATAGTAGAAGTGGATATTAGATATAGAATAATACATGGGCGAATGTGTGTAACCAGAATGTTTACACACACCCGAGTTGTGGGGTGATACATAAACCCTGAGGGCAAAGTCTGAGGGGTTTATTAAAGCATCCAACACCAAGGGTGCATATACAGTTCTGGTTTTATACCCACCCACATTTTATTTTATATAATTACTGGTGATTTTTTTGTTTTTCAGCACAGTTGAGACAGACAAAGAGATAGAGAGAGAGAGACACACACACACACACACTGCCTGTCTCTCCCTTTTCAGTACAGGCATTAATTTGTTTTTTCTTTACTTTTTTTTTGTTACATTACAGTGCAGTGCAAACCGCAGTGATTTAAGTTTGTTAGTCACGGCCAATTGACATAGCTGCGCTGTGTGTTGCAGGCCCGCTCGAAGGGTATGAGCAGCAGGATCAACCAGATAGATTTTTGAGGTTGTGAAGGCAGGATCAATGAGACAGAGATTTAAAAATATTAAAAAAGCTATCTGCCTTCACAGCGTGAGGCAAAGTTTGTGTGCCAGTGCTCGATAACGGAGCTACCATGTTAGGTGAGATGTTCCACCCTCCCGCAGCAGACTGAGCACCGATGAACTTTCTGTGGTGGAGCTTGAATGACAACTACTGATTACAACTGCCCGGCTGTAACCAAAAATATCAACTGGGCATTGTAACATGGGATAAAACTCCTGTTATCTGTGTATAAAAAATGATCACTAGCAATTAACAAGTTTTAACTGTCCTTTATTCTGTGCTCTGGTAAATTTGTGGTAGGCATATATGGGCCTCTTGTGAACCGATAAGAGTAACGTTCTCTCCAGAAATAGGGGATGGTATCTTCTGTAAACTGAATTACAAGCCTGAAAGAATAAATGTTGGACTTGGGGATTGATCCTTGAATCTGTAACCATTACACTAAGGTAAAGGGGAATTCCCATTAGCTGGGCTTTTAGACTGAGCTCTAGGTGTATGTTGCAAGCTCAACATTTACCACCAGATGGCAGTATGCATTGTCTTGTTACTGACTGTGTGTGTATACTACAAGTAAGCATTAATCCACAAGAAAGAAGGCTTCTACTAGGGAATTAATGCATGGTTGGGGAAGGGTTGGAACACGAGGCTGAAGGCCAAGTGCCCCAACCACCCAACCCTGCATTAATTCCCTAGAAGAAGCCTCCTTTTGAGTGGCTTAATGTGCTTGTAACATGGCAAGCATTGGTTAAGAAAGTTTGTGATGTTACACAGATATACTGAAAAACACAGACACTTGTTGAGGTTTTGAACATTTTCAGTTTAAAAAAGGAACATGGTGTTGTTTCAGAAGTCATACATACTAGGTGTGCGTGTGCACACTGCACACTGTAGATGCATCAATATCGTGACTTCACAAATTACAGCTTTCAATTTGCATGATGCAGATGTCAATATTTTAAGGAAAAGCATTTCTACCTCTGCTCATATAACTGTATCTTTGCACCATGATCGCCTTCTTTTATACATTGAATTCATAGATCAGGATGGTTGCATTGTGGGTGAACTATGGAGATTTGCATATCTACTGAAGTTAAAGAGTATTAAGATTTTTAATGTTAATTAACGCTCTGTAATACCTAAGAGTCTAACAGAAATAATATGTTTAGTGGTAAGTAGTGTTTTTTATGGTCTGTTCACTATTACATACCACTGTAGATATGCAAATATACGTGATTTACCCAGAATGCATGATTTCTGATCTATGAATCGGATGTTTCAACAAGTGGTACTACACTAAAAATATCTATTTTTATTAGGAGAGGTAAAACCGTTAGGCTTAGGAGCAACCCAATACACAAACATAGCAGAAACAAACAGTTTGCCTGGACGCCGATTGCCAGATTGTACGAGGTCCATCGGGTGGTGGGTGGGTGCAAAGTACACCAAGTGAAAAATACAGCAGGGTAATGGTAGAGTGCAATAAATGTGCGAGCAAGCCCAAGCAAAGGACACAGGGTTGATAGAAAGGTACTGTGGGGCCGCACTGGGAAAAAATATCACTGTGTTTGTAGTTGCACTCAGACAGAGACTTACTGATGTTGGTCAATTGTGCTCAGTGGGTACACGGCACTCTTATGGCAACAGGTCACAGGCTTCAGTTGTTAGGCACACTCCCGATGCCAAGCGGGCATTACTAAGGAATTAATGCACGGTTCATTTCTGGTCATGTGTAGCCATTGAACCAATGTCTGTTTAGTATTTCACATAAAATTAATTCACATGTTACAACAAGAAAGTGGAGACTGCTATGGAGTTTGGTAAACCTATATGTGGGTATGGCGTATGGTAGGGTTGCTCAGATTCGGAGTCACGGAATCTGATTAATCAGATTATGACCCAATTTTTTGAATCAGTATTTTTGGAATTGTAGTCTGAAAAATCCTAATTCTGAAATTGAAAGTTAAAACATGTTTTTTATAGGAAATTAGGATTAAGGATTTAGGAATAAGGATTCAAAATCTTATTCCAGTTCCAAGGTCCTTTTCTGAATATCCTATGAACATCCACAAAAGCTACTCCATTTGGCAATGGTGGTGCTACCCTTAGCACAGTAAGAAGAAAAAAAAAAATGCAAACTAATATGACGCATCCACCTCCTGCCTCACCACTCGGTGTACTATGTACAAAAATATTGTGAAAACACAACCATTGTTAAAAGAGTCTTATTACACTGCACAACTCCTGACTCCATAGGATAAAAGCAGGTATTGCAATCAGTTTTATGTGATAATGGCGAGCCTGTTACACCCCCGATCACATACAGTGATGAAATAAGCGCCCAACGTCAAAGGGGCTAACTACACAACACCGACTGTCGCAAATAGCAATGGTCGCTTACTAAATCACAGATCACAATAAAAAACAAGTATTTTTATGCAGGGGGTAAGCTCCCCGCACCCCCAATGGACCCTGTGCACACCCCCCAAATAAAGATTACCAACTCCAGGGGAGTGGGCATAGACCAAATAGAAAACCCACAAGAAGCAAAATAGTTTCCTGCACCAGCATCTGAACCCGGCACCCCAGGCTTCGGTGCAGTGACTCAAGCCAGCACACCACATGGCCAGCTCGGCAGGGCTTGGCCAGACTGATCTTCTTATACCTTTCTAGCCAGTGTACCTCAGTGCTACCCTCGCTATAACCATTTCTTGCTCTTTTCCTCCAGTCATTCTAAAGGCGAGCAGTATTATTGAGTTACTCATATTAAGCCACTCAATAATACTCGCTCAAATCACATGATACCTTTGCAATGCAGTAACAAAATGGCAAATATAAACAGACACAGACCAATCTGAGAACTGTGCCAACATGTCAAATAGGCGAGCAAACTGACATTTCCCTCTCAATGAGGAAAGCTTCAACAGAGCGATTCAAATTAGGCTGAAACTTTGAATTTATAGTACTCTCTTAAAGAGACAGGCACACAGCACTAAGTTAAAAACAACATCTCACACATGTGCACATGTGAGAGGCATAACACTTAGTTTCTAGATGTTGCCAAAACATTAGGAGATACAAACAGCAATGATATTTCATGATAGTTAGGTACATTAAATGATATCTACCAGACCATATAAATATATATATATATATATATATATATATATATATATATATATATATATGGCTCATTAGTGCAGTACTGTTAGCTCAAAAGATATAAAAATTTCAATGAATATGTAAACATTCAGTCAAAACATCCATGCTGTCCAACTGTGCACAGGTTCAGGAGGTGAAGGCGGATGTGCCACTAGCAGGAAGTGACCCCCACATGGTGTGGTTTCACCTGGACATGGGCAAAGGGATGGTCAGGGCCAAGATGCGGCTCCTGGACTTTCATAGGGTTGACTTTAATAGGGTGGAAGAAGTTTTGAAAAGACACCTTACTGGGATCAGAGTGGAGATGGATAATGGATGCAGAACAGAAATGGGCCATAATAAAGAAGGAATTTAAGGAGGCCACAAGTGAGTGTGCCAAAATCAAGAAAGCTAAAGCCAAAAATCTGAACTGGTTCAGCAAGGAGTTGGCAAAGGGAGTGGGGAACAAGTGAGCAGCCTTTAGAAAGTACAAGCAAACTCAGAAGGAGGAGGATAGAGTGTACTGTGCTACGAAGTCAAGAGAGGCGAGCAGGGTGGTGAGGGAGGCAAAGGCCGTAAGAGAGGTACAGCTAGCCCAGAGAGTAAAAGCAGGTGAGAAGGTCTTTTTCAGGTATATAAGGGAGAAAAAACATAAAGGATAAGATCGTAAGGATAAAAAAGGAGGGGAGTTGGGCAGAGAGGAGTGAAGGGAAGGCGGAAGTGCTTAACTGGTACTTCTGTTCAGTCTTCAATCAGGAGATGGATGGACCAGTACCTCAAGAGAGTAGGGAGTGGGAACAGGGGGAAGGAAGTCACAGATGATGAAATTCAAGCCGAAAAGGTGCTCAGTGGCCTAAGGGCCCTACAGGTAGATAAATCACCAGGGAAAGATGGCATGCACCCAAGGGTCCTTAAAAAACTGGCGGAGGTTCTCGCGGGTACCCTGGCAGGCCTGTTTAACACCTCTCTGGAGTCCAGAAACATGCCCCAGGACTAGAGAACAGTGCATGTGGTGCCTCTCCAAAAGGGGGCTAAGGGATGAACCAGAGAACTACAGAACAGTCAGCCTCACCTATATAGTGGGCAAACTGATGGAGAGCATCCTGAAGGAGAGACTGATTGGCTTTCTGGAGGAACATGAACTCCAGGATGAGAGGCAGCATGCGTTTGTGTCAGGGAGGTCCTGCCAAACTAACCTAATGGACTTCTTCAATTAGGTCACTAGGACAGTGGACAAGGTTGATGTCCTGTATCAGGACTTCAGCAAGACCTTTGAATTGGTGCCCCACAGGAAAATAGTCAGGAAGCTTGAAGACCTGGAGGTGGGAGTTAGGCTCATGGGTTGGGTCAGAAGCTGGTTGCAGGATAGAAGCCAAAGGGTTATATTCAGGGGAAAGTTCTCGGAAGTGAAGCCTGCGATGAGTGGGATCCCACAGGGCTAGGTACTCGGCCCAGTGTTATTTAACATATTCATAAGTAACATAAAGGGTGGGATCAAGGGTAAAATCTGCCTGTTTGTGGAGACACCAAGCTCTGAGGGAAGGTGGACATGGAGGAGTGGAGACAGGGACTCGGAGAATTTGTCTAGGCTAGAAAAGTGGTCTAGCATTCGGCAGCTGGGGTTCAGTGTTAAAAAGTGCAAGGTTATGTACTTGTGCGTGAAGAATCCAGGGACCAAATACTGGTTGGGGGAGTGCAGGTAACCAGGTTAGAAAAAGAAAAGGACCTGGGAATACACTCACAAGTGATCTGAAACACTCTGCACACTGCACAATGCCAAAGAAATGTAAAAACAAAATTAAGAAAAATGAACAGAAGTCAGAACACAGTTTGACAACAAATAAAAACAAAGGCAGCTTGAAGGAACTCTATGGATATGTAAACTCACTACGAAACTCAAACAGGGGCCTATGTTCAATAACATCACAAAACGAAGTACTCCAATCCAACAAAATAACATAAGTAACATTGAAATAACCGAAGATGACATTATAAATAAAATCAAAAGACTAAAAAATACACATGCAGCAGGGCCAAATAACATATCCTCTAGACTCCTAAAACTCCTTGCACTGTATATATTTATACCCCAAAACTCCTCGCACTGCATATATCTATACCCAAAACTCCTCGCACTGCATATATCTACACCCAAAACTCCTCGCACTGTATATATCTATACCCTAAAACTCCTCGCACTGTATATATCTATACCCCAAAACTCCTTGCACTGTATATATTTATACCCTAAAAAAGTTATTCTTATCATCATTACTGAACAATGAAGTTCCATCTGATTGGTTGTCTGCTATGGTGATACCTGTGCACAAAAAGAGTTGTAAAGCTAACTGTGCAAATTATAGGCCTATTAATCTTACATCCATGCCGGGGAAGATCCTAGAATCCATAATAAAAGGTAAGATTAATGAACACCTAATGAAACAAGGTATTAGAGATCCATAGGTTTACCACAAACAGACCACGTGTAACAAATCTCCTGTGTTTCTATGAAAAAATAGTAGCACTAGACACAGGCTTGGCGGTGGACTGCATATATCTTGATTTCTCAAAGGCTTTTGATACGGTCCCACATGAAGCTATAATTCAGAAATTAACACACTTTTGAGTTAGATTATAGACTTGCGCTGTGGATAAGGAGTTGGTTGAGTGACAGGACTCAGCAAATGTCTATCAATGGATATCATTCAGGTCCAAGAACTGTGACTAGTGGAGTGCCGCAGGGCTCAGTTCTGGGTCCTGTATTGTTTCACATATTCATAGCGGATATGGGGGACCACGTGACCAGCTGGTTTAGCAAGTACGCCAATGACACTCAACTCACTAGTGTTGCTAGCACTGATGAAGGTAGAGCAGATATGCAAAATAACCTAAACAACATCCTAGCATGGGCCAAGGTATGGGGGACAAGTTTTAACAATGAAAAGTGTTGTGTCATGTACCTAGATAATCAGGACACAAAGGCAACATATTTTCTAGCTCAATCCACACTCAGAGAATTTTTAGAGGAGAAAGATTTGGGCATAATAATAAATCAAAACCTGACTTGCTCATCTCGTTGTGAGACTCAGAGAACTAAAACTAAAAGGTTGCTTTGGGCATTAAAAACAAACATCAAGAACAGAGGGGAGCAAATAATAATGCCTCTGTGTAGGTCATATGTTAGGCCAATACTGGACTATAGTAGCCCTGTATTGGGGGCCAATCACTAGGGGGACTATTGACAAGATTGAACGTGTCCAGAGACAGGCTACAGAAATGATACATAAAACATTAAAACATTACCATATAATGAACGTTTATTGAAACTGGATTTAATGACACTAGAGAGCAGAAGAATCTGGGAACACCTACTTTTGTGTTTCGATATTATGCAAGATTAAATAGAACTGAATCTTGAGTTCAAAAATGATCAAAGGGCACTAGAGCTCACCCATTACAACTAAAACCCAAAAAATTTAGAACAAACAAGAGAAAATAATTTTTTACCCAAATAGCAATCAATCCGTGGAATAAACTCCCTCTGTAAAACATTGCCACGAAAGACAAAGAGCAGTTTGAAAGAAGGTTAGACTCATATATCCTAAACGGAAACAAACTGCCTTATTACCAGGAGATCGGCTAGGAGCACCAATGGGCCCACTGCCTTCTCAGCTCCTTACACCCTAGTATAAGAGTAGCAGCCAAGGCGAACAGGCTGCAGGGATACATAGCCAGGGGAATTACCACCAGGAAGGTGGAGGTCGTTCTACCACTGTATAAGTCAATGGTAAGACCACACCTGGAGTACAGTGTGCAGTTCTGGTGCCCATATCTTAAGAAGGATGAAAATTTGCTGGAGACAATCCAGAGAAGGGCAATCAAGATAATACAGGGCCAGCAGCACAACACCTATGATGAGAGGCTCAGGGAGCTCGGCACGTACTCTTTTGAGGAAAGAAGGTAGAGGGGCGAGGGTGACATCATTGAGACCTCCAAGTACCTTAAGCATATTAATAGGGTGATCACCGAGGGCCTCTTCAGCCTTTGTAGCAACAAGACCACTAGGGGGCATAGCCTAAAGCTGGTGTGGGGAAGGTTCAGGAGGGAGACAAGGAGGCACTTTTTCACCGAGAGGGTGGTGGTCAAGTAAAATAAGCTGCCAAAGGGGGTGGTATCCCTTAAAATGGTGGACAGTTTCAAGAGGTATTGGGACAGGGTGAGGGGAAAAATTGTAGGTAGAAGGGGAGGGAGTGGAGGGAGCGGCTGGGGGAAGTAGAGGTAGGTCTGAACTGCAAACCTGGAGACCTGGGTTTGAATCCAATCAGCCCCACTTGCATACTGTGTGACACTGATCAAATCACTTAACTTCCCTGTGCTCCCAGGTCACACCTGGAAACAAACTCTGGCTTGGTGTGTCTTTCCTGGTTAAACAATTTCCCCTTTCCCTTTCAAAAGGGAACTGGACTGGGGCAGTTCCTAATGTAAACACATAGGGAGCTGCACAATCGAGCAGAGTAGATAGACCATAAGGCAGTTATCTGCAGCCATGTCCATATGCTTGTATGGAAAAAACTGGACAGAGTGAGAAACTGGACAGAGTGGGAAACTGGACAGAGTGGGCCAAGAGATGTTTCTGTTTCTAAGACCTTCTCTTTGGCTTTCACTGCTTCTCTGACCTTTCCAGGGAACCATATTGGTCTCTTGCAGCTGTTTCTTTTAATTAGCATTCTCATGCAAGATTGTTGCCTCGAGAATTGCCCCTTGATTGCTCCCCCCCATCCCTGATACAGTCTACTTTGAATAACTTGTTCTGGACCAGCTCCCTCATCCAGTTGAAGTCTACCCTTCTGAAACCTAGGACATCAATTTCTGATGAGGGCTCACTTGTCCCAAAGGCCAGGTGAAATCATATAGAACTATGGTTGCTGGACCCTAGTGGCTCCCCTATCCTCAAGTCTACCACTTCTGAGTTGGTGAGTACCACATCGAGAACAGCAACCTGCCTAGTGGGTTTCTTAGCCAGCTGCACAAGCAGGCAGTCCTGCAATGTACCCAGAAAGACCTGACTGCTGGAGCTCCTAGCAGCTGGAATGTCTCAATCAATATCTGGCAGGTTTAGCTCTCCCACCATCACCAACTCCCCCTTTGCCACCCCCTTTGTAGTTCTGCCCCTAGCTCCTTATCTCTCTATTCCCCTTGTCCTGGAGGTCTATTGATCACCCACATCTCTAATTCTTTGCCTGAGCTTTGAGCTGAACCCACAGTGATTCTGTTTCGGCATTACCTCCCCTGATATTTCCATCCATCACTGCCTCTGTGCATTCCTTTACATATAGGGCTATGCCTCCTCCTTTGCCTTTTCATCTAGCCAGTCTAAACATGGTGTACCTGGGAACGTCAGGTCCCAATCATTATTCTCTGGGGCCCAGGTTTCTGTGATGGCTACCAGCTCCATCACAGTGTCTGCCCCATTGCCTGGAGTTCATTGCATTTTTTCCAAGACTCCTAGCATTAAGGCAGACACCTCTCTTTTTCCCTTATCCCCTCTTGCTTTTTCCTGTTCCTTCTCTCTTATTCTTCCCTAGTCTCTTTATTTTTTTGATTTTTCATGCTAAATGTAGGCTTTTTCAACCCTTCCTCATTGCCTCTTCCCCTAACCTAATTTGAATCTCAGTCTTATTATAACAAGATTTATCAATGCCGAATGTTTCCTTGCATGGTGTATGTGGCACAGGTTTATTAAAGTTATGAGCCTGTGTTCGCAAACTTCAACATAGCCTCATAACTTGGTTGTTTTTTAGTATTGTATTATTCTGTGTTGAACATGTCTTGTGCTACTTAATCCTGCCATCTTCTCATTTTGAGTCAGCCTGGGAGGTCTCACTGGGAGGAGGTGGTTTTGACACAGACTTGGCCAGACAAGGCCCCTCTCCAATTCTGCAGGCCCTGCACATCAACACTGTCTCAACATCAGTTTCATGCTGGCAGCAGATGTCACACCTAAGGGTTCTCCGGGGCAGGTGGGGCGAAAACATTATTTATTTTTTATTTATTTATTTATTTAGTTCATCAATCAGATTTACAACCTTTGAGTCACAGACTCATTTACAAAGGCACCTCGTCACAGGGAGGGGAGACAACAAGTAGTGCGGCGAGACAGGGTGGAACAATACAGGTGCTTACATACATTATAAAGAGCATGAGACATTGGTGTTTTACAGAGTAAATTATACATAGATAAAGAATCAGAAGAATACCATGTCGTATCACAGAATGGAGGTGGGTGAAGGCTGTCAAGGCTGGAGAGCAGTGGATGGCCTTACCGTGGGCACAAACACTTCCGAAGTGCCAAGTATGTGGTTGCGTAGAGCAGTTTTGAACTGCCCAATTTTAGGGGTGTTTGAGATGTGATTGGGGAGGGAGTTGTACCAGGACGGTGCTCTGTAATAAAAAGGACCTTTGGGCAAGGGGAGTCCTGGTTCCTAGGCACCTGGAAGGCAACTTGCAGGCGTGGTGGCGGTTGAGTGGTAAGCAGGCTGGAGTTGAGCAGTGACACCAGGGGACACAGACCTAAGAAGAGTCTTTTTGGTTAGTATACCAGTGTGATATTGCAGGCGTTCTTCTAGATTGGTATATTAGTGGTGGCACAGAGCTGGCATGTATGGGTTCCTCTAGGGGCACCAGCCAGGAGCCTACAGGCTTTGTTGATGGAGGTCTGGACTTTGGTGAGGGTAGAGGCAGCAGCAGCATGATGGGGAGGCCATAGTCAACTAGTGACAAGATGGCGGGAAGGCCAACCGTAGGGTGAAGCCAGGAGGCAGTCTTTGTGATTTATAGAGGAGCCCAATCCGGTGTTCATGGCAGAGGATAGGGCACTGATATGGGTATGGAAGAGAAGGCCGAGTCAAAGGTGACCCCAGATATTTGTAAGTTGATACCTGCTCAAGGGGATGGAGGGTGTTGGGAAGTATGCAGAGGGGGTATTTTTGAAGCTACTTTGGTGGTGTGTGAAGATCATTGACTTTGTTTTCTTGAGATTCAGGACTAGGCGGTGGTCGAGGAACCATTTTCAGCTTGGCTGAAGGAGGTTTGAAGGCTGTTCTGGAGTGTGGTCGGATTGGAAAGCGAGGATAGCATGACTGCATCATCTGCATATATTAGCAATTTTCCTGAACACGAGCTGGGAAGGGTGTTCAGGAAGAGACTGAATAATGTGGGGCCCAGAATGGAGCCTTGAGGGACTCGGAGAGGACAGGTAGGGCCGAGGATAGGCAACCAGCTAGCTTGGCGTGTTGTGATCTATCACCAAGGTAGCTGGAGAACCAGGCTAATGGTCCAGATGACAGCCCTACTTTACAGAGGGTGGCAAGCAATAGTGGGTGGTTCACAGTGTCAAAGGCCTTGGACAGGTCGAATACTGCCCCAGCCAATTCCCTGCTATCTAGTGCAGAGTGTATATGGTGGGAGAATTCCAGAAGAGCTGTGGTGGTGCTGTGCCCTGACGGAAGCCATGTTGTTCAGGGCAAGAATGTTGTGGCTGGCTAGATAAGTTACGAGCTGCGTGGATACTATTTTTTCGAGCGCTTTGGAGAGGGGGGGGAGGATGGAGATGGGCCTGTAGTTATTCGGTACAGTACGGTCTCCATTCTTATGTATGGGGATGATTTCAGCCTGCTTCCATGCCTTCGGGAATTGGCCGAGACACAGGGATCGATTGAGGAGGTCAGTGAGGGGGACTAACATGACATCCAATGTTAGGCGGAGTATCCAGGAGTCGAGGGGGTCCTCACTAGGGTTGCGGGAAGAAAGAGCGTTAAGGAGGATAGGCTTCGCATCCTGTGGGGAGATAGTCCTAAAGAGAAGTGGGGGGAGAGCAATAGCTGGGTTGTCGCATACCGGTATGGGGTCAAAGAAGTGGGCCGGGAGAACTGAGCCTAGATCAGTGAAGGTTTCGTTGAGGCAGTTAGCAATACGGGAAGGGTCTGCGTTAACAGCGCCATTTATGATCATCTGAGAGGGAGGGGTGGAGCAGGTCGACCCGTTTAACTCCTTCATGTTATTCCAGAAGGTGCGGGCATTGCCCCAAGTGGATGTCAAGGTGGATTGGTAGTGGCTGGCTTTGGCTTTTCTTATGGCCCAGGTGCACTGGTTACGAGCTGCATTGTAGGCCTGCCTGTCAGCTAGTTTGCCAGTATTGACAGCAATGTGCCATAGATTATCACGTTGTTTCAGCTGTTGGAGCAGGGTGGTGGTTATCCAGGCGGCTGAGTGCCTCTTGGTACGGGGTGGTGACAGGGGCAAAACATCACAGGCCTTGCAGAAGGCATTTGTGAGGAAGGCAAGGCATCGCCTATGTCCGTTGTAAGGGAGATTGGGACCAATCCAGTTGTGCAAGGTGACGCTTAAGTTTACGTAGACCTCCCGGCAAAGCTGAGACGGGGGTGGTGTCGTGTGGTTTTGATCGTGGGGTGGACTCAGTGGCAGAGAATTGGTGAGTGATCACTGAGGGAGTTGGACAATATATTAATATCCTTTATTTTGTGAGGGCGGTTGGAGAGCACAATGTCAAGCAGCGTGCTAGTCCCACTAGATTGGTTAAATCTGGTGGGTTGAGTCACTAGTTGGGATAGATCAAGGGCAGAGAAGGTATCTTTGATTTGAGCTGAGGAAGTGCTGAGCCAGTTGATGTTAAGGTCACCCACTATGAGTTGTTCTGCCTTGTGAGGCAGGGAAGTGAGGTATTCAGTGAGGGAGTGGATAGCTTGGTTTTGTTCACGTGGGGGTACATATGTCGTGTGAAGTAAAGTGGGCCACGGCCTGGGTCAGGGAGATTTTAGGGTGATAGCTTGAGCCCCATGATCTAGTTTTGGGCACTGCAGGGCATGACCCAGGAGGGAGTTCCTTAGGTAGACAGCGAGCCCCCCACGCTTACCCACACGATCTTCTCTGAAGAGGGAGAAGCCAGGGAGGGAGACCGTCGAGTCCGGGGTCAATGGTGAGAGCCAGGTTTCCACTATGGCAAGGACATCAGGCTTATGCTGGGAGGCCCAGCATTGGAGTGCAGCAGTCTTTTTAGGCAGACTGCAGATATTCATGCAGGCAATGCGGAGGCCATGCCCTGTGGAGGGCAGTGCACCGGGTCCTGGGCCAGGGTTGGGGTGGACATTACCCGAGAGCAGGAGGAGTAGGATGGTGAGCCAGAGTAAGGGACTGCAGCTGTGATGGTGGTGATGTCGGGGCGGTCGGGAGGGTTTAGAGGGTATTGCAGGGAGGTAGGGAGCTAAGGTGGGCAGGGCTAGCACAGGGGATGCCACAAGCTATTATGGGCTGCATAGGGTATGGGTGTCGGAGGGGAGTGAAAGGAGTGAGAGGAGGCAGTTGGGCAGGCCAGTGTGTGAGGGTGCAGGTGGAGAAAGGAGGGTAGAGGAGGGTTAGAGGAATGGGAGGTGGACAAGAGGCTGGCATAAGAATATATGTCGCAGTGTCATAGAGGTTTAGGGCTGTGTTTTTTGTAGCAGGTTGGGGTGAGGAGAAGCAGTATGAACAATGTAAGTCCTAAAGGAGTCATTATGTTATGTTGCTGTTTGAGAGATAGGAGGGCTTAGAAGGGCAGGAATCCTCTAGTGTTCAGCCAGTATAACCTGCAGATGGTAAAGTGGGCTGATTGGTTCTGCAGCCTCACGTGGTTGCCTATAAAGTGGAGGCCGACCAAGGTGGTGGTGGGGGCGGGGGAGCCGGCACGCGGTGCGCGCGGGTTCTAACTGTGAGCTGCAGAACCTCAGCCCAGCGGTGTGCTGCATCTGTGGTCGGGGGGTGGCGCGGCGATCCGTCCCCGAGTTGGGCTGCTGCTGCTGGGGAGGGCAATCTCCTTCTAGCCCTCGCGACCCCAATGACTGATCTGAGGAGAGAAAGGGGAGTTAAATACTGGTAAGAGGAGGCGGGCCAGGTAAGACAAACGAGCAATGCAGTCAGCGTTCTTCCATTACTGAGACTGAGGACTAGAATTAATTAACAGAGACAATTAATTAACAGAGACAATTAATTAACAGAGAATTAATTTGAGACAGTCTTGCCTCCCTCGCTTGTCTCAACCAGAGGATTAAGAATTAGCAGATACATACGCATGTTTTACTCTTTGTCTCCTGGCTGGGACACCATTTCTGCTACTTGTAAAAGGTGTCACTGCAAGCACACAACCCCTGCAAATACAGACCCCACAGGTTGAGGTAAAAGTCCTTGATATTCTGTGCTACCCCCTGCTTCTCTGAACTGCACTCTTCCCTGTCACACTTTCCCATCGATGCTTGTACAGTACCCAGATTTATTTCTCAGTCCTGTTCTGATTATTTGCTGGAAAGCTGGGTACTTACTTCTTCCCTAAGATGGAATCCCTAGCACATGAGGCAGTCAGTTCTTTCAGGTCGCACATCACTGGCTGTGCTGGGTCTGCCAGCTTAACTGCAGTAAAGTGTCCCGTGATCCACACTGCAGCACACAGCACCACTGTCACTTCTGCTCGGACACCAGGTTATGTGTTGTCAATTGTCACCACTCATTACAGCGCATGCCGGGTACAAGCATGTGCCACACAACTGAAGTCACCAAAAAAATATAAAGAAACACTCACACATGCGCGGTGCAGTTCCCAGTCACCAGCCCAGTTCACAGACTCCTCATTTCCTTATTGGCTCACAGCTTATGATTGCCACAGTTTTACTGTAAAACCTTCTCATAGTAAAACTGCAGCAAGCATGAACAGTGAGCCAATAATACATTATGTGCAATGCATTTTTTTTGAGGGGCGCTATAACCCTCTTAGCCCCCCCCCCCCCCAAGTTGTGCCTCTGAAATTGCCCTGGCTGTGTCTGTGCCTCAGTGACATTCATTGCTGCTGACAGCTAAAGGCACTACCATATCCGACTGTGCACAAAGATTCACTTGTAGCCTGCAGCTACCATTCAAAATCCGCCACTAAGAGCATTAAAGTGCTTCCAATGTTTCCTGTCATCACCCTCCGCCTTCACTTCTGGGGAGGCTGGCAGACATGTGACCAGAAGCGGGAGCCGGGAGAGTTTCAGGGAGGAACCAAATTGCTATTTTCCTGCAACTTCCAGTCCATTTAAATCTCCCAGGCTGATGGACTGGTCCATGTCCAGGCCACTGTAAGAGGGCGGGCAGGGGGTGGTACAGGCATAGGCAGGAGCAGCATCACTCCCACGTCCTCAGCACCTCTTTGAATGAACCACTAAGGCAGGCAGTGGATTGGAGAGCAGACCGAGTTGGCCCATTGCTGGCAACGGTGCAAAATCCTGGTGTTAGGCAGCAGCAGGGAAGGGAGGATCGCCAAGATGTCTGGACAGAGCACAACTGACAGGATCGCAGCAGCACCTGGACTGTAAGTAGCAACACAAACCCATTTGGAGTTCCCCTTCTAGGCTTTTCTTCCCGAAGAAATGCCAGCTCATAAACTCGAAAAACTTCCAAGAATTTGTTCTGTACGGGTATCTAGCAGGGGTCTACTAAGGCTTTGCTTTCCCCTGGGCTTAAGAACTGAATATTGTTTTTTGTAGATGAATCGCAAGAGAGTCTTTAAATTGAAATATGCAAATGAACCTCACAACCCATCACTCTGCGCTGGCTTTATGCAAATGAAAGTACTGAAGTGCTCTCTCATTGGAGCGCTTCAATTCTTTCAAGTACATAAAGCTTACACCCATGAAACTGTGACCACTGTCATATTCTGCTTGCGTGGTCATTGGTCTATCAGGGACAAGCCCAATGTAGATTGCTCTGCATTGGGTTAGTGCATGACACACCTCTGAAATGCCATTCTCTGAAGCAAAGCAAAATGTTTTTTTGCACACGCGCAAGGAATCATAAAAAGGGTCTGAGAAATAGAGCTTTTCTATTGGCTGTAAGAATTCTATCAGCCGTATGTTAATCTTTTATTAACATACATGCAGAGCCTAATCACATACCTCTCAACTGCTATAAATTTAGCATAGCACTATGATTTTTACACTCAAATCTATTAACCCTTGCTCCACAAAGGTTTACTAACCTTCTTCATAATGTTAGAGCTATTTCTGGACACACAAACTATTAAATTATTGAACTAGCTTGATAGAAACATTCCTTAACACTAACTATATGGGGCCCACTATTTGCAGACATATTTTTTAAAATAAGAAAGTGCTACACATTCTGACCATTTGCTATGAATTTTGAAGGCCAGTGCTATGATTTTAATGCTGAAAGGTTGAGCGGTATGTGTAATCATATACTGAACAAGATTTAACACTGTTTAAATATATATATATATTTATATATTATATACAGGTATCTATCTATCTAAATAGATGAGCAACAAGACACTTCAGGGGTTGTATTAATGGCCAGTTTATTTATTCTATTAGTTAGTTGGTTAGTTAGTTATCGAATTTTGTTGACCGTGTAGGCCCACTGCGACTAAAAGTCCCTTTTTCAGGGGCAAACTGGGACTAATTACACATATGTAGAAACATAACATAGTATACAAGCAGAAAACAATGGGGAATACATATGAATCAAAAACAGGGTATAAATACAAAAATTAGTAAACAGCTGATTACAGAAGATAGGCAGGCAGCTTACAAGGGCATCAGAGAGTCAACAAGGACTCAAGTAAGGGAAGGACAGTATGATGGATATGATGAGGCAGGTTCAAGTTGCTTCACAGTTGTAGGACACTGGAAATCAAGAGCTGACCATAGTGCAACCTTTCAGCATAAGCAAACATGCAGGCTGTGCTCAGGGAGAAGTATCTTGAGCCCTTTTTTGATGCCACCCAAGGATGAGCACTCTCAGAGTACAGCACAGAGGCCGTTCCAGGCTGAGGGGGCAGAGTGTGTAAAGGCTCTCACTCCCACAGACCTTGTCATCAGAATCTCTAGCAGAGTGAGACTAGAGTTCTCTACGTGTTCTCCAGCATGTTTTTTTGACTGTACATCCCTAAGGTTGGGGGGGGAAGGGATGCATTGTGGATAATTTTGTGAGTAAGGTAAAGGGGTGGGGGGTATTCGAAGCTGCCTTCTAAGGCAGGCCAGTTGAGGGAGTGGAAGACCTCGCAGTGATGTGCCCTGAACAGGGCACTACCAGCAAATTGATCTATTTTATTGTACAGGACCATTAGCTGGTTATTCTCTAAGGCTCTGAGGGACTACAGGAGTGGGGCACCATACATTAATGCTGGTAATTGTGTAGCACTGGCAATGGAGAGACACAAATTGCTGGTCAAATAGCTGCTCAGGCAATAGAGCAGCCCAATTTTCTGGTGCAGTGACTTAGTGGTATGTTCAATGTGGCATTTAAATGTGAATTCCTGGTCTAAGTGCACTTCAAGTTATTTAATGGAGTCGACCACCTCAATGGGTGCACCCATGGATGCGTCTACGGCTAACAGATGTCCCCTGGCAGTGCCAAGATATTTGGAGCTGAATAAGATGGCTGTTGTCCATAAACCAGTCACCAGGAAGTTGAAAGTCAAGCTGGGCAGTACCACTGGATCACTGGAGCAGTTAATCACCCTCTAGGGGCATGTGGCACTCAGCTATGCCTCATGCAACATTACACCCTAAAGGATGATTAACAGACCATTAGCAAAACCCCTGGTCATGTTTAATTGCTTAACTGTTGCCCACCTTGCTGCTACTAGTCCCCTGTTCAGGGGGAGCCCTAGCTAGGTTCCCCATCTGTTCTCCCTTCTCAGTGGTTCCATCCCCTGCCACAGTCAGTTTAACTGTCCAATATGTCAAACTTGTACAAGAGCACTGTCCTCCTCTCTCATAAGGTGAAGATATCAACCTTGAAGAGCCTCCTGTCCCAGAAGTCTCCCCAGTCCCTCATAAAGTGGTACCCCTCCTCCTGACACCATCCCTCAACCGCCCATTAAACTCCCCCTCAGTCTCTTCTTTCCTTACTCTGCCATACCCATTCCCCTTATTCTACACAGGGAGGACCTCAGAAAAGGCCAAGGAAGCCAAGTGCACTTTCAGTCTGTCCCCCAGCCTCTTAAAGTTTTGCTTCACTGCCTTCACAGGCTGGTTCGCCAGATCATTGGTACCAATGTACCAGCACCCCCAGCCCCCAAGCCCCCTTCTCCGCTATCCTCCCTATCCTATCAATATCTCAGATGACTAATCCACCAGGAATGCATCCAACCATTTCACCTCCTTCCCTACCCTGTCCACCACCCTCTCTACTCCCGTAATCACCGAGTCATTGAGTTCCTTATCATGGACAATATTGTACTTAATCTCCAGGTTGCAAGTATTTGAAATACTTGCGCCTGCCACATCTTTTATTATTTACAGGCTGAGATGCAACAAGCGGGGCTTGGATGTCTTTTACCTTCGGAGCATGTAATGCTGACACCACACAATGTGCAAAACACAATTTCTGGTCACTTTGGTAACATTTTACAGAGCTTTTAAGCAGATTTCAGCATAGAACAGTTTTTCTCTAAAATGTGTGTAACCTTACCCTGGTGTGTGTAATAAATCTGGGATAATTTACATATTTCTTTTCTAAGGCTTTCTTTTTAGCTGTATTGGACATGCCATAAAGTAATTGTTCTATATTCATTTCTGGCACTGAATTAATTGCATCTCAATATTGCTGGCACTCCACCCCTTACACAGAGAGCATGCCACCTGTTCCTGTTATCTGTTGAAATTTCATTATCACTGCAATTCGTTTTTTGCTCCAGTAGCTGGCCCTTCGGGATACCATTGATTTGATGGTTTTGGATAGCAGCTAGATGCTAACAGAAGGAAACTGTATCAGCTAACTTTGTAAACAAATCCGACCCTATATCCCCAACACCTCCCCCCCCCAATAAGCTCTTTGGCCACCCGATCACTGCATTTCTCCCCGCCTTCGAGCGTCCTGAGGTCCACAGCCCTAACCACCACTCCCCCTTCTGTCTCTCCAGCTGGGATCTATGCAGGAAGAGATTCGAGGGTACTGGTTTGCCATCATACGTAGCGATTGGGGCACATTTTTCCTGTTTTTTTTTTGCCATCCTAGGCCAATGGCGTGCTATGACAAAGAAACACAGAACATGGCAACATATATGGGCCTCTGGGCCCACCCAGTCTTCCTTTTTTTTTTTTAAATGACTTTTTTTTTTGTGCTGCAGACCCAACTTGATCTGCAGTGTCATCCTTCCCTTTCCTTTCTTATCTCTATGATTTCCTTGTTATTTCCTTGTGCCTGTTCCAGGCATGCGGGTGACACAGGTGTGTGCAACAAAGACACCACACACACTCAGGGCCTGCCCTCAGCCAATCAGGCTGCTGTCACTGCCTCACCAACAGCCTCCACTAGGTGGCAACTGAGCAGCGATCTGCACTGTTCCCCCTCCCTGAAGGAGGAGAGCGAAGAAGGAGAGCTGTCTTTTTATACTCGATCCTCCTTCCCTCAGGCATTCCTCAAGTTACCATGGTCTGTTCCCAAACAGGCGGCAAGTGACGTGCTCAGCACCTCAACCCTCCATGACACTGGCCCAGCTTCCCGCCACTTTTGTATACAGCCTAACATCTAGAAACATTATTTCTTCTTTCCAAATACAAATCTAAAATTTATAATGTGGATATTTATGTCAATTTGTTTTTCCCCCCGTCCTTGTCACCCACATTCCTGCCGACCCCCAGTCCTGTCCCCTGACCTCATAGGACTTGTCTCCCTTCTTCCCCCATGGCTTACCCTCCATTTTTTTTGTTTTTGTTTTCATTTTTGTTGACTGGGTATGTGCACTAGACAAATCAGCCTATTTTCAGGCACGACCCGGGGGAGGGGGATACAGATGAATGCCAACTGATCTTGAACCAGATTAAGCTGTTGGTGGTATTTTTTTAGTGAATGAGGGAAATTTGGCCAGGACACCGGGGAAATTCCCCTATTCTGTGGTAGGATCCCCCTTACATCCTGGCACTCTGCCAAGATGGCCATCCCTGGAGGAGCTGTGGAAGACATGGAGGTGTTGGAGGCAGAGGAGATGGTCTCCTCCCCTGTCTCTGGATTGCTAGAGACCTCATCGGTTGTTGCAAATGTGTTTATTCCCGAATCTGAGCTACAATCTTCTGACAGTTTGACCATTTCCCCGGAGATTTCGGTGGATCAAAGTAAGCAGATTTCTACAACAGTTTCTTCTACTAGTGCTACTACTTCTGTACAGCTTTCATCTCCTATGGAGCTTACTACATCACCATTGTCTGTTATGGATTTCAACGTGGACACATTCCTTAAACTTGAGGAACAGCGTTGTCTCCAGAGAAGACAAGAACTTTTGGCTCTAAAACACTACAGCTATGGTGCCTATTGTTCCCTGTCCTGACTCACTGCTACAGACTGCAGTACCTGACACCCCAGTGCAACCTCTGACATTTCCGCATTCCACTGCGGATTGCTCAACACTCCCTTCAGACCTCCCCGCTTCAGTTCTGAACAGTACCACTGTTACACCTCCTGAGCCTCAAAGACCTATACTACAACAGGACACAATGCCCTCGGGAGTTTTACCTGATGGAGACTGGTCAGTTGACTCTGTACTCACTGCAGTGGGGTGGGAGAAGGATCCGGTAGTAGGAACGTGGCGTTCCGGTCCTTCCCCCATTCGGATCCAAGATATGGGCGTCTCGCCGGTAAGACTCAGGGAGGTCTCCCCAGGCAAACAGTTTGATTTTCCGCTAACTCCCGCTTTACAGCTAACTCAAAACCCAATTTTGCATTTGCCTGTTGCTGCATCTTCCCTTGATCATGGCCTAGCTTCTGACTCTTCTCAACGACGGTCTCGATCCCAGGGTCCTGGGCTACAACCTCATCTTACAGAACGAATGGACTCTGTACAACCGCCAGCTTCAAAAACGTATGCTTCATGTTTTTCTGTACCTACTCAACAGGCTAAAAGACATAATGCTGTAAGATTGCAGTATGTGGGGGGGGGAATGCCTGGTGTACCTGACAGACTTTTTGTGGGGCGTACTTTACTTAAGGAATCAATGAAATTTGCAGCATATGAGATTCATGCTTTGATACATGTGTCTAATGAATCACACTTTGATGTTCGTTTTAAAACCTTGAAAGGTTTGGAAAAATTCTGGTCTCAGTTTCATTTGTTAAAGAATTCACCTTTATGGTCACCTTTTAGCGCTATCCCTTTAACTAAACCTGCACAGAAAAATATCATATTTTGTTTCGAAATGAAGGTGTGAGCTTAAATGATATCACGGTTTGGTTAAAACAAAGGTGCATTATGCTTTCAGATCCTGAGGCAATCTTTGATACAGAGAATCTGTGGACAGGGGGGCGGGGGTGGAAGGTTAGGGTTATGCTTAGAACCACTGATAATGGCATTCAGCATTTGCCCAATAGTTTTCTGTTGGGCAAAGATAGGGGAGTACTGTTTTATCCAGGGCAACCAAAGGCGTGTTACAAGTGTGGCTCTCCGAACCACTTAAGTAGCATTTGTGATACTACAAAATGCACCGTCTGTGGGAGCCTTGGACATGCAGGCCCACAATGTGTTGAAGAACCTCGTTGTGTTTTGTGTGATGACTTGGGCCATACTTTTCAGCAGTGCACCTGGGCAGCTCATAATTCTCCAGCCTTGGCTGATGGAGAAGAACAGAGGCTTATTATCACAGTGGCCCAACGTACAAAAATCAATGGTGCATCCCCTTCCTCTCTTGTTACTAGGCCCACTTCTTCTGCCTCTTCTAGAACACAAGGTCTTACTCTGACTGAGACTATTGCCTCTGCTGGTAAGGGGTCCACCGCAGTCGTCTCAAACCCTGCTTAGTCTACGCTACCTACAGATCTTCTGCCTTCTTCCCGTTTTACCAAGCTGTTCAACCTCAGACGGCACTGCTGTGGTGCCCCTTCCCACAGTACCATTGCGAACAATGGACCCCCCTGACCCTTTCATTACATCTTCCTGAATTACCAGGGGTTCTAAGAGATTTGTTTCACCTTCCTCCAAAGCTCAGAAGACAGAAATCCTTCCCTTAACAAATACATTTGAATTATTACGTAATACCTCTGACAACACTGATTCGGATTCTTCCTCTGCCTTCTCTTCTCACCCTGAACTCACAACTGATACTGAAGTCTCTAAAGATAATATGAGGTCTCAAAAACGGAAAGCAAAAGCTAAAACAAAACATAAAGACAGTACCCCGAGAAAGGGTAGGCCTAAGTGATTTTTTTATGTTCCTGGCTAACTTTCTTATTTCTTTTGTACTATTATGACTTCCTCATTTGCAATATACTGTTAATAGGAGGCAGTATAGTGCAGTGGTCTAAAGCTCTGAGCTGCAAATCTGGTGACATCCAGCAGACCAGACCTGGGTTTGAATCCCACAGCTTCCACTTGCATACTGTGTGACCCTGAGCAAGTCACTTAACCTCCTTGTGCTCCCAGGTCGCTCCTGTAAAAAAGCTTTCAGCTTAGTGTGCTATACCTGGTTAAACAACTAAATAAAAAAATTAAAATAATATAAACAGTATCAAAAAACAACCTAAGAGGGACTCAGTTTTTTCATTTTTGTCCTGTCTTACGTCGGTACTATATTGTTACAAGATGTCAGGTTTCATTCCCTACCTGAAATTTCTAGGGCCAAACAAGCCTGGTATTTAGGCCCTTCCTACTGATCCTTTGGACAAGAGACATGCTCTGGAGTAGGCATCCTGTTTAATCTTCCTAATGTTTCTATTGTTAAAATTTTAGATTTATGCCCTGGTAGGTTGTTACTGATAGAATATTTTCTGTTCCCTTCCGGATTGTGAATATTTATGCCAGCAAACTAAGTCCCTCAGATTTGAATTGTTGAAAATTGTACTGCCTTATCTTTATACTTCTACACACATTATTTTTGGGGGTGATTTTAATTGTGGTTTATCCACCAGGGACAGATCCGCTGCCTCAAAAAATACCAAATTGTTCTGTGATTCCAACTTTCTTCATCATCTCTTGCTCTCTGCAAAACTTAGGGATGCTTATTTGACCTTGACCCAGACACATACTCCCACTTTTCATAAAGGCCCTTTAGCTACCCGAATAGATTTTGTTTTTGTCTCCCCATATTTAGAACTTTATGCAGCCAAAGTACAGGTAGCTGAATTCACAGATCATAATTTGCTTACCATCCTTTTTGGTCCTGAGCATGCCACAATCATTAGCCCTGGCACTTGGAAATGTAATACATCATGTCTAACTAACCCTTTGTTATTGGCACACCTTAAGGTTTTGCTTCAAAACAGGAAATCATTTTTTTTCTGTATGAGGATCTTTGGTGGTGGTGGCTAGACACATAAAAGGACTTGACACAGTTATTGAAATCTTTCAGTAGACTACATCATCATCATCATCATCATCATCATCAAATCTTTATTTATTCAGGCGAACATCATTGAGCAAGGGTCATTTACAAGATGGACCTGATAAGGTCAAGGTTCAATAGTTGATACACAACAGATACATCATACACTTATATAAGACAGTTATACATACAGGGGAAAATAAAGTTTATAAACACAGTTATGTACAGTAAATTCACATGATAAAAATCGGTTACAGGAACGTTAAGCTAGTATTTACAGTATGTACAGTATATACATATCCCAGTGGGAGCCATGGCAGACACTCAACATAATGTAATACTAGGATGGTGAAGGTATTACTGGGTGCCATAAGATGGGGTGTCTATCTGGAAGGAATATGCCATATATGGTTTGAAGGAGATTTGTGAGATGACAATGTTAGCTATAGGCGTAGCAACTGCATTCTCTCTGAAGAAGACTGTACAATGCTGTTTAAAGGATGCAAATGGAATGATATTGGACAGTTTTAGGGATTTTTGTAGGTGTTCCATGCTATAGCTAGAGAATAGCTGATTGCTGCCCTCCCTAGCCTGGTGTTGAATTTGGGCAATTTGAGCAGGATGATGTTGTTGCTTCTTAGGGCATAGGAGCTAGAGAGGTCTGGGTGAAGCAGTCCAGGATATAGTTTGGAAGTTTTTTTGACATTGCTCTGTAAATCCATAGTGCTGCATTTCTGTTCCTTCTGAGGTGAAGGGAAACGCACCCAACTGCAGCATAAAGAGAGCAATGGTGGGTATTAGATGGTAGATCTGTAATGAACCTTATTGCTCTATGATATAAGGTATCCAACTTGTGAAGGTAGGAGATGGGGCAGTGACTATAAAGGAAGTCTGCATAGTCAACAACTGATAGAAAAATGGCCTGGACTAACCTCATCTTTGAGTCTCTGTTTAGGAAGGGTTTTAATCTATAGAGAAGGCCAAGCCTTTCATGCTTTTTAACAGTTCTTCTAAATGATGAGTGAAGTCAAGTCTGTTGTCAATCCACACACCTAGGTATTTGAAGTTTTCTACATACTCCAGATTTTCTCCAAGTATAGTGCATAGCTGGGGAGAATGATTGAAGAGGATGTGCCGTGGAGCTTTGATTTGTGAACATCATTGCTTTAGTTTCTTTGCATTTAACAGAAGCCTTTTTCAGTAGCTGATATTGTAGCAAGGAGAATTCTGTTTGTAGGATTTCATGAGCAGCTGTAGGCAGTAAGGTTGCTGACATACAGAACAGTGTCATCAGCAAAGAGGTGTACAGAGGAATTGGTAAGGGCTGAATCAATGTTATTTATATAAATGGTAAAAAGGATAGGACCCAGAATAGAACCTTGGGGGACTCCTCTTGACAGTGGTTTTAATGGGGATAGGTCACCTTCAGCTTTTACCTGCTGTGACCTACCGGTGAGATAGCATCTGAACCACTTAAGGGAGGGTGGATCTAGGCCAATGGAGTGCAGGGATGAAAGTAGTAGCTCGTAGTCCACAGTATCGAATGCTTTGCTCAGGTCCAGGAATACTGCACAGACATTATTCTTTTTATCTAACTCAGATTGCCAGTCATTTGTGACCTTGGCTAGTGCAGTGATAGTGCTATGATTGGCCCTAGATCCAGATTGAGCTGGGTTTAGGAGGTTAGCATTGTCAAGATACTCCCTTAACTGGTTACTCACTAATTTCTCCAGCATCTTGGATAGCACTAGTAGAATGGAAATGGGCCTGTAATTATTAAGATCCATAGGGTCCCCTGATTTTAGAAGGGAAACCTCTTGGGCTGTCTTCCACAGTGTGGGAATAGAGCCAGAGTTTAGGGATAGGTTAAAGAGGTGTGTTAGGGGGACTGCAAGTACATGGCATGCAATCTTTAGAAAGTAGGGGTCCAGAGAGTCTGCCCCTGTGCTTTTTTTGGTATCCAGCTGCCATAATAGATCCTCTACTTGTTTCAACAGTATAGATTTGAAGCTGAAGGAAGAGTCAACTCTCTGATCACCAGTGTAATGGGAGCTAATTGTTCCCTCAGCAGGTTAGCTGGAGAGGTGTCAAAGCAAGGCCAGCCATTGTGAAGTGGTTATTGAAGGCATCCAGAATTTCCATTTTGCCAGTGATAGGGCCATAACTGTTGTGTAATTGAGTTGGAAGGGGGGTGTTAGCATCCTGCCCCACCATACCCTTGATGGTGCCCCAAAACTTAGCAGGATTATGGTAGGAGGAGTCGAGCTCAGCCAAGTAGAAGGCAGCCTTTGCATCCCTAACTTTCTTGGTGCATCTATTCCTGGCTTTCCTAAAGATCATCCAGTCACTTGCATTCTTGGTTTTTCTTGCCATTTTCCAGAGTTTGTCTCTATCCAGCAGTGCAGCTTTGAGTACATCACGGAGATTGTTATTTTTAGTACCATAAAACACGGCGTCAGTTACATAAACTCCTTACCCTTACACCACGGGCCAGGATTTTTCTACACAAATTAGTATTCTTAAAAAAGAATTAATGGACTACCATTGGACTAAATATCTTTCTATGCAACAACACCAATGTTTTGGCATGACAGGCACGTATGATGTGATATGTCCATTTGCTCATTATTCTACACGGACTAATGGTAAACTCATTGTAGTGCTTCGTATGGAAGATGGGCTAAAAATTGTAGATTCCTTACAAATTCAGAATTATGTGGCTCTCTATACAGGTAACTTATTTAGTCCACTGGCCACAGATTCGGATGATGTATTGCACTATCCTGACCCTGTTGAAATCCCTGATGTTACACAATCAGTGACAGACGTGCTCAATCGTGACATACAGGCACAGGAAGTCATAGAAGTTATCAAAACCTTGTGTTCTGGGGAGACTCCGTGTCTGGATGGCCTCCTGAACGAACTTTATAAGTTGATTATCAACGAATTAAGTGAAGAATTGGCTGCAGTATATAACTCTTTTACAAGCAGATACCCTTCCCTTGGATTTTAATATGGGCAGTCTTTTTTTCATTTATAAGAAAAGAGACAAAAAAATACTCAGTAATTGGAGGCCTCTTAGTTTGTTAAATACAGATTTTAAAATCTTGACCAAGATTCTTCCCCTTCATCGTGCCAGGTTAGTTCCTTTTGTCATTTCCACAGCTCAATCTAGTAATGTTCCAGGGAGAAGCATACACGGCCACATTCTTTTATTACAAGAATTAGTGGAACATGGCAATTCAGACAAATTGACAGGCTTCTTATGCTCTCTAGATCAAAAACAGGCATTTGATTCGGTTAATCATGACTTCTTATGGTACACTTTAAGACATAGAATTTCTGAACAAACTGTCTCTTGGTTTCAATTATTGTATCATACTGCCACCACCTTTCCTATAGTTAATGGTTGGAAGGGTCCCTTAATTTCACTAAAGAGAGGTGTAAGACAAGGATGCCCACTTAGTCCTATTTTATATATTTTTTTTCTAGACCCTTTACTTCGTACTATAAATACAGCACACCATATCCGGTCTCTTTCTGCTACACCATTGTCAGTTTTGGCTTATGCGGATGATATGAGTTTAGTAGTAGCAGATGTTTCTTCTGCACGCACAGCTATTCAATACTGTACACTGAATCTGGATAAATGTGTTGGTCACAGACTAGGACATGGGACATTGGATGAGACCGTAGATTTCAATATTGCAGTTTGTGACTCTCCTATTAAAATTTTGGGAATTTTATATGGGGATAGTCCTATGGATGTTTTAAATTAGAGTTCTAAGACAAATCTTGCCCAGGCCAAGATTTATCTTTGGAACACTTGGAAACTGAATAAGAAGAAAACGGTCTATTTAATTAAACGCAGTTGCTTCCTATTTTCTAATTTTTGGCCTATGTTTTCCCTCCCCCTCAAAGTTTAGAAACTAAGCTACTGAGTATATTTTTTCAGGCCTTATGGGGCAGCTGTTTGAACCCAATTAAGTGTTGTATTACTTGTCTACCTTTGAAAGATGGTGGTCTCAATATGATACACCCATTATTTTTTTACTATAGTATATTTTTTATGACTAATCTTAAACCCCTTTTGATTAATTGTGATATAGAATGGGAATCATGTCTCTTTGACTCATGTAAGTCCTGGTTCTCTCTTTGGGAATCTAACACTTTGAAAATAATTAAATACCCTCTATTCCCTCATATATTAGACAGACATTTTGTCGCCTGAAACAATGGAAGATTACTAGTCACATGATGATCTCTCTTAATAGGAAAGCTTTATATAAATATTTGTTAGATAATGCCTGTTCAGATTTAGTAATATTTCCCAATTGTCCACCTCAACATCTCCCTAATTTATATACTTTGTTAGGGAACCCTCGAATCCCACAGAAGATGTGGGATTTACACTGGCTCAGTTGTCATGAACTAATTAATATAAAAGTGAATCATAAGCATAAAAAACTGACTGAAAGGCAGTGTTCCAGACCTTTATGTGTACAACAGGATGAAACAATACAACACCTTTTTTTTTTTTGTTCTTATATCACAGGCTTTTGGCCCCTTCTAGCGCATAGGTGGCAAGAATCTTTGTTTAACTATGTTACTTGTGAGATACTGATATATGGTACATTTCCAACATGTTGGAAGAAATGGAATGTAAACACTTTAAATTTGTTGTTTACTGTCATAAAATTCCATATTTGGAATGCTCGATGTCTTTTTACTCTACAGCAAAAGGACGCACCCCACCTTGTGGTGGTTCAGGGTATTGAACACGATCTAAAAGACATTTATTTTTCGGAAACAAATTGTCCCTTAGAACAAGGTTGGACTTATGGAAAGGTTTGCCATGGATTACTGATTCTGATTTTCCTGTAACATGATTTGTCTGCATTTTTATGTTTGTAATTCTTTCTGTTTTTGATTCTTTCATTATGATTTGTATGATGCAAAACACTTTTGTATATTTTCTTTTTCAGTTTGTTTTACAATAAAAAATTCCCCTACTCTTTTTCGATAAGTGCCATGGGATCTTTAACATCCACCTGAACTACAACCAATCCAGGCAGATGGGACCTCGGTTTAATGTCTCATCCAAAAGACGGCACCTCAGAAGTGCAGCACCCCTCTCATGCTGCACTACAGTGTCAGAACTGGGATATTAACCAAGTCCCAGATGTGGGAACTGAACCCACAGCCCTCTGATCTCCTTCTATCCTTCTCTATCACTACATCTGTGTTCCCCTCCCCCCACTCCTCTTTTCCCCTCCTGAAGGCACTGGCCCTTCCTTCTCCCTGGTGAAGACGTAACAGAAGTATTCATTTAGTATCTCTGCTTCCCCCCCATTATCCTCCACCCACTCCACCCCTTTCTTAAGCCTAACAATCCCTTCCTTCTTGTCCCTTTTCTCACTTACAGTATATAGCGAAAAAAAGCCTTCTCCCCCTTCTTAATTCCTTCAGTTATCTGGAGCTCCTTCTGTGCCTTTGCTCACTGGACTTCCATATGTAACCCCCCTGCAAATGGAGGTTCCCAAAAGTCTTCCCGGAGCTTGCCTGAATGCTCCAAGTCTGGGCGGTGTTCGGCGTCTGAGCCGTTTAAATGTGGTTCCAAGTGAGTGCTATTTGAGCCTCCACGTACTGTCTCTTTAAGAGCTGTCTGCTTGCACACTTAAGTTTGTATGGGGGGACTATGTGTTCTAATGCCCGAATCCCACCCAGGCTACTGTCAGTTTGCTTCATTTCTGCCATTGCTACATGTGCAGAGGGAGCCTTGTTGAAAGATATAACTGTTTGCCAGAAATCATTTAGAGTGACTGAGAAAATGTAGTTTGTCTAACCTGTCTTCATTTCAGCACGAACTGTTTCAGTGTAGCTCTCCCATTTTGGTCCTGAATAGCTTACTTGGACCAATCAGGATGATAGGGAGACCCTAAAATGGAGCCTGTGGATGAATCAGAACTTGGACTCTCAATTCTGAGCCAGCCACAAGGGGATTGTATGGGCAGTGACTCTGGGAAATGTAGTTTTAACCTTAGTGCCTTTTTCCACCAACAGAGGGAGTCTTATTGTGAGTGACAGCCGAACCAGCCAACAGAATGGTGTGGAGCTAAAGGAAATGCCCTGCTCTGTGACTGGAAAGTTTAGATCAGTTGTGACTATGAAGAGAGAGAAGGAGCTGTGTGCTTCTGCGGTGTATAGTTTCGAGCAGGAAGCACGTGTGAGGCCCTGAGTTTCAGTCTGCAGCCTTTGTGAGTGCCAGTTTGGACCTAATCTGAGTTGTGAGGAGAGAGAAGCACTAGAAGTGTGGAAACCAGGCTCACCCTGTAGAAGACTGGAGAAATTGTTGAATCGCGCTCGGCCTGTCAGGAACTGAAGCTGCTGTGTGTGCTCCCGGGTATTTTGCAGTAATTGTGATCAGGATCAAGGAGCAGCCTGCCTGGTATAGTACTTTCCTTTTACATATGAATGTGTGTAGTGCTTCTGGGGAATCGCTATTTCCAATCCCCTGTGCTATATGCTGTGTGTTGAAGCTGGAAGCAAATACCAGCTTGTCTCGGACTAAATCCGTTTGCTATAAACTGCAGTGGAGTCCAGTCACAAGGACCTTGTCTCCATGCCCTGTTGTTTCTGACAATCCAGAGAACATCCACCATCCGGTTTTCAGCTTGGGTATTGTGAGCACAAATCAGGGTATTCCCCTGCAGCCTGTTTTCAATCACAAGTGTGTCATCTAATTCTTGTTGTTTCATTGCTTCATGGACTGAGCCCTCTGGCTCTGGATTACAATTGGGTGTTGTGCATATATTTTCTTCTACGGGGCCCTATCCGTCTGCACCTGCCGGCCAACCCCGGGCAATGGACCTGGCTAGCCCCCCCCAACCTGGGTACCCAGAGTGACTTTTCAGACCCTGTATGTATGCACAGTACTGTGATTTAATGCCACCAATTAACCTGATTCCCACCTCCCGTGTTACTGTCCCCTAAATAAATCAGATTTGTTGTTGTTATACTATATACTGTCTGTGGTGTTGGTGCTTATAGAAACAGTATTGTATTTTGCTGTGCATGTTGTTTAACCTTATTTTACAGGTGGCCCTCAGAGACGTGCTGCAGAATCAGTCTCGAGGGTAAGTGGTACTTTATGAGTGAACAGTGTGTATACGTGGGGTATTGGAGCTGTAACTCCTGTGTACTGAGTGAGCCACTAGAGGGAATAAAAGGGGGGGTCTCAGTGTCCCAGAGGGCTGTGACCAAGCTAGTCTAACCACTACAAACCCTAACCTCTGGATGGAGGCACCCACCATAGAACCTAGGCCCATCAACCTGTCAGTAGTCAAGCAGGCAGGGGTAGTAGCCCTTGGGATAGCGCCGTCTGGGGGTTACACTTACTTGCCTCACTAGCCAACCTTAGGTAATTTTCCCTATCCACCTCTCTCTTGGTCTTCCTGAATTTTCTATAGGCCAACCTCTTTTCTCTTACTGCCTGGGCAGCCCCAGAACAGAACCAGCTGGGCACTTTGGCCCTTGTGTTCTTCCCCTGAGCCTGACGCACTCATCTGTGGCAACCAGTATTCCTTCCTTAATGATGGACCACTTTTGATCCACCCCAATATCTGCTCTGATGCCTGTCAGATGGCTCCTTAGCATTTCATCCACTTTCCTGAAGTCTGCCCTCCTGAAATCCAAAATTTGGGTCTTAGTCGGGATGCTTTCCCTGCCCCTATCCAACTGGAACCACACTGTGCAATGGTCACTTCCGCCCAGTGGCTCCCTGTCCATTATTCCCTGTACATGCTCCCCATTTGTGAGCACCAGATCAAGAATTGCCTCAGCTCTTGTTGGTTCAGTGATGCCCTGAGTCAGGAACCCACTCTGCAGTCAGTCCAGGATCACCTGACTCCTAGCACATGTTGTGGAGGGTATGCTCCAGTCCACCTTTGGCAGGTTGAAGTCCCCCACAATTACCACCTCTCCTTTCCCCGCAGCTTTCAATATTTGTGAGCTCAGTTCTGTGTCCCTCTCCTCATCCTGATTGGGTGGTCTGCAAACCACCCCCAACCTCACCTTTCTCCTTCTTTTGGACCACAACCGAATCCATAATGCCTCCACCTCCCCTTCCTCCAATTCTTCCCTTGTGCAAGTTATTCCCTCCCTGATATAAACTGTCACCCCTCCCCCCCCTTCCTGACTACCCTGTCCCTCCTGTATAGTTTTTATCCTGGGATCGCAAGGTCCCAGTCATGGTGTGATGTTACCCAAGTCTCGGTTACTGCAGCTATGTCCACCCTCCTGTCCGCTAATAGTGCCTGCAGGTCATCTATCTTGTTTCCAAGATTCCATGCATTCAGAGACACCACCCTCCACCTAGAATCTGACCTTCCTTCTCTTCCCTCTATTCTTCTTTATTCCCTCTGTGTGCACCCCTCCACGTATCCTTGTTACGTGTTCCTCACCCCCTCCATCCTTTGCTAACTGTGTTCTCACCCCTTCCACCTTCTCCCTCCAGACCTCATCCATCACTGTTGGTGGGAGGTCACTCATCTCCTCCTCTTCTCGGAGTCTATGAGTCTGCATGCCTGCTGCCCCCCAACCTCAGTAGTATAAAATGAGTGTAGTGGTTGTGTATTCCCCCAGTTTGTCCCCGAGCACCCTCAAACCCTCCCTACTGAGGTGTAGTCTGTCTGGTGAAAAGAGTACTTTGTTTGACTAGGTCTCCTACCAGTCCCCAATACAGAGAGAAACATCTCCTCTCTGCAACATTTCCTCAGCCAGTCATTAAAATCCTCTATTCTTCTTTTCCTGGCTGTGCTGGCCCTTTGTACTGGTATCACCTCTGAGAAGGTCAGTGAAGTTCCTTCCTCCCTGCAGATCTTCCCTAACTCCCTGAACCTACTTTGCACTACCTCAACCTCCTCCCTGGCTAGGTTGTTGGTTCCCAAATGTATAACTAATAAAGTTTTCCTCCAACCTCCCTTACTATTTCCCTTATTCTTGGGCCCACCTTCCCCACTGTCATCCCTGGCATACAAACCACCCTCCAGCTTGCATTTGAGTCCCCTTTCCTTTCCCAGTGAATACCCCTAATTATGGAGTCCCCTATGATTGCCACCCTTCCATCCTCTGCACCCATTTTCCCCTATCCTTCCTTTCTTACCTTTGGTAGTAGCTGCTTCTCCACCTAACTGCTCCCTCTGCACCCTGATGAACTTATCTCTGCATCCACAGTTTATCCCCTTAACTGCTTTTTCCATCTCCCACTCTGCCCCTCCCCTTCTGACTATCTGTATCTGCTTTTAGTTTTCCCTCCCCTCCTCCTTTCCTTTTCTCTCCCTCCCCCATCCTCCACTCCGTTTTACCTGCCTCCTCTTCCCTGCCCACCCCGATTAGTTCTCTCTCTCCCCTCACCTGTACTCCTACTCTCAGCACTGGCTCAACCCGACCTCCTACCTCACCTTCTGGTGCCCCCTTCCTCCTTCCAGGCAGTGGCGCAAATCTATTCAATAAAGGCACCCCTTTAGAATTTTCCACCCCTGATGCTACTCACATTCCCACCCGTTCCCCTTACCACCTGCCATTCCTCCACCCTGGGCTCCCTAATCCTCTGAGGAAGAGATACTCCTGTATACTGGGTGCTTCTCCCCACTCCCATCCCCTGCCTGATGCCGTTACTCCCCTGGGCATCGCCCCTCTGCCTTTCCCTCCACTGCTCTGCTCCTCCGACTTCCCACACCATCCTCCCAGCTCCCATCTGAGCAGCCTTATTTCAGCCCTAGCTGCTCCAGGCTCTTACACACAGGACATCCCCCTTTACTCTACAACACCTCCAAAAAGACTGCTGCCACACAGCTATTGCAGTTTACCACTCTCCTGCTTCCCATACATGTACCTATTCCCCCACATCCTCCCAGACCAGCTTCTCCTAGCCTCCAGTTATACATAACTATAAGATAACTATAAAATTCAAAAATATATAGAGGATAATGCCTGAGTAACAGAGGTTAACTATGATGCAATCACCTCAAGCAGTTACTAGGATAACCAAGTAAACCTTGACAGCACAGATCGAGAGATTTAAAGTTGCCATGGCAACCGTGAGAGGTGATTACGTCCATGGTTGACCACCGTTACTCAGGCATTGTATGTTATAATGCATGGAAAAACTAGACACTGTGGGGGAAAAAAATAGTTTTTTCAATGTGTGTTTGTTCTCCTGCTTGGCTCTGAATGCCTCCTGGTTTGAATGTTAAGCAACTGAAATGCTGAAATTAGCCATTGCAATCTATACTGCAGTGGGTCTGCAACTGTCTGAATGGAATGTGTGTGTTCTGAATGAATGTCCAAGCAGCAGATCACCTTTCCTTTCCAATAATTTTGACAGGTGGTGACATTATATCCTGTAATCCCATCATTATGACATAGTTAAGCAAGGCTTACGGCACACTGATGTCATAACGATGGGATTATCAGGTTATAAACTGATTGAAAACAGGGGTTAACAGACACTGTCCATACATGATATAAATTTCTATCTCACTTTACCATCAAAATGCAACAACAATCTCAATAATCCAGAACTCAGTAGGCTGCTACTTCCAGTGTTCTATCGAAACTAGAACACTATGCCAAGGAAGCTGTTTCTTAGCAACCACCTGATTCTAGCTCAAAAAATATTTCTAAGAAATGCCTTTTAAATCACCAGCCCAGAAATACCATGAAACAGCGACAAACAAGAAAAAATTACTCACCATAGTAATGTTTCTTCTAATGGAGTCTTGCTGTATTCAGACATAATGCAGTTAGCCCCAGCACTTGAACTGCCCCGGAGAGGAAAGAGATAACTCTATGCAGAAGCATAGAACGTTGAGCTCGAGCTTCGTTTTCAAACCTCTGTCTGTGGTACTTCCCAGTGTAACCGTCAGATTCTTATGAGCACACTAACTAACATATTATAGTATGGAAGTTGTTCAACATATAGCCAAAGGGCAAAAGATTCTTTTTGGGACCAAAAGACTCCAGTTAAGAACCCAAGAAGGAAAGGTAGTGACAATATTTAAGTATAAAACACCAGAAGAAACAACAACAACATCCACCCCACCCAAGTGGGAGGGTACAAGGTACACCCCTGAGGTGCAACACTGTACCTGCCAGCCCACTTCCCAAAAACCAGGTTCCGAGAGGGGAGGCATGGGGGGAGGTCTGAATATAGCAAGACTCCATTAGAAGAAACAACGTTACTATGGTGAGTAATTTTTTCTTCAAACAACATGAAGTCTTGCTGTATTCAGACATAATGCAGACTACCAAGCAGTTCCCTACGGAGGAGGGAAATGCAGAACCTACTTTAGGAAGAGGCTCTGCAGTACTGCTGTGCCAAACCTAGCATCACTCCTAGCCTAGATGTCCAGGGAGTAATGCTTGGTAAAAGTATGTACTGTTTTCCAGGTGGCTGCTTTACAGCTCTCTAACAAAGGTATATCTCTGGCCGCAGCTAGAGAAGCAGCTGTACCCCTAGTCGAATGAGCCCTCAGGCTTGAAGGGGGCGTTCTACCCAACTTGTCATAACAGAATTGTATACAAGAAACAATCCACCTGGCAATAGTTCTTTTAGTGGCAGGCTAACATTTCCCCACTTCACCATAAGTGAGAAACAATTGAAGACAGTCATTTCTATGTGCCTTAGTATGCTCAATGTAGTAGCTAAGGGCCCTCTTCACATCCAGACTATGTAACCGTCTTTCACCTGAAGAAGAATGATCAGTGAAAAACACAGGGAGAGATACTGACTGGTTCAGATGAAAATCCAATACCACTTTGGGCAAAAACCTCCTATTGGTTCTTAGGACCACTTTGTCCCTATGGAAGGAGATGAAGTCAGGTTCAACTGACAGAGCCTGTAACATAGAAACATAGAAACATCAAATTTGACGGCAGATAAGGACCGCTTGGCCCACCCAGTCTGCCCATTTCCCTACCTAATGGATAAGCTGCAGATCCTAGTTAACCAGCAGCCTACTTCTTCCTACCCCCACCCCATAGAATTGCCTTATGACTGTCCCATGCATGCTTAAATTCCATCACTGTTTTTGACTCCACAGCCTCCTCCGTAAGGCTGTTCCATGCATCCACAACTCTCTCTGTGAAAAAATACTTCCTTAAATTACCTCTGAGCCACCACCCCATCTTCAAATTGTGCCCTCTTGTTCTTGCACACCTCTGTTTTTGAAAGATGCTACCCTCTTGGACTTTGTTGATTCCCTTGAGGTACTTGAAAGTTTCTATCATGTCCCCCCTCTCCCTCCTTTCCTCGAGGCTATACATATTAAGCTCCTTAAGTCTCTCTTCATATGTCTTCTGGTGCAGACCCTGCACCATTTTAGTTGCCCTCCTCTGGACAGCTTCCATCCTGTCTATGTCTTTGTGGAGACTGGGTCTCCAGAACTGCATGCAGTACTCCAGATGGGGTCTGACCAGCTGTCTGTACAGAGGTATAATAACTTCCTGTTTTCTACTGGTGATGCCTTTCCCTATGCATCCCAGTATCACCCCAGCCCTCCTTGCTGCCCTCTCACATTGCTTTCCCACCTTTAGGTCATCTGATATGACTACCCCCAGGTCCCTTTCCATTTTTGTTGTTGTTAGTATCTCACCCCCATTGTGTACTCTTCCCCTGGGTTTTTGTTTCCCAGGTGCATTACCTTGAACTTCTTAGCGTTGAATCTAAGCTGCCATACATTTGACCATTCCTGTAACCTTGCCAAGTCCCTTCTCGTCCTTTCCAACCCACCTTGTGCATCAACTCTGTTGCAGATCTTTGTGTCATCTGCAAAGAGACATACTTTTCCTTCCAGTCCCTCTGCAATGTTGCTTATAAAGACATTGAAGAGGACCGGTCCTAATACTGAACCCTGCGGTACCCCACTAGTAACCCCTCTTTCTTCAGAGTGGACTCCATTTACTATTACCTCTGTGTCCTATTCTCCAGCCAATTCTTTACCCAGGCTGTCATCTTGGGACCCACTCCCAGGCTGGCTAACTTGTATATTAGTCTTTTGTGTGGGACTGTGTCAAATGCCTTGCTAAAGTCTAGGTAGGCCATGTCCACAGCCCCTCCCTGATCTACTACTTTGGTCACCCAGTCAAAGAACTCTATCAGATTTGTCTGGCATGACCTTCCGCTGTGAATCCATGTTGCCTTGGGTCCTGTGCCCTCTAGCCTCTAGATACTCGACAATTCTTTCCTTCAGAAGTGATTCAATCATTTTCCCTACCATTGAGGTTAAACTAACAGGTCTGTAGTTTCTGCTTCTGCCTTGCTCCCACTTTTGTGAAGGGAATCACATCTGCCCTCCTCCAGTCCTCGGGTACCACCCCATCCTCCCATGATTTGTTAAAGAGGGTAGTCAGTGGTGTCACTAGTTCTACCCTTAGTTCTTTAGAATTCTGGGATGAATCCTATCAGGCCCCATTGCTTTGTCCACCTTCAGTTTTAAGAGTTCTTTCAGAACCCTTTCTTCTGTAAATGGGTGGTATCAACTTCTGTATCCAGAGTGTTTCTACTGTTTTAGGTACCTCCCTCTTCCTTTGTAAATACTGAGCAAAAATATTTGTTTAGTATCTACCTTTCACAGTCACCTCCTGCCCACCCTCCTCCCTCCCCTTTATTAAGCCTCCTACTATCCCTCCCTTGGTCTTCCTTCGCTCCTGATGTACCTATAAAAGGTGTTATCCCTTTCTTAACTGAGTTGGCTATCTTTCCTCGGTTTGGGCCTTTGCTGTTCTGACTGCCTTCCCAGCTTCCTTTGCTTTAACTGATACAGTTCTCTGTCCTGCTCCTTCTGTGATTCCTTGTACTTCCTGAATGCTTTTTTTCTTTTGAACCTTCACTGCCACTTCCTTTGAGAACCATAGTGGTTTCTTACATTGTTTTGTTTTGTTTATTTTTCACACAAAGGCTTGTTACCTCTGTGATGGCAGTTTTTATTATTCCCATTGTTCTTCCACCCTCCTTCCTGCCCATTTGCTAGTGCATTCTTAGGCACTCATCCATTTTGGCAAAGTCAGCCTTCCTAAAGTCCAGTACTTTTGCCTTTGTATGGCTTGACTCTATTGCTGTGTTTATTGTGAACCATACTGTTCGATGGTCGCTAGTTCCCAGATGGCTACCCACTTCTACATCTGTGATCTCTCTTCATCTCCATTTGAGAGAACCAGGTCTAAGATTGCTCCTCTTGAGTGGGCTCCAATACTAGTTGTCTAAGGCATGCCCCTGTAGGCATCTAGAATAACCCCACTCTTAAGTGGCTGCTGCAACTGCACTCCAGTTAACATTTGGCATATTCAGATCACCCATCAGCAATAACTCCCTTTTCTGCCATTCTAAGTATACTTTCTATCATTTCCTTGTCCATTTCCTCCCTTGAGAAGGATCTGTATAACCCTGTGCGGATTGTGGTGCCATTGCCGGTCTCCAAATTTACCCACAGTGCTTCTTCTCCTCCCTGTTTTCCCTTTTGTGCTGTTGCTTTGATTCCTTCCCTTATGTAAAGAGCTACTCCTCCTCCTCTTTTACCCTCCTGTCCCTCCTGTAGATAGTGTATCCTGGTATGGTTACGTCCCAGTCATGGTTTTGTGTGTACCATGTTTCTGTGACTGCCATGATATCCAGATGTTCCTCCTCCATCGAGGCCACTAATTCAGGAAGCTTGTTACTTAGACTACGGGCATTGGTACTCATTGCTCTCCATTTCTTGATGGCTTTACCTTCTGTTGCAGCATCCCCCACTGACCTTTCTACCTTGGTCTTTTTCTCATTTAGTACCCTGTTTTGTAGGGAGAGGCTGGGACTTTTCTGCTGCTTATCAGTGCCTCCCCCCCTTGACTAGTTTAAAAGCTTGCCAATGAAGCATTTAAACTGATTGCTCAAAAGACTTGTTCCCTTCCTGGACAGATGCAGACCATCCTGCCAGTATAGGCTGGTGTCCCTCCAGGTGGAACCCCAGTCCCCAATGAAGCCAAACCCCTGTGCTCCACACCATTTCTTCAACCATTCATTAAACTGCATGGGGAAAAGTACCCTCGCCTCAATCATGCCATTGACAGGCAGCACCTCTGAGACGGATACTGTGTGTGCTACTTGTCTTAGGCCCCTCCCCAATTCTACAAAGTCCTTCTGCACTGCTCTAATCTCATGATGAGCCAAGCCATTTGTCTCTAGGTGGACAATGATGTCCAGCTCAGACTCCTGTGCAGCTGTTCTCGTGATCCTGAGGATGCGCTTCCTGTCCCTCCAAGCCATGGCACCAGGCAGGCACCTTACTTCAGTTTCCCCTGCTCCCCCAGTTCTATCCCCTAAAATTGAGTCCCCCACCAGGAGCTGCTTCCTTTCCCTGTGGTGTCCTCTGCCTCCTTCCTGTGGGCCTCCCTTGTGACAGTTGTCCTCAGCCTCCTTAGTCTCCTCTGCGGGTGCATCCATAGGGGAGCTATGCTCCCCCAGAATGGTGTATGGATTGTGGAGTGGAACAACTGACTGGGTGTGCATCTGTTCCACCATTCTCACCCTCCCTGAGCCCACTGTGGTCCAACTGCTGTGCTTTCTTCGCAACCTCTGAGGTAGTGGTGGTGGCTTTGGTACTCCCTGGATGGGGGAGGTTCCCTTCCTACCATCCAGCATGGCCTGGGGGAAGGTTCCCTTACTACTGTCCAGTGTGGCCTGAAGCTGGGCAACTTCTTCCCTCAGGGCAGAGAGTTGTCTGCAAATAGGGCAGCATCTCAGCCTCCAGAAAGACTCCTGGAAGACTGCTGCCCCACAGCCATTACATTGCACTACTCCCCACATGTTTTATCTACTTTTTTTGTGTGTGTGTGTTTGTGTGTGTGATTGGCGTGTTTTATAGAAATATATATATTATACAATGTGTATGTTATATTGTCAGTGCAGTGTGCTAGAGAGGATATGACAGTGATATGACCTTGCACTCTTGAGGAAATGATGTCAGAACACCGGTATAAAGGAACTATTTCAAGTGTGGGTGGGGTGAGGGTTGAAGGTTAGCCTCAACAGTGCCCTCACAAACAATCGGCCTAACAGTGCCTCACAAAACAATCAGCTAAAAGCTCTGACCCACCGCTGTGATGAGTGCCTTCCTGTCAGCAAGATGCCCTGCACAACAATTTGACAGAGAAAATACCCTGCTAATCGAACAGAGAAAAATCCAGACATCCAAGTCAGACACAGGTAAACCTCTCCAGCCCCAAAACAGCCTGGTAGTTTGTGCTCTGAAAGCAGTCAGCCCCAAAATAAGTCAGCTGTGCTTTAAACTCTTCCTGCACTGATAATCTTAAGAATTGTAACAAACGTAAGGCTACATCCACCCAAAACAATTGGCTATGATGTAAGGTCTCCCTGACTAGTGAAGACAATTTCCACCACCTGAGGCTGTGTCTGGCATCAAATTACAAACTGCAGCCTTGCGATTCAAAGTACAAAGCTACTACCAGTAAGTTATTTCCAACTATTTTATTTCCAACTATATTAATGTAAACTGTCAGAATACTAGCAGACAGTCCAGATAGCCACAAAGGAAAATCAAATATGCAGTTATTTCAACCCTTCTGAAAATTGCTCACAAGATAAGTAGTTTTGAAAACCCCCTTCCTGATTTAAAAATGAAATTAAACACAAAACAATCCCAATGTAAGACTGTAAAGTAAGGAAAACTTCCCTCAGATGTAAGTAAGGGAGATCAGTTGCAGATTTCTAATCCAATATAGTATATCCCATGCAGCTTCTCAGTTGTTACAAAGCACAGCCTGTTACACCACTTGAAGAAATGGGCTAACTCACTAATCCACCTGGCAGAAGTAATAGTTACCAGGAACACAGTTTTCCAGGTCAAGTACTTCAATTTGGATGAAGCCAGAGGTTCAAAAGGCGGTTACATTAGCTGAGCTATGCAGACATTAAGATCCCAAGGTGGAGTGGGCTCCCTAAAGGGAGGGTTAAAGTGAACCAAGCCCTTGAAAAACTTTCTGAAAACAGGGTGAGATGCCAGGGAAGAGCCCTTCCCTGCTGAGAGGAATGCAGAGACAGCTGCTAGTTGAACCTTCAGAGTGGCAGGCCTAAGGTCTAGACCATTCAGATGAACTAGATAGTCTAAGGTTGTGGAAATGCCTGCAGAATCAGGCAGGATGCCTTTCTGAGAGCACCAAATACTGAACCTTTTCCATTTTAAGTTGTAAGTTTTTCTAGTGGAAGGTTTCCTGGAGACCTTCAGAATATCCAGAACTCTGAGAGAGATGTAGTGCTGAATATTCTAACTCTTCAAGAGCCAGGCCTTGAGATTGAGAGACTGGAGATCGGTGTACCAGATCCTCCCCTGGGAGGAGGACAGGAGATTGTATGTCCTGGGCAGAGACAGAGGACGTGACACTGACAAGGACAGCAGTACAGGATACCAAGGCTGTCTGGCCCAATCTGGAGCCACCAGTATCACTGTGCAAGGTTGAGTCCTGATCTTGATCAGAACTGTTAACAGCAGAGGGAAGGGAAGGAAGGCATAGAGAAAACTGCCCTTCCAGTCCAAAATGAGAGCATCCTGGGGAACCGTCCCCAGAACTGGAGGTCTGCAACAAAACAGAGAAAGCTGATGATTGTCTGGTGCTGCAAAGAGATCTATCTCTGGAGAGCCCCACCTGGAGAAGATGACCTTCAGGATGTGAGGATCCAGGGACCATTCATGATGTCCCTGTGAAATTCTGCTCAGAGAATCTGCTAGTATGTTTTCCTTCCCTGGAAGGTGAACTGCTACCAGAGAAGTCTGAAGAGAATAGGCCAGAGACCAAAGCTCCATGGCCTCTGTGCACAAGGCTGAGGACCAAGTGCCTCCCTGTTTGTTGATGCACCACATTGTGGTGGTGTTGTCTGTCCTGACTTGGACCACTTTGCTCTTGACTGAATCTAAGAAGCTCTGCAGGGCTAGGAAAACTTCACTGAGTTCCAGGAGATTGATATGAAGGAGAGACTCTTGTGGAGACCAGACCCCTTGAGCTGTCAGGGCTCCCAGGTGGTCTCCCACCCTAGGAGAGAAGCATCCGTAGTTAGAACTAGTGATGGGACTTGAGGGAGAAATGAAACCCCTTGTCCGAGGTTATCCTGGTCCAGCCACCACTGGAGAGCTTGGACCTGAGTCTGAGACACTGGAACCAGTTTGGTAAGTGAATCCTTCTTTTGAGACCAAAAAGACCTTAGATGAAACTGAATACCCTCATCTGGAACCTTGCTCCTTGCACCACTGCCGTGGAAGCTGCCATGTGGCCCAGGAGCTGGAGGAACCGTCTTGCTGGGCGGGAGACCTGAGGTCAAAAGGAGGATGCGAGATCCACCAGGGCCTTCACCCTTGCCAGGGGAAGGAAGGCTTTTGCTTGTACAGTGTCCAACTCTATGCCTATAAAGGTGAGAAGTTGAACTGGCTCAAGGACAGACTTTGGAAGATTGAGAAGAAACCCCAAGGAGCCGAGTAGGTCCTGGGTAGTTTGAAGAGCTGACTTGACCTGTAAAGGTGACTGACCCACTAAGAGCCAGTCATCCAGATACGGGAAGATGGTGATACCCTGTCTTCTGAGGTAAGCCACCACTACTGCAAGGCACTTTGTGAACACCCTTGGAGCTGATGTTAGGCCGAATGGCATAGCTCTGAATTGGTAATGGCCTGAAGGCAACTCGAACGTGAGGCATTTTTTGTGGGAGTACCTGATAGGAATATGGAAGTAGGCATCCTTGAGGTCCAGAGATGCTAGCCAATCCCCTGGCCTTAGAGAGGGAAGGATTATTCCCAGAGTTACCATTTTGAATTTGGGCTTTGAAATGTGTTTGTTCAAATACCTTAGGTCTAGGATGGGTCGCCACTCTCCTGTTTTCTTTGGGGTAAGGAAGTACCTGGAGTACAGTCCTTTTCCCTTGTGCTGAGTAGGAACCTTCTCTATAGCTCAGAGCTAGAAGAGAGGAAACCTCTGCCTCTAGGGCAATGGTTTCTGAGAGTGATGCAGGTGGAAAAGACTTGGCCCTCTTTTTTGGAAATTTTTTGAAGCCGGGAGCCAGTCCCAGGCTTACTACTTCCAGGACCAACTTGTCTGAGGTCACAGACTTCCAGGCCTGGAAGTAGTAAGCCAGCCTGCCTCCTACTGGAAATGGGGAGTCGACCCGGGCTGATACATCAGGGTGTCTGCTTGGCAGAAGCCTTAGACTGAGATGCAGAGGGAGCAGCTCTGCTCATCCCCCTCCTGCCCCTCCCTCTGAAGAACCCCCTCTGTGGGAAGGGAGAGGAGGCCTGGGCTTGGTAAAAAGGCCTTTGAAAGGGCCTGCCCCAGACTGCTGCTTGTGTGGAGTGGCCTGCCTTTCTTTGGCCTGTGCATTCCTGTATGTGGTCCTGTATTCATCCATTTTCTTCATGTAAGCCTCTGTCTGCTCCCCAAACAGAGAGTTACCTACTACAGGAAAATCCATAGCCTTAGTCTGGGTATCCTGTGAAAGGCTAGTACATCTGTGCCAAGCATGTCTTCTGAGAGACATAGATGTAGCCATAACTCTAGATGCCACATCATTGGAGTCCACAGTAGCATGAAATTGCATTTTGGATACCTCAGTTCCATCAGCAGCCACCTCCTCCAGCTCCTTGGCTAGCTGGGGAGAGGCCTGTTTAGCCAGTTCCAGAACCGTATCCCATCTGGATTTCTGGTACCTGGCTGTGTAGGCCATATAAGTAGCCTGCCTGAGTCCCAAAGAGGATGCCAATTACTGGTTTTTGGCCATGGCATCCACTTTCCTGGAGTCCTTATCCGGGGGGGGGTGTGAAGCCAAAGGAATGTTAGCCCTGTCACAGGCTGCAGCCTGCACTACCCCAACATGGCTGCAATGACTATAAAGGAACTCCGCAGCTGGGCCTGATAACAAATACCTCCTGTCCATTCTCTAATCCACAGGAGGCACTGAATTAGGGGTTTGTAAAATTTTGTGTGTCTGTTTCCCCAAGGATTTATGAAGAGGGCTAGACAGTCTTTTGGACTCTGGGATGTCCATCATTTCCACAAAATCAGGCTCTTCATCCTCCTCTGCAGCTTCAACCAAGGGAAGCTGCAGGGTTTCTGCCACCTTTTTGTAGAACAAAAAATGTGAAGTGGACTCAGAGAGCCTGGGAGGAGAGACACCTGAGGGCCTGTCTGGGGAGATGTCTGGTTCAATGGGCACATCCAGACCCCCCTGGTCATCGTTGTCATCATCATCATAGCCTTCATCTCCCTCCCACTCTTCATAATAAGCGTCTGGATTATAATCCGGAGGAGATGGATCTGACCGCCTAATCGGTGGTACTGGTTCGGACGGAACCGGTCTAAGCGATTGAAGAATACTAATTGCTTTTGGCTATTTCGTCCGCAGTTGGAGAGTGCCATACCGGATCCGAACCAGCAGACTTACGCTTCTTTTTTGATGGAACCGACCCCACGGGGTCGGCTCTTCTTTTGCCTGAGGAGGTATCGCCTAGGTCAGTAGGCACCTCCTCAGGTTTGGCCACAACCGAACCGGGCTGGCCATCCATATCTACGGACTTCTCAGCCTCCCTTTCCTTCAGCCTGCTCAGTCTTTTGTCTAGAGTGGATTTAGGAATGTTTTTTACCGATTTGGCAGTCTGACTTGAGGTGGTCAAACCCCAGACAATAAACACAGATGAGGTGGGGGTCAGCCTTATCAAAGGCCTCCCCACACTCAGTACAGTGTTGAAACCCAGTGGGACCGGTTTTCTTCTTGGGTTTCTCAGACATGGCCAACCTAACAAATTACCCTATTGCAGCTTTCCAGCCAGGTAATACAATAACCGATCGATTACAAACCATGTCACGGGCTTTTTAAAAGAACTAGCAAAAGGTCCGGTTCTTTTCAAACTGATCAGTACCAGAACACCACTCTAATCCCAGAAATAAAATAAAACAGAATGGGTCGCTTATAAACCGGACCAACCGGAAAGAAACCAAAGAAAAGAACAATTTCCAACTTTTTCACAGAAATAAAACACAGTCTACCTATCTACACACTACCTGTACCATAGACAGAGGCTGGAAATCCAAAAATAACAAAAAAATATACGGTTTAAACTGAACGCTTTTACTTTTACCGAACTGGGCAGAGGAAATCTCCGGAGCAACTTCACTGTTAGGCAGAGTAAAGAATCTGACGGTTACATTGGGAAGTACCACAGACAGAGATTTGAAAACCGAGCTCGAGCTCAATGTTCTGTGCTTCTGCATAGAGTTAACTCTTTCCTCTCCAGGGCAGTTCAAGTGCTGGGGCTAACTGCATTATGTCTGAATACAGTAAGACTTCATGTTGTTTGAAAGTCACAATACCACCTAAACAACATGCCACCACCCAGCTACAAGCCAGCTAATCCTGGTGACAAGGACAACCCCACAAAAATCTCAAACAAATTGCCTATCTACTGTATATAAACAAAATGAAACCTACACAAGATATGATTCACCACAGAACAAACATGCTGACTATACTGTTCCCAACTAACACGAAACACACACTTCCCACACCTTCCTGTAGGCAACAATACCCTCCTTCTCAATCCACAAACTGTACACAAAAACATTTAAAAACTAGAAAAAATATACAGAGCTCCACATAGACACAGCCACTCTGCAGCCAGCATTCTAGAATTCCTCTGTATATTCCTCTGTCTGTGCTTCAGCCCTTCTAATTATTTTCCCAGATTCCCTCCACTTCTCCAGATATTGCTGTGTGTCCTCATCCTTTTGTGTTTCCTTGTATCTTCTGAAGGCTCTATTTTTCCCTTACTTTCTTGGCCACTACCTTCGAAAACCATAATGGCTTTTCTTTCTTTTACTCTTGCTATGCATTTTGATGCAGTGACTTGTTACTACTGTTATGACTCTCTTGAGTCTAGTCAATCAGTGTGCTAGTGTAACCCCAGGCCACTTTTTAACTAGTGTGCAGACCCCAATTAAAATCTGGAAACACTGGTGTCCATATACTGGCATACCATTTACTTTACAAACAGGTAGGTACCACCCTTGGCATTAGGATGTATACCTGGCTCATTTTCTAGAGAAAGAGAGGGGTGGGGTTACAGAAACCAAACATGAACCTTGTGTAAATGACACAACCCAGGTCCTGGGTGGAGGCTGCTAGGCATATGCCAGATCTAACCTGCTGAGGGGGACCCCAGTAAATCTACACAACCAGAAGCAATAATCGGAATGTCCATAACAGTGACTGGGATTGTGCAGCATGGCTTTATTAAACAGATGGAATGTAAAAGCAGAAGGGGAATCCACAAGGGTCAGTCCATGCTGGACAGGTACAATTCACAAACTCACCTTGCACGCAGTACAGTTCATGAGCAACAATCGAGCAATCTTCTTCCCAAATTCCCAAAAGGTGCGCATTAGAGGACACCTGGCCACATGCATGAACATTTTCCTTCCAAGTTCCCAAAAGGTGCATTAGTGGACACCTGACCATGCACATGAACATCTTCTTCCCATGAGTGTCATTTAGTGAATCTAAGCCACACACTCAGAACTCTTCTCGAACTTAGGTGCACATTACACCTTAACCTGCAGCGTGGCCCTTGCTTAGGTAAAAATACTGGGGCCCTTTACGGGCCAGGAAGCCCTGTCTTGTAAGCACTTAGATGGCGTTCCTCCCACCCTTGTCCCAAATGACAGTCTTTGCCATTCTTTAGGGTTACACCATTGAAACCCCCATTCCCTACTGAAATGCTAGAGGTCCCACACTTTAACTTCTTCACACACTGGGGTGACCAGAAATTAAACTGCACACACTTGGGTACACAGTTTAATGGTACTTCACTCGCTCAGGTGAAACTAGGGGCACTGACAGGTGTGATTCAGCCTTATCTATGGGCACACGCACCCCAGACTATAGAATCCCCTAAGAAATTTGGAGATCTAGTCTCCTAGAACAGTACTCAGAGGTTGTCCTGTCCACAGGGCATGGAATAACCAAAGAACAGAAAGGCACTCTCCTGGGTAGCTGATCAAAACAGTTTCTTTCAGTTCCTATCCAAGGTACCCGAAAAACACCACAGAACATTCAGGGGATTGTCCCTTGGGTCCACTGAAAACAAACAGTTCCTTCTACTTCACTGGCAGTAGAAATCAGGAAATCCTGCTGTAACCCTTGTCTCCACCACTTCAATGTCCTTCTACTAGGGTGAGAAATCTTGGGCCCTCTCCTCAGAGCACACTGGCAGTCCTTCTGCCACTCTCACCTCCTCACTCCACAACTGACAACTACAGACTCCCTACACTAACTGAGCATTCTAAGCTCCCCCGGGCAGCTGTCCACAGAGTGTGGCTTATGCTGCTGCAAGAGTTCTAAATGACCTAATCATTCTTCCCTCAGGCTACAGTAACTGCATAAACAATGATGTCATTATCTAAGGAGCCCCAATGAGCTCCCTACCAGCTTCCTGCTGCCTTCCTAACAATTCTGATATGATTCTAGTAACTCCAGGGGACTGGGTGGTTACACTAGGCTGATCAGTTTTGAAGGATCTATGTGGTATCTCTTTGGGTCCACCCAATGGTGGTGTGCTTCTGTACCAGTGACTCTAGTTCATGAATGATTTCAGGGGGCCAGGATGGGAGCAGACTGGGCTGGGAGTGCAGGAAAAAAAGGAGAATTCAAGAATGCATGGGACAGACATAAGGCAATTCTTGTGGGGGCAGGAAGATATAGGCTGTTGGTTAACTAGGATCTGCGGCCTATCCTGTAGGTAGGGAAATGGGCAGACTAGATGGGCCTAGCAGTCCTTATCTGCTGTCAAAGTCTATGTTTCTATGTTTCTATGTTTCTATGACTATTGTGCCAGAAAAAAGGCAGCATTAAAAAGTGACCACAAATAAGGGAAAAATAGAACTCTCTCAAAACAAACGCACAAACTAATGCATTGGGGTTATTAAAGAGACTTCACCCATGCCCAAATGAACACATATTAAACAATGTAAACAGTGTTTATGCTCCCGTTAAGATTTTTTTTAAGGTTGCAGTATTTCCATTCACTTTGCTGCAGCCGCATGCTGCTGACTGGCATGATGCACAGTTCGCTCCCTCTCTCCCATTCCCCCTCATGATTCTCAGCTGCTGATTGGCTGTGTTTGGGTGTGAGAAGGAAGTAGAAGGGAGTGGTCACAGCTACAGGCACATAATCAGTTCCCCTCTCAGGAGGGGCAGTAGTGTCACTTCTGTCCCGCAGCTGGGTCTGACTGGGAAAGGTTCAATTTAGTCTGCTCCAGTCAGAAAGGGCAAGGGCTGACTGACCAAAATCTATGTCGTGATGCACCGAACACTCTAGATATATGTTGACAAGTAGAGTGGCACACATACCCAAAAAACAGAAAACAAAGTTTCTTACCAAGTCTTTGGTTCTTTATCCAAAGCTTTGAGAAAGACATTTGGAGGCTGGAATGATTGCCAAATGGAGTGTACACATTACGCATTCCATTACCCTTCCTGTTCTCAACCCATGTCTCAGGGAAATACACTTTGGATTACAAAGGGTTTGATCTACTTGACGTACGAGAAGAGGCAGGAGGACTTGAACATGTACAGCCCTGAAAAGAGGCGGGAACAGGGTGACATGGTTGATACGTACAAGTACCAGCATGGGATAAATAGTGTGTATGTCAAAGAACTCTTCTCCCAGAGTTCAAATACAGGGATGAGAGGGAATTCACTAAAGCTGGTGGTGGTGGTGAGGTTATTCCAAAAAGGACACCTGTAAGTTCTTAATGGGCACTATGCAACAATGGGTGGGTCATACATGCCGGAGGTGCATTACCCACCCATGGAGCTCCACACCTGTGGACAGGTGTGCACCAGCAGCATTCATGACCACCGGCCACCTGTTAGCAGCCCCATCCCCTGGCATGCAGGACTCTGTAGTGTGGCCGGGGCAGGGTCAAGGATCTGGATGGGCATCCAATTGGATGCAGGACTGGGCAGTTCAGTTGATCCCATCCGTGGCCGGGTGCACATTGGCTATGCATCCCATGAATGTCCAAGGTGTGAGAAGGGCAATGCCACCAGCCCTCCCATGCACTGGAGCAGTGCATGGGGCCAGGTTGAGGCCAGGGGGCTGTCTACCAGTGGTGGTGGGGTGCATATCATACCCTGCCATTAGTGGGATGAGCTGGCAGTGCCAGGGGGGCGGTGCTGTGGGCAGCATCCTAGGGCCAGTGCCCCCATGAGGTGATATGTATGTGTGTGGGGGGGGACATGATTGTATAGCATGTGGCCCACCAGTCTGTGTTCCGGGGTGGGAGGGTGGCAGCAGCCCCTCTATGGGGTGGTCCTGGAGGGTAGGTGAGCACATCGCCCTGATGATGGGTGGGTTTCCAGGCATGCAAGGAGCATGTAGGAGTTTTATGGAAGGGTCCTCCTGGGCATACCCTTCATCCTCCATATGCACCCCCACAGCCAGCACTATGCACCTTTATGCATGGCGCATAGTACTGGCATGTCCCCTCACATGGTGCAGTCTGCGGCCCTGAGGGATCAGGCATGTACTGTCTGCATGCCCCCCTGTTGTGGATCCAGCATGGGGGGCACAATGGGTGCAGAGTGGCTACTCGCATGTAGCCACTCCGCTCCATTGGTGCATAGGGCCCACTGTCAGAAAGAGTGGTGGACAAGTGGAACAAGCTGCTGGAGGAAACTGTACTGGCCACTTGACTCCACTGCTTCAAGCAGTGATGGTGCAGGCATGTGAGTTTAGTTAAAAGGGGGGAAGAGACAGTAAAAAAAGGGGGGGTGCCACTAGGGCAAGGCAGAATACTTGAGAGGGGTGGGCATTCTTCATGGACCCAGAGCCCTTTCCTGCCACTGACATCTATGTCTTTGTGTATCTTGCTTCCACCTGTGAATGACTGTTGTATCTGTTGCTGAGGGTTCTATTTCTGAGGTGAATAAAGAAACAAACATCTTACAAGAAAGAGGGAACAAAAAAAAGGGACACATACCCCTCCTCACAATTTTTTTAAATCTTTGTTTTTTTTTTATTTCATTCTTTGTTAAGTGGGTACAGGTAGAATCGAGTTACAAACAGGAACAGCACTCCAGTCCAGTTATTTAGTGCTCTTCACTTTTATTAGTGCAGAAAGCACAGAGTTTATTAAAGAGCACACGGTAAGCAGCACACCCAATACCAGCGTTTCACATGTTTTAAGAAGCCTCTGTTTCCATGCAGTTCTCGTGTGTGCTGCTTCAATTTCCAACATATTACTTTGTTGCATCTGTTTGAGGAAGGTAGTCTGCTCCAATAATTGGCAGTGGTGTTCGGATAGCGCTTTTAGGTATTTAAATGCACTCCGGCAGATAGTCCCGCTATCCTTCTCTCAATGTAAGCTGCATCTCACCAAAATTAGGATGTAGGATTCCCAGTCAGATTTTGATCTGAAGTCAGATATTTGGATCTGAGGCTGTATTTTGGATCCAAGGGCCTTATAGTTGGGATCTGATGGGATCTGACCATTGGATCCTATGGTTCAGATCAGATTCATACACGTAATCTGAGGTGATCGGATCCATAGTCTGACGCCATCAATATCTGATGGTATCTGAAATCCGAAAAGGGGTGGTATCTGACTTTGTTGGATACAATATGAGCACCCTGAATAACAATGTGAACATTTTCAATGATAAAACCCACTGAATAAATTAATTTATAAAATGGCAATAAAAAAGTCTGGAAATATCATTGGCCAAGAGACATCACCTGAATAGAAACATAGAAACATAGAATTTGACTGCAGATAAGGACCACTTGGCCCACCCAGTCTGCCCATTTCCCTACCTAATGGATAAGCTGCAGATCCTAGTTAACCAGCAGCCTACTTCTTCCTACCCCCACCCCCTAGAATTGCCTTATGACTGTCCCATGCATGCTTGAATTCCACCACTGTTTTTGACTCCACAACCTCCTCCAGAAGGCCGTTCCATGCATCCACAACCCTTTCTGTGAAAAAATACTTCCTTAAATTACCTCTGAGCCGCCCGAATGTGCATTAAATCTCTATAAATGCACAGTCAGGTGCTGAATCTCATTTTTCTTCCCCAAAAAACTACTTAGAGCCATATTATAGGTGTAACAAGCCCTCCACGCTGTGCATCATAGGATGTTAAGTTACTTCCCAGGGGTGGAAGGACACTTGGCCTGTGGCTTTGTGCCTTACTACACCCCTGGGGCATGTATTAAGATCCTATAATGCACACCATCTCATGGCTTATTACTTACATAATGCACACCTATCATGGCTTATTACTTCCATAATTCATTCTATCCAAACACGATTTGTCTATGCCTCCCCACCCCCCCGGCTTCCCTAGGACTTACCTCGTACTTTGTTGTCCTCTGCCACAAGTCCTGGAGGGAACAAGAATAAGTTAATGTACATCAGAATAGGTAGGATAAGAGAGGAAATGGACAGAACAAGATAGAAGAAAAAAATGCATAAGCAGGGTACGTGTAATAAAGATGTCTATACATTTTTCTTTAAATTGCCAGTGTGGTGGGCTGAGGCACCGAGTGCCATACCGCCTACTACACTGGTGACTTGGGTTCAGAAGAGGTTGTGTTTCACTAGGGGCTGGCCAGGGGAGGGATGACTGAGTAGTCCAAGCGTACCTCTCCTCTCTCAGGAAAGGTATACCATCACTGCAGCAACTCCTCCACCATGAAGACCATCACAGCGACAAGAATCAGGCAAAACCCGCACATCACTATGATGGTCTGTGCAGTGCCTGAGACTGCCTCGCGGGATGTATTGCCCCCCCGTCCACCTCCGACTCGGAGTTGGAATCCTAGAGACCAGGCTGTGTGGGGGAAGAGCCCCCCACATGGGGAGTTTGGGGGCACAGCTCCCTGACAGAAACATGGAGGCATCCCCAGCTCTGCAATGCTGACAGTCGGCACTGTGGTTGTCGCTGTCGGGGATGTCTCTGTATTCAATGTCGCGGTGGCTCGGTACAACCCTCAGGGAGGGGAGGTACACACATCCCGCTGGGTGGCTGCCACCTACAGGAATGTTGGTGGCAGCACAGTGAGATGCAAGGGAAAGGGCCTTTCCGACCATTAGAGCACTGACATTAGTGCAATGGCACATCAGGACACCAATTTTGGGATTCATGCCCCCTCCCTGAGATCCACCCCCCTCCTCAGAGTTAGAATAATAATAAGTGAGGGGTGTGGGCAGCTGGGGGGGTTGGGGTGCAGTCCCCCTCAAAAGCAAGGGTCGGCAAAATCCTGACTTGGAGCCCTGATGACCAGGCACACTAACGCCGGAGCTCTGAATGGGTGGAACCAGAAAAGGGATCCCAGCCACAGGATTCTTGGGAGGGGGTGTTTCTGCAGAGGCAGAGCATGCGAAATGTGTCATTGCATGTGCTGTGGGCCCTAGGGGAGAAAATGGTGGACCTCCCCTGACTGTGGCTGAATGCTAGCCTGGTCCCCCGCATCCCCTATATTGGTGACAGGGTACCTCTGAATGTCCTGTGGCAAAGAACAGATCGGAGCAAGAAGGCAAGAACCAAAGATGCTCGGTGATTGAGCTGGGGGACCGGTATGGATAGGGGCAGGTCAGATGAAAGAGGAGCTAAACTACCAATTGAAAAAAAAATTCTTTAAATTGTATTAAAATGTTTTTCTTCAGCAAGTACATGAACATAAATATACACATGATGGTGGAAAGAGCTGGGCTATAATGAATTTTCAATTAAAGCAAAACCATAAATAATAAAGGTCTCTGCTGCAGTAATTTTCAGATATATGGCAGGCACTGAGAAAACTTTAATGCTCTGAATATTTTTGCCTTTTGGTCCAGCAGTGATATTAAATACAGGTGCAGAGGACACCATCATCAGATTTTTGTCTTTGTACAGTGATTCAAAAAACAGATAAGTCAGGAGAGCCAAGTGACACAAGCAACTGCAGTAAATGAAAATTACGTACCTACCGTAATTCTTGATCTTCTCTTGTATCTTCACCATTCATTACTGCTTGGGTAGTGCCGGAGGTGCGCACCCGCTACGGGAGTTGTTTTTTTTTTGAGTCAGTTCCAACGGGGCCGCCCTCGAGAGCGACGCACTGTGTCATGCGCGAGGGGTGGCTGTTAGGTGCCACAGACTCCTCCTCCATCTCAGTTCTGGTAGCCGGAGAGGCGAAAACAAAGGGTAAGAAAAAAGGAGAGTGAGGCAAGAGAGCCGAGGGACAGAAAAAGGAAAAGATACTGTATAAACTGAAAAAGGAATAAGCCGGTAGAGGACAGACAGAGGAGAGAGAATTCCTACCCTAAGGGACCGCAGGGCTTCCTTTCCGGGGCGGCTCTAGGGGAGGAACAGATAGAGAGAAAGGGAGAAAAAGAAGAGGAGGAGGAAGAGGAAGAAGAGGAGGAAGAAGAGGAAGAAGAAGAAGAAGTAATAATAATAATAATAAATAAAAATAATAAAGTTGAGAGGGGAGAACAGTGCCCAATCGAGACTAAAACAAGGGAGCAAAAATCCCTGCTGATAGGACTGAGAGAGGGTTCAACTGAACCGCCTGCACAGATCGGACATAAAGGGCAGATTCTGTAATCTCTCAACATGCCAAGTCCCTATATCCTACCTGAGAGCTCACAGACTGCCCGGGCAGAAAATCTGTTCCGGAAAGAGAACGCCCACCTAGGAAGGGGAATATGCCCCTTAGCACCCTGTTATGTGCTAACACAGAAGTGTATGGGGAAGGATTATGCTGTATGGAAGGCAGCTTTGTATGAAAGGATAGAGTGGGAACTCAATCAGACTCCCTTAAGGCAAGGCAAGAGCAACCGCTCAAGGCTAAGAAATGCCAAATGCACCAGTCAGAATGAGCTGAATAATAACACCTTCCAGGGGGAATCTAAATGTTTTTGAGACTGAGCCAGGGCACGGTCTCTTAAGCTGTGAACTGCATAACGTGATCAAGGTGCCCAGAGGTCGCACCCTACAGGCAGTCAGAAAGAGTTCCCTCAAAATAGGTAAAACACAGACCCTGCTCATTCCTCTTTACCTTGAGGAAAAAAAGATCCATTCAATAAGAACGGAAAACAGAACTTTTTTTTTTGCATAAAGGCCAAAGGGAGGGAGAGGAACGAGATGGGAGGGGGAGACGCCACAGTAGGAGGCCACTGAGGGGAAGGTGGGTGGGTATCAGTAATTAATGGTGAAGCTACAAGAGAAGATCAAGAATTACGGTAGGTATGTAATTTTTATATCTTCCCTTGTCAATCTTCACCATTCATTATTGCTTGGGTGAGTACCAAGCTCCCCCCCCAAAAAGGGGGGGTAGAAACCCTGAGGGAGCAAGACCTCCAGCCTCCTGTTGGTGAGAAACAGAAGGGGAAGACCCTGGCCTAATCAAGAGAGAAGCCTATGGGGGAGAAGAGCTAGGAGGTGCCTCCCGAGGACGGGGAGATGGAGGAAGCCCCTGCAGAAGTCTCCTAGCTCTGGAGGAAAAGAGATGGGTCCCCCCCGAAAGCAGAGCAAATCACCCTACGCCGGGCCAGGGGTGACAACCTTGATAGACGAAGCCATGCCATCCATCTAATACAGATCGCTGTCCCTGCAAGCCTGGCAGCCACCTCACTGGCATCATAAGATACCCTTGTTTGGTGTCTTGCCAGCTCCAGGCCTATAGCAGAGAGGGCAATAGCTTGTCTGGTTTGCTCCGTATCAGGCATTGATGCTAAGATTTGGGAAAGCATCGACCACAAATGCCTACTGTAGGCAGCATGATGGGCCTGATGAGATGCAATGCAAGACATCGCACGAGAGGAAGAAAACACTCTTCGCCCCCACCAGTTGAACTGTAGAGAATCCGAGTCTGGTGGACGGTTGTGCACCAGGCGGCGGCACCCAGAGGGAGTCTCTTGGTATGCCAAACCTGAGGGTGGATTGGGGAGAGTACCTAGGGATTCTGAAGGGGCACAATACCTACGTTGGCAGTCTGACGGGGCTGGAGAAAGGGCGGCTGGCGACTGCCAGGAATGGATAGATGCCTCCTGGAAGGGAATAGGCCAGGGTAGTACCACCAAGTGCTGGGCACTGAATTCGCCAAGGAATTCACACGTCTCCCATTCAGTATTGTCTCACCTAACATAGGAAATTTGAAGATCCCTCACCATCCTCGAAAGGAATCGCTGATATTCAGTGAAATCAGCATCGGAGGAGAGATGAGCAGTGGGTTCCTCTCCCTCAGAGGAGGGAGACGAGGATGATGGAGAGCTTGAGTGTCCAGAAGACTCCTGTGGTGGTGGGGATAGGTGACAAACCCGCTCATTCATGCACCTAACATATGAGGGGAAGGCCGCCGGAGAACCTCTGAACGCCTCCCAGGATAACGGGCCCATGGGACTGACATGGCCTGGGAGAGCGGGGGGTGGCTGCAGAGGAATGGGAGAAGGGCACCTATGGAGAGGCAACTGTCCTCTGCTAGGGCTCTGGAATCTGGGGAACGGTGCCCGAGCTGGCAGGATCCCGGACAACAGACCAGGTCGCAAAACAGAACCCTGGGGATGCGTAGCCTGGAAGAGCCCAGAAGGGGATCCTCCCCTATGATGAACCTGGGACTGCATGGATCCAGAAGGGCAGCCCACAGCAACACTACCAGAGGGGTCCCCAGGGTCCAAAAGGGAAAGATGGAGCCCAGCGCTACAGCTCCGAGCCACACCCCGCGGGGTGGCAGGCAGAGACTGAGACACCTGAACCCTGCCCCTCGACCCCTCGGACTCTGAGAACACCCTCTCCTTGACCCCAGCAACCTCCCACCCCAAGGGGGTGCAGCAGCACCAGGGTCAGTAGCTGCCACGACCCCCCCAGGAGGGAGAGCCCCTTCCTCCACCCCTGCTCCATCGTCTCCAGGAACTCCAGACCACCCCCAGCCTGGGGGGCCTCAGGGGAGGATGGCAGCGGGAAAAGAGGAATAGGCACGATGTGCCGCCTAGCACCTCATGCCACCGGAGACCCTGACTTCGAAGAGTCAGGTTGCCAGGACGGGTCCACATCTGAATCATCAGTCTCTGAGGAGGAAGAGACCAGCTAGACCACAATACTGGCAACCCCAGGGGTCCCCGGTGAAATGGCGCCATGAACGGCGCCGGTGCCGGAGGCGGCACTGGACGACCCCGGACCCCCCACGACACCTAGGCCCATCCCTGGCTCCCCAATGGTGCCAGCCAGACCCACGGCACCACCATCAGTGCCAGGACCCCACTCGGCACCGCCAGAAAAGTGAACCAGGCCCATGGCACTGCGGGCTGCGCCGAAGGCCAACACGGCTCCGCCAACGATGCCATCTCGATCACCGGTGCCACAAGTGGTGCCGGGATCTGAAATAACACCAGAAGTGGCGTCAAGGGTCCACCGATGCCGGGCCCAGCAGGCGTGGGCCTCAACACTGGGGGAGCCTGCACCTCCGAGGAGGTGACTGCCTAGGCGGTGTCCCCGCCGCGGCCCCAGGGGGGACCTCGGCATTCCTCTGACACCGCAAAAGAAGCTTCCTCTTTGGCAAGAGAAGATGAGGAAGCCTCCTCCTCTACAGACCATGTAGGCCTGAGAGGGGACCCAGAGGAAGGGCCTAGAGACCTTACCTGGGAATCCCTGGAGCAGCGCCGTCCCCTGAAAGTCGGGGGGGCCTTGCTGATCTTGAACGTGCAGACTTCTAGGACGCGATGGTCCATGGAGAAACAGGCATCGCACGCATCCATATCGTGGTTGGGTCCCAGGCAACGAAGACAAACATCATGCTGATCCGTGACGGAAAAATGCCGACCACAGGAGCACCGACACATAGGGGCATGGCTCGCCTTCGACTTACGTTTTGCCCCCGAACCTGACATGATGCGAAAAAAATTAAGAATAACACAGCAAAAGCTCTCGGCGCCGTCCAAGAAATTATAAAAAGAACGGTCTTATCGGGTTTTGATGGCATTGAGAGAAGATAGAGAGGAGTCTGGATTGAATCCAGCCTAACTGTCACTAACCGCATATTAGGTGCAGCCTCGATGGTGGGAGAAACAGAACTGAGATGGAGGAGGAGTCTGCGGCACCTAACGGCCACCCCTCGAGCATGACGCAGTGCGTCGCTCTCGAGGGGCGGCGCCGTTGGAGCTGACTCAAAAAAAAAAAAAAACTCCCGTAGCGGGTGCATGCCTCTGGCACTGCTCAAGCAGTAATGAATGGTGAAGATTGACAAGGTAAGATCTCCTGTACCCTGAGCTAAACATCTTGGCAGAAAGAGAAAGAGAGATGGGCTGTGCAGATAATAGGTTATTGCTGCTTATAAAATGGGTTTGTAGAAAGTAGAAATGTGATCAGTCTAACTGCATCACCTGACCATTGGTTAAATCTATTTAAACAGGCAGCAGAACTATGCCTGTGTAGAAGCAACACCGATATCCTTCCATGCAGAGCCAGGACAGAACAAGGGGAAGTAGCAGTGAACAGAAACTTGAGATAGACTGGGACTGGATGTTGAATTGAAGAAAGTGTGCTCCGGAGCAGTTACCTGCAGAAACATAGGAGTGCAGGGTCAGTGCTGGCAATGCTAACAGTTGGTCAGGTACAGGAGCACTTGGCTCAAATAGGAGAGGAGGGCTCTGAGACATGACAGTGAACTGGTGGTGAGGGAAGCAGTGGATGGGGTGAGTTTGGTGGGGGTGAGCAATGCAATTAAAGGTGCAGCAGTCGTTTAGTGTTTGTGTGATTATCGGAGGGGCATATTGGATCCGAGGTTGCAGCTGGTTACAGAGAAAGAGAGTGGGAGAGAGAGAGAGAGAGACACACACACCCTGGTGACATAGGATCAGGGAAAGTGTGCTCCGGGGTTAGGCATGCTGACGGTCATTCCGATACAAGGGCACAATATGTTTTTTAAGCACAATGTAGGCTTGCACTGCAACATGCTGCACTGAAACTTCTGTGATCAGCTCCGGGGAGTAAAGCATTTTCTCAAGTGATAGAAAGTATTTTATGAACATCAAATGTCAGGAATGATTTTGGTACTGTATTTCTGGCATTTGTGTTATTATAAAAGAAATGAAATATGCCTCACTTGTTGTGGACTACTTTTCAAAGTGGCAGGATACACTTACATTTTTCCTATTTAAACAGGAAAAATAACCTTTCTGTATTTTTTAAATGAATAACTCATTTTATAAGCACAATGACCCAGTCCAAGGTGTGGGGTATGAGGAATTAATGCACTTTCCAGGTGCTGTGAGGGCACTCAGCCTGCAGCCTCATGTCTCACAATGCATCCATGGCGTGCATTAATTCCCCATAACCCCATACCCCGTCATGGGTTATTTCTTACAAGCTAACTACTCCTGCAGCTGCTGTTGAGCTATTCAAAGGACTTCTCTCCTGCACTAAGCCAGTATTACCAGATGTATTCTTTGCAAATGCCACAAGAGCACTCCCCGGTGTTGGCATGGGTTTTAGCGATCATGTTCAATAACTGTTCATCATCATAGGCAAAACCTAATAAAAACTGAGACTATGGAAAGTAGAACAAACACTTTTCTTCTGGTAGGACTGAGTGGCAAGCAAAATGAACCAAATTTCAAACTGTCTGGACACAGACACAGCTGTGAAATCCACATATGGCTGCATCCACCAGAACCTCCTTGTAGGTATTTTTAAAAGATCTATCTGTTTATGACCAAAAGAAGTGATTTGCTTAAAAAAAAAAAAAGGATGCAGATGTAATTTATGTCATTTTGTGATACAGTTGCTTTTGGACTTGACTGTGTCTGATATTCAGAAGCAAGTACATCATCTAGTAGATGATCTAGCGTGTCTGCATTTTGGAGGCATGTTCTTGCAAAACAGATGGATATCTTTGAAAATTATGTCCAGTGAGTGTTGCTCTGGCTTCCATCTTGCATCCTCCCAAAAAAAAAGATAGTAGAAATATACAAATGTGGTGTATTTGCTTCTTTTTTAGTCCGATGAGGGTATTGTACACTGCAGATGATGTAGGTGTGTGCCAAAAGGCACAATGTTTGGAAGTTAGCAAAAATGGAGGGCAAAAGCCATCGGTGCCCCTTTAAAGAACATGAAGGTACTGGCACAATACATTAGATGCTGGAATGCACAGTGAAAGTGATGACTAGCAAAAGGAGAGAGGTAATACAGCCCCTGTATAGATCCCTAGTTTGTCCTCCCTTGGAGTATATTTGTGCAGTTTTGAAGCCCACACTTGAGGAAGGACAGGGACAGGTTGGAGATGGTTCAAAGACAGTCCACCAAAATGATACAGAGGCAACAGGGTAGCTCCTATGACAAGAGCTTGGAGGATGTGAACACACACACACTGCAGGACAGGAGGAGGGGGCATGACTGAGACGTTCTAGTACCTCCAGTGAATAAACAAGATGGACAGCAGTGGGGTAGCATGGGTACCAGGGGTAACTCCCTGAGACTGGTGACAGGGGAGCTTTAAGAAGGATGCAAGATGGTGAGGGACTGGAACAAACTACCGGAGGAGGTCACTGGGGTTAAAACAGCAGGAGGGTTCGATAGGGGGTAGGGCAGGCTCATGGGAATAGTGTGTAAGGGCAGACTGGGGGGAAGGAAGGACTGAAAAAGGGCACAGTCCCAAAATTAGACTGGCTTGAACAGACTGGGGGGGGGCCAGTTAGTCTTTATCTCCTGTCATTTTCTGTGTTTCTGTGTTCCTGTGATCACCTCCTATGTACCAGACAAGGAGTGGAACTAATGGTTTCTTTGGAGGCAGATGCTTATTCACACACACACACACACACACACCTGCTGAAATCATGCAACCAGGTTGTCATTACTAGTATGAAGGGGAAGGAGACAACAAGAAATGGGGAAAAAAGTAAAACCTTTTTTTTTTTATGTCTTTCTTCTTGACAGAGAGCTGCGTTCCCTGGTGATTGAAATGGTACTTGCTACAGACATGTCCTGCCATCTACAGCAGGTGAAATCCATGAAGACCTCACTCCAGTCTCTAGAGGGGTGAGCATTCATTATCCTGACAAGAAATGTTTTTCTAGCTTGCAAAAACTGTTTTATAGCTGGGAAAATAAAAATCTTAGCCTTCATAATTTATCTCTGCACGCTGGCAAACCAAACTGTGGATGAAGTCCAATTCTAAGTTCAATGCAAAGCAAAACAAGAGACTACTCAGAATGAAACAGGTTGCTATTGGTTTTACTGCAATGAAACTGTACTATTAAAGGGAACAGTCAGCAGTAAGAGCCCCACACACCCAGCTGTGGGGCTGGTCTCAATTTGCATTTTGTGTGCAAAAAAAAACCCAAACTTTTTTTCCACTTACAATGTACTATACTGCAGTAAACAGTATCAGGCTGATTCTGCTGGCTCTCAAGCTAACATTTGTTATAACCAGAAGTCAAGAATCCCCTGCACCTGGTATCAGAGCGGGGCTGCAGCACTGGGAGATTCAATAGTCTGTGATACATGTTACAGCTTTTACAAGCTCAGATCAGATGTTTGTTGGTCCCACTGTTCTCCTGGGGCCAAGTACAGTCCTCTTTGACTGCACTTAGCCCTGGGAGGACATTAGGGCCAGCAAACAAATGATCTGAGTTAATAAAAACCCTAACATGCACTGCAGGGTATTGAATCTCCCACTGCTGCAGCCCCGCTCTGACATCAGCAGGGGATTCTGGGATTTCTGGATACAGCAAATGGCAGTTTGGGAGTCAGCAGAGTATCAGGCTGATACAATCTACTATACTGCAGGTAAATAAAAAAATGTTTTTGCACACAAAGTGCAGATTGGGACCGGCCTTACGGTTGGGTGTGGGGTTCTTAGTGCTGACTGTTCTTTTCTGTTCTGTCTGTGGTGATAATGATGATCCTACCTGTTCACAGGTTTCCACAGTCCTTCATCAGTGGGTAGTAGACATTAAGATTTCAGGCTTCCTCTGTCACCAAAGTGGATAAGCAGTTGTCAGAATGTTTTCCTCTGCCTATGGTGGAGGGGTGTGTGGGTGTGCTGGGAGAGAAGTTTAGAGATATTCTTAGGGTGAGGAAGTTCTAAAAGGTTTATATGGGATGGGCTGTCAATATAGAGTTGAACGTTGGCACCCCAAGCTAAGGCAAAACATGTAACAGTGTGGATCGGTGGTATCAGTCACCTCTAGGCCAAAAGAGATTTGAGGTGAAGTGTTTCAAGAGCCAGTAGCACCAACTAAGCAGACAGAAATTATTAATTTGTAAAAGTAGTCCGTTCATATTTTTTTATTTCTGAAGTGTTTTTGTTTTTCCTTTTGCTCACAAGAAGGTTTTCTCACTGATCGTATTAGATGTGATGTGTTGTGAAGAGCAGTGCTTTCCCTGACCACTGATCTACCTAGTAACACTCCTCTTCATACCTCCACGGCACTGTGACCTCACTCACTGTGACGTTACATGTGACTTATCAGGTCAGCAGGTGAGTGGCTCTCCCTGAGCAGCTCTGATCTCACAGATAAGTGACCTCTGCCATGGCCACCTGGCACTTCTCTGCTTTGATAGTCAGCCTTGTAGTCTGTATTCACAGAACAGAACTACAGCAGAGCCCGCCAGGATACAATGCAGCACCATGCAGTAAATTACAGGTCTCAAAACATTGCATGACAAAAGGGCTTGCAGCAGTGCAATGAAAAATGATTTTCCAAAATGCTAGCTTCAGCTACAGATAATAAAAATACTGGCATACCTGTCAGATCTACTTTTCTGTATACCTCCTATGCTGAGCACCATGGGCAGTTTTCATTTTCTTGATCCTAATCCTTTCTAGATCCACAATGCTATTTGTGCCGGCCATCTTTTTTTGAGAAATAAAGAAAACCAAAACATTTATAAAATACTCATATTTTTGAAGAATGAGAACATTTTACCACCAAATGAAACTAAAAGACACCTGTAATTTTTTTTATAGTTAACCAAAAAAAAATTACGTTAAGGTAAAATGTTTGGCTCTATTTTGCTGCACTGCTGCTTTAACTGCCATTGCATTACATTGTTCCCTGCAGCATACTGCAGCATTTTGCAGTAATACTGCACGGTACCGTGTTGCATCCTGGTTGACACCACTGTAGATATGCCAGCCTCCAGGCAGAGTACTCTTCCTCACATTACACCTAGGACAGGGAAGTCAAAAATATCTTCTAATTAGCAAAAAGGAAACGTGCCTTAGATTTAAACAGCAAGAACTGGCTTATTTCTGGTAGTACACTAGGAGCGGGCTCTGTAAATGTCTGATTCAACACTTGTGTCTGTATTTTGGACACAAGCTGCATCCATGCAGAGGTGTCCAGATGTCTGTGACCTATTCACAGAGATCTGTATGCATTTGCAACAGATTTCTATAGTTTACAGGAATTTATGCCACAGCTACAGAAACTGCATCCGTTTTTGGACTCGTGTGGAAATCCATCTGGGAAGTTAGATCAACTTTTCTTGGTCTAACTTCCTAGGTCGAGTTTTGGCACCTGCATTCACAAAAATGGGTGCACAGCTCTGAAAATGCCACCCTATCTCTGTACCTAGAGCTCTGGGCTCATACTCAGTGCAGTGTAGGAACCTGCTGCAGTGTTGGAAGGAACTGGCTTTAGACTGGAATTAGAACTGCGAGTAATGTGGAATTCTGCCAGAAGAATTAATGTGGAATGGCAATTCATCTTCTATCTCCCATCTCGTAGTAATTCTGTGGAATTCTGAAAAGCATTTCTATATGTAACCCTGGCGCTGTCATCCCAAAGGCTACTACCCCTGCCTTGCAGGCCTGAACAAGATTGAGGGGCCTGGATTCCTATTTTTAACATTAAACAGGTTCTTTCTCAAGACAACATTTTGCGCAGTGCCTCCAGCCAGAAAAGTGGGTCTAGACTTTAGATAATGCAGCCCTCTGGGAAGCTACATCCACCCATAATACCATAGACCCAACCCAAGCATGACCCAACACATAAACCCCACATTTCAACACGTTCACATTTCGTGACTTGACACTAATAATATGCTCACAAGACAGGATTATGCAAAACAACAACAAGTTTATTTACATGGGGAGGGCTAGGATGGGTGAATTGGAGTAGAGGTTATACTATTTACACTTGATTTAGATTGGTTTGATTTGGTTCAAGATTAAATCGACATTTGCATTTTGATCTGTAGATAGCCCAGTGGCCACCCACCAACCTCTGATGTAGTCAGGTCCCTGACTATCTAGCTGACTGCTTGATTAGTAAACATATTTACAAGGTTTTGTCCACACATATACCAGTCCCCAAATGGGCATGAGACCCCACAATCCCATACCTTAACCTGGGTACCCAGTACTTTAAAGATCTTACAAGTTGCAGGCCTGATGTTCGGTGCAGCTGTACGTTAGCCAGCTAGTTGGGACCCTTAATAAAGAAGGATGATTGGCCATATGTAATATACTCATAACTCAAAAATAATTGTATCCCTGGCCGGATGGCCCAGTCTGTTTAAACACCAACACTCTGGCCTGTTAAGCAGATAGCATGCTTTAACTATTTGCAAGTCACTTCCCTTGATACAGGGCTGGATCCTGCATTACTTACAGTTAGATGTCTTCATTGGTCTGTACATGGCAGGATTAAATGCTCTCAGCAGACAGGCTCTGTTCCCAGAGGTCAAAATGCAAGCAAACCAATAGCCAGGTAACCCCCTTTCTGACTGCAAGGGTCTTAACGCTTGACGATGGAAACACCACTTTAAACTTATGAAGCAGTGCCCCTCTCTGGGCCAAAAACACTTCTTCTGGTGAACCAGGGTGGGACCAGGGCTAGCATGTCTCAACCCCCACGTCTGGCTGTACCCCCCCCCGGGAGGAGACACTTATGGCAGTGCCAAGGTTGGCACACTACTAGGCTGTGTCCCAACTGTGATCAGGCTAGATTTGTCACATTCTGCACATTTATATTTCTGTGGTAACTGCATCAACGGTCACAGTTTCTTCTCCATGTGTCCTAATGGCAGACATAGCCCTTTTTCAAGTCGGCCAGAACTTTTAACCAGGTGCATTCCCAAGCATTTTAGGGACAAGCACTCACACCTTGCACAGCAGAGTGAACAACCAGAGCCCAGGTTATGGCTCCCACACTGACTACAGGACACCGTCTCTTAGGCAAATTCTCATCTTTCTGGGCAGCATGAAGCTGGAGCTTAAAACACAACAGTCATTACCACACTAGACTGAGCTTAAGACTTGGCTCTCTACCCTTTTTTTGCAGACTTTGCTCTTGAAAACTATTTCAATAGATTATTTCGATGCAAACACTTGCACTTGGCACTAAACTTGTTTACTATAGCTCTCTCAGGCTCTTTCAAACACATAACTTGCACTTGGCAGCAAACTGTTTTCTGTAGCTCTCTAAGCTTAAATGATACACATGCAGTCCCTTGTGGTACACACTGGCACTTGCAGCTCCCATGGATAAAATACTGGACCTCCCAGGTAATGTCAGGAAGAGTCACATGCTCTGGGTACTCCCCTTCCAGTCCTGTAGGCCACTAACAGATCAGACACATTTATATACTTTACGGGACCTTCTCTGATCATAAGGCATTGTCCACCCATTTGTCGCTTTATTTAAAACTTAGGGTGCAGACAAACCATCACAATCAGTTCTCTACAGACTTCAATGTCCCCCCAAAGGTTTCCTTAAAGTTGCACTTGGCAGATGCAATTTACTCACTCAGGTGTCTTGCAGAAATTGCTTTCCTCCTTCTGAGGTTTCTGGATTCGTCAGCACTCTCACTGCTAAGGCAGGTTTAGCTCTTTCGCAGCTGGCTTTGCATCAGGTTGCTAGCCCACATTTTCCCCAGCATGAAAAGGCTCTGGCTACCCTGGAGGACATTCTCTGGCAACCCCCCAGGCTAGCAACTCTTGTTTCAAACAGCCACTTGTCTCCCTCTTGGCAGAAGAAAAAGACCCCTCCCCTGTGGAGGGGCCTGCACTGGCTTGTTAGGCACATTTCTCTAGCTGAGGGCCTGAGTCCCCCACGCTGGAACAGCTCACACAGCCAAAAAACACAGTCTTTTATGGAGCTCCTCTGATGCTCCCTATTGGCTGAAAGTATCTGTTGTTCCCACTGCAACTGGCTGATACTGCCTGTCAGTCCAGAAAATGAATATCATTAACTTCACTTGATGCACAATAGACTCCCCTGTTTTGGTGCCTGACATTGGTCCCTGCAGATTCCTCATAAGCACACTGCAATATCCCATGAATCACTGACATTGTCCCACAAGTCCTGGCTTGAATTCCTGGCTTTCTGATTGGCTGTTGCACACTATCAAGGTTGCTAATACACACAGTCCCAAAGCAGATTAACACACACTCCCAAAATAAAAGTTCTGATATAGCCAGAATAATTACTTATTTTACTTGCTTTCCCCACAGTCCAAAAGCTCCTTTTGTGCCCTTAAGATTGCTGCCCAGATTTAACATTTTGTGTCAGTCCTGAGCCTGTCGCTGCTGGTGAGATTAAATGCCCCCCAGGCAGCAGACAGGCTCTTATTTGAGTCCCATGTTTCAGACTGGTGCAGCCAGTAAAGTGGTTTCATTTAAATCCCTTTCCCCCTGCACAGTAACCCCTTTAGTGTCCATGGCAGCCCTGCCTTATTTATATTTATTTACAGTCTTTGCCCTTCCTAGCGCCAATATTTAGTCAGCCCTTGCGCTAGTACTGGCAGCTTATTAATATTTATAAGCCCGGGGCTCTAGTCATTAATATTTATTAGCCCTGGACTTGTAGCACTTCACATCGCTCTTTATTTACACTGTGGCTCCCTCCAGTTTCCGGAAGTCACCAGCCCCCTCTGTCAGCCTTTTAGGGGCCGTAACCACCAGAGGAGCCAATCATCAGGACCTCAGTTGTGGTCAGGAGCACAGAGCATGCACAAGAACCCTTGAGAGCCCGCCAGCTGGCCCAGGTTACTGGCGGCCCATGATTTTGCTCCATGAGCCCTAAGAGGACCGAAGAGGCACAGGGGCAAACAAGGGGAGATCAGGGCACAACGAAGAGTGCAGGAACAGTCTGCCCAGCCGTGAAGAGGAGGAGGAGCGAAAATGCGGTGGCTCCACTAGCTCCATTTGCCCAAAAGCAATCCAGGCTGTGGTGGTGAGAAATGTGGAGCTATTCAGGGGGAACTGCAGGCAATCGGGAGGCACTCCATGGATGGGAGCAGGAGAATGGGAGAAATGACAATAAGGTAAGCCCCCATTTGGGGGGAACTACATGTGTAAAAAGCAGACTGATATTCTGCAAATTATGTGATCCATGCAGAAAATGCACCAGCTGGTTGTGTAAACCGCTGAACACTATTCCACGGTTTATGCAAACTGTGGATTACAATTATAATGAAAACATTCTGATTTCTGAATTCTCCTTCTGATGCTGATCTGAGGCTTTTCTCAGAAGAAGCCAGAAGGGGAAGGAAATGTATTCAATTCAGTGCTTTACAGTAACTGGTAATTGCTATTTTTCTTTTAAACTTAGATTGTGGGCTTTTAATGACACTGTAATTTATTTGCTGTCTTTACTTAGAATTGTTTTTGGGCTGTTCAAAATTGAAACGTAGTGGTGGTGTATTTCTTTGCTGTCTTTAATTGCTGCAAATTTAGTCTTGGCTTGTCTGACTTGCCCTGTAGTGTGGGTGAGGGGTGTTAATTGTCTGGCCTCTGACCTCAGCTACATGATAACTGGAGGTGGGGCTTAGTCAGAGTTGAGGTAGCAAGTGAGTTTTCTTTTCTCAGAAGAAGCCAGAAGGGGAAGGAAACATATTCAATTCAGTGCTTTACAGTAACTGGTAATTGCTATTTTTCTTTTAAACTTAGATTGTGGGCTTTTAGTGACACTGTAATTTATTTGCTGTCTTTACTTAGAATTGTTTTTGGGCTGTTGAAAATTTAAAACTTAGTGGTGGTGTATTTCTTTGCTGTCTTTAATTGCTGCAAATTTTCGCTCCGCTCCTCCCTTCCCCCAACTCCCTTCCCCAACTCTTAATTATATGCCCTGTTAAATCTGATTGACAGGAGCTAAACACGGATAGTAAGGGGTGTGGAGTAGGAGGGGCATAGGGGAAGAAGCCCACCCTCAGCATGACAAGTGTTTTGACTCATTTATTTATTTATTGGTTTCTTTTCTTTAAAAAAAATTATCTGAGGATCAGTGGCAGGATTTTTAGGACAGTAAATTAATAAAAAGGGAACTAGGAGAGCTTCAGTAACAGACAAGTAGTGGAATTGCAGTATAATGTGGGAGTGGTGCAATGCAGTGGCTGTGGGGCAGCCATATTCAGGCAGACCTTCTGGACACTGAGGTGCTGCCCCTATCTGCATGCATCTCTCTGGACTGTGGGATGAGGTAGCCAGACTCAGAGCGGAAGTAAACTGGGTCAGGAGTACCATCACCCCTATCCAGAAACCACCCAGTCCAATGCAACTGCCTCAAAGGATACCGAGAATGAGGAGCACTTGGATGACAGTGGGCTCAGGGAGGGTTAGAGCGGTCAGGCAGAGGCACATCCCGGATCCTATTCCACTCAAGAACTCATATGCCACACTGGAAAATGGGGACAACCAAATAGCGGTACCCAGAGAAGTGGAAGGAAAGGATGTGGAGGTTAGCCAAGGAGGTGACCTCAGCGGGAAGAGCAGTGGACCCCAGAGGAGGAGGAAGTGAATCCTGATGGAGGACTCCATCATAAGAGGGGTCCAGCTAGGAACACAGGAGGGGGAGGACAGGGAGGTGAGGTGCCTACCAGGTGCCAAGGCATGGAGGGATGGAAGGAAGATCCTGGGGATCACTGGGAAGGCAAGACAGGAGGGTGAGCTGGATGTCATTATCTTCCTAGGTACTAATGACCTGGCAAATGGGGAGCCAAAGGAAGTTCAGGAAGAGTTTAGGAAATAGAGGAGGGGTCTCAAGCAAGTAGCTACTTCTGTCACTTTCTCAGAAGTACTACCTACGAGAGGCAAGAGAGAGCATAGGGGTGCATGCACCAGGAACTTTAACTCATGGTTGAAGAACTGGTGCTGTGAGGAAGGGTTTGGATTCATTGGTGACTGGAGACCCACCTGGAGGGATGGAGGTTTGTTCAAGCCTGACGGCCAGCATCCATCCTGGAGGGGAATCCAAGCACTCAATGATAAGTTTAAATGCTACATTGACAAGCATTTAAACTAGCAAAGGGGGGTGGCAGGCCAGCAAGGAGGGTACCTACTTGCTCACCCCCTACAGCTAGCAGTGGAACCAGTGAACCAGAGGAGTGGCTATCTCTACAAAGCAGTGTGCAAAAGATGGAGATTAGTGCCCAAGAGGTGGATCAGCAGAAAAGGGGCAAAATTCAGCAGAAGGGCAGACAGCAAGGAGAACCAGGGATAAAAGACAACCAAGGAAGGGGCTGGAGTAGAACAGTGAAACAGTCTAGGGAGGTCAAATCATGGAAAGCCATGTGTGCCAGTGCCAGGAGCCTTAGCAACAAGATGGAAGATCTGGAGGCTGCCATGGTGCAGTCAGACCTGGACATTGTGGCCATCACTGAAACCTAGTGTAATGATAACGATGACTGGAAGATGGCCATACCTGGCTACAACATATTCAGAAGAGACAGAGCAGGTAGAAAGGGAGAAGGAGTGGCACTGTATGTGAAAAATGACATAAGGACCACGGAGATCCAGGAGGAACAAAATGGGGGAGAGATACTGTGGGTTAAGCTGGAAAGGAAAATGGGGCCAGCCATCCGCACAGGTGTGTCTATAGACCACCAGCCCAGGAGGAAGAAACAGATAGGGAGTTGATGATAGCCATCAAAGGATGGCAGACAAGGTGAGGTAGTACTGGTTGGAGACTTCAATATTCCAGACGTGGACTGGAGCATCCAGCAGCAGCATCAACTAGGAGCAGATTTATCCTGGACTCCCTTCAGGGTGCCTTCCTCAAGCAACTGGTCATGGAACCAACTCGGCAGAAGGCAATACTGGACCTTGTGCTCACAAACAGGGACAGTGTGATGGGGATAACAGTGGGGGAGCACCTGGGGAACAGTGACCACCAGTCATTGTGGTTTGAAATCACAGAAAGAGCAGAACCAAACCAGACAAAAACACGTATCCTGGATTTTAGGGGCAGACTTTGGGAAAATGGAGAATACTTGAAAGAGGCATTAAGGGAATGGGGCAGGAATCAGGGGTTGAGGAACAGTGGGCAGTATTTAAAATGGGGATTACAAGAGCAACAGAATTATGCATTAAGCAGGGTAGCAACAGGAAAGGAAGAGGATACCATTATGGTTTTCCAAAGAGGTAGCAAGAAAGTGAAAGCCAAAAGATTGCATTCAGGCAATACAAAAGACACAGGCAGAAGGGGATAAGGAGAAGTACCAGGAGAAGCAAAGGAGGCAGGGAAGTCAGTAAGGGAAGCCAAAGCTCAGACAGAAGAACACATTGCAAAATCAGTTGGTAGAGGGACAAACCTTTACAGGTACATAAGTGAAAAAGAAAGGCAAGGGAGGGTAGTGAGACTGAAGGGCGGAGGATGGGGGCGTGGAGGATGACAACAGTAAAGCTGACATATTGAACAGGTATTTCTGCTCAGTCTTTACTGAGGAAGAGGAGGGTAATGGGTCTGAAGGGAGTACAAGGGGTGAGAATGGTGCAGAAATGGATACAAGTCCCTTTACACGAGAAAGGGTCCTGAAGGAACTGGAAGTAATAAGAGTTGATAAAGCAATGGGGCCAGATGGGGTTCACCCCAGGGTCCTTAAAGAACTAAGAGAGGTGGTGGCTGAACCTCTGGCTATCCTGTTTAGCCGATCACTGGAAACAAGGGAGGTACCCAAAGACTGGAGGACAGCAGATGTAGTCCCCTTATACAAAAGTGGGAACAAAGAGGCGAGGAAACTACAGACCAGTCAGCCTCACCTCGTAATGGGAAGATCATGGAAGCACTACTGAAGGAGAGACTGGTGGAACATCTGGTTGTCAATGGACTAAAGGACCCAAGGCAGCATGGTTTCACCAGGGGCGGTCATGTCAGACCAACCTCGTTGAATTTTGACTGGGTGACTAGGGAGGTGGATCAGGGGAGGGCAGTGGACATGGCCTATCTGGACTTCAGCAAGGCCTTCGACACTGTGCCACATAGAAGACTATTACACAAACTGGGGAATATGGGTGTGGGCAGGACAGTAGTGTGGTGGGTAGGTAACTGGCTGGGCGGCACGACACAGAGGGTGGTGGTAAATTTCTGTCACTCCACAGAGGGAAGAGTGACCAGTGGAGTACCACAGGGATCAGTGCTGGGACCGGTCCTATTCAACATCTTCATCAGTGACATTGCACAGGACCTAGAAGGCAGAATTTCACTGTTCACTGATGACACAAAGCTCTGTAACAGAGTAGACACACCAGAGGGTGTAGACAGAATGAGAAGGACCTGCAGAAACTTGAAGAATGGTCAGGGTTTTGCAGTTGAAATTCAATGCAAAGAAGTGCAAGATAATGCATATGGGGCACAAAAACCCTGGCACAATATATCAGTTGGGGGTGAGGATATAGCATGCACCAAGCAGGAAAGGGATCTTGGGATTATCATCTCTGATGACCTCAAGGTAGGGAAACAGTGTTACAAGGCAGCAGGTAAAGCAAATAGGATGCTGGGATGCATAGGCAGGGGCATCACCAGCAGGAAAAGGGAGGTCATAATTCCACTATACAAGACACTAGTGAGGCCCCACCTGGAGTACAGTGTACAGTTCTGGAGACCTTACCTACGTAAGGACATAGGGTAGAGAAGGTTCAGAGGAGGGCAACAAAGATGGTACATGGATTGCATCACAAGTCCTATGAGGACAGGTTGAAGGAACTGAATATGTACTCCCTGGAGGAGAGGAGGGAGAGAGGGGATATGATAGAGACATGCAAGTATCTTACAGGGAGGAACAGGGTGCAGGAATACACTATTTTAAGCGAAAAGATGTTCCAGGACTAGAGGGCATGGGATGAAGTTGGAGGGAGGACGATTCAGAGGAAACGTGAGGAAGAATTTCTTCACAGAACGGGTGGTGGACAAGTGGAACACCCTGCCAGAGGAAGTGGTGGGGCTGAAACAATTACAGGATTTAAGAATGCATGGGATAGACATAAAGGAATTCTGGCGGTCAGGGGTAAGGGGCAACAGGCTTCTAGGAAAACATAAACTGAACTTACAAGCTCAAATGGGCAGACTGGGTGGGCCACAGGCCCTTATCTGCCGACACTGTCTATGTATCTATGTATCTATGATGCAATCCAGCATAATTAGGCAGAATTTCTGGATTTCTGTGGAATTCTGAAAGAAGCAGAATTTGAAAATTCCACTCAGCTCACAGTGGGATGCTAAATCAATGTCACGTGTCCATCTCCACTGCTTGTTCAGTTAGGGGTTAATGGTATTGTGGCACTTCCCTAGTGTCCTTGCCATGACTCCTTCTCTGAAGAAAACAAGCCCAGAAATAGCGAGTAGCTGCATGTGGATGTTGTTAAGCACTTAAAGAGCCGCTGATGCCACAGAAACAACTTTGGAAAGCATGCTATTTAGTCACAATGCAGCTTATAATTGACATTTGTTTCTGAGTTTCCCATGCCTCTAATACCTATGGTTGTAGAACTTTGGAGGAAAAACAGGATCTTGTTCCCCTGTAGCTGAGCTACTCGAGTTTTAGTCCCCACCTGAAGTTCATAATCCCTTGCTTGTGACTTCATAGAAAATTCCACAGCAACAGACTGATGTCAGAAATAGAGGATTATAACTAGGGATGGGTGGAGTGTCACCACAATGCTTCATGTAGTCTTTGTAGTGAAGTGGAAACACTTTGCTGAAATTCAACTTTGCCCAGGACAACATTCAGAGTGTACTCTATGAAGTCAGAGTTTACAGAATGTGGGGGCCTTAGGACTAGGGGGAGGACTAACAAGATTGACTGGGAACTAGCTGCAAAATAGGACTCAGAGAGTGATCCTGAATGGCAAATTCCCTGATGTCAGGATGGTCATGACTGGGGGACCACAGGGGGTCTATTCTAGGGACAGTATTTACGTGTTTAGCAACATTGGAGTAGATTTTCAGGGTAAAGTGGGTCTGTTCAGAGATGACACACAATTCTGTTGGAGAATGGAGACTGATGAGGGGATTAACGGCATGAAAAAGTATGTAGAGAAGCTGCAGCAAGGGGCTGGAGTATGGCAATTGCTAGTCAGTGCCAAAAATGTAAAGAGATGCATACTGGGAACAGAAATCTGCACACAAAATATTGCATCGGTGGGTCATGGTGGAATACTCAAAGGAGGAAAAGGACCTCAGGGGGAAGGGTGGGGATAATAAGCAACAGTTTCAAAGCCTTTCCTGATGCAATATGGCATTTTGGGATGCTGAAGCTTGGATGCATCAGGCGAGGTTTCCTTCTCCGCAGCAAAGAGGAGATATTTCCAATGTACAGGTCAGTGGTTACACCACACCTGGAGTACTGTATGCAATTTTGGTACCCGCATCTGAAGAAGAACAGAGAGAGGTTAGAGGCTATCCAGTGGAGGACTACATAAATGTTCCAAGGGTAGCAGGGTAAGGCCCATCAGGAAAGCCTTGACAGGCTAAACATGTACTCCCAAGAGGACAGGAGGGAAAGGGGGTGAGGACATGATAGAAATGTATAAAATGTACTTATTTGAAAACTGGTAACTGGGAAAGGTACACTGAGCTGAAGCTCATTTCCAGGTGCAACCCAGGGAAGGGAAACAGAGAAAATACATGTTACAAGCAGCTGAGGTAACAAATCAGTGAGTGGTGTATACAATCAAACATGGTAACAGACAGCTGCTAATGACAACAGTACAGGGCAACAATTCAGCAATATGAACAATTTTAACAGAGGCTATCACTGGTTAAGGAGAACTGGCTAGAGTCAGGTATCAGCTAAGTAAGGATAGGTAGAAGCAGGAGAGAAGTGGTCACGCAGAAGCATTTTAAAGAAGAGATGGGGGGGAGTCTAAGAACAGACAGAAGAGAGTTCCAGATAGAGAGCAGATGAGTAGAGAAGGAAGCCTGGCCAGAGGACATGGTGCAGCCGGGAATAGTGAAAGAACAAGGGGTAGAAGAGCAAGAGAATAGGTGGAGGGCGCCACAGTAGAAATCGGGTCAGAGAGGGAGGAGGGTAAGGATGAAAACTAGAATTTGTAGAGAAAAGTGCAATGGGATAAGCACTGTGAGGATAAGAATGGGAGAGGGAGAGAGAGGAGCTGGTACTGGGAACAGTTATGAGGAAGAGGGGGGAACAGTACCAAAGCACCTGAAGGAGTGAAAGATAGGATCCAGCCTGCCTAACATGGATTTGACAACTCCCTCTCACACCACATCCACATAGTAAAAGAGCAGGAGGATCAGTTTGAGAATGATCTCGTGCCAGACCACAGGAGGTAGATGAGATATATTCCTATGAAGGGCACCAAGTTTGGCATGAATTTTTTGAGAATAGCATCGATGAGGACGGAAAAGTTGAGATGACTGACTAGCCACATGCCAGAGTATTTAAAACAGGGGACTGTCTCCAGGGGGTGCCAGGGTCCAGCTAAGCTTATTAATCCATTGGTGGGTTCCAAATAACATGGAGACTTTTTTTGGCATTATACAAAGGTTCATACAAAAGAGAAGCATAGATGCTAAAAGCCCATAATTGCTCCTTATGTCAGTAGTACTTTAGTGTGCCACCCTATTCAAAGAACTTATCCAAGCAGTGCTTAAATTGTAGTTTGCTTCTGGAGTTAATGGCATTCCTTGGGAGACTGTTCCAAGGGTTCACCACACTTTCTAACATGTGTTCTAAATCTGGTGGGTCTTAGTTGTAACTGGCATCCTCTAGTATTAATACCACCATCCTTAAAGGAAAGGTTTAATTGGTTGAATAAGTAAGGATCCTTAACTATTATCATATAGTAACAGTAGATCACCCCTTAGTCACCTTTGTTCAAGTGTGTACAAGCTCAGATGCTTTAACCAGTCTGCATGTGACAAATTTTGTAAGCCTCTCACGGATTTAGTTGCTCTACTTTGGACTCTTTCTAATCTGGATATTTCACCAGCTTTGTAAGGGAACCATACTTGGCAACCATATCCTAGGATCAGATGCACAGAGGAGTGGCACAGAGGCATAATTACTTTGATCTCTCTCTGCTTACAACATTTCTCTTGATCGCACTCATTACCCTGTGGGCTCTTGACACCACACTGGAGCATTGGTCAGTAGACGTTAGTGAGTTATTAATTATAATTCCTAGGTCCCTTTCGCTGTGAACTGATTTGAAGGTTGTACCACACAATGTGCAAGTATGGGGAATCTGTTATTTTCCCAGATGAATTACACTAAACTTTGTGATGTTGAATACCAGATTCTGTTTGTATGCCCACATAGTGATTATGTCTAAATCTTCTTGTATGCTGCTAACGCAACTTATGGTATCACTTGGCCCACCTAGTTTGGTATCGTCGACACATTTTGTTAGCCAATTGGTAATACTACTACTTAGAGCCAACATAAAGGGAGAGCTGATTGGTACAGAACCAGCATTAAACAGTTTCAAAGTTACACTGTAGGGACTGTTCCAGTAGAGGGATGAGGTTCTGGTGGCAAAAAGGACAGTGTCTGCAGCATACCAATGAATGTCGGCTGAGACACAGGCTGGAGGGAGGTCATTTAAGAAAACTGGGTAGGATCACACCCAGAACAGAGGCTTATGGCACACTGGAGGTGAAGATGAGGGGAGACAAAACAGAGTCCCCTACCTGGACCGACTGGCTCCAACTAGAAAGGTAGAAATGGAACCACTCAAGGGCAAAAACTGAGAGACTTACAGCCTTTAGTTTGTCACAAAGTAACAGATGGTCAACTGAGTCAAAAGCTGATCTTGAGGGTGAGAATTGATACATGGGCGGGTGGGGAGTTCAAAAGAGTGGATAACCTTCCAGAACTTATTTGGAGAATTAAAGTTGCTCTGAAGGTTCAAGGCAAAGTAACTGGCTTTTCTCTGTTGGAGAGACTTAGTGCTGGCATTCCGCAATTGACGATACCTCAACCAGTCCTTATGGTTCCGCGGAGACCCATGGCAGGTGGACACCTTGTACTTGAGACTTCCTCAAGGGGCATGCTTATCCCAGGCAGACATCAAATTTGAAGAAAAGTGGGAGAGGGCAGTGTTAAGTCCAAACAGTAGACAAGAGGAGTGCAGTTGGAGGACTGCGAGACATCAAGGAGGCTGTCCAAGTTCAATGAGTTGAATTACTGAGTCCAGATGTACTTTGGGGGGGGATCTAGAGTGATGAATTTTCCTGACACAATATACCATGCAGTGGTCACTGAGGGAGCCAGGAAGGGTACGAGCAGTACAAATTCTGTGCAGGTGGGATGCTAGGATCTGGTCCACAAGTGAATGGTTTGTAGAGTGGGGGTAATACTGGGTGGGATCATACCAAGTCAGATTTGGCTTTAGGGGTGAGGTAGGCACCACTAATGAAGATTGGAAGCGAGTGAGGGAAAGATATCTTACACAGGAGGAGTTTGTTCAAGGAGGGGACAGCAGCACGAGAAACAACATCACAGAAGAGGCTGTAGTACATCCTGTCTGATAGGTACAAAGCCAGGGATGCAGATTTCAATATCACTAATCATGGCAGACACCTAGGATTAAGTGATGACCAGTACATCAGGATTGGTTTGCAGGACCCAGAGCCTAAGCTGGCCAAGCTTGGGAGGAAGCTCCTCATATTCAGATGGAAAATGGTAAGACTTTAGGCAAGGATGGACAGATGAGGCAAAGAGGGGACCAGGATACACTCAACATTACCTGAGAGGAGAATCAGGAGAACAATAATGACCTTATGTGAGAAACTAGAGTGGCAGCATGGTGGGGAAGGAACCCTGTAACAATGAACAGGAGGAAAGGAAGGGAAAGAGTGCCACAAAGCTTTATGGTTAGAGTAGATAGTGGGAAGAAGGAAGGGAGAGATACTAATGTTTGAGTGTTGGTGGAGGGAGAGGGAGGATTGTGATAGAGGAGGAAAGGTGGGAGGAACCAAGACACCATTCATAGGGTAGACAGGGAAGGGAGGCAGAGAAAGCAATGAGAGAAGGGGGAGCAAAAGAAGGGGAAGTGATGGAAAGTAGGGGTGAGCCATAAGACTGACAATAGATGGTACCATTACAGTTAACAGGACTCTCTTAGGTACACATATACTAAAACTGAGCAGATTAGTTAGCTGTCTGTTAATAACTAAACTTCTGTTATTAAACAGTGTACCACTACTAAATGGCAAAGCTAAATAAGAAAAATGAACCCCTCCTAACCCCACCTAGGCAGGACCCAATACATAAATTAGGCACTAAACAATGCAGAAAACAATACAGGAAGCCCCTACTATTGTAAAACAGAAATAGACAGCACACCCCCTAGAAATAGCTACCAAATGTGCACAGAATTAGGACCCATTTATTTCAATAGTTCTGCACCAAGACAAATTGGAAGGTAGTGCTCAGAACACATATACTGGATCACTACTGACCCCACCTAACCTAACAAACAGAGTTTGAAACAGGCACCCTTACATTTGTAGAATGCAGGGTGGGGTTGGGCAGAGCCCCTGGCATCTCCTTCTAGTGACTCCGTGTGACAGGGTTGAATAAGGCCCTGTCCCATTTGTTATGCAGAAAGAAATGCAAGGACCTGTTCTATTCTCTCCTTTTCTGTCTCTTGTCTGTCTAGTTGCGCAACCAAATTTTCTTGCGAGACCTAGGAACTGATCACTTCAATGGTCTCACAATTCTCCACCTCTCGCTATCTGTCTGCCTTCACTTGCCATTTCTGTCTTTTCTCCTCCCTTGCATAGCTGCAGTTACAAAAAAATACAGTATGTGAACATTTATGTGTAACTGGGCTCCCCTTAACAAGTGTTATACTGTTGAAATGATTTCAAAAAGCTATTTGGAACTCAAGGGGTTAACCTGAGATGCTGGTTTGCAAAATCCTTGCAGCGCTGTCAACAAGAGGTTAGTTTTGGGTCACTATGTTCTTTTTTATGACCTGTAAGGAAGGAAACTGAGAAAGTTCTAATGCATTTTGAGAAAAACAGGATGTCTCTTTAATGAGTTCCCTGGCAAAGACTTATTATAAAAAGAGCAGCAATTTTTTTGATAGAGAGACTTGAGATTTGAAATTGAGAAGTAACACTCAAGTGAAGGACTTTGTTTTCTGTTTTGTAATGCTTTTGTAAAAATTATTCTGAACAATTTTTTATTTTGCTAATAATAATAATAATAAAATGCTCATTGCAAATTTTATAACTGCTCCTGGTTTTCCTATGTTTCGTGACCCATGTCTCGATGACACTCTCCTCAAGGACTCCCACTCCTGCTGTCCACTCATGCTGGGACTGTTCATAGGGGACCGCTAGGGCATGGCTGACATAATAGGAAAAGGTCCTGCCCTTAGTCCAATGCTCCAGTTCCTGATTGGCTGCAACAACACTGGCTCTTTAAAGTACAGGTCCTACTTTACTCAGCTGGTCCATAGTGATGGGAAAAGTTCTGGGCAGCCATGTAAACTGAGCTCACGACCTTGTGGAGGCAACCAAGATGCTTCTGCTGGCTGCATGGCTGGTGATAATGCAGGGTTCCTGGATGCATGGCTGGTGATAATGCAGGGTTCCTGGCTGCATGACTGGTGATAATGCAGGGTTCCTGGCTGCATGGCTGGTGATAATGCAAGGTTCCTGGCTTCGACTGAAGAGCCTCTCTGCAGCTCTGGTAGATCAGTTCTGTGAGGTCCCACCCTCACTCTGATGCTCCAGACCCCAACTGTCTGCAGCACTGGCTTTTTAAAGTACAGCTCTTGCTGTACTCAGCTGGTCTGTAGTGAGGGAAAAAGGTTCTGGGGAGCCCTGTGAAACTGGGCTCATGATCCCCCGAAGAAGAACAAGTTGGCATCTGCTGGCCTCATGGCTGGTGATACAGCAGGGTTCCTGGTTAGGGAAGAGCACTACTACCAGAGGGAATAACCTTAAGCTGGGGGGGTATCAAGAGGGAAACTAGAAAGCACTTCTTCACTGAGCAGTTGGTGGCTAGGTGAAGCAGTCTACCCAGCAGTGTGATCAATACTTGCACTATCTTGGGGTTCAAAACTCAATGAGACATTTTTGAGGGTAAGTAGGAATTAAAGATAGGCAGTTGGAGGTGGAGCCCATAAGGGCAAAAAGTAAGTCAAAGTAAGAACACAAGGGGAAGGCTCGATGGACTCACAGGGCTGGATTTTCTGAGGGCGGACTTGCATCAAGCCCTTGTCGACCCTATTTTTTGGTGCAGCTGCACTGAACACCTGTGCCACAACTGTGCCCAATTTTAGTACATTGGGTGCAGTTATGACAGCTTTCCCACTTTATGTCAGTTTGCATCAAATATTGGTGTAAGCCCTGTGAAAAGAGTACCTGGGATTGCCGCAAGCTAGACCAGCAAAAATCTGGTCTAACTTGCAGCAGTTGGCACACGGGATGGAAAATCCCGATCGCCGGCCAGGAAAGTGCCACAAGCACCATGTGGCAAATCATCAGTGCCCCAGGAGCTTGCCTCATTCTCGGGGCTTTGAAAATCAAGCCCAAAGTCTTTTTCTGCCATTTACATCTATGTTAGTCATTGGCAAAGGGTGACCTCAATGGAGCACAGCATTTTACAGCAAAGTCAACTGCACAAAACAGTGTGATGGCTTGTAAAAAACCAGAACCCCCCCCCCCCCCCCCTTTCTTAGCACCCCATACCCTAATTCTGGTCCCCAATGGTCCAAGTAAAAGAAAAAAGGTACCCTGCTTTGCCAATTCACTTAGCACCCCATATCTGATATTTGCAGTGGGAGTCAGCAAATTGGGTACTATAGGTGGACCTGCTCATTTCTGTAAGAGACAATTCACTTCAGGGCTCAAAAGTAAAAAACAAAACAAAAAAAAAAGAAATATACTAGAGCGTCTGACTTTTATTTCTGTGTGGGTCTGGGAAATTTGGCAGAGGGAGGTATTCTGGGATTGTTAGGAACAAAGGGGAATCACAGCTAGCATGGAGTGCCATTGTAAGAGGTGCTCAATCATGTGACTGCTAGTGTCAAATCAAGGCCCTAGCAGTTCAGTACTTAAAGGGAAACGTCCATGTCCCGTCGGGTCCCACCTGTGTGTGAAGTGGGGCCCGATTAGCAAATATAAAAATAGTGGTAAATGTGGCACTTACGGTATAGTATTTTATTTAAATCCATATCTGGTTGATCCTGCACCCTCCCCACCGGCATTTTAAGTGCAAACACCCTTTCCATCACGCCCACAAGTACCTGCAACTGTCCCTGTGATGACGTGGCAGGCGGGGAGCAGCCAGGCTGTCTCCATAGGCTTACAATAGCCCAGGACTGCTAAACAGCTTCGGTTTGGAGCCTGTGTAGTTCCATGACATAAGAAGATTAGGTACTGACAGCTAGTGTGCTTGTTAGTCTGTACCCGGTCTCAGTATTGCAAGAATACTGATAGATTCCAAACCGGAGCTATTTGAAGCTACCATGTCAGATTATCTGTATTTGCGGTAGCTTCAAATAATGGGTTTGGAGTCTGCATTCTTGCACATTGAGACCAGGTGCAGACTGGTCTATGGGGACAAATGACCTAATGAGGGATGGTGCTGAGTTAATACAAGGAGAGTTTTGGAGTTTTGGGAACTTGGGAGGGACCAAAAGCAAGTAGCACAAATGATGGCATTCCTCAAGGTGCTACCTGTCACCAGCCAAAGGGAAGAAAGGGTACTTCACATAAGGAGCTTCAACACTTGGTTGAAAGAATGGTGCAGGGAGGAGAGGTTCAGCTTCTCTGGGACTGGGGGCTGACCTGGAAGTATACGGATCTATACAGAAGTGATGCCTGCATCCATCTGGGAAGCGGACTGCACTCCTAAGTGGAAGGTTTGGATGTTATTTTGATGAACATTTAAAGTACCCAAGGGGGGAGGTGGGAATACAAAGGAGACAAACTCCACCCTAGCCCCCCACAGATTGAAGCAGCAGGAAGAAAGGGCCTGAGGGGAGGAAACTCACCCTGGGCACAAGTTAAAGGAAGTAGACGCATAGTGGGGGGGCAGGGGGGAGCAAGAACAGAAGAGGTGGAAAGTGAGGTGGTGAGGCAAGGCACAAACAGGGCAGTAGGGGAGAGAGGGAATATTCAAATGGCAACAAAACTGGGAAGGGGAGTAACAGGCAGAGTCGGAGCAAGATGTGGAGAGACATGTATGCCAATGCAAGGAGTCTTGAAATAAAATTCTAGACCTGCAGCCCATCATGGTGAAGGCAAATCTGGATCATGTAGCCATTACTGAGTTGTGGTACACAGGAAGCCATGACTGTGACATGGCCGTACCAGGCTACACACTGTTCAGGAAGAGATAGGAAGGGGGGAGGGAAGGAGTAAGGAGGGAGGGTCTGTGCTGTATGTGAGGGAGAGTATCAAAGCAACAGGAATGCAAGGGAACCACAGGGGAAAGGAGGGGTTGGAGATGCTGTGGGTCACCCTGGAAACAGGAGCTGGAGCCACTGTTCGCATTTGTAAAAACAAAAAAAGTCGGGCTCTTGCCACTGCCAGTAAAAAGAACACCAAGCTCCAGGCTTATACGCTAAGTTGTCCTTTATTAAAAGTGACAATCACATATTTATAAGACAGACAAGCATGGTGCCTGCCTGACACGTTTCGGACAAATGTCCTTTATCGAAGGCTAAGGCTGATAATAAAACATACACATTAAATAGTCACATAACAATGATGTCTTATTAACGTAACATGATGAACTTTAAAACGATTGGATTAAAAATATTGACTGAAAATTCGTTACTAGAGAAAGAAGTCACAGAGATACAGGTGAATGTAAAGAAGAATTGGAAAGGGTGAGGAAAGTTAGGGGGGAGACAGAAAGCAAAGAAAGAAACATTTAAAATTCACTCAAGTTCACAATAATATGTATTTAAGTATTGAAATATTAGAATAAAATGCATCTTACAAGTTATAACAAGTTCACGTAAAAACTCAGTATTTAATCAGGCTTTCAAAGAGGGTCTGATTTCAAAGTTAGCATTCGAACCAGGCTTTTTTGTAGCTCCCAAGTTAATTATCCAAAAGGCAGGGGGGATGGGAGAGAGAAGTGAGGAAAAGTAAGAGGGAAGGGACCCAATGTAGTATTTTGATATGAAGGAGGCACAATGTTACTGGCAATGTGAGGATAGAGGAAGGATGGATAGGAAGGAGTACAGGAAGTGGTGGTGAGTTCAGGGGAAGGAGCCGGAGTAGAGGATGCGGTAGTGAGTACAGTGGCAGGAGTTGGAGTAGAGGAAGCAGTGGTGAGTACAGGGGCAGGAGTTGGAGTAGAGGAAGTGGTGGTCAGTTTAGGGGCAGGAGTTGGAGTAGAGGAAGCGGTGGTGAGTACGGGGGCAGGAGCTGGAGTAGAGGAAGCGGCGGTGAGTATGGGGGCAGGAGCTGGAGTAGAGGAAGCGGTGGTGAGTATGGGGTAGGAGCTGGAGTAGAAGAAGCGGTGCTCAGTTCGGGGGCAGGAGCTGGAGTAGAGGAAGCGGTGGTGAGTATGGGGGTAGGAGCTGGAGTAGAGGCAGCGGTGCTCAGTTCGGGGGCAGGAGCTGCAGTAGAGTAAGCGGTGGTCAGTTCGGGGACAGGAGCTGAAGTAAAGGAAGCAGTGGTGAGTGCAGGCGGCAGGAGCTGGAGTAGAGGAAGCGGTGGTGAGTACGGGGGCAGGAGCTGGAGTAGAGAGCTGGTGGTAAGTTCAGGGGCAGGAGCTGGAGTAGAGGAAGTGGTGGTGAGTACAGTGAGCAGGCATTGGGGTATAGGAAGGGGTGGTGAGTAAGGGGCAGGAGTTAGAGTAGAGGAAGTGGTGGTGAGTATGGGGGGCAGGAGTTGGAGTAGAGGAAGCGGTGGTGAGTATGGGGGGCAGGAGTTGGAGTAGAGGAAGCCGTGGTGAGTATGGGGGGCAGGAGTTGGTAGCAAAGCAGAAAAAGGCATTACAGAGGGTACCCAGTCTAGCAAGAGAAGTGATGGGGTGATGTCATAGACCACATCTGCATAGTTGAAGACTGGGAGCACCATTTTGGCAATGAATGCAAAGTGGACCTGCGGAGACAAACAGTCTTTGCTGTGAAACAATGCACTGAGTGTGGGGTGGAGCTTGGCATGGATGGCATAATGTGGGCTGAGAAGTCAAGCCTGCTGTCAAGCCACACCCCCAGGTACCTAAAGGGCTGAACTGGCTCAAAGGAGGTGCCATCCAAGGTGGAGAAGACAGGGAGTGTGGGGAATCTGGCCAGTTTCTGTCTGGTTCCAAAGGTCAGGGACACTTTCTTTTTTTTAGTGTTGACCCAGAGTTGGTTGGAGTGAAACCAGCATGGGACATTGTGCAAATCTTGTTGGAGCAGACCCTCCACAGCTGCAGCAGAGGGAGCGGAGGTGAAGCTAACTGTCATCTGCATATGTGTGACTATGCAAGTTAGTACAGGTAGACAGGAGATCATTAAGAGAAATGGAAAAGAGGATGGGACCTTGGATGGAGCCCTGTGGGACTCCAGCTTGGATGGGTAGTGGAGGTGACAGGATGCCTCCAACCTGTACTGACTGTTGACGGCCCATAAGGTAGGAATGGAACCAGTCAACAACGGAAACAGAGTGGCCACCAGAACTCAGCTTGTCCAGGATGAGAGGGTGGGACACGAATCAAAGGTTTTGCCCAGATCAATGAAAATGGCTGCTGTGATGTGCCCCTGATCCATCCCAGTGAAGAAGGAATGAATGAGACACATCAGGGAGGAGACGGTGGAATGGTGCTTCTGGAAACCAGACTGGAAGAGGAAATTGGAAGAAGAGAGGAGGTCAGGCAGTCTGGAATAGACAATCTTCCTTTGCAGATTTGCAAGATATGGGAGGAGGGAGATAGGACAGAAGTTACCAGGGGAGGAGGGATTCCTCCCCCATTTTATGAAGTGAAAGAACCTAGTCAATCTTTCAAAACTGAGGAACAGCACAGAGGGAACAGAAGAGATTAAGGAGGCAAGTAAGGGAAGATGAGGTGGCAGGAGCTGAGACGTGAAGGAGTTTAGGATCCAGCACATCAGGGCTGGCCTTGGAGAGTTTGAGGCAGGAAAGGACAAATAGGGTTTCCTGGGTAGTGACAGGGGAAGAATAGAAGCCTGGGGAGATGTGGGGAAGAGAGTATCACTATTACAAAAGCCAAGCAGTACCCCGCAACCAAAAAACCAACATTACGCTCAGCCTCTGTGCACTTCATCAAGAGTGACCCTTGAAAAAATCACTTGAAGACTGCACAAAACATTGGGTGTTCAGTTGAGGGGGGGGCTCCCCATGACTTTTAACATTGTGATAGTCATCGAAGATATTTAATTATATTATTTCCAGTGTATGGACATTTTCTCCCAGGTAGGCACTTTGTGCCAAATTGCTTTGTTTTGTGCAGGACTTGGGTTAGAGTGACCTTTCCCACTGCCATGGTTGGCAGGCCCCTAATCATTTGAAGGATGTGGTCAGCGTACGTGCAAGGAGGTCAGTATGGCAACGGCTAGGGAAAGGAGTCATCCTGCTAGGGGATTTCAACATGCCTGATGTAGACGAGCATTCCAGGAACATGGAACACCCGGAACCAGGTGCTGGTGGATAACTTGCAGGACTGTTTCCTGATTCAGCATGCGGAGGAGCAGACTAAGGACGGTGTCCATACTTGACATTCTGTCTAACCAGGACAGCAGTAAGGGGGGGGGGGGGTTAACAGTGAAGGATTATCCTTTGTCAAGTGATCACAACACAGTGTGGATTGACATGGCCCTGGAACCTCAAGATTGAAGTCCCAGAAGCTAGTCCTGGACTTTAGGATGGTGGACTTCAGGAAGATGCAAGAGGAACTAATGGACAGGCTCAAGGATTATGATTAACAATAAGGGACAGTGCGCAAGTGGGGTTCTATTAAAGGAGAAAGCACTGAACCAGTAAGTCACTTTCCACAGTAGAAGCTGATTTTTAAATATGGGTTATAATTCTGTTACTGTTCCATATATGCAGGCTTTTTAGTTATTATAGTGAGTGTTTCTGATTTACACAGGTAGTAGGTACCTTTTTTTAATTAAACTGTGAAAGGAGGACTAGGCAATTCTGCCTATTTTCAGCCTTGTCCCAGGCTGGGGATATAAATGAAAATCAATTGAGGCTGAATCAGATTTAGAACTATATGGGGTAGTTTATGTCCTTTCTCAGCTCTACCATTGTTGGCACAATGCATCCACGTTCTACTATAGAACTCTTTGATTGAAAGCCATGCTTGAAAATGGGCCATGTGGCCCAGTGCCAGTGATCAAATAAAACTGTATTGAATCAAATTGAATTGAATTGAATGGGACATAAATTTAATTATATTGTTCTAGAATGGTGCTTGCAAGCATGTAGATCAAAACTATCCGCTGAGGTTACTAATAGGCCCATTTAGATGTAACAATAAGAAAATTTGAACTGGTATTTTAAAAAGCGCCTCTACTGGGGAAAATGACTTTCAGATTCAGCTCAGTTCTTTATGCAGCGGATCCTTGAGATACTGAAGACATACATTAGGTGGGTAGGGAAAGGGAGGAGGCATGACAGCTCTGTATGGTTTTCTAGAGAGGTGCAGGAAACAGTGTGAACCAAAAAGGAAGCTTTCAGAGGGTATAAGGCTGATCAGTTGGAAGCAAGCAGGGAGCGTTACCTCAGCAAGTGTAAGGAGGCCAATAGAACAGTGAGGAGAGGCGAAGATGAGGAAACGCTTAAACAAGCAGATGGGGCTAAGGGGAAAATGATATGGCCTTCATTAGGAATATCAATACAAGGAGGAAGGACAAGGGGTGATTGAGAGGTTGAGAAAGGGGGTGGACTTAAGTGGAAGGAGAGTGCCAAAAACAGGCATTTTAAATGAATGCTTCTGCTCAGTCTTCACAGTTGAGGAGGGAAGGCCTTTGTCAGAGTGCAAGAAAGGCTGCTGAAGAGATTGAGAAGGATAAAGGTGCAGAAGTCCACAGGACCAGATGTGTTACACCGTCAGGTACTCGGAGGAGTGTAGGCTCGGATGCTCCCCCCCCATGGACCAGTTCAACTGCTCTATTGGGATGGATATCATCCTCAGAGATAGGATATTGGTAATGTCATACCTCAGAACAAGACTGGTGAGAAGGGAGAACCAGGGAACTGTAGACTGGTCAGATAGACTTCCACTGTAAGGAAACTCCTTGAAACTGTTGTCATGGCACAGCAGGTTGACTTCCTGGAGTTCCACGGTCTCCAGAAAAGTAAACAGCCTAGCTTTGTGAAAGGGAAGGCCTGTCAAACAAGCCTCATAGAATTCTTCAATGCTGTGACTCAGTCACTGGGCACAGGCAAAGCACTGGATGTCCTGTACCTGGACTTTAGCAAGGCCTTTAACTTGGTGCTCCACAAAGGCTAGGGAAGACATTGGGGAACTTGTGGGTGGGGAAGAAATCACAAGGTGTGTAGAGAACTGACTGGGGGGATAACCCAAAGGGTAGCACTAAATGGTATGTACTCTGAGGTTCAGTGAGTGACCAGCGTGGTGGCACAGTGATCGATCCTGAGTCTGGTATTCTTCAATTTGTTTATTTGTGACACTGGAGAAGGGCTCCAGGACAAGAGGCGTCTCCTTGTAAATAGTATTAAGATATGTGGCAGGAGATGGCCCACTAGTGCAACAGTAGTGCTACCACTTGCAATGCCAACAACCTGGGTTTAGGAACGAGCCTGGGTCATCGGAGGGCCAGCCGGAGGGAGGATGGATAAGCATTCCTGACGCTCGCTTCCTCAGTGGTGGGAAGGAGTATGGGTTCTGCTACAACACTACTACCTGGGTGACCACATATGGTGCTGCAGCCAGAGCCACAGATCGAGGGAGGGGGACACTGGCACCATGACACTACAAGTCAGCCAAGTCCTTCACACCATCAGGGGGTGGGACAGAAAGGATCCATAACGCCGCATCGACAATTTCATGTCGACACGACATTACCCCGACACCACTACATCGACCGCAATTGTGGTCGGGAAGATGCTGTCGTGTGCAATCTTCTTGTTTTGCGAAGGGCTGCACCCCTTACACCCCCCCATGCAGGGGGCTTCAGCCCCCACTTTTGGATTCTCAATTCTGAGATGGAGCTGAGTCGGGGAAGGGGTGTAGGACCTTGGGGAAGAGTGCTGGGTCCCAGACGGACTTTACAATGATGTGGCGATGTTGTCGGTATCGACCACGTCACTGTAAAGTTGTCGCTGTAGCAACGGGATACCGGACAGAAAAATGGAAAAAAAACAAAACAACCAAAAGTAGGATGCTGTCCGTCATCCGCCATGTGCCCCACACCGCCCACTGGGTTCTCCACCTCATCAACCAACACTTCAACTATGTCCATTGGAGTAAGAGCCCAACCCCCTGGCAGCACATTCCCATTGGGAGTTATCCATAGGGAACTGCAAGGTCAAGGTAAGTCCCAGAGATGGCGGGTGATGGGGCTGGTTGAAGTGGCTGAACCGATGGGGCTAGCCAGCTGGAAAAGAGACAAAGCACAGTAAATTACATGTAAAAGATATGTGGCGGGACTGTAAGGAGGGAATAAAGAAACAGAAAAGGAATCTAGAAAAATTAGAATGGTAGTCAAAGATTTTGCAACTTAAATTTAATAAAGCAACACAACTGGAGCACTGGAAGCTGCTTTGTTAGTGTACAATTTATTTTTCAATGCCAGACTTCTTGCCACCAACATTTTCAGACCTAGAATCTGTCTCTTATTCAGGGAACTGGCTGTAAATAGTTTCAAATATTGCAGAAATCAAAATTCATGTTATTGATTTAAACATATAGTAATACAAAGTCTTGAAATATAATGTTAAAAAATGGAGTGACGAGTCTCCGTTTTATCTATTTTGTTTCACTTGGTGTTTGTACTCAAACATGCTTTTCTCTCAAATTGTTGTCCAAGTTACTAAAATGAAAAAAATTATGTACAATATAATACTGTTTTATAAATTAATCAATTCATCCCTATTTAGTAGTTTCCTTTTATCATTTTTATGTTGGCTCGTGCTTGCGTGCCAGCCAATATATTGCAGTAGGAGCAGATTTGGAGGTGCAGTCACTGTGGATGAATGCAGGGCACGCATCAGTGGGTGCGTCCCTCATTCCCCAGTAAGGCAGCTACAGGCGCTGACACCAGCAACACATAAAGTGGCCACCAGATCTAACAAAAGGTCCCCTGCGATGACAGCCAAGCTCATCATGCAGCGGCGTGCCTTTCCTGGTGAAGCAGTTTAATAAACATGGCGGCATTGACTGCCGCCACACAGAGCGCTGACTTCAGGGGTGCCCAATCCCCCTGTCAGCATGCCCCAACCCACTTCATTTGCCGACATGGGAGCCCATTCCCCATCGGCATAATGCCCCCTTCCTCCCATTTCATGTGTGTGCCAAGGGGGTGCCCAATCCCCCTCGGCATCATGCACCCCCCCAACATTCTTTCTTTGCCAATGGGGGGCCCAATCATTACATTATACAGCTTACCGGCATTTCCTCAGTTCGCGGTCGGCTTTGAAGAGTGCAGACATGTTCCCGATCCACCGAAGATCATCGCGGCAAGCTCGGAGGTAAGTATGGGGTGAGGGGGTGTGGGGAGGCAAAGTGCACAGTGGATGGGCATGGGTGGGCTGGGAGAGGGCCGAGGGAACGTTTTCTTGTTTACAGGTTTTTTTTTTATTTTTAAAGGAAGACGACGCGGGACATTTGCCATGCTGGGGTGGGATCCCAGCATGGCAGCTAGAAGACTGTTTGGGAGGGCTGGAGCTGATGAGGGATTGGGCACCCCTGTCGGCCATACGGACTTGTGCCATGCTGGGGTGGGTTCCCAGCGTGGCAGCTGTAAGGCTGTTTGGGGGCTGGGCCGACAGGGATTGGGCACCCCATCAGCCGCCTGATATGTGCGCGTGGGGAGGAAGCGTGTGAGCACACGATATGCATGCATGCGTGCGTGTGGGGGGCTCTGCTCACTGAAGCAGAGCTCTCCCTTTCAACTGTATGTCATAGACAGCTGGAGCAGTGATTGGAGAACTGCGACCGTGCCTGCAAACACACTGACTGAACTGGAAGACGCTGACACACCTCCGAAAAACTCGGATGATGGCACTATGTTTCTTGCACATGCATGCAAGCAAACATAAAAATGATGAGGGAAGGTTTTCTTTATTTCAGGTTGTGACACTGGGGGATTGGGCACCCCCAGTGATAGTGTTATGTTTTTGGTGGGGTGTAGGGTGGTGGTTGCTGAGAAGGAGGGTCGGGTGGGCAGGACAGTTACAAGGGCAGCAGCAACAGAGAGCAACAGCAAAACTGGGGGATGGGGCACACCAGTGTGAGTGTTATGTTTGCAGGGAGGTGGATGCTGAGAGGGAGGGTTGGGCGGATAGGACAGTTACAGGGACAGCAGCAACAGAGATCGATGGATGGTTAATGAAACGAGGAGATAGAAATTGGGGTATTTTAACTCAAGCCACAACACTGGGCATGCGCGAATGCATATTCCTGTTCATAAACTAAGGGATTCTACAGCTCTTGTCAATGTGTCCACTGCTCAAATGACATAAGAGTAAAAGAAGCGATAAATTCTAGCAGGACTGAGAGGTTTACAATTCAGGATTTTTTGAATTATGATTCAGACCATGTGGTCTGCATAATCAGATGTCCATGTAGACTAGTTTATGTAGGGGAGACAACAAGAGCATTAAAAATCTGAATCAGCAAACACAAAAGTGCAATAAGGTTGAGAGACGCAAGATCAGCAGCAGCCAGGCAGTAGCGAGGCATTTTCTCGCAGAAAGGCATCAGATTAGTGCCTTCAGATTTTGTGCATGTGAAAGGTGAAAATAACAGTAAGAGGAGACAGTTGTGACAGAGCCGAATTAAAAAGTGCAGGCTGATGGACAGACAGACACAACAGTTTAAATCCCAGAAAATTGGGTCGGGTTCATGTAGGGTGCCACTTTCTGATTTTGCCAAAGTGGGACCAGCTTATAGGACGGTTTATTCCCAGAGCATGCTGGGTTTTTACCAACCATCCTGTTCCCAGGCGTTCTCCAAAAATCAATATATCCTAAAAAAATCCCTCCAAGTTGTGGCTTGGAATTTATTGTTTATAATGCCTTTGTACAGTTTGGCAGATCATCTTGGGGAGAGAAAGGGCAAAGCAAGAATGGTTTAAAGATAGAGTTATTTTAATGAAGTTACTACAATAGTAATGCAAGATGCAATCTAAGAGTGAACAGACAATCTTTGGAGTAAATATGGTGGCCACAGCACGTGAATGGGACATAAAGTCCCTGGCACAGATATTCAAAAGAGATGTGCCTTTGCAATTGCACCGGCGCATCTCCAAAATGCACTCCTGGGCTATATTCAAAAGAGGGTGATGCGCTGCGCAAGTTCAGTTGTGCCGCAGTGCAAAGATAATGTATGCAGTGCATCCGGAAGGGGCATTCCCCTGCATATGCAGCACAGCTCCATATTCAGCCGAGATGTATGACGCAGCTGCCCACACATCTCGGAGATGTGTTGAGCAAAGTTAGGTATGGAAAAACCATGCCTAAGTCATAGCCACCCACAGGCAGGCTGCTGTACTGCACAGCGCAACACAGTAGCCCAGTCCCTGGGTGGCTACTCCCCCCCCCAAGCCCCAATTGTAAAGTAAAACATATAAGCCCACACAACCCTGGTGGTCTAGTGTTTCCTCCTCCCAGCCCGATTGTAAAATAAAACCTGTAAACCCACATCTCCCTCGTAGTCTAGTGCCCCCCCTTCCTTCCCCGAACCATGTCCGTAGCATCAACCTAAACCGAACCACCCTGGTGGTCTAGTGGTACCTCCTCCCAGTACCAATCAAAACATGTAATTAAATCCCACGCCCTCCCTGGTAGTCCAGTGGACCCCCACCCATTAAGACACCCACACCCCACCCCGCTCCCCCTGTCCCAGCATGGCCATTTTAGCCGGTGGGCAGCTAATCCTACAGGTACACCTCCACGGCTGCCAGCCGACTGTGCATCTCCATTCCAGGTATTCAGATCAACTAGGGGAGTGCGCCGGCATTATGCTTGGTGGTCACCATTTGTGCGGATCGCATTTTTTGTATATTCAGACAGTGCAGCCACTTGCACCCTTTCCGGGCGCAGTTTGAAAATCCAGGCCTCTGTAACTAAAGGTTGAAACGCAATGCAGAGTGACTGCAGGGAGTGTGCTGGGCCTACATTCTTCACTTCAGTGCAGAGAGACTGTCAAGACAGCCTATTTGGGCTGGGCAGTGTGGCACATCACGGTCATGCTTGAATGGGCTGGGCAATGTGGTGTGTCAGTGTCATGTGATGTATGATGCGAGTGACATCACTGCGCTGCTCGCGTCAGACGCTGCCTGGAGCATGCATTCGACTCTCGCATAAAGAAAGAGATAGATTAGCAGTTCGGCCTTGTAACAGTGGTGTCCAGAACCCTGTGGTGAATGCTAGAAGCAAGCCTTCTCTTGTTCACTAGGGGCAAGATATTCAGACTGCACCAGGCAGGGGCGCAAGCCTGGGTGCAGCGCAACTGGGTTGAGCCAGGGCATAGTCCAGGTGATATTGAACGGTGCTGCGGCATGGCTCAGCACCATTGAATATGGCACTGGGGGCACCTGCAAGGCGCAGTGGCACTGTGCCAGTGCAAGTGGCAGGTGCTGGCACATCCTCCTGCTTCCCACAAGTGCGGGTGCATTAGGCACATCAACCACGATATTCAGCACTGGGCATGCAAATTAGGCCATTATGCATGCAAGGTGCAAATGGGGCCATTTGCATGTCATTATGGCCCCATTTGCATGCGGTGCATCGATCCCCAACGACTTGCGCCTTGCCAGGCTGCGGCCGTCGAGACGGCCCCGCTCTCGGTGGGCACCGCCCTATCGCTGTCGCCCAGGCATAGCGTATACACTCCCTGGTGGTCCAGTGGACCGCTATCTCCTGCCCGATGGTGGGCATATGTATAAAAGAACCTTGGTGGTCCAGTGGACCGTACCCCAACACCCGATCGCAGGCATGATGTAAATAACCCTGGTGGCCCAGTGGACCCTACCCCATCGCCCAATCGCAGGCATGTAATAAATAAAGCTCTGGTGGTCCAGTGAACCGATCTCCGATACCCGCTCATGGGCGGTAATCAATCACCCTGTGGTCCAACCGTACCTTCTCCCCACCCGCCCACATAGACCCCCACCTGCACCCTCAGTCAGCGGCGGGCGGTAGTTCCTGCCCATGAAGCCACCCTGCCACCCGCCCGACTGACAGTGTGCGAATGCGGCTGTATGCCTATTGGTCCACGCATTCTGTCAGTCGGCGGGCGCTGGGCGGCTTGCGGGTGGGGAGTTGCTACCCACCGCTGACCCGGGGTGGGGTGGCGGGTCGGAGTGGGCGGGTGGGAGAAGGGGTATCGCTGGACCACCAGGCAGTTAATTTCACTTGCCCATGATCGGGCAGGAGATGGGGTCCACTGGACCACCAGAGAATATGTTTTTCACTACAGCCCGCGATTGGGCAGGGGAGCAGGTTGACTGCACCACCAGGGATTACATTTAGTCATGCCCGCGATCAGGCATTGGGGCACATTGCCCGTCGAGGGGCAGGGGCGTTGGTCCCCAACGGCTGCAGCCTGCCAAGACACCAGGCGCAAGTCGCCGGGGATCCACGCACCTGCGTACAAATGGGGCAATAATGACATTCATATGGCCCCATTTGTGCCCTGCATGCATAATGGCCTCATTTGCATGCCCAGCACTGAATATCGCAGTTGATGCGCCTAGTGCACCCTCACTTGTGCTGGTGCATCCCCCTGCTCCTCACTTGCCACTTGCGCTGGCGCAGCGCGGGCAGCCCTAGTGCCATATTCAGTGGGTACTGAGCCATGGCGCAGCACCGTTGAATATTGCCCAGTCCATGTCTTGGCGCATCCCAGTTGCACTGCGCCCAGGCTTGTACCCATGCCTGGCGTATTCTGAATATCCCACCCACTGTGTTTCTCTATGCAGCTGTTGGGGAAAACCAGGGTGTGCGCTTCCACTGCCGTTACCCTAAGCATTTCCACTTGTGTTTCCGTACCCATTTGCATTACCATTCATGTGTACACCACGGTATGCATCACCCTTTGCGTTTTCGTTTGCGCTTCTGTTTGCATTACTGTTACTATTTGAGTTTCCACTAGTGTTTGTGTTTTTATTTCCATTTGCGTCACCGTGCGCATTTTCATGTGTGTTTGCGGCTGCCCTTCCATTTGCGTTTGTCTTTCATTTGGCGTCATCGCTGTTGTAACCATTACCATTTGCGTTTCCAATTGCAATATCGTGACCGTGCACATTACGGTTTGCATTTTCGTACGCGCTTGCATTTCCGTTTCTCTTTCCTTTGGCGTTATTGTTGCTGTTACCGTTACCATTTGCATTTTCAATTGCATCACCGTCACCGTGCATGTTACAGTTTGCATTTATGTACATGCTTGCATTTGCATTTCTGTTTCCTTTGGCGTTATTCTTGCTGTTAACGTTACCATTTGCATTTCCAATTGCGGTACCGTGACCATGCGTGTTACAGTTTGTGTTTCCACATGCACTTGCATTGCTGTTATTGTTGCTGTTACCGTTACCATTTCTGTTTCCAATTGCGGTACTGTCACCATGCACGTTACCAGTTGCGTTTCCACACGCTCTTGCATTTCCGTTACTTTTCGCTTTGGCGTCACTTTGCACTTGCGTTTCTATTACCGTTTGCATTACGATTTACATTTGTATCACCATGTGCGTTACAGTTTGCTGTTGTATTTGCATTGCACTTACTGTTACTATGTGACAAAAAAATCCCGAAGGGCCCACGCTCCCACAACCACATTCCATCCATTCACTATTTATAGTCCTCATTCTCAAAAAGAAAGGAAAGTCATAACAAAAAACTCTGTTTAATGCATCAGTTAGGGTTGTTCCACAGCGACAAAAGTAAGGAAATTCAATGTTAGGGTTGAAACCCCCCCCCTTGCTCTCTCAACCCCAACCCACCAAACTGGCATCGGGGTGTGCGTTGGGGTCGTCGGTCCTAACTCTCACCCCATTCTCCTATACTTCATCACCTCAGTTTCTTTACACATGGGATGGGGTGAGAGTTAGGACCGACGACCCCAGCACACACCCTGATGCCAGTTTAGGGGTGCTGGGTTAGGAGGGCACGGGGGGGTTCAACCCTAACATCGAATTTCCTTACTTTTGTCGCTGTGGAACAACCCTAACTGATGCATTAAATGGATTTTTTTGTCATGAATATGTAAATGTATATATGTATATATTTAAAAAAAAAACTGGGGCTGGTAATTGGGGGGGATGGGAGACCACTAGACACCAGGGATAGATCGGGTGGTGTTGGGGGATTCCCCATTTGTAACCTCTACTTGCTTTGGGTTTTTAAGTGCACTTAAAACCCCCAAAAAGCAAGGTGAAGTCACAAACACTGAATTTCAGTTAATTTTGGAAAAATACTCAAAGTGCTCAGTGAGGCGAATTTGGCAACTTCGCAGCATGTTCACCCACAGAGAAAAACTTTGCTGCATCTCTACCTCACGTGCCCAGCTTCCCCCCCATCCAGTAATTTGTCCTGGGGTTCTTGTTCCCTAGGAGCATCACCTTGCGCCTGTTGGCGTTGACTTTCAACTGCCAAACATTTGACTTACTCACTAGCCTTTGTAAGTTTCTCTGCATCTCCCCAACCTCTTCCTTGCCATCGGCAAAGAGGCACATCTTGCCCTGGATTCCTTCTCCCGTGTCGCTGATGAACACACTGAAAAGGACTGAACCCAGGACTAATCACAATGCTGACTTCCCTCTCTTCTGATTTGATCCTGTTAACCACAGCCCTCTGCCATCTCCCTTTCATAGATCCTCTAGCTTCTTCAGCAGCCTTCTGTGAGGCACCAAGTTGAAAGTCTTGCTGAAATCAAAGCAGAGTAAATCCACAGCGTGACCCTTATCCACTACTCTCTTTACCCAGTTAAAAAGTACCATCAGGCTGGTCTGAAAAGACCTCCCTGCCATGGATCTGTGCTGTTTACTGTCATGGAGTCCACTGCTCTCCAGGTTGTTCATGAGGTCCTCTCTGACTAGTGTCTCCATCAGTTTACCCACAAAAGAGGTAAGACTGACAGGTCTGCAGTTATCTTGTTGCTCCTTGTCCCCTCTTATGAAGTTGAACTATGTGCAGTACCCTCCTGTCTTTTAGAATTATCCTTGTCTGAACTGAGCTATTCAAGAGCCCTATCATGGCTTCAGTAAGTCCCATTGCCAATTCCTTTAGCACCTTCAGATGCATCCCACCTGGACCTGGGGGCTTATCTATCTGTAGGGTTGCAAGCCCATTCTGAACCCTTTCACTGGTAAATATTTGCTGTCTCATCTCCCATCTTAACACTTGGGGGTTAACAGGGCATGGATACTGTAGTTATGTGGTAAATGCATGCCCGGGTGCGTTATGAGGCACCAGGCATTCATGTGGAGTGTCTTAGTCAACTGGAAGTGCAATTATCACATGAATACCCACACCCTGACATCTCTTATCACCCATATAAAATGGGGAAACTGAAAAATCTTTAAAATAAAATGCATTTTTTTTAAATTAAAACCAGGTATGTTCTTTTGTTAAACGTAAGCAGTAAAAAGTAGCCTGTCACCTGTCTTCTCATACATTATTAAGCAGTGTCAGTGGCTCAGTAGGTAGCACACTCGGCTTGAGGCCAGGAGATCAGAGGGCTGTGGGTTCAGTTCCCATATCTGGCACTTGGGTTAATATCCCAGTACTGACACTGTAATGCAGCATGAGAGGGGTGCTGCACTTCTGAGGTGCCGTCTTTTGGATGAGATGTTAAACCGAGGTCCCATCTGCCTGGATTGGTGGTAGTTCAGGTGGATGTTAAAGATCCCATGGCACTTATCGAAAGAGTAGGGGAACTTCCCGGTGTCCTGGTCAAATTTCCCTCATTCACTAAAAATACCACCAACAGCTTAATCTGGTTCAAGGTCAGTTGGCATTCATCTATATCCCCTTCCCCTGGGTCGTGCCTGAAAATAGGCAGGATTTGTCTAGTGCACTTACCCGGTCAACAAAAGCTAAACAAAAAAATAAATAAATAAAATAAAAATAAATACATACAGTATAAGGAATGTGTCTTCATCATAGAATGCAGGAATTCAAGCTTCTGCAGAATTCCACTGGCAGAATGTTCACCTCTCCCCACATAAACACACAACAGAAGGCCTCAATAAAGCCAGGGATCATCTTCATGTGGGCAGGATAAGCAGCAAGGTTTTCCTTGGCAGGCAGGGACAGGAAAGGAGGTTTTGATGGTCAGGAAAGAGGCTCAAAAAAGTAATGTTATGATCATTTTCTTTAATTGGTATATGTGTGTAAGAAGAGGATAGAATATTTAATATTTTTTATATAGTTTGAGGTAGTTTCATTTCTAGGGCCTAGTTGACTTTTTTTTTAAAAAGAGATTAAAAGTGTATTTAATGGCAGTCAGGATTTTTTTTTTTTACAAAAGATATTGATACATTAGTGTGCTGTGCCCTGATTGCCAGCACTTTATGTTTGCGTGTGCATGCGCAGCAAACATATTGTTAAAATAACGGATTTCAGAGGTGTGTCACAGTTGAGTCCAATGCAGCTTGGGCTGCAGTGAGCTTGACAGTGACAGCCAAATGATCAGTGAGGCTGATCATGACACTGTTTTCTGCTTTTGGACTAGAAACATCTTGTAGCTGAAAGGAGCGAGACACTCCTATTACAGAAGGGCTCGATCTTTCCATCTGCATAAGGCTGCGCAGCAAGCAGCTGAGTGGCATCATGATCAGCTCTGAGCCCCCCTCTGCTGCTTTGCAGAGAGGAGATGCACAAAAAAATTCCATCCCACTGCCAAGTATCCATTCCCTTCCCAATCCTTCCCAGTGCCCTGTCCATAAAAATAAAACACCCTCCCACTGTCAAGTACCCTGCCCACCTCCTGATTCTTCCCCTATGCCCCATGTGTAAATCTGTAAGAGACAAAAATAGTCCAGTGATGACTTCTGCCCCCTACTCCCGACCTGAACCCTCACCACATACTTACCTAGTCAGTCCAGTACTGCTCCTTCTCGAAGATCCTGCTTCTTCTGAGCTTCACTGGAAAGTAACTGAGAACAAGGTAAGTTTAGTTAATGGCTGTTTAATGCGTCTTGACCTTTTACTCATAACTTTGTCATTTTTTAATATTTTGCCCCAAATTTTCAACATGGCCCTTTTTAACCCCATCTCATGAACCAGGTGGGCAAAATGTTTTCACCCCCCCCACATTTTTTTTTCAGTCACTCTGCAAAATCACGTTTCAGATGGGATTTAAAAAATTTCACCTATCTTGATCATACAGTGGGGTAATAAAAGACTATGTTGAAAATCTGGGGTCAAAATCTTAAAAACAACAACATTATGAAACAGCACTGGAATTCTTCAATGTTTTCTCCTAACTTTGCTATTATTCTAGAGTTTCCCCCCAAATTTTAAACATTGCATTTTTTCACCCCTCTTCATGAACAAGGCAGGTGGCATTTTTCAAATCCCCTCTGAAACATGTTTTCTCTGTCACTCCACAAAAACTGTCTTTGGATGGGATTTAAAAATTCAGCTCATCTTGATCATAAGGTGGGGTTAAAATAAGACTATGTTGAACACTGGGGTCAAAATCTGAAAAAAAAAAGACAACGTCATGAAGAATTGTTGAAATTCTTTGATGTTTCCTCCTAGCTTTGCTATTTTACCAGATTGTGACCCCACATTTTCAACAGAGTCATTTTTGTACAATTCGTTGTGAACATGATGGGCCTGATTCTCAAAGCTTCCGGTATGGCACAAAGGGTATGCACCACAGAGAATGGCGCAAAGTGCCCCTTGCACCAAAAGATGCACCAGGTGTAATTCGCAAAGGCAGCCTGCGTCACCTGCAGGCTGCCCCAAACCTGGATTGCACTGCCCGCGCACAACAAAGTGGATTGCAGCAAGGCGCTAGAGGCATGCAGCAGATGCAGGCTGCCAGAGCTCCTCGATCAGGATTCACAAAACTCACCCAGAGGGTGAATTTCTAGGTACCCTTAGACCAGCGTACCTAGAAATTCACCTTCGGGGTGAATCTAACACTTCATGGCAATGCCACTGTCCCCACCCAGCCCTGTTCACCCCTTATATTATAGAATAATCCCCTGGTAGTCTAGTGCCCCCCAGCCCTGATCCCCCACCATAGTAATTTATAAATCCCTGGTAGCTAGTGCCCCCATGCCCCAATTTCCCATACTATAACTTACTGTATACAGTACATGCTCATTTAGTGCTTATTCAGCAACTGGCTGTGGTGGTGAGTGGTGGGATATGCCAGCTGCCAGATCCAGTTACAGAATGGGGGGGATTAGGGTAGTGGGGAACTGCGGGATTGGGGGTCCACTTAGACCACCAGGTATGTCAGATTGTCACATAACAGGGGATCGGGGCTGGAGCGATCCACTAGACCACCAGAGATATTAAGTTATATTACAGGAGATCAGGGCTTTGGGGTGTCACTGGACTACCAGAGATTTTTATATTACTATAATGGGCAATTGGGACTTGGAAGGGGCACCAGACTACCAGGGATTTTTATGTAACAGGCTATTGGGACTTGGGAGGGGCACCAGACTACCAGGGAATTTTATGTAACAGGCGATTGGGACTTGGGGGGGCGCCACTAGACTACCAGGGATTTGTAAATCATTATAATGGGCGATTGGGACTTGAAGGGCACTAGACTACCAGGGATACAAACATACAAATCTGCTAGCAGAAACAAGCCTTACGGTCTATCAAGTTAGTCTGCTCGAATGCGCAGCTAGCACCCTTATATTGCAGCTCCCCCACCCTTCTCTCCCCCCTCACCTATACCCCCTTCACACCCTGTCCCATACCCTTTTAAAACTGCCCACTGTGCTACAGGATGCCACCTCCTCGGGCAGAGTGTTCCATTTATCCACAACCCTCTCTGTGAAAAAATGCCTCTTCATCTCTCTCAGACATCTTCCACCCTCCAACTTGAGACCATGCCCTCTGGTGTCCCTTCCTCTCCTCAGCTTAAATATCCCTTCTATACCCGGTTTATTAATCCACTTCAAATATCTGAAGGTCTCAGTCATATCCCCCGATCCCTCCTCCTCTTCTCCAGGGTGTACATATTCAACTCAGTCAGCCAGTCCTCATAGGTTTTGCCCTCCAGCCCCTGGATCATCTTAGTTGCCCTACGCTGCACCCCCTCCAGCAATCTGATATCCTTCTTCAGAAAGGGATGCCAGAACTGCATGCAGTACTCCAAATGTAGCCTGACTAGTGACCTGTACAGCGGCAGGATCACATCCCTGTTTCTGGATGAGATTCCTCTCATAATACACCCCAACATCTTCTTGGCCTTAGCTGCCACCTTCCTGCACTGAGCTGAGTTGTTCATGTTACCCGTTATGATCATCCCTAGGTCCTTCTCCTCCTCTGTGACCTCTATCTGAACTCCTCCCAACTGGTAGCTTCTCCCTGGGTTCCTTGCTCCGAAGTGCATAACCTTGCACTTCTTCACATTGAAGCTCAATTGGCACTTTTCTGACCACTCCTCCAGTTTGATCAGGTCCTCCTGTAGCCCCTGCCACCCCTCTGTCATCCACCACCATCCCTATCTTGGTATCATCTGAGCACATTGATCTTGCTCCTAATGCCATGTGAGATATCTGATATGAATAACCCAAACAACACCGGACCGAGGACTGAGCCCTATGGCACCCCATTTGTCACTGTCCTTGGGGGAGAACGTGCCCCCCACCACCTGTTGCTGCCTCCCCTTCAGTCAGTTCACAATCCAGTTTACCATCCTTGTCCCTGCTCCCACATATTGCAACTTACTCCCCAGCCTCCCATTAGGCACTGAATCAAAGGCCTTGCTGAATTCTAAATATAGCACATCCACTGCATGGCCTTTATCCAGTTCCCTCGTTATCCAGTCATAGTATTCAATTAGGTTGGTGTGGCAGGGTCTTCCAGAAATGAATCCATGCTGCTGACTGTCCTGGAGTCCATTTTCCTCCAAAAAGGTCACCAGCCTCTCTTTCAGGATTGCTTCCATAAATTTTCCTACAATGGACGTGAGGCTTACAGGTCTGTAATTGCCTGGTTCGTCCTTTGGGCCACTCTTGTGGAGGGGCATCACGTGAGCCATCTTCCAATCCTGTGGTACACAACCTGTGTCCAGGGAATTATTGAACAGGTCCACCAGCGGCCCCGCCAATACCCCCACCAGTTTATTTCAGCACCCTGGGATGAGTACCATCTGGACCTGGTGTCTTATCCACCCTTAGTGCTTTCAGACCCCCCAGCACCCTGCCCTCCATAATTACCCCATCTGTCACCCCTCCCGCCCTTGCCCACCTTCTCCATCCCCTGAGGTAGCTGTCCACCCTTCTCCTTCGTGAACACAGAACAGAAGTACTCATTTAGTGCTTCTGCCTGTCCTGCCCCCTTCTCCACCCACTCCTCATCTTTCCTAATCCTCATTATCTGGTCCCTGCAGCTCCTTCTCTCCCTTATGTATCTGAAAAAGTCTTTCTCCCCTTCCCCGATGCCCTGTGCCAGCCTCAGCTCCCTGAAAGCCTTGGTTGTCCTGACCAATCTGGTTACCTCCTTGGACTTCTTTGTATACAACTGCCTGTCCTCTCCCCTCCTGGACTTCTTGAATCTCTGAAAAGCTGCTTTTGTTTGCCCTACCCCCTTCCAAAACCTTCTTGTTCAGCCAGCTTAGCTTCTTAGCCCTACTCTTCTTGCTCAGCATTTTGGTACATGACCCAGTAGCCTCAATAAGCCCAAGTTTGATAATATCCCACTTCTGATTTGCATCCATATCAGGCCTAATTCCTACCAGGTGCCTTCCCAGAATTTCCCCCATCTTGATAAAGTCTGCCTGCCTGAAGTCAACCACCCTGGTTCCTGTACCTACAGTCTCCCTGCCCATTCTGAGCTTGAACCGCACTGACTAATGGTCACTCCCACCTAACGGGTCCTCCACCCCGATCCCTCACAGCCTCCCTGTTAGTTAGCATTAGGTCCAGACTGTTTTCCAACTGAGCTGGCCCACTGACCACCTGCACCAGGAAACTATCCTGGAATGCATCTAAGTAGCACCTGCTCCCTTGTGCTTGAGGTGACACGGGTTCCCCAATACACTCCTGGTAGACTGAAGTCCCCCACGATCACTGTGTTCCCTTTCCTGCATACCCTTCTAATCTGCTCTGCTAACTCCTTGTCCAAGTCATCTGTCTGAGCTGGTGGTCTGTACACCACCCCCATTCACAGTATCCTACTTTTATAATCAGGGAACTGTATCCATAAGGCCTCTGTTTTACCCTCCTCCCCCCTCCCCATCCCTTGTGCACCTTAACCCTTCTCTAATGTAAATTGTCACTCCTTCCCCTCTCCCCATTCCTCTGTCTTTTCTATATATCCTATACCCTGGGATTATCAGATCCTAAGTCTCCATGATGGCAGCAATGTCCACCATCCCGACGGCCAAGAGAGCCTGTAACTCAGCTGTTTTGTTCCCCAGGCTCCTTGCATTCAGGGAGACCACCCTCCACCCAATTCCCTTCCTTACCTTAACCCGTTCCCCCTCATCCTGATTCCCCCCATGGCCCCTATCCTGGTACCATCCCTGTTAACATGGGGGGGTTAGCTCATTCATCTCCTCTATCCAGTGACCCTGCATATCTGCTACACACTCGCCTCCCCCCATACCTAGTTTAAATCCACCTTGGATGCTATGTACTCCCCCAGCCTTTGTTTCAAGACTCCCTGACCCACCTTACTCAAATGCAATATGTCCTTCATGTACAGATCACTGTTGTCCCATGTGTTTCCCCAACCTCCCACCAGCCCATATCCTTGGGTTTGACACCACTTTCAGCCACGAGTATGTATATAAGAGGATGTAGTACAATAGTTCATTAACATGGGACTCAGGGGGATGGGTATTTCTGTGGTCAGTCAGGGGACGGGGGATGGGAGGGACCACTTGCATTTTCCACAAGGAGCCTGTGGCAGATCCTTCCTGTGTGCCATGTGTTTGCCACAAGGCAGAGGTTGCCGCAAGTGTGGGGACTTAGGTGCCAGGACCCCTCCTGTACCAGAATCTGGTGCAGGGTCCTTGGTGCACTGGGCTTCAGCACATGCTGCTGTTTGCCACAGCTTGCGCCGATCTAAGCCTGCTTTGTGAATCAGGCCTGACGTGTCATTTTTGAAATTTTTTCCAAAACATTTTTCACACATGTATCATGAAAATGACGTTTTGGACAGGATTTCATACATGAGACCTCTTATGTTCATAAGGTGGTGTAGTGAAAAGACTATGGGCCCCATATTCAGAATAATGCTCATGTATAGCACAAATGTTTGTGCTGCCCTTGCACCCGACTTGGCTGCTGCTATATTCAGTCAGAGATAGCGAGCAGCACCACCTGACTGAATACTGGGTCATGTCAGCACAGCGGTAAGTGCAACTGCACTGCCCCAACATGGACCTGAGCTGTATACAGCCCACAGGGAATAGCGCTGCCTGAAATGGGACAGTGCCAAGACCCCGGTGGGCTATATTCAGCCAGAGATTGCAAATGAGCCCTTTGAGCATGCATGACACTAAGGGGCCATTTGCATTCCCATTATGGGCTTATTTGCATGGGGTGCAGCAATCCATTAGTGCCAGTGACAGATTTGGAATGAGCTACGAGGTTTGAACAGAGCAAAGAATACAGACAGAGAGCTTGCTGGCTCCAAAAGAAACCCGAGGAGGAGCAGCCTACTACATTTGTAACAATGAACTGCAGTAGCAACCAGATTGCCTCTATTATCTGATAAAACTGATCTGTCCTGCAGAGTGACCCTGTATTTGCATCTAGAATATTTACATATCCCAGAATCACATATCGAAGAGGCAATAATGTGAAAGACAAAATAATGCACAGTTTCTGTCAACCCGAGCCTTATAACTACATGTGGCACCTGATGCACCAAGTGGGAACTATAGGTGTGGACATTGTGCCCAGTGCAATAACACAAATAACGCTCAGACATTTAAACACCCAGTACAGGCAAGACTTCAAAATTAATCAGTTTGTCATTTGTTCCGCCTCAGGTGTAATTTGTATTTTAACATGTCCTTGCAGACTGGGATATGTGGGGCAAACAAAAAGATCCCTGAAAGACAATATTAGTGAACACTAGTCAACCATTAGGAATAATGTAATGACCAGTGCAATGGCACAACACTTTGGGGGCAGACCATGGCTCTCCAGAAGGTTTAAAGTTCACAGGAATTGATAAAGTGACTGTTGGCCCAAGGGGAGGTGACATTCAGAAGAGATTGGTACAATGGGAATGCTTTTGAATTTTTAAATTACAGACTATGCAAACATGTGAAATTGCCAGGAGAAAAAGGCCCACAGGTCTATCAAGTCTGCCCGATTGTGCAGTTCTTAGTTTCATATTACTACAGCTGCTCCCGCCCCACCCAAACCCCTCCTTCCTCCCTTTTCTGGTCTTTCCTCTTTGTGTTCTTGTCTGTACTAATCCTGCCCCTGACTCTATCTCAATCCCACTTCAAGCTATCCACTATCCTCAATTTGAATAAATCCTCCAGCAGTGCATTTCATCTCGCCACCACTCTTTCTGTAAAGTAGTACCTCCTCATCTCCCTCCTGAACCTTCCCCCTTCCAACTGTAATTGACTATAGTGGAGAAACTTGTCCTGCCTAAGACCCCTTCCCTGGGGCTCCCCTAAATATGTTTGCTCCTTCTAGTGTATTATAAGCCATTTCTAACAAGTATCTGTCTTCTGTATAAACCTGAAAGATGTGTTAACCTTGGCTACTACCCTGTATAGAAATGTATACCTTGTATTTTATATATCTGATGTTGCATGTTATTTTGTTTGTCCACGTTGTTCTGTGTACTCTGACGTGAAGGCTTTGTAAATTAGTGTCTGACTCAAAGGGTTGCAATTCCAATACCATGAAATAAATAAATAAATAAAACTTCAGATTGTGCCCCCTTGTGACCCTTCCCCCCCTTAAGCAGAACAATCCTCCCTCTCTGACTTTGTTTATGCCTTTCAGATACTTAAAGGTCTGTATCATGTCCCTTTGTTCCCTTCTCTCTTCCAGCGAATGCATGTTGAGCTCCCTCAATCTTTCCTCATACGGCAACTCCCCCAGTCCCATGATCATTTTCGTAACCCTGCGCTGCACCCCCTCCAGTAATCTCACATCCTTTTTGAGATATGGGCACCAGTACTGCACACAGTACTCCAAGTGTGGCCTCACCAGTGATCTATACAAGGGCAGGATGACCTCCTTTCTAGAGGTGATCCCCCAGGCAATGCACCCCAGCATCCTATTTGCCCTTGCTGCTGCCCTCTTGCATTGTGCTGATTCCTTCATGTCCCCTGTGACTATTGCCCAGAGGTCCCTTTTGTCCTCTGAAGCCATTACCTGCACTACCCCCCCCCAGCCAGTAGCTGGTCCTGGGATTTCTTGCTCAGTGGTGCATGACCTTGCACTTCTTAGCGTTAAACTCCAACTACCACTCCCTAGACCAGTGTTCGAGTTTAGCTAGAGCCTCCCTGAGTGCCTGCCTCCCTTCCTCATTGTCCACTTTTGCACAAATCTTAGTATCATCTGCAAACAGGCTGATCTTACTCTTGACCCCCTCTACAATGTCTCCAATGAAGACATTGAACAAAACGGGACCCAGCACTGAACCCTGCAGTACCCCACTTGTTACTGGCCTTGACTTGGATGTATCCTACCTTACAACTACCCTCTGTTGTCTGCCCTACAACAGCTCTCAACCCACCCCACCAGTGTCTCCCTCACCCCCATGTCCCTCAGCTTGCTCATTAACCTCCTGTGGGGCACTGAGTTGAAAGCCTTGGTGAAATCCAGGTACAGGACATCCACATCATGGCCTTTGTCCCCCGTCCTAGTGACCCAGTTGAAGAAGTCTATTAGGTTAGTTTGACACGATCTTCCCGAGACAAACCCATGCTGTCTTTCATCCTGTAGATGATTACTATCAAGAAAGGTTATCAACCTCTCCTTTAGAATCATCTCCATCAACTTCCCCACTATGGAAGTCAAGCTTACCGGACTGTAGTTGCCCGGTTGGACATTGGGTCCACTCTTTGGAAGGGGCACCACGTGAGCCATCCAACAGTCCATGGGTACCTTCTCCGACTCCAAGAAGGTGTTGAAGAGGTCCATTGGAGGGCCTGCCAACACCTCCACCAGTTCCTTCAGGACCCTTGGGTGTACACCATCTGTTCCTGGTACCTTGTCCACCCGCAAGGCCTTAAGGCCCTTCAGAACTCTATCATCTTGGATGACCCCATCTGTTATCTCTGCCCCCCTTCACCCTTGCCCCCTTTCCCCTGTGGTACTGGCCCATCCCTTTCTATTGTGAACACCGAGTAGAAGTACTTATTGAGTGCCTTTGCCTGTTCAGAGTCCTTAAAGACTGAATGAAGATTTGCCACTGCACTGTTTTTATGAGTATTTTTAACTATTTGTGTTGTGTCTTCTGTGTCTTATTCTGTGCTTCTCAGGCAGTTTGACTGAGCTGTGCATCTTCATGCCTGCCTACTGAATATGCATGAGCAGTGCATATTTAAATGTGCCAGGTCCATGAGCCAATCAGCTCTGAGGAAGGCGTGTTAGCCAAAGCAGCAGCTGATTGGTGCATGCACGTCATGAGTATGCATGCTGTCTGTGGCTGCTGATCGATCCTCCACTACGGTATGCACCTAGAAGGTGCCAGCAGGATGCTTGCTTTATGGTAAATGCCTAGTTCTGACACCACTTTTATCACTCTGCACTTTATATGGTTTGATAGCATACTTTTGTACTGACACTTGTAACCCCCCTACAAATGGGGGCTCCTAGAAGCCTTCCCGGAGCTTGCTTAAATGCTCCATGCCTCGCTGGTGTTCGGCGTAAGGTCACTACATGTGGGGGTTGTGAGTGCTTTTAAAGCCTCCAGTACTGCCTCTTGAAGAGCTGCCTGTTCACAGGCTTTAGTGGTTCAAATAGAGGACTGGGGTTTCTCTGCTCGAGTCCCACTCTGGACTGCTGTCTGATCGCTCCGTTTCTGCAGTCGCTAGGAGCGCTAAGGGAGCTCATCTGAAAGATGTAGTTGTTCCCTTTAGAAACCTGTATAGTATTGGTAAAATGGCAGTTTATCTAATGCCTTTTTTATTGTAGCTGGGACGTTGTGTTGTGCCCCTCCATATTGGACCCGGACTGTGTGAAAGGGGTCCAATAGTAGCTAAGGGGCATCAGAACTGGCGTGGAGGTGACCAACCAGGAATCAGGACTCTGGCTGGAGCCAGCTGACCAATGGGGCACAGCTTGTAATTCTTGGAAGTGGCATTATGGGTCATGGTGCCTTTTCGCACCACTGAGGGCCAGAATAGGTGACTGGCATGTGTAACCAGCCAATGGAATCGGGTAGTGCCTGAGCTGTGAGGGTTGCCCCATGCTGTAAGGGGCAGATGAAGTGAAGGAGAAGGGATCTCTGAGCTTCTGCGCCATTGAGTGTTCTTGCGGGAAGCATGTGAAAGGCCTGAGGCAGCCGTTTGCATTGCCAGCACTCCACAGATCAAATCCGCAGGCTTGCGGTCAGAGGAGGCTGTGTACAAGCACAGCTACCTACTAGGCTTCACCTGAAGAGGACTGGAGAATCCGTTGAATCGCACTCGGCCTGTCAGGACATTGAAGCTGCAGTGAAATGCCCGCATAGCATGAGTTCGTTTGCGTCCTGAAAGGAGCTGCCTGGTATGGTACCCCTCTGTTGTTTTCCATATAAATGTGTAAGGAGGCCTCTGAAGTTCAGGCTCAGCCCTGCAAGTGGTGGAAGAGTGGTTCTCTGCTTGAGTTGAATTAAATGCTCACTTGTGTCAGGGCCCCAACCAGCTGCATCAAGGAACTAACCATTAGGGCTTGGGTACCCATAGACAGTAATTAATAGGTTAGGTCTGTGCACAGAGCCATAGGTAGATTTTCCTATACAGTAGTGGAAAGCTAATCACCCTGATTTCCCCTGGTCCTTGTTATTTCCCCCTCAAATAAATCAGATTGCCTGTTTTGCAAAAGTACACTGCCTAGTCTGTGTATTAATGGTGAATTACTGCACAGGGAATGTGGTGTAACTGTACCTTACTTTCCAGGGGGTCCCCAGAGTGAGCTGACTGGATCGAGCCGGGGGTAAGTGTATATGGGAAGGACACTGAAATTGAACTGTGTGGGCCACTAGTGGGAAGAAAGGGGGGTTTCAGCAACCCAGAGGGCTGTGACCCGAGTCAACCTCGACTGTTCTAACCCTGACCTCTGGGAGGAGGCACCCACCAATGGATCTGGGCCCCTCACTCTGCTACAGTTAGGGCAGGCAGGGCTAGTAGCCCTTGGGATAGCGCCCCCTTGGGGTTACAAATTGGAGGCACCGCTGGGATTAGCATCTCCTAGTGGCCAAGTGGGTGAAGTGCATAAAAATAGAAATGCTGACGGGGAAACTGGAAGGGGATATTATGGCAAAAATTAAGTTGCATCCTATTAAGACAGTGGTACACAAACTGATGGGGTGGGGCGAAGCCAAAGAGCTGGACTCTCAAAGAATTGTGTTACTATTAGACGTGCCTCTGGGAACACCGACGGCTGACATTATTTCTACTGCAGAGCGTGTTAAATGTTTGGGCAAGGTGGAGGTGAAGGGGCGTATGGCTGACCTGCTCAATCAGACCCTGCAGGTGCTACTTTTGTGTAGTATGGCCATCAGCCCCGAGAGGGTACCTCCAGTGATTTACCCGGAGGGTACCCCACAGGGGTAGAGGCTTTTTCACATTCGGAGTGGGTCAGTCACTCCTGGGGGGTCTCCCCAGACTAATAGTTTCAAAGATAAACTACTTAAATTGCTAGATGTGCAAGGGAGGACTACCCAGGAGTTGCTGCAAACATTGGACCTCTCTAGTGACACCACCCGCCAGGTTTTCCCAGGTACCTCTTCCTGTCCTCCCAAGAGTTCTATTTTGGCTCCACTGCTCCTAGTGGTTCTCCCTATACAGCTCGATTCTTACCAAAGGCTGAAACTTTTTTCTGGCACAGTGCCGGTGCCCTCAGGGGAGGATGACTTGGAGGCGTGGATGGATTACGCCACCCCCTTAGTTCAGGAGTGGCAATGCTCTGAGGGGGAGAAAAGAAAGCGATTGATGGAGAGTCTGCGGGGCCCTGCCTTATAAGGCATTAGGTTCTTGTGGGCCACTAACCCGGAAGCCACCACAGCAGAGTGTCTTTCTGCTTTGGAGGGAGTATTTGGGAGTACCAAGACTGGGGAAGACTTATTATGGAAATTCAAGTTTGCCAAGCAATGGAGAAATGAGAAGCGGTCCGCCTTTGTTACTAGGGTGGAGCAGGCCTTGCAAAAGGCCTATCGAAAAGGGGGGATCACAGCCACGGCCTTGAACCAGGTCAGGTTGGAACATGTCTTGAAGTCTGCTAGATTTTCTAGTGTGATATTGTTAAAACTTAAGTTACATGATAGAAGGGCTGCCCTGCCTGAATACTGTCAATTGATGAGGGAGATTAGAGAAGTGGAGACTGATGAGGAGGGGTGGGAACCCTATGTGGGAGCTGTGAACCCAAGCTGAACCCCTGAGTCTAATGCACCCGAGGAGACCCACCTTTCAGGAAGGCCTGATGCGTCCCCAGAATTTCAGGGTGATGTGGGGGTGTGAGCCATTTCCTCTGACCCCCAAGTAGAGAGCGAGTTGAGGGCCGAGGTCAGAAATTTACGAGAACTGGTGAGGGATTTGAGGGGGTCCACTATCCACCCTGTTAGGTCTGAGGAACCTGAGTCATTTAGAAACCAATGTTCTGGCCCCAGGGGAACCCCCTCACCCTCCAGAGGACCCCCAGCAGACAAAGTATTCCCCTCCCAAAAGAGACCCCCGGGACCCCAAGTTTTGTTACCATTGTGGGGAGGATGGACAGTTTCAGACTGAGTACCAGCTGCCAGAGAATTTAAGGAAGGTCAACAGTAGACTGATCACTTGGCATCACAGGGCCCACGTCCAACCCCCCAGGAAGGGCTTTGTGACCCAGGCCAACGCCCAAGCAACTGTCAATGCTGAGCCTCCCGAATGGTCTGATGTGGTCAGCCCCTCGATGGAGGCCCAAGTGCGAGTAAATGGGATTCCCACCCGAGCTGTATTAGATAGTGGCTCTCAGGTAACCATCATGTTTCAGGACTGGTTTCAGACACACCTACCTGAGGTGCCACTACAACCCCTGGATGGTCTACATGTATGGGGGCTAAGTGACAAGGCTTATCCATATTTGGGGTATATCTGGTTGTCATTTCCTACTTCTGTGGCTGGAGTGGATGAACAGGTGGAAACCTTGGCTTTAGTCTGCCCCCCCACTGGACTGTATGATGGGATGCCCCTATTGATTGGGACAAATGCTCACATGTTTGGTCGATTAGCCCAATTATGTTCAGAAAAGCAAGCATTTAGGACTGGGCAAGCTCTAAGAATACCTGCTGTGATCTAAAAGGCCTCTGAAACTCAGAGGAAGGTTAGCCAGGAGGAACCTGAGGCCCGGTGGGTGTAGTATGGAAGAAGGATCCGGCACTGTTGATACTTGCCCCAAATACCCAGTGTGTTTTGCAAGGGGAAGTCCGACTGAGAACAGATGTTAAGAATAAGTTATTGATGTTGGATGCACCTGAGGAGGGAAGATTGCCTGAGGGGCTGCTGGTCAAACCCAGTATCTTGCCTGCTAGAGCTCATGCTTATGCCAGGAGGGTGATGGTTCAAGTTCATAATGTGTCTGACAAGGAGATTCGAATAAAAAGAGGGTGCACCCTGGCAAGTGTACATTGTGCAGATACTGCAGTGCTGCCCAATAGCAAGGCTTTGAGGAAAGATGACAGAGTAACTCCTGACTTGTTTGATTTCGGTGACTCCCCGTTGCCTGCTGAATGGAAAGTGAGGATCAGTGAGAAGCTTGCTACAAGAGACCAGGTATTTTCCCTAAAAGAATGGGACATGGGATGTGTGCAAGGGGCTGAGCACCACAACCAACTGCATGATGAAAGGCCTTTTCGAGAGAGATCTCGGCACCTGGCCCCGGCTGACATAGACGATGTGAGGCGGCATTTGCAAGAGATGCTCGCTGCTGGTGTGATACAAGAGTCCAGAAGCCCTTATGCTTCCCCCATTGTAGCAGTGAGAAAAAAGAATGGGGCAGTTCAGATGTGAGTAGATTACCGTACCTTGAATCAGCGGACCATCCCGGACCAGTATACCATGCCACGCATACAGGATGCCTTGGATTGTTTAAATGGCAGTAAGTGGTTCTCTGTGTTAGACCTCTGCAGTGGGTACTATCAGATCCCGATGGCCCCAGAGGACCAAGAGAAGACTGCATTCCTTTGCCCTCTAGGTTTCTATAGTTTATCCAGATGCCTCAAGGGATTTCAGGTGCCCCAGCTACCTTTCAGCGCCTGATGGAATGTGCTGTGGGGGACATGAATTTGCTCGAGTGTTTGGTTTACTTAGATGATGTCATAGTGTTTGGCCACTCATTGGAAGAGCATGAACGTCATGTGTTCAAGGTCCTGGATCAGCTGGAGGATTTTGGCCTCAAGCTATCTATAGACAAGTGCCAATTCTTCCAAACTTCTGTGAAGTATGTGGGCCACATAGTATCTACTGAAGGCATAGAGACTGACCCCAGCAAAGTGGAGACTTTGACTACTTGGCCTTAGCCCAAGAATTTGAAAGAGCTGCAATGGTTCCTGGGGTTTTGTGGATATTATACGTGGTTTGTCAAAGATTATTCTCGAGTGATCCGCCCCCTCCTCAACCTTACTCAGGGGTACCCTCCTACGCACAAAAAGTATAAGAAAGTTGTGCACTCTGAGACAGAGAAGAAGTATTTTCGGCCGAATGATGTGTTTGGACACCGCTTGACTACCGAGTGTGAGGAAGCTTTCTATGACATCATATATCAACTTACCCATGCCCCAGTGCTGGTCTATGCTGACCCGGCCAAGCCGTACGTTCTCCACACTGATGCCAGTCTATAAGGATTGGGGTCTGTGTTATGTCAGGAGCACTTGAATGGTCTGAGACCTGTAGCTTTTGCCAGCAGAAGTCTGACTCCTTCAGAAAAAAATTATCCAGTGCTCAAACTAGAGTTCCTGGCTGTGAAGTGGACCATTGTTGATCAATTTCATGACTATTTGTACGGTGCCAAGATATTGGTAAAGACTGATAACAATCCTCTCACCTATGTGCAGACCTCAGCCAAGTTGAATGCCACTGGCCATATGTGGCTCTCTGCGTTAGCCACCTACAAATATGCTGTTGAGTACAGAGCCGGTCTAAACCATATAGATGCAGATGCTCTCTCCCAGAGGCCCATGCCACAAACCGACTGGGTCAGGTTGTCAGAACCTGACATAAAAGCCCTTTGCCAAAAATTTGACAAAGAGGAACAAGTGTCTCCTGATGCTGTGGACTGTATGGTGGATTGCTTGGGGCCATCCGAGAACTGCATACCTGCTGCTTACTGTCATTTTTCTGCATTAGACACTAGTTCGCTGCCCCAGTTCAACAATGATAGTCTCCAATGGGCTCAATCCTGAGACCCCATGATAAAAGCTGCTGTGGAGGCTTTGCAGGCCGGGAGGGACGTGTACAAGTTGCGTTCCACTGACCTGAGAACTGCCTTGTTATACAAAGAAGGGTCAAAGTTAAAACTGATTAACCAACTACTATACAGAGAGACTGTGGATAAGGAGGGCCGAGTAGACAAACAACAACTGGTGCTGCCCACTGCTTTTAGAGAACTGGTTTTGAGGTACCTGCATAATCACATGGGGCATCTTGGCATAGACCGAACTCTTGACCTGGTATGGACCCAATTTTACTGGCCAAAAATGAGTGCAGATGTAGAGCAGTATGTCAAGACCTGTGGCCGCTGTTTGCAAAGAAAAGCCCTACCTCAGAGAGCTGCCCCCATGGTCAATATCACTACCAGTGCCCCTATGGAACTGGTCTGCATTGATTTCCAGAGTCTAGAACCAGATCTAAAAAACCTCAGTAACATACTAGTAGTCACTGATCATTTTACCCGGTATGCACAGGCTTTTCCTACTAAAGATCAGAAACCAACCATGGTGGCTAAAGTACTTGTTGAGAACTTCTTTGTCCACTATGGGGCCTTCCAGAGAATCCATTCTGACCAGGGGAGGGACTTTGAGAGCCGCCTGATTAAAGAAATGCTATCTTTGTGGGGAGTACCAAAATCAAGAACCACCCCATACCATCCCCAGGGAGATCCCCAACCTGAAAGATTTAACCGCACGTTGCTTGATATGTTGGGCACACTGCAACCCAAAGACAAGCCTAGATGGAGCCAGCAGATTAGCAGTCTGGTTCATGCTTATCACTGCACCAAAAGTGATGCCACTGGATTTTCCCCATACAGACTGATGTTCGGGAGAGAGGCTAGACTGCCAGTGGATGTGTGTTTCGGAGTTTCCCCTGATGGGGTGCTAACATAAAATCATCTACAGTATGTACAGAAGTTGAAGGCCCAATTGAACCATGCCTACCAACTGGCCCAGACTATGACTGCTAAACTAAACCTGGCCAACAAGGAAAGGTATGATAAGAAAGTGAAAACAATGGAACTGAGAGAAGGGGATAGAGTGCTTTTGAGGAATTTGGGACTGCATGGCAAGCATAAGACTGCTGACAGATGGCATCATCTCCCTCATATTGTCGTGGGAAAACGGGCAGATTTACCTGTATATAAAGTGCGGCCTGAAAACAGTTCAAAAGATGTGAAAACTATACACAGAAATCATCTGCTGCCAATTGGGCAAATCTTGATTGAAGCTGAACCTCCCAATGCTCCCCCCAGGCCTATGACTAGATCTGCTGCCAAGAAAAAAACAGACCACTTGATTCTTCAGCAATCCAAATCAGAGGACCTTGTCCAAACCCCTCTGATGAAGATGATCATCAATCTGTGTCTGAAGACCATGAGAATAATATTGAATACTATCCCTCTTATGAACTGAGCCAACTGTTTTGGGGCAATCCCCTAGTCAACTCGAGAGACGAAGTTGGGCTTTCTGGACTGACTAAGCCCCCAACTTTGTCACTGGAGCCAATGCTCCCAGAAGATGAAGTGAATGGCAACCCAGCTGAAGGGGTGGGATCCTTAGTCCTGACTGAACTGTCTGGCCTGGCTGAACTATCTGACTTTTCAGAAGAAGGAAGTGACGTAGGGGAGCAAGCCAGTGATATGCCGGAACCTGAAGAATATTTTGAGTGCCCTGATGGTTCCTTACTAGTGCCTGAACAGTCCCCAGCTGAGTCAAGTGGTGTGGGTCCTGATATAGAGGGTCATGCCCCCGAAAGTACTATGAGCACTGGGTCCCCTTCCCCTGTGGAGGTTCCCCCTACTAATCTCAATGAGGCTGAGATGGAGTCGGGGTCTGTAGCAGGGTTTCCCGAGACCCCTAGATGCTCCAGCTGAGAAGTACGGCCTGTAATAAAGTTGAGTTATGAGTCTCTGGGTCAGCCGGTGGACCTACCCTTAAATGTGGTCCATAAAGGGGTGTATGTGTCCCCGAGCTCCTTGCCTAAGTTAGCCTTGGGGGATAACTCCAGCCTGTTAGTATTGCCCTTCGAGTGTGGTACCCCTACCCCAGTTAACCCACCAGCAGCTGATAGGGAAGGGCCCCCTTTTTTCAGGTGTCATGGGCAGAAAGTAATGACCTGATTCAAAAAGGAAAAAGTTATGTGTGTGTGTAATGTTGCATAAACTGTAGTAAACTGTGAATATAGTATCCATGCATGTAATCTAAAGTGTGATATAATGTTAACGAAACTGTTTGCCTTGAAGTGATTTAAGGGTAACTACTTGGCATGGACGCCAAGTTCTTTCCAGGCCAGGAAGGGTGCAACCCCCTACAAATGGGGGCTCCTAGAAGCCTTCCCACAGCTTGCTTAAATGCTCCATGCCTCGCTGGTGTCCGGCGTAAGGTCGCTAAATGTGGGGGGTTGTGAGTGCTTTTAAAGCCTCCAGTACTGTCTCTTTAAGAGCTGCCTGTTCGCAGGCTTTAGTGGTTCAAATAGAGGACTGGGGTTTGTCTGCTCGAGTCCCACTCTGGACTGCTGTCTGATCGCTCCATTTCTGCAGCCGCTAGGAGCGCTAAGGGAGCCCATCTGAAAGATATAGTTGTCCCCCTAAAAACATGTATAGTATTGGTAAAATGGCAGTTTGTCTAACGCCTTTTTTATTGCAGCTGGGACTTTGTGTTGTGCCCCTCCATATTGGACCTGGTTACTGTGTGAAAGGGGTCCAATAGTAGTGAAGGGGCATCGGAACTGGCGTGGAGGTGACCAACCAGGAATCAGGACTCTGGCTGGAGCCAGCTGACCAATGAGGACACAGCTTGTAATTCTTGGAAGTGGCATTATGGGTCATGGCGCCTTTTCGCACCACTGAGGGCCAGAATAGGTGACTGGCATGTGTAACCAGCCAATGGAATTGGGTAGCGCCCGAGCTGTGAGGGTTGCCCCATGCTGTTAGGGGCAGATGCGTTGTGACTGTGAAGGAGAAGGGATCTCTGAGCTTCTGCGCCATTGAGTGTTCATGCGGGAAGCACGTGACAGGCCTGAGGCAGCCGTTTGCATTGCCAGCACTCCACGGATCAAATCCACAGGCTTGCAGTCAGAGGAGGCTGTGTACAAGCACAGCTACCTACCAGGCTTCACCTGAAGAGGACTGGAGAATCTGCTGAATCGCGCTCGGCCTGTCAGGACATTGAAGCTGCAGTGAAATGCCAGCATAGCCATGAGTTCGTTCAGGTCCTGGAAGCAGCTGCCTGGTATAGTACCCCTCTGTTGTTTTCCATATAAATGTTTAAGGAGGCCTCTGAAGTTCAGGCTCAGCCCTGCAAGTGGTGGAAGAGTGGTTCTCTGCTTGAGTTGAATTAAATGCTCGCTTGTGTCAGGGCCCCAACCAGCTGCATCGAGGAACTAGCCATTAGGGCTTGGGTACCCATAGACAGTAATTAATAGGTTAGGCCTGTGCACAGAGCCATAGGTAGATTTTCCTATACAGTAGTGGTAAGCTAATCACCCTGATTTCCCCTGGTCCTTGTTATTTCCCCCTCAAATAAATCAGATTGCCTGTTTTGCAAAAGTACACTGGCTAGTCTGTGTATTAATGGTGAATTACTGCACAGGGAATGTGGTGTAACTGTACCTTACTTTCCAGGGGGTCACCGGAGTGAGCTGACTGGATCGAGCCGGGGGAGGTAAGTGTATGTGGTAAGGACACTGAAATTGAACTGCGTGGGCCACTAGTGGGAAGAAAGGGGGGTTGCAGCAACTCAGAGGGCTGTGACCAAGTCAATCTCGACTGTTCTAACCCCGACCTCTGGGTGGAGGCACCCGTCAACAGATCTGGGCCCCTCACCCTGCTACAGTTAGGGTGGGGGGGTAGTAGCCCTTGGGATAGCGCCCCCTTGGGGTTACACACTTAATAAAGATTGTGTGACTGAGGTAAGTGAAGCCTCTTTTATGGTAAATTGTTTGAATAATAGTGCTGTTGGGTCAGTGCTGCAGCCTTCTGTTTGGGACTGTGGTCCCAGTGATAGTTTAGATCTGGGATGAGAGCCCTGGTGGTCTACTGTGACCCCTTCCCCAATTGCTCCTGTGTGTGTGTGTGTGTATCTAAACACATTCCCAGGTGGTCTAGTGTGACCCTTCATGCCCCCGATTGCCCACCTCAAAATAGTAAAAATGTCCTGGTGTCCAGTAGTTTCCCCACCCCCTCAAGCACCAGTTTTAGTAATGTAAATATGTTCTGGTGTCCAGTGCCCCCCCCCGAGCACCAGTTTTAGTAATGTAAATATGCCCTGGTGTGCAGTGGTCTCCCCCACACCCTCGATCACTCATCTACCCAGTAGTACAAATACCCTAGTGTCCAGTGGTTCCTGCTACCCCCCAGCACCCGTTTCAGTAAAGTAAATATACCCTGGTGTCCAGTGACTCCCCACCCCCTGAGCACCTGTTTCAGGAATGTAAATATGCCCATGATGTCCAGTGGTTACCCCCCCGAGTGCCCAGTTACAAACCTTCAGTGAAGCAGTGGTGATCCAGTGCCCCCCATCCGACCCACCCGTTTACATACTATCCCCCCTCTCCCACCTTACCCAGGTGGCTAGTGACCATCCACGCCAATACAACAACGGTACAACCCTCCTCACACTTCCTGGGCTGGCTGCCCGTGAAGCTGTCAGTGAGCGCATGTACAGTATTCCATTGCCCCGACAGCTGAGAATGGTGGGCCAGCTGGAGAAGTGTGAGGGAGGGCTGTGCTGGCACTATATTGAGATGGATGATCATCAGCCACCGTTAAGATACGGGGTTACAGGGAGGTGGTGTGAGCGATGGTCAGGAGGGAGACCCTGGATAACCACTGCTTCATTATATGTTTGTAAACAGGCAATCGGGGGATGGGGTGAACCACTGGACACCAGGGCATATTTATATTACTGAAACAGACACTCAGGCGGACTGGAGGACTCACTGGACACCAGAGTATTTTTTCTATTTGTAAACAGAAGATTGTGGGGGAGTCACTAGACCCCAGGCATTTACACTATTTTTAAACAGTCAATTGGAGGGGTCACACCAGGCCACCAGGGAATGAGTTTTGATTCGCTCACTGGAGTGATGGGGGGGTCCCACTACACCACCAGGAAATTAGTTTTAATACGAGAATGTGTGATCAGGTGGCTATCACTGGACACCAGGGATGAAACCTATTTCCGGTACAGGGGATCAGGGTGGAGGGCTACAGTACAGCCATCCTGCCTTCAGGGAGTGGGGGCATAGGCTTAATGCCCGATTAAAAAGAGGTTTGCAGTGGTGGTAAACATCACTGCTTGGGGGCTGTTTAACACTGCTGCAAACCTTTGAATATACCTCTGCACCACTATGCATGAGGGGATCCCCTATTTGCATAAGAGCAGCAGTACATTAGTGCTTTGGCACTGCCAGGTTTGAAGGGTGCCCCTGGGGCTTCTGAAGATGGGCTGGCTGAGAGAGCTCATGCAAACCCAGGTTAGCACACCCACTAATCCAATTAGCGGGTGTGCTGATCTTTGAATATTGGGTCCTATGTTGAACATTTGAGGTCAAAATTGAAAAAGAAAGTATGAACAGACGTTGACATTTTCAATGTTTACTCATAACTTCACAATATTTTTTACTTTTTAACCTACATTTTCAACATACTAATGTATTTTACTCCCATCGAATGAACATGACAGGTATCATTATCAAATCCCCACCAAAACCTGTTTTCACGATTGTTCCACAAAACAGTTTGATTTGCATTTTATAAATAAAACCTGTCAAGTTCATATGCTGGTACAAAAAACTAGTATTTTGAAAATTCAAGGTCGCAGTCTAAGAAAATTACAATATTATGTGTGAACCTCTAAATTTCCCAATCATGACAATTTCACTATTGTAACTTGTGTTATTAATTTGTTAATTATCACTTCTGCACTGTCAAAGCCAAACACCTACACGGCAAATATAAGCAACTGCCTTGACCCAGACTGTCTCGCTAACTACAGACCGATCTTTAACCTGCCCTTTTTGGGCAAGGTTATTGAGAATGTAGTCGCATTGCAGCTCGAGGACTTTCTTACCACCCATTAGGTCTATGATTCTCTCCAGTCCGGTTTCAGGAAGAGGCATAGTACCAAGACAGCGTTGGTCCGGGTACTTAATGATCTCCTAATAGCAAGAGATCAGAGGAGCCGTTCGATCTTGATTCTTCTTGGTCTCTCTGCAGCATTTGATACCGTGGACCATGAGATGTTGCTAGAACGCCTTTGGATGTTCTGTGGACTGTCAGGGACAGTCCTCAGATGGTTCCAATCTTTCCTCATGGGCAGAACTCAGAGGGTAGTATCAGGATTTTTTTCCTCAGCTCCCTTTGCTCTCTCCTGTGGAGTGCCGCAGGGTTCTGTGCTTTCCCCCATGTTGTTCACGGTGTAAATGCTGCCATTGGGGGACATTATAAGGCATTATGGGCTGAGTTTTCACTGCTACGCAGATGATACTCTGCTCTATATGTCTTTGTACCTGAACAAAATGGCGCTTTATCGGTCTTTAGCAACTGCCTCACTGAGATTCAGGGCTGGATGAGTTCTAACTGGTTAAGACTGAATCCAGAAAAGACCGAGGTGCTGGTGGTGGACTTAGGTCACCATGCAGAGAGAAGTTGTCTCCTGGACTTTTCTCCGGCCTTTTGTTGGGGGATAAACAGTTGAGACCTTCTGAACAGGTGCGAAATCTGGGCGTAATTTTTGACGATGAGCTGACACTGAAGGCACAGGTGTCAGCCGTTGTCAAGTCTTCCTTTTACCATCTGAGGAGTATTGGCCAGATAAAACACCTTGTTCCACATGACGACCTTCCTGTATTAGTCCACGCCTTTGTTTCCTTGCGTCTTGATTACTGCAATACTCTATATCTAGGGTTGCCAGGGGGTGGATCTCCGTCGCCTGCAGCTGGTGCAGAATGCTGCAGCCAGGTTGTTGATGGGGCTGCCAAGAACTTGTCATATCACATCTGTGCTGCGTGAACTGCACTGGCTGCCAGTGCGATGAAGAATCACCTTCAAGGTCGCATTGCTGACCTATAAGACCCTACACGGTCTGGGACTGGACTACTTGCAAGATCTCCTATGGCCCTACCACCCTCTTTGCTTGCTCCGCTCTGCCAACGAGGGATTGCTAAAGGTTCCCAGGGTTTGTCTTCAATCATCTGGGGCCAGAGCTTTTTCTTTTATGGCCCCAACCCTGTGGAATTCTCTACCTCATCAGATTCAAGTGTGCCAGTCCACAGAGCAATTCAAGGCTTCTTTAAAAAGCTATTTATTTGAGAAAGCTTTTGATTATGCCAACCTATTGTCTTTTAATTGTTTTTAATGTATATTTATTTGTTGGTTGCTTATTTATATTGTATTTGTGCTTTGACAATTTTGGAAAGCGCTTTACAAATAAAATTTGATTTGATTTGATTTGAAGCAAGCAAACATTCTGCATTGACAAATTAAGCAATAATGCACTCCAGGGGGTATGTTGTTGTGAGAGTTACACACACCTCGGTTGTGTGGTGTGGTGTGGTACGACGCTGCAGGCCGGGTGCCATAAACTACCCTGAGGCGTGTGTAAATCTGACAACACCACATCCCTTGGAGTGCATTATTGTGATTATAAAATGGAATAAAGCAAATAATATTTTTTTAATGCAGTACAATACCATATTGTTATTAATTTCAAGAAAATATAGGGTTTTGTTCTTCCACCTATGATAAAATAGTACCAACTTGATACATGGGGATTTATGCTGCGTGTGATTTTTAATGTTTAAACAACATGCAGACATGTTAATGAGGAGCTTGCATATGAAGCCAGCATTTCATAACTGAGAGTGGAGTCAGCTGCGTGTCACCCGATTCAGCTACGGGTGAATGTAAAAGTTTGGGCAGAGCTAATGTGAATGTAGGAGGGTCCTGCATGTAAATTTTATTCTCCACCCCATTCTCAGTGCGCTGCTGTGGGGCCGTGCATCACAGTGGAGTCAGCCACCTGCCACAGCAGCGTGGCCAGTCATAGTGGGTAAGAAATGAGAAATGTAAACAGTGGCATCACTAACTTTGGACAAAGAGCCTTTGGAAATGAGTCCCTGACTCAAAGGTTGTAATATGTTGTAAATTGATATTCTCAATAAAGAAATAAAATAAATAACTGCTACCATGTTTGTGTCGGTTGAGTGTGTAAGAGTTTTTCACAGAGTAAATATGATGGTGTATCCTAATGTTGGTCTCTATTAGTCCCAGCTGCTCCACTTCATGGTCACTTGGTCCTGGTGTGGCAGTTTCGCGATTCAGCACACTGGACAAAAAACTGTTTAGGACCTTGTCAAAGACTGGATCTCACAGAAATTACAGTAGGTCTGGAACATTTTGAAACAGGGATCTCATGTGTAAAATACATTTTTATGGGTCCACTAATATTTATACTAACCAAAACAATGTCTCAGAGCGATACCTGCAATCATAAAAGAAATGGCGGTTGTCCCAGTTGCCAACGTCCATTCACTTGATACTAATTTGTACAGATGTTATCAGGTCAGTATTGGTCAGCTGGTACTTTAGCCATGTGTTTGTTGTGAGATTTACACACAGCTAAAGAACCAGTCTGACCAATCAGCTTACAGAATGTTTCTTGTCCATTTCATAATACTTGTTTAACATGAGGTATTAGTCTGACACTGTGCAGCAGCTGAACAATCAGGATGCAATCATTTCCCTACCCATTTTATAATATGCACTGTATGATATGTACTGCACTGTGGCTGATGGTGATGTACAAAAAAATGCATTCTAGCCTAGATATTAGTTTTTCCCTGTCGTGAGAGCAGTCAGAAAGCCAGATATTTTCCATTTATTTTGGATCTTTGTTGTTCTAGGGTTGATAAACCAAAAGCACTGTCACTGCTGCTGCATGCTGCAGACATCAGTCACCCCACTAAGCAATGGTCACTGCACAGCGCCTGGACAAATGCCCTGATGGAGGAGTTCTTCAGGCAGGTAAACACTAATAGAGTGGTATGCATGCTTATTCCAATAATGCAGACATCTCACCAAAGAGTCATCATTGTATTCATATTTATATGACTGTCTTGCATATTATTATTATTAGGGATGTAAGTTTGTCATGGATGAGGTTTTAATGACTCATTGTTTGTTCATGAAATCATTAGTAAACAGTAGTAAATGTTGTGACACTGTCATCATTGCTACATTCTGATGACACTAGTGAAAGTCGTGGAAGTCCTGAATAAAGATCAAACGTCATGAAATCAATGACGTGTATGACTGCCATGACAAACTTACATCCCTAGTTATTATACATACATAAATACATACATACATACATACATACTAATTTAGAGAGGAAAGAAGACCATTGATTGATCAAGTTTCTCCCTCCCACCAGCTTTGTGGAAACACCCCAGCACCTGTTTTTCTTTGAAGTTCTTGTTAAGTCTGAACTTAAAGGGGAAGTAAACACTGTGGGGGTAAGAATAAATATACACAGTCCAATTAATATTACCAGAAATTGCGCCGGTGGTGAACCAGATCAAGGGTATAACCCATGGGGAAAATACAATATTTGGGACTTAGCAGACTTACATCTGGAGGAAAACGTTGGGACCTTTGCCCAGCTCAGGCTTAAATTTGATCTTCCAGAAACAGAAATGTTCAGCTACTTGAAAATAAGAGCTAGATTTGGTAAGTCAGTGGGGAGAAGGTTAATTAAACCCAAAATCACAACTGCTCAGATGTGGATTTCAAAGAAAGACCACAATAATAAAATGATTTCTAAAATCTAGAAGAGTTTATTGTCCGAGAAAGGAACTCTCTTAGTTAAACTAAAACAAAGTTGGGAAAAAGAACTCCAGTATAGTATACCAGAAAAGAAATGGCTGGAGGCAATTACATCTATAAAATTAACATTCAATAACAGGTTAAATCAGATTCAGCTTAATATATTTCGCAGAATATATTACACTCCCCACTTACTTAACAAGATGAAGCAAGGAATTTAATCAATGTGCAATAGACGTGGGACTCAGAGAGGAACCCTGATACATGTAATGGCTGCATGTACAAAAATAAAGCCACTATGGGAAAGGGTTATAGAAACACTAAACAAGATTCGGGGAATACAAATATAATTTGAAACTGAACTTTGTCTTCTGGGCTTCTTTGATATCAATCCATCACAACAGGTTAGCTACAAAAAATAATTAACATATGGGACTTATTAATATGAGAGTGCATAGCTAGACATTGGAAATATAGTACTCCACCTGATTACATGTAATGGAGGAATTTATTTATTTATTGACTGTATTAATTTAGAAAAACAATATAGTTTGGATATTAAATCAATCAATAACTTAATAGCATTTGGTCCCCGGTCCTAGAGTTAATTAGGGAGAATAAGATATAGTCCGCATTGGAAAGGGGAAGGGGATTGTAGAGTAGGTAGGGGGTTAGGCTTAGAGGGAAGGGGAAGATACACATCAGCCCCCAGGTGAGGATGAGATACTGTATAACAAAAGGTCCTTCAGGAAGTGTACTAATTCTGTTGGATACCAAATCATTTTGGAGAAAAAAGTATTCTGAACCCGAGGGGGGGGGACATGGTAGTGGTCACGCACATTGTGAAAGCCCATGAACAGCTCTTTTAAATAAGGTATCGGGCTTACCTGTAAGTGTCTGGAGTCCTGAGATATGCCTATGACTCCCTAAATCAGGGCCAACCATGCTCCTGTCCCCAGTCTGTACTTCAATCAGCACTGTGCACTACTTATGCATTTTAGCATGCATTGTTCATTTTATCTATGCAAGAATCCATGCATTGTTCATTTTAACTATGCAAGAATCCATGCATTGTTCATTTTATCTATGCAAGAATCCATGCATTGTTCATTTTGTCTATGCAAGAATCCATGCATTGTTCATTTTAGCTATGCAAGAATCCATGCATTGTTCATTTTATCTATGCAAGAATCCATGCATTGTTCATTTTATCTATGCAAGAATCCATGCATTGTTCATTTTAACTATGCAAGAATCCATGCACTGTTCATTTTATCTATGCAAGAATCCATGCATTGTTCATTTTAACTATGCAAGAATCCATGCACTGTTCATTTTATCTATGCAAGAATCCATGCATTGTTCATTTTATCTATGCAAGAATCCATGCACTGTTCATTTTAACTATGCAAGAATCCATGCACTGTTCATTTTATCTATGCAAGAATCCATGCACTGTTCATTTTAACTATGCAAGAATCCATGCATTGTTCATTTTATCTATGCAAGAGTCCATGCTGTTGTTAATTTATGTGCTATTTCTCATTTAATTCACTGCAGTTCGATTGCCAATGTATTTTGTACTTCAGCTGTTTGTGATGCTTTTTCTGTCTGTACTCTCATTCCCCCCGCTCCACCCCTGGGTCACACCTAGAAATGAGCCTCAGCTCAGCATGCCTTTCCCAGTTTTCCAGTTACCAATTTTTAAACAAACAAATATGAATACCTAAATCATCTGTAATTGAAACAAAATGGATTCAATGGCAAGAAGTGCAAAATGATGCAGTTGGGGAACATAAACCCAGGGGAGGAACACACAGTTGGGGGAGGTGCTAACAACAACCAAAATGGAAAGGAACCTGGGGCTAGTCATAACAGATTATCTAAAAGTAGCCAAACAATGTGAGAAGGCAGTAAAAAAAAACACACAAAAAAAAAACAGTGGAATGCTGGGGTGAACAGGAAGAGGTGTCACCAGCAGGAAACAGGAGGTGGTGATGCCACTGCACAGGTAGTTGGTGAGGCCTCATCTAGAGTACTGCATGCAGTTCTGGAGACCTCATCTCTGAAGGGACATTGACAGAGTGAAGGCAGCCCAGAGAAGGGCAATGAAAATGGTGCGGGGGCTGTACCAGAAAACATATGAGGAGAGATTGAGAGAACTCAATATGTATACTCTGGAGGACAGGAGGGAGAGGGGATATGATAGAGACATTCAAATACCTCAAGGGGATCAATAGAGTTTATGTGGGCAGTATATTTCAAAAAAGGAGATGTGCAAGAACAAGGAGTCACAATAAGAGGCTGGAGGAAGAAAAACTCAGGGTCAGTGTGAGGAAGTAGTTTTTCACAGAAAGAGTGGTGGATGCATGGAGCAGCCTCCCAGAGGAGGTTGTGGGGGAAAAGACAGTTGGCAAATTCAAAAATGTAAGGGACAGGCAGAAGGCAAAACTAGTGGTAGGCTGCAGATTAAATAGGATCTAGAGTTTATACAGTAGATAGGGAAATGGGCAGACTAGGTGGGCCACGCAGTCCTTATCTGCCGTCAGATTCTATGTTAAAGCAGCAGCCATTTCACAGAATCTTAAAACAGGAAGTGATGTCACTGAGGTGCAAGCTGCATGTTGTTAATTACAGCGTGCCCCTCAGTGACATCACTTTCTGTTTCAAGATTCCATGAAATGGCTGCCGCCTTGATTTAATTTACAGATGATTTAGATAATGATATCTCAGGACACCGAATATCTTTTCATTTGCTTAAACAATATGAGTGAGCCCTGCAATGTTTACCTCCCCTTTAAATGTTGTTACAGTATCAGCCGATACCATAGGAGCTGGCAGTTTATTGCAAGTAAACACCACATGTTGTGTGAATGAGTTCTTGCTGACATTTCCCCTTCAGTCATCCTCCTTTTCATGACACTGTATGTTCCCCTGTACTTTCGTCCTTGCTGTATTTATTATCCCTGAAGAGCTGCATTTTGTCTGATGGTGTGTTCGTCTTCAGGTAAGTTTACTGTGGTGCTTGACACATTATTGGTGCAAGGAAACAGTATGAGATATTGCCACTCTTATGTGCATGCGGGTGGGGGGGTCCAGGTGGGCACCATTGCCTCCTTCTGACCCGTAAACCTGTAGTATGAACCACAGTAGGTATTTGAAGACCATGATCATCCGCACTCTTTATTCTTCCTCTGCCTGTGGAAAACAGCCCCAGTTCTGTCTAGCGATCTTCGTAGCCCATGTTCTTCAAACCTTCAACCACTTTGATTTCTCTCCTCAGATTTTCTCAAGTATACCATTACATTCATCTTGTAGCGTGGTACTCTGCAACATGTTCTGTCATGTTACGACATGTCAATCAGCAGTTCTTAGCAGCTCCAGTTAACAATAGTTACTCTTATTGATCAATCTTTATTTATCCAGGTGGGCACCATTGAGCAAGTTCATTTACAAGGTGGACCTGCAGTCCTACAGTAATAATACAGAAAGACAAGTTACAATAGTACAAACAGTAAAAATAGCTGCTATTATAGTAAAAATGCACATTTACAGGTAATATACATTGAACATAGAACTACAAGGAGTCATGGATAATGAACTTGTGCTGGATCCAAGCCCAAAAACTGTGCATTTTGTACTGGGAAATGTTAGGGAGAGGGCAGGCATACCAGATAGAAGATATCAAGCGCATAATGTAGGGAGAGGTGAGGAATAGGGTTGCAAGTGAAGAGGACCCAATTGTTAGAGCAGTGTGAGGGACTGGGAGGGCGGAGGACCGTACGAAAGGACTAAGCGATTTTTGCCCCAAAATGCGGCGACATATGGAGGAGAAAAGCTGCCATTGTACTAAGTGCAAGAGGAGGAATATAGTAGCAGGGGCATAACTGGGAGGGTCCTGAGGTTGGGGTAAGAGGGAGGTTGGATGGATGAGGGACCAAATATTTTTTGGGGCGAAAGACAATAATTATCCCCAAGTGCGGTAGCATGTGCTAGAATCAGGCTGCAGCTGTTCAGAGCGTCAAAGAATAAGTTATGGGAGTTCGGCAATAAATCCTGTGGATACATTGGTGGGCACGCTAGAGGCAGAGGCACACATTTCAGCTGGGGGGCCGCCATTTGTGGGCCGCCGTTTGAGGGAGGTTAGTTAGTGTCTGGTAAAGCAGCTGCAAATTTCTGTAATGCCATCACAGTAAAGCCTTTTGAACAAAAGGGTACTTACTGGGGTTTTCAGCTTATGTATTTTTTGGGTTTTATTCCATATTGATGGGAGTGAGAATCCAAAGGCGGCTCTCCCGACTCGTGTGAGTGTCCTGGGTATATTTAGCAGGAGTTGTGAGCAGCTTCTAAGGGAATAATTCCTGGGCACAATCGGAGACAGACAGTTGACAATGTATTGAGGGAGTTTGCCACTGAGGGCTGCAAGTGTCCAGAGTGCTGCATTAAAGTTGCACCAGTAGTGAAGTGAGGTCCAGCCCGTGGTGGCATATAGTGCACAATGATGAGTAGAGAAGGGGAGGTCAGTGATGAAGCGTATAGCTCTGTGGTAGAGCGTATCCAATTTTCCAAGATAGGAAGGCACACAGCTACTGTATATGAAGTCTGCGTAGTCAATTAAGGACAGGAATGTGGCTTGGACTAGTAGGCCCGGATATTCAAACTGCGCCAGGCTGTGGCGCAAGCATGGGCGCAGCTCAACTTGGCTGTGCAGGGGTGTGGCCTGGGCAATATTCAACGGAGCTGCGCTATGGCTCAGCAGCTTTGAATATCACACCCTGGCCACCCCCACTGTACATGGCGCAGTGGCACTGTGCCAGCGCAAGTGGCCAGAGTGGAGCATGGAGATGCGCCAGCACAAGTGCCATTACCATCTACAGCAACTACTTATATTCAAAAAGGGACATGCAAATGGAGCCATAATTTATGTAAGGGCACACATGGGCATTTGCATGTCATTATGGCCCCATTTGCATCCCATTAGCATGCAGGTGCGCCGATCCTCGACGACGGCGCCTACGCCCTGCCAGGCAGCAGCCATCGGTGACCGACCCCTCCTGCAGCCCGATCGCTGGCATTTGTTGAAAGCATAGATCCCCATCCAATATCCCTGGTGGTCCAGTGGACCGATTGCTGCCCGATCGCAGGCATCAGTAAAACATAAAAAGTATCCTATTACCCTGGTGGTCTAGGGTACCACCTCCCACCGCCCACTGGAGCCCACCGCCCCGCTCCCCGGTCAGCTGGCAAGCGGCAGCACCCCACCTGCCTGCCACCCCACTGCTCACCGACCGACTAGCTTGGTAGGGCTGCACACCCATTGGTTCACAGCATGAGCCAATGGGCATGCAGCCCATACCGTACTACACATTCCAGATATGTCACATTATATTACAGGCTCATTGTTACATCACAGAGTTTCAAATTGTAATAAAATGACAACCGATTAAATTGACAACCATGTATATTTACAAATATTTGTAGAGCAAAGGAACCGTTCTAGTTACAGTGGTGCCGCTCATGCGAGCTTTGTCAGTATGTGGTGGACTAAGTCACAACAAGTGACAGATGCAATTATGTGCATTAAATAGCTGGTTCCGCAGTGCGGTTTTGAAGGTGGAGATAGTAGTGGTGTCAGAGATGGCTGGTGGGAGCACGTTAAACCAGGCTGGGGCTCTATAACAGAAAGATCTCTGTCCATGGCTTGTCCTGGTTCTAGGGATCAGAAGGGTGATTTTGCAGGAAGTTTGGGTATTAACCAAGGGTTTGGCTTGGCGGATGGAGGCTGCCAGCCCAGTGGGGGACAGCCCGAGAAGGGTTTTTTTCGTAATGAGGCTGATTTGGTATTGAAGTTGCTTGTCCAGATTTAGTAGCCTTGCCAAGTCATATAGCTGACATGTGTGAGTGAGACTGGGGGCCCCTGCAGTAAGTCTACATGCCTTATTCAGGACAACGTGGATTTTGTTGAGGGCGGTCGAATCAGCCGCACCGTAAACAGGTAGGCCATAATCCACCAGGGATAGTATTGAGGATGTAACTGCTAGTTGGAGGGCAACGGGGGGGAGACAGTTTTTATAGCGGTTAAGGATACCTAGCCACACATTAGTAGCAGAGGCAAGTGCCTCAATATGGGTGTGGAAGGAGAGGGCAGTGTCAAAGCTGATCCCAAGGTACTTGTACAAGCAGACTAGTTCAAGGGGTTCCTTGGAGCTGGGGAGGATGTGTAGTGGGAAGTTACTGGCTTTGTTTTAAGGGTGGGCAAAGAGCATTGATTTGTTTTTTTTGAGATTGATGACAAATCGGTGCTCTTTGAACCAGGTTTCTGCATCATTGAAGGCGAGTTGTAGGGAGTCCTGGAGGACGTTGGGGTTGTGGTGGGTAGCAAAGAGGACGGCATCATCTGCATACAACAGAATTCTAGGGTGTTTAGGTAGATTGAGAAGAGTAGCAGTCCCAGGATGGAGCCCTGGAGGCCACCTGAGCAGATGGGACAGGTTGTAGAAGGTGTCCCGTTGATTTTGGCACGTTGGAGGCGGTTAGATAGGTAGCTTGTGCACCAAGAGATTGGCCCAGTAGATAGGCCAGTATGGGAGAGGGCTTCCAGTGAGGGGGGGTTGGAGACAATGTAGAAAGCCTTTGAGAGATCTACAAACACTGCACCAGCTAGGGCACCAGCATCCAGAGAGGAGTGTATGAAGTTTGAAAACTCAATTAGAGCCATTCCGGTACTGTGCCCTGCCCAGAAACTGTGCTGTTCTGGACAGAGGATGTTGTACTTGGTTAAGTACTCAGTGATTTGAGAGGCCACCAGCTTTTCAAGGGCTTTGGAGAGGGGTGGGAGGATGGAGATAGGTCTGTATTTCCCTGCATTAGACCTGTCACTGCCTCTGTGGATGGGCGTAACTATGGCCATTTTCCATGCAGCTGGGAATTGCCCCAGGCAGAGGGATTTGTTGAGTAGGGTGGTGAGCGGAGCAAGTACCTGGTCCAGCACCTGACGGAGAATGCTGGGGTCCAGGGAGTCACTGCCGGGACTATTGCTCTTAAAGCTTTGAGCAGGTGCGTTCTGGCTTCCTGGCCAGTTACCCTGTGTAGATGGAAACAAGGGTGTTGGATGACAGGGGCCGCCGAGGGAGAGGGTCAAGAATTATTGCAGGACCAGCTTAAGGTCCGTGAAGGTAGTGTTTAGAATTGGCTATGCAGGCCGGGTCAGTCGAGGTAGTGCCGTCCATGGTGATCTGGGCTGGGGGGGTGCAGGCACTCCCATTCAATTGTTTAACGTTGTCTCAGAAGGTTTGTGCACACCCCCAGGATGAGGTGAGTGTGGCCTTGTAATGGTCGGCCTTTGCTTTACAGATAGCCCAGGTGCACTTGTTCCGTGCTGTATTATAAGCCTGTTTGTCAGCTACCCGGCCTGTTTCAGTGGCAAGGTGCCATAAGTTATCCCTGTGCTTGAGCGGTTGACGTAGGGCTGGGGTAACCCAGGGCGCACTGAGCTTTTTGGTACATGTTCTGGTAAGGGGTGCATAGAGGTCACAGGCTTTGTTGAAAGTCTTGGAAAAGAAGGTGAGAGCAGTGTCTATGTCAGGAGCATGCTGTATGGGTGACCAGTTAATATGGGCAAGAAGTCGTTTGAGACTTTTTAGCCCACCAGGTCTGAGGCGCCTGCGGTGTGTGGGTTGGGCTTTAAGTTGGGGTGTGGGGGTCATCCAGTGGAATAGGATCGGGGAGTGATCACTAAGTGAGTCCAGGAGGACCAGGATATCTTGGATTTTTTGGGGGCGGTTTGTGATGATTACATCTAGAAGGGTACTGGTACCTCTCTTGGAGTTTACTCTTGTGGGTTGGGAAATGAGTTGTGTCAGATCCACAGCCGTGAAGGTATCTTGGGTGATGGAAGAGGAGGCACTGAGCCAGTTCACGTTTAGGTCCCCCACAAGGATGTGATCAACCTTGTGTTGGAGGGTAGCTAGATAATCGGTTAAGGATAACATCGCCAGAGTTTGGTGCTTTGGTGGAATGTATGCCATAGTGAGATATAGGGGGCCCCTGGTGGGGTCAGGCGTAAGTTTAAGGGTGAGGGCCTGAGCCCCATTTACAAGAACCGGGGCAGGGAGTGCTAGCCCAGTAAGTGAGTCCTGGAATAGATAGCACGGCCTCCCCCACATTTGACAACATGATCCTCTCGGTATAGGGTGTATCCAGGTAGTGAGATAAAGTGGTCGGGGATGGATTTTGACAGCCAGGTTTCTACCAGAGCTATGACATCTGGTTTATGCAGCATGACCCAGCACTGGAGGGAATCACATTTTTTGAGTATGCTGCATATATTCATGGAGGCTATACGGAGACTGGCGGTCCCAGTTGTGGGGCTGGTCTGGGTGGGGCCTGGGTTGGGATGTATATTGCCTGTGACGAGTAGTAGGAGGATCATGGCTCTACCTAGGGGGTGGAGTTTAGCGAGCTTTTGGTGGGTATTCAGGGGTGGGGGGCCATCAGGAAGGAGGGGATGGGTAGGGTCAGCACAGTCGGGAGGGCAGGGGTGATTAGTCACCAGTGGGCACCAGGGTAGGCAGATGGGAGGTAACCTAGGGATGGGTGCTGTGGGTAGGGGCACATGGTCATTGTAGGGTGGGATCTTATTATGTCTGGGGGAATTGATGCTAGGGCCGGCATACTGGGTGGGCTGCCTGGTTGCTGGGTTATAGGTACCAGGGTAAGTAAAAGGGGAAGGCATAGTAGGAGAGGGTGGGCTGACATGGTGCTTGCCGTAGCAGCAGGGCAGAAAGGTAGAAGTATTTTGGGTGCTGTTCAGCAAGCGTAGATACCACTTTGGCTTAGTGGTAGTGTCCCGGACTCTGGTACAGAGGGTACCAGGTTCAAGTCTCAGCCAGGGCAGCTGGAGAAGGGACCAGGGTGGGAGCTGAGCTCCGTGTTCTGGGGCTTGAGGCATGCTGCGTTGGGGCCAGAAACAGGGTGAGAAATAGCGACTCCTACTGGTCACAGGGTGGAGGCTAGGAGGTTAGGCTGGGGGTCAGGATTTATGATGAAGTATGGGGTGGGGGCTGGGGGAGATGTAGACAGGGATTAGAAGTAGGTAGAGGAGGGTTGATGTGGCCAGAGATTTGAGGTAAGCAGAAGTAGTGGAGGAACGAAGTGGCACAGGCTGACAGAAGGACCCAGGAGGTTTGGGGGTAGAGGTTTGTTTGACTGTACCTGAGGTAGGGTCTGTGGGTCCCTCTAGTGGCTGGCAGGTATAACTTGCAAATGGGAAAGTGAGGACTTAGTAATTCAGCAGCCAGGAAGTGATGTCATCAAAGGGGGCCAATAAAGGAAGGGACGCCCCTGGGTGAGTGGGTGGCTGGGGCGGGCGGGGCAGATGACGTGCAGTATCATCAGGCTAACACCCCACACAGGTATCTGGTAGAATGAGAGTGGTCTCCTTTACCTCTTAGCCTTCCCAAGTTTGTTTCTGCTCCAGGAGGGAGCTCTGCTGTTGCTGTGGCTGCCACAAGTGGCAGTGTGCTGGAGGGGGGGTCGGAAGGCCTAAGTAAGGGAGCAGACAAAGGGCAGAGATTAGTATGCAGCGGGAGACTGTACAGGTATTCAGGTCCCCACTGCGCATGCGCGAACTGTTGGGCTATGTCCCGATTCCAGCTCCTACTGCGCATGCGCGAGAGTTCCAAAATGGCTACATCCAGGACATTCAGGTAAGCTGCAAACCTCAAACTGCTAAACAATTACAAGTCAGGACTGTACAGCTAGGTAAATCGACAGTTTCAGAGAGTAAAGTAGCCCCAAGAACACCCCAGTCAGTCTTCTGCTAGATAAGTACAGAGCTTAATGCAGGCGAATAACACAGTGCAAAACTACGAGATTTAAAGTAACCCCAAAGCAGTAGTCAGCAGGCAGTAGAACAAAGGTTGTAGCCCTAGTACAAAAAACAATCAGTTTATCTGTGGGGACAAAAAATGCCCTTAATTGTCAATAGAGTCCAGCACAAGAACACCCCACACAGGTCTCCTTTACCTCTTAGCCTTCCCGAGTTCGTTTCGGTTCCAGGAGGGAGCTCTGCTGTTGCTGTGGCTGCCGCGAGTGGCAGTGTGCTGGGGGGGGTCGGAAGGCCTCTTAGCCTTCCCGAGTTCGTTTCAGCTCCAGGAGGGAACTCTGCTGTTGCTGTGGCTGCCGTGAGTGGCAGTGTGCTGGGGGGGAGTCAGAAGGCCTAAGTAAGGGAGTTAATGTGCATAAAACTAATACCTTTAAGAGATAGTGACTCAGAAGGGGAGGTAAGTTTATTTATGGGCCCTGGATTAAGCTCGACATTGCCAGAGCAGAGTAAGAGGAGGAGTAGCAATTTTTTCAGGGATTCAAGTGAAAGGCAATGAGCTCGAGGCTTTTTCTGGCTTGGCATGGAGGAGGAACCAGGCAGCCAAGCTTTGTTTTTTAATTTATGCAAGCCTAAGGACACTGAGGCTAATACTTTGGCTGTGTAACGCCAGTGGGAGTAACTCGAATTAATTAGAGATAAGGAAGGAAACATAGACAAACCTGCAATAGTTGCTCTTCGAGGAAGGTAGTCCACCTGGATCAGTTGGCAAGGAGCCTTGGCATAACATGTGATGTGTACAGTCAGACTGGGTGAGCAGTCTTCAGGATGAGGATGTGGTGTACCCCCAGTCTCAAATTTTTCGGATAATAAGCCAGTAAGGGGTATGATACACAGTGCAGTCAGGAGGAGGAATTGCCACGAGGCTGCCATAATTGCAGTTGTTGGGTAAATGAGGGAATTTTGATAACAAAGGTAGCTCGCCTGCTTCTGGCGGAACCCTGGCAGTAACAAATTGTTTTAGTAAGAAAGAAGGCAGGGAGATTCATCAGGGATGGGGTAGAAGACGGTGCTAACTTGGTCTATATAATAGCACACACAAGAGGAGGGATGAGCAGGTGAGCAAAAATTGCAGGCTTGCTGCATCTTCAAGCGGTGAGTCCAATGAGGAAGTCTCAAGCAAGTGTTTCCATACAGAGGGTGTCTGAGCTGGGATCCTAGTGGTTCTCAGCTAGAAAAGGAGAGAGGAGCCCAATTCAGTAGGGGCAACACAAAGGCTAGCAGTCTGAGCGAAAACAGCTCAATTAGCGATTGAAAAGCCAGCGATTTCCTTGGCACCTTGCAGTCTTGTTGCTTACAAAGCACATAGGGATTCCTAGTATTATAACTCATAACTACTAAGGGAATCATGACAATACTATCAGAATAGCTACAGTTACAGAGGAACCAATCACTGAGCACCTCTATATTGGGACCAGAACAACAGACTGTATTCAAGGTGAGGCCTGGCCAAAGATCTGGATAGGGGCATTAAATCATCTCTTGACCTGCTTACAAAGTTCCTCTTGATAGATGCCATGACTTTACTTTGCAAGCTGCTCCCATCTAAGGATCAGTACTCCCAGAAATGTTTCCTGCTATAAGATTTTAACAATTTATTTGCCATTTAGTAAGCATTTTGCTTTCATGTACTTCTTTCCTAGGTGTATTGCATTGCATTTTTCTGTATGGAAGTGAATCTGCCACTTCACTACTCACTTCCAAAGCCTGTCTACAGTATATCCTTCTGCCTTTTATCTTTCCCATACTGCAGTGTAACTACAGTGGCAGCCAGAAATATGCCTCGACATATATCTAGATACATCTAGCTACATGACATGAAATCCCATTGAAATAAATGGAGATGTTCTGTGATTTATCTAGATGTATTTAGATATGCTGGGTCTTCTCTCTGGATACAATTGTACTTTTCCTACCTTGGTATCATTGGCAAACATGACACTCATCTCACTAAACTTGGTTCCCACCCCAGGACACATAAATTTATTTAACAATGCAGGCCCCTCAACTGACCCTTGTGGGACCCCCTAGTCACTTGTTTCCATATGGATAGATTACCATTTATTAGAACCCTTGGTTTTTTAATCCACAGTTATGCTTTTTGTAGATTTTAGAGTTTATGAACTGTCCTTCTGTGTGGTGCAGTAGATATGCTTTTCTAAAGAATTCATAATATCTGACATCCATGTTTTCGCACATCTAGTTCCCTGATGACAGTTTCAAAAAAATGCAATGAGGTTTGTTTGGCATGAGTTCCCTTTACAGAATCAATTGGGCAATTGAGTCCAAATTGTTTTTTCATTAAGTGTTCAGCAAGTAGCTTACACAGAAACATAGAAACATGGACTTTGATAGCAAATAAGGACCGCTTGGCCCATCCTTGCTCATTTCTCCCTACCTACACTGTTACCGCAGACCGTGCCCAATCCACAGCTCTTTCTGCCTTCCCCCTTCCCTTCCACTATGATTCCCTTGTGCTTATCCCATGCATTCTTGAACTCCACCACTGTTTTACGCCCCCACCAGCTCAGCTGGAAGGCTGTTCCAAGAATCCACACTCTGTTTAGAAGTACTTCCTCACATCTCTACTGAATCTACCCCCCTCCAGCATGTCCCCTTGTTCTTGAACACCTTTTCTTCTGAAAAATACTTCCCTCTTGTACCATATTTACTCCTGTGAGGTATTTAAAGCTCTCTACCACATCCCCCTCTCCCACTTCTGTTCCAGGGTGTGCATAGTGAGGTCCTTTAGTCTCTCCTCATAGGGCTTTTGATGCAGATCCTTCACCATTTTAGTTGCCCTCCTCTGGACCACCTCCACTCTAAGTGCTTCTGGAGATGTGATCTCCAGAACTGGGCACAGTACTCTAGATGGGTTTTACCAGAGATCTATACAGAGGGACCACCTCCTCCCTCTTTCTGTGAGTGATACTCCTCCCTACGCACCCCAGCATCCCACTAGCCCTCCCAACTGCCTGGTCACCTTTAGGTCATCTGATATGATTACCCCCAGATCTCATTCCTGCTTGGTGGTCATCAGTATTACTCCACATATTTTGTACTCTTGTCCTGGATTTCTGTGCCCTAAAAACACTTTTGCCTTTTTTTTTTTTTATTGAAACTCAGCTGCCATACCATTGGCCACTTCTTTGGTTCTCTAGGGTCTCTGCTTATCCTTTCTAGCCCCCCCCCCCGGAGTGTCCACACTATTGCAGATTTTGGTGTCATTCGCAAAGAGGTAGACCTTCCCTTCCAGCTCCTCTGCAATGCCACTCACAAAGACCATAAAGAAGACCAGTCCCAGCACTGATCCCTGAGGCATCCCGCTGGTCACCCTCCCTCCCTTGGAGTGAACTCCATTTACCACTGCCCTCTGTTGCCTATCCACTAATCAATTTCGTATCCAGTTTGCCACCTCTGGACCTACTACTAAGCTACCCAGCTTGTTCTTCCTAGAATGGCCTTGCTCTGAATGTGGATAAGACCCAGTGTATGCAATTTGGGGCAAAGGAAAATAAATGTTGGATAATTCTTAGGCTTTGCAATATATAACTCCTTTTCATTAACAGGTTATTAAGTTCTGTGAATCAATTTAAATATTTGAGCCTATGGCTAGATTGCCATTTGAAATGGGAAGTTCATGTTAACATTTTTGTGAAGAGGTTCTTCTCATTTTCAATGCCTTCCATGTGAAGTGAGGCGTAAGGGGATTATGGGCATAGTTATGCCAGGTTTTGATTGCGCAGGCTTGGTTTTTGGAAAAGCATCTGTCTGTCGTAAATAAATTAGACATCCTCTACAAGCTTGTAGCAAGATTTATTTTGAATGCTCCTACACATACTCTTCATTGTCAGCTCTGTAGAGAACTGGGTCAGTTGCCACTCCAAGCAAAGTATGGTCTCCATGCTACTTATCTAATACCTAAACATATGCAGGGCAAAGTTCCAGGCTGTATCTCTGGTTTATTATCTGCAAATATTTAACATGCTAACCTCAGCTCTTCTCAGTTGATTTTTTAGCCTCTCTGTAGGTTAAATTATGGTGTGCATGCATTATATACAGTGGTCCCAAAGCACGGCACTCATTGCATCTAAATTTGTATCCAAATACTGGCCACTGTATTCCATTGGAGATATAAAATGTTTTATTCAAGCAATTGCACAACAAATGTGTTGCTTGTCTATTTAGTGTGTGTGTGTGTGTGTGTGTTTCTCTTTGTGTATTCTTTGGTAACTGGGTAAGGCTCACTAGGCACAGGTGTTTGTTTTCAAGGGCAACTTGGGCATAACGGGGAGGCTAAATGACTTGCTCAGGGTCACACAGTAAACAAGTGGCAGTTGTAAGAATCAGACTCATCTCTGCTGGAAGTACCTAGTTCATTCACAGCTCATTACTCTAACCTCTAGACTATAACTGCCAGTCCATTGTGCTGTATGTATCATATTAATGTTTTTTTTTATGTTGCATTTGCACAATTTATTATGAGATGCTGTAGAATTCAATGTGTACATTCATTCAGGATCCCACTGAAATTGAGTCTCAGCTCAATGGTTATTTTCCCGATTAAACTTATTTTACTGCCACTACTCTGAGCACACCTCCCTTGTTGCTAGGGATTAGAAGCAGCAACACGGAACTCCCAGTGGTCCCTCTGACATGCTGTGCCAGATAACAGTCCTCTGCAATATGCAGAAACTGCTTACTGCACTTTGACCAGTTGTTCCTTCCTCCAAGGCAATAGCTTGGTAGTTGAACTCTCCCACAAGTGTCCATCCCTGGCTGTAGCATTCATCCTCTCATCTTAAATTTATGGTCCTGATTTTCTTCCTGACTATTCTACAGCATTTCTCAATTGCAGTAGTGTCTCCTTTTTCAGCATGTACTCTTAGCCAGTGTGTGTCAGTCTCATTTAGTTTAAGGTTTTGTGTTTTTGTCACTTGCAGTTGGCTTTTGATGTACAATGCCAGCCCTCCTCCTTTCTTTCTAACTTTTCTGTATAAGTTGTAGTTGATTTCCATCTCCCATAGGTCATTTCCATACCAAAATGCTCCATTATTCCTATTATTTCCAGTCTCTTCCTGATGAGCAGTGTCTCCAGTTCACCAAATTTGTTTCTTATGTATCCATTAATATAAATACACTTCCACTTGCCATCCTGTTTCCGATTCCTGTCATTCTCGGCCTCAGCAGTTATATCATTCATCCTGCAAATAATTGTTTTTTCTGCATTAGCTTGTCCAGATGTAGTTTTTCCATCAGGTCTCTTTTTTTCCTTTCTCGTTCAACTTCTCTAGCCTCTTTCAGTGTCCTTTCCCTCCTGATGATCAGTTTAAAGTCTCCTAATGACTGTGCTGATTAGGTTCCAAGTATGCTTGTTCCTTTCCTAGTTAGGTGCAGTCCATTATGCCTTTAAAGATGTCCTCTTCAATCGAATAATGTCCTGTTTCTATGGAAAGGGCATCTTTCCTGCTTATATCACCACCTGATCCAAGCAGGTACCCTCAAAATCCTTGCATTTCATGTTCCATATCCTAACTATACACCTGGGTGCAGATATTCAAACTGCACCACAAAGTAGCACAATAGCAGGAGCAGGCACAAGTACAGTGTGCCTATGCGCAGGGCCCCTAATTTTCTGCGGCACAGTGGGACCAAGTTCTGCAGCAAGACTACCATTTGCCGCAGAACTTCTGCGGCGGTGGTTTGTAATTTCTGCGGAGGTTCTGAGGCACTAACAATCTACTACATCACAGTGTCAGCTTGTCATCCTGACTTCACTTTCATGGCAGTGGTTATAGCAATCAGTATGGTGGAAAGCACAGTAACACTAGTTCAAAAACTAACAGACTTGTAAAAATAATTTTATACCTAAAAAGCAAAACAAATGTCTCTCCCTTAAGGTCTTAACCTGCTGCATAAATGACATATGCAGAGGGGATCTTATGTGATAAATAAGGTATTTCTATATGCATGCTATCTATCCCACTAATGGGGTTTCCACTGTCTATCACTTATATATTTGTATGTGCTTTCTACACCACTCATGAGGTTCCCACTGTGTATCATTTATATATTTATATGCAATCTCTAACAAACATACAAATATGTGTGTGTGTGTGGTGAGAGAGATAGAGATACTGTACAGGTGTGTGTGTGTGTGTGTGTGTATATATATATATATATATATATATATATATTTTAATTTCCATGAACTTGCATCCTCATTCATACAGGTCCCATTGGAAATGGAATAGAGAAGTTATTGCAAAACTCATTTTTCATGTCAACTTGCTTTCCCTGACACACTGCGTAACACCATCAAGCCATGACATGTATGTGAACCAATTGTGTGGAGCTCTCCAGACCATCACAATGTGTCCGCCATGTGACAGAACACTGCACCATACCTTCCCAGGCTCTGAGCAGTGATGTGTTCCACCGATCCTTGTGCTGCCCAGCCAGCTCCCAGAGCTAATCTCTGAACCTGAGTTGCTGGCACAGAAACACAGCATGCTACCCTCTGGCCCAACAGCTGTCTCTGCACACAGCATTTCTCCATAACTTTTAGGCAATTCTATCAACCAATGACAATATGTAATCAATAACCCTGGCAAAAATGCTTACAGTGCAGTTATTTATTTAACAGGTCTATTCTTTCAGCAGGTCTACACATTATTATATTCCACTTTTCTGGGCATAATTACTTTATTTTTCTTAAAAATTACAGTTAAATTCATTTTACCAGTTATTCATTTCAGATGGCATCTCTCTACCTTAAAGGCACAAATAGGTTAGTACAAGGTGAGGTATGGACTTAACAGGTCTGTGCTATTGACAAGGTTTTGTTTAAGTTGGCCCTAGTGCATTAATGTAAGACTGAAAATTGTATTAGGCTGTAGTGCAGGATGAGCAAATATCACCATGCATGATGTGCTGTGCCACCGTCTCTGGCAGTGGGAGCTGTGGTAGATAAGTGACTGTTCATTTTTGTTGCAGAATTCAGCCATTTCGTTAGTTAATATATGATGTTATAGCAATGATAACATCACATTCTGAGCATATAGGGGGTTTTGGATATAAAAAGAGGGGAGGGGAACCAGATTCTATGGAAAAACAGAAATATTAATAAAAAATCACCAAGAAGAGTGAATTCTGCGGCACTGCAGAAGCTCTGCGGTAGATTGCAAGTTCTGCACAAAATTCTGCAGCCACAGAATTCTAGGGGCCTTGCCTATGCGCAACACATGCAATATTCAAACATTGCACTGGGCTAGATGCTCTTGTGCCACACAACTGAATATCATGGCAACTGCGCCATGGCGCAACCAGGGATGCGCAGTGGCACAGATCTGATGCACAATAGCACAACCAGGGATGGGCAGTGGAGCAGGGTAGCAGTGCATCAGCACAACCAGTGGTGCTCAGGGACAGGATGCAGGGGTCCCCCACCCATGATAGATATGGGCAGAGGAGCACTCAGCAGAACAGACAGTGCACCCCACACCCCATGAGCCGCCCAACCAGAAGAGAGCTGAAAGAATCACCGGCCCATGGAAACCAGCCACAATCCCACAGCTGGGGCATGGTGCTCCAGCACACCCCCCTGGCAAGCTGTGACTGGCAAACAAGGAGGTCTGTCCACCCCTTGCTACACCATCCCACCAATGCAGAGCACACCCTGTACAGCATTCCACAGACACCCTGCCCAGGAGCAGTGCCCAACACTGCAGGACACCCCATGCACGCCACCACCCCCTCTGTGACAATGCAACCCTGTGCACCATGGAGCCATGCAAGGCAGCCCCACCATGAGCACCCTGAAGCATGTGGCAGCAGACACCAATGCAACAACTGCAGACACAGTGCTGCCCTGCATGGCCCCCCGATGTACAGCTGAGAGACTGACCATGCGTCGGCACAAGAGGTACCACACATGCGACACAGCATGCCCCGGACACCACCACCAGCAGTACAGCACCCTGTACACCCTCCCAAGGACACATCCATCCCAGCACTGGCCGCAACAGCCAGCAAAGAAGCCTACAGTGGTGCATGGAGGCATGCGCCACACAGGATGCAACACAGGGTATGGACAAACACCCACCCATATCCAAGTGCACACCAACACAGGGACACAGTAGTGGGTCAACAAACCCACTGGCATGTGGCCACAGCAGTCGTGTACCCACACAGCATGCACCACGGACCATTGTACAGGCAACCAGTGCACAGAGAACAACACACAAAGCACAGACAGTGACTGATTCCCCCACCCACACCATAGGTGGTTCCCCTCTGGACACACACACGCCTATGCCTGCACCAACCCTGACGCCATGCACACCACTGCAGCTGAGCACCTGTAGCCAGCTGCAAATCATAGACCACCACAGCTGTCATAACAAAACAAATGTATTATATATATCCAATAAACACAACTATATACATTTATATACACAATTGGGGGAGGAATAGGGCCACAAACCAGGTGGGGGCCGGTAAGGGGCAGGGGTGAACAACTGGGAAAGGGAAGAAGGGGTGTGAGGGTGGGTCCAGGGAGGTAAAAATCATCCGGGGGGCATTGAGGGCCTAATGTCTGCCCCGCTCTCCGGTCCTGTGGCGTCTGTGCGATCTCCACCTATGCACACCATGCATCTCTAGCTGCTGGAGTATCTCAAGGGACGCCCTTGACAGCTGCAGCAACTCCTGCAGTGCCCTCTCCATAGCGATCCAACACCGACCACCTAGGACAAGGGAGCAGAGTCAATAGGTGTGAATGTCCATTCCCCTGCAGCCCACCCATTGTGCTTGGCATACAGCCGTGGGCCACACCCCTGTGATGGTGTTCGACCACCCACAGTGATTGTGTCCACAAGACCTGCCCACCCAGGTGCACACAGCCACGTAGACTGCTGCACACACCCACCGCCCAATTCCTGCACAGCACCACCATGGCTGTACAGTGACATGGCTTTGCGGTGTGAAGGCAGTGGCACAGCCATGTACCCGGTGCACGCATGGACCACCAGTGATGCACACCCAGACATGCAGTGCCACAGGACAGCGCTAAGTGTACCGTGTGGTGTTCAAGTCAGTGGCATCATTGGATGGTGGCCATGCCCCACCGTCTACCCCGCAATACAGCATGCACAGTATATCCATGAAGAAAGGTACTCACCTGCATCTGCAACATCTTGGCGCTGATGGACATGTTGCCCGCCATCATGTGGCTGTTGCCGGGCAGCCTCCTGATCCATCTGTGCCTCTTGGGCTCGTCGCCTGTCCTTAGGGCCTAGGGTGCAAACATGGAGAGGGGAAATATCAGTATAAAACAGTAGCAAAGGCCCCCCCGGTGTGTGTGATCCTGCACAGCCCAGCCATGCAGCAACCCCACCATGACCAAAATTGCCCACACTGGAGAGCCCCCCCCCCGGGTGGACACATGCCTACCGTGAAACCCGGATGTACGCTACCAGTGTATGGATGGAGCACCTACCTGGACGTGGCACTGTGCCTCACCTGGCACGTGCCCGTAGATGGGCAAGCCTGTCTGGGTCCCTCCACCGGAGGTCCCTATAGCGGTGGCGACACTGGTCTGGAGTCCTGGAGATGCCAGTGGCCTCATCAAGTGGCACTGCCACTTCCTCTCACACTGCACCCCTAGCCCTATCCAAGGGCACATCCCCAAACAGGGCCCCAGCATGGGGCTCTACAATGGCCACCAAATTGGCCAGCTCAAGAGGGCTCCACAGCGCTGCTCTCTTGCGTGCATTGCTAAAGCTGCTAGGATAACAAAATGGTGCTCTGTAGCACAAGTCCACCAAGTGCAGATGCTGCGCGGTACTGCGCTGCCATTCCCCATCACACTGTCACTGAACAGCGTGATGGGAGTGCACCCATGCAGATGCATGGCACCTAGGGGCAAAGGTTGAACGGAGGGTCATGGGTTCATCGTGAATGGACCACTACAATGCAATTGGGTCTCCCTGCATGTAGCATGGTAGGGTGCCTGTGTGTGATGCCCTGCAGTGGCCTACCGTGCTGTGGCACCATGGCACCTACGGCGCTCCAGGGCATGAGCGCTATACATGTGAACAGCGCACTAGCACCACTGGCACAGTAGTAGCCATGCCCTGCACTGCTTCCCACACTCAGCACACCATCAGCATGGCAGGCATCAGCGTCAGCGCCCCGGGCATGCGACGTGCGGTGCCTACTGCGCATGCTCAACACAGTTGCACAAGGCGCAACAGCGCTATATTCAGCCAGCATATGCAAATCAGCTCATCAGCAAATCATGGTGCAGTCACTGCATTAGCATCCACTTAAAGTTGTGCCTCGCCTCATTTGCATGCCTTGCACTATATAAATGCGACATGGGGCTTCAGAGGTCATTGTTTGGTATTGCAGTCTATTGTGGTGGATTGCATGCTGTTTGGAAGTGTGGACTGTGGTGTGTGGGAGATGCAGGGGACTGCACATTCAGAGGTAACCTGTCATTCCCACAGGATCAACAATGACCGAACGTGAGGAGGAGGAGGAGGAAGAAGAACAGAGAAGACGTGGGAGATGGAAGAGGCCCAACTTCACCCGGGCAGAATCAGATGCCCTGTTTGAGGCCTACCTCGACAGGGAACCGCTGCTCAGTGGACAGCAGGGAACACCACAGACCCATGCTGCTGCATGGGATGAGGTAGCGCGTCCCATCAACCAGCATGGCAGCCACCAGCGGTCCGTGCAGGAGTGCAAGAAGAAGGTGGGCACGGACAAGAGGAGGATAAAAGATAAGGTGGCTACCATCAGGGCAGCAGGTGCTGCAACTGGTGGTGGACAGCCGGATGTGCCACGCCTGATGCCACAGAAGGAGCGGGTGGCTGGCAGCATGCGGCGTTTTGCCCTAGTGGGCATTCCAGGTGGTGGCTTCCAAATGGGTGGCAGCCTGTCACTGCATGGTAGGTCCTGTTCCATCACTGTGTGGGGGGTGGGGGGAATGCCACAGGGTAGAGCAGAGACATCAATGCTACTGTGTTCCCTTACAGCTCCTGAGCATCTCCATGGGTCAGCGGTGGAGGGTGTGTCCACTGAGGGCGATACCCTGGACACAGAGGAGGGCCCATCCACCTCCACAGGTGTCCGAGGGTCAGGACAACAGTATACTTGCCTGTCTGTCCATATTGAAGTTGGTGGTACTGGTGCAAAGGAGGCCCTGCCCGTGTCCCAGCGTGACAGTGTCCATGGATGCCAGCATGCTGTGACACGGACTGGTGCCAGATCCATCACTGATGATGATGGAGCTCACATCATGGACAGTGATACGTGTGGGCCGCAGGATGGCCCCACAGCAGGTAACAGCACGAGCATAGCCGTGGTTGGTGCTGCTGTGGAGGCCTGCGTGACATCACAGTCCCAGTCTGTGCCTGTATGCACCAGTGGGGCAGCATTGGTGTGTGTCCAGGCCAGTGGGGCTGTTGTGGCCACTGCAGCGGACTGGTGAGCCTGGCAAGCGCGCCAGAGGGAGGTGCAGGTCGGCCCGGCAAATGGCCATGGGGGAACAGTGTTGGGGGCAGCGCCAGTGCACCACATGTGGATGTGTTCGGCATGGCTCTGGTGTGCAGCACCCATCATCAAGGGGTGATGCCCAGCACAGCCAGGAACACCATGAGGGACATCATGCTGATCCAGCGGATGACCTCTTTGATGAGCACAGATGACTACTCCAGGCTTCCGTGGATCAGCAGTCGTGGCTTGTTAGGGCGGTGGACACACTCAGTGCGGTTCTTTGCCAGGCAGAAGAGCGGCGCAGCAGAGACCATGCTCTGCTCCTGGCAGAGATGGCCCAGCAGCAGGAGTATGTGACCACTGCCATTGACAGGCAGACACGTGCTTTCACAGCTGTCATGGCTACATTGGGCACACAGTTTGTTGCACATGCGCCACAGACACCGTGCAGTTTCACGTCCACCCCCCATTCCTGGTGTCGTGCGACACCCTCCATGTTGACACCAGGTTCAGCTGTGGGCATCCCGACCACGCTTGGTGCTGGCACATTTGGTGGTCTGCAGACCCCTGCTCGAACACAGTCGCATTCCCACAGCATCAACCCTGGGGGACCGTTCGTGCCACCCCATGAGGCCATTGGTCAGCCTGTCATGGCAGACAGGTCTCGGCAGGGCTGCCCACACATCCGTGGTGGCTGTGGCACTGTGCCGCATGACTGACCTGTCTCTCACCATGGCTACTGTCTGATGTTGCCCTGTGTGCAGTGTGTTGTGCAACGCATGGGTGGGGTACCCAGCCCTGCACACACACACATGGTCAATGTGCACACCCTCCTGGCTGCTGGCCACTGTGGTGTGTGCATGATGATGTCTGTGTTGCGCTGTCTGCCAGTGTGCAATGGTGCCCAGCATCTGAGACATGCACAATGATGGGCACTGGGCATGGTAGTCAGTGGACCTGTGTGTGGCTAGGGGTAGCAGTTGGGGTCGGCTTTCCTTCTACCCCTTGTGCATGTCTTGTGGGGTATGTGGGTGTGTGACCACGTGTCATGGTAGGCCTTGCCCATCCCTGACGGTGTGTGTGGTTCCACGCTCAGCCAATTCCCTTGCCGCCATGCACCCCTGGTGTTTGTCCATGCGTGTTTGTGGGTTGTGCCCTTGCCATTGGTGGTTGCACATGGCCCCATGACCTACCTGTGTTGGTTGAAGTGCTCCTCTGTGATGGTGTCCCAATGCAGCTGCAACATCCAGATCAGGCGGGGGTCCCTTTGCCCAAGGGGTGGCTGCCCATCATCATCATCTGTACCGGCGTCCTCATCGTCCCCATCTCTGTCCCCCTCTTCAACCTCTACTGCTATCCCACAGTCATTGGCCATGTTGTGCAGGATACAACAGGCCAGGAATAGCCCACAGGCCTTCTAAGGTCTGTACTGTAGGGCACTGCCAGACATGTCCAGGCAACGGAAACATGCCTTCAGCATCCTGAACACCCACTCTATGACATTACAAGTGGTGGCATGTGCCTCATTGTACCGTTGCTGTGATGGGGTCGCGGGCCACTGGTATGGTGTGAGCAGCCAGGGACGGAGTGGGTAGCCACTGTCACCTGTGTATAGAGGGTGGACATTAGTATGGTGGTCTACATCGCTCTGCCATGGGCCATCAAGGCCGGTACCCATGGCACCTCTTACTATGCCCCTCCAGATGCCCATGTCATCCTGCGTGATGTGCATACTCACCCACTAGGTGACCAGTGGGGATGTCCCCACTCTCAAACCTGTGGCACAGTGCAGACTGGTGCCAGATAAAGGCATCATGTGCTCCCCCAGGGTGTGTGGCACAGACATTGGTTATACACCCCCTGGCATCGCACACCACCTGGCAGTTGATGCTGGCATAACCCTTTCTGTTGATGCATGCTACACCATCCAGGCCATGTGGCATGCGGATGGCCACATGGGTGCAGTCAATGGCCCTGAGCACACCAGGCATACATGCTACCCTGTGGAACTCTTGTATGTGTGCTGTGCGCTCCGCCTGTGTGCTGGGGAAATGGATGTACTCCACAGCATGTGGCAGCAGTGCTCTGAGGAATTGTGTGAGTAGGCATGATGTGGCAACTGGGTTATGCCTGCTGTGTCCCCCGCTGGTCTCTGGAAGGTGCCCGTGGTGAGCAGGCACATGACAGCTGTCACCTTTGTCTCCACTGACAGAGCATGGCTCCGTCGTGTGGGTGTCTGCATCTCATCACTGCACAGCTCACAGAGCCACCTCAGGATCACCTGGTTCAGGTGGTACCGGCCCACAATCTCTGTGTCACTGTAGTGCTCAAAGGTGGTGCGGGCTCGGTACCACCTGTTGGGGGCATACTGCTGATGGGCCCTTCCACAGCCGCGCCCCCCTGCTGCCTGCCTTCTCACACCCCTCATTACTGCCTCCATCTGGAAGGTGGCACTGACCATGTCCCTGGCTGGTGTTCCCCCCCAGCAACTGTTATCCCATTCCCCCGCTGTCCTTTGTGATGCTCTCCCCGCAACGGGTACACCTACAGCCTTCGGCTGTCCTGCCTACTGCCAATGCCCTCAGTCTACTGTGGCTCTTCCCAGTCTCTCCTGCACAGTGGCACAGGCTCCCCACTCCTGTCCTGTTCCTGTTCATTCCCAGGTGTGCCCTGTCCTGCTCCTGCCCAGTCCCACTCACTGCTACCCTCTTTCCTGTTGCTGTCACCTCACTCCCACCTCTGGCTTCCCTATAGCGTTCTTGCACCTCTCTCTTGTTCCCTTTTATTCTGGATCATTTCCGCTATCGTGCAACTTCCGCTTGCTCTCCTATTGGGCATGGCGCATGCTGTTGAATATCGCACTGCGCCATTTATTCATGGTTCCTCCTCTACGCGATGCTCCATTACTATTATGGCCCGCGATTGCGACTTGTGCGGCGAAAGGCTCTCCCGCTGAATATCGAGAATGGCGCATTTTCGTACTTGTGCTGGTGCATCTCTATTGCACATGGCGCAACCTTTTTGAATATCTGGGCCCTAGTATTTCTGAGATGATGACTTATGTTGTCTTTAGTCTTTCTTCCAAGGTTCATGAAGGCTTCCTGAATTTCACTTTCCTTGTTGCTGCTGGTATCATTTGTATCAACATGTATCACTATTAGCAGATGATAACTAAAGACTTCCTACAGCCTTTCCATTCTTTCATTTATAGGCTTAATTCTGACTTCCAAAATCTCCTCAGCGCAAGTGTGTAACAGTGAAACTAAGTATTTAATCTTCCATGACCATTGTTCTTCTGTGTTCAGCTTCATCAGTTGGTGGATTTTCATCGTCCGGTACAGTGTGTAGTTCTTCTTACCCTACTTGTCATTATACCAACTCTATTTCTGACAGGTATTGGCAGGCTTCCTCTGCTGTTCTTTATACTTTGATATCTGCATCCTCCTCTGAACAGTTTCTCATTGGGATACATCTTTGTGCTGACTTGTTAGATGTTCAGTTAGCTTTATACCCTTTTCGTTACCTCCCAGTTCTTCACTGCCGTTGCCCCCTTCAGTGGTCTTTCCTTAAGGTCTTCTCCCACTGCTACTAGTACAGTAGTGGCATTCTTCTTACCTGGCCATAAATCATCCGCACCTTTTATTCCAACATAGCCACTCTGTACATAAGTTGCTCAGTAACGATGGATTTTCTGCAGGTGTATTCCTAATTTAGTTCTTCTGTGTCCCTCAGTGTGAACCTCAGACAACCTTCACAGTAGTGTGCTTTTTCCCTTGTAGTGATGCACTGTACTGATGTGGTGAATGCATTTCCCAGTGTCTTTTTGTGTTTGACAGATGAATCACCAATATGTCTTTAAATTTATTTCCCCTTTTCTGTGTGAGTCTTGCTTCTCAAGTGGTTCTTTTTGATTTTTTTGGCCCAGAACTCCTTTTGCCCAAGGAGCTCAGCCGCCACTCCACACCATCCAACCATGCCCAGGCTTAGCCCCCCCAAGTGGAGCCACCAGGTAGGTGGCCCCCTATGGACAAGAAATGGCAAGGACTGGCTTGCACCCCAGGGCAGGGCCAGAGGAGTGCCCCCCCCAGTGAGCGAGAAAGGGCAGCAGGAAAGGGCAACATAATGGGGCATCATGTCAGGGGACCGGCTTTTGTTTTTGTGATGATGCTGTGTTCCCCTAGAGGTGGGATGTGCAATGATGTCCATGGGATGAACCTGACATCTGTCCCACCTCCCACAAATCTAGGCAACGGTCACGGTGGGTCCCATGACCTCTGCCAAGAGTCCATAGTGCGCTGGGCACACAACCCCCTTCCCCAGAGAAGGAGCGCCATCCCTTGGATGTTCAGTCCTTCTCCCCCTGGCTGGCCCTCTGACTCCAGAGTCTGTTCCCAAACTCGGGATGTCAGCGTAGAAAGCAGATGCCTTCTTGCTGTGCCACTGGGCCAGCAAGTGGCCCTTTTCTTAACTGTTAAATGAAATACTGACGGCTATCTTCTATCTCCAATAGCTTTTTTTGTGAATCTTTTGTTTCAAAAACATTCCAGACACTTTTGTATATCGTATTGACAACATTTCATAACTGTGTTGCCGCATCAGGGTTTGTGACTTAATATTTTTTCTAAAAAATGCAAAGTACATTTATAAAGTTTTCATACATCATTATTAAGTAAAAAGACTATAAATCCACATTACATTTGAGAGGATTCTATAGTACATAAAGTTTAAATTCATAATAAATTTGAGAATATCTGTCTGTAGCTGGGGGTAATACAATTTTAAAGCATTTAACTTCTGTCTTGTGCATCACATTTCATTATTTTACTGCATACTGAAAGACATTAAACTTGCTTGTTTTTAAATTCATTTTGTGAAACAATGAAGGAAGAGTTTAACTCCTGAGTATGTGCCAATATGAATACATTTTATTCATGTAATAAATTACCACTCACAAGGCAACATTTCGTGGTCACACCGCTTAGTCAAGGAGGCTGGCAGTCATATCCATCCTTTCACAGATTCCTTTTGAGACTGTCAATGCATGTTTCCAAGTGTTCAGCATAATCATCTTATAAGACAGGGCAGCCTGCCTGGCTGAAGATAATTTTCTTCCATTAGCTTGCAATTAAAACATCATTCATAAAATTTGCATCTATCCTGGATGCGAGAACTGGCTTCTCTGCTTGTGGAAATGTTTAATTTAAAGTTTATTTACTATAGAATCCTCTTGAATGTAATGTGGATTTATAATCTGCTTACTATTATAATGATGTATGGAAACGTATAAATGGATTTTTGATTTTTAGAAAATATGTTAGCCACAAACCCTGATGAAGCAACACAGTTACAAAATGCTGGTAGTAATATTGGTATATAACAAACATTTGTCAATGCCGAATGTTTGCTTGCTGGCATTAGCAGTGGAAGTGCAGGAGTTAGACAGATGCAGTATAGGAATGGCAGTGATATACTGAACGGACGCCAAATCCACCCCACCCTGCAGAGATGGACAGGCATTGGGGTATGCCTTTGGGTCATCACCCATAACGGTCATGACATTTCACCTCACCTCACCTTACCCTGCAAACACTGACAAGTGTTGAGGTGTGCCTTGGGGTGTTCAGGCTTTACACTCACCTCATTCCATAAAGAAATGCTGAAATGGGTGCAGTATAGCAGAATGGTGTGAATTCTGGGTCCAAAGAGTCGAAGCTGCACCTTGATGCTTGTCACTGGCTGCAGAGTGGGGGGGGTGGAATGGCATGAGCATTACTGTCGTCAATCCCAAGTCACACCCCTGATGCCTGTCAGTCCCTACAGGGTAAGGTGGACACCTGTCAGACCCTACAGGGTAGAACGTTATGGTCAGAAACCCTAAGGCCCAGAGCATGTCTTGGTATTTTTACTCTCAGTTTTCAAGATGGGCTTTTTGTGACCCCACCGCATGAACAGTGACACTGTCCGTGATTTTGCACAGTGACTGCGCCATTTAGCGCCACAGGTGTGAAAACACATTTCCAACATGACATGAAAAATGACACCTGTACTGTTCATGAGGAGGTACAAAAAAAATGGTAATGTTGAAAATCTGGATCAAAAATATAAAAAAAAAAACTGGTGAAGTCACGAGCGTGCATAGAAACTGCACAACACACACCTGTAATGCAATTATTTGGGGGAATTTTTGCACCAGATTTTCAATATAGGCATTTTGGGGCCTCTGCTCATGAACAGTGTTACTGTGATTTTGTTAATCTGTCCTGAACACTGATTTCCCACAACGACTGTGCTATTCTGCGCTGGAAGTGCGAAAACACATTTTGGCCAGAATGTGAAAAATGACTGCTGTACTGTTCATAAGGAGGTGTGAAAAAATGCCAATTTTGAAAATCTGGAGTGAAAATATTACAAATTCACAATTTGCAAGTCTACATGGAAATTGCACAAGCATACATTAAATAGTGTCATTTTGGGAATTTTTTCACCAAATTTGCAACACGGGCTTTTTGAGAGCCCACCTCATGAACAGTGACACTGTCATTTCATTACTCAGTCCCGAAAGGTGATTTCGCGCAGTGACAACGAAATCAACTTTTGGGACTGAATAACCAAATGACAGTCACTGAATTCATGAGGTGGGGCCCCAAGAACCCCATGTTGATAATTTGGTGCAAAAATTCAAAGAAATGACTGAAAGATGCACCAAAGTTGAAAAAACTCTATTTATGCCATTATACAGCTTACCAGCATTTCTTCAGTTCGCGGTCAGCTTTGAAGAATGCAGACGTGTTCCCGGTCCACCGAAGATCGTCGCACCAGCTTCCGGAGGCAAGTATGGGGTGAGGGGGGTGTGTGGGGAGGTGGGGTACGCAGAGGGTGAGCATGGGTTGAGGGGGCAAGAAAGTCAACGAGGGACCGTTTTCTTTTGTTACAGGATGTTTTTAATTTTACATAGACGACGTGGGACGTTTGCCACACTGGGGTGGGCTCCCAGCGTGGCACCTGGAAGTTTGTTGTTTTTGGGGGGGCCACTGGAGCCAATGAGAATTGGGCACCCCTGACGGACATACAGTGTGCTTGGGAGGGGAAGTGTGCATGAGCCGAGGGGGATTGGGCACCTCCCTCGGCACACAACAAATGGGGGCTTGGCATGCATACAACCACCGCTACAATCAGCGGTGGTGATGTGTAGGTCAATTCGCATACTGCTGATGGCACGGCAGTATGCTAATTGCCTACACGTTACTATCGCTGATTTTAGTGGTCGTTTGCATTCAACTGTACGCCACTGCATCTGAACTGCTGTCATAGACAGCTGGGACATTCATTGGTGCAGTGGGGTCGCGCCTGCAAAAACCCTCAGAGCATTGGAAGTGGGGATGCCACACCTACGAAAACTCGCTTGGTGGCACTATGGTTCTTGCACATGCGTGCAAGCAAATATAAAAAGTGGCTGGAATGTTTTTAGAATAAAGATCAATAAATAAAAAAAATCTAGGTGTGTGGAGATTGTCTTCTGTGTTTTGTACAGGATTTATCCCAGCTCCAGAACAGACTCATCCCTGATGACTTTTCTTTAATTAATAGGATCAGTAGTTCCAGGGACGTCATTCATTTTGGTAATTTCATATGTGGCCAGACTGCCAGTCCACTCTCTCAGCATGCATATCGCACTCACTATTGGCCAAAAGGAAAGTCATGAACACAAGTGAGAGTGCTCATCTGGTCTGTAGGCTCTGTGCATGTGACAGAACTTTTTATTTTTAATTGTACTGAGCTAAGTAAAATACACAAGTGAGAATACCCTTGCCTAGGCCATAGGCCCAGTGTTAGAGAAAGGAGGACTTCATTTTTCCTTTTTAATGTTGACATTTATTTGATGCAAAGCAAGCACAAAACACAAGTGAGAGGGTTGCATGGCTGTGTGTAGTTTGATAAAATGAAATGTTTTAAAAACAATACATTTACTCCTGCTGGTTAGACCTAGACATATACCTAGAAAACAAGAAGACTGGATTAGAAAGAATGATTTTGCTGCGGCCAGAATGACTGCTACAGCAGCTATCATTCACTAAATCTTGATGTTTAGAAGGGAGGAGCCACTTAGCTGAGAGGGAACGGACGCGCGTGGTTGGATGGGAAGGAGAGGCAGACAGAGACTCTTAGCGAGTGTGAGTTGGAGGACAGTCTGGATGGAGCGGGGAGAGAGGTGAGGAGGGACCTTTTGAAACGATGCTTCTCACTTGCTGCTAAGCTCTTATCCCCCCTTCCCTGTCCCCCTGATTAACTCCTTTGTGGATATTCACTGTCTGACCCAGCCCTGATTTTCAATGTATTTAAGCCCTTGCATGTTTTCTCTTTTCCCCAGGGTCAAGAGGGCTATGGTTGTTGAAAAGCCCTCCCCAGCTCCCCTCAGTTCCCCGAAGCTACAAGGCTGGCAGCAGGAAGGTACGCGATCTCAGGACTGTGCTCAGTTTTAAACCTTGGCGCCTTTTTTTCTGCTCAGCTCCCTGGCGCTGTAGTACTTGCTGCTGCAGCCACTTTAATCCCAAGGAAATTAATGTATTTTGACTCACAAGACTGTGCCTATGATACACTCTAGCCTGTCTACCTTGATTTAATTAACTTTTGCTGATTCTGGTACACTGCAGCTGCTGTTTTAATTAATTTTATCATATCCTCTAACACAGTAGCTGCTTGCAGGCTTGAAATTTTTGCCCATGCCCCCAACCCCTTCTCTACCATTAATTAAATACACTGGTAATCCCGCCCACTTTTGTTCCAACCTATAAACTCACTTGGAGGGCAGTCCTACCCCTCCCCGTTGCTGCATCAGTCCTAATTCAAACCAGCGAGGCAGTCTTTTTTTTTTTTCCTCCACTCACTCTTGCCTATTCTCTATGTTTGCCTCTGTTCTACACTTATTTTGTCTGGAAAAGTAATTCAGACTGAGGGTATCCCAGTTTTATCTTTTCCCCTCACCTTTTCAAATTCCCCCTGCTCCTGTCCACTCCTCATAAACTGCACTCTATTGGAATTCCTGTCTCTTGTGAATAACTTGTATAATTGACTGCCAACCTCTGGCCACTAAGGGTCTCACTCGAACTGCCTTCACTATAGGTGTCACCCTGCCCTTAAGTCACCATTTCTGTCACTTATATTCTTCTCTTATAAGGGACAATCTGCTTCTGATTTACAGAGGTTTCATACAAGGCATACATAATGTTCTCTCTTGCATGCCCAAGGTCACTTCTGGTGGTATCAGGATTACTACCCACCGTAATCGTCCTCTCCTATCTCTCATGTAACACACCAGCTGGATACCCTGGGTCCCACTGCCATGAAGAATTCTCCTTTGTATTCTCCAACCTTATACCAACTAGAACCTTGTTCCCTTCTCCTAACCTGTCCCTCCATATAACTCATCCTTCCAAATTGGGGCATTTCCTTCTCTATCACCCCCCTAGTATGCCCAAATACCTCAAGCGCAATTACAGATTCTACAAAGAAGTTTGGGTGATGCTTCTGTGCTTATGCTTATCAGGAGACATAGAATCTAACCCTGGCCCCCATTGGAATGTCAGGTCCACGGATGACTCCTCTTGGTTTTCCACTAAGGGCATGAAAATTGACCACATGAATATCAGAAGTTTACCAGCAAACTTTCCTGAACTTGAAGCCTGGATAGCCCTCTACTGTCCGGACATACTTGGACTAACTGAAACATGGCTCAGGCCAGAGATGCCTGATTCCATGTACAAAATGCCTGGCTACAGCTTGTCCAGATCTGATCACCCCACCAAACAAAAGGGTGGAGGAATTGCCCTTTATCATAAAGAGCATCTCAATGTCTCTGTACTCCAGTCTTGGATAACAAATCACTGTGAAGCTCTGCATACAGTTCTACAACTAGGTGGTGATAAAAGTCTAAATCTGATCTGTGCCTACAATCCTCCAAAGGGGGCTCTCCCTGGCTTAAATGGGCTCTTGGATTATCTGGCCACTCTAAACGGTAGATCTGAAGTCATACTAATGGAAGACTTCAACCTAGACCTATCAGGGAGTCACGCCGGTACATATACTGAAGTTCTCGCCCGACTTAACCTCGCTTAACTTATCTCTAGCCCTACACGCATCTCTTCCAACTCGGAGCACCAATCTCTCCTGGACTGGATGGCTACAAATAGAGCAAATAAAATAATCGCTGCAGGGACCTTTTCGGATTCTATTAGTGATCACCTGCCTACGTTCTGTATCTGGAATGGCCACTGCCTTAAACCCCCCCCCCAAGAATCATTCAATTTCAGGATTTTGCCAAACTAAACCGAACTGCACTTTTTGAGGATATTAATAATATAGACTGGTCTCCCATCTATCACACTGATGATGTAAACACAGCACTTGAATACCTGATGTCTCAGCTTCTGGCCCTTCATGATCTGCACATCCCTCTGAAAAAAAGGCATCTTAGGGGCTCCCCTAATAAATGACTTAAAAAAGACCTACTTCGAGCCATGATAAAAAGAGACAAGGCCTGGACCTTGGCAAAGAAGTCCCAACAATCAGAAGACTGGGTTAACTATAAACAACTGAGTTATGCCTGCAAAAAAGATATTTGGAAGGCTAAAAGGAGCTACTGCCTTAAGCTTCTCCAATCTTCAGCGGGTGATACCAGGGGCTTTTGGAACCACATCAAATATTTCATTGGGCAAAGGCCCAAGACGGCCATTACTGACATGACACTGAATGACGCAAACTGTAACAAGTTACCTACTATTGCTAATGCTCTTAATGCACAATTCTCAGATCTCTTCGAATACACTGAGAAATTCAACCAACCTCTTTCACCTCCTCCTGAGGTGCAACTTTCGCATGAAACCCCTTTTCATCTCACATTAGTCTCCTCCACTGAAGTACTGCATTTCCTCAAACCAGTATCCACCTATGGATCTGCTGGCCTGGATGGGCTACTGCCAAGCTTCTTGAAGCAGGCATCCCCTGCCCTTGCTGTTCCTATTGCAAGAATCTTTAATCTTTCCATAATAACCCAAACGGTACCAACATTGTGGAAAACCGCCCGCGTTGTCCCTGTTCACAAAAAAGGGGATACCAAAAATATGTCAAACTATAGACCAATTGCCATACTCTCTACCCTAAATAAACTTCTCAAGAAGGCCATCGCTACTCGGGTCACAAATTACCTGCACCTTAACAACCTTATATCCCCTACCCAGCACGGATTCCGAACAGGACACAGCACCACAACTGCTCTTACTTCAGCTGACAAATGCAGTCCTTACAGCGATGGATAAGAGCCTGCTCACTGGGGCTATATTTATTGATCTCACAAAGGCATTTGACCTTGTGAATCACTCTCTGCTACTTTCCAAACTGTCCTGCCTTGGCTTTGACCTGTCGTCCATCTCCTGTCTGATAGCTACCTCTCAGGGAGGTTGCAATTTGTCCAAATTGAATCTGCTGTCTCAAATCTTTCCCACCTCTGTTGGAGTCCCCAAGGATCTATTCTTGGCCCACTACTTTTCTCCCTTTTCATTAACAACTTGCCCTCCCTTCCCTGCTCCTCCTCGTTAATCCTTTATGCCGATGACATGGTGCTTCTCGCCAGTGGTAAAGATCCCTTATCAGTAAGAGCACATCTTCAAGCAGACTTCAACTGCTTGCAGGAGTGGTTACTACAGAACAGGCTCCTAATGAATGCTAAGAAAACTGTAACTGTGCTTTTTGGCGCCTCGTCAAGAATCAGATCTCTTACTCCAGAATTATTGATACATTCTCTAGATGACTCCCCTCTTGAATTCGTTACTTCCTTCAGGTATCTAGGAGTCACTCTCGACCCATCTCTTGACTTTAACCTCCACATTGCGTCTACATGTAAGACAGTTTACTCAAAACTTGGTCTTGCCTTTAAAATTAGGTCCTCCCTCAATGATGCTGCCCGGCTTGCTATTGCACAAGGATTTCTCCTCCCTGCTCTAACATATTGCTCTCAGGTTTACCTTAAAGCTAGCAAAGGAGCACTTCAGAAATGGAGCACCTGCTATAACAGTATATGCAGATTTGTTCTCTCCCTTCACAGACTTACCCATCATTGCCTGCTCTACTCAAAACTAAATTGGCTCTCCCCCAGACCTGATAAAGTCAATGAGGGCGGGGGGGCCCTTGAAGAATTCTCAAACGAGTTCTCTGTGTTGTAATTTTCTTTTATTCTGAACAGTCCCCTACGTTTCACCCACCTACTGGGCTTGTTCACTGGGATAACTTGTAGATACTTGTATTCTTAATTTTTCTGTAAATTAATACAAACATGTTTAAATTCATTTATATTCATATGATTACAATATGCTTATAAGGTAATTTCAAAAAAAATGCTTTTCTCTCTTGCCATACCTTGTTAAAGATACAAACTTGTCACCATTTTATAGGCTTGTAATTCAAAAAACCTCTATATGGAATACTGGCTTTTCAAATTTCTGTAACATATATAAAACAGTAGTCTAAATACATGAAACAGTCACCGTGGCAGTTATTTTTATACTGGTCATAGACCTTGTACTACTTTATATCTAAAGGCACTATACATACCTTAAACATATATTCTGTTAGTACAGCCAAAGTATGTTTTTAGGGCACTATATGATTTCTACAAGAAAATCAATAAGGTTAAATTGTATCCCCTCAAATGAAGTTTAGAAAACAACCTATAATGGTTTATATAAAAAAATCCCCATTTGTCAAAATAGCATACCTGAATCAATATATCTTACTTAATGCAAACAGATGTGCGAAGACACTATAATTTCTGTAAAACCACAAAAATAGTTTGTATTGCTCCATTTAAAATATAACTTTTCCAAATATCTTAGTTACAAAAGAAGTCTTATTACTTACTTAGTGGCTATTATAATCAAATTCTTAGCAAAGTACTCAACTCTCTGTACCACAAAAATGGCTGCTTATGTTTGTTACAGCTTCAAGCTTGTTTATGAGCCTCTTGTGCCCGCTTTGCTCAAATCCTTGAAGCTGTAACAAACACAAGCAGCCATTTTTTGTGGTACAGAGAGTTGAGTACTTTGCTAAGAATTCTGATTATAACAGCCACTAAGTATGTAATAAGACTTCTTTTGTAACTAAGATTATATTTGGAAAAGTTATACTTTTAAATGGAGCAATACAAATCATTTTTTTGTGGTTTCTTTACAGAAATTAAGTAGTGTCTTCGAGCATATCTGCTTGCATTAAGTAAGATATATTGGTATGCATAATTTTTGACAAATGGGGATTTTTTTTTATAAACCATTATAGGTTGTTTGCTAAACTTCATTTGAGGGGATACAATTTAACCCTTTATTGATTTTCTTTGTAGAAATCATATAGTGCCCTAAAAACATACTTTGGCTGTACTAACAGAATATATGTTTAAGGTATGTATAGTGCCTTTAGATATAAAGTAGTACAAGGTCTATGACCAGTATAAAAATAACTGCAATTGACTGTTTCATGTATTTAGACTACTGTTTATATATGTTACAGAAATTTGAAAAGCCAGTATTCCATATAGAGGTTTTTTGAATAACAAGCCTATAAAATGGTGACAAGTTTGTATCTTTAACAAGGTATGGCAAGAGAGAAAAACATTTTTTTGAAATTACCTTATAAGCATATTGTAATCATATGAATATAAATGAATTTAAACATGTTTGTATTAATTTACAGAAAAAAGTAAGAATACAAGTATCTACAAGTTATCCCCGTGAACAAGCCCACTAGGTGGGTGAAACGTAGGGGACTGTTCAGAATAAAAGAAAATTACAACACAGAGAACTCGTTTGAGAATTCTTCAAGGGCCCTCCTGCTCTCATTGACTTTATTGTTTCTAAACCTCTTTTGGGGGAGGCTACAGATGTTCCTATAAGAATATAAGACCCATTACCCACCATAACCAATTTGTCTCCCCAGACTCGCTCAGACACTATTCTGCTGGCTGTACAATTGATAATATGATCAGAATGGGGTCCCCTAAATACCTTGCCGAACTATTAACTCAGCCCTCCCAAGCATACCTCCTCAGGGCATCTACTCAAACCCAACTTGAAATTCCCAGATATCTCACACAAAAAGGAGAACGATCCTTTGCCATATCTGCCCCCCGCTTCTGGAACTCCATTCCCTCCCACATCAAACTCTTCAAATCCCACAAGGCCTTTAAACTGAGTCTTCGGGCACACCTATTAGAATCCAACTGCTGCTCTTGTGCTGTAACTTGAGCTTCTCTCCTAGCATTTTCTCCTTCCTACGGCACTTACTGATTTCCTACTGGTCTCCAAAATCTGAAAGTTTCCCACATCCAGCAGAAATCCTATTGTTATAATGCTACTTCATTTAAGTTTTGTTTGCTGTTTGTTGTTTCAGTTTAGTCATTGATGTATCATCAGATGAAAATAATTAATGTAATGTTATCTGTTTCTCTTTGTCGTTACTGATAATGACTGTACCTGGCTGTATACTGTTCAAATGTTTGTTCTCACCTCATGCTGCATCATGAAATACTCTTTAATGTTGACTCTGGTCTCCCCTGTCTGTACTCTCCCGGGTTGTGCCTGAATATAGGCAACATCGTTGTCTAGTATACTTACCCGGTAAACAAAAAACAAATAAATAAATAAATAGAGGAGGTAGTGGAAAAGCTAACTCGGTGGGGGGTGGGGGTGGGAGGCACAGACGGCCAGAAAGGATTTTCGTAAGACACTCGAGCTGTTGAGGTGATTAGTGTTAAACAGAAAGGGAGAATAGGAGAGTAGAAGGGGATAAGCTGAAATCAAATATAGTATGGAGAGTGGGAAGATAGGAGGAGGGCAGATTATGGTGAGGGGAGAGGCAGGGAGAAAGGGGGATGGTAGGAGGGAGAGGGAGAACAGAGAGAGGTGATAACGAGGGAGGATGGAGGAGGGGAAGTGAGGACTGGTAACTGCAGTAAAGGGGAGGGACAGTTGAGGGTAGTTAGAATAGATGTTAGAGTTATTGTTATTGTTGTCATGTTTGTGGGTGCAAGTGTTATTAAGCATCATCTGTCAATTCTACCATGCCAGTGGAGCATGGACCGGAGTGGGGACAAAAGGTGGCATGTTAATGGGTCCAATGGGACCGATTATATAACTGATTGGGGGTAGGGGGAAATTCCTGTATTTAAGAATGGATGGAACACAACCTCTCCATGTGGTCTCATGGAACATATGAGGAATTGCAAATCCAGTAAAAAGGATGGCTCTTTTGACAGCCCTGAAAAGGGTAGGGACACGGGTAGCTCTGATTCAGGAGACCCACTTGACAGATAGTGAACATGCCAAAGTGGCTCTGAACTGGGTGGGGAAATGCTACACAGCATCCTTTTCCGCACATAAAAGAGGAGCAGCCATATTGGTACATGGGGCTATCCCATTTATGGTAACTAAGGTGGTCAAAGACCCTAAAGAAGGGAGATATACATTTGTTATGGGTGAAATAAAAGGGGAGGTGATAACGTTTGGTTGTGTATATGTCTCCGCGGTACATGAACCACAATTTTATGTGTCCTTACTGGATTTGCTAATAAAAGAGCAATTCCCAGGCCTTATCCTGGGTGGAGACTTTAATTGGACAATGGATCATTCAGATGGGAAAGGAAAAAAGCCAGAGGCAATACAGCAGTGGAAGGTGGGGGTGGCGGGTCTGAACCTCATAGATGGCTGGTGGGCAGCTAATCCAGGTGTGAAGGAGTTTAGGTTTTATTCCAACCCGCACAAAGCGTGGTCCAGACTCTATTACATTTACCTGCCTAGAGGATGGTATGATAGGGTGCAGGACATAACACACAGTCCCATACACATCTCTGATCAAGCTATGGTTATCCTGAAGTTACAAAGCAAGGAGAGACAGGAAAACTCCCCACAATGGAAGTTTCCAGCATATATGGCCAAGAATAAAGAGTTTAAGGAGCATCTGGTAGAGAAATGGCAGTATTATCTAGAGACTAATGCCGACGAGGAGATATCCAAGGTAACCCTGTGGGAGGTTGGCAAGGCATTTATGAGAGGGGTAATTATAGAATATATGACTAGGATGAAAAAGAAGAGAAAAGAGAAATGAATGGAGCTGGAAAGGAGACTGAAGGAACTGGAAAAGAAGGTGGCAAGAAAGCTGTTAGAGACAGTGACAGAAACCCTAAATGCACATCTTAAGGAAGAGGCGGGGATGGCATGGTTTAAACATTTTTTTTTTTTAAATATATAAATGACAGGTCTTTGAGTGGGGTAATAAACCTGGGCCGCTCTTAGTCTGATTGTTGAAGGGAGAAAGGACGGTGACACGTATAACAGGGGGTGAAGGACGGGGCAGGTACTTTGCATAAGGGGATGAAAGGAATAAAAGAAAGTTTTAAGATGTTTTACCAAAAGCTATATCAGGCAGAGTATTGGGGTAAACAAGTACAAATACAGGAGTTTCTTAGGGATATACAGTTACCAAAGGCCACACAGGAACAGAGGGAGCAGTTGAGTAAACTGATCACCAAGGCAGAAATACTGGAAGCTATACAGAAACTGCAGGGAGGGAAAGCTGGTGGTCCAGATGGTTTCCCAGTGGAATATTACAAATTAATGGAGAGGCAGATACAGGAGCTGCTGGGTGAGGTTTTTTTCAGAAGAAGGAGAAGGGGGAGAACAACCTGCCTGATACGTTCTATGATGCGACTATATGCCCGATACCTAAGGTAGGAAAGGAACCGGAGGATTGTGCCTCTTATATGCCTATCCTTGCTCAATTGTGACCTAAAAATCCTGGCAAAAGTTTTGGCCTTCAGATTGGAGGACATACTCCTGGGACTCATTCACCCAGACCAGACCGGGTTCATTAAAGGACGCCAGTCATATCATATTATGTGTCGCCTCCTTAATATTACATGGACAGCAAACCAAAAGAAAGAAGAGATATGAATTATATCTATGGATGTGGAAAAGGCGTTCGATAGAGTGGAATGGGAATACTTATTTGAGGTGATGTCCTGGTTCGGTCTGGGTGAGCCATTTATAAGGCGGGTTAGGGCCATGTATGCTGTGCCCAAGGCATCTATTTTGGTTAATGGAGAGTTATTGGAGAAGTTCTCGTTGGGAAGGGGTACAAGGCAGGGGTGCCCTCTTTTCCCTCTCCTGTTCGCAGTGGCAACAAAGCCTCTGGCAGTGGTGATACAGAGTTGTGGAGCGATTGAGGGAATACAGGGTGCACAGGGCTATCAGCATAAACTCACTTTATATGCTGATGATATGTTAGTATTTGTTAAAAACCCAAAACAGGCAGTCCCTCCCATTTCCCCTGGTGGAGAGGTTTGGGTTTTTCTCAGGGTATAGGATTAATCTGGGGAAAATCGGAATGTATGTGTTTCCCGGCGATAGGGGCAGAGGCAGAGCAGTGGGGATTGAAGGGGGTGGGTACCTGTTTCACATATCTAGGTATCAGGGTGGGGAAGTCACTGGGCTCCCTTAAATTACTCTGAACTTCTGAAGGTGATGGGGCAGATCTCAGAAGGCAGGAACAGCTATCCATCTCTTGGTTGGGTAGAGTGATTATCATCAAGATGAATGTTCTCCCTAGAATTCTGTACCCGTTACAGATGTTACATGTGGGGATCATGAAAGGGGACATTGTAAAAGTGGAGAAGACATTCTTCAGATTTATATGGAGGGGTAAGCACCCTCGAGCTAGCCATCTCAAATTAAAAGTGGAAAGGGCTAGGGAAGGCTTGAACTTCCTGGATTTAAACACTTACTTCTTAGCGATACAGCAACGCTATGTTGCATATTGGGTGCACCAACCCAGAGAAGCCAGTTGGGTAGAACTAGAGCAACTGGGTGCACCAGGGAGACTTACGGCATATTTGCACATGAGGGGTATAAGGGCCTATAAAGCCGTGGGTAATGGCAACCTGTTGGTTGAATAGGTTCTAATCGCTTGGTACCAGATTAGAAGACAGGGATGGACGCAACAGGGAGAAACCATACTGCAACCAGTGACGAACAATCCTTTCTACCTGGATTGGGGGATAGGGGTTTTTATGAATGGGAACAAAAGGGTATCCGGAGCATTGGAAATCTTCTGGTACGTGGGGACATATGCCAATTTGATACCATGCAAAGGGAATTGGGTTTGGGGAGGCAGCATTTGTTTTGATATCTTCAATTTAGGGTATTTATGAGTAGCTGGGCAGGGGAAGGATGGAGGGGATTTCAGCCAGATAGTGTGGAGAGCCTGATATATCAGGCTAGGACAGTCCCCAAAGGTTTCATTGGGAAGGCGGCCAAGAAAGAGAAACAAATAATGTCCGACGAGACAGAGAAAATGAGGTTGCTATGGGAAAGGGATTTGGGACGGCCTATTACAGAACAGAATTGGAGTGTAATGCTCCCAATGCATTCAGGGATCATGGCATGTAACAGGTACAAGGAGGCATATTATAAATTCCTCCTCCAATTATACTACCCACCAGTGATAGTACATAAGGCACACCCATCGATATCCCCAATGTGTGGGCGGTGCAGAGTGGGGAGAGGCACACATATACATTACTTTTGGGCCTGCCAGGTACTGCAACTCTTCTGGGAAGAGGTAATAAGGGAAGTGGCTAACATAGCAGGAAGGGAGCTTGAGAAAGACCCCCTGAAGTGTCTTTCTGGACTAGAAGTGGGAGAGGGGGATGAGTGGAATCCGCTCCCTAGATGGATTAGGGTCCTGTTTGTTCTTGCTCGCCACTGCATAGAGAACACATGGGTGTCCCATGCTAGACCCAATACTATGCAGTGGAGCAAGTTGATCTTACAAACCCTGGCACTGGAAATGTTAATTTATATGCTTTGGGATGGAGAGGAAGCTTTTATAAGGGGTTGGACTCCTTTTGTTTCATCTCTAAGCATGGAAGAAGGGAGGACATTGAGGACAGGGCTAGGGTGGTAAATATAGAGGAAGGAAAACAATATTTATCATCTGTTAGGAGTCCCCAGCCAGGGAATATTTATTAAAGCCACAGTATTATATGTACTGTATAACACACCTAATTAGTGGATAGAAACTGATGGAATGTATTAGTGATTGCACCAAACTGTTTTTACTGTTTTTATTGTTTTACTGTTTTAATGTTTAAATGTTTGTGTGTCTGTATGTCTGGTGAGGCATTTACTCACTTTTGAAAAATAATAAAGACATTATACAAAAAAAAAATCTTGATGTTTTGAGCACATCACTGTCACGTGGGACTGGAGGCACTGTAGGGAAAAGCAAAAGCAATAACAAATTCAAACATGGAGGTTCCCAGTGGCCATAACGCTAGTGTGCAAATTTAGGAAAAAATCATAACCGCCTCCAAAGGAACACATATACTAGGACTACAGACATAACTTCAAATACTCTGCACAACATGTTTTTGCAAATGTTGACACTCCTTCTCCTTTAAATTTTATTAAAGTAAATGCAAGCAATAAATAGAAGTAAGTGGGCCTTTGTCCATGTCATAGGCTCAATGCCAGTAACAGAAGGCTTTTTGTTTATATTCAAATTTAAACTAAACAAAAGTCAGGAAAAAGAAATGCAAACGAGAGTGTCCTAGTTTGGGCCATAGGTTCTATGCCAGTGATAGGTCAAGATTTTTTTTTTTATTATTATTTTAAATTAGAAGCCAATGAAAAGAAATTCAACTGAGAGTACCCTTGGCTGGGTCTGGAAGCTACGTGCCAGTTACAGAACAAGAATGACCTTTTTTTTTTTAACATCCAATTTAATTAAAAGCCATCAAAAGAAACACATGTGAGAGGGCGATCTGGATCATAGCCTCTTACAGGGGTTTACCCATGCTGCAGCGACAGTCATCACGGAGACAGCCCCGACAGCGACAGCCGCAGTGCCAACTGTCAGCATTGCAGTGTCAGGGATGCCTCCATGTATCCATCGGGGACCCCCCATGTAGGGGGCTCTGCCCCCACACACCCCAGTCTCTAGGATTCTAACTCCGGGTCAGAGTTGGACTGGGGGGAGGGACACCAAGCGAGGCAGTCCTGATCGCCATACAGACCACCACAGTGACAGGCGGATTTTGCCCGATTCCTGTCACTGTGGTGGTCTTCGTGATCAAGGAGTCACTGTGGCAATGATATATGCTTACATGTCTCCTTTTCTTCATGCACATTTTCTTTGCTTTTTCTGCCTGCAGTCCCCATGACATCCCCCCACCCCCACCACTGACCTATCACAGAGACTCACAGGGTAACCACCATGGTGACCTGCCTCAGAGTCATGCAGTGCATGCAGGTGTTGCCTGGTGAGCCTGGGGTATTTTTCATTTGGTTTGTCCACAGGGCATCATGCACGCTGTGATGCATGTTCACACTCACATGAGAGGCATACAGACATGCTGAGTCTACTGATGAGCTCCCCACTGCACTGTCCCTTGCCACTGCTGCCATCCGGCCTCCACTAGATGGAAGTCAAGTGGCAGGAGCCAGGAACCCCCCATTCTGAGGGTGGAGTGCTATCATCAGATGCTTAATCTGTCCCTCTCCTGCCAACCCCCTGAGCGACATTGGTACATTCCCAAACCTGGGGTGGTGTTATGGCTGCTAGTGTGGCATTGAGTGCCTCGACTACCATGCCACTGGGGCAGTTTTAAGTCTTTATTTGTTACACTCTGGCAAACAACACAAAACCAAGTCAAGCATGGGTCATGGTAAATGGGAACAAAAAGAAACAGGAGAGCTGTAGAGGAGAACCAAGGAACAAGTGTGATACATCACAACACATTCAACAAGTTGCCGCTTCATCTGTGACCCTCCAAACCTGATTGCAAAGTTAAAGGTAGCTGGTGCTGGGAAGAGAGTGGAGCAGAAAATGATACGACCCACATGAGTGACTCAGCCAAAGACCCACCATTTCACGGACCGGGCTTATACAGATATTTTGTAAATTTTCAGAACAATTCCTGAAGTGGTGCATCATTATCCAGTACACCAAACAGTACCTTCCATTTTTCTTGCATCCTTGAAGGATTCCATGCTCATCAACCCTGCCTGGGTTAGTCATAAGACTGCTTTAACCCTTCAGTTTCAAGTACCCAGTAGGCCACAAACAGTTAAGCATGAGTCTTTTGAAGTATTTTCCAGACGTGATCAAAGTTGTCCAGTAGCACAAAGGTTAACCAAGGCAACAGCAGCTGTAGCAGTGTATCCGAATCCTCTGCTCATCTGTAGAGGCTGTTGGTTTTCAGCACCTCGTGTGCACTGCAGTGTCCTTGTAGCAGGTGCCAACTCAGCTTCTTTTTCCAAAAGAACACAAAATGTGTACCATGAACTGCATCTACAAGTTACTCTTACAGTATGTGGACAAACAGCCAAACTGTTGGCTACATTATAGTGACTGCCCACTGGGTGTCTTTGGTCTGCTCCTCTGCCACAGTCCCTACTCCCATCACCACCTGCAGCCTGTTATTGTATTGCATTCTCTGCAGTTCTGCTCATGGATCCTGTAGTTTAGAGTACTGACTATGTCACTATTTATGGCAGAACTCTGTCCATGAGCTGTTGACTATTAGAACGGGGTTCAGAGTTTTGTACATAAATTGTAACTCAGTCAAAGCTCAAACACAAATTGCTGCTTTCTAGAAGAGAACTATACAGAATGATGCTCATAAAAAGAATTATAAATCGTGACATCTTTCTTAGCCAATCAGGTGCCAGATTCATAAAACTTTGCCCCAGTGCAAACCCAGTTTATGCGGCGCAAACCAGGTTTTGGGCTGAAGTGATGTTCACAAAAGCCCAGTTTGCGCTGTCAAACCAGGTTTGCTCCAGGCAAAGTGTGGAGGGGCCACAATGCAAATATGGGGGAGGGGACCTGGAAATTGACACAGTCCCATTCGCAGAGTATTTTCTCCCCACAAGGGCCTTTTGTGGGGTTCCCTTGCATGGAGAAAATACCACTGAGGGAGCCCTTGCTTTAATTCTGCACAACCCTAGTGGTTGGTGAAGGTACTGCGACAGCCCCCCCCAACCCCACCAGCCCGATAGATAAAAACATAATTCTATTCCTGGTGCTAGTGCTTCCCCACATATGTGGATCGCCAGCCCGATGGGTAAAAAATAAATCTATTCCCTGGTGGTAGTGATCCCCCTCGCCGGTCACCATCCCCATATCAAATAACGAGATTCCCAGCTGGCTCGGTGGCACCAAGGGCTGAGGTGCTGGATACCTTACCTCGTGCTACGCTGGTGACCCATGTTCAGGAATGAGCACGGGCCACTGGGGGTTGTCAGGGTTGGAGAAGGACTGAGCGTCCAAAGGACTGCTCTCCTTTTCCGGGGAAGGGGGACATCAGTGGGCAGTGCTCAGTTAGCCCCCAGTGGAAACTGGGGGGCAGTGCACCAATGCTGCAGAAGAGGGGCAGAGATGGGGCAGATGCCTGAAGGAGTGCATGCAGATGCGTGCGCACCCCCTCCACTGGCGTCACTGCATGCCCCTTCCCACAGGGGAGAAAAGAAAAAAAATCCCTCTGCAGTATGAAGGCTGCCCCGATGGTACTGCCATGGATGTGCCCAAGTTAGCTCCTTCCTGTGTCCACCTTCCAGGTCTCCACAGTGGTGGGGTAAGTACCCGCTGTGATGCGGCCTGAAAGGGCTGTGGTAGGGAGGTGTGAGCGCTGGCCATGACCGAGGCAGTAGCAGTAAAAGGCTGGCTGGAAGTGGGGGAACCAAAGGCACAACCCCCCAGCTGAAGGACATAAAATACTATGCAAAAAAATAAAATAAATAAACAGCAAGATTCCCTGGTGATCTAGTGTTCCATCCCCTCATTGATCGCCAGCCTGAAAAGAAAAAAAGAAGTTACCCTGGTACCATTGTTCCCCCCCATGTGATCAGCAATTACTGGCCTGGGTAAGATAAAAAAATAAATAAATAAATAAAAACACATTTCCCAGGCATACAGTGGTTCTTCCCCGCACCTGAACACATGCCCAAGCCAGAAACCATTTGTCTTGGTATCCAGTGGTCCCTCCCCCCACCCATACTCATGCCTAAGCTAGAAACATACATCTCTGGTGTCCAGTGATCCCTCCCCTTACCCACTCGACATTGCCAGCATAGTCCCCAGTGTCCAGTGTAACCCCCCATCCCGATCCCCTGTGTAGTACACAGAAACATTTCTCTGGTGGTCTAGCAGACCTCCCTCTCATTCCCCAATCCCCTGTATAGCATAATAAAACCTTTCTCTGGGGTCTAGTGGACCCCCTTGCCTGGCAGGTAGTATCTCAGCACCACGCTCCTCCCATCCCAAAAATGAGCCCGTGACCAGCACAGCCCTCCTCTCTCCACTATAGCTGGCTGTCAGCTGAGGCCCTCAATGGCGGGTACTGTATACAGTACCGCTCAGTGAGAACTCCGTTAATGTACCAGCTGGTGCTGAGAGAGGAGGCTGTATGATCATTAACAGGTTTTGGATGGGTAGTGAGTGGTGAGATACTACATGCTGAGTGAGGCAGAGGTCCACCAGACCCCAGAGAAAGGTTTTGTTATGCTATACAGTAGATCTGAGAATGGGAGAATGACTGCTAGACCACCAGAGAAATGTTTCTGTGTACTACACAGGAACTCGAGATGTGGGGGTTATACTGGACACTGGGGACTATGCTGGCAACATCAGGCAGGTGATCGGGTGGGGTAGGGACCACTAGACACCAGGGTATGTGTTTTCTTTTTTTTACCCATGCCAGCGATCGATGATCACGGGGGGGGGAGCGAGACAATGGCACCAGGGTTACTTTTTTTCTTTTCGGACCACTGATTAGCAAGGGGGGAAACACTAGACCGGTAGGGAGCCTGCTTTTTTTTTTTTTAACAGTGGGATGGTGATGGGGGAAGGGCCACACTACACTTGCTGCAGCCTATGCAAATGGGTCCATAATGGGCATGTAAATGGCCTGCTAGCAGCTTGCATGCCCATTGGGCTCATTTGCATGGCTTTCTTTGTGAATAGGAGATAGCAGCCCTGTGCTATTCCTTGCAGGCCATGCTCCAGCCTGCATGTCAGGGCGGCGCTACTGGGATAGTGCTGGTGATACTGAGGTTACCACTTTCTCAGACCACCCCTATTCACAGTCAGATAACGTGGAGTGCTATCAAACTATGAATAGCAATTCTGGATGCCTGGACAACTGCAAAGCGATGCAACATTTTGTGTTGCCTTTGCAAGTTTTTATGAATTGGAGCCCTGGATTGCTTTCATCCAAGTATTCCAGCTACTTTTATAACCACAAGGGAAAGGGGAAATTGTTTAACCAGGAAAGGCACACTAAATCACAGCTTGTTTCCAGATGCAACTAGGGAGCACAAGGAAGTTAGTATCACTGTTCTGTTTAGGCATACTACACAGAGTAAAGTCAGTCATAGGACCTGCCTGTTCCTTTTGGAAGCTGAGAAATTGGCTATACTACAGAGAACAAACTAGAACACATTTGAGGAACTGGTAACTTGGTAAAACATAATATTGTAGGGGACTAGGAAGGTAAGCTACACTTTCTACAGAAAGTTTCATTATTTTCTTATTGGCATTAAGAATTGCAGGATTCCATTAAAGTGTAGTAATTTTATAACCAGAGGAGTTGTAATACAACTGAAGTTGCTTGATTTCTGTGCTAGACACATAGGATTTGGAAGGATATTTGTGCAATATTTTGAAGTGTCCTGCTGGCTGAACAGTGAGTTTGTTTTATCCCTGGACTCAGTAGAGTGGTTTGTGTAGGAGCAGTAGTCTAGTACATTGTGGTGTTGGTTGACTTACTATAAAGGGCAGTACTCACCAGGGTGGTGGAACAGTGGTGTAATTGATTGTTTCTAACAGTCACCAGTGGTTGTGGCCTCCCACCACCCTACCTCACCCCACCACCCCAGGCGTGGCATTTCCTTTATAGCCAAGTTCTGACATCACTTCCTCAACAGGTCTTGGAGCAGAACTGTCATATTCTTAATTACCCAGCACAGTGCATAAAGCGTAAGTATACACACACCAAAAAAAAAAAAAAAAATTTGTATTTTACTCATTGTATATTATAAGGAAGAAGGACATGTGGGGAGTGGTGCAATGCACTGGCTGTGGGGCAGCAATTTTCCGGGAAACATTCTGGAACCTGCGTTGCTGCCCTATTTTTAGGCAACTGTCAGCTCTGAGGGAGGAGGTTGCCCACCTCCAGGCCTAACTGGCAAGGACTAAGGAGAACTCCCCCACCCAAAGAGCACCAGTTCCACAACCACTGCCTCAGAGGTTGCCATGTGTGAAGAGCAGATGGACCACAGTAGGTTCTGGAGGGTGAGGGTGGTGGAACAGAGGCGTAGCCCCCGAGTTGCACCTCTACACAAATCATATGTCGGTCTGGCAAATCAAGGTTCCTCTATGATGACACCCTCATTGGAGACCAAGAAGAATGCTGGGACATCCACAAGGGAGACCCACAAAAAGTGGCAAGGGACAACACAAGGGAAAGAAACAGCTTCTGATAGGGGACTCAATTGTTAGGGGTGTAGACCTGGGAAGGGAGAGGAGAGGGAAGGTGCCTGCCTGGTGCCATGGCTTGGAGGGACAGGAAGTGAATCCTCAGGATTGCAGAAGCAGCATCACAGGAGAGAAACTAGATATCATTGTCCACCTTGGGACAAATGACCTAGCTAGGCATGAGATCAGTGCAGTGCAGGATGAATTTGTGGAGTTGGGAGGGGCCTCAGACAGGTAGCAAGCACGGTAACCTTCTCAGAGTGCTGCCAGTCCATGGCAGGGTGAGGCTAGGTACTGCACATCATGCGGTTTAATGAATGGTTGCAAAACTGGTGCAGAGCACAGGGCTTTGGCTTCATTGGGGACTGGGGGTCCACCTGGAGAGATGAAGGTCTATACTGGCATGATGGTCTGCATCTGTCCAGGAAGGGAAACACACTCCTAGGTGACAGGTTTAAAGGCTTTCTTGGCAAGCTTTTAAACTAGCCAAGGGGGGAGGTGCTGATAGGAAACAGGAAAGTTCAAGCCTCCCCCCGCAAAGCTTGGCAGGTAGTAGGGTAAACACTGAGGTACAGAGCTTGACAGAGGGCAGGACAGGAGTAAATGGAAAAATGGACAAGGGCAATAAGAGCAGGGATGGGGTGAAAAAGGATAAAGCCAACATTAAATGGAGGGCAATGAGTACCAATGCCTGTAGTCTTGGAAACAAGCTTCCAGAACTAGTAGCCCTGATGGAAGTGGAACACTTGGATATTGTGGCAGTCACAGGAACATGGTACATAGAGAACCATGACTGGGATGTCAACATACCAGGGTACACAATCTACAGAAGGGACAGGGAGGGTAAAAGAGGAGGTGGAGTAGCTCTCTACATAAGGGAAGGGATCAAAGTAACAGAACTAAAAGGTAAAGGGGGAAGGCAAGAGGAACTCTGGGTCACATTGGAGACAGGGAATGGCACACAATCCGCACAGGGGTTGTATACAGACCCCGTCTCAAGGGAGAAATGGACAAGAAAATGATAGAGGGCATTCTCAAAATGGCTGAAAAAGGGAAATACTGTTGATGGGGACCTGAATATGCCAGATGTTAACTGGGCAACATGGACTGCAGCCACATCCAAGAGCAGGGTCATTCTCGTGCCCTACAGGAGCATGCCTTAGACAGCTAGTGGTGGAACCCACTCGGGAGAAACAATATAGACCTGGTACTCTCAAATGGAGAGGATCACAAACTTAGAAGTCAGTAGACACCTGGGAACAAGCGACCACTGCACAGTGTGCTTCACAATAAACACAACCATGGAGACAAGCCATACAAATACAAGGATACTGGACTTTAGAAGGGCTGACTTTGGCAAATGGGTGAATACCGAGAAAGCATTAGCAAATGGCCAGAAAGGAGGGGTGGAAGAACAATGGAGAAAAATCAAAACTGCCATCATGGAGGCAACAAGCCTTTGTGTGAAACAAATAAAGAAAACAAAGGGGAATAAAAAACCACTATGGCTCTCAAAAGAAGTGTCAGGGAAGGTTAAGGAGAAAAAGGCTGCATTCAAAAAGTATAAGGAATCACAGACAGAGTACGACAGGGAACTGTATCAATTAAAGCAGAAAGAAGTGGGGAAGGCAGTCAGAAAAGCAAAGGCCCAAACCAAGGATAGGATAGCCAACTCAGTTAAGAAGGGGGATAAAACCTTTTATAGGTACATTAGGGAACATAGAAAGGTTAAGGGAGGGATAGGGAAGATTAATAAAGGAGAGGGGAGGTGGGCAGAGGGAGACAGTGAAAAGGCAGAGATAATGAATGAATACTTTGCTCAGTATTCACAAAGAAGAGGAGGAGTTACCTAAACCAAACAGTAGAAGCACTCTGGATAGTGGGGTTGATACCAGTCCATTTAAAGAAGAAAAGTACTGAAAGAACTTCAAAACTCAAGGTGGACAAAGCAATGGGGCCTGACGGATTAGCCTAGAATCCTAAAAGAGCTAAGGAGGACCTAGTGACACCACTAACCACACTTTTAACAAATCATGGGAAGATGGGGTGGTACCTGAGGACTGGAGGAGGGCAGATGTGATTCCCTTTCACAAAAGTGGGAGCAAGGCAGAAGCAGGAAACTACAGACCTGTTAGTTTGACCTCAGTGGTGGGAAAATGATGGAATCACTTCTGAAAGAAAGAATTGTTGAGTACCTAGAGGCTAGCGGGGCACTGGACCCAAAGCAGCATGGATTCACAGCAGGAAGGTCATGTCAACAAATCTAATTGATTTCTTTGACTGGGTGACCAAAGTGATAGACCAGGGAGGGGCTGTGGATATGGCCTACCTAGACTTTAGCAAGGCATTTGACACAGTCTCGCACAAAAGATTAATAATCAAGTTAGCCAGCCTGGGAGTGGGTCCCAGGGTGGTAGCCTGGGTAGAAAACTGGCTGCACAACAGGACACAGAAGGTAATAGTGAATGGAACACATTCTGAAGAAAGGGGGGTTACTAGTGGAGTACCTCAGGGCTCAGTACTGGGTCCCGTCCTCTTTAACGTCTTTATAGGTGACATTGCAGAGGGTCTGGAAGGAAAGGTATGCCTATTTGTGGATGACACAAAGATCTGTAACAGAGTTGATACACAAGGGGGAGTAGAAAGGATGAGAAGGGACTTGGCAAAGTTGGAGGAATGGTCAGACATATGGCAACTTAGATTCAATGCAAAGAAGTGCAAAGTAATGCACCTGGGAAATAAAAATCCAGGAGAAGAGTACACAATAGCAGGGGAGATACTAACAACAACAATAATGAAAGGGATCTGGGTGTAGTCATATCAGATGACCTAAAGGTGGGTATGCAATGTGATAAGTCAGTAGGGAAAGCCAGGGGATACTGGGATGCATAGGGAGGGCATCACAAGTAGAAAAGGGTTATCCCTCTATACAGACAGTTGGTGAGACCCCATCTGGAGTACTGCGTGCAGTTTTGGAGAGACCTCATCTACACAAGGACATAGACAGGATGGAAGCAGTCCAGAGGAGGGCAACTAAAATGGTGCAGGGTCTACATCAGAAACCATATGAAGAGAGACTGAGAGAGCTTAATATGTATACCCTTGATGAAAGGAGGGACAGGGGACATGATAGAAACTTTAAGTACCTCAAGGAATCAACAAAGTCCAGGAGGGTAGCATCTTTCAGAAAAGAGATGTTAAGAACAAGGGGCACAATTTAAAGTTAGAGGGGGATGGCTCAGGGTAATGTGAGAAATTATTTTTCACGGAGAGAGTGGTGGGCGCATGGAACCACCTTCCTGGAGAGGTTGTGGGGTCTAAAACAGTGGAGGAATTCAAACATGCATGGGACAGACATAAGGCAATTATAGTGGGGGGTTGCAGGAAATAGGCTGTTGGTTAACTAGAATCTGCAGCTTATCCAGTAGGTAGGGAAATGGGCAGACTGGGTGGGCCAAGTGGTCCTTATCTGCCATCAAAGTCTATGTTTCTAAGTAACTTGCGCAGGGTGACACAGTATGCAAGTGGGGGCTGATGAGATTCAAACCCAGGTCTCCCGGTGTGCAACTCAGTACCCTTAACCACTACATTATATTGCCTCCTAAAGAGTATCTCATGCAAATAGTTCTGAAATTCTGCAGTTCTATGTTCAACTGCTATAGTCCATTTCCCATACAAGGTTACTTTAATTTTCTCCAAAGTAATACATTTTGACTTCAAATTCAAATTCACCATGCTTTATAATGTGTTTATATGCACAGTTCTTGTTTCTGTTATGTTATAACAGTTTCTTCTGAAGTTCTTTGGGTGCTAAGAACTACACAGTTTCACAGTTCTCTCACCAAAGAACTTGAGTATGTACCTTGTAACCAACTGGTATCTTTCAACAAGCCAAATACTGAAGCCTCTAGATTTGCTGAATTTTCTTCTCTAAAATGCATAATCCCTCTTAAATAAAAACTCTGCATATTTTGCCACTATTTGTGATTCTCTTTTCCCTCTCCTCCCTTTTCTGTAGCTTTTTTAACCTCTCTGAAGTCCCTACTGGGTTCTTATTTGTCTGTGGTTCTATCGGTCCTTCCCTGCTTCTGCTGTGTTTCTTTGACCACTTTGATGGTACAGTGTGGCCATGAGTTGTCAGTGTGGCTCAACTGGTAGTTTGTTTGCCTTTTGGCCAGAAGGTTGTGGGCTCTAGTCCTGTACCAGGACTGGGATCCAACCATGAAATCTGGTCCCTGAGTGCAGCAGTAAGGGGATACTGGATTGTCATGGTTTGTTGTTCATCAGATGAGACATTAAAACAAGATCAAAGTCTGTCTTTTCTAGTGGTTGTTATGGGAACATTAAAGATCCCATGGTACTTCTCAAAAAGAGCAGGGGTGTTTTTATTGTTAAAAGAAAAGATATACAAGGTCCATCACATATATCAAGCCAGAGCAGAAACCCCCCACCAAAACTACAACATCGATACCCAGTCCTAAACTGAACCATACCAGAGCAATCAACGCTCTCACCTATGGCCTCTTCTTCATATCCTTAGCACCGATGACCCCACCTCATGCACGACGCACTTGCAGATTTCTTGCACATTTTGTACATAATATGCTATGAACACAACTCGACTCATCACATCATATACCCTTGATGATGGTCTGTTTATTGTATTTAGCATGTTCTGTTTGTAATTGTTACCTTTTTGTACCTCATTCCTCAGGGTCACACCTGGAAATGAGCTTCGGCTCATTGTGCCTTTCTCTGTTACCAATTTTAAAATAAATAAATAAATATAAATAAATAAATAACGAACAAGAAAAAAAGAGCATTACTAAAGCAGAAAATGTCTCCCACTCTCCTTAGACTTCTCCATACCAGTCAAACTCAAACAGAGATGGGCATTTCCCTGGTGTCCTGGCCCGTTTTTTCCCATTCACTAATATGCCACTAACAGCTTGATCTTTCTGGTTAATTTCAGTTGATTTGCATCAGTATCCCTCTAGGCTGCAAACAGGCAGTACTGTCTAGCCCTCCTGTCTCAGTCAACAAAAACTAAATAAAAAAAAAATCTTTACAGAATACCTGTTTGAAGATCTCTGGGTTTTTCATGTTCACCGTGTGCTTGTGTGAGCAAACATATTGTTATGAGAGTTGGTTTTGAGAAGTGTGTCACTGTTGTTCAATCCAGGGCAACCTGCAATGGGCTCGTCAGTGTCAGACCAAACACCAGCCAAGTTTAGCATAACACTCTTCTGGTTTGCTGGGCGGAAACTTTGTGTAGTTCAAAGGAAAGAGCTAACTCAATCACAGGACAGCTGTTCCATCTGATCAGCATGATGCCAGCCAGCAAACTGCTGATGAGCAACTACCATTCGATGGGGCAGTTTCAGCTCTCTCTCTCTACATTGGTCATAGTCAGCCACACACACACACACACACACACACACACTCACGCACGCATGCTGCAGAGTAGTACAAACTCCTACTACTGAAAGGTAAAACCAGCAGTATTACCAGTTGTGTACCGATTAATGCACTTCACTGCGGTGCATATCCGCACCATGCTGTCTGTTATATACTGTATATGCTGCTGTTGATGTTTTGTTGGGTATCTCAGTGCTCTGCTGCCCCTGTTTTGTATCGCATCAGTGCTCTAAGTACACACCAAAGCCACTTGCATTTGAGGGCTCAGAATCCCCTGTGTAATCACCTGATGCCCTCTCACTCCTGGAACCACTAGCAGGGGCTTCCAGGTGGTCAGTCTCCTTACTTGTAACTTGCACTGTTCTACTTAAAAGCCTTGTAAACCAATGTTGCGATATACTCAGAAGCATTAGTTTTCTGTACTTTTTGCCTGGTATATTCTAGTGGTATAAGCACAAACTGATAACCAGAATGCTGGATTTTGATAGCATCCTGTATTTAGTGGCAGTTGTCCTATAAGTTTTGTATGCATGGTTTATACTGAAATATAAGTTTTACTGTTGCCTGTAGATTTGGTTAAATATGCGTGAGATCTAGGGTGTGCTGCAAGCTTGGTTCAGCTGCGACTCTTTGTTTTGGCCTTGCAGTAAGCTGAGAAAGTACAATGAGAGGGTGTAATTTTTTTTTCTCTCTCTCTTCATCTTCCCCTACATAGTAATCAATAATGTTCTGCACTGTGCAGGCTATTGCTGAGCTTGTGCATAAAAGTGTGCATTGTCCCTTTAAATGTGATTAGAGTGAGTGAGAGGCTCAGTGTTATGCTGCCTTGACCACAGCTGTGGTAATGGTGCTGCCCCCACTGTATTTTCCCCATTGTTAGTTGATTTTCAAATCATTGCAGGGTTTTATTTAACTCTAAAAATTGATTAGCATTTTGCTCATAAAAGTGTTAAAACATTGTTAAAATGCATAGCACTTGTCTCAATGTGTTTAACAAACACAACACTTCCAGAAAACCTATTTATGTGATCTGCTGTTGCAGATCGGTTGGTGCTTTTAACAAATGTGCTCTGTGCTGGTTGAATGTTTATGAGCGTAGTTACAATCTCCGCAAGATGGCAGCAGTGACTCTCAGTCACTGTCCTGTCTGGCAGCCACCTACACCCTTAATCCCGCATGGGTAAGGGGTGAGTGGAGAACTTTTCCAAGATCACAGCAGCAAGTCTCGCGATATTCTTTTTTGTGGCTGCCAATCTGTATAGACAAGTTAGGTTCATTTTTCAGTGGTGCTTCTCCTCCTCCTCCTCCTCATCAGATCTACTTGTTGATGCTGTTTTGGTCAGGTAGATGATAGAGCGATTGCTTTAGAGGCTGTTACATAGTGATGTCCTGAGTGAGCACTTCAGCTGCTACTATGCTTGTAATGGGGAACTGTGGCACATTAGTTAGTATATTAGAAGTCTGGGATGCTGGCAGGGTACTCCAGACATTCTAAAGTGGCCACTTGCTCATTTAACAATGTATAGACTCTGGAGCTGCTGGCAGGGCTCCAGGTCATCAGGCATCTTAGTAAGGTAGCATGCTTGTTCTGAACAGTACGTAGGGGAACTCAGATAATATGCCCAAGTAAGGAATGAGAGCCTTTAATTATGTAGTAGCCCCTGACGTACTGAGCTTCTGGGACCGCTGGTAGGGGTTTCCCAGTAAATGTGGCTGTGGAATCTGTTTGGTCATCTGTGACAGAGCTCAAATAATACATGGCTGTGTTAGTATCCTTTAAATTTAGCATCCTTTAAATTTCAAAAATGTGATAAATTATCTTGTTCAAGCCCTTTTTATCAAATTAATAGGGCCAAGTCATGCATTCACATTGGTATGCATTACTTTTGTCACGCACAGCACATAGTAGCAGCTCCTTAATTAATATGTGATTGTGCCTCTAAGAGAGAATTAATTGAATATTAGTGAAAGAAATGGCTATTAAAGTTCACTATTTCCCAAATAGTTACTTTAATCGAAGCTGCTTGTATGTTCACCCATAATAGTACAGTGCTGTGTATCAGTTTTGGCCCTTTTTGTATGCCTTGCTTATCTCTGGGATAAAGTAGGCATGTGCCGGGGGGGCAGGCTGCTTTAGTTAACCCTTGCCTTGGCTGTGGTAAAGAGAGGGATCCTCTGCATTGCTGGCTGCCATTGTAATAGGACACAGTTTGGGGCAGAAGCATTTTTTGTTCTGTAAAACGTTTCTTTAGTTCTCTCTCGTGGTCAGTAAATTAGGGGACTTTGACTTGAGAAGCTGTAGCAATTGCTAGCTCCATTCTCCACTGCAATTTATGTTGGATTTAGTCAAATCTTGTTTGTTTATCCTCATCTAAGATGGTGGCCGAAATCTCGCGAGAGCTGAGAGCCAGACTGCTTGCAGCTCTCATGTAGCAGAAGATTTGCAAACTGGAAAGAAGGGGGGGGAATGGTCATGCTGCAAGCAGCAGTTGAATGAGAAACTGGGGCCATAAAAAAACATTTGGATGACTCCATTTTGGTCCATAGAACTTCCTTTTCTCTGCGGGACTGTTTATGTAGAAAATAACACAAGGTGGTTGCGGGTGCTTTGATTTAGTGCCACTGAACTCCAGTAATGTCTGAATCCAGTTCAGGCATTTGAAACATTTTCCAGTGCAAGGAAGCTTTTCTGGGTGAGTTTGAGAGTACTTTTTTACAAGTTAGTGAGGCTAGTAGGGTCACCAGATTCTTGTTGGTGATTAATACAACTCAGAAAACAGGTTGATTTATTATATTACCTCACGTAAATCACTGCACAGATTCTGTGTTCAATTATGTGGGGCAGACATTATTTTAGTTCCTGGCACTGCTAGCAGGGGTGTTCAGGTAGCTAATAATGTCTGTACTTGCACAATGTGATAATGTTCATAATTCGAATACTGTGCTGGCAATTTCTCAGCTAACATTTTGCTAGACAACCGACACTAGTAGAAGCTGCAGAGGTAACATTTCTAAGCCTGCCAGTTTTGCAATTTTTTAAAACAGTTGCATATCTGCAGAAACATACTCTTGTGGTCTTGTTTGATCTTTGTTGTAGGATATGAATAAATTGCTTACCTTAGTAATGAAGTTGTTCTTTATAATAAACGTCAGAGGACTTCCGGTGACGTAGCTGTAATGGTGGCAGCCTAATCCTCGACCTCCCGGCTCAAACCCAGGTATCTACGTCCATCCTCCCTGCAAACAGAAAACTTTCAACACAAAAATGACTTTTACTGGTGCTACTTATGTCAGTGATGCCACATCGACCAAAAGGGAATAAAAAAATGGGGCAGAAACCAATGTTAAAACAAATGGAGATCAGGGGATCTGCAGCTGAGGGTAGGCCCTGCACCCCCTCAGAATCCTCGTGGGAACCTGAAATAGAAACGGGTGAAGAATCACAAAGTAATACAGAGAAAACCCTTCACAAGATACTAACAGCAGTTAATAAGATCGAGACATCAATAGCTGATTTACGCACGGATTTCAAGGCGGTTAATGTAAAGGTTCAGCAAAATGAAGAAAAAATCACAGAGCTCAATGAAACTCAAGACTGCCACAATAAATTGCTGCTGTATCTCTTGCAACGAGACAGACAAACACACACCAGACTAGAGGATGCAGAAAACCGCGCAAGGAGGAACAATTTCTGCATTCACGGAGTAAAAGAAGGAGCTGAAGAAGGGTTCCCTAGCCCAGCTGACTTCACTACCCATTTATTAAAGAAGAGCCTATCATTGCCATCCGACTTGCCTTTATCTATAGAAAGAGCACATCGCTCTCTTGGCCCGAAACCAGAGGATCCCAAAGCCAGACCTCGATTGTGGATTGTGCATATGCTGCACTATCAGTCGAAGGAGTATATCTTAAATGAAGCCTGGAGGCACAAGAACTTACAACACAAAGGACAGCGGCTATACTTTGATCACAATTTTTCATCGGAACTGTAGGCAAGGCAAACACAGATCAGGGGTATAATCAAGGAACTGAAGGAGAAACATAGCATTCGGGCACAGTTAAATTTTCCAGCTAAACTCAAGGTTTTCCTCAATTCAGGCAGTAAGGTCTTTACCTCTCAGGCAGAAGCTGCCACATTCTTGTCGGAACATGATATCAGGATCCCTGACCAGGAACTCGAGGTCCTAGAGCACCAGTTGCATACATCAATGTGGGGAAATCAAAGGAGAGGCACAAGAGACCACTTCCGTGGTTACTGGCGCAGGGAACATCACGCGAAGTAGAGAAGATCCTTCAGAAAAGCACCAGGCATAACCTTCCTCCTTATTCCAATGAATCGAACTCAGACACACACAGGTGACAGTCTTTTTTAAAGATTTGTTGGGATCCGAGTTCAGTGGTTTCACTGTGAGTAAAAATTACCTGATGAAGTAATGTTGACCGTACTTGTTGCAAACCTTACACCTGCACTGGTCTCTTCCCCTGCAGCATTGATCTGGACTTAAGCCTCATACGGAATACACTCAGAGAGAACTGTAAGAGACAGAAGGCCTGTAATATGGTGAAGAGACTACCCAGAACACATTTGGAATTTAACTGTTTACTTAGTTATTTCTACATCAGCTTTAGACATTCCGGAAAAACCTCCATATTGGGGGATTTTTTTTTCTCTCTCTCTCTCTCTCCAGCATGAGGCGGGGATAAGGATCGAGGTGGGGGGATACTGGTCTAATGTTTAAATTTCAGGTCAACGTCATCAGGGTTACTTGGAAGACAGTGTCTACATTTAATGCACTTTGAGACAAACTGTAGGGAGAATCCAACTTGTGAGAAAGGGGGTGATCACACCCTGGGGTGGGTTTGGAGGGAAGAGGAGGAAGCACCTCCGTTAATTAAATATATCCATATGAATACAGCACGTTATTCTTACAGCATGTGGGTACTAGTCTGTGGGCTATTATGGTGGCTTTGGCATCCCATGCAACACCATAAAAGTTCATCATTGGTGTATGAGAAGTGGAGTTTTATACACCCAGGAAGTCAACAGGAAAAAATAGACTATTGCTTAAATATGAAGCAAAATAAGTTCATGCCATTTTGCCAAAAGGTTTGGTTCAATCAGTTTATAATCTATAGTTATGTACATAGTTTGAATTCTATACTCTCCATAAATGTGTATAAGAGGGATTGGCTATTTGTTACAAGGTGTCTGCTTAATAATATAAAGACAAGATTGACTGGTCCACTTCAAAAGCTGGGTAGCCGCAAGTACAAAACCTTTGGTGAAATGATGGTGGGGGAAACAGTAACAGTGGCAGAATTTACTAAGGATCATTATGGATAAGATTACTATTGTGACCTATAATGTCAAAGGGATTCACCCGCCCATTGAGCACACAAGTATACTGAATGAGCTTAATAAATTGCAATGTTCTATTGCTTTTTTAAAGGAAACACACCTGAGTTCACAAGAGCATACCAAGCTAAGGAGGGAATGGGTGGAGAGGGTGGAAGCTGCCCCATCAACTAACAGACGGGGGGGCGGGGTAGCAATACTAATTAGAAAGGGATGCCCTCTACAAATAACCTCAGTAGAACAGGGGTGGGAAGGTCGATTTCTGAGGGTCATAGGTTTGATTCATGGAGAGATGATCCATCTAGTTAACCTATATGCTCCAAATGTACACCCTCAAAATTTTTTAAGAGAGGTCTTTCAAGAGCTGGCCCTGCTGACCCCAGGACAAATAATAATCGGAGGAGACTTTAACATTGCCCCATCGGCAGCCATGGATAGATCATCAAGTAGAGCTATGCATGATAAAGCAGCAGCTAAAGTGCTCAACTCCTTAATAGAGGAGATGGGTTTAGTTGAAATCTGGAGACAACAACACAAAGGGGAAAGGGACTACACCTTCTTCTCTCAAGCTAAGCAGTCCTACTCCAGATTAGATCCTCTTTTAATAACTAAATCGCATATGCATAAAGTACTGTGCTCTAAAATCCATAATATAACTATCTCGGATCACGCTCCTGTATCCATTTCCTGGGGAATCCATGAAATGGACCACATTAAACTGTGGCGGCTTAGCGTCTCTCTTTTAAGTGACAAGAACCTTATAACAAAAATGTCAGAATCCACTAAAGAAATTTATAATGTCAATATGGGGCAGCAATGTTCACCACTTTCCACCTGGGATGCTGTGAAAGCAGTGTGTAGGGGGGAGTTTATAGGCATTGCTTCAGTAAAAAAGAAAGTAGCAAAATTAAACTGGGACAGAACTTTAAATAAAGTGCAAGTGCTGGAAGCAATTCATAAAAGGGATCCTATTAATAACAAAATATTTACAAAATTAAAACAGGCTAGGGACGAATTTCACAAAGCGGATATTCATAAAATAGAAGGCAAAATTAGATTTTTAAATCAAAAATATCAAGATATGGGAGGAAAAGCAGTTAAACTATTGGCAATGAGGCTGCGTAAAAATCAAGCTGATAGAATAGTCACTAAGATCCAAAACTCATTAAACCCACAGAAACCAATCCCATCAGTCATTGCAGCTCATTTTCAACAGTTCTACCAGAAACTGTATAGAGCTGAGGTACAGCCGGCCGATATTAAAGCTCAGACTGAACAATTCTTACAGGACCTGCCTCTGCCCAAGTTAACAAATTCAGTGAAGGAAATGCTGAATGCCCCAGTCTCGCAGCGTGAAGTCCAAGAGGTGATTACCTCCCTCCCAAATGGTAACTCTCCAGGCCCTGATGGGTTCCCTCCCGAATTTTACAAACAATTTAAAACCATACTTACCACCATCCTAACTAATGTGTTTAACAACTGCCTGACCGAAGATTGAATATCTGACTCCTGGAAAGTTGCCCTAATTAGCGTTATTCCCAAACCTGGCAAACCCGTAGATAAATGTGAATCATACAGACCCATCTCATTATTGAACCAAGATCTAAAAATACTATCTAAAATTTTGGCTAATAGATTACAAAAATTTATTGAGCTCCTGATACATCTAACCAAATGGGTTTTATTCCCAACAGGCATATGGCAGATACTATTCGCAAACTGCTCAATGTCTTAGTTTATAGCATCCCAACAAAAAAATGCACAGATTGCCCTTTTTTTAGATGCTGAAAAAGCATTTGACCGCCTCACCTGGAACTACCTTCTGGTTGTTATGGAAAAGATGGGATTGGGGGATAATTTCATACAATGGTTTCTTTGTGTTATAGCAACCCCATGGCCAGAGTATGGGTAAATGGCACTATATCAGAGGAAATAAAGCTTGAAAGGGGGACACGTCAAGGCTGCCCACTATCACCTTTGCTCTTCGTGATGAGTTTGGAGCCACTGGCTATTGCCATAAGACAGTCCCCGGACATACAGGGTGTCCAGATGGGTGACAGTTGTTGCAAAGTTTTGATGTACGTGGATGACACTCTGCTTTTCATCGAAAGAACTACCCTCACTATCCCTAATCTGCTGCGTGTGTTAAAACATTATGGAGTTATATCAGGATTTAAAATCAACCTGGAAAAATCAGAGGCATTGTTGACCAAAGGGAACCTAAGTCAGACAGTTAAAAACAACTTCCCCTTTAAATGGGTAAAAGAAAAGGTCCGCTACTTGGGTATGTGGATTCCGAAACACTTAAATAAGTTATATAAATATAAATATTGAGATCATGAATAAAGGGGGGGAAGGGGGGCTGAGAGGGCATAGTGGAGGTAACCATAAGGATGATGGCGGTGTTAAGGTTCTGTTATTGGGAGACTCGATGATTAGGGGTATCCAGTGGGAGGGACAGGGGGGTGGATGCCATAGCCAGGTGAAGGTAGTGAGTATCTCTGGGCTGACAGTGCACAGAGCAAAGTTCATGGTGTATGAAATGGTTAGGGATTGTGGAGGGAAACTGGATTTCCTGGTGCATTTGGGAACTAATGATATAGAGGGAAATAGCATTTTGGAAATCCAAGCAAGGTTCCAAGAACTTGCCAGAGTCTGTCGAGATAATGGATGCAACATTTCCTTTTCGGAGATATTGCCAGTACTAAAGGTCTCAGTGGAGAAAAAAATGAAGCTCACAGAGGTTAATGACTGGCTCAGGAAGTGGGGTGAAGAGAGTGGGGGGGTGTTAGGGAACTGGAAAGGAGTTTGGGAGGATAAGGGACTGTATGCCAAAGACAGGTTTCATCTTGCCCCATTAGGGAAGGAAGTCCTTAAACAGGGGATGGCTGACTACATACAAGAAAGGTGGGGTTTAAACTTGTGAGGGGCAGGGATAAGGGAGGGCTGACCAGAGCCTCTCCTCCAGATGACAGGTAGCCTTCAAGCCCAAGGGGAGGGAGAAACAGACTGGGGGTGGAGGTTTCAGGAGGAGCAGAGGGAGGATGGAAGTATAAGGAATCTGGGTGGGGTTCGACAAAAGAGGATCAGGGATAAGGGGTGGGGATGGTGTTAGTAAATGCCAGGGCTTGGGAAACAAGTTGCCAGAGTTCCAGGCCATGCTGTTCAAGGGGGGGGTGGATGTGGCGGCAGTCACGGAGACGTGGGCCAACAAAAACCATGACTGGGACCTAAATGTATGGGGTACACTATGCTTAGGAAGGATAGAAAGGAGGGCAGAGGGGGTGGAGTGGCTATGGTCATTAGAAATGACATAGAAATTGCTAGGGTCAAAGAGGCAGACGGAAACATGTTGGCCTTATGGGTCACCTTACGATCCCCAACAGGTGATAAGGTCAAGCTGGGTGTAGTATATAGGCCCCCCGGGATGAGTGATGTTCTAGAGGATGGTTTGCTGGACAACATCATTGCCCAGTGTGGACCAAAAGGGGAAGGAGTGGTGTTGATGGGGGACCTTAATATGCCAGGTACAAACTGGGGAACCATGTCCTCTAAGGTAGCCAAGGAGCAGAGGCTGCTGGATGGCTTCCAGGATGTGTTCTTAACACAGCATGTGATGGAGCCCACAAGGGAGGGGCATGTCCTGGATGTGGTTCTGGCAGATGGGGATCTGGTAAGGGATATGGTTGTACAGGACCCCCTGACTGGGAGCGACCACAATACTGTCTGGTTTCAAATAAGCATGGGGGGGGGAGATCTAGGACACTGGCAGTGGACTTCAGGGGGGCAGACTTTATGGGCATGGGAAATATTCTCAAGGATCACTTGAGGGATTACCTCAATGACAAGTGTGGAAAGGAGATGGGAGGTCATAAGCGGGGACTTCATGAGGCAGTCAGGATCTGCGCTAAGTTGAAGCGTAAGGAGCAAGGTCACATAAACCATGCTGGTGGTCCAGTGAGGTACAGGTAGCAGTCAGAGAAAAGAAGGCAGCCTACAAAAATATAAAACAACAAGAGGGATAGGGATAAGGAAATGTACCAGCTTGCATCTAGAAAAGTCACCCATTATGGTGAGGGAGCAAAGTCCAGTAAAGAGCAGCGGCTGACACACAGGATACATGGAGGGAAAGGGGTTCTTCCGGTACATTGGGAGTGGAGAAAAACTAAGGGCCATTCAGCAGATTGAGATCAGAAGGAGATTGGGTGGAAGAGGCGAGGGACCAGGCAGAGGTATTTAATGAGTACTTTGCCTCTGTGTTCACTAGGGAGGGGGATGGGATATCTACAAAGCAAGGCACGAAGGGATAGAAGCGGCAGTAAGTGGGATCAGGGGAGCAACAGAAATGGAGCAAGAGGGGGAGAGGTACCCCAGGGGTGTCACATCTGGGTAAGGATAAAAAGGCCAGTAAGGTGGAGGGGACAGATGATGCTATCTCCGCCAAAAGGGTGTGGTTAGCCCTCAAGGCCCTAAAGAAAGACAAATCTCCTGGGCCGGATGGAATTCATCCGAGAGCACTATGGGAATTGGCGGACATACTGGCTGCACCCCTGGCAGAGCTTTTCAACAGGTCACTTGAGACAGGGAGGGTACCTAGGGATTGGCGAGAGGCATATGTGGTGCCAATCCATAAAGGGGGGTTGAGGGAAATACCAGGTAACTATAGACCCATCAGTTTGACCTCGGTGGTGGGAAAATTAATGGAGAGTATACTAAAGGAACGATTGGGGGTGTACTTGGAGGAGGTGGGAGGTCTGGATAGTCGGCAACATGGGTTTGTGCCAGGTAGATCATGTCAAACCAACCCTGTGGAGTTCTATGAATGGGTAACATCAGAACTGGACAGGGGTAAGCCTGTGGATGTATTATTCTTGGACTTCAGCAAGGCGTTTGACTCTGTCCCCCACAATGGTCTGGTGGAGAAACTGATGGAGTTAGGAGTAGGCTCTTTGATGGTCAGATGGATTGAAAACTGGCTAGCTGGACGCACCCAGAGAGTAGTGGTCTGTGGGGAGCTCTCAAACCCTAGAGAGGTTGGTAGTGGGGTACCGCAGGGCTCGGTCCTGGGTCTGATTCTGTTTGATGCATACATATCGGACATCAGGGAGGGTATAGGGTGTGAAATGAGTCTGTTCGTGGATGACTCCAAGATGGGAGCAGTAGTTGAGGAAGAAGAGGGAGGTTGGCCTGCAAGACCTGGACACCCTAAGCTGGGCTCACACATGGAAATTAAATTTCAATATCACCAAGTGCAAGGTGTTGCATCTTGGTCAGGGAAACCCTAAACACAGGTACACCCTGGGAGGGGAGGTGCTGGAGGGCTCAATAGGGGAACAAGACCGAGGGGTCATGGTGGATGCATGTATGAATAACTCTGAGCAGTGCAGGAGAGAGGCTAGCAAGGCAAACAGGATGTTGGGATGCATCGTTAGGGGATCACCTCTAGGAGCAAGGAAGTGATTCTGCCGCTGTACAATGGACTGGTTAGACCACACCTTGAGTACTGTGTACAGTACTGGAGACCACACTTGAAGAGGGACATACAGCTCCTGGAGAGGGTACAGAGGAGGGCAACAAAGATGATCACGAGGGCTAGGGGATTTGATGTATGAGGACAGACTTGAGGAGCTCTGCCTGTCTTCATTGGAGGAGAGGAGAGACAGGGGGACATGATTGGGGTCTTCAAGTACCTCAAGGGAATAAATAGGTAAACATGGAGGGATCTTTAGACTAAAGCAGGAGGTATCACCAGAGGCATGGTTTGAAGTTGGAAGGTGGAAGGGTGAGGGAAAGAGGAGGAGGTTTTTCACTGAGAGGTGGTGGACCCTTGGAATGCACTGCCTGGTGAGCTGGTTCAGAGATCCACAGTGGAGGGCTTCAAGAGAGGGTGGGACAGACACAGAAAGTGGATGTATCAGATGATGGCCTGTCCCAGGGGGGTGGGGATGGATGATAGGGGTTTCTGAAGCACAAGGGATGGGAGGGTCTCGGCACCCAACTAAGGATCTAAGGTTCGAGCAGACTCGATAGACCGTAAGGCCTAATCTGCTGGCAAATAGTATGTTAGTAACTATAGCCTCCTTACTAAACAGATCTACACAGAACTGAGCAGATGGCACAATTTACCCATCACTCCTTAATAGAACACAAACCATAAAAATGAATGTGCTGCCAAGGCTGCTCCTTCTTTTTGCCTCACTACCCATACATATTCCTAGAAAAGATTTAAAACAAATACAACAAAAGTTTACAAACGTTATCTGGGCAGGTAGAAAACCCAGAATACACAGCTTAATATTACAGGAAAATATAAATAAAGGAGGCCTGGACCTCCCAAATATCAAGAGGTATTACTGGGCAGCACAAATTGTTCCTTTAATTAAAATAGTAAGAAGCCCTCAGCATATACAATGGTGCAAGCTGGAAGGGATGGGGCTCAAGGATATCCCCCTGAACCTGCTTCCTTGGACGACCCTAACAGGCACGCTTGGTAACATTAGAAATAGATGGACCAGGCATACACTCTCAATTTGGTTAAAAATAAGAGGAATCTGGGAAAATCCAGAGTTGGTATGGCTATATATCCCCATGCAGTATTTGCCTAACTTCCCCTCGGGTCAGAGGGACACTGTCGTACTTAAATGGAAGCAACAGGGTCTGCAGTATCTCCCGCAACTCATAGAAGAGAATCAGTTAAAAGCGTTTGCAACTCTGCGACAAGAGTATAATCTCCCCCATACTGATTTTTATAAATACCTCCAGCTCAGACATTATATTAATCATACCATGGGTGTATCATCTTTGGGGGGACAGCCTGAAGAGGGGGTTGCCACAGTATATATGCCGAGTTGCTTAAAGTTCCCCCTACTCGGACCCTTATGGGGGATCGTGACTTTGCCGCTTTTGTGCCTAGGCTCTGGAACTCCATTCCGGACTCTGTTCGCTCTGCCCCTTCCCATGGGACCTTTCGCTCCTCCCTGCAGTCCCACCTAAAACAAACGACAAGATGTGACTGCTCCTAGTCTCTGTAATGTAATACTCTGCAGTCCACTATTGTCCACTCTGAGTCCATGATGGTCTATGAAATACGTATTCAGTGATTCTAATGTCTATCTATGTCCTGTAACAATTTGTACTATGTGTGACAGTATCTCTGCCCTTATACACGCGTTGTTATAGCTGTTTTTTATTGTATCATGCTGTTTCTCCAATGTTGCCATGTATGTATACTGTATGTTTTGTGCTCTCCCGGGTCGTTCCTGAAAATAGGCATACTACTTGTCTAGTGTACTTACCCAGTAAACAAAAGCTAAATAAATAAATAAATATAACAGGGCCCACTCATGGGACATGAAACACCTTGTCTCCCTGTTTTATCAAATGCTCGATGACAGACTATCTGAAATGGTAATTCAGAGGATACAAAATAACTGGGTAGAGGAGTGTGGGCAGGAAATTCCAGATGAAGAATAGGTTAAGATTTGGTCCAACCAGCATAAAAATACTAATTCATTAGTATGGAGAGAATATCACTGGAAAGTATCGGTGCGTTTTTTTATTACACCAACCATTTCACAGCTTTACTCTAAACATCCATCGGATAAATGCTGGAGGAAGTGGGGGGCCAAAAGGTACACATACCCATATTTTCTGGGCTTGTCCCAAGATTCAAGCCTTTTGGGCACAAATAGGGAAGGAAATCCAGGATATGTTAGGACTAGATGACATTCTGGAATTTCAGCATTTGATTCTTGCCTGCACCCCCCAGGGGATCAGATCTAAGGGGAAAGAATATTTGTTCCTAGTATTAACTGTGGCTGCCAACAAGGTGGTAACACAAAACTGGCTGTCAGATAATCAATTAACAGTTACCCAGTGGCTCACTAATGTTAAATCAATCAGAGATACAGAAGCCATTACTGCCAAAGTCAGGCAGAAAGTGGAGAGATTTAATACCTGGTGGCACCTCTTCTTCACCTACTTAGAAGAGAGGAAGGGACTTTCGGTTTTAACCCAGCAACTGAGGTGAAATGACCAAGAGCAATCACAATTGGTAGATAATGTAAAAGACAGTAAAGTCAGACACCAAGTTGAAAGTTTTTATTGGATTTTATTTATTTATTTTTATCCAGTTTTCTTTTTTTGTTTTCCTGCTTTTGTTACAGAAAATGTGAGACAAAAAGTAGCAGTTATTTATACAATAATGATAATGCAATGTTGAGTGATAAGCACAGAGTAGAATGAATGATGATTGGATGATGCTTATACTAGAACAGTCCTAATAATGGTTTGCAGTATGTAAAAATGAAACGTAACCTTTCTTCATATAGTGTTATATGTAATCCCACTGTCTGTCTGCCTGAGAAATGTGTCCAATAAAATATGCAAGTTCAATAAACATCAGCACTCACAAATTATATATATATATAGCCAGGGAGCAGTCCTGTGGCGGCTAGCAGGAGCCACAGGAAGCCCTGGAAAAGACTCCCCCCAAGTAAGGCACAGTGGAAGACGGGGGGGCATCATGAGACTGCTAGCAGGAGTCCCAATTAGCACCCTGCAGCTGCAGTCTCATCCAGTGCACAAACCTGGGTCTGCTGGCAGGAGACCCAAGTGAGCTGCTAACAGGCACAACGTTAAGCTAAGAAAAAACTAAAGAATAGCACTGTTCCTGGGGGCTAGTCAGTAACCAAAATAACAGCACATGGTGCCCAAAGGCCCAGGGCAGAGTTCCGCAGGGAAAATAAATGATTGTCCTATAAAACAGCCTGAACAGAACTCTCAATAAAGTACTAGAAAGTCATGCGATGTAACCACAATAGATGCCTGAATTTATAATTGTTATGTAACAATGTCTAGTGGGAGTTTCCAAACTTCAGAAAATGAGCTTACCTTAAGTATTTATAATGAATTTCAAAACTGCTGGGGAGCTGTTGTGATGTGCTGTAACCAGATCAGATGCACAATTCAAACTGATACAGGAGGGGCAGCATCACAGGGAAGAGGGGACGGACTTTCTTCTTGAAAGTCACATGTGCCTCAGAGACATATACCCCCACAGTCACCTTTACCAGGTGAGTACACTACCATTATATGAGCCCCAACAGCTGACTGCACACTTGACTGGTTTACAACAAAACTATATCAGCTGCTTAGGAGAACCCCAACTCCTCACACCCCCACCAGTTGATCTCTGACTAGACTGGTTTATATTACAAAAATATCACTGAAGCAGCAGAACCCAGCCTCCCCCCCCAAAAAAAATAATGCTGGTTCAACTTGTTTATTACAAAAAAGTATATATGCTACACAGTGGCCCCCTATAAACTAAATAAATGAAGTTAATTGCTGACTCGCATGGTTTATGAAAAACTCTTATATCAGCTACTCATCAAGCCCCCACCCCTGCCACCACCACCTCCATCGTAGCTTGCTGCTGATTTGACTGGTTTTTATTGCACTATTAAACTATATCAGCTACTCAACAAACCCCCACCCCTGCCACCACTACCTCCATCATAGCTTGCTGCTGGCTTGACTGGTTTTTATTGCACTATTAAACTATATCAGCTACTCATCAAACCCCCACCCCTGCCACCACCACCTCCTCCGTCAAAGCTTGCTGCTGGTTTGACTGGTTTTTATCGCACTATCAAACTATAACAGCTACTTGGCAGAATCCTGACACCCCCAACACACTGCTGCCACGACTGGTTCAGAGAAAAAAAAGCTTAGATCTGCAACACAGCAGACTCCCCCACCCTAAAAAATATTGATTGTTGGCTCGACCAGTCCCCATGTATACGTTTGTCCTAATTTCCTATTGTAGTTACACACCCGTATTGGCTGGGCTGGCCATAAATCATTTTAAAAAAGTATTGAAAATCAGTCAAACGTTAAGTGACATATTTCTTCAACTAACATTCAGTTTTATCTTATCTTTGGAACATTCAGGTGATTTTACCAATATACTGCTATCAGATTTAAAAAATAAAATGCATACTGTAAAGCAAACATTTTCCAATGTTATATTTCCTTCTGCCAGTAATCAGTTTTTATTGTTGAAGCCTAATTAGCATCGCATAGAAAAAAATTGCCTGTTAACCGCTTGACTTCTTGTTCAGGCAATGGAAAATGAATACAAATATAGTCGTGCTGAAATGCTTCTGCACTCTTCTATCAACTGAAAGTTGCTAATACAGGAGTAGTAAGCTGGGTAATTTTAATGTACTATTTAGCTAATTCTTTCTTTGCCTACTAATTTTTATGCACACAGTTATTTAAATGCCATCTTCATGCTGATGAAGTAAAATCCTGCCCAAACTAGAGCCCAAAAGAAGGGTTAAACTGAACACAAGTATAACAGCCACAGTGGCGTTTTGTCAAACTGAGGAGAGTTATTAGTAAGGATGGAGACATGGCATTCTCTTGCTTGAGTATTTCACATGTTCATCTGTGCTGTGCAGTAGTTTCAAAATTTATTGTACAGGGGATCCCAGTGGGAAGCATTCACTCAACAACAAAAAGGAACTTATAGTCTAAGGTATTTGTATATACAGAAGCAAAAAAAAAATTCCCTGTAAAAACTAGACAGCTACTTTAGAATGTGAGTTGCTGGCCTAGCTATACTTGAACTGCAATATGCAGACATTACAATCCATAAAAACACACTGTGCCGGCCCGGTGGTGTAGAGGGCTGAGATGCTGACGCCTTACCTCGACTCACGCCAGTGACCCGGGTTCAGGAACGGACTCAGGGCGCTGGGGGTCAGCAGGGGAGGATAGGATCGAACATCCATAGGACTGCTCTCCTATCCTAGGGTGGGTTTGGGGTTGGCCTCGCTCTGCAGCGGCCCCCAGTGGAGACTAGGGGCACTACATGAGTGGCGCATAGGGGGAACCTAGAAAAGCGGAACTACCACTCTCTGGCAGCTGGATGATGGCTCCCTGTCCCCGACACCTCCAGTGCCTTCCCGGGGCCTCCTTCTCTTCAGCAGCATCCCTGGGCCCTATGAGAGTGTGCTGGGCTATCCTCCCCCCAGTGTCTTCCCCCTCAGAGGAGGGGGACTCACCCTGTGAAGGGATATGTCCAGGATATCCCAGGGGCCAGCTGCAATGTGAGGAGTCAGAGAGACTTGGGTAAGGACAGTGGGGCTCGGAGGGGAACTGTGGAGCATGAAGGAGTGGGGGTCACTAAGCACGATGGGGCAAATAAATATGATAATAAAAAAAAGGACTTTATTGCTTTACTATCTTACATAGAACACTATATCATTCTGCTGGTTGCAGGTTAGAAGCTCAGCTTGTCACTGAAGTGGACCTGCCTGCTTTGAGTGAATATAAACTTCTTATTGTCCTACACTGAGCTGTTAAACTATTGCAGAGCAATGCAAGTGATGAACCTTCAGCAATGACAAATGTTTGTTTTATTCTGTATCCCTATTACGCTGTCCTATATTAACAGCAGATATTTCACTTCTGCTTGCTGAATAATGTCTACCAGCTCTTTCTTTATTATAGTCCCATCACAGACTCCTTTAATACCATTTATCTGGTAACCCTTTATGCCCCCTTTCCCCAGAAAGAAACACACTGACACATGTCTTGGAGGAAATCCATGTGTTTATTGAATAATATTCCAGATAAGAAGCAGAGAGTGCCTCCGGGAGGATCCACTCCCCATGGTCGTACTGGCCAAGGCTGTACAGCTGCCCCCTCTCAGGCGCTATTTGCCTTGCAGTACAGATATACCTGCTGCAGGCAGACCCTGACCCCTCCCCCAGGTCCGGGTACTTGGATCCACGTCCATGCCGGCCAGAGGGTCATCACAAGCTCTTCAGAAGAACTTGGCTTGTCATTGCCCACCCTTTACCTCTATTTCTTCTCAAATAATTCTCCCAGGATGCCACAGGATGGACAACGTCAGACCCCCCCAAGCTGCCTGTTCACCATCTCCTCCAAGACCTTCTCCAGTGCCCCTAGCCACAACGTTGCTCTTTCCAAGGTCAAATGCCCCATCTTGGAACCCATGCTTTTGACCAGAGGCCTAAATCTGATGATTCACCACAATCCCCCCTACAGCCTGCATTGCCACCCTCATCTCCTGGCTGATCTGAATGCATGCCTTGTTAAGAGGAGCCATCCCCTCCTTGCCTCGCCAAGTGGGCCCCTGGATCAGCCGGGACCAGACAAGTGTGGCCCAAGGCCACCACCCCTTGATGGTTTGAAAGTCCTTCCTCATTGCCAACAGCCGGTCCACCATCTTTCAATGCCTTCCCCTCTGAGGTGTAACACTGCCATCTCGGGGCTGCGCTGGGTCCGCCCTTCATCTCTCAGCAGGGGGAACAACCTATCACCATGAATGTGATCGGACCCCAGCCATCGGCTCTGACCCTTCGGAAGACTAGGCCTCTAGGTCAGCCTCCTTGCCCTGGCTGTCACCCTTGCTGCCACTTGCTGGATGAAGGCCTGACCACCAATTCAAATCGAACCATTGGCTTCTGGGGACCCTGGAAGAAACAAACAGACATTATTGCAAATGTGGGTGCACGAACGGGAGAAATACCTGGGACCTCCAGTGCCCCAGTGCCTGGATCTGCCTGTCTGCCCACCCCAGGCTCCTGGCATTCATGGCTGCCCCAGTTCTAAAGGAATGCATACCAAACTCCCTAGGATTCAGTTCCACTTTCTGCACTGACCTTGTCAGGACCGCTCTAAACTGATAGGTGATGATGGGGCTGCCATCTGCATGTTGAAAGAATGCCCCACCTGTCTTGGGGTTCGCAGCCGTGTAAGCCTTCACCCTGTCTTGAACCTTCCATGACACCCCCGGCAGTGCCTCAACCAAGCACCAGCAGCCCTCTCTCCCCTGATCCATTTTACTCCACCTAAGGTTAACCCACGTGCTGCTTTTGGTTGTTTTGATGTCCTCTTGTGCCAGCCTGATGACTTTTGAAAATCGATTGGGCTGAGTGAATTATGACACCCTGAAGGCCCTGCAGAAGGCCACCAGAAACATGGTGTCAAACAACAATGCCTCAAATGGGGTCCTGCAAATTTTGAGGGGAGCCCTCCAAATGCTCTCCAGGATAGCCAGGGTGATGGGCACCTTATATCTTGGTGAGAAGCCAATGACTTCCCCCACCCTTCCAGCAGCTTTCGCACCTTGAAAGTTTTCATGCTATTGGTGACCCCGAGGGCCCTGGAAAACCAAGACAAGCCAGCAAGGCACCTCCCCACCACCCCTGGCATGTCCCCATTTCATTTTGACAGCATGACATATGCGCACAGCTGGCCCACCAGAATGGGCCAATTCTCCGGCCACCCGTGCTGAGCTCGGACCCCCAGGTAGTGTTCCACCCCCTTCCGGTATACTTCCCTTGTCCTTAGTGCAAAGGAATTACCTATGCATTTCCAAATCGCGATGTCACCACCCTCCACAAGAAGGAGGGTACCATTTTTGGCCACTGCTCTGCTGCTGGAGCCAGCTCCTGAAAGCGTTGCCACTGTGAATGAGATAAAGTATCAGCAATTCAATTGTCAACCCCAGGTATGTGCATGGCCTTGAATGTGATGTTCAGCAGTAAGCATTTTAACACAAAGATTCGCATCAAGTCCCCCAGTGGCCCCCTCTGCCCCAGCTACCCACTGATGACATGTACCACCCTCATGTTATCCGATTTTCCAATCAGATAACATGGGGAAGGTACATGTCATCAGTGGGTAGGGTATGACCTTGGGGTCCCTCAGCTTAGGGCCCTAACAGGCACAGCGATACCACTATGGGGAAGAATGCCAGACATGTGATGTTGGTCAGCAAACCCACTGCCAACCATTCTGAGGGTCAGCTCCCTGTGCACCACTGCCACTGGAAATATGCTTCAAAACCAGACCTCCCACCGCAGCAGTAAATAGCTGTAAAGATTGGCCCCCCTGGTTGTTCTGCCACAGGGCCACACCATTAAAATGCCTTAGGAAAATCCTCCACATCTGCAGATCCTCCCGGAAGCCCTTCATGACTTGCAGCCTGTGATGTGGTTTGGAGCACCCCTTTCTTAGCTTGCCAAGTGGCGGAGGAACATGCGACCATAGGGATGACCCGACATACAAAACTGAGGTGTCCCACCAGCTGTTGCAACTGCTGCAAAGTCACCTTCCTGGCCCCCACCATGAAGTCCACCAGGTTTCTTAGTGTGGTGATCTTCTCCTGTGGCAGGTGACAAAGGCTGTTGCTGGTGTCAGTTTCAATCCCGAGAAAGATCAACACTCCCATCGGGGAATTCCAGCTTCCCTGGTGCCAATGGCACCCCAAACTCCTGACAGATAGCTATGAACATGACTTAACATGTCCCCACACACCGCCATCCCCTCCGACCCGACAAACAGAAAGTCCTTGAGGTAGTGGATGACCACCTGGTTCCCCAACTGCTGCTGCATGACCCAGTGTAGAAAACTACTGAATTTCAATTACTGCGCAGGCTACTGCACACCCCATGGGCATGCAGTTGTCCACGTAGTATTGCCCCTCAAATTTCATGCCCAGCAGCTCCCTATCCCCTGGGTGCATGAGCAGCAACCTGAATGCTGACTCTATGTCTGCCTTATTCATGAGCACTTGGGGTCCTGCCCTTCGCACTATGTCCACTGCCCTATCAAACGATTCATACTGGACCACTATGTAATACAGAGCAATATGATCGTTCACAGAGTCACCCTCTGGGTAAGAAAGGTGATTTATTATTCTGAATTCCCCCAGCACTTTCTTGGGTACTAACCCGATGGGTGAAACCCTAAGGGATGGGCAAGGTGGGGCACTAAATGGCCTGCAAATCCTCCCCAGCTGACTTTCTTTTTCCAGTTTCTTCCCAGACCACCTGTGGATTATCCCATGTGAATTTCAGGTTCCTGGCTTCATGCCCCCCCCCGGGGCCATCGTATTGGATCCTAAAACCCACTGTAAATCCATCCGCAGGTTGGCTGCCTCCCTGTCCAGGTACTGGCACAACCACGGGCTAATACTGTCCACCCTTACCAGGGTGGGCAGGCTTATTATATTGTGGCTTACTTGACTTCTTGCTCTGGCCCCGAAATCTGACTCTTGGGGATCGCAGGAAGGAGCACTGAATGAAAGGGTGGTGCAGCCCACAGACCAAGCAGACATGATGAAAATGGCATGATCCCAATTACACTTTGATTGGTTGTAGGCATAGCATGCCTGTGTGGGGGTTTTTCCACCACCTTCAGGCTTCTGTGGATGCGCCGGCCACAGTGGCAGACCACTGTCAATGTGCATGCCCCACAAGCATGACATCAACCAGGAGTGTCATATCCACTGCACTCCACCCCAGAGTGCTGTCGTCCTGGCACCGTCTCCTGAACTCATCATACTCTAGCCACACCATACCACCCTTCCTTCGGTGCATGAGCATGATCCTGTTCTGGTACATGAACAGCCCCAGCCCCTGGTCCCTTTCTGTCTGCAGGATGGTATCCACATAGATAGGGAAGGCCACGACCCAGTTCTCAAAGGTGCACAGCACTTTCAGGGATTTCTTTTCTGACTCCTCCCCCTTCTCCTTCTCCTTCTCCTCCCACTCCACTGGCCTGTTCAACAGGGAGAACATGCCCACGTACTCCCCATTCCTAATTTGCTGCCTGACCTTGTCAGTGAGGTGAGTCCCCAACTGCTTATCCAACCTAGCATAGGATCTTGGTTGGGAGACAGGGATTCAGTGGGAGCCGGGATGTTGACCGCCACTGTTGCTGCGTCCCGCCATCTGGCCTTTTCCATTACTGCTGTCATCAGGTCCAGCAGCTTGTCCAATTTTTCCCCAATCCCTGCCAGCTCTTGGCCAGCCCCTGGGACACCTCACCTTGTCTGAACGCCATTGGTGGTGGCTTGCCACCTGAGGGACACATCCTCAACCTCCCCATCCCTTGCCTCATGCTCTACTGGCTCACGGTCCCCACCCCCCAGGGCCACATCGAGCACCTGAAGCACATCACCTTCTCTCATTTGTCTTACCTCCCCTCTTTGCTTACCTCCCACAGGAGTTCTGGGTACCTTGGCCAGAGGCACCATGTGGCCCCATGCTGGCCGCTTCTTCGATGGTGCCCCTGCAGCTGCTGGCATTGATGGGCCTTCCAGCCCCTCTAGGCAAGCCTCCAACCATGCAGCCCCCCCTCTTCTGGTACATCTCCTGCAGCTGTGCTTCCAGACCCTCTGTGGCTTTAGCTGATTACTTACTCTAGCGGGCTGACATCTTATCTGCAACACATTAAGAACCCCTCCCATCCCCAGAGATCAATTAGCAAGGTACACAAAGCTGCTTGAGGAACCGGTGGAAACTGTGAACTGCAGCCTACCCCATACTCCTGTCTCATCCTGGGGTGGGGGGTTGGACCAAAGAGCAGTAGAGCTGAGCGGGGGCTGGTGGCCTAGCACCCTGGATCCCTAGTGCCCTGGGTCTCTTCTGTGGTGGTTGGAAGGAGGGGGGGTACATGCTATATGATCATATCCAGTAATGACCTCAGCTGATTTTCACATGACAGCCAAGTAGCCCTGGGTGAATTGACAGAGACTTCGATTTCTCTATAGTGCAGCCAGTATGGACTCAGTACCCACTCCCCATGCCCAAAACATGGAGGAACTCCCTGGAGGAGTAGCTAGCAGTGCACAGGAAGTTCTGGTAGCTCCGTACCTACGCTTGAAATTACCCCCTCCCTTTTTAGCCCTTAGTAGCTACACAGTAGCTACCCAGTGAATATTTTTTGTTTTATTTGATTATATATTTAGATGTATTCGATTATTGGGGTTACACCCATGCACCCGGGCCCACCAACAGGCATCGGGTGCGGGGAGTCATCTGTTCTAACTCTCACCCCATTCCATGTGAAAATAAGCTGAGCTGGTGCAGTATAGGAGAATGGGGTGATAGTTAGGACCGATGACTCCAACGCACACCCTGATGCCTGTTGGTGGGGCTGCGGGCATGGGGTGCAAGGTGACAACTGAACTTGATCTCCCTCACTCTTTGTTGCTGTGGAGCAACCCTAACTGATGCATTAAATGGATTTTTTGCCATGAATTTCCCTTCTTTTTGAGATTGTACACTATAAATAGTGAATGGAATGTGTTGGCGGGTACGTGGGACACCCCCACCATGTGAATTTTTGTAATTTTGCTGCACAAAAACTGTATGACCGACTGAAATGAAAATTGCTAAATAAAGACATGTACCATACCACAACATGTATAACAAATGTTATCTGAATCAGTTCAACAGCTGCACAGTGTCACACCGTGAAAACTGTGCAGGAGTGCCGGAAAGAACATTTTTGCCACTTCACTACAAAAGAACCATCTACCCGACGGAACCAAAAATTGTAAAAAGAAGACATGTACCATAGCACACTGTGCGTCCATAATTGTGTATACATCCATTCAACGGTCGCACAGCACCACAAGCAAACAATGTAACATGCACAGTTCAGCAACCATAAGTGCCAGCAACCCAAAAATTGGCACAGTGCAAGATGAATTATAAATGTTTGTTTGTTCCAAATGTCAGGCAAATTGGATACATGGTTCAGAAGTTATTGAAGCATAATGAACCAAATTTTAGTTTGTCAGAGTGGCATAATTCCACACCTGTTAATGTTTTATACACCAAACCACTGCAAGGCACTTCCATGCCACTAAGGCTATCTATGCTATACATTTAAAGCCAGTAGCACCATGAAGAATGTTATGTGCAAAATGTTAACTGCATCATGCAGTAGCTCTGCAACAAATTATTTTTCAAACATGTAAACAGCATTATTCACATCTCCAGGACATCCACTCAACACCCTCCAGATTTCATGTGAAAAGACCAAATCTTTCCAGAGATACTCAATTTTTATGTTTCTGCACCTTTAAGAAGTCTTCTACCACGAAATGGCAGAAATCGTGACCTAAAATGTGTTAAAATGGCAGACCTGGCAGCCGAAAATTCAGTAACTGTGAAGCGGGCCTACTTCAAATGGCCATAACTCTGGAACGGAACAAAATTGTTTCACCGAACAAAAACTGGCATGTTCCTTGAACAAAGGTCTTTTTACCTGCTAAGTTTCACACCAATCAACCACACACTGGCTATGCTATGCATCACAGAAGACAGTGCAGAAAAATAGCAAAAACAATGTTTTGTACTGCACTATGCAAACGCAAAAACACAAATGGTAATGTTAATGCAAACAGTGAGGGAAACAGTGAGGTAAAATAAAATAGTAATGCTAATGGTAATGCAAACGCAAGCGCAAATGGTAACGCACATGGTGACGCAAATGGTAAGAGAAATGCAAGTGCAAATGTAAATGAAAACAGAAATGGTAACGCAAATGATAACACAAATGCTAACAGCAACAGAAACGCAAACGGTAATGAAAATGCTAATGGTAACAGAAATGCAAACAGAAACGCTAACGGTAACAGCAACAGCGATGCAGAAGGAAACAGTAATGCAATCAACAATGGAAATGCTACCAAAAATACAAACACTAAGGCCAACATAAATGCAAATGGTGATAAACACACAAACAGTAATGGTAACGCAATTGGAAATGCAAATGGTTACGGTAACACTAATGATGATGCCAAAGAAAACACTAACACAAATGCAAACGTAAGCACGTATGCAAATGGTAATGCACACGGTCATGGTAACGTAATTGGACATGCAAAAAGTTATGGTAACACCAACGATGACGCCAAAGGAACACAAATGCAAACGCAAACGCATATACATACACAAATGGTAATGCACACGGTGGTGCAAAAGGAAATGCAAACAAAAACAATAATGGAAATGCAAATGGTAACGGTAATGTAAACGCAAAGGGTAACGCACATGGTGACATAAATGGAAACGCTAACTGTAACAGTAACACAAATGCACACACCTTTTTTTCCAAAATGGTGCATTCAGAAGCACAGTGAATACAAAGAATGTATGCATAACAATGGCCCTTGGAGCAGAAAATGAACACTTGGAATACTAAATTGCTTATATCTCAGGAACCGTACGATGTAGAAAAAAATTTAATCTCATTTTATTTGTCATTTTTCCAACAAAGTCTGTATCTTGAACCGTTTTCGAGATGCAGGCCCCCGAAAGGTGCAGCAGATGCTGTAATGTTATCCTATGGGGAAAAACAGTCAATTTCAGAGTGCTGTAACTTTGCAGCCCTCTAATATTTTGTCACCAAACCACCAAAAGGCACATATGTGGGATCTTGGCTTTCTTCCCTTCAAATTTCAGCCCCAAAGACCAAGCCATTCTTTTGCAGCAGGGTGGCAAAGATTCCCTATTGTTTTGGGCATAGTGTCACAAAGTACTTTAGTAAATCATGACAGTTTCGCAAATAAAATCATGACAGTGTCACATATGCGACATTATTTTTTACAAAACTTTTAAACACATATTTCTGGGGTGTTTTACTCCCCAAAAAGGACATGGCTAGCATCTTCAGGGTTCGACTAGGTGAACACATCAAGAATTGTGTCCCTAGAGGGTCCCAAATTTAAATGCCAAGCATTTCTGTAACCACCAACTGAAAACAAGATGGCTACTTTGCAACTCTACAAGGGTCATTTGCAAAAGTAAAAAGTGCATTTGCGACACTTTTGCATATTTTGTTAACTTTGCCCATTGACTATAATGGGAAATTTGTTTTTTAAATACATTTTGAATTGTTTAGTGTTTTTTCATGAAATCTTCAAAAGACACATCAGGGACCCTGGCTGCATGTTCCCTGAAGGTTGTGGACTGGTTGCACAAACCATGCGACCTGTAGGCATGAGCAAAAAATGTGCAAAAATGCGTAATTTATGTGTTTTGCAGCACTCTGTAGCTCCGCTACTGTATATATGACCATTACAAAACTTGGCAGACCAAGAGATCTATGATACCAGACCATGTATGCCAAATTTCAGGCAAATCCATAATACGGTGGCAAAGTTATTAAGCTGCCAAATTTCAGATTTAACCCTAAATGGGGTACTCAACCCTAACTATAGTGGCACTACCGTGCCACTATAATACATATATATATATAATATATATATAGTTTTGTTCTTTGAGCCAGTATTCATCCCATCCTCTGTCCTAGTGAGCAGACTCTGCCAGTAACATAACCACGCAGACTGCAACCCATTCTGACCCAATGCAGCAAGTCCATTCAGTGAGCTGCCATGGCTACCTAGTTGTTAGGCAACTGTGGAGTTCCACCTAGTGATCCGTTGCCTCCTGAGGGTGACCCAGCCCTACTAGTATCGCCCCATGTGGCTGCGCCATACCTGCATTCCCCCAGTGCCTCGTTCCTGTAACCAGACCCCTGTTTCAGCTGGCATAGCACTGCTATGCCTGCCTGCATTGGGCCGAGCCCAGACCCCTGGCTGAAGGCCACACAGAGCAGCTCGCCATCCCCAAGATGGCCACCAGAGATCCCGCGAGACTTCACAGCCAATCCCATAGTGGCTACCATGAATGGGTGTGTCTGTGCACCCGCAAAGTTTTTAAACTCAGGAGGAGCTACCTTGATGCCATCCCATAAGCCTACCAGCCTGGAGAGTGATCACCCCGCGGTACCTTGTGACCTCTTCCATCATACAACTGCCCCTCACAATCGCTGAGCAGCAGGTGACCCAGTCTGTCCCATCAGAACCCAATGCCAAAGTGCCCACCTCCACACAGAGACAGTGGACTCGTAGCAGGACTCCACACAGCAGCCCCCAGAAGATCTGCCCTCCAGGACCCGGGTTAGGCCACGTTGCTAGCTTTGGATTACTGGACTGGCAGCCCCTGTGGGAGCCTGTGGTGTTAATGCAGTTGCCGGCCTCCATCCAGGAGGATCTGCCCCAGGAGGTCAAATTCACTCTGACCCACTACACTCCAGTGGTGTACTGCGATCACTGGTGGCACTGTCGCTACTGCTGGAACCTGGTACCTAGACTGCTCATGAAGGTATTGCCAGCAACTTATCAAAGGGGTTTTTGGGTTTTGGTGAAGTTAACTGTAAATATGCATTTTCTAGGTTCCTTTTTTTTTTCTGTAGTGATACTGCCCTAGGTGCAGTCTAATGGCACCAGTCTGACTCCCTTCCCCTACACTGCTTGCTGTCAGTCCCCCTAGGCCTCCTGCCCATTGTGGCCCACTAGGCTGTTACCTGGCTGGACGGCCAACCAGACATCTTGATCCTTACAAGAGTAGAGGAGAAAGAGGAGGGACTGCTAGCTAATGTCCCACTAAATTCGTCATTCTCCTCCACTCCACAGGATGTGACATCCCCCCATGTGGGAGGCCCTGATGTTCCCTCATCTAATCTCTGGACCTAGCCTCTTCCCCAGGACCACTTCTTGCTTCCCCCTTCCCCTTGCTTCCCAGGTCCAGGGGAGGATAGCCCCAGACAAATTCCAGCTGCTGCCATCTGTTGTAACCACTGTATGTCCTCCTTTTCTTCTTCTTCCTCCTGTGCATTTCTTATGTGTACCTACCACTGTCTTCAGTGGCTAGTTTTCAGGTATTCCACTTTAAACTTTACTGGTGAGGAAAGCAGAATTTTTCCTAGTCTACTACTGTTTTAGTTTTTGTAGACGTGGCAAAAAAACAAGGACTATTACAGCCATCCCTTCACTCTCCTAATCTAGGTTTTGTATCCGCATTATAATAACTGATTATAATCCATGTCAGTGTCAGTGGCTCAGTAGGTAGCTTGCTCACCTCTAGGGCTAGAAGATCAGAATATTGTGGGTTCTAGCCCCATACGAGGTACTTGGGGTGATACCCAGAACTGACACTTTAATGCAGTACGAGGGGAAATACTGCACTGGAGAGGTGCAGTCCTTTGGCTTCGATGTTAAACTGATGTCCCTTCTGCCCAGCCCTTCAGATAACTCTATTTTGGACATATTTTACATCCAAAAATCAACTCAGAACATCCAAAAATGTAGCCTCTGGAGTCATTGATGTCCAATAACATTTCCCATATGCTGACGTCCATTTTTCATGGTGTGGACGCCAATTATGTCTTTATTTATTGTTAATGGTCTCCAGTCCACCAGTTACCATGGTGATGTTTTTTTGTTTTTTTTTTACTTGCCCCACTGTTTAATTGGGTTGTTAAGTGGCGTCCCGACTGGCATTATATTTAAAATTTGCATCTTTGTGCCTTTATCTTGGTTTGCTGATCCCCCCCAGAAAGGTTCACAAGTTCAGTAGCCCTTTTTTTTTCAAACTTACCACACGTGATTGTAGGGGGGGGGCTTTTATTGAGCGTGATGTGTGTGCGTACGTCAGGGTGATTGTGTAGGTGAGGACTCGGAGCTGATGGTTTCCATTGTGTGGTGGGGGAGAGAGAGTGAGTGGCCAGTGGCAGGGGCCTGGCCTAGGAGAAGAGAAGTGGACAAACAGTGGTGGTGGTGGATTATGCCGGGTCCAGCCAGAAAAGAGAGGAGCCTGAGAGAGCAGCCAAAGAAAGACCGGGGATTTCGTGTGCCAGGAGTCAGCAGTCATCCTGGACACCAGAGGGAGGAGGGGTCAAGAAGGGATCACAGCTGCAGGACCATTTGGAAGAGCAGAGACTCATCCAGCTGAGCAGGGGGCAACAGAGCGTGGTAGCCAGCCAGCCAGGGGAAAAGTGTGTGACATGCGTGGTGGGTGTGATGTAGACAGCCAGTTCTGAGAGCAGTATTACATTTTTTTAATATAAAATGTATTAATGTCTGTGCTGAAAAATCAAATGCTCTAGGAATGACCTCTCTCATCCCCCCTCCCCCCAGATTTTAGCTGACAGATGCTAGCCAAGAGAACTGCTGACAGCATTGTATCACACACTCTGTCTTTTTAGAGACAATGTGTTACTGGAAGACTTTCATTAAGGATCCTGTTTCTCTGAGCTAATTACAAAGTTGTTAAGTTAATTTTGTTGAGAGAAATCATGAACTAGGTTTATGACATTAAAATAAAGAAAGCTAGGATGTTACATAGAGATGTAAGGCTGTAATGACCCTATGAAGCCTGTGTGAAGAGGGTACAGCATGAGATCAAAAGAAGTGTCATTGAAACTTGAGTTATGCTAAGGTTGCAGAATTAATACATCCTGTATAGCTGTATAGTATAGATTATAAAATTACATCCTGTGGATGTATAAAAATATATTTTTTGTTAAATATTTGACCACAGGAAGGGGCTGGATGACTTCATCCAAAAGGGGTTGGTCAATACTGCTTGAAAAGATTATTCTCTTTCACTATAGAGATGCATTTGTATCTGACACTGACTAAGGAAACATCTGAGCACTGAAAACAGGTATTTAGAAAGCTAGACAAAATCTAAATATAGTTGTAGGAATTGCTCTGTTTTAAACCTTGTTTTGTTTAAAGATATGTATGTCTTGTGTTATAAGAGCTCTGTATTGTATGTATGACATATTATTATATATTTTAGTAAAAACTCTACTTTTAGAGCAAACCTGGCCTGTTTTTGAATTGCTTTCTTTTGCTAAGAAGTATTTATGGTTCAGCAAACATATAGCTTGTATGGTGGTACCAAACTAGAAACAGAAGCATTTTAAATCTGAGGTCTTTATTAAGTTTTAAGGGTTCATCTCTGAATACCTGGTTAGGTGCCCATAGGCAAAGATATCTGGCCCCCCGAAGATAGAGATATCTGAGTCTGTGCATTGGGTATGCTAGCAAGAGGTTAACAGTTTGAATCCCTCCAGAACTAAGACCAAAGGTTGATCCAAACTCACAAAAACAGACAAGGGTTACCTTGTCTGTTACACTGTTAACAAGGCTGTGCTCAGAGGTTGGCACTTTGGGAGTAGAAGGCCTGACTTGCTGAGTGAATCTGTTGCAGCGGGTACCAGTAGTGGTTCAGCTCAGGCCAGAGAGGAGTCCATGAACTGGGCGGGTTGTTGGTCATCAGTTGGGCAGCCACCACTAGCTGCATAAAGAAAAAGAGTAGGACAAGGTCTGAATTGGAGGTGAGCCAGCCAGGGCCCGGCTCCAGCAGCAGTCAGGAGGAACAGAGGAGTAACCACTTTCCACCCACCCAGAGAGAGAGAGTAGCAGGCCTGGAGGAACCCCTGTCAGGACAGGACCAGCAGCAGCAAGCCAGACAACAGTCCACCTGGTAGCACTAGGCAAGCAGCAGAGAGCAGCACCGGGTGGTGGTAATGTATACACTCCTCCTCCCACCAAGAGATATTTGGTTGTATACACTGGTATTACTCTACATTTGTCACATTTTGCCAGCTCATTATAAATTATTGCAAGTTGGCAAAAATGGTATCTGCTCACACTTTGTTTAGTATTGTATTATTTTGTTGGTCTCTGCTGTATTTCTTTTCACCATGTACCCCCCCCCACACCCAGGTTACATCTGGAATTAAGCTCCGGATTAGTGGACCACTCCTAACTGATACCATATTTCTATTCAATGAATGCACTGGTATATTTAATGGGTACATGAGGCACTTACATTTGGGTTTTCCCTTGTTCACCTCCCTTATATCACCCCTTCCAGTAGTTTGCTCAGGTTGGTTTTGCATGACTTGCTGTCACAAAAAAAGGGCATGTGACAGGGTGTGAGGGAGGGAGGAAGGGGGGGTTGGCTTTTTCAAATTACAATGTAAGGGTGCTAGGCTGCTAATTGTGCACTCTAGCAGACTTGATAGATGGTTGGGCCTATTTCCGCTGGCATATTCTTATGTTCAAATGATTTGAAAATGCAGTTTCTCTCCTTCAGTAAGTACACCCCATATCCAACTATATTCAATCAATCAATCAATCAATCAAATCTTTATTTATTCAGGCGATCATCATTGAGCAAAGCTCATTTACAAGATGGACCTGATAAGGTCAAGGTTCGAGTTGGTGCACAGCAATTACATCACATACTTATGAGACAGTTATACATACAGAAACAAGAAAATGTTATTTATGACACAATAATATACAGAGAATTCACATGTTAAAGCTTGGCAAAAGAAAGTTAAACTAACATCTACAATATGTACAATACATATATATCACAATGAGGTACTGACAGTCACTCCATAATGAGTACAAGGATGGTGAAGGGAATATTGGGTTCCATATACTGGCGGTGTCTGGCTGGAAGGAATATGCCATATGTGATTGGAATAAGGTTTTGTAGGATGACTATTCTATTCTAGTGGTAGCAACTGCATTTCTCTGTGAAGAAGGCTGTACAGTGCTGCTTGAAGGATGTAAATGGAATGATAATGGACAGTTTTAGGATTTTGTAGGGTGTTCCATGCTATGGCTAGAGAGTAGCTGATTGCTGCCCTCCCTATTTTGGTGTTGACTTTGGGCAATTTGAGCAGGATGATATTGTTGCTTCTTAGGGCATAGGAGCTGGGAGTGATCAGGTTGAAGCAGTCCATGATATAGCTTGGGAGTTTTTTTGATAAAGCTCTGTAGATCCATAGAGCTGCATTTCTGCTCCTCCTGACATGAAGGGAAACCCATCCAACTGAATCATAGAAAGAACAATGGTGAGTATTATATGGCAGGTCTGTAATGAACCTTATTGCTCTATGGTATAAGGTATCCAGCTTTTGAAGGTAGGGAGTGGAGCAGTGACTATAGAGGAAGTCTGCGTAGTCAATGACTGATAGAAAGATGGCCTGGACTAATCTCCTCTTTGAATCTCTATTAAGGAAGGGTTTTAATCTGTAGAGGAGGCCAAGCCTTAGGTGAAGCTTTTTCAACAGTTGTTCTAGATGCTGAGTAAAGTCAAGTCTGTTGTCAATCCACACACCTAGGTATTTGAAATTTTCAACATACTCCAGATTTTCTCCAAGTATAGTGCACATCTGGGGGAGACTGATTGAAGAGGATGTGTTGGTGGAGTTTTGGGTTGTGAACATCATTGCTTTGGTTTTCTTTGCATTTGTGAAGCTTTTCTCGAAAGCTGATGTAACAGGGAGAATTCTGCTTGTAGGATTTCATGAGCAACTTTAGGTGAAGGGTTGCTGACATACAGTACAGTGTCATCAGCAAAGAGATGTACTGAGGACTTGGTAAGGGTTGAATCAATTTTATTTATATAAATGGCAAAGGATAGGACCCAGAATAGAGGCCTTGGGACTCCTCTTGACAGTGGTCTTAATGGGAAAGGTCACCTTCAGCTTTTACCTGTTGTGATCTACCGGAGAGGTAGCATCTGAACCACTTAAGGGAGGATGTATCTAGGCCAATGGAGTGAGGGATGAGAGTAGCAGTTCATGGTCCACAGTGTGAATGCTTTGCTCAGGTCCAGAATACTGCACAGACATTGTTCTTTTTATCCAGTTCGGTTTGCCAATCATTGGTGACCTTGGCTAATGCAGTGATAGTGCTATGTTTGGCCCTGAATCCAGATTGAGCTGGATTTAATAGATTAGCATTGTCCAGATATTCCCTTAACTGAATACTCACTAATTTCTCCAGCATCTTGGATAACACAGGTAGGATGGAAATGGGCCTGTAGTTATTAAGATCCATAGGGTCCCCTGATTTTAGAAGGGGGACCACTTGGGCTGTCTTCCACAGTGTGGGAATAGAGCCAGAGTTTAGGGAAAGGTTAAAGAGGTGAGTTAATGGGACTTCAAGCACATGACACGCAATCTTTAGAAAGTTGAATATTGAAAGTAGCTCATCTGCTGCTGCTGATGATGATGATGATCGATGATGATGATGATTGATGTTTATGCCCGATGCTTAGACAATGTAACAGGAATTCCTCTGACTGTTTAGTCAAAATGTAATAGTTGTTTGTGAATTTGAAGCATTTTGAGTGCCAAAAGTTGGCGATTGGAATTTTTTGACTTCCAAAAAATTTACAGCTGGAGGATTTTGACTCCAGTAAAACTGAAATGACTTCCAAATTTCAACCCATGAAAGTATTTGACTTCCATCCAAAAAAAGTATCTGATGCCCTGTTTCTGCCTATCTCTGGTCACTGTCCAGGTAGAAGTAAAATATTCTATGGCACTTATCGAAAAAGAATAGTGGAGTTTTCCCTTTGTCATGGCCAACATTCCACTATCAATAAAACAGCTAGGTGCAATCCGACTACCACCCAGGATGCACCTGGAAACAAGCACTCACAGCTTAGTGTACCTTTTCTGGTAAAAACAAACAATTCCAAATAGATAAATAATAATTAAATAAACCTGTTGACCCTAATTATACATGCAAACCTATAGCTACCTGTTATGTGTAGTGCAGCTTTAAGAAATGTTAGACAGTACAGCTTAGGGGAATTCATTTACTGTAACTCTTCCTGTGTGTGTTGAGATAAGTGTTCCCCCCTGTATCTGAGCTGAAAAGAAGTAAACAGAGAAGGCCTAAATGTCTGTGGTACATGTTTTTCTTTCTATCCACCATCCTTGTCGCCAGTTTGTTGTGTCTGGTGGCCGAAAATAAGTACCTTAAACACATCACTATCAAACTCTATTATGCAAAGCTACGAACATACGAGAAATGCCAGCAGATTAAGCTTTAAGGTCTCTCTCGTCTGCTTGAGTTACAGCTCACAGTACAGTCACTGTTGTATATCTGTGTATAATGGGATGTGTGAAACAGAGTCCATGTGATTAATAGCTCTCAATCAAAAACACCTGTGTTCTGCATTTGGTGTTTCTCATCCTCTTTCACGCGGGGCTTTTTTTAACAATTTCATGTCTGCGTTGGCTAGCTGCTGCCATCCTCCTCATTAAGCCTCAGGACACTGTACTACAGCCATTTGCCTTCAAAACCACTGTGAACTTGTTGCTGTGAAACTCAGATTTGTTTTAACTCAAAATGGTTTGGGACTTACTTCAGATTAATTCAGTAGTGTGTCTTAAGATGCTCTTATGAACCTATGCTGCCTAATCCATGCTGCCCCGGTGTTACCATTTACCTTAAATAAACTTCAGTCTGTGCAGAATTCTTTTGTTAAACATGCTTTCAGGCCAGTTAGTGTGAAATATAAAACCTGAGGAGGCTGGCACCCTGGATTTGTTTCACACTCAGAGGTGTGAGATACCCTGATGAATTACTCAGGCTTCGATCTTGTAGTTTATTGGTTATCCCACACCTCAGGTGCGTAAAACATCCTCATTACACACACCCACATGCATTGTTTGACATTTTTGCATTAATACTTCTGACCAAAGGTCCTTTGTAAACTACTTGCTAGTTTGGGTTCAGTATTTTTGTTATATCTACTTGGGTTTTCCCATGTGCCATTGTAGCCTGCCCTCAAGTGGTCACTTCACATTTAATCACCTTTACTTCCCTGATGATACTGGAAAAATGGCTCACATTCAAATGTGTTTTTCACATTGCGCTTTTATCATATATTACCTTTGAGCCATTTTTTTTCTTACTGGGAACAATGTCCTTCTCTACATTGACATACTGGCATAAAATAGATCAGTTTCTTTCACAGATTCTTCTTTTTTGTTTCCCTAAGTTTCTGAATCAGTTTTATTTCTGAATTTGCAAGTACTTGCCCAACCAAACATATCTTTACAACAGGGAAATCTTTACTTTCTTTTGGTTTTTCATCATAACATTTTTGTCTCCTCCTTTAGCTTCAAAACTAATGCTTTGTCCACTTCCTTTTATCCCAGACTCTGGCGCTTCACTTTACACAGGAACATAGGAAACACATAGAAACAGGAATGTTGACAGCAGAGAAAGGCCCATGGCCCATCGTGTCTGCCTAGTACCTGCCTGCATTAGCACCCCACCTAGTACTGGAATGGAGCGAGTGTAACAGTGGTCCTCACTATATTGCAGCACCCCCTTCCCAGTCCGCTCATCCCCTTCCCTTGATTGCTCACCCCTCCCTCCCTTCCTTCTCTGGTTTGGACTACCCCCATGTGCCTATTCCACTTGTGTCTGAAGCTGGTGATGGACTCTGCACTGACCACTTCTTCTAGCAAGATGTTCCACTTCCCCACAACCCTTTCTGCAAAGTACTTCTTACAACCCTACTAATTCCCCCTCCACCAGTTTCCACCCATGGGCTCTTGTTACCTTGCCCCTGCTTCTTGTGAACAGGGCACTGCTGTTCACTTTTAGTAAAGGTCTCTGTAAAGTGCCAGAAAAAAAGAAAAAGACCAAGGATCCCTTGTGCTCATTTACTGCCATCCAGGCAGCCAGAACATCCAAAAACCAAAATTTGAAACCACTGGAAACCCTCCTTTGCCCACTGAATTAAATGCTAAAACAGTCGCTGGGTATTTTCTGCACTTGGCAGCAGTAGCGTATGGAACGGGTCATTTGCAGGAAGAGCAATGCATACTAGGAACCATAAAAGGATGCCATGAGAGAAGAAATGTGTAAACCCTTCTATGAGATTTTTTTACCGTAACAGTCTCGAGCGGAATACTGTCTTGCTTACAGACCTTGTACCCTACTGTAATTAACAGTATGTGTTGCTGTTATGTACCCTGTTTCTGCAACCAAATTGTGATACCTGTTAATTTGTTGTAACTTGTATTTGCTCCACTCATTGTGCTATGCAAATGGCATGGGTTGTGCCTGAAAATGGCCCACTGGATCAGTGCACCCACCCGATTATCAAAGACATAAATAAATATGTAAACTGCTTGGGTTTTTTTGTGCATCTCTCCAGACTCTACATGTACACTAAAGCCTCAGTCCTAGTAAAAAGCATCCTGGGTATGCAAATATTTCTGCACACTCGTGATGCCTTGCACTAAGTATGATTGTGCAAATCTTTGTGCAAGACAGGTTGAGAGAGTTTCATCAGAACAAATATGACCTTTAAAACAGTTGTGTACTTAGTGGTACTGTTTGTTATGACAGCAACTCAGGTTTGGAACTGGACTTAGGATTCTCAGGGGGCAACTGGGGGATAGAAGATTGAGTGTCACAAGGACAGCTGTCCTCCCTCGGGGGGGGGACTTCTGGCCTGCTACTTGACTGGAGGCTGGTCAAGAACATGTGGCAACAGAGCTGGAGCACCTAGCCAGGGAAGAGGCATGCGTGCATACTGCCGCAGGCATAAACGCATCTCATTGCACCCTCGGGCAGAAAACCAGAAGCCGTTTTTGCATTCTTGCTCCATTTCAAATATTTAATGTACAGTCTAGAAAAGATTATTTTATTTTTATTGTTTTAATGTTACAGAAACTGTCGGTCTCCAAGTCCCCCCCCCACACATTTTTTTCCTTTTCTCATTTGCCTCTTTTGCCTTTGTTTTCCACTGTTGCTATTTCTCATCTAAGAGTCCTCAATATTAACTAGTGAGGTTTGCAGCGTGTCTTCTATTTATTTAGCATGACCTCTGCCCCAATACTTTTTGGGGCAATTGACTTTTCTCCATGGCTAAATTATTCCAAAGTTGGCTATTATGAGAATTTTTGAACCTTTGACCCAGTTTTGCTTGAACTCCCAGTCCCTTTTTTCCTGCTGTATTCTACAGCTTTACCTTTAAATTTCCAACAAGTACTGTAGGTCAATAGGTATTGACCCATGGCAATGCTTGCTTTTCTATTACATAGTTAGGCACCTAGTATCTAGCAAGATTGCTTGTTCTCACAAGCACATGTTTGCTTACCTTTTGTTTTAACGCATAATCACCACTTAGACATTTTAATTAGCAAATATTAGCTTTTAGCTTTTTTTGTTGACTGGGTAAGTGCACTAGACAAATCCTGCCTATTTTCAGGCACGACCCGGGGGAGGGGGATACAGATGAATGCCAACTGACCTTGAACCAGATTAAGCTGTTGGTGGTATTTTTTTAGTGAATGAGGGAAATTTGGCCAGGACACCGAGGAAATTCCCTTACTCTTTTCGTTAAGTGTCATGGGATCTTTAACATCCACCTGAACTACCACCAATCCAGGCAGATGGGACCTCGGTTTAATGTCTCATCCGAAAGACGGCACCTCAGAAAATGCAGCACCCCTCTCATGCTGCATTACAGTGTCAGTACTGGGATATTAACCCAAGTGCCAGATGTGGGAACTGAACCCACAGCCCTCTGATCTCCCGGCCTCAGAGGTGAGTGTGCTACCTACTGAGCCACTGACACTGTTAAATTGACTTGTAAAGTTTAGCATGACACACATTAAGTAAACGTAACTGTATCATCACGTACCTAATTGATATGCACAAGCACTTCAGTACAAGCACAGTAAGTGTAAGTAAGTGAGTTGTTGTCCTCCTGGTACTGGGAAGTCTCACCATAGTTTGTTATTTTTACATTAAGAAAGTGAACTTCATTCTTTAGTCTGTGTGGTCTCTTGAGTGCTGAATTCTCTTGTGTTAGCTGAAGGAAAAAGTCTTGGTCCACTGTTGTGCCAGCACCCTCCCCCCCCCGCAGGCCCACACATGACCAATGTGGCTGGTCACCCACCACTCTCATGGTTCTGGGCAAGTGGTGAATACCCAATGAGTCCTTGAGAAGGTCGGGGATGGGGCTGGGGTGTGACGTGAGGCAAGCAAGGGGGCAAGAAAAAGCTTTATGTAAAAGAAAAACAGACTTAATATCTGATCCAATATAGTATTCTCCATGATGCACTGATCTCCTGTAAGTTTAAAAGGACTCGACACTCCCCACTTGCACTGTTTCCTTTGTGAGCAAGTTCCATACATAGGTTTACCACTCTCTGGGTGAAAAATACTCCCTTGCATTACCCCTAACTCTATCCTCCCCTTAAACATAGGGTTATGCCCTCTACTTCTACTGTCCTGAACAAGCTCATTAAGTTTCTCCTGATCCATTTTATTCAATTCCTTTATCATTTAAAAAACTGAAACCATATCTCCTCTTGGCCTTCCTTTCTCCATGAACAACATATCTAGCTTGTCTAAATGTTCTCCATAGATTTTTTTTCCCAATTGTTTAACCAGGTGAGACACACTAAGCTGAAAGCTTGTTTACAGGTGCAACCTGGGAGCACAGGGAAGTTAAGTGACTTGCTCAGGGTCACACAGTATGCAGGTAGGGGCTGTGGGATTCAAACCCTGGTTTTCAGATTTGCAGCTCAGAGCCTTAAACCACTGTGCTATACTGTCTCCCAGATCAACCTCTGCAGTCCCTTAATCACATTTGTTACTTTCTGCTGCAATCTCTCAATAGCTAATATCCATTTTATACTGTCCTGACCACGACCGCATACAGTACTCCCAGTGTGGCCTTGCCTTATGGAACCCTGCTATCAAACGGAATCCAGTGCTCTCCCATTCCCTAAAATTGGCAATCCTTTAAAAATAAATGTTCTTATTCACCTTTTCTTTCTCTTTATGATTTTCAGAAGGGTTGCCTTGTTATCATATTACAACTGAAATGTGAATAAAGCCCAGCCACCAGACAACAAGGTGAACCCCATGGTTGGGTACCTATAGTTACATTTAAAACTTTAGCTCACCTAAATTGATTTCTTGTTCACTTTTAAATAAAGTGCAGCCACCTTACAATTTACTAAAAGTCAGTGAGAAGTGTGTTGATGGAGGTAGCCACACATCTGTCAATCATTAAACAAACCCAGAAACAGCAAGCTCAGCTCTTGCTCATTCCCAAAGATTTAATCATATTTCTTTTAAGTTCCCTTAGTTTCTACCAGTTCCCCCTAAAGTGGCAGAATCACATCACCTTCATGGCATGTTATACCTTTTTTAATGCAATACAGTGTAAGCCGACCCCACCAGTCAAGTAAAGTATGGGGCCCTCCTACCCTTGGGATGGAGCCAGCCAGGATTCCTTAGTGTCAGGGAGACCCTTGACAGTGGGCATCCATTGTGTGGCTCTCAAGAGGTATTGTGGAGGAAGTTCCATTACACAAAGTTGAAATGCAGTGTCCATCCCTATAAATAAAGTTCTCAATCTGGGCATTTATTTTGATAATCACAAGTTGCTTTCCCATCTTTATTACACTCCTCACAATGACTGTGATTGATATTCAGGTGTTTACTCCTCTACAAGGCAATAAACATGATTGGGATAGATTTACAAAACTCCATAATGAATACATTAGGGAGGTTCGAGGTGCAAACCAACGTCATTTTATCCATCTGTTGGATAAAAATTGTTTAAAAGATCCTAAAAAATTTTTGGAAAACAATAAATACACTTACTAAGAGTCAGGGGGCTGATGAACTAAAGGTGTTAAATATCGATGGTCAGATGTTTCCATTATCACAACAGGTGCTGGACCGGCTGAATGGATACTTTAGCAAGATGGGAGTGACTAGTTTAGATAATCCATGTTGCTTTTCTGGATCTTGTCAATCATTTCAGATGAGTGATAGTGGGTATATTAAACCCTTTGTATTTGAAGAAATAAAAGTAGAAACTGTGATTAGAGAACTATTAAGCTTAAATATTGCTAGGGCTGTGGTCTTGGATGATATCTCACCAAAACTGCTTAAGTACGCTACTTCTATCATAGCTTATCCTCTGACATACTTGTTTAATAAATCGTTAACCACAGGTGTGTATCCATTAGCTTGGAAACAATCCAAAGTTATACCTATATTTAAAGGTGGAATTAGGACAGAGATGGACAGTTACAGGTCTTTTGCCCCAAATATCTAAAGTATTAGAAGAAATAGTATCTTCCCAATTTAGAAAGCATTTGGATACCTCTGGTTTATTGAACAGTATGTGGACTGGTTTCCGGAAATTGCATAGTATGACCTCTGCACTTGCTAAAGTAGTGGGAGATGTGCAAGCGGCCCTGGACAGGAGGACACATGAGGGGGCGATATTTGTGGATTTATCCAAGGCTTTTGATTCCTTGGACCACCGTGTCCTCCTGTCCAAGGCAGCATCTCTTGGGGTGGTGGGTTTGAGTGGAGAATGGTTGGAGTCATACCTAACAAATAGGAGCCAGAAGGTTTCATTGGGTGGATGGGAGTCATGCTTTTTGCCTGTTGGATCGGGGATCCCACAGGGCTCCATCCTAGGGCCATTGCTGTTCAGTATGTACGTAAATGGCCTGTCTTTTTGGGATTCTGAAATAAAGTACCATCTTTACGCTGATGATACTATCATTTATACATCAGATGAATCTACTAAAGTGATACGAAAAAGGCTTCAATTAGCCTTTGATGAATTACAGATTTCTTAAGGGATAGTAGGCTGGTTCTGAATGTGAAGAAGCTACATCGCTGGACAGCATGACCCTAGAACTGGTTGCCCTTGGGGCGTCCCGATCCAACAGACATATATGTACAAATATTTGGGTCTTTGGATTGACAGTTCATTGTGTTGGGATATACACATTGGTAATTTGACCAGGAATGTGAGCAAAAGAATAGGGGCTCTTTATAGGGTTAGATTGGCGATGAGTATGGATGTAAGGGAAAGAGTAGTGAATACAATGATCATCCCTACGTTTGATTACGGGGATATATTTTATTCTTGTGGGAGAAAACAGGACCTAAAAAAGTTAGCAGCTAGTTATAATTGCTCAGCTAGATTTATTTTAGGGGCCCCTAGGTTAACTCACAGGTGCCAGCTTTATGACCGTTTAGGTTGGTATACGCTGTATGAGTGTAACCACAAACATTTGCTGGCTTTTTTATATAAAGGCCTAAAGGGGCAATATCCAGGGTATGTTGTAGATAAATTGACCTACAGAAATAAATTGGCCTCCCTGAGGAATTGTCGAATGCCAAGCCTGAGGTTGCCTAGTTGTAATCTGGATGTTGGATGACAATCCATATACTATAGAGGGGTGTTGGGATGGAATGCAATCCCTGCAACATTGTTTTTGGACAATGTAAATAACATTTGGCCTCTTATCCAACGTTGGCATCGGATTAGTTCACGCCAAAAAAGGCAATGTTGTACAGATATATAAAAGGCATCTGCAGATGTATAGTGTAGGGTGCCTATTAGTAAGAGTGATTAGCACTATAGGGATTTATTTAATTGAAATGGATTAGGATTAACTAAAATTGGATGCAATGGTTTTGTTTTTGTGTGAGAATTTGATTTGAAACATGCTTTTTCTTAGTGTATGTTTTGGTATGTTATTTATTCAGTTACATCTTATTGTTAGCTATATTATATGTGATTGTAACATTTTGTATTGCATGTTGTTGACTATTGCATGGGACCTCGTTGAAAATGAGCTTTTCTCAATCGAGTTTATCCCTTATTCATACGAACTTCATTGAATAAAGATATTTTACTGCTACTACTACCATCCTGCCTCTCTGATACAGGTCAAGACACAAAGTCTCAGCAGCAGGTAAATGATACATTTCAGGCCCTAATCTTGTGCGCCAGTTGTGCTAGGCATGGGCACGTCATTCATAGAGAGGCAAAATCCGATCTCACAGTCAGCCATGCCAGGGAAATCATGCAGTTAAATGCAAGTCATTTCAAAGCAATTCAGTTCAGTTCTGCACCTGGTCCTGACACAGAGTCCTATATAGTGCTACATAGGCTATAGAATGCTCTGTTGTACAGCACCATACTAGTCCCAAAAGACACTCTACATACACCATTGTGGAGCCACAAGTTCAGTACCTGGAAATGATATTTTGAAACAGTCTATCCCTTACTCTGGTTAGTCCCAAAGATTCAGTCCCTGAGTTACACATCATCCACTTTTGACTTTTCTCTCAAGTGGCAACAAGGTGTTGACAGCCTCTGCCACTTCAGTGTGTGTGTTTTGTTTAGTACTCTACTATAAAGTCAGAAAATGGTAATACGATCAGAAGGGACCCAAAGGATCAACACAGCTACAGTCTGTCTTAAACAGAGATGTAGCATGTTCCCCTCTCCAGCACCCTAGGCACCTCACTAGTGGCCAATGACTTCTGGAAAACCACTGCCAGAGTATCTGCTATTGCATCCTGCAATGTCTTCTCCTCAGTACTCTGCTCTGACTCCAGCTCTTTCTACATGCCCATTTGTCACACCTAATCTGTACATTACTTCCCAAAGTCACCATCGGTCTTATCATCATCATCATGACACTTCTTCCTCAGTGATCCAGAATCTCAACAGAAAATAGTAACTCATGACACGTGCATACCCTTCGGGCTTTGCATTGAAAAAAAGCCAGATTGTTTGGCGGGGGAAGTTTCTCATCCTGTTCTGCTGACCCAGTTTGCCCGTGTTCTTCCTGAAATTCCTGTTTTCCTCATGCCTATTCTTTGGGAGGCATGTTGTTGTTCATTACAACCATCCCATCAGCTCATCCACCATCCTGAACTCTTAATGACTAGGATCTGCTATCCTTAGTGCAGCTCTAACTGAAGTGATGCAAATGACCAGCTGTTTGGACCCTAACAAATTAACTAGGGTCTGGAAGCTCGTTGTCAAGGTAAATATGCTCATTTTCATGTTATGTTTCTTTTCTCTGAACCCTAGGTCCCTTCTAGCATATATCATCCTGTACTCCGAACTGGTACCGTAGAAAACTCTAACACGCTGTGCGTCCTGGAGTTTTCCAAACTACCAACCTAACTGTCTTTTGCTTCACTAGTAGAGACAGCAGCCAGCTCCAGTTTACCACCAAAAGTAGCCATCTTCCTCTGCTGCACCCCTCCTGTCTCTTTTCCAATCTGCCATTCTTCACAGAGTCCTTCTCCTGATGACCTGATCCCTGGACCTGGACTATAGTGGTGTTCTGTATCTCACAGTCTCTCCCGTGTTTCCTCCAGGCAATTATTCATTGAATCTTTTCTACGCTAATCCAGTAGTCCAGTTAACTATCATTCATTCCTACTCCTCTGACTCCATAGAAACATAGACTTTGATGGCAGATAAGGACCGCTTGGCCCACCTAGTCTGCCCATTTCCCCTACCTACAGGATAAGCTGCAGATCCTAGTTAACCAACAGCCTATTTCTTCCTACCTCCCACAAGAATTGCCTTACATCTGTCCCATGCGGTCTTGAATTCTCCCACAGTTTTAGACCCCACAACCTCTTCAGGAAGGCTGTTCCATGTGTCCACCACCCTCTCTGTGAAAAAATACTTCCTCACATTGCCCCTGAACTGCACCCCCTCTATCTTTATGTGTCCCCTTGTTCTTGCACATCTTTTTTTCTGAAAGATGCTACCCTCTTGGACTTTGCTGATTCCACTGAGGTATGGCATGTTTGGAGTGTGTCCCCCTTGCAAGCACATTGTGATATCAGAATATGGAACAATACAGGGCGTGTCTCTAAACCAGGAAGTGGAAGGGATCTACAGCTCGGCTCCTCAGAGCCAAAATACGATCTCTTCGCTCCCAATAATGCCACCATACAAAAATTGTATTTTAGTACTGTTGAACTCAGAGCCAGGTGAGGGTCTTTCATGGCTGTGAGCACTCACACCATGAAAGGTGCTCTTTAGAGCTGCTTTCATTAGGCTAGTGCTGTGCAAATTGCTTACAGTGCCGGGGGCTTGGTTCAAGACCATTCCTCTCAGTATAAATTGTATTTGCACAAGTTATTTGAGCGATAATTTGCACATCATTAACCTTATAGAGACAGCTTTTGTTTTTGAGAGCTTGGCTTCAGATCTTCCTCACTACTGGCCAAAGTAATTCAGACTTTGAAACATATGGCTGATGTGTGATGTAATGCTCTTTACTAAGCACTGCCTAATCGTCTTGGTGGATCCTGTTTCCTGCAGGGTGACAAAGAGGCTGAGTTGGGACTGCCTTTCTCCCCACTGTGTGATCGCAAATCTACCTTAGTCGCTCCATCTCAGATAGGTAAGTGATGTCTGGTCATTATTCTGGGAATCTGTGCACTTGTAAAGTTGTAACTGAAGAACATCTGTGGAGAAAGGATAAGTTCTTACACACCTTTTCATAATTTGTTTTATCCAGGATTGTCCAAGTAAGAGGTAAAATCATCTTTAGTCAGTCTCAGTGGGACTCAGTGGTATCCCTAGGGCAGAGTCTGTCTTTATAAGGTTCATGAAATGCACCGACAAAACCCACAGAGTTTGTGAAGTTTGGAAAGCTGGTAAAATGCATCAATGGCCCAATCTACAAATGGGACAGGACCCTTTCTGCATGTGCAGTGGGCTTGTGAAAGCCATGAAGTGCCCCATGACACATGCAGAGCACCCCATGGCCCCCTCAACATGGGTTATGCTACCCCTCCACACCCTATCCCACTACATCCACGCATTCACACAGACAGTTTGGACAGAGGTGGGCACAGGGGCATGTTTGTTCTCCACAGTAAACAGAAACCAACTTGCACTTTGTGGAAGTGAGGCAAATGGCATTGATATTACACCAGGGAGATCTTTCCATAACTCCTATGTACTCTACTTACATGCCCCCACCTTTGTGGTCCCAAAATGCCCCCATGCACCTGTTGCACCCAGTCCTCCAAGATGGCTAGGATTGCTATCTTTGGATGAAGTCAGCCAGATAGTCATGTACACTCCCAAACTCCTCCCCCCACACCCACCATATTTCACAGCTGAGGAGTACACAGCGCGTCTTCTATTGCCATTTGATATGTCAGATAGGACATTCATAGAGCAGAAAAAGGCAACACTAATGATGCCAAGTACTGAAAGGTCATTAGCTTTATTTTCATCTTTTTGATTTGTTGGTTTTGCAAGTAAATATCATATAATAACAAACCTTTTCATTGTGAATCTCCAAAGCATAGCTGCAACAATAAGTACTTTATTGGCATATATTTGAACAGTGTGTACCAGACAAGCACAACTAAAAACCAGGAACAGCTCTGTGAAAAACTGGGAGAATGGATAAGGACCCTAGAAAAGAGATGATCCCATCAAAAACCTGACTGGTGGCAACCCTGGAGTCAGCCCGTGGGGCTGTGAGCCTTCAGGTTGTAATTTTGTATTTGTTTAAAAATGCTACTTCCTGTAAGGGGGATGCAGCAGCCCTTGGAGGGCTGCTATATCCCACAGTGCCCTGCTCCACATGAAGAAAGGGATCCACTCAGGCTCTGGGCACCTGACTGAGTGTCTGGTGTCAGGCCTCACTTAGACCCCCTATGGACTTTTCTCCACACATGGATCAGGTGGACAGGGCTACATGCCAGATATGTCCCTTCTGAGTGTGTCTGGTACCATCTTTCTGAATTGGGTAGCAAGTATAGAAATGTAGATTAATTTCCAAACAAATCTTTTCTATGGATACATCAGCAAGAGAAGGAAGACCAGCGGTGGGATTGTAAGGCTCAAGGGGGATGAAGGGGAGGGTGTGGAGGGAGACCTGGAAAAGGCAACAGTACTGAATAAATACTTCTGTTCAGGTTTCACTGAAGAAAGGGAGGGACAGGAACAACAGCTAGGCATCAGATACACGGGGGGGGGGTGAACACCAGTCCATTTACAGAACAGAGAGTCCTAGAGGAGCTCATAAAACTAAGGGTGGACAAGGCAATAAGACCAGATAGCATTCCATTGCCCTGTGCAGCCCCTCTGTAGCAGCAAAACACAACAGTGACCCTCGCTAGATGGGACACACTGCCCAGAGCAGAACTCCAGCAGCAGAGAAACACACCAAGGACCCTCCCTAGATGAGACACACTGCCCTAAGCAGCACTTCTGCAGCAGTGAATCACACCACAGACCCTCTGCAGATGGGACACACTACCCAGAACAGCACTCCTGAAGCAGTTAAATGCATCACTGACCCTCCCAAGAAGGGACACAATGCCCTGAGCTGCATTCCTGCAGCAGCTAAATACACCACTGACTCATCCTAGATGGGACACACTGCCCTGGCCAGCACTCCTGCAGCAGCTAAATACACCACTGACACTTCCTAGATGGGAAACCCTGCCTTGAACAGCACTCCTGCAGCAGTCAAACACACCACAGACCCTCCCTAGATGGAACACACTGCCCTGAGCAGCACTCCTGCAGTAGTGAAACACACAACTGACCCTCCCTACATGAGACACACTGCCCTGAGCAGCACTCCTGCAGCAGCTAGGTACACCACTAACGCTTCCTAGATGGGACACACTGCCCTGAGCAGCACTTCTGCAGCAGCTAGGTACACCACTAACGCTTCCTAGATGGGACACACTGCCCTGAGCAGCACTCCTGCAGCAGCTAAATACACCACTGACACTTCCTAGATGGGACACACTGCCCTGAGCAGCACTCTTTCTGGAGTGAAACACACAACTGCCTTGAGCAGCACTCTTATTGGAGTGAAACACACCACTGACCCTCCCTAGATGGGACACACTGCCCTGAGCAGCACTCCTGCAGCAGCTAAATACACCACTGACCCTCCCTAGATGGGACACACTGCCCTGAGCAGCACTCCTGCAGCAGCAAAACATGCCACTCACCCTTCCTAGATGGAACATACTGCCCTGAGCAGCACTCCTGCAGCAGCTAAATACACCATTGACACTTCCTAGATGGAACACACTGCCCTGAGCAGCACTCTTACTGGAGCGAAACACACCACTGACCCTCCCTAGATGGGACACACTGTCCTGAGCAGCACTCCTGCAGCAACTAAATACACCACTGACCCTCCCTAGATGGGACACACTGCCTTGAGCAGCACTCCTGCAGCAGCGAAACACGCCACTCACCCTTCCTAGATGGGACATACTGCCCTGAGCAGCATTCCTGCAGTAGCAAACACACCACTGGCACTTCCTAGATGGGACACATTGCTCTGAGCAGCACTCCTGCAGCAGCAGCGAAACACACCAGTGACCCTGACTAAATGGGACACACTCAACTGAGCAGCATTCCTGCAGCAGCTAACATAGAAACATAGAATTTGACGGCAGATAAGGACCGCTTGGCCCACCCAGTCTGCCCATTTCCCTACCTACTGGATAAGCTGAAGATCCTAGTTAACCAGCAGCCTACTTCTCCCTACCCCCACCCCCTAGAATGGCCTTATGACTGTCCCATGCATGCTTGAATTCCACCACTGTTTTTGACTCCACATCCACTGACCCCCACAGATTGGACAAACTGCCCTGAGCAGCTCTCCTGCAGCAGAAAACTACAGTACTGACCCGCCCTAGATGGGACACACTGCCCTGAGCAGCCCTCCTATAGCAGTGAAATACACCACTGATCCTCCCTAGATAGGACATGCTGGCCTGAGCAGCCCTTCTGTAGCAGCTAAATACACCACTGACCCTCCCTAGATGGGACACGTTGTCCTGAGCAGCACTCCTGCAGCAGCAAAACACACCATTGACACTCCACAGATGGGACACACTGCTCAAAGCAGCACTATTGCAGCAGCGAAACACACCACTGACCCTCCCTAGATGGGACCCACTGCCCTGAGCAGCACTCCTGCAGCAGTGAAACACACCACTGACCCTCCCTAGATGGGACCCACTGCCCTGAGCAGCACTCCTGCAGCAGCGAAACACACCACGGACCCTCCCTAGATGGGACTCACTGCCCTGAGCAGCACTCCTGCAGCAGCGAAACACACCACTGACGCTCCATAGATGGGACACACTGCCCAAAGCAGCACTGTTGCAGCAGCGAAACACACCACTGACCCTCCCTAGATGGGACACACTGCCCTGAGCAGCACTCCTGCAGCAGTGAAACACACCACTGACACTCCATAGATGGGACACACTGCCCGAAGCAGCACTATTGCAGCAGCGAAACACACCACTGACCCTCCATAGATGAAACACACTGCCCTGAGCAGCCCACACTTCTCTTACCCACTACTGAGGTGAGATTATGGAGACATTGCTTAAGGAAAGGATTGTGGAAGACCTGGAATCCAGTGGAGCACAGGATCTAAGTTAGCATGGATTCACAGCAGGACAGTCATATGCAAAAAAATCTGACAGATTTGTTTGACTGGGTGACAAAGGAGGCAGATTGGGGGCTGCAGTAGATGTCACCTACCTAGATTTCAGCAAGACCTTTGACACCTTTCCACACAAAAGACTGGTAAATAGGTTGGGAAGCCTGGGTGTGGGTCACAGGGTGGTAAACTGGGTTGGAAACTGGTTGGTGGACAGGAAGCAGAGGGTGGTGGTAAATGGGATCCACTCTGAGGAAAGAGGAGTGACCAGTGGGGTACCTCAAGGATCAGTCCTGAGGCCAGTCCTCTTCAATGCCTTTATTAATGACATTGCAAAAGAGCTGGAAGGGAAGGTTTGACTGTTTACAGATGACACCACGATTTGCAGCAGGATAGACACTCTGGATTGGGTGAAAAAAATGAGGAGGGACCTAGAAAAGCTGCAAAAATGGTCCGAAGTGTGTCAACTGAGGTTCAATGTGAAGAGGTACAAAATCATGCACCTGGGGCACAGAAACACTGTATAGACTTACAGGATAAGGAGTGCTGCTGACAGTCACCAGGGAGGAAAGGGATCTGGGGATTATTATCTCAGATGACTTAAAGGTGGCTAAGCAATGTACAAAGGCTGTAGGGAGGGCCAATGGCATGTTGGGGGTGCATAGAAAGGGGTATCACTAGCAGGAGGAGGGAGGTGGTGATACCACTATACAAAACACTGGTGAGGCCTCATCTGGAGTACTGTGTGCAGTTCTGGGGCTGCATCTTAGTAAGGACGTAGACAGGGTGGAGATGATTTCAGAAAAGGGTGACTAAGATGGTGCAGGGCTTGTGTAAGCCCCCCAACTTTGTTGGGCTTACCTTTGTTGGTCCCATTTCTCCGAGGTGCCACTTATTGGAACACCCATTTTTCAGGTGGGTCAGTGATCCACACATATGCAGCTCGCGCATATTCTTCTTGCCGCTGTGGTGGCTATAATTAAGCCTCCCTGGTACTCCCGACCCTCTGGTTATGCTAAAAGGGGTCGGGAGATGTGGAGGAGGTGGCCAGGCAGCTTTTTTGTATCTAAATAAAGAGCGCCTGCAGTGCTAAATATCGGGGTCATAAATATTAATAAATGCTCATGAATATTAAGAAGACACTCACTGCATAGGGGAGAACAGCTTTTTGGCAGCAGCGATGGGTGGGAAGCAAAAGAAACAGTTAACCTCCTGTAGTGTGAAAGTGGGCAGGGGGAAAGCTAATACCCTGTGGGGAAAATAAATGTTAAAAATGTGTGTTTTGGGGAAAAAAAATGTATTTAAATGTGAGGACCTTGCTGGAACTGAACATTAACAGCCATACTTCTGACTGCTCCTAACCCCTGAACCAGCCAATAGGAGAGGCAGGGGGATTCTATCAAAGGACCATGGTACTATACCAGAGACATCTGGGAATGAAAACAGGGACATTTCTAGATGCCATTTCAGAGAACCAATGGTGCATTGAGGGAGATTTATAAATATTAATGTTTCAGAATTTATTTATTTTAGTTTTTGTTAACCGGGTAAGTGTACTAGCCAAAAAATGACTATTTTCAGGCATGACCTGGGAGAGTACAGGGCATTAAACACAGAAACAATTCAGAAGTGCATGACAGCAATATATATAGTTTAGTTTTTAGCCATTTAAACATAGATAACAGCAGATAACTAACAGAACAACAGCGAGCAGTACATGCAAACAGTAACAATAGCATATACAACATCATGTAGGATAATAAAGTCAATAAACAAATATTGGAATGAGTCACAGCAAAAAAGGATCAGGCACCAGCAATCATAGTGCATGTGTCATCACATAAAGAATACAACTTAGCTCAGAGTAACACCTAAGAATGTCAAACGAGGAAAAAAGGCAAGAGGAGGGCAACAGCTAAAAAGGTAAAGTAAAAGGGAGGAGATTAGGGAGGACAAGTATATAGGAGGGGTGAAATGGAGGCCAGGGCAAGGCAAGAACGAGGATGAGAGCAAGGGTAAGATAAGAGGAATGGAGGGAAAAGAAAGGGGTAAGAAGGTAGTTATAAAAAGCAGGAGATTTCGAAAGTACGATGATCAGGATGAGGGCATGAGGAATAGCAAGTGGTTGGACTAGTCAGGGGCTTGAGACAGCTCCTAAACCCTGAGAGACTTTCTATTCAGGAGTCAGTCCATCGAGATCCCCTCCTGTGGGAAGGGGCTCCAGTCCCAGCAAAGAAAATGTTGCTTCTTGGACTAAAGATGAATTTGCCTGAGGGTTGCCAGTTTCCTGTCCCTCAGGAACCTGAGGATTTCAAGCCTTCAGCAATGAGAGAGCTGTGAGAGAGCTGTAAGTAACTGAAACCACGGTGGTGGCAGTACTGGGGGGACTGTGACGGTAAGGGCTAAGGTTTCTTCTGGAAAAATGAAAAGTTTGAAAACTCTAAGGACTGTGCACTTTGTTCCTCAATCTTTTTTGGCCACAAAAAAGGACAAGATACACTGCGCCTTTGTGAAGTTGTGCTGAAGTCGACTGGGGAGCTGCTGCTCCAGTGAAATGTCTGCCTGATTACTGCTGTGTGAAGGAAACTTTGGTTTCACTCCAGAAGGGGAGCCCGAAGTTCAAGAAGAAAGGGTCTGGAGCTTGTTTTTAGCTCAGAGGACCACTCCATGAATATTGTACCCGAGGGTGCTGGCCTGTTGGCCCAAGATTCTGCTACTGGCCTATTGGCCAGAGATTCTGCTACTGGTCCTGTTGGCTGAGATTCTGCTACCAGCTTGTCACCTGAAACCTCACCTGAAATCAAGATCTGCATTGAATGGTTCCTGTTGGGATGACGGAGCTGTGGTTCATCTTTAGGTGAGAATCTCCTGCTCAAGCTGCTGTCTACCAAGTGCTCCAGAGTAAGCCGAAGCCAATGGCACCTTTTCCACTGGCACTGTTGTCAGCCAAGTATACATTTTCTACCAGGGGATTACAAATGGTTGCTTTTGCTCCAAGTTGCTTTGCCTTGTGTTATTTCTGCACCAAGGGCCCCAACCCATGGCATCGCAGGCCTACCACTATAGTGGGGTACCCCAACTGAGACACTGGGATGAGTCTGGTACCAGACAGGTGGGAGCTTGGGAGAAGTTACATTGGGCATTGGTAATGGTGTTACTGATATAGCCACTGGTATTGAAAGGTGTTGTATAAATGCCTGACGTAACTTTATTTTCTTGCTGCCAAGTTGCCAGCCCTTTTAATTTTTCCTTCCCCCAAAATTGTTTATGTTTTTGGTAATTGCTGTCTCCACGACTATTTTTGGGTACTGTATTCTGTTGGGTATTGCCTGAAGGGGTGCAGAAGATGAAAGCATTGTTCCTGGGGAACGGGAGAAAGTCACTGTTATGTTGCCCATACCCTCAGGTGGAGGCAACACACTTTAAAAGGTATAGTGAGTTTCGATCCTGTCTTTTAAGAACCCAGGCTGGCCACCTCGAGTAACCACAAGGGCCCAGAGTCGGCACTCAGGACTGGCTGATAAGGTGACGGACTTGCCCTACACTTGCAACAGAAGACTTATGAGGAGAGATTAAAAGACCTCAATATGTGTACACTGGAAGAGAGAAGGGAATGGGGAGATATGATAGAAACCTTCAAGTATCTTAAGGGCATCAACAAGGTGCAAGTGAAAGATATCTTTCAGTACAGGAGAGGTACAAGAATGAGGGGGCACAATATGAGATTGGAGGGGGCAGGATGAGGTAATGTGAGGAAGTTCTTTTTCACAGAAAGGGAAGTGGATGTGTGGAATGGCCTACCACAGGAGGTGGTGGGTGTGAGCACAGTGGCAGAATTCAAACGTGCATGAGATAGGTATAAGGGAACCCTAGAGGTGGGAAGGAGAAGCTAATACCAATGACCAAGTAGGGTCAACGGCCACTGTTACAAGTAGGGTCTGCGGGCAGACTGGATGGGCCCAGTGGTCCTTATCTGCCATCAACTTCTATGTTTCTATGTTTGTAGAAGAAAGATGTAGAGTTTCCTCTCCAAGTCCCAGCCGCACTGTCATGGTCAAGGCCCCCTCCTGACTTGCTCCTGCTCTAGCACTTAAATTACATTGGTGGTCAGGAGACGAGCAGGGTGGTGGTGGGCCCACGTCACAGCATGCCCAAAGCAAGTATAAGTGGCTTCAGGCAATGAGATGTCCCCATGTTATGCAGTGGGGACCCCTGACATAATTCCTCAGTGTCCCACACCTCTCTGCAAGCTCCTACACAATTTGGGGCCCATTGGTCCCCATTATCAATGCCCACGCTGCAAGCTCCTACTGAATCTGGGGTCACTGTCAGCCACCATTAACTATAAGACAAACAACCTCTGTGTGTGCAAGCACTGAGGCAATGGTTACCCCAAAGGGCATTTGGCCGGGAAGCCAAGTTTCAAGGAAATACAAAATCACACATGCCCCCACGATGCAAAGCATCATGGGCTGCATATGCAAATCACCACAGAATACTATGCTGTTTCAACTTTAAGCAGACATGCATGGTGCTGAAAGGCCTCTCACACAGTTTGCAAAGGGTGCTTAAAGTTGAAACAGCATAATATTCTGTGGTGATTACTCTGTATTTTACGATTGAGGGCATGTGATTTTGGTATCACCACTAACTATGCCAGTCCTCCTCCCATGCATTGCAGAGGGACTGAAAGGAAAGCATGCCTCTTTGCAGATGACACAAAGATCTGCAACAGGGTTGATACACAAGGGGGGGTGGAAATGATGAGAAGGGACTTGGCAAGGTTGGAGGAATGGTCAGAAGTATGGCAGCTAGGATTCAATGCAAAGAAGTGCAAAATAATGCACCTGGGAAACAAGAACCCAGGGGAAGAGTACACAATACCGGGGAGGTAATAACAACAACAAACATGGAATGGGACCTGGGGGTAATCATATCAGATGACCTAAAGGTTAGCAAGCAATGTGAGAAGGCAGTAGGGATGGCTGGGGGATACTGGGATGTATAGGGAGAGGCATCTCCAGTAGAAAACAGGAAATTGTTATCCCTCTGTACAGACAGTTGGTGAGACCCCATCTGGAGTACTGAGTCCAGTTCTGGAGACCCCATCTCTGCAAGGACATAGACAGGATGGAGGCAGTACAGAGAAGGGCAACTAAAATGGTGCAGGGTCTGCAACAGAAGCCATATGAGGAGAAACTAAAGGAGCTTAATATGTATACCCTTGAGGAAAGGAGGGAGAAGGGGAGACATGATAGAAACTGTTAAGTACCTCAAAGAAATCAACAAAGTCCAAGAGGGTGGCATCTTTCAGAAAAAGAGGTGCAAGAACAATGGGACACAATTTGAAGATAGAGGGGGGATGGCTCAGGGCAATGTGAGGAAGTATTTTTTCACAGAGGTGGACACATGGAATGGTCTTCCTGAGGAGGTTGTGGGGTCAAAAACAGTGGGGGAATTCAAGAATGCATGGGACAGACATAAGGCAATTCTTGTGGGGAGTAGGAAGAAATAGGCTGTTGGTTAACTAGGATCTACAGTTTATCCAGTAGGTAGGGAAATGGATAGACTAGGTGGGCCAAGTGGTCCTTATCTGCCGTCAAAGTCTATGTTTCTATGCACAGAGTGCTGAGATGCAAGGATGGAAAGATCACAAAAGGTTCTGAGGTTCTAAAGGGTTCTGATAAGCTATAAAAGGTTCTGATAGTTATCCGCGCCTTATCCAAATTTTCCAGATGTTTTAGTTTGCAGTTTAAAAATTTTTTAACCATCATTGTTCATCCATATTTAAAGGGGGACACTGTACTACTTGAAAGGGTGCAAAAAAGGTTAGCCAAATTAATTCCCCGCTTAAAATACAAATCGTATCCAGAGAGGCTTAGTGCAACCAATCTTTTCTCGCTTCAAGAGAGAAGACAACATGGAGATATTCTCTGGGGCCCAGATATTCAAACTGCGCCAGGCTGTGGCACAAGGTTGGGCACAGTGCAACTTGGCTGCACTGGGGCGTTGACTGGGCGATATTCAATGGAGCTGCGCCATGGCACAGCATCATTGAATAGTGCACCGTGGCCACCCGCAGTGTGCATGGCACAGTGGCACTGCGCCAGCACAAGTGGCCAAAGTGGAGCAGGGGGATGCGCTAGCACAAGTTCCATTGCGCTATGCACAGCAACTGCGATATTCAAAAGTGCACATGCAAATAGGGCAATAATGTATGCAAGGCACAAATGGGGCCATTTGCATGTCATTATGGCCCCATTTGCATGCAGGTGCGCCGATCCCCAGCGACTTGCACCTGGCGCCCTGCCAGGCAGCAGCTGTCGGGGACTGACGCCCCCTGCACAGCGTGGCAATGTACCCCACAGCCCGATCACGGCTTCAGTATAAATAAAAATAATCTAATATCCCTGGTGGTCCAGTGGACTGCTGACTGCCCGATCGTGGGCTTAAGTTTTAATAAAAAGAATTGATTCCAATATCCCTGGTGGTCCAGTGGACCGCTGACTGCCCGAACGTGGGCATTTGTAATAAAAAAAAAATATGTCCAATATCCCTGGCGGTCTAAGCGGTACCCCCCTCCCCACCGCCCCGCACCCCAGTCAGCGGCGGGGTGGCAGCACCCCATCCGTCTGCCGCCCCTCCGCCCGCCGACTGACACCGTAGGTAGGGCTGTACGCCCATTGGTCCACAGCGTGAGCTAATGGGCATGTAGCCCGTACCATACTACACATTCCAGATATGTGAATGGATCCATTTTTTTTTTAATATTTAAACTATTCAGTTCACTCACCACTAGACAACTGAGGATTAAAAAATACATGAGGGATGCTAAAACAAGGGAAAGGAACCTAAAAACAACTTAGACTGGTACTGCGGTACCTCCAGCCTCCCTCTGAGACTTTCTATCACCACCACCACCAACCTTCTTACTAGATAAACAGGGGAGTACATTACGCTCCAAAATCAATGTTTTAAGAATGATCAGAGCCTTATTAGAACCTGAAAAAAGGTTTTCACATGCTTCTTGTACAGAAAATGGCATGGGTTCTGGGTGGTTCTGAACTTATCTGAACCGGTACTCCTGTCCCTACTGAGATGCAGTAGTGGGCAAAATTTTCTTTAAAAAAAAAGAAAAGATTACTGACTGTAAAGGGGATGCAGTAGAGGGCAATGGGTTAAATGAATTTGGTTTCCTATCTCTGGAAGTTTCCAGCTGTTAAAATATTTCAGTGTCCCTCACGTATTTTTTAATCCTCAGTTGTCTAGTGGTGAGTGAACTGAATAGTTTAAATATAAAAACAAAAATCCAAATACTATTGAAGTAAGTAATAAGCCATGACACGGTGTGCATTATATAGAAAAATAATGGATAGGTGAGTGTGTGTTATGGATTTTTTTCACACACCTTGGGTGTGTGACGACCCATAAACCTCAAGAGTGAAGCTCGGTGGCTCCTTTTTGAACAGAGAAGGAAAAGTAACATTGAGAAATACTGCTAACATATTTTACAGGTAGAGATTATTGTTTTTCAGCAATTTTCTGGGCATAGTGGGTACGAGATCGAACACCGCTCAGTCACGCTACCTATTTTGGGAAAGTGAAAGTTGGTTGTAGAGTGCCGTAATAACCGGATTTCGGGTTATTACGTCATTTGAGAGCGACCATAATCAGGTTGATAAATGTGGTCACCAGTAATTATAGGATTATAATTAATGGGTCTCCCCTTTTTACCATAGGGAGACTGTGCCGTAATTTGCCATTATAAAGGAGCGTTTATAATGTTAAACACACGCACAGTCCTCTCGCTCTGCGTATGCGCCAGCTGCAGTGGCTCCCTTCCTGGTTCGTTGCTTCCTTCTTGCCCACAACCCAGCCACGAGAGAAACACAGTGGTAAGTCACTTTTAAAACAAAAAAAAGTGACATTTTGTTCAAATGTGGGCTAGCAAAAATATTTGTCCAACAAAATGAAAAGCTGACAAAAGAAAATCTGTCGACAGATTCACCAACCAAATATTGAACTGGAGTGCAGCCATGGGAACGGCTGCTATTTTATATAATTGTTGTGACCAAAAAGGGAAGACCCAGCAATTATATAAAATAAAATATGGAGTGTTGTGTGTAAACTTGAAGTTTATACACACCCGCGGGGTTAGATGCTTTGTACAAACTCCTTGAGCTTTGCTCTTGGAGTTTATATAGCATCTAACCCCTCGGATGTGTGTAAACTTCTCATTACACACACCACCCCATACTTTATTCTATTTTTAATGCACATCCCAGGGGTGTAGTAAGGCACAAGAGAGTGCACTAGGTGCAACAAAATTCCTGATAGTGTAGAATGTGTTGCTGGCCGGTCCTGAATGCCAGCTCCGTGGCCCTCATGATAGCTCAAGGGGGCCAGCCTGGGTCCTTGTGCGACAGGACCATAACCGCTAAACTTTTGGTGATATGGTGCCTCCACCTGGGGACTCGGGCAAAATAATCAATGACCTTCCTCCATTCCCCAAGAACAATACTTCCACCTCCCAAGCCCCTCCAGACGATTCCCGGCAATACACAGCCAAAAACAGTAGTGGAGACAATAATTACCATAAACACTGCAAGTGTTTATTACTGGAGGGAGTAGAACTGGCAGCGTTGGCTGCAAGAAAATGAGGTTAGGCACTTATTCAATACTCCCCAACTCAGAGATTCTACTTGTTATACCATTAGTAATACCAAATGCAACTTCCCCCAATGCTCCCACCCATCTAGTCCTAGACCTGTCCCAATGTCTTTTGGGGTACCCCATTATGGTGGCAGGCCTGCAGTGCAGCAGGTTGGTCGACGTTGGGGCCCTAGATGAAAAACTAACACAAGGCAAAGCATTTTGGAACAACAGCAGCCATTTGAAACTCCCTGGTGGTGAAATTGTACTTATCTGACACCGTGCAGGTGAGAAAAACGTCCTTGACTTCTTTCCACTACAACGGAACCATCTGGAGCACTTCACAGGTGGCAGCTAGGGAAGGAGCTTCTCGGCTAAAGATGAACTACAGCTCCTTCACTCTGGCAGGGACAGTTCAATGAAGACCCCAATCTCACTTGGGTCTCAGGCAACACGCCTTGGGGTACAATATCTTCAAACAGTAACTAGGCAAGAGTCTTTTGTAAATCCAAAAGTGTGTTCCTCTGCGCTAAAGATGAGCTCCAGACCCTCAAATGTCCTATTCAAAATCTTCACCACCATCTGAAGGACTTAGGCAGCTTTTGTAGCAAACAGTTTTAGCTTCTGTAGCCAACAAGGTAGTTTCTGTAGCAAGCAGTATGGAAAAACACAGACCGACCTAGTAGCAATCCACTTGGGCCGTTTGCAAACCGTTCCAGTTTCTCTTTCGATTTTTCAGTCTCAGCACTATGACTCAGTGCCTGCAGGAACCTTGACCAGCCAACACAACTTGGGGATTCAGCCCTTGGTGCAGTCTCTCCTGGTCTCTCTTCTCCCTGGGGACTGGATTGTTGGCAGGCTCTGGGGGCTATTTATAGCCTTCCAAGGCTCTCTTCTGATTGGTGCAACTGTTCCCGGGCCAAAAACAGTCTTGCCTGCTCTTGTCTCTTCTTCTTTCCTGTCTCCTCAGCAGTGCTGTCCGCCCTTGTTCCCCCGGACCCCGCCACCAGAATTAAAAGGGCTGGGGAAAAGTCTGCTTAACCAGACCACTCTTCTATTCAGCCACACAGAGGGTGTGGGGCTCAAGTGTGATTTGTTCCCATAATGCTGTTCTCGGGGCAGCTCTAGCCCGGGGCAGCACCCTTTAGCTCCTCCTCCAGCTTACTCCTATTGGTGGATTTCACCCACTGGCAGTGCTGCCCCTGGGGCAGCACCCTCGTGCTTCACCTCCCACCTATCCCTATTGGTGGATTGCATCCCCTGCCCCCAGCGCAGCAACCTGTAGCTGTTACTTCCCACAAATCTGATTGGTACAAGTCTGAGGGATTGCGGGTTTTGAGTGTAGATGAGAATGTTATGGAAATGCTCCTCCAGCAATGTGCACTGCTTGTCTTTGAATCGATTGCCCCCCCACCACCACCACCACCTTATTTCCAAGGGCAGATAGAGATTTACAGTTATATAACCAGGTTTTTTTTTGGTGGGGGGATTTCATGGAATATAAACCTGACAAAAAAGTTGAATATTTCAGAAGACAGTGTTATTGTTCTGATGTTAGTGTGACCAACTTTATTAATTTGCTTTTTCTGAAGGAGAGCTACAGAGCAGTATGACTAGACTTGAAAATCCTATAAATCTTCAGTGTTATTCAGTGGCTCAATAGGTTTGTCAGCATATTATAGATCCATGGGCCAAGGGTTCAGACCTTAACCAGGGAAAAATGTCCTTTTTTCTGAAGGATAGATATGGAGTAGTGACTACATTTTGAAATCCTACCTAAATTCCCTGTGCTTCTGTGGTTCAGTACATATGTCAGCATACGAAAGATCCAGAAGTCAAGGGTTCAAACCTTGAGCGGGATATTTTTTTATGTGTCACTTTATTCTGAGTAGAGACAAATCTTGGGAAAACTAATAAAATAGTATATTTTGGTGGCTCAAGGTGTATGTCTGTCTGCATCCAAATAAGCCAGACTTCAAGGGTTCTAACCTTAACCAGGGACATTTTTTTGTACTTTGTGTCAAACTCAGTTGTGAGCATTTAATCATACAAGTGTCACAAATTATTACCTTTTTTTAATATTGCTAAATTAAGATAGAAGTAAGTGAGAGAATATGTTTTATTTATAAATTGTAATAAGTGGGACAGTGCCGTGATGATTGGTTACTGGTGCTGCCCCTGGGGCAGTGCCATGATGGTTAAGACTTAAGACTTTTTTATGGGGGAAAGCATTTCAGGTATTATTTTGATTTTATATTGAATGTATTTGCACATGTGTTTTGTTTTATGTATATTGTACAGCGCTTTGAAAGTTGAAAGGCACTTTATTAAATAAATGTTATTATTATTATTATGGTTGGTTTCTGTTGGCTGCTCCTGGGGCAATGCTCTTGCTGCCCCTGGGGCAGCACCTGTGTAACTGGGTTCCATGGGGTGCCCCTGGGGCACTGCCAGAGTAGTTGGTGCCTGCTGCCTGCCTGGTGCAGTGCACAGGAACAAATACCCAAACACTGGCCATGGGGCAGCCAGTAGGAACCAACTACACAGCCACTGCCCCAGGGGCAGCCCATGGTAATCAATTACACAGGCACTGCCCCAGGGCAGACCCGGGGACCAACTACCCAGGCACGTCCCCAGGGGCAGCCCACTGGAACCAATTACACAGGCACTGCCCCGAGGCAGCCCATGGTAATCAGTTACACAGGCACTGCCCCAGGGACAAACCTGGGGACCAACTATCCAGGCACTTCCCCAGGGGCAGCCCATGGGAACCAATTACACAGGCACTGCCCCAGGGGCAGTGAGGATACTACCCCAGGGGCAGCACCAGTAAAGTACAGTTACGTAAGAACTTATCGTAACAGTAGATCTTCGAGAACAGCTCTTGCAGCAGGTTACACCATTAGGACTGAAGCCGGCAGGCGCCAGGACCCCACAGAAAAATTCTAGCTAGCAGTATCCAGCGGGGGACTGCCCCAGACGTCGGCCCCCTCCCCGACGTCAGGAATCACATAAAAGGGGCGGTCCCCCAGCATCCCCATTTCTCCGCCAGAGACTCCCGGCTCAAGTGTAACATCTGAAGGGGAGACCGAAGATCCGCTTCCAAACGAAGGTAAGAAAAAAGGCGTCAAAGGACGCTGTAGCCTAAAAACTAGGTCAGAAGACTCAACCTCCAGAGGGGAAGGTGGGAGGCAAACTACCTGCTGCAAGAGCTGTTCTCGAAGATCTACTGTTACGGTAAGTTCTTACGTCACTGTACTATCTTACTTTGAGAAACAGCTCTTGCAGCAAGTTACCCTAAATGGACTGATTCCCAAGCAGTAAGGGAACAAATTGCTACCAGGAGGATGGTAGGAGAGATGACTCAGACTTCAACACAAGAGTCCTTGAAGGACCGCCAAGCCGAATCCAGCTCTATGCCTAGAGGCAATGTCCAAATTGTAGCATCTGATGAAAGTGTGCACAGTGCTCCAAGTTGCTGCCGTACAGATGGCTGAAGTGGAGACATTTTTGAGCACAGCAAAAGAGGTAGCCACCCCCCTCGTAGAATGACCCTTCACCAGTCCCGGTAAGGGTTTATTGCGCTTGTGATAACAGAACATAATGCACTTGACCAACCATCTGGAAAGCGACTGTTTCGAAACAGGGGCACCGAGCATCCGTTGTGCGTAGGAAACAAAGAGCTGGTCCAACTTACAATAGACTTTGGTTTTGGTCAGATAATATCTGAGGCATCTATGCACATCTAGAGTGTGCAACAGGGCCTCCCTCCTGTTACCATAATTTGGGTAATACACCGGCAGGTCTATATCCTGGTTGATTGTGACCACTGAGACCACTTTGGGAAGGAAGTTAGGATTTGTTCTTAAGGACACCCTGTCCTTGTGAAAAACCAAATAAGGATCCTTGCACATGAGTGCATGAAGCTCAGAAATTCTTCTGGCAGAAGTAACAGCAACTAAAAGGAGCATATTCCAAGCGAGGAGATGCAGCTCGCAATCCGCGGCTGGTTCAAAAGGAGGTAGAGTAAGCTGCTCTAAAACAAAGGGGAGGTCCCAAGGTGGAACCAGGTCTCTGATAGGAGGTCTCAGGTGCAGGATGCCATGCAAAAAGTGCGTGAAGCCTCTAGTTGAGCTAAAGAGCTATGACCTATTGGTGAATGATACGCTGAAATGGCACACAGGTGAACCTTAATGGAAGCGTAGGCAAGGCCTGCCTCGTACAGGGTTAGAAAGTAGTCTAACACTGACCTCTCTGAACAATCCAATGGGGTCAATCTGTGAGCTTGAGCCCAGATGCAAAATCTGCGCCACTTCATGGTGTAAGTGGCGTGAGTGGAGGATTTTCTGGCTGCCGCCAGAACGTCCGCAACTTCCAGAGAGACCCTGTATCTCAGGACTGCTATGTCTTTAGGAGCCAGGCATGCAGGTTCAGTGACTGAAGACCCAGATGGACTAAGGACCCTGCCTCCTGGGACAGAGGTTGAGAGTTGAATGGCAGAGGCACCAGAGGTTCCTGGGTCAGCTGATATAATAGAGGGAACCAAATTTGCCTGGGTCAAAAGGGCGCTACCAGAATCAATGATGTCCGCTCTTGTCGGAGCTTCAGCAAAACCCTCTGGATCAAAGGGAAGGGTGGGAAAGCATAGAGGAATCTGCCCATCCAAGAGAGGGACAACGCGTCTCACCAGAAAACACCAGGCCCTGGATCTAACAAGCAAAAATTGGGCAGTTTTGCATTGGATGGGGACGTGAAAAGGTCTCATTCTGGCATCCCCCATCTACAAAACAGATCCTCTGTGACTTCCTGAAGCAGTTCCCATTTGTGGACTTTGGCCTGTGATCGGCTGAGACTGTCCGCGATTGTGTTGTCCACACCGGGAACGTGCACTGCAATAATATCTGCGCCGTGTTGCAGTACCCAATTCCAAACCCTTTGAGCCTCCTGCAAAGGGGGTAGGAATGAGTGCCTCCTTGTTTGTTGAGATAGTACATCACCGCAGTATTGTCAGTTTGAATCAGAAGAGTACCCAGTGAAATGTCCATCTGGAATGCTTGTAAGGCATAGAGGACGGCTCTCATCTCCAGAACATTTATGTGCAGATGGGACTCTAGAGATGACCATGAGCCTTGAGTCGTGACCCCGTTGAGGTGCACTCCCCATCCGGATCCCGAGGCATCCGTGGAGAGTGTCACTAAAGGAGGTGGTGCCATGAAGGGGACTCTTTACGAGAGATGGTCCGGGACGAGCCACCATTGCCAGTCTCGAATGACGGCATTCGTGATCCGGACTGGATGCTGCATATGAACTTGCTTCAGGTCCCATTGAGCCCACAACATCCATTGGGTAACCCGCATATGGAGTTGGGCTAGGGGAACCGTCACAATGACAGCTGCCATATGTCCGAGCAGGCAAAGAACGGTCCTGGTGGGCACCGTTGTCTTCGTCATTATGTCCCGTATGAGGGATCTGATGTGTTCCGTCCTGTCCGAAGGAAGAAATGCTGTCCCTTGAGTGGTGTCCAGAACTGATCCAATATATTGCAGAGTCTGAGATGGGACAAGGTGCAACTTCTCCTGGTTGATGATGATGCCCAACGATTGGAAAAGAGAGTGGGTATCCTGAATCATGGACATCAGGGCCTCCCGAGAGGGTGCCATGAGGAGCCAGTCATCTAGGTATGGAAAAACATAGTGGTCCTGCCTTCTGAGAGTTGCTGCCACAACTGCCATGCACTTCATAAACACCCGAGGTGCGGAAGACAGTCCGAACGGGAGGGCTCAGAACTGGTAGTGGCATCCCAGAAACTCGAAGCACAGAAGCCTTTGATGCGTTTTAGTGATTGGAAGATGTAGGTAAGTGTCCTGCATGTCTAGCGACGCTAGCCATATGCCTTCTTTGAGCATGGGGATGAGACCCGGTAGGGTCACCATGCGGAAGCGTTTGTATAACACAAACGTGTTGAGATCACTGAGATCTAACATTGGGCGCAAGTCCCCTGTTTTCTTTGGGACCAGGAAGAAGTGGGAATAATAACCTTTTCTTTTCTGGTCCGGTAGAACGTACTCTATGGCCTCCTTGTCCAGGAGGGCCAAGATCTCCTGCTGGATGAGCAAAGCATGCTGACCTGAGTAATGGGAGAGCAGGGGAGGTCTGGACAGTCGGTGGTCGAGGAACTCTATAGAGTGACCTCACTGTACCAACTGTAACACCCACCGGTCAGAGGTGATCCTCTGCCATCCCGGAAGGTAATGAGAGATGTGACCCCCGACCTTTATCCTTTGATCCAGAGGAGGGGTGAGGGCCGGAAAGGAGTCATGCTGTGGTGGCATTGGGTCCCTTGGGCTGGGCTGCATTGGGATGCTTTGAGCCCTGGCCCATGGGGAATCTGGCTTGACCTTTGCAACCAAAATTGCCCCGGGGTTGCCTGCCACGAAAACGGTTCTGGTTCCTCCGAAAGGCACCAGATTTGGGCCTGTACAGTCCAAACTGCCTTCCTGGTGTCCTGTAGCCTGGTGATGACCTTCTCGGATTCCTCACCGAATAGGACAGCTCCATTATAAGGGACGTCCAGGATACTCTTCTGAACGTCCAGGGTGAAACCGGAGACTCTCAGCCAAGAGTGTCTCCGAAGACAAATGCCAGTAGCTGCTCCCCTGGTGGCCAAGTTCGCTGAATCGTAAGCGGCTCGGAGAACCTGGGTTCCCACGTCTGACCCAGTATGAAGGAGATTGAGCAGCTCCTCCTTCTTTTCGCCATCTGGAAAGTCCTTCAAAAGGTCTTGGCCCTGCTCCCAGAAGGCATTTTGAAATTGCACCATGTGCGTGAGGTAATTCAAAGACCTTATCGAGCATGTAGCGGTTGCATACATGCATCTTCCCATAGAATCTAATTGCTTAGATTCTTGGTCCGGAGGCTGGGTACTCAAGTGTTGCGGTCGTTGAGACCTATCATGAGATGCCATAATGACCAGTGAGTCTGCCAGGGGTTGCTGCACCAGGTACAGATCCTCCATAGGAGCTCTGTAGAGGTGGTCAGCCTTCTTAGGAACAGCCGGCGTCAAGTGCAGATGCTTCCAAGCCACCTTGGTGACGTCCATGAAGGTGTCCACTAGAGGTGGGACCACCACAGGCTTTGGTCCTTTTGCTGAAGATAACAGGCAAGGCGTTGTCTCTCAGGGTCCAAGTCTTCAGTCTCCCATCCCATGTTCTCCTGGATGTGCCTCATGATCTCGGAGAAAGACGGATCATCCGGTGGTGACCTTGGCTGGTCTCGTGGGTCTGGTGATGGGGGACTATAGGGGGATGGAGACCTGGAGGTATCGGACCTATCCAGTCTGGAGTCATCCCCGGTGGGTGTTGTCTGTCCCTGGGTCATTTAGGGCTCAGAGACCCAGAGGGAGACCGTGATGGGCATCTTTTTCTCTCTCTAGATCTGCCCCTAACAAGTGGAGTTGACTCTTTAGGGGTCGGGGGTCTTGAGCCTTCACCCTCCCGAGGAAGGGGTGGAGGTGGTGGAGGTGGAAGAGGCTTACTGGGGACCACGTCCTTTCTGATGGTCTCCCACCAGAAGGTGAACAATTCCTTCACCTCCCGAATGTTCATGCCCAACGACGGGCCCGGCGTCAGTGTGGGTCTGTCGCCAGGGTCGGGCGTTGGGTCCTGGGGAACCACTGGATCCATCGATGGCTCCCTTGGTGAGCCCGGCATCCTCCATGCCACCCGTCTGGTCATCCAGCAGCACAGCAGCCTCCTTTCCTGAGTACCCCTGATGTCCAGTGTCACCCGGCATCGGTACAACTGCTGTCGGGTCGGGAGTCCATTTTTCGGGCATCAGGTCAGGCACCTTTTTACTCTGTGATGTCCACTTAAGAGGCGTCAGATCCTTGGTCTTCCTTTCCCAGGCCTTGGGAGGCTGGGAGAAGGACCTGAGGTCGGTGTCCCGGCGTCGGCCTGACGCCCTGCTAGATTTAGAGGAAGACTTCCTATGTTTATCAGAAGAATCAGGCCTGGAAGAAGAGTTGGGCGCCTGATGGGTCTTAAGCGGGTGCAAGGAGGCTGAAGAACCCCCTGAAGACCTTACCTTAACTGGGGGAGGTTGGGAGCGGGCCCGGGAAGGAGAATGGTCGGACCATGTAGAGCTGGAGATGGCCCTGGATTCAGAGGCCCTGCTGGGGGATCCTGACCTACCCGAGTCCCGGTGCTTGTCCCGGTGCTTCCCGGTCTTATGGGAAGAATCCCCTTTGGAGGAAGGTCTTTTTTCCATTTTGCAAAGTTTCTCTTCAAGAAGGAACCTTTGAAGGGCCTTTTGGTGGCGGATCCTGGTCCTGCTATTAAATTGCTGGCAGATGGAGCAGGCCTGGGTGTCATGCTGTGGGCCCAGGCGCCTCACACAAGCTGAATGATGGTCGGTGAAGGGGATCTGCTTGCCGCAGGTGCACTTTGAGGGGTGTCCTTTGAGAGAAGGAGTTGGAGAAGTAGACATGGGTTTTGTAAAGATTTCGCATGTCGTATCATTGATGCAGGCGTCCGTGAGGTCGATGCTGGCGAGTCGATGGCGGAAAAAGAACTGGGGATGCTGGGGGACCACCCCCTTTTATGTGATGCCTGACGTCGGGAGGGCCGGCGGCGTTGAGAATGATCCCCGCTGGATGCTGCTAGCTAGAATTTTCCGTGGGGTCCCTGGCACCTGTCGACTTCAGGCTAACGGTGTAACCTGCTGCAAGGGCTGTTTCTCGAAGTAAGATCCAACCATCACAGCACTGCCCGAGAGGCAGCCAGTAGGAACCAACTACCCAGGCACTGCCCCGGGGCAGCCCACTGGAACCAATTACACAGGTGCTGCCCCGCTGCAAGAGCACTGCCCCAGGTGCAGCCAACAGAAACCAGCCACCATGGCACTTCCCCAATGGCAGCAACAGTAACCAATCATCACAGCACTGCCCCACTTATTACAATTTATAAATAAAATATATTCTCTCACTTACTTCTGTCTTAATTTAGCAATATTAAAAAAAAGGTAATGATTTGTGACACTTGTTAGCCATGGACCAGCACCCCGATTGGCTCCCTACCTCGCCGACAGTAATACTTATAAGTATATGCACTATTCTTAGGGCACAGGCACTTATCATACAAGCATAAGTGTCAGGATATGAGTTCTACTGTATTTCTACTGAGAATCATAATGCATTCGCCATCATTATAATTGTACCACTTGGGAAGCACCTCTGTTTATACCATTGTATAATCATTAGTTAGACAATACTGCCATCTTCAATTCTAGTATAGAAAAGCAAATACATATGCAATTATGTATGTAACCACAAGTGGCCTTCATGAATACAGGTCTTTTGTTTAGTTATCTTATCTTTCTGCTAGAGCAGCATGCTATCCCAGGCTAGTAAGAAGTCAGGTTATTTGCCACTATCCAATGATGAGACTTTTATATATCTTTTTGGTAGTTGCTATGGTTATTATCAGGGATATAAGACCCTTTGCACTACTCACTTTCTCTGAGAAGAGACTTGCTGCTGCCTATAGATAAGAATGATTGGAGGTGTTTTCCCCAGTGTTTATCACTGTGATTTGGTTGTAAGCCTGCTTTATATACCATAAATAAATCACTTTATGTGCTGGACACCACTTGTCTGTTTCTTCACTTTTGTGCAGTTCCAACAAGAACCTGAGAAAGGTAATTTTATTAACCAGTTACATTTGGTGACCATGTGCAGGCTGGAATGTACAAAGTGAAGATTCCATTTGAGTTCTTTGAACTGAATGTCGAGTAGTGTGGTGCATTTCTGCCCACTTGGACCTACTCGAACTTACTGTTGTTATTCCTTTATGGACTTGTTCCATCTCAGGTTTGAGCATGGCAGACCCACACAGAACTGCTGGTACACTCCCTTTGTGAGTAGCAGTGTACCGCCTTGGTGCCACCATTTGCCCACGGGGGACTGGAAAACCATTGGGTGATGGCGCCAAGGATTTTATTCCAGTCTTTTGACTGCTTTCTTTGTTTGGTTTCCCCTTTGTGTGTTATGCCTGAACTTTGCACAGAACTGAGACTTGATGTCTCTAACTACCTCACCTCCCATGGAGGATGGACTGATTTCACGCTGGATGCAAGATCAGCTGAAGACCCCTTGCTTGTGATCTCTGAACGATATCTCAAGTCCAAGCAAAAAGCCAAAAAGTATCACACCAAAGGTCTCTTGGGTGCGGCTTTACATACAGCCATTGAAAGATTGCTAGCATTATGTGCCTCCCTCGAGCTGCAAAACGCATCTCTAAAAAAAGAGATGGGTTTGCAGGCATCGGAGCTGCAGAAAAAGGAACAGAAGTTAGTGGAGGAGACACAGTCACTCTGTGACCACAACAGACTGTTGCATTGCACTGCTCAAGACTCTGAGTATGAATTGTGTATGTTAAGAGATGACAATGAAAGGTTAAAATGTGATAAGAAACAACGATCTTATTTGAATGACATTTTGAGTGATACGAATGAAAGTTTGAGAGAGGATAATATTGAATTGAAGGAAGAGAATGTGAGGCTGATGAATGAGCTAGATAAAGAGCTTAGGGAAAACGTTGAATTGAGCACCGCGTACCAAGTATTGCAGCGTGAGGTTGAGAATGGTATTGACCAGGGCACTGCAAGAGTTTGTCACAAGAAATGTAAAGACAAGATGGCGAGAATGCGCCATCAGCAAGATGTTCTCACTGGCCATGTAAAAGCCATGAATGGGTTTCAGTACACACCCATTGACATTACATCATCGGGCAATGACGACTCTGATTATGAGGACATTGGCTACCTAGTTACGTCCAAGACCCCACCCCACAGGGCGGTGGCCTTCAGCAGCCATTCCCAAGATGGTGGCCACATTGGCCCATCTACTGGCCACATTAGCCTGCCCCCTTGTCACATTGGCACACCTTCTACGCTGCCATGTAAAAACAAATATGGCCGGCCTCCATGATATGGGAGGCCAACCACCTCCGAGTAGAAGCCCGCTTCCATTGGCTACCCTCTCCAGGGAAGACAATACTGAAGTGCGTGGCATTGTCCCAAATGTCCTAACAAGGATTGGAACAGATGGTCAGTCATCTATCCAACAACGAATTGACCACATGTTTGAAGACACTGTAACGCAGGACCATGCATTCATAGTAGTCACTAATGCAGTGGCTGAAGCTGCCCTCCACTGCATACTGGGTCATGTGGATTCCTTTCCCCGAACGCCCACCTCCAATCCCCTACAGGTTGCTCATTCTGTTCAGCAGATTGCTCAAGGCATCGAACAGATGGGCCCAACTGAAAATCTGAGTTGCCATTTGGAGAAAGTGCACTCCCTCTGTGAGAAGCTTTCTCTCCAACCCAAGCACCAAGTTCAAGTCCTCAGGCAGGCCATCAAGCCTACGCTCTGGGCCAAGCTCCCAGAGGCAGTTCGCAATAGCAACACACTCGCTTTCAATGATATCTCACAGGCACTCCTTGCTGCCAATGCCTCCAGTATCGTCGGAGCACACTTGACCTACAAAGTTAAGCAAAATGTGAAGGAAAGCCCAGCAGCTTACCATCAACGGTTGTGGCTTGCCTATGAGGCCGGCAAGGGCATCACGGGGGAGACCGCTAACAAGAATCAAATTGAGTACAAGGATTTGTACATTCGGATCATGACTACAGGTCTCTGGGAAAAAGCTGAACTCAACATTTACCAGCAGACTGACACCTTTGAGGAGATCCTTACCAAGACGGAGTGGTCCTTCCAGGTTTACCTCCATAACTTAGCCTCCAGTAAAAACACCAACAAGGTCACCACCATTCAGGCTCCAGCAACCCAGGGAGCCCCGGCCTAAGTACCACGGTTGGCTCCACCCCCACCCACTATGTAATGGAAAGCAATAATCAGCAAACCCCTTCTGATGACCAGCAGCCACACAAGGAGGGGAGGAACCAGAACTACAAGAATAACCAGAACAACAACAACAGGAATTAGAAAAATTCAAATTCCAGTGGCAAGTACCATAACGGGCCTAGCTATCGGACCCTAAAGGATGAGAACGAAACACTCTGGAAACAGCTGGAGCAGGACCACGCTGAGAAGGAGGCCGCATCCTCATTTACCATAATGGCCCTAGCACCGGCTGGTAACACCAATCCATTCTGGTCTTCGGCTACTGAGCAAGCGAGCAGCTGAGGAAAAAACCCTTTCACAGCATCAGTGACTGGCCAGGCCAATGCAGTGATTCAGGAATCACCAATTGAACAGTTTGAGATCTCAGCCCTGATGTCAGAGGTACAGTATTCGTGTCCTGTGAAGTGCCGAGAGGAGACCCAATGGTCCTCCAAAGGCCTCAGGTCACAGGGACAGGAGGATGAGGAAGAAGTCGGGAGCTGCACTGATTGAAAATTACAGGCCCCAGTCCGGATTGTGAGTGACTTGCTTGTTGACACAAATGGACAGCCCTGTGTAAGGGCCATGGCCGGGGCCACCAACTAGACTTGCTTCTGGATACAGAAGCAGCCAAGTCCATTCTCCATGATGAGAACCCAGCCACGTCCGCTTTGTCTACCAGCTGGAAGACCAGCAGACAGGGTGTAGATGGCACCCAATTGTGAACTTATTGATCTGTGTCTCTGCCTGTGCAGGTAGGCCATCTTAAAACAAATTTTGTTTTTGACCTTTTGGTAGTATGTCATCACCCCAGCATATTGGGAATTGATTTTCTTGCACAGCATGGCTGTGTGGTGGACCTAGCTAACAGGTTATTGCTACAGATCAAAGGACAATGTCATGCTGTCACCATACCAGACTTGCATGCGGTGGCAGCCATCTCCCATAACAGCAAGGAGTATGACATCATGGCTCTGTTTGAAAGCCATGACTTGTTTCCTGAACTACAGCCATTGCTACAGGAACATACTGATGTGTTTGCTACCAACAAGCATGATTGCAGTAGAATGCACACCACCATTGAGATCCCAGGACCCAATCCTGTAAGGCAGAAGCAATACCTATTTCCTGCTGAAGCCTTACCCTCATTGAGGGAAACCATCCAATCACTTCTGCAACAAGGTGTAATCAGGACTTGCGTCTCTATGGTCAACTCGCCCATTTGGCCTGTGAAAAAGCCAAATGGAGCTTGGAGACTTACAGTTGATTACAGAAAGCTCAATCAAGTTACCCCCAGCTGTGCCCCAACTGTGGCAACAGCCCCTGATGTGCTCAAGTTGCTGACACCTGACAAAAAGTGCTTCTCAGCTCTTGACATCTTTAATGGGTTTTGGTCACTCCCATTAGCACAAGAAAGTCAATACAAATTTGCCTTCACATTTCATGGGTGCCAGTACACCTGGACCTGTCTTCTCCAGGGCTTTCACAACAGCCCTTCCCTCTTCCATCTCCACATGATGGATGCTCTTCAGGGGTTCTCCATGCCCCAGTATCTTCTACAGTATGTGGATGATTTGTTTTTGGCAACTTCCACCAAAGAGGAACACCTGACCCTTCTTGGTGAACAATTGACTCTCCTCAGGAGAGCAGGCCTCAAGTGCAATCCCTCTAAAGTACAATTGTGTAAAAAGGAGGTTATCTTCCTTGGCCTACGCATCACTGACCAATGAAGGAGCCCAGCTGTCAAGAAGATCTAGGGCTTACAAGATCTACCACTTCCTACAAGCGTGGCAACACTCAGACGCTTCCTAGAGATGGTAAACTATTCCAGGGACTTTATTACTGATTTTGCCTTGAAGGCTGCTCCCCTGTATGAACTTCTGAAAAAGGATGCCCCATGGACATAGGACCCCACAAACACTGAAGCTGTGGCCCAGCTCAAAAAGGCCTTGGCCTTAGCCCCAGCATTGATCAACACAAACCCAAGATTACCTTTCCATTTGGAAACTGCCACCTCTGATGTGGCCATGTCTGTAGTGCTGGCACAAAAATACAATGGGTACTATAGACCCATTGCCTATGCATCTCAGATGCTATCCCCAGTAGAGAGAAAATACAGTCTCTGTAAAGAATACTCTTGGCAACCTTCTGGGCTGTCAAACACTTCCTCTACATTATTGGATATGCTCCTATTATTCTGCATACCTGTCACACTTGTTATGCCTGGGTCATATACCACCAACTGACCCACATGTAACCATAACCTTGTATTGCTACAAGTATCAGTACCTTACACAGTCTTGTAATGTTTTATCTTGCTTTATTACTTATGTTAGTGTTCTTTATTATATTTGCTATGCTTATAGCTGTCTGAAATATATTTACCTGTATGCTATGCTTCTGCCATATAATCTGTTATACTCATAATCACTCATATCCTGTAGTTTTCCACTATTGTTACACGTAGTGTGCTTTTCTGATTATGTTGCATATATTTTCAGGCATTCTGGAAGTAACAATAGATAACACTTATTCTAGCTGAGCTATCATTTTCTAAGATATATGCCAACCATGCACTCTTGCTTCCTGGGGTCCACCCTGATATTACGCTCTGTATACTATATCGAATTGTATTTGTCTGCCTTATCCAAATGTTGCATTCTTATTAGCAGAGTATATATGTAACTGCCAGCCAACCCCTCCCCAGTCACTGAGATCTTAGTATTCTTTCCGTATGTTTGTTCGTTTCGTGTTTAGATTTATTTAGTACATGTAACCCTGGGGCTGACTGATGGAAATCATCCTTTTTGTAACTCCTTGTTACATGCTTTGGCATGAGTATGTAATGAATATTTCCTTTATTACATGTTTGCCTCTGTTTTTCTTACTTAGCACACACATACAAGAACCTGAATTATAAGCTGGACTTACAATTAACACACTCCAACTAACTTTTTGCTTTCAGACTAAGTAAAAGATAGATCCGTCTCTAACAATAGATTCACCCATTGGTCTTTAATTTTGCAAAATAGAGACATCAAAGTACTGCGTGTTAAAATGCCATCAATCCTGGCCCATGGCCTACTATACATAGGTAAGCCCCATGACTGTGCCCTCCAACCACCTGACCTCCCTGACCCAGTACCCTTCCTGCCAGCCACACCTGAGGTCCTGGAAGACAAAACAATGTTCCGTATCTTCACAGATGGCTCTGCATCCTATGTGGATGGAGAACAGGTAGCAGGCCTTGGAGTGCTCATATTGGAACACGAGAGTGATTTCAGGTGCATTGCTAGAAAATGCACTGTTACCTCTTACATTATACCAAACTGGCTGCTGTGGCCTGTGCCTTGGAGATTATACCCCATGGTGACAGAGATGCCATCATCTTTGCAGACTCCAGTTGGGTATGCTCATCCCTAACTGACTTCTTTCCATTCTGGCAAAATAACAACTTTACCTCATCTGATGGTACCCCTATCAAATATAGGGAACTGTTTGTGTACATACACACCTTGACACAAATGCACTCACATAAGCTCTACATACAAAAGGTAAAGGCTCACTCTAAATCTGACCCTTACCATGAGTACAAGAAGTGAGTAGACTTGCTTGCAAAAGCAGGTGCTCGGGGAAGGAGACATAGGAAATGACCCACCCACAGTGAATAGCAGCAATTGTGACATCTATAATTGCTGCCACCAAGAAACTAGTACCAGAACCCCCATTAGATCTTTCCACTGCACAGAAAACAGATCCAGAGATCAGAGATGTGTTCAAATATGTTCAAATTCCTAGATAAAGGAACAGAACAGCCAATGCCTGTTGGCAGTCCATACAAGAGGTACTCAGACAATATACATCCATCCAGTGATCAGAAGCTCATCTGGTATCACAAACAAATTGACAAATTGTGGGTTTCACTACAATTACTGCAAACTAAATGTATTCATTTGGTTAATGACATCCCCACTGGTGGACACCAGGGAACAGAAAACACTCTCCAGAGACTCAAGACAGTCATCTGGTGGCCTGGTATGGCCAAAGATGTGGAACACTATGTAGACAACTGCATAGTGTGTGCTCTGAACAATCCTATTTCAGTGAAGAAAAATGCCAGGTTACTGCCCCAAAGGCACTACAGGTTGATTTCATTGGCCCTCTTACTAACTCCAGTAAGAACAAGTATGCACTTGTTGTCACAGATTTGTTCTCCAAGTGGGTAGAGGCATTTCCCACTAAGAATAACATGGCAAAGACAACTGCCAAGATCCTGGTGGATCGATTGTTTTCCAGTGGGGCCTACCTTTAAAGGTAGACTCAGACCAGGGAACCAGCTTTACAGCTGAACCGATGCAACAGACACTCTAACTTCTTGGAGTTGATCAGAAATTCCACATTCCTTACCATCCCCAATCATCAGGTCAGGTAGAAAAAGCTAGCAGACATATCAAAGAAATACAAAATAACACATTCCCCCATAATGCAAAGCATCATGGGCTGCATATGCAAATCACCACAGAATATTATGCTGGTACAACTTTAAGCAGAAAAGCATGGTGCCAAAAGGCCTCTCACACAGTTTAGAAAGGGTGCCAACAGAAAACACAGACACATGTTTCATCCTACCAGGACTCATCAGTGTGCCTGGTCTGTCTGACACCCCAGTGGAATGAACCAGCTACCCTAAGATGGTCTATTTGGGTAATGTTGTGGTGAACCCAATTAAAACAAAAAACAAGTTAAAAGACAAAGAAACTCTGTGCGCAGGCACTGAGGCAATGGTTACCCCAAAGGACATTGGCCGGGAAGCCACATTTCAAAGAAATATGGGCTGCATATGCAAATCACCATAGAATATTATGCTGGTTCAACTTTAAGCAGAAAAGCATGGTGCCAAAGGGCCTCTCACACAGTTTGCAAAGGGTGCCAACAGAAGACATAGACACATGTTTCATCCTACCAGGACTCATCAGTGTGCCTCATCTGTCTGACACCCCAGTGGAATGAACCAGTTACCTAAGATGGTCTATCTGGGTTATGGTTGTGGTGAACCCAATATCAAACAAATGTTATGCAAATTCATTGATGACAGTTCCAAGGATTGGAATTCCCTCTTGCCACTACTACTAATGGCAATTAGGGGTATGCCCACAGCAACTACTCAGTATACATCTTATGAGATAATGACTGGTAGAGCTATTAGACTACCTGAGCAACTGTTGCTTGATCTCCACATCCCTACTGCAGATAGAGTATCTGTAGACAAGTATGTGGAAAAGCTTCACAATGACATCATGAAGACACACCTGTTCGCTGCTAAGCAAATGGGCAAGACTCAACAACAAGCTAAAGCTCATTTTGACAAGCATGTCAAAGAAGTCGACTGGCAAGTTGGCGACCACGTAATGCTTCTCCAATACAGACAACCCACACACTCATTTTCCAGTAAATGGGAAGGTCCCTATCCCATTGTCAACAAGCTCAGCCCTGCTGTGTACCAGGTCAGAGTACAGCAGCAGAAAAAGACTGCTGACAAGTGGTTCCATGCTAACCAACTCAAACTATATAAAGGTGACTAAAAACTTACTTTTTCTCACCCCACAGGGTGTAATAGTACTTCCAGCTAACTAATCCTTTTCTGTTTCTTTCAGATATCAGCAAGATGGCTATCTTGCACCCTCTTCTCCTACTGGTGGGACTACTTCCTTTAACCATTATAGTACCCCCAACCAAACCCCCACAGACTCACAAGGACAGCTTGGATCACTTGCTTGGTCAAATGGAACATTCAAGTCCCATGGGTGTTCAGATTAACATTCCAAACAAAAACATTAAGGTTACTCTTGGCAAAGATGCCTTTCTGGATGCTGTAGTTGTGGCCCCGGATAAATCTTCACTTTCCATTCAATGGCAAACTGGTGCAATGGGCTACACCATCACTGTAGCTCGCTTGGCCAAAGGTACATTCAATGGCTGGCCTAACACTGTTATATCTCAAATGGTACTCTCCCTATTAGACAGGCTTCTCCATGACACACTAGTCAGTATAGGCTTACTGCACTCATAGATCATGCCTTTTGTGACAGACTCCCTTCACAGGAGGCCATTGACTTCTGTCTTCAAAACTATGCTGCCTCTTCTTCGCTCTACCTCTCTGTAGTCCCACCCAGTCAGGAAGAACTGCATGCCTGTCCTTGCCAAGAGGATGACCCTCCTAGAGGTTTGACCACCACATCACTCCCAGGAGCTCTTATAAACAATGTGCAATTTATGCATATCCCAGTTATTTTCAATTTATCACATTGGAATATGACTGAATTTGGTTTATGTCAATATACTAATACTTCTAAATGTCACAGTATGATGCTTACTGATATTGTAGCTGCTTACCAAACAAGCACAAATGATCCTATTGGTGGATCTCACACCACCGACCATATTGGTGTTTTTAGACCCTCCCATAAATATGCTAAATCCAGACCAAAACACATCAAGCGGGATGCATCCTCAGACATCACTGGTGTAGTCAGTTCTGTCTCTGGTATAACTGGAGTAGCCCAGCACGGTTACTGGCCTTTTGGGCTCAGGAATGTCTATTTAGAATAGTGCATATATTGCCTCTATTAAAGCACAGACACTTAAGTTCCAGCAAACACTTGGCAATGATGTTATGCCCCTATCTTGCAATGCGTTAATTCTCTCAGCGAGGAAGAATATTATACAGTTTATAATATGAAGGAGATTGCTCAAGGGTTCAATGACATGAGACAGAAACTTAATGATCTTATTTTTCAGAATTACCATGAGGCAGACAAGCAATATATTGGGCGTGAAATTATATGTTCTGCTTATGGCTCTTATGTTATTTCTACTGTTAACAGTCTCTTCAGGGACTTGGAATCAGGCAAAATTCCAGATGTTATTCATGATCTCAGACTGGGTAAATGGTGTAGCCCACATTGCACAGCCACTGGCTACATTTCTATGTGTTTAAAGAATACTCTTAACATTTCTATGTCTACAGTGCATAATACTGGTTACGTTTCCAGATTTCCTAAGCAGGGCCACTCTCCAAGACAAATTGATAGAGAATTTGAATGGACCATACAAATACCATGAGACAATCTGCTGGAATACAGGCAAAAACATCAAACTGACTGTACACCCTTAGTGGTCGATTACAGCCCCATGCTAAACCCCCTTCAGCAAATTATTAAAGAACTGCAACCCATGCTGAGAGAAGATGAAACACTGAAAGACATCTTCCCTGGACCACCTGTCATTGCCTATGAGCAGCCCCCCAGCCTCTCAAACATAACAATTCGTACAAAACTCCCAGTGGACCATAATAAGCAAGGAACAAGAGGGACAACACCATGCGACATGGCAAGATGTAAGTCCTGCACCCACATATGCACATAGACCACCATCAAGACAAGCCAGAACAACAAAATACAAATTAGTGGATCCTACACATGTCAATCCAGCAATGTGGTTTACCTACTTTAGTGCAAGAAGTGCACTAATGGATGCTATATTGAGGAAACCAGTAAACCACTAAAAACCAGGATAAATCACCACCATCACACAATAGTTAACCAGGTTATCAGCACTCCAGTAGGAAACAATTTTTCACAAACAGATCACTCTCTCCTGGATTTGTCTGTCTTGATACTAAGAGGAAACTTCAAAAACACACAGGACAGAAGGACATCGGAACTGCAGTATATTGAACAATTTAAATCTAACATTTCTGGACTGAATCGGGACATTGGAGTCATGACACATTATGGTCAACTGTAATTATCTTTTTATTGTGGACTAAATCATTACATTATTTTTCATTCATTGGTTCTGTAGTTCTCTTGTTAATGTTTTTTATTAGTTCCTGCCTTATATGTTTTTTTTTGTTTTTTGCCTGTACTTTAATTCCTTCAGGCCTCTCCTAGTAACTCTTCAGCCCAGTACTGTCAACTCCCTGATGGTTTTCACACCTATTGTTTACATTACCTCACACTCTGTTTTATCTGTACCTTTGTTCTTTTGTTTCCTCTAATGTCTTGGCTTCTATGCATTTCTTAGACATCTCCTGTCCATTCCACCCTTACTAGCCTACCTCTGATCTCAGATCTTTTTAATCTATGTTCCTGTCTGGTCCTTTGTTTTTTCCCCCTTCTAGCTTCCTTTCATTTCCTAATGACTAGTCCCCCTTCCCATTTTCTCTCACTCATTTCTTTACTTTGCATCTTATATAGACTTTTTATCCTGAATCCCCTTCTATCTCTCCCCTACTTCATTTCCTGCTATTTTTTAATTGCTCCTTAGTAGCTATATATACTGCTTTTGTTGCTCAGTTGTGCTATTCACCTGAAGAAGGGACCTGTGAGGCCCCAAAAGCTTGTGTATAATTCCATCTTTGTACAAGACACTTGTTGGTCCAATAAAAGATATCAAACCTTCCATCATTTCCAGATTTCCTAACAAAGCACCATGTTATCTAATCAAATTTTGCTCCATTAGGGACAATATGTTCGTCACCTGCACAGTCTCCTTTACCACACTTTGATCTGGCTACATCTGTCTTCGACAAGCTGGCAAACATTTACTCCATTGGATATCTTGAAAATGACATTTTCCATAAACAAACTGAACGTCCTTCTATGCTGGTTTACCACCCAGTTCTCCAAGCTTAGGCGGCTCCTCACACTAACAGTTGTGCCAAGAAAGGATTCTACTTCTTGTGCCGCTGTGACGTTTTTGACATTGTGAAACCAGTTTGCAGCTACTCGCCAGGACATTTTGACTGGGCTTTGATATTGGGTGAAGACTTACTGACCAGCCTTACTGACATTGATCCAGATGACATCCCTCCTGCTGCATCTTCAGCATTCAATGCCGAAACAGCACCATCCAGATGCTATCTTGAAGAGATACATTGCTTCACCACTCAGCTGACAAATCAAACCTTCACCTGCCCTGTACACTTACATCACTGGTGAGTACCAACACTCAAGAGTTACCTATACCTCTGACAGTCAATTCTGTGTAGTTATTAACTATCTGTCATTTGCATATGGAACTCATACTTGCAATATTGATAAACCTAACTTTTGTTTTACTCCACAACAGAAAACTGTCATTGATCACACCGTGATCATGCCTGTTCCTCTCCCTGAACCAGACATTATCCATACTGACCCCAATACTTGCTCGCCTTGTTTCAATATTTGCCTATTTTTAATGTGCACATTGATCCCTTGACTCTCCTTAAGATCTCTTTTAGCTAGAAAAGATGCTCATTTGATTTATATTAGCAATAATATATCCAAAGCTAATGATATACTTAATGATCTGATTCATGATGGTGATTTAAGTCTTGCCATTGGCAACTATTGGGTAGACCTTATATTCAAGGTTTCTGTTATTATTCAAGCATTCTTGATTGTTTTCCAAATCTTCACTCTATGCTGCCTACGATGTACCCTAAAACAACATCAAGAACAACTTGAATTCCCTTACAAGGCTCATGCATTGGGCCTGTAAATGACTTTTTAGCTCCATCCCTACCATCTTACTTGGGATTGTTGCCCCTTCTGAGGCAACAAGGGGGGGAATGTTATCCAAGGACCAGCACCCCTGATTGGCTCCCTACCTCACAGATGGCAATGCTTATAAGTAATATGCACTATTCTTAGGGCACAGGCACTTATCATACAAGTGTCAGGATCTGAGTTCTACTGTATTTCTACAGAGAATTGTAATGCATTCGCCATCATTCTAATTGTGCCACTTGGGAGGCACCCCTGTTTATACCATAATCATTAGTTAGACAATACTGCCATCTTCAGTTCTAGTGTAGAAGAGCAATTACCTATGCAATTATGTATGTAACCACAATGGCCTTCCTGAATACAGGTCTTTTGTTTAGTTATCTTGTCTTTCTGCTAGCTCAGCATGCTTTCATAGGCTAGTAAGAAGTCAGATTATTTCCACTATCCAATGATGAGACTTTTATATATCTTTTTGGTAGTTGCTATGGTTATTATCAGGTGTATAAGACCCTTTGCACTGCTCACTTTCTCTGAGAAGAGACTTGCTGCTGCCTATAGGTAAGAAAGATTGGAGGTGTTCTCCCTGGTGTTTATCACTGTGATTTGGTTGTAAGCCTGCTTTATATACCAGAAATAAATCACTTTATGTGCTGGACACCACTTGTCTGTCGTTTCTTCAGTTTTGTGCAGTTCCAACAAGAGCCTAAGAAAGGTAATTTTATTACCCAGTTACACACTTATATGATTAAATGCTCACAACTGAGTATGACACAAAGCACAAAAAAATGTCCCTGGTTAAGGTTTGAACCCTTGAAGTCTGGCTGTTTTGGATGCAGACAGACATACACCTTGAGCCACCAAAATACACTGTTTTTATTAGTTTTCCCAAGTTTTGTCTCTACTCAGAATAAAGTGACACATAAAAAAAATATCACTACACAAGGCTTGAATCCTTGACTTCTGGATCTTTTGCATGCTGGCATACATATTGAGACACAGAAACAGGCAGAATTTAGATTGGATTTCAAAATGTAGTCACTACTCCATATCTATCCTACAGAAAAAGAAACATTTTCCCTGGTCAAGGTTTGACCCCTTGATCCATGGATCAGTAGCATGCTGACCTACCTATTGAACCACTGAAGCACGTTGGAGTGTTACAGGATTTTCAAGTCTAGTCATGCTACTCCATATCTCTCCTTCAGAAAAAGCAAATTAATAAAGTTGGTCACACTGACATCAGGACAATAACACTGTCCTCTGAAATGTTCAACTTTTTGTCAGGTTTATATGCCATGAAATCCTGCCCCCCCCACACAAAAAAAAAATGGTTCTATAACTGTACATTTCTATCTGCCCTTGGAAATAAGGTGGGGGGGCAATTGATTCAAAGACAAGCAGTGCACATTGCTGGAGGAGCATTTCCATAACATTCTCATCTACACTCAAAACCCACAATTCCTCAGACTTGTACCAATCAGATTTGTGGGAGGTAACAGCTACAGGTTGCTGCCCTGGCAGCAGGGGACGCAATCCACCAATAGGGATAGGTGGGAGGTGAAGCACGAGGGTGCTGCCCCAGGGGCAGCACTGCCAGTGGGTGAAATCCACCAATAGGAGTAAGCTGGAGGAGGAGCTAAAGGGTGCTGCCCTGGGGTAGAGCTGCCCCGAGAACAGCATTATGGGAACAAATCACACTCGAGCTCTGCAGGGGCTTACAATACTTTGGGGCCTCTTAAAAACAACCAAAGGGCCTTTCTGAACTAAATTTACCCCAGTGAAATCTTGTTTTTGGACCTTAAGATTTACAGGAATCAGGCTGGTGATATATGTACTACCCTGTACCAAAATTAACTGACTGGTAATAGCCTCCTGTTGTTTAACAGTTGCCATCCACCTCACGTTATGAATAGCATACTAAAGGGACAGCTCATCAGAACTTTAAGAAACTGCTCTGAGAAAAGGGAATTTGTATAAAAGCAAACTGAACAAGTACACAGGTTCAAGCAACGTGGATATAGCAATGCATGCATTGCTAAAGCAGTGACCACGGTTGCGGAGATGAGCAGAGAAAGTACATTGGTTCCGAAAATACAAACGCCAACAGTACCACATAAGTGCCCTTTTGTTACTACTTTTTCCATCAAATCTAGGCAAGTCAGTGAGATTCTTTACAACAGTTGGCACATTCTAAGTGTGGAACTTAGACTAAGGAATTTAGTTCAGAAAGGGCCCTTGGTTGTTTTTAGGAGGCTCAAAACTATCAGGAATTTTGTTGCACCTAGTACATGCCCTAGCCCTGAGAAGAATAGGCTTGCCTGGTACCCCCCCATGTGGCACATTCAGGTGTGGTAGATGTATTTATTGCAACTATGTTACATCGTGCAAGGGTTTTATAAACCCCTGAGCATCACATAGCGTTTCTATTAATCAGTTTATCTCTTGTAACACTCCTGGGGTGGTGTATTTATTGTCCTGTAGTTGTGGAACTTTCTATGTGGGGTGTACCACATGGCAATTTAAAACCTGTATAGGGGAGCATATACAGGTCATACATAGAGGTGATGATTCATACGCAATTGCCAAGCACATTAAAAACACTCCCACACTACACCATGAGGTGCAGTTTATCGGGATTGAAAGAGTTAGTTGCAATCTGAGAAGTAGGGATCATGGAAGAATGCTAGGGCAACATGAGGGTTATTGGATATACACTCTGGAGGCAAGAAGTGATGGTGGTCTAAATGACAATATAGACCTTTCAGCCTTTTTACATAAACTGTACATTTCTAAGATGTGTCTGGGTATAACAGCAGTGTGGATATCTGATGATATGCATAATTTGAATTATATGTAGTGCATTAAGCATTTAATATATGAAGTCAGATCTAATGGAATTATACCTCTCTCATGATTATGGTATTTGCTATTTATTTAAAGGCTTGTTGCCTGGCAACCACGAGGATTTGTATTGATGTATTTAAAAATTCCTTCCTCAGTGGTTACCATGTATGGGTTTTAAATTTATTGTGTATATGTGGAACAGCTGTGCATTTTAATTCATGAGCCTATAAATATGGTACCCTAAGTCATAGTAAAACATTCTGCAGAAACTCAGGGCTCACCTGAGTGAAACATCAATCCATAGCATCGGTCACAGTGTGACGTCACAGTGGTGTGTCAGCGGTGTTTCCGCTGCTGGTTTTATGGATGTTAACTGCACGCTCTGTCAATAAACGGTAAGATTAAATGACCATTACTTGTGTCGACATTCCCTGTAGTGGGTGCGTTACTCTTTTTCTTGTGCCTGTATGTTTGCATGTAGAGCATCACTACTCTTTCCTGGTGCTGCATTGCCTTTTTTTCTCTTTGACAAGTAATCAGCTTGGCATAGTCCAGCAGGAATACTTACTTACAGGTTAAAATATACACAGGAAAGAAAAACGGTAATGGTAAGTCCATCCAAACAGTAATCAAAGTAAGCTAATAAAGTGGGGTCACAGCAAATAAAGAGCATGAGCAGTGCTATACAACATGCGCATGGTCAGGGAGCAAGCGATTCTGAGCCAAAACAAATACAAGGAGTTCGAAGGGCCAAGGGAGGTCGCTTCCACTCTGTGAACCTCTGCTGCTTTCCCTATAATGGGGCCATGAAGGTTAGTAGTCCCCAGCAGGAAGTCTTGTACAGTGAAGAGGTGGGTACCTGGGTCAGGTGGGGTCTGAGAGTACCTTGCATCATACTACTGTGCACTGGGGGGTGCTCCTTTTTGTTCCCTCCTCCCTCCCACAAATGCATGCACACAGCAGCATCGGGGGTGGTGTCTGACATCACTTGGTCAACCACACCGCTAATGATGCCACACCACCAGGAGCTGCTAGTGTAGTAGCACAATGCATCCTCCCCCCAGAGGAAAGCATACTTTCGATACTGCTGTCCTGGGTATGGGGAGGGTGCTAACTAAGGCTGACAGCATTCCAGAATTGTTCCCCACAGCACAGCACCACAGAGATGGCCTCCAGTTTTGTTTTTCTGTGTCTGGCAGGCTTTGCATGCTTTCAGCATTGCCTTTTGAAGCACTGTATAACAATGGGTATCCTGTACTGTTGTGTTTAGTGGAGGGGCAATTTTAATCCTATGATGATTGTGGGATAAAAATGTTGGTTACCCCTTCTTGTGCAATGTTTTAAAATGTTAAGCTTTTAAAATCAGTAAACACAATTATCAAAAAAACTCCTTTTCATTTGTCCCACTGTAGCCTAATTCCATTTTTTTTTTTGTACCTATCTCCCCCAGCCCTGGCTATCCCCCGAGCCTTGGCCACTGCCCAGTCCCATCACCTGCCCAAAACCCCAGAGAACCCCACTTGCCTTGCCTCACTGAGAGACCCTCCCATGGTAAGACCAGCGGGGGTCAGAACCTGCAGCTGTGCTCTATGAATTCCATGGCAGTGGGGCCCTCGTGATGGGTGGGTGGGTGGCAGAGCATCATCATGCCATGCTGGGAATACTTTTCTCTCTGTGTTGTCCCACCCTGAGAGGCAGGTCTGTGAACACGTAGCCAAGCATGCAACAGGTGTGCTTGCTACAAGGCGCCTGCATCTCCCCTCCCACTGCCATCCCTGACTGGCTGGCATCTCCTGGGCACCCCCAGGTGGGGATCATGTAGTGGGGAATAGTCTGCTACCTACCTAGAGGAGGAGAAGGAGGAGAGCATCCTCTGGAACCCTCCATCCTTCTCCCACAAGCCTGCCTCCAGTGACCTAGACTCATTCTCGAACCTAGGTCACCAGCGTCGGAAGTGGTAGCCCTACCACTGCTGCAACCGGCTAGCCACTGCATCCTGAGTCCTTTACACTCCCTCTCCAACAGCCACTGCATCCTGAGGCCTCTACACTCCCCCTCCAACAGCCACTGCATCCTGAGTCCTCTACACTCCCCCATCCAACTGCCACTGCATCCTGAGTCCTCTACACTCCCCCCTCCAACTGCCACTGCATCCTGAGTCTTCCACACTCCCTCTCAAACAGCCACTGCATCCTAAGTCCTCCACACTCCCCCTTCAACTGCCACTGCATCCTGATGCCTCTACACTCCCCCTCCAACTGCCACTACATCGAGATTCCTCTACACTCCCCATCCAACTGCCACTGGATCCTGAGTCCTCTACACTCCCCCTCCAACTGCCACTGCATCCTGAGTCTTCTACACTCCCCCTCCAACTGCCACTACATCCTGATTCCTCTACACTCCCCCTCCAACAGCCACTGGATCCTGATCCCTCTACACACACTCCTCCAACAGCAACTACATCCTGAGTCCTCTACACTCCCCATCCAACTGCCACTGCATCCTGAGTCCTCTACACTCCCCCTCCAATAGCCACTATATCCTGAGTCTTCTACACTCCCCCTCCAACAGCCACTACATCATAAGTCCTTTACACTCCCCTCTCCAACTGTGACTGCTTCCTGATTCCTCTGTACTCCCCCTCCAACTGCTACTGCATCCTGAGTCTTCTACACTCCCCCTCCAACTGCCACTACATCCTGATTCCTCTACACTCCCCCTCCAACAGCCACTGGATCATGATCCCTCTACACACACCCCTCCATCAGCAACTACATCCTGAGTCCTCTACACTCCCCCTCCAATAGCCACTATAGCCTGAGTCTTCTACACTCCCCCTCCAACAGCCACTGCATCCTGAGTCCTCTACACTCCCCCTCCAACAGCCACTGCATGATAAGTCCTTTACACTCCCCCTCCAACTGCCACTGCATCCTGATTCCTCTACACTCCCCCTCCAAATATCACTGCATCCTGAGTCTTCTACACTTCCCCTCCAACAGCCACTGGATCCTGATCCCTCTACACGTACCCCTCCAACAGCAACTACATCCTGAGTCCTCTACACTCCCCATCCAACTGCCACTGCATCCTGAGTCTTCTACACTCCCCTTCCAACTGCCACTACATCCTGATTCCTCTACACTCCCCCTCCAACAGCCACTGGATCCTGATTCCTCTACACACACCCCTCCAACAGCAACTACATCCTGAGCCCTCTACACTCCCCCTCCAATAGCCACTATATCCTGAGTCTTCTACACTCCCCCTCCAACAGCCACTGCTTCCTGAGTCCTCTACACTCCCCCTCCAACTGCCACTACATCCTGATTCCTCTACACTCTCCCTCCAACAGCCACTGGATCCTGATCCCTCTACACATACCCCTCCAACAGCAACTACATCCTGAGTCCTCTACACTCCCCATCCAACTCCCACTGCATCCTGTGTCCTCTACACTCCCCCTCCAACTGCCACTGCATCTTGAATCTTCTACTCTCCCCCTCCAGCAGCCACTGCATCCAGATCCCTCTACACACACCCCTCCAACAGCAACTACATCCTGAGTCCTCTACACTCCCCCTCTAACAGCCACTGCATTCTGAGTCCATTACACTCCCTCTTCCAACAGCCACTGCATCCTGATTCCTCTACTCTCCCCCAACAACTGCCACTGCATCCTGAGGCCTCTACACTCCCCCATCCAATTACCACTGCATCCAGAGTCCTCTACATTTCCCCCTTCAACTTCCACTGCATCCTGAGTTCTCTACATGCCCCCCTCCAACAGCTACTGTATCTTGAGGCCACTGCATCCTGAGGCCTCTACACTCCCTCCTCCAACAGCCACTGCATCCTGAGTCCTCTACACTCCCCCTTTCAACATCCACTGCATCCTGAGTCCTCTACACTCCCCCCTCCAACTGCCCAAAGACTGAAAAATGTTAAAGGCCCTTCCTGCATTCTGCTGCATCCAGATCCCTCCTCACTCCACCCATTGTTCCAAAAAAAGGAAAGTCCTGTCCCCTTCTTATTGCATCTTAATACCTCCTGACTCCCCTTCCTACCTACCAGTCCCCCCAAAAAACAATGCCCATTCCTGCATCCTGCTGCCACCCATTCCCTTCCCAGTTGCTGCCAGTTCTTAAAATGTGAGTCCCTCATGGATCCCACTGTATCCTGATGTGTCTGCTCCCCTCAACCTCCTGACAATCATGGGAAAATTTAGAGCCTCTTCCCCACTTCACTACCACCCAGGCCCTACCTGCTTCCCCATCTGTCACTAGCCTTGGAAAGGTGGAAGCCCCATCCCACTCTTGCTGTCTTCTGCCCCTGCTCTTTGACTCCCCATCCCTATCTTACCCTGTCCCTGCTCTCTAACTCACTAGCTGATCTCAAAATACTGAAAGTTCCTTTCCTAGCCTTCCCACTCCCCCCACCCACTGTCAGTTCCATAAAAGGGGATGTGCCTTCCCCATCTCATTGCTGCCTATGCCTTTTCAGTTCCTCTGCCTGTCAACTGGTACCAAAAAAATAAAAGCCCCCTCCCAATCATGCTGTACTCTGATCCCTCCTTGCTCTCCCACTTGCTTGCCAGTCCCATTCCTGTCTCACTGCCATCCATACATTCCCCATTCGCCCCACAGATCGCTGATCCTATTGCAAAACCAGAATAATCATAATTCCTGATGTCCAGTGGCACACACAGATACAATGCAGCCCCTCCCCCAGATGGTGAACAGGGCAGCCCTCCACTTACCTGTTTGGCCATCTTGCATCCAATTAAAAACTCCAAAATCACATTTGATTTTATCCAAATGCTTAATTACCAGTAGCAAGCCTTTGAAAAAAAAATGAAACATTTTTGAATATATTTTTTTAGATGACAGCTGGTCATTGATGGAAAGGGCTGTCCTACTTACCTTCGGGGGGTATGAGGGTACAACTGGATTGGGGAAAGGGAGTTGTTTAAATACTCTAATTACCCCATAATTGTATATTAGGAATTGGTTTGGAATTTCTTCACTTAAAAATCAAAAGGCTGGAATGTGGGCCACCGATTTAGTACTTACAAGAATACTCCTCTGTTATTGGAACTCTCCCTCGCCTCCAGCTCTACAGGAATGAGGCAATAGATTGAATGATCTTATAAATAATGAAAGGATTGTACATAGTTTAAACAAGAAAATGAAACAGTCTGATGCCATTTGGTCTCCCTTCTTTTTTATTTTGGAAAAAATAGCCCCCCTCCCCCATTCTTGATGAAGACTATTTAGAAACAACAAATCTCTTTTTATCCACTTATTATTTGACTGTTATGTACAGAAATGTACCTGCATTTGATCGTGTTATCCCTCCTCTTCCATCTATATAGCTTGTACATATACGTTTGTCTTAAGTCTAGTATTGTGATGGTGAATCAAACCAAATGAACTATTAGTTGTAGAGGTATAGTATATCTTGACAACTCAATAAACTTTTTAAAGTACAAAATAATACTCTAATTACATTGGCTGGTGCCTGAATCAGGTGGTGGGAAGTCTACCATATACCAGAGATTCATTGAAATGTGGGAGAGGGGATGCCACTAGAAACAAGGGAGTGTTAGGAATGGGAGGTGAGAGGGAGGAAGACAGGATGATACTAAACACCAGAACATGCCTGGAATGGGATGGGAGATGGAAGGGTGCCACTGGAAACCATGAAGTGTTGAAACAGAGCAGGAGAGTGATCAATTGCCAGTGGACAACAGGGATTACATGCACTAGGACGGGGGGCACTGTCCACCAGGGAGTGTTACAATAATACAGAAAGGAAAGGGGGTGTCATTAGACACCAGAGAGATGCTTGGAGTGATGACGATGGGTACTGGGTGCCACTAGACACCATAGCAGACATCACATTGGATGGGGAGAGAGAAAGAAGGAGAGAGAGGTGCTTCTACAGCAAGGAGTGCCTGGAGCAGTGCCGGGGAGTATGAGGGAGCCCATCAGTACCAAGGAGTGTTTGGGAGAGTGTGAGACTGGGGTGCCATCAGTCAGTGGGGAGTTCTTCACAGGAAGTATTGACACTTATAGCCAATAAGGTATGGATCCTGCGGAATCTTGGTGATTGTGTAGCATGGTGTTCCTAGGATTTGAACAGTAACATGAAGCACTGTGGGTTTAACCTCTTAGCTTCACTTGGTTACAAAGTGAGCAGTTTGCATTTTCTATTGCAGGTTTCATTGACTTTATTGTAGAGCCAACCTTCTCAGTTCTGACCGACATGGCAGAAAAGATTGTCATTCCCACTGAAGATGAAGACTCAAAGACCCTTGGTCGGCCCTTTCAGCAGAAAAGGTGTGCCTGTTTTTGCAGTTATCTGTTTACACCATGTTTTCTTCTCATTGTAGCTTTAATGCACTGTATGAGCTACCCAGATCATAGAATGTCTGAGATGTTATTTGCAATGTTGACATTTTGTCCACATAATGCAGTTAGGAGTTTGACAAACTGCAAGCAGTTTGAGAGCTTTACATAATCCAGAGTATCTGCCCCACAAGCTCCCCACAACCCAATATCTGCCCCACAATTATACCAAACTCCAGTATCTGCTTCCACAACCACCCCACACCCCAGACTATGCCGCACTATTATCACAACTCCAGTATGTTGCTCCGCTACATGATATTCTGCCCCATAGTGACACTACACCTCAGTATGTGCCCTGCAAGTACCCCCATGTACCCCCTCACCTGTATCTACACCACAACTACTTCTCACCCCTGTATATGTCTAGACTTGTCTATCTAGACTTGAGACTTCTTTTACATGTAAAAAGAAAGGGTATTATTTGAGAAAAAAAAAATAAGTCTGAAGAAAAATATACAATTCAGGCTGCTTCGGGAACCTGTGTCAGTAGGGCTTATCAATACAAATATTTGGGTCTCACTTTAGATAGTCAGCTAACATTTGATTTACACATTAAAAACATTTCTGTAAGACTTAAGCAACTAAACTTGACTAATCTCCCTTTCTTCGCCCTCTCCTGCCTAAACTATTTCCAAATTACTACACCCTGCTCAGATCCAGAAACAAATGATTTGATACCGTTTATTGGACCAACATGGACATTACAGAAAAGAACAAAGTGCTCCAGCTTTCAAACCTACCCGGTCCTTCTTCAGAAGCTTTATGGCAGTTATTTTGAAAATCCCATACTATTAACACCAGATTATGTTGAAAAAACAGAAATAATTCTCATTGGTTTAACATATACTGTACATTTGAAACATAACAGAAGATTATGTTAGAGAAGCTAATTAACAAGAAGAAGAACCGGGTAGGTGCAAAAGCTAGAGCATTTTGTTCTTTTCTGTAACATCCATGTTGGTCCAATAAAAGGTATAAAATCATTTATTTCTGGATCTGTTCTTAAAACGACCAATATGGTACCTACAACATTTTTTTACACCCTGCTCATGAATTCCCCAGCACACCTGATTGTGCACAAGCTCCTGTCTGATTGTTACCCCTCCCAGTGTATTGTCACTAATCTACTTGGTGACCTTGCCAGATTGTAACTCAAAGGTCGGGCCCTAACTGGCTTAATGTCAGCACTGTTGTATTATGTATTAAGTGCGCTCCTGTATTGATGCAGTGTGTTCTTTGTATATTCCTGTAGCTGTCTTCTTCTGTAACTAACTCCAGGTCACCCCTGAAAAAGGGACCTTCGGGGCTCAGAGGGCCTACAAGGTTATCAATATTGAATAAATAAATAATATTACGTTTTTTTCTATAGAAAGTGTTCTTTGTTTAGTTTTCCTGTATGGAAACTGTTAGTCACATCTTTGTTTTTGCCAGTGTTAGATTATGGAGACTTTATTTATTGGAATACAACAACAACATTGCTTAGTACACAAGATCCGTTGTATGACAGTGCACTTGGGTTTATAACAAATTTACCTTACAAAACATATAGTTGTATACTGTTTAAAGCACTAAGCTGAATCTCCTTATCAGGTTGTAGGGATTTCCACTGGAATTTGTTTGTATATACATTTATTCTTAAGTCTTTGCCTGAGTGTTTATTAAGTAAACTACAGTTACATATTCCCTCTAAATACACTTTACGATCAGCTTCTCAGATTTCCTTCCATAGTCCAAAAATCAAAGTGAAGAGTGGTCAAATGACCATTGCAATAGCTGTACCCCGTACAGGGGCTATGATACAAAAAACGACTTGATATACATGTATTATTACCCCGTCTCGTTTTAGAACATCAATAGCAAGTTTGTCTTATAAACATTGTAACTGCTTTGGTTAAATGAATGAACTGAACATTTTATGAGAAGTTTTATAACATTTTTTTATTACGTAACTGATTGTGGTAGTGTACTGTCTTGTTTTTATGTTGGACGCAATTGTAAACGAAAATATCATTCTAAATTTTCTATCCAATAAATGATTGATTCTGATATGTCCCAAATTGCCTCACACACAAGAATCTGCCCCAAATTACCCCATATACTAGGATCTGCCCCACAACCACCACACCCCAGTATCTGCTCCACAACTATACCATATCCCAGTATCCACCTCACAATCACCCACACCCCAGAATCTGCCCCACAACTATACCATGTCCAGCTATGGTAGCACTCACATCTCACAGCTGTCTGTACCACTGGCTAACTGAGAGCCGTCCATGTCAATGGTAAGCAGCATTTCTCATATTACTGACATATCAAAAGGATGAGGGAGGACTCTGTCAGAGGGGTGGTTTGGGTTAAGCAAGCATAATTTGGTAATGTACAGAAATGGTAAGATGCAAGCAACTATTTATAGATAATGTGATTGCAGTGCGTGTTGGAGGGCAGAACTCAAAGATGTTTAAATAAAATGAGAAAGCCACAGAAAAAAACTAACACAGAAATAACAGTTCACATGATTACATACTGTACTTGCACAAGGCCAGAGAGATTTGTCATAGTAACTCATTCAGACCAGTGTTATCTATAAGAACTATTTTATGTAGCTTAAGGATTTGCAAGAAAAATCAATTGTTTATGTGTATGTACTCTTTTTTCCATCTAAAGTACTCATTTTAACTAATAAGATCCTTTTTTATAAGCCGGACAACACATTCCAGGGTGTGCAGTTGCCACAGAAAAATGTACTCTTTGAGTGGTTGTGGCAGGGCGGCTGCACCTCATAACTAACAACCGCCAAGGTGTACATTGTTCCCTGACAACCACACACCCAGTCATGCTTTATCACTTGCATACTGATCCATCAGAATGGCTGCCTCCAATGTACCCAAGCTGAGCAAAGTGGCACTTACCTGGGTCACCTGACAACCATGAAAGCTCTTAGTGACAGCAGCAGTAGGAACAGTGATGGTGGTGCACAAACAGATTGATGCTCATGCCTCTTAAAGCTACAGTACAAGTCACATTAAACTGTTGCAACGAGTTGCTTTTGCATTTCTCAGTGAGTTGCCTAAGTGTTTCAGGATCCAGCACAAAACTCTGCAAACACTGTTGCTGAGTTACAAATCCATTTTGCATTGTGCTTTGACAGAACTGAAGATGCATTACAGTTGAGTTGCAAAAATGTTTTATAAAAGTTTCTTGAGCTACTTAAGTATTAATTATAAAATGGGTAAAACAGGCTCTCCAGTGCAGCGGAAATATTCACCACTGCAGGGCTGGTGACCCGGGTTCGGGAACAGACTTGGGCGTTGGAGGGCCAGCCAGGAGGAGAAGGCTTGAGCGTCCAATGACTGCTTGCCTTCTCCCAGGATGGAGGGAAGGAGGGTCTGCAGCTCAGTGTTTGCTGACTCCTAGCAGAGGCCAGGATAACAGCAATGCGGCGGGGCCCTATTGCCTAGGGAGCGTGAAGGACGTTGGTGAATGCCCTGACGTCAATGGCATGTCATGCTCCCGTGGGGAGAGAAGTGGAAAACATGCTCCCCAACCAACCAGATGATGGCTGCCGGCCCCCACCACTGCAAAAAGCCACAGACAGCCAGACCACCTCAGCAGCAGCCCGGGCCAATTGAAAGTGTGCTGGTCACCCCTCACTGGCACCTTCCCCCACAGAGGATGGGGATCCATCCAGTGAAGGGTTACACTGGGTTACCCAAGGAGGGCTTCAATCTGAGGTGGTGGCTGGTGGCTGAATGAGAACCGATGGGTTCCACGGTGGCCCGAAGGAGTGGCCGATAGGAGGAGCAGGACAGGATCTACAAAAAAAATTGGGTAATACAAGATCTGTGATTGTTCAGATGTGATCACATGACTATGTGCTATTCCAGCACAACAGCGTAGCTCAGAAATACTTAATGTTCTTCTAAACCTCATTACTCAGTTTTTAAAATAAAAATCAGAGGTACCATTTTAAAATCATAAGGCTCGCCAGGGTAAGTGTAACTGTGGGATAGCAGCACTTCTCAGCTGCGTAGGGCACTTGGCATTGCCTTGTGTTTCACTTGCTAAGGCATACTGTTATCCCACAATAACTCACACCCTCCCATGCCTTATTGCTTAAATAACACAATAGGGCGGGGCAAAATTAAATAACCAAAACAGCATTTCTACGTGAAAAAAAGCCATTTCACATGTGAAAGTGATTTCGGAAATGTACATTTTCTGAATGCTCTATCACATGACCTGCAGAAGCTGTATAACCAGTATTCTTTGCTAGGTGTTAGTGCAGAGCACAGTAGCAGTGACATAGTGAGCAGGGTCTCTGCCTGTCCTACCAAAATCAGGAAACCTGAGAAACAACCTTTAATAAAGCTATTTAGCTTAGAAGCTATAATCTGTTACTTCTATATGTTTTCTTAGGCAGCTTGCTGATGATCAAAGTGTACTTGAAGTTTAAATAAAGATCTGAAGAAATAAGAGGGCATAGCAGGCAGCTGAACTAGGCACCTTTCAAAAGGATTAGTCAGCAGTTCTGTTATGCACAGTGGGTTGTTGGATATGGGATGAACTCCCTGAGGATGTTGTGACCAGTAGACCAGAGTTATTCCATTGTATTAATGCGGCAGAAATTTATAGGAAAACAATATCTGTGGACCAATGAGAGTGGATATGTTTTTTTCTTCATTATTTTTTAAGGATCCCACTTGTGCAGATTCAAATCAAATGCCTTGCTAAAGTCCAGATACAGCATTTCATCTGCTTGTCCTTTATCAACAGCCTTCGTTATTCAGCAGAAAAGGCAAAAGATTTGTTTAACAAGATCTGTCTGTGCTACCTTTCATCTTCTGGCCCATTATCTACCAGGAACCTTATTAGTCTCTCCTTGACCAGATTTTCTAGTTGTTTGTCAACTAATGACATCCAACTGACAGGTCTGTAGTTTCCATGCTCGTCCTTTCCTCCACCATTGCACAGGAGTATCCCGTTTACTGTTCTCCAGTCTGTAGGTACCTCCCCAGACTCTAGGGCCCTATTAACAGATCTGCTAGGGGCACGGGCACCACCTGTGCCATTTCCCTCGGCACCCCAGGGTGTAGCCTATCTGATCCTCAAGATTTGTTTGCTTTCAGGGCTTGAAGCCACTTAAGTACTTGTAAACCAAAGAAAGAAAAGTTTGGCTGGGCTCAGATCTCTTAGCTTGAGCAAAAAGGTTTTAGGTGCATGCTAACAAGGTCGGTACATTATATATATCCACAAAGTGAATATTTCTAGCTGCACATTCTTTATACCTACAGGAATAAAACACATCCTCTCATTGTAGTTGCATAGAACATTTTTTTCTTTTTTATTATTAAAATGCACATTGTTGTTTTCATTTAGGGTATTTTTACATATGCATTCAGTTCTATACATACCGTAATCAATTACCCAATAGAGTTAAAAGTCCCAGCACCCAGTTTCTTTATTGCTGAATTGGTAGTCCTGTTTCATTTCCCATGTCCGTGGCTCGATTGCCTAATACTTGCTGAGAGTTCAGTTCTTTTTCCAGAATAGTTGAAACGTAGCTTTCTGCTGGTCCTGCTCCTAGGACTCGTTCCCTTTGTGCTGCGCAGTGTATATTAATTCAAATTTCCCCACTTCAGGTTGTGTTCCTGCTCACTGCTGCCTTGCTTTGGAAGTCCTTCAGTAATCCACAGGTGGTCAGCTTACATTGAGATGTGCTGATGTTTCTCATCCAAAGGGCCCCATCCCTGGAAGGTGGAGCTCGTCACAAAAAAAGATAGTGCTGTTTGTTTTTTCCTGACCTTTTTTAGTGCACACTGTTTTGTCTGTGGCATTGTTGTTTTGCGTGGTTTCAGCTGCAACATTATGACCCCATGCCATGGTGATTCTGGGCAGATACTTAGGTGTGGGTAGTTCTGGGCAGATACTGGCATGTGGGAACTACTTTATATCTACCTTCCCCTCAACAGCCAAACACTGAGATATCTGTCACAAAATCATCCCACTACTGAGTATCATATAGGCACTATGATTCACAATAAAGTGAAATCCAGTATCTCCCCATACAATGCAAGGCAGCAGATAGTAAGTTGGGCCTGATACACAGAGCAAAAAACAATCTTATGCCAGCTGCTCGTCTCGCCCTTGCTAAAGGTGCACTTCTCCCTACGCTCTGTTATGGGTTCATTACCTTCATACATGCCACTAAATCTAGCCTGTCAAAATGGGACATAGCCTATAACAACATATGCTGTTTTGCTCTCTCTCTGCCCCTTGACTCACCCATCATTGTGACGTATATAACAAACTTGCATGGCTCCCCCCAGGTAATCATCAGAACTTTGTTTTAGGCTGTTTCACTGACAGTGTTGTTAAAACTTCTACCCCTCCTGTATTAGCAGAGCTCATTAAGTCTGCCAACTCCTCATATCCACTTAGGTCAAATGCCTCAGCTGTGTTTCAGGTACCAAAAACCCGCACACAAATGGGTGACCAGGCATTCACCGTATGTGCACCAAGGTTACGGAATTCCCTTCCCGCCCATGTTCACACTACCTCCACCCACACCTGTTTCAGAAACTCCCTCTTGGATTATCTGAAACTCACCTCAGCCTGTAACTGTACCTAAGGTATTAATGTCCATTTTTTACAAGTGTTACACTTTTAATCATTCTGTCAGGTCCCTCTCCTGAGCTCAGCTTGGAATTTTTTAACATGACTGTCAAACGGATTATTTTTGTTATGTGATGTTTTTGCTTGCCTCTCTGCCATATCCTGCATTGTCTGTATATTTTACTCTGAAATCCAATAAATCCTTGCCTTGTCTGTATACTTCCTTGTAATCTCCTGGGTCACACCTAAAAATAGGTATCTGTTTGTCTAGTGTGCTTACCTGGTAAACAAAAGCGAAACAAATAATAATAATAATAAACACCTGTAGTCTGGTTGGGGTTTAGAATGCAGATTCTGGGGAAGTGCAGTGGTTGTGGAGCAGATACTACAGAGGGCTAGCTGTGGGCAGATAATGGGGTATTCGGTATCTGTGGAGCTCATACTAAGGTACTCTAAGCACATACAACATAGAAACATAGAATGTGAGGGCAGATAAGGACCGCTCTGTCCACCTAGCCTGCCCATTTCCCTACCTGATGGATAAGCTGCAGATCCTAGTTAACCAACAGCCTACTTCCTCCTACTCCCTGTCACAAATGCACTCCGCAGGTCAGGCCCTCTCCTCCCACAGTGCCAACCTCAGAGCACAATAGTGTGAACAGGTAACAGACAGGGTAACCCTCCTGTCTGCTTTGGGTCCAAATCACCTGTTAGCCTCAAGTTCTGGATTCAAACTGTGAACCTTATGCTAGCATACCCAATTAACAGGCTCAGATATGTACCCACTTCAGGGGATGCAGTACAATCCTTCGCCCAGGTGCACCCAGCCAGGTTTTCCAAAATGTACCCTTAGAACTCTATATGAGACCTAGGTATTTCTTACATTTTAAGCAAGCTCTGTAACACAATCAAGCTTTTAGCAGCTGTCAGCCTTAAATACAGGTTCCGCAATCACATGTAAAATAACAGAAGAGCACAGGCGGTATTTTAACGAAAATGTAGTTTACTAGAAAAAAAACAGTAAAACAGGTGAAATAAAATACAGAACAAATTATATCACAAATCTCACAGTCATCTACAGATAAAAACAGGAAAGTTACAGAATACAAACTCCTACCACAAACACTTAATTCTTCTCTGTTACCTTTCTAAGTGCTTTCCAAGTCAGAGAACTATCTCTCTCAGAGTCTAGAATCATATACCACACATTTCCCAGATACAATGTTTCATTTTAACGCTGTCTTTCCCCAGCTCCATTTGGTGAGTCAGCTAGCTCCTCCCTTAGAGTTTATTCTAACATAATTTCTACAAGGAGTATTTTAATTAATGTGAACATCAGAAAAAAAGCAATTTCCTACATATGACAGTCTTTAATCAAACATTTCTCTTGAAGGTTTTATAACCCCACAGTCCATCACTAAGATGTTAGAAAGCCAAGGGAAATCAGCCAAATTACGTCCTTTCCTGGTGTCATAAAATTCATATTCAGGAACCAACGTCAAAGCAGCAGCAGTTGATAAGGGGCCATAAACTATCCCTCTGGAAGGAAAGCATTAATTACATTTTTCCCTGGTCAGTTCAATGACATCCTCACTGACACCTTGAAGGTTAAAAGCCAAACTGCTAACTTGTGTGAGACCATTCCATACACAGAACATTGATTTATAATACAAATATTATACAATAACCATAAGCAGATGGCAGAGCATCACACCCTTCACTAGAATTGCCTTATGTCTGTCCCATGCATTCTTGAATTCTCCCACTGTTTTTGACTCCACTACCTCCTCAGAAAGGCTGTTCCATGTATCCACAACCCTCTCCATGAAAAGATACTTCCTGACATTACCTCTAGCTGTCCCCCCTCTATCTTCAAATTGTGCTCCCCCATTCTTGCACACCTCTTTCTCTGAAAGATGCTACCCTCTTGGACTTTGTTGATTCCCTTGAGGTACTTGAAAGTTTCTATCATGTCCCCCCTCTCCCTCCTTTCCTCGAGGGTATACATATTAAGCTCCTTTAATCTCTCTTCATATGTAAACAGAAGCTATACACCTTGGGCAGGATTTTCCAATGATTATAAATGCCACAAGCCTGGGTGTACCATATATACGGCGCATGGAGCTTGCAGCAGCCAGCAATTGGGATTTTCTATCCCATGCGGCAACTGCCACAAGCCAGACCAACTTTTTGTGGCCTAGCTTGTGGCAATCCCGAGGACTTTTTTCATGGAGCTTGTGCCAGATGTGTGGCAAAAGCTGCCATAAATCGTAGAAACTGTCGTGGCTATGCCCAAGATTATAAAATCGGGTGCTGTTGCGGTGAAGGGGTTTATCACACTGCTAAAACCTACGTGTCACGGTGTAGGGCGTGACACAAGCCCTGCATCACCTTTAGAAAATTCAGCCCCTTGTGTTTAGAAAATAAACTGAATCTCTACCACTACCTAAACCCTGTCTCTAACCCAGGGGAAACAAAACACAAACAAAAAAATAAATAAATACCCTCCTCTCTTGAATACCTTATCTATCCTACCTATCCTCTAACTGTAGCAGCAAAAAGGCATTGTGGGAGCCATGGTTCTGAAGGCACAGTAAGTGAATTACAGAAAATGGAGCAGTAGTTGTAAAACTCCTGTTTTTCGGTGCAGAACGGATTTTAAAAATCGGAGCTCTCACGTTGTGAAATCGCTCCTTATAGGAGCTATTTTTTATGATTTTTAAAGTTTTAAATGTTAGGCTGGTGACCACGCTACTGCAGGTGAGCCTGTCATTTTTGCACTCTCCACACCAGCAATCGTACCGCTGGTATGTCCCAGCTCAGCTGAAAGAGATGTCTCTGCTGCAATACTCTGATTTACTGCTTTCTGAAGCACTTTGGCAGGTACAATGTGCTTTATTTTGATAGAAACAGTACTCTCTGTGTTTCTCTGTTTCCCTTCATTAACGAGCGCTAAAATGTCTGCAGCAGTCGGGACTTTTCCTACTGCCCAGCTTTTCGCATCTGCTGCCCGTTTCCAACTTGCTGCTACTGATGCTGAATCCAAAGACCAAGCACTTTTACTGGAGCTTGGCGGTGTTGAGGCAAGTCATCCTTTCCTTAAACCTTTTGCTGCTCTTGCTGTGGAATCATCAGCCCATTTTCCAGCAGCAAAGTGTTGTCCCATTTCAATAGTTTGCGTTCTGTTTCACTTCTGTTGGTATCAGGCTCCAGGTGTATTCCAGAGCTTTCTCCCACGCAACTTGTTTGTTTAGTTGTAGCTAAAAGGGCTGCATCCTTTTCTGCCAGTGGCTGCAACAGGAGGGCTCTCCTTTCTTGTATTCAAGCCATCAAAAGTGCATCTTCACCATTTGCTTTGTGCTGTTTTGACATTTGTTCACCCTCAGTTACAGGTTCCACGTCAGCTTCAGGTATCATTTCTGTTTTTTCTAGACTTTTCATTGTGTCCATAACTTCAGTTGCAGGCACCTCAGGTTCGCTACCCTCCACTTCCACTTCCATACCAACTGCTGTATCATCCTCACTTACAGGTATATCCATAGAGCTTTGAAAATTAGAGGAATAACTTTCTTCTCTACAGCAGCAGTAAATACCACCACCTCCTCCTGCTCCAGGGTCTGCCATCTTGCTGGGCCGCAAGATGGCCAGAGGTTCCCCCTACTGGCAAGAGTTAGGGCATTTTTGTGTAACCCCTAGGCAGCACTATCCCTAAGGTTACTACCCCTGCCTATATTTCTGACTACATCAACCAAGAGCAGATGTATCCTGGACTCCCTTCAAGGTGCCTTCCTCAAGCAACTGGTCATGGAACCAACTCGGCAGAAGGCAATACTGGACCTTGTGCTCACAAACAGGGACAGTGTGATGGGGGTAACATTGTGGGAACACCTGGGGAACAGTGACCATCAGTCATTGTGGTTTGAAATCACAGATGGGGCAGAACCAAACCACACAAAAACACGTATCCTGGATTTTAGGGGAGCAGACTTTGGGAAAATGGGGAGATGCTTAAAAGAGGCATTAAGGGGAATGGGGCAGGAATCAGAGGTTGAGGAACAGTGGGCAGTATTTAAAACAGGGATTACAAGAACAACAGAATCATGCATTAAGCAGGTTAGCAAGGGGGAAAAGGAAGAGGAGACCATTATGGTTTTCCAAGGAGGTAGCTGAGAAAGTGAAAGCCAAAAAGATTGCATTCAGGCAATACAAAAAGACACAGGCAGAAGGGGATAGGGAGAAGTACCAGGAGAAGCAAAGGGAGGCAGTTAGGTCAGTAAGGGAAGCCAAAGCTCAGACAGAAGAGCACATTGCAAAATCAGTGAGTAGAGAAAACATAACTTTTTACAGGTACATAAGTGAAAAAAGAAAAGCAAAGGGAGAGATAGTGAGACTGAAGGGGGAGGATGGGGCCAATGTGGAGGATGACAACAGTAAAGCTGACATATTGAACAGGTATTTCTGCTCAGTCTTTATTGGAGAAGAGGAGGGTAAAGGGCCTGAAGGGAGTACAAGGGTTGGGAATGATGCAGAAATGGACACAAGTCCCTTTACATGAGAAAGGGTCCTGAAGAAACTGGAAGGAATGAGTTGATAAAGCAATGGGGCCAGATGGGGTGCACCCCAGGGTCCTTAAAGAACTAAGAGAGGTGGTGGCTGAACCTCTGGCAATCCTGTTTAGCTGATCACTGGAAACAGGGGAGGTACCAAAAGACTGGAGGACAGCAGATGTAGTCCCCTTATACTGTACAAAAGTGGGAACAAAGAGGAAGTGGGGAACAACAGACCAGTCAGCCTCACTTCAGTAGTGGGGAAGATCATGGAAGCACTACTGAAGGAGAGATTGGTGGAACATCTGGTTGTCAACGGACTACAGGACCAAGGCAGCATGGTTTCACCAGGGGGAGGTCATGTCAGACCAACCTCATTGAATTTTTTGACTGGGTGACTAGGGAGGTGGATCAAGGGAGGGCAGTGGACGTGGCCTATCTGGACTTCAGCAAGGCCTTTGACACTGTGCCACATAGAAGGCTATTACACATGTAACCCCCAGGTGGCGCTATCCCAAGGGCTACTACCCCTGCCTGCTTGACTACTGACAGGTTGAGGGGCTAGGTTCTACTGTATTATGGGTGCCTCCACCCAGAGGTCAGGGTTTGTAGTGGTTAGACTAGCTTGGTCACAGTCCTCTGGGACACTGAGACACCTTGTAATTCCCTCTTGTGGCTCACACAGTACTCAAGAGTTACAACCCCAATACCCCACATATACACACACTTTTCACTCATAAAGTACCACTTACCCTTGAGACTGATTCTGCAGCACGTCTCTGAGGACCCCCTGTAAAACAAGGTTAATCAACATACACAACCCAATACAATGCTTGTTTTATAGGTACTGACACTTCAGACAGTTTAAAGTTCAACAACATAGAATCTAGTTTATTTAGGGGGAATGGAACACGGGAGGGGGGAATCAGGTTAATTGGCGGTATTAAATCACAGTACTGTGCACACATACAGGGTTTGAAAAGTTACACTCTGGTTGCCCACGTGGCAGGGGCTAGCCAGGTCCGTTGCCCGAGGTTGGCCGTCAGGTGCAGATGGATAGGGCCCTGTAGAAGAAAATATATGCACAACACCCAATTGTAATCCAGAGCTGGATGTCTCAGTCCATGAAGCAGTGAAACAACAAGAATTAGATGACACACTTGTGATTGAAAACAGGCTGCAGGGGAATACCCTGATTTGTACTCACAATACCCAAGCTGAGAACCGGATGGTGGATGTTCTTCAGGATTGCCAGAAACAACAAGGCATGGATGCATGACCCTTGTGGCTGGACCCCTAAGCAGTTGATTCAAATGGATTTAGTCGAAACATGCTGGGGTTTGCTTCCAGCTTCACTGCCCAGCACACAGTACTGGGGACAAGAAAGGAAAATTACGTACCTACTGTAATTCTTGATCTTCTCTTGTATCTTCACCATTCATTACTTCCTGGGTGTAAGCCGGAGGCGCGCACCCGTCACAGGAGCTTTTTTTTTTTTTTTTAAATTGCCTAACAGCCCCGCCTCGAGAGCGACGCTACAATATGCGCGAGGAAGGCCAGCAGAAGCGATCACCTCCTCCAACTAGTTCTGTGAGCCGGAGAGGCAAAAGAGAAAGCAGAAAATATAGATAGCGAGGCAAGATAGCCGAGGATAGCAAAGCAAGGAAGAATGAACTGAAAAGGAATAAGCCGATGGAGGAAGGACAGAGGAGATAAGAATATCCTAGTCTAGGGACTGCAGGCCTCCTTACCTGGGCAACTCTAGGAGGAGATGAGTAAGGAAATGAGAAAATAGAAGAAGAAGAAGAAGAGAAGAGAGATGGGATGTTGAAGGGACCAGAATGCCCCACGAGCATAGTTAGCTTGTAGCTGAAGGCTCGACTAAAGGGAAGCAAGAATCCCGTAGATAGAGCTGAAGAGAAGGTTCACCAACCCGGCTAGACAGACTCAGAGGGCATAGTCCTCATCTTCAACATGCCATTGTTCATGATACACCCACCTCGGCTCCTGGCCATGAAGGCCTTTAACTGGAGGACACCCGAGGAGGGAAGAATAAAACCCCAGCAGCATGAGAGTGCTGCTCAGGGGTTTAGAAATGGAAAATGCAAGCCTTTCAGGCATTTCAAGACAGAAATGGGACTCAGACTGACTGGCTAAGGCAGGCCAAGGCTTAGGCTGGTTAGGATTGGATATGGTCAGCAGAGCTCTATTGTAAAAATTGTCCAGGAGGACACTTAAGGGAGAAACCAATAGCAAAACAGTGAGAAGGAAAGCCTACCTTCTCATTTGCCTTCTTGTTTGATTTCTCCTTTTTGACTAGATGCATGACCCAGATACCAAGATGCCTATAGCAGTCGGAGAGAGTTCCCTCAGCATTTTTTTTTTTTTAAAAGAAGAAAGGAACAGACGTACTCGTTTCTCTGCTCTGCAAGGCAAGAATAGAGGGGGGGAAAGATTTCAGGGCAACTATCTGAACACGGGATTGCAGGATCAAAACTGAATAGCCTGAGCCAGACCAAAAAACCCCAGAGGTATCTTGCCAGAAGAATAGCAAGAGATAGTAGTGCAGTCTGATCGCCAATGCAATCCACGAGATGGCCCATGAATCTTAGAGTAAGTAATTTTTCTGGGTGTAGGACCCCTCCCCCCCTTAAGAAAGAACTTTTTTTTTTTTTTGGAAAAATTAAGGAATTTTCCCCTATATTTTATAAACAAAAGAGAAAATGCAGAGAGAGGAAGGAGACGGGAGGTGGAGAAGCCACAGGAAGAGGTCACTGAGGGGATGGTGGGTGGGTGTAAGAAATGAATGGTGAAGATACAAGAGAAGATCAAGAATTACGGTAGGTACGTAATTTTCCTATCTTCCCTTGTCAATCTTCACCATTCATTACTTCCTGGGTGAGTACCAAGCTCCTCTTCCCCAGGAGGGGGAAGAGGCCATACCCTGAAGGAACAAGACCCCCAGCCTTCTGCTGGTGGGAAACAGAAGGAGAAGACCCTGGCTTATTCAGAAAGCCTAAGTGGGAGAAGAGCTAGGAGGTGCCTCCCGAGGGACGAGAGACGGATGGATGGGCCCCTGTAAAAGTCTCCTAGCTCTGGATGAGAAAAGACGGGTCCCCCGGAAGGCGGAGCGCATCACCCTACGCTGGGCCAGGGGTGACAACCTGGAAGATGAAGCCATGCCGTCCGCCTGATGCAGATCGCTGTCCCCGCAAGCCTGGAAGCCACCTCATTGGCGTCATAAGATGCCCTTGCTTGGTGTCTTGCCAGCTCCAGGCCTACCACGGAGAGGGCAATGGCTTGTCTGGTTTGCTCCGTGTCAGGCATAGATGCCAGCAGCTGGGACATCATCGACCACAGATGCCGGTTGTAGGCAGCGTGGTGAGCCTGATGTGATGCAATACATGCACTGCTGAAGAAGAGAACACTCTTAGCTAGCGGTCGAACTGGAGAGTCCGAATCCGGTGGGCGATCGTGCGCCGAACAACGGCGCCCAGAAGGAGTATCCAGGTATACCAAACCTGAGGACGGGTTGGGAAGGGAACCTAGAGACTCAGAGGGCACAATACCTATGCTGGCAGTCCGCCGGGGCTGGGGAAGAAACGGCAGGGAACTGCCAGGACCGGATAGACGCCTCCTGGAAGGGGATAGGCCAGGAAGGTACCACCAGATGCTGGGCACTGAATTCACCAAGGAATTCACGCATCACCCGTTCGGTATTGTCTCTCCGAACGTAGGAAATCCGAAGATCCCTCACCATCCTCGAGAGGAAACGCTGATATTCTGTGAAATCAGCATCGGAGGACAGATGAGCAGGGGGTTCCTCTCCCTCAAAGGAGGGAGATGAGGATGATGGGGAACTGGAATGTCCAGAGGATTCCTGCGGCGGTGGGGAGAGTCGAAAGACCCGCTCATGCATGTAACTAACATGAGGGCAGCATAAGAACCCTGAACTGCTCCCAGGATAACGGACCCGTGGGACCGACATGGCCTGGGGGCGGGGGTGTGAGCAGAGAGATGGGAGGGGCACCTCCGAGGAGGCAACTGCTCTCTGCGAGGGCTCTGGAATCCGGGGAAGGGAGCCCTAGTAGGAGGGATCCCGGATATCAAACCAGGCCGCAGAACGGAACTCTGGGGAAGCGGAACCTGGAAGAGCCCTGGGGGAGAAACTCCCCTGTGATGACGCCGGGACTGCATGGATCCAGAAGGGCAGTCCGCACAAACGCCACCAGAGGACACCCTAGAACCCTGGGGGGAGGGGCGGGGCTCTGTGCTACGGCTCCTGGCCACCCCCCCTGAGGTGGCCAAAGAAGACCGAGCAGCAGGACGCCTGCCCCTCAACCCCTCGGATTCCGAGAGGGCCCTCCTCCCCGACTGCAATGTTCCCCTAACCCTAGAGGAGGTAACAGCACCCCGGGGGGTAGCTGTCACCGGGCCTCCAGAGAGGGGAGCCTCCCCCTCCGTCACCCCCACGTCTGCCCCCCGGGACTCTCGGCCACCCCCAGCCGAGGAACCCTCAGGAGACGACGGCAAGGGGGACAGAGGGAGGGGCCCGCTACGCCGCCTGGTACCCCTAGCCACCGAGGACCCAGATTCTGAAGAATGGGGGTGCCAGGATGGGTCCACATCTGAGTCATCGTCCTCCAGGAGGGCCAGAGACCAGAGACCTCGATGCTGGCCACCCCAGGGGTCCCGAGGCCCGCAGGCGCGAATAGCCCGGTGCGAGTCTGGCCTTCGCCCTACCGCCGGCAGCATGAAAGCCCAACCCCACACCCCAGTGGCCCGCAGACCCGCACCGCTGGGAGGAGGGGAAGGCCGCCGCCGATGCCGGGCGGCGCCGAGGCGGCGGGCACCGGCAGTGGCCCGCCAGGCTCATCAGTACCGGATCCGAAACGGCACCACGAGGCGACGTCGAGGGTCCACCCGAGCCAGGCCCAGCCAAGGGCCTCGACATCGGGGAGCCTGCACCCAAGAGGTGACTGCCAAGGCGGTGTCAGCGCCGCGGCCCTGGAAGGACTCGACGCCCCCAACACCGCGGAAGGGCCTCCCCGGCAAGAAGGAAGAGGAGACCCCTCCTCCTCGGACAGAATAGGCCCGGGAGGGACCCGGGAAAGGCTCATGATCTCGCCCGAGATTCCCATGAGCTTATCATCCCTCCGAAGTCAAGGGCCTGTCGAGCTTAATGCCATGATTTCGAGGACGCCGACGGTCCATCGAGAAACAAGCGCCGTGACAAATCCATATTATGGTTGGGTCCCGGCAACGAAGACAGACGCATGCCGGTCCGAGACGGAGAAATGCCGCCGCAGGAGCACCTGACGATAGCACCGCCCTTAGAAGAACATTTCGCTCCAGAACCGGACATAACGCGAAATAAACAAGATTAAACACAGTCGGAAATACACCCGGCGCCGTACAAAGGAAAGAAAAAGGAACAGTCTTACCATAGGCGTCGAGTGTAGAAAAAGGAGTCGGATACGCACTTTTCGGTTAGCTACCGCGAACAGGTGCTGCCTCGACGGCGGGAGAAACAGAACTGAGTTGGAGGAGGAGTCGGTCGCTACTAACGGCCGCCCCTCGCGCATGACGCATGACGTCGCTCTCGAGGGCGGGGCCGTTAGGGCAATTTAAAAAAAAAGCTCCGTGGCGGGTCTGCGCCTCGACTTACACCCAGGAAGTAATGAATGGTGAAGATTGACAAGGAAGATATAGCAATTCCCCACAAGCTCTATGCACATTCATATGTAAAAAGGAAAGTACTATACCAGGCAGGCTGCTCCTCGATCCCGATCACAATTACTGCAGAATACCCGGGAGCACACACAGCAGTTCAGTTCCTGACAGACCGAGCGTGATTCAGCAATATCTCCAGTCTTCAGCAGGGTGAGCCTGCCTTCCACTTTGCAGTCTTCCTTCTTCTCAGAAACTCGGATTCAGTCCGACTATCGCTTACCATGGCAGTAGGCTGACTTCAAGGCCTCTCACATGCTTCCCGCGCGAACTGTACACTGCAGAGAAATATAGAGCTCCTACTCCTTTCACAGGCGACAACGATCTGACTCCAGCTTCAGTACAGGGCATTTCCCTTAGGTTCCACCAGGTCCAGTTGGTAGATTTGGCTGTCAATCACTCTAGAGCTCCCTCAGTTGGTGCAAAAAGGCGCCAAGGTCCAAACTACAGTTCCCAGAACCACTAGCTATACATTCCCCTTGTAAACCGGCTCCAGAGAGAGTCCAAATTCTGGTTGGGCCAAGCAGTCTCCATTTTAGAGCTCCCCTAAACTTAACTGGCCCAGCAAGGCAGTTTAGGTCCAAAATGGAGGGGCAACACACACAGAGTCCCAGCTGCAATAAAGGCAGATTAGACAAACTGCAATTTTACTAAGGCTATAAATGATTACAGGCAAACAGTTACATCTTTCAGATGAGCTCCCTTTGCACATTTAGCGACCGCAAAACGGAGCAATTACACCGCAGCTCAGGCGGGATTCGAGCAGGGAAACACCAGTCCCCCTCTATTAGCATCAAAGAGACAGTATGCGGAGGCTCTACAAACACTCACAGTGTCATTCCAATGGCTTAAACGCCGAACACCAGCAGGCGGGGGGAACACTTAGGCAACTCCTAGGAGGCTTTTTAGGAACCCCCATTTGTAGGGGGGTTACACCCTTCCTGGCCTGAAAAGAACTTGACATCCGTGTCAAGTAGGTACCCTTATAACACTTTAAAGAAGACTACTAAAGATATTTATGTAACCCCCAGGGGGTGCTATCCTAAGGGCTACTACCCCCGCCTGCCCTAACTGTAGCAGGGTGAGGGGCTCAGATCCATTAGCGGGTGCCTCCACCCAGAGGTCGGGGTTAGAACAGTTGAGGTTGACTTGGTCACAGCCCTCTGGGTCACTGCAACCCCCTTTCTTCCCACTAGTGGCCCACACAGTTCAATTTCAGTGTTCTTACCATATACACTTACCCCCCCCCGGCTCGGACCAGTCAGCTCACTCCGGGGACCCCCTGGAAAGTAAGGTACAGTTACACCACATTCACTGTGCAGTATTTCACCATTAATACACAGACTAGCCAGTGCACTTTTGCAAAACAAGCAATCTGATTTATTTGAGGGGAGATAACAGGGACCGGGGGGAATCGGTGATTGGCTTACCACTATAATATATGTTTGACTACCTAGGACTCTGTGCACAGGCCTAACCTATTAATTACTGTCTATGGGTACCCAAGCCCTAATGGCTAGTCCCTTGATGCAGCTGGTTGGGGCCCTGACACACACGAGCATTTAATTCCTGAGCAGAGCAAATGGAGCCAGAAAGCTAAACTGAGACCGACAGAAGTACAACCAAATGATTTTGCCTTTAATTGTAACCTTTCACAGGGAGCTACCCTGATTCGGTACTCACAACTCCAGCAGAGAACCACTCCTTCACCACTCACAGGGCTGAGCCTGAGCTTCAAAGGCTTCCTCACACATTTATATGGAAAACCACAGAGGGGTACCATACCAGGCAGCTGCTTCTATAACCCAACCGAACTCACAGCCATCGGGAGTCTCACTGCAGCTTTCACTTTCCTGACAGACCGAGCGCGATTCAGCAGATTCTCCAGTCCTCTTCAGGTGGAGCCTGGTAGGTAGCTGTGCTTGTACACAGCCTCCTCTGACCGCTAGCCTGCGGATTTAGTCCGTGGAACGCGGGCGATTAAAACGGCTGCCTCAGGCCTTTCACGCACTTCCCACGCAAACACTTAACACCGCAGGAGCTCAGAGCTCCCTTCTCCTTCACAGTCACAATGCCTCTGACCCTTTGCAGTGCAGTGCAGCTCTCCAACTCGGGTACCACCCGATCCCATTGGCTGGCCTCAGATGCCAGTCACTTACTTTTGCTCTCAGTGGTGCAAAAAAGTGCCATAGCCCATAATGCCACTTCCCAGCATTACAAGCCGTGTCCCCATTGGTCAGTCGACTCCCTGAAGAGTCCTTCTTTTTGGTTGGTCACCAGTTACTCCCTCTCAAGTACCCCCTACTCCTGTTGGACCCCTTCAGCACAGTCTGGGCCCCAATATGGAGGGGTTCAACACAAAGTCCCAGCTGCAATAAAAAAGGAGTTAGACAAACTGCAATTTTACCAATATTATATATGTTCTTAAGGGAACCACTATATCTTTCAGATGGACTCCCTAGTGCTCCTAGCAACCACAGAAACGGAGCGATCAGATGGCAGTCTAGGGCGGGACTTGAGCAAGGAAACCCCAGTCCCCCCATTTGTACCACCAAAACTTGCGAGCAGGCAGCTCTGGAAGAGGCAGTAAGAGGCTTGAAAAACACTCCCAATGCCCACATTTAGCGGCCTTACGCCGAACATCAGTCAGGCATGGAGCATTCAAATGAGCTCCTGAAGGGCCCTCAGGAACCCCCATTTGTAGAGGAGGGTTACATTTACATCACTAACAGTTAGGTTTGCATTTTTTAAACCACAGTCATATGTAACTGTTTGTCATATGCACTCATTTTGTATTTCACAGCTTACTATATGTTACCACATTATACATACAATAACATTTTAAAATCAGGTCATTACTTCCTGCACATGAAACTTGAAAAGAGGGGGGCCTTCCCTATCAGCTACCTTGGGGCTGGATGGGGCAGGGGCACCATGCTTACAGGGCAAGACAAGTAATCTGGACTTAGCACCTATGCTCAGTTTGGGCAATGAGCTCGGGGTCACATACACTCCCTTATGGACTACATTGAGAGGCAAATCCACAGGCCTCCCAGGGGAATCATAGCTTAAATGCACCACAGGCTTCACAGCTTGACCAGTCCTTCTAGGGGGAACTGTTACAGTCTCTGTGTGTTTATTCCCACTTTCAGCAGTGTCTTCACTTGTCTGAGAAACTTTCACTGGGGTAGAGAGACTAGAACTGGGGGCACTTTCAGCTCCAGGAGTTGCAACCTCTGAGTCCTCAACACTTGGCTTACATGGGGAGTTTTCTGACACTGGTAGTGAACTATCAGGGCTCTCAACATACTTTTCTTGTTCTGGTATATCACCAGTCTGTTCCAATTCATAATTTTCCTCCTCTGAAAACTCATACAGTTCGACCATACACAAGGATTTGCACTTCACTTTCTGGGAGCATTGGCTCCAGGGACAAAGCTGGGGGCTTAGACAGTCCAGAAGGCCAGCTTCATTTCCATAATTGACTAAGGGGTTACCTTGAAACAATTGACTCAGTTCGTAAGAGGGGTGGTACCCTAAGTTGCATTCACTTTCTTCTGACATGGATTGACAGTCATTTTCAACAGGGACCTGCTGTAGAGAACACTTTAACTCATCATCTGTATGTGCAGACTTTCTTTGCTTTTGCTTAGCAGCAGCTTTAGTCACTGGTCCAGAGGGGCACTTTCTGGGGGCTCAGACTCAATTAAGAATGTCCAATGGGCAATAAGTGATTTCTATGCATTATTTTAACATTTTTTGAATTATTCTCAGGCCTTAACTTGTACGCAGGCAGATCATCTAGTTTGGCCACCACAATGTGAGGGAGATGGTGCCACCTGTCAGCAATCTTGTGTTTGCCATGCAGTCCCAGATTTCTTAGCAACACCCGATCTCCCTCCTGGAGTTCCAGTGCTTTCACTTTTTTATCATACCTTTCTTTGTTGGCCAGAATTCTTTTGGCAGCTATAGTTTGAGCCAGTTGGTCTGCATGATTTAGCTGGGCATTTAACTTTTGCACATACTGTAAATGGTTATCAGCTCGAACCCCATCATGGGGGACTCCAAAACAAACATCTACCGGTAATCTGGCCTCTCTTCCAAACATCAGGCGGTAGGGGGAGAACCCAGTGGCATCACTTTTGGTGCAGTTGTAGGCATGTACCAAGGTGCTGATTTGTTGGCTCCATCTAGGCTTGTCCTTTGGGTGGAGGGTGCCCAGCATATCTAGCAAAGTGCGGTTGAAAAGTTCAGGCTGTGGGTCCCCTTGGTGGTGGTAAGGGGTGGTTCTAGACTTTCACACTCCCCACAGAGAAAGCATCTCTTTGATCAGATGACTCTCAAAGTCCCTCCCTTGATCAGAATGGATTCTCTGTGGAGCCTCATAGTGAACAAAAAAGTTTTCTATATGTACTTTGGCCACAGTGGATGTCTTCTGGTCCTTGGTTGGGAAAGCTTGGGCATATCTCATAAAATGGTCAGTGACCACCAGCACATTACTGATATTTCTTTGATCTGACTCCAAACTCAGAAAGTCAATACAGATCAGCTCCATGGGGGCGCTGGTGGTGATGTTAACTAGGGGGGCAGCCCTCTGGGGCAAAGCCTTCCTCTGTAGACAGCGACTACAAGTTCAAATGTGTTGTTGTTCAACATCAGCCCCCATCTTAGGCCAATAAAATCTGGATCTTACCAAGTCAAGTGTTCTGACTATGCCAAGGTGCCCCATGTGGTTGTGTAGGGACCTCAGCACCAAGTCTTGAAAGGCAGTAGGCAAAACTAACTGCTGTTTGTCTATTTGTCCCCCTCTGTCCACTGTTTCCCTGTATAACAGGTAATTAATCAGCTTCAGCTTAGGACCTTTCTTGTATAACAATGCAGTTCTTAAATCAGTAGAACGTAACTTGGATACATCTTTCCCTGTGTAGAGGGCTTTCAAAGCTGGTTTGATCATAGGATCTCGGGATTGAGCCCGCTGAAGACTGTCATTGTCTGAGGCAAAGCACCAATGTCTAATGCAGAGAAGTGGCAATAAGTAGCAGGTATGCAATTCTCAGAGGGCCCCAAACAGTCCACCAAACAGTTCACTATCTGGGACCACTTGCTCCTCTCGGTCAAACTTCTGGCAGAGTGCTTGGATATCAGGTTCTGACAGTGTGACCCAGTCATTTCGAGAAACAAGCCTCCAGGAGAGAGAATCAGCATCTATGTGGTTCAGGCCTGCTCTGTATTCAACAGCATAGTCGTATGTAGATAATTCAGAAAGCCACCTATGGCCAGTGGCGTCCAACTTAGCTGAAGTCTGCACATAAGTCAAAGGATTGTTGTCAGTTTTTACTAGGATCTTAGACCCATACAAGTACACGTGGAATTGGTCCACAACGGCCCACTTCAAAGCTAGGAACTCTAGCTTATGTACAGTATAGTTCTTTTTGGAAGGGGTCAGGCTTCGGCTGGCAAAAGTCACTGGTCTCACACCATTCTCATGCTCCTGGTACAACACAGCCCCCAACCCTTGCAAGCTAGCATCAGTGTGTAGGACATAAGGTTTTGTTGGATCTGCATAGGCCAGGACAGGAGCATAGGTAAGTTGATATATAATCTCATGAAAAGCAGCTTCACAATCAGATGTCCATTGGGCCCCAAATACTTCATTAGGACGGAAATACACTCTCTCAGTATCAGGGGAAGTTAACCTCTTGTATTTTTTGTGGGTTGGAGGGTACCCTTGAGTAAGATTAAGTAAAGGATGGATCACTCTTGAATAGTCCTTGATGAAATGGCGATAGTAGCCACAGAAGCCCAGGAATCTTTGCAGTTCATTTAGATTGTGGGGCTGTGGCCAGGTGGTCAGGGCCTCAACTTTACTTGGGTCTGTCTCTATTCCCTCGGTGGAGACTACGTGTCCCACATACTTTACAGATGTTTGGAAGAATTGACATTTATCGATGGACAGTTTCAGGCCAAAGTCTTCCAGTCGGTCCAGCACCTTGAACAATCTACTCTCATGTTCCTCCAGCAAGCTGCCAAACACAGTAACATCATCCAAGTACACCAGGCACTCTAATAGGTTCATGTCCCCCACTGCACATTCCATCAGTCATTGAAAAGTGGCTGGGGCACCTGAAATCCCTTGAGGCATCCTCATGAACTCATAAAAACCAAGCGGGCAGATAAAGGCTGTCTTCTCATGGTCTTCTGGGGCCATTGGGATCTGGTAGTACCCACTGCGAAGATCCAGCACAGAAAACCACTTGCTACTGTTCAGGCAGTCCAAAGCATCCTGAATGCGGGGCATTGTATACTGATCAGGGATAGTACGCCGATTTAAAGTGTGATAATCCACGCACATCCTTGCTGTCCCATTCTTTTTTCTCACTACCATGATGGGAGAAGCATATGGGCTTCTGGATTCTTGTATTACACCAGCAGCTAGCATCTCTTGCAGATGCCGTCTCACATAATCTGTGTCAGCAGGTGCCAGGTGTCGAGACCTCTCATGAAATGGCCTTTCATCATGCAGCCGGATATGGTGCTCAGCTCCTTGCATGCATCCTACGTCCCATTCCTTTAAAGAAAACACCTGGTCTCTCTGGGCAAGCTTCTCACTGATCCCCACTTTCCATTCAGCTGGCAACGGGGAGTCACCAAAATCAAACAAGTCAGGCATTGCTCTGTCATTCTTCCCCAAACTCTTGTTACTGGGTAGCACTGCAGTGTCTGCACAATGCACATTAGCCAGGGTACAACCTCTATTTACTCGAATCTCTCTGTCAGACACATTATGAACTTGAATCATTACCCTTCTTGCATAAGCATGGACTCTGGCAGGCAAAATACTAAGCTTTACCAGCAGTCCTTCCGGCAATTTTCCATCACCTGGTGCATCCAGCATCAATATTTTATTCTTGACATTCTTTCTGATACGGACTTCTCACTGTAAGGTACACTGGGCATTTGGCGCCAGGATCAGAGACTCAGGATCCTTTTTCCAGACAACTCTGACAGGTTCCTCTGGTTCCACTTTGTCAGCATCTCTCTGGGCATCTTAGGCCTTCCTGATCAAGGCCGGAATTCTTAGAGATCTACCAGTCCAGGACCCCTGTTTTTCATAACACAACTGTGTCAGCCATCCAACCATATGTGCATTACTCCCAATTAGTATAGGAACCCCATCATACAGTCCAGTTGGGGGACATACTAGGGCCAAGGTCTCCACTTGCTCTGCCACTCCAGCCACAGAGGTGGGAAAGGACAACCAAATTTGGATATAGCCGGAGTAGGGGTAGGCCTTCTCACTCAAACCCCAGACATGCAGTCCTTCCAATGGTTGCAGGGGTACATCAGACAAATGCTTCTGATACCAATCCTGGGACATAATTGTCACTTGGGAGCCACTGTCTAACATAGCTCTTGTAGGCACTCCATTCACTTTTACAGTGGTCTCCATGGAGGGACCCAGCACTTCAGACCATTCCGGTGACACTGATCTGGATGTCGATCGGGCATTGGCCCTGGTGGCATAACTTTTCCAAGTGGCTCCCCCTGGTGGCTGGGCATAGGTTCTGCGATGCCAGGCCACTAACGTATTGGAACTTTTCTCAAGTTCTCTGGCAAGTGACAAGCTGACTGAAAATGCCCATCCTCCCCACAGCGGTAGCAGAACTTAATGTCTCTGGTGTCCTTGGAGGGTGAGGGGGTCTCTTTTCTGTTGAGGCACTTCTGGAGTTCTGCGGGGCTCTTATTGGACTGGGGGCTTATACCTTTGGGCTTCTGGATCTCCACTTCAGTTGAGGGTGAGGGCAGCCCTTTGCAGCTCCCCCACCATCTCTCTCAATTCTCTTAGTTCTGCTAGTAGGTTACCCTCAATCCAGGTCTCAGGGAAACAACATGCACTCCCACTCCACTTTTGGGCTCAGGGGGAGCCTGATACAGATCTGGTTCTCTGTATGCCCCAGTCAATTCCTTAATTAAACCTCTCAACTGTTGAGCCTCATCTAGCTCACTCCTTTCGGGGGGTCTGACAAGTGCTCACGGCCCTCTTCATCATTTTCAATCTCACAGATTTCTCTCAACACATGGCAGTACTCTGGAGGGTGGCTCTTCTGTCTTGCAGCTTGAGCTTCAGTATTATTATGCATGAGAATCTAGCTGACTTCAATATGTGGTCTAATCTGACCTGGTTTAACTCTTTGGCAGGCACACACCCTTTTCGGTGGGCCCCTCTGCAAAGCCCTTTTTATCCTGGTGAAAAAGGCACACAATTTCTCATTTTCCACTTTTTGACTGACTTGAATTCCCATAATAAATCATCCCCGGATTCTTTGCTGCCAAACACTCCCTCTAAGGCAGAAAGATATTCTGCGGCAATGGCCTCCGAACTAGTAGCATGTAAAAACCAGATGGCTTTCAGAGCAGGGCCTCTCAAGCTTTCCATCAAGCGCTTCCTCTTTTCCCCCTCTAAACACTGCCATTCCTGTACTAAAGGGGTAGCATAGTCCATCCAGGTCTTCAAATCATCTTCCTCTGAAGGCACTGGGACAGTACTGGAGAAAAGTCTCAGCCTCCGATAGGAATCCAGTTGAATGGGGGGAATTACCATAGGCGGTGTTGCTATTATGGAGCTCTTGGGGGACCCAGGAGAGGGAGTCGGGGAATATACGGGTGTGGGGTCCTCTGATAAATCTAATACTCGCACCAACTCTTGGGCAGTTTTCCCTTCTGATGCCAACAACTTAAGCAGTTTTTCTTTAAGGCCATTGGTACTAGGGGACCCACCCGGGGTGGCCACACTGCTACGTACGTGAATGACCCTCCATCCCCACTGGGCACCTTTGGGCAAAATCATAGGGGGCACCTTTTCAGGGTCTATCAGGGAACTGCATGAAAGTAGCACTTGCAGTGTTTGTTCAAATAAGTCAGCAAATCGTCCCTTTACTTCAACTTTGCCCACACACTTAACATGTTCTACAGTGGACACAATGTCAGCATTGTTAGTTCCCAAGGGGACATCCAGCAATAGAATAGCCTTCTGGGGATCCATCTCCTCAGCTTCGCACCACCCCATCAGTTTGTGCACCATCAACTTATGGGGGTCAATGTTTAACTTGGGCATGGTACTCCCCTCCATTTTTTCCTTTAAATTAAACATATTGAGGTATTTTTCCTCACTTGGCAACTAGAGAACCTAATCCCAGTGGTAGCTTCCAAGATGTAAACCCCAGGTGGCTCTATCCCAAGGGCTACTACCCCTGCCTGCTTGACTACTGACAGGTTGAGGGGCCTAGGTTCTATGACGGGTGCCTTCACCCAGAGGTCAGGGTTTGTAGTGGTTAGACTAGCTTGGTCACAGCCCTCTGGGACACCGAGACCTCCTTTTATTCCCTCTAGTGGCTCACACAGTACACAGGAGTTACAGCCCCAATACCCCATGTATACACACTGTTCACTCATAAAGTACCACTTACCCTCGAGACTGATTCTGCAGTACGTCTCTGAGGACCCCCTGTAAAATAAGGTTAATCAACATACACAATCCAATACAATGCTTGTTTTATAGGTACTGACACTTCAGACAGTTTAAAGTTCAACAACATAGAATCTGGTTTATTTAGGGGGAATGGAACACAGGAGGGGGAGATCAGGTTAATTGGCAGTATTAAATCACAGTACTGTGCACACATACAGGGTCTGAAAAGTCACACTCTGGATACCCAGGCTGGGGGGGCTAGCCAGGTCTGTTGCCCAGGGTTGGCCAGCAGGTGCAGATGGATGGGGCCCTGTAGAAGAAAATATATGCACAATACCCAATTGTAATCCGGAGATGGATGGCTCAGTCCATGAAGCAGTGAAACAACAAGAATTAGATGACACACTTGTGATTGAAAACAGGCTGCAGGGGAATACCCTGATTTGTACTCACAATACCCAAGCTGAGGACCGGAGGGTGGATGTTCTTCAGGATTGCCAGAAACAACGAGGCATGGATGCAAGGCCCTTGTGGCTGGACCACTAAGCAGTTGATGCAAACGGATTTAGTCTGAAACACGCTGGGGTTCGCTTCCAGCTTCACTGCACAGCACACTGTAATGGGACAAGAAATAGCGATTCTCCACAAGCACTATGCATATTCATATGTAAAAGGAAAGTACTATACCAGGCAGGCTGCTCCTCAATCCTGATCGCAATGACTGCAAAATACCCAGGAGCACACACAGCAGTTCAGTTCCTGACAGACTGAACACGATTCAGCAATATCTCCAGTCTTCTACAGGGTGAGCCTGGCTTCCACTTTGCAGTCTTCCTTCTTCTCAGAAACTTGGATTCAGTCCAACTATCGCTTACCACGGCAGTAGACCGACTTCAAGGCCTCTCATGTGCTTCCCACGTGAACTGTACACCTCAGAGAAATACAGAGTTCCTACTCCTTTCACAGGCGACAACGATCTGACTCTCCAATTTCAGTACAGAGCATTTCCCTTAGGTTCCACCAGCTCCAGTTGGTGGATTCGGCTGTCAGTCACTCTATAGCTCCCTCTGTTGGTGCAAAAAGGCGCCAAGGTCCAAACTACAATTCCCAGAACCACTAGCTATACATTCCCCTTGTAAACCGGCTCCAGAGAGAGTCCAAATTCTGGTTGGTCCAAGCAGTCTCCATTTTAGAGCTCCCCTAAACCCAATTGGCCCAGCATAGCAGTTTAGGTCCAAAATGGAGGGGCAAAACACACACACAGAGTCCCAGCTGCAATAAAGGCAGGCTAGACAAACTGCAATTTTACTAAGGCTATGAATGATTACAGGCAAACAGTTACATCTTTCAGATGAGCTCCCTTTGAGCATTTAGCGACTGCAAAACAGAGCAATTACACCGCAGCTCAGGCGGGATTCAAGCAGGGAAATGCCAGTCCCCCTCTATAAGCATTGTTTACATCTGCAAGCAGACAGCTCTTAAAGAGACAGTATTCGAAGGCTCTACAAGCACTCACAGTGCCATTCCAACGGCTTAAAAGCCGAACACCAGCAGGCAGGTGGGAATACTTAGGCAACTCCTAGGAGGATTTTTAGGAACCCCCATTTTTATGGGGGTTACACAAAAACTGGTGAATATGAGTGTGGCAGGACAGTAGTGTGGTGGGTAGGTAACTGGCTGGGCAGCAGGATACAGAGAGTGGTGGTAAATGGTTGTCACTCCACAGAGGGAAGAGTGACCAGTGGGGTACCACAGGGATCAGTGCTGGGACCAATCCTATTCAAAATCTTCATCAGTGACATTGCGCAGGATCTAGAAGGTAGAATTTCCCTGTTCACTGATGACACAAAGCTCTGTAACAGAGTGGACACACCAGAGGGTGTAGACAGAATGAGAAGGGACCTGCAGAAACTTGAAGAATGGTCATGGGTTTGGCAGTTGAAATTCAATGCAAATAAGTGCAAGATAATGCATATGGGGCACAAAAACCCTGGCACAATATATCAGTTGGGGGGTGAGGATATAGCATGCACCAAGCAGGAAAGGGATCTTGGGGTTGTCATCTCTGATGACCTCAAGGTAGAGGAAACAGTGTGACAAGGCAGCAGGTAAAGCAAATAGGATGCTGGGATGCATAGGCAGGGCATCACCAGCAGGAAAAGGAGGTCATAATTCCACTATACAAGACACTAGTGAGGCCCCACCTGGAGTACAGTGTACAGTTCTGGAGACCATACCTACGTAAGGACATAGACAGGGTAGAGAAGGTTCAGAGGAGGGCAACAAAGATGGTGCATGGATTGCATCACAAGTCCTATGAGGACAGGTTGAAGGAACTGAACATGTACTCCCTGGAGGAGAGGAGGGAGAGAGGGAATATGATAGAGACATACAAGTATCTTACAGGGAGGAACAGGGTGCAGGAATACATTATTTTTAAGCAAAAAAGATGTTCCAGGACTAGAGGGCGTGGGATGAAGTTGGAGGGAGGATGATTTAGAGGAAACGTGAGGAAGAATTTCTTCACAGAACGGATGGTGGAGAAGTGGTGGGGGCTAAAACAATCATGGAATTTAAGAATGCATGGGATAGACATAAAGGAATTCTGGAGGTCAGGGGTGAGTGGCAACAGACTTCTAGGAAAACATGAAGTGAACTTACAAGCTCAAATGGGCAAACTGGGTGGACCGTAGGCCCTTATCTGCTGACACTGTCTATGTATCTATGTAGGATTGAGGGGCCTGGATTCAGTATTAAGGTGTCTCCACACAGTGTAATGGTAATGGGGGTGTCTGCCTCACCTGTTATAGCCCTCTGGGAAGCTATAATCACCCACCAACCCTCCTAGTGGCTTTAAACCTTTAACAGCAGGTAACACACGGTCAGTAGATAACAGTAATAATATGCACACACCCTTCACACTTACCACCAGGGTCTGGCCTTCAGCAATATCCCTGAACACCCCTGCAAAGGTAAAGTTAGCAAATAAGCATACACTTTTAGTACTGTGATCCACTAATAATATGCACATAGTCCAGGTTAAACATGAAACAACAATCAAGTTTATTCAAGGAGTCATGAACAAGGAAAGGGCGTGAATTTAGTTAAATGACTGGTATTCTGATTTAATTCAGGTTCTTGGCATGTGCTTTCTAGTCCCAAATAAATAGTTCTACAATACTGGGTACCCAGGATGGAATGCTGGCTAGCCAGAGGTGTTGCCCAGGGATGGGCAGCATTGCAGCTGTTGTTGGGGCTCTTGATGGAAAGAAAAGGCAGTTAGCATGCACAATAACAAGGTGATTATTTGTAATCCTGGCCAGTTGACCCAGTCTTCTGAAGCCCACAAATTTAAAGAAGAAATCAGATGGTACAACAGATAATTAAGTGACTTGTTGCAGGGAGCAACTCTGGTTGTACTCACACTACCAGTTGGCCGTGATTGGCTGGCGATATGGAGACCTCATGTTGATCACCAATGAGTATGGGGAAGCAGGGCAGCCATGACACACCTGCTCTTCATGGTCTTTCCCTCCAGGTTTCCGTAACCTGTGAGTTGTTTCTGCACAGGGGCTGGATCCCCAAAGCTGGTCTCTCGCCTAGGACAGTCTCTGGTGCAAGACAGCCAGTCTGAGCTGGGATGGCAAAAGCCCAGGCATGAGGAGCGCATTACAAAGTTCAGTTTGTGTTGCTGGTGAAGCTTCCAGCTGGCGTAACAAATTGGGTCGCAAACATGCAGGCCTCGACCCACGAGGAACATTCAGCACATTTAAATCAAACAGCATTAAAGAGATCTACCAACCTGTATTAAACAGCCCCTGCACCTAATAAATAGGTGCCTTACAACCACAGCATTCTCCAGTTGTAAGATTTCCCCCAATCATGCCACTGATAAAAACTTACACCACTCGTAAATTTTATCCCAAGGACTTCCTGATTGTAAGGACCACCTACGCTCCGCCCCGCACTCCCTAACGTTATGACAAGCTGCCAGTGAGAGCGCGGGGGTATGTTCCATTATAAGCAATGGGCAGCAACATTACGATCTATTTTTAACATTATATTGGCCAGTTGATAATGAAACATGGGCGCAGTTGACTAACAAAGGCCTTGTTGGTTGACGGTGCCCACGTTTCGTATCAACAACATGTATATAAAAATAGATCACCAATACTTATAATGGAGCTGCGCCAGCTCCTCCGCGGCGCAACACTCGATAGTGTGTGAGGGGGCAAGCGTAAATTAGTCACTGTCAGGAGAATCATGGAACCAGCACAATTAAATTTACGAGTGGTGTAAGATTTCGATAACATTGAGAATTTACAACCAGAGAATGTCTGGTGGTGATAAACACCTATTTGACAAATTGCGAAACTGATCTTGGTATATCTCTTTAACTTTTCCACAGGTTGGATACAGACCAGTTGCTATTGCAATAGATTCACTGAGCAAACCTCTCAATCCAATATCAGTCTCGCACGCTAGCTGGGCCGAACGCTTCACACAAGCAAATCTTCGGTCCAGATCACAAGCAGTGCTTTTAAACTCTCTGATACTTTCTGCCATGGTTTCAGTCATAAATCAGATGATTCCGACTTCTGCAGTCAGGCAGTCCAATGCAGGAGAAACAGTGGCAGGAAGGCAAGTTAGGCCTCTTCCCGCTGATTCCCCTAAGCTCTGTTCAGGGAGCCGCTGCTCGAAAGCTCGAGCTACTCATTCTTCAATCTCCAACTCAAATTGATCCACTGTCTCCTACAGTTCTGGGTATTTCCCCTTGATTACTGAGTTCGGGTTGGCTGGGAAAGCTGTCAGTCACAGGTTGGACTTCCCCTTCAGTTGAGCTTAGGCACCAACCTAAAAACTACAAAAACTACATTTTTCCTTCCCATGAGGCACTTGGGCTAAGGACCCTTTGAGGTCCCCAGAGTCCTACTGCCCCTTACTGGAAGTCCCGAACCAAACATGATGGTTCCCATTCCAAAAGGCAAACTGCAAGGAAAGCAGGTTAAACAAACTTCTCTAATTCAAATGGAACAATACACTAGAGGTAGATAAGCACAGTTCCCATTCAGGCCCCCTCTGCACTATTATCGACTGCAAAGTGGAGCAAATCAGAGTGGTGTCTGGCCAGTCGCAAGCCCTAAATCACTCAGACCCAGCCCAGACCATTCCCTATACAGATATTGGCTGGATTCTTAAAGGGACAGGTGTGGAGGCACAGCATGGCACTCACACGTAAATAAACAGAAACAAACAGATACCCTTGGATCTATTACCCCTATAGGATGTCAGCCTGGTAGTGGGCATGAAAGGAGCCCAAGAAGACATTAAGATAAACCCCAAATTAGTGGGTGGGGTTACATTTGTTGAAGGAAATTATCCATTAAAATACATAGAAACATAGAAACATAGAATTTGACGGAAGATAAGGACCGCTTGGCCCACCTAGTCTGCCCATTTTCCTACCTAACAGATACGCTGCAGATCCTAGCTAACCAACAGCTTACTTCCTCCTACCCCCCACTAGGACTGCCTTATGCCTGTCCCATGCATTCTTGAAATCCCCACTGTTCTTGACTCCACGACCTCCTCAGGGAGGCTGTTCCATGCATCCACAACCCTCTCAGTGAAAAAATACTTCCTCACATTACCTCTGAGCCATCCCCCCTCTATCTTCAAATTGTGCCCCCTTGTTCTTGCACATCTCTTTTTCTGAAAGATGCTACCCACTTGGACTTTGTTAATTCCCTTGAGGTACTTGAAAGTTTCTATCATGACCCCTGTCTCCGTTCTTTCCTCAAGGGTATACATATTAAGCTCCTTTAGTCTTTCTTCGTATGTCTTCTGGTGCAGACCCTGCACCATTTTGGTTGCCCTCCTCTGGACAGCCTCCACTCTGTCTATGTCTTTGCAGAGATGGGGTCTCCAGAACTGCACACAGTACTCCAGATGGGGTCTCACCAACTGTCTGTACAGAGGGATAACAACTTCCTGTTTTCTACTATTGATGCCTCTTCCTATGCATCCCAGTATCCCCCCAGCCTTCCTTACTGCCTTCTCACATTGCTTGCCCACCTTTAGGTCATCTGATATAATTACCCCCCAGGTCCCTTTCTATTTTTACTGTTGTCAGTATCTCACCCCCCATTGTGTATGCTTCCCCTGGGTTTTTGTTTCCCATGTGCATTACCTTGCACTTCTTTGCATTGAATCTGAGCTGCCATACATTTGACCATTCCTCCAACCTTGCCAAGTCCCTTCTCATCCTTTCCACTCCATCTTGTGTATCAACCCTGTTGCAGATCTTTGTGTCATCTGCAAAGAGACATACTTTTCCTTCCAGTTCCTCTGCAATGTCACTTATAAAGACATTAAAAAGGACCAGTCCCAGTACTGAACCCTGCGGTACACCGCTAGTAACCCTCCTTTCTTCACTGTGTACTCAGTTTACTACTACCCTTTGCATCCTGTTGTCTAGCCAATTTTTTATCCAGGCTACCACCTTGGGACCCACTCCAAGGCTGGGTATCTTGTGTATTAATCTTTTGTGTGGGACTGTATCAAATGCCTTGCTAAAAGTTAGGTAGGCCATGTCCACAGCCCCCTCCCTGGTCTACTACTTTGGTCACCCAGTCAAAGAAATCTATTAGATTCATCTGACATGACCTTCCCTTCATGAATCCATGCTGCCTTGGGTCCTGTGCCCCACTGGCCTCTAGGTACTCAACAATTCTTTCCTTCAGAAATGATTCCATCATTTTCCCTACCACTGACGTCAAACTAACTGGTCTGTAGTTTCCTGCCTCTGTTCTGTTCCCACTTTTGTGAAGAGGAATCACATCTGCCCTCCTCCAGTCCTCGGGTACCACCCCATCCTCCCATGATTTGTTAAAGAGAGTAGTCAGTGGTGTCACTAGCTCTACCCTTAGTTCTTTTAGAATTCTTGGGTGAATCCCATCAGGCCCCATTGCTTGTCCACCTTCAATTTTATTAGTTCTTTCAGAACCCTTTCTTCTATAAATGGACTGGTATAAACCCCGTCTTCAGAGTGTTTCTCTTGTTTGGTTTAGGTAACTCCCCTCCTCTTCCTTTGTGAATACTGAGCAGAAATATTCGTTCAGTATCCTGCTTTTCACTGTCACCCTCTACCCACATTCCTCCCTTTATTAAGCTTCAGTATCCCTCCTTTGGTCTTTCTTCACTCCTAATGTACCTATAAAAGATCTTATTCCCCCTTCTTAACAGAATTGGCTATCCTTTCCTCGGTTTGGGCCTTTGCTATTCTGACTGCCTTCCCAGCCTCTTTCTGCTTTAACTGATAAAGTTCTCTGTCCTGCTCCTTCTATGTTTCCTTAAATTTCTTGAATGCTGTCCTTTTCTCCTTAACCTTCCCTGCCACCTCTTTTGAGAACTATAGCGTTTTTTTCCTTCATTGAGTTTTATTGATTTGCTTTACACAAAGGCTTGTTGCCTCTGTGATGGCTGTTTTGATCACTCCCCATTGTTCCTCCACCCCTCCTTCTTACATGTTTGCTAGTGCTTTTCTGAGGCACTCTCTCATTTTCCCAAAGTCAGCCCTCCTAAAGTCCAGTACTCTTGCTTTTGTATGGCTTGATTGTATGGCTGTGTTTATCGCGAACCACACTGTTTGGTGGTCGCTTGTTCCCAGATGGCTACCGACTTCTAAATCTGAGATTCTTTCTCCATCCCCATTTGAGAGTATACATTACAGTGTATATAATACATTACAGAAAGCTCTTAATCAAAAAAAAATGTATTAAGCATATACAAGACATTACTACATAATTATTTTCAAGTGCTCCGTATGGAACCACTGGCTGTTCTTAGTCTAACCACATAATTCCTTGCCAGTGTGTTTGACAATTTTCCTTACACATCCAAGCTATTTCTCTGTGTCTTACGTCCTTAAATTCCCTTCTTATATTTTGAATTAGAGTCTCTAATGATGTGTCCTTTTCCTGCAAAACATATTGACATCTATTTTGTCAGATACACCATTTCACACATGTGAATATAACTAGGGTGATACTGGCATCCCACTGTATCCAAATACTTCCAAGCTCACCCAAGATTAACTGTAGCAAGAGTTGGGGACTTTCTCCAGTATCCTGACCAAATTCCCCCCATTCAGGAAATAAACACCATCAACAGCTTAATGTGGTTCAATTTCACTTGGTTTTCAGTTGTATACCCCCCCCGGGTAGAAACTGAAAATAGGCATGGGATAGGCATAAGGGAGCAATACAAATGACTATGAATAGATAGACCACTGTCAGAGCAAAGGCCGATCGCACATTTATAAGGTAGAAAAAGAAATGGGCAGACTGGATGGGCCTTGCAGTCCTTATCTGCCGTCAACTTCTATGTTTCTATGTTTCTAGGCCGAATTGCCCAGCCCTCCTTTTCCAGTCAACAAAAACTAAATAAATAAATATGGCACAAAATCAAGCAGTTCCTGGCATCTGCTGTCATCCCTACCTCATCCAGCCCTAAACTAAGCAGTCCCTTGCATTCAGTGGCACCACTCCCTCATCCAGCCCTAAACCAAGCAGCCCCTGGCATTCAGTGGCACCGCTCCCTTCCTCATCCAATCCTAAACCAAACAGACTCTGGCATTCAGTGGCATCCAGTAATGCCCCTCCCTCATCGTGCCCTAAACTAAGCAGTCCATGGCAGCCAGTGGCTCCCTTCCCTCATTTTGTCCTAAATCAAGCAGTCCCTAGTATCCGGTTCACCCATTCCCTAATCCTACCCAAACATTTTATTTATTTATTTATTTGAACAGCAGTTTGAAAACCTTTGAGCCAGAGGCTCATTTACAAAGGTACCTTGTCACAAAAAGACAGAACACAGCACAACAGTATGTTACAACAATAATGAATACAACAATGGGGGAAATACAACAAGTTGGTACAAACAGGAATGGTGCATACAATAAGATAGTTAGGCAGTCTATAAGCAGCTAAAAAGGTGGCTTTGTCATAACGATTGAGTAAGGCTAAAACTAGTAACAATTACAGCTTCGAGTATTTGCAGCCCTTCCCCGATCGTAGCCTGTAAAACACTTCCATTCACTTCTTCATACAGCCATTATCCGAATTCCATTAACACAACTGCAGTAAATTAAATGAATCCGTATTTCATAAACTGCAAGTTTGTGATAACATTATTTTCAACTGCAATTTATAAAATACATACAGTGTACATGTATTCCATTAACGTGTTTGCAATAATCAAATCTAGATGGCAGGCTGGCCATGGAGATATGTGCAGGGTTTGAGCTGGTCACCATCTGGGGGGGGTATGTTGCAGCAGCAATAGAGATATGGGTTTGTCTGGCTTCCTGGTCAAGTGTGGAATGGTTGGTTTGTCTGAGGGCAACCAAAATGGCACTGGGAATAAGCATCTGGGGGCATTTGATGTTGGGGTACTCAGGCAGTACTGTACCACTGGAGATGGCCTTCTGGAGGTGGCATTTGATGTTGGGGCACTCAGGCAGTAGCCTGACACCAGGGATGGGCTTCTGCTGGTGGTATTTGATGTTGCGGTACTCAGGAGGTATTCTGCCACTGGGGATGGGCTTCTGCTGGTGGCATTTGATGTTAGGGTACTCCGGTTGTAGTGTGCCACTGGGGATGGGCTTCTGCTAGTGGCATTTGTTGTTGGGGTACTCAGGCTGTTGTGTGCCACTGGAGATGGATTTCTGGTGGCAGCATTTGATGTTGGGGTACTCTGGCAGTAGTGTGCCACAGGGGATGGACTTCTGGAGGCAGTATTTGATGTTGGGGTACTCAGGCAGTAGCATGCCACAGGGGATGGACTTCTGGTAGAGGCATTTCATGTTGGGGTACTCAGGCAGTAGTGTGCCACTAGGAATAGAATTCTGGTGGGGGAAATTCCTGTTGGTGTACTCATGCTGTGGCGTGCCACTGGGGATGGCCTTCTGGAAGTAGCATTGGGTGTTGGTGTACTCTGGCAGTAGTGTGCCACTGGGGATGGACTTCAGGTGTGGGCATTTGATGTTGGGGTACTCGGGCGGTAGTGTGACTCTGGGATGGGATTCTGGTGGCAACATTTGATACTGGGGTACTCGAGCAGTAGCGTGCCTCAAGGATGGGCTTCTGGAGGCAGCATCTGATGTTGGGGTACTCAGGCAGTAGCATGACACTAGGAATGGGCTTCTACTGGTGGCATTGGATGTTGGGGCACTCAGGTGGTAGTATGCCACTGTGGATGGGCTTCTGCTGGTGGCATTTGATGTTGGGGTACTCAGGCTGTTGTGTGCCACTGGAGATGGACTTCTGGTGGCAGTATTTGATGTTGGGGCACTCTGGCAGTAGCGTGACACTAGGGATGGGCTTCTGCTAGTGGCATTTGATGTTCGGGTACTCAGGCTGTTGGGTACCACTGGAGATGGACTTCTGGTGGCATTATTTGATGTTGGGGCACTCTGGCAGTAGTGTGACACTAGGGATGGGCTTCTGCTGGTGGCATTTGATGTTTGGGTATTCAGGCTGTTGTGTGCCACTGAAGATGGACTTCTGGTGGCTGCATTTGATGTTGGGGCACTCTGGCAGTAGTGTGACACTGGGGTGGGTTCCGGCTATGGCATCTGATGGTGGGAGGTATTGTGCCAGTACCAGGTACAGATTCCCATTCTGTTATTTATTACCTGCTGCCAGCAGCTATAAAGTGTTGAGAGGCATTGTGAATAGGCTCCTGGGGCTACTTTAAACAAAGGGGGTGACTTAGGTGGCACTGCCGATGAGCTCCCAGTGCAACAATGAAGAGCAAGGGGGGAGGATGAGGGTTTTAAATCTGCTGGCCATGTGACACCCACCCACCTGCAATTGCTGGAATGTGATTAGAAGTGTATGAAACCAGCTTATGAAAAATATGTGGAAAATAAAATCTGCATACACAGCCAGCAGGTATTGTTCATAACTTGAATATTTTAAAAAGTTTTGTTCTCAGAAATGGAAAACCATTACCTTTGGGACAGGATTTAATTGATGTGACTATTTCTGTTTTCGAATCTTTACCAGTGTTCTGTTATTGTAGGTTAATTAAACTATTTGTGAAAGCAATCAGATGGTCCTGAAGTGAATGTCTACTTCAGCCTACCACCCTGGTTGTGCAATATTTTGCATAACTTATTTAGGGACTACATAATGGCCTGACTCAGACGGTGGCTCAGACAGAGGGGGGACAGCTCAGAGGTAATGTGAGGAAATATTTCTTCACAGAGAGGGTTGTAGATGCATGGAACGCCCTTCCTGAGGAGGTCACAGAGTCACAAACATTGGGGGAATTCAGGAATACATGGGACAGACATATAGAGAATTATGTATGAGCAGTCATACATAACAAGGATATTCTTGTATCGAGAGGTTTCCTTGGTAACAGACGACCTCGAGAGCACAGCTCGAGAGGCACTCTGTTACCAAGGGAACCTCAAGATACAAGAATTTCCTTGTCTGTGTATGACTGCTTATACACAATCTTTTATAGTGTACGGGCAATCACAGCATAGAAAATCACACAAAACCAGCTGAAGAAGACAACAGAGAATAGACATTTTAACATTTTCTTTTTTTTTAACGGACACAGTGTGCTGCAGATGTTTCTGCAAGTTCAACTTTAAAAAACAGCAACTTCCAGCTTAACTGGATTGAGGAAGGCAACTATGTGGCAGCACTCCAAGTTGTTCTGCTGCAGTAGTGACATACAGTAGCTACTGCAGCATAACAACTCCATTCAAGTTATGGATTTCTATCAATAACATAGAGAATTATAGATGGATTTCCATCGGTAACAGTGCTGTTCCTAAGGTGACTGCTGTAACTTCAAGAGTGAAGCTTGAGAGGTTCAGTCGCCTTAGTAACTGCAAGATGCGTTAATCAGCACTGTTACCGATGGAAACCCATCCATAGTTTTTTATAGTGTATGTTGGGGGTGTTGTTATCGCTAAAAACAAGCATTTTCCTTTCAGACACAGACCACGTTAGCTTTCAAAAATACCGCTGAAACCATTCTGTTTTTTTTTTTATACACCTGTCTCTCTGCGGTTTATGCTGGGCCCTATGAACTGATGGTGCTGTTTGATTTTTGTGAGTCCGAGGTGGCATGGTGCATGCGAGTCTTGCCGTTTGATGTTGTTATGCTGCAGTAAGTACGTAGCTACTGCAGCATAACAGCATGCATGACGTCCATGGTAGAGCATAACAAGGTTTTGAAATGTGCTGTTTTTTTGCAGTAACAGCGTTCTAATAAGCACTATAACATTCTACCATACACTATAAGGCAATTCTAGTGGGGGGTAAGAGGAAGTAGGCTTTTGGTTAACTAGGATCTTCAGCTTATCCATTAGGTAGGGAAATGGGCAGACTAAGTGGTCCGAGCGGTCCTTATCTGCCATTAAATTCTATGGACCAGATATTCAAAAGGGTTGCGCCATGTGCAGTAGGGTTGCACCTGCGCAAGTCCGAAATTGCGCCATTCTGCGATATTCAGCAGGAGGCAGTTGCGCCACTGAAAACATGCTGAGCAACAGCACAATGCAAATGAATGCATGCTGAACTGGAGGGGGGAGGAACCATGCATAAACTGCACAGCCCGATATTCAGCCAGGCTGTGCAGAGTTGTGCAGGCGCAACCCCCAACCTGCGCCTGCACAACTTTGAGCCAAAAAAAAGGAGTAAGTCAAGGGTCACCTACAGGTGAGCTGCCACATTGCAGGGCACAACACAGCAGCTGCCACCTGTGGCTGGCCTCAACCTACTCCCTGTACCCAACCCTGAAGCCCGATCGCGGCAAAAGTGTAAAAATCCCCCACCCCCCAAACTGGCCCGATCGCTGGCAAAAGCGAAAATTACCCCTCCCCAACTGGCCCGATCGCGAGCATAAGCTAATCACCCCCACCAGCCCGATGGCGGGCAGCAAAGTGTTCCCCGAACATATCCCTGGTGGTCCAGTGGACGCTAAGCCCGATTGCAGGCTGAAAAGTTTTAAACCCCGAGCGTGATCCCTGGTGGTCCAGTGGACCGATAAGCCTGATCGCAGGCTGAAGAGTTTTATAAACCCCAGAGCGTATCCCTGGTGGTCCATTGGACCCGCTAGCCTGATCACAGGCTGCATTATATTGCGAACCCCCATGAATTTTGAATTCATTCACAAATCTGGACTGCCTTATGCGGTATGGGCTGCACACCCGTGGCTCTTGCTCTGCACCAATGGTGCAGCCCTCCAGGCAGTCAGTCGTGAGATGGCGGGGCAGCAGGCGGGTGGGATGCTGCCGCACGCCCGGCTGCCAGAGAAGCAAGGGTGGTGGGCTTCATGGGTGGGTGGGGTGGGGACACTAGATCACCAGGGATATGGGTCGGGGTGGGGGTTGCAACATAATGCAGCCCGCGATCGGGCTTATCGGTCCACTGGAACACCAGGATATGTTCGGGGATACTTTGCTGCCCGAATCGGGCTGGTGGAGGTGATGTAAGCTTATGCCGTGATTGGGCCAGTCGGGGAGGGGATTTCTTACACATTTGCCACAGCGATCGGGCTGCGGGGGCATCGGTCCTCGACAGCTGCTGCCTGGCAGGGTGCCAGGCGCAAGTCCTTGGGGATCGGCGCACCTGCATGCTAATGGCATACAAATGGGGCCATAAACAGATGCAAATGGCCTCCCTGTGCCTTGCATGAATTATGGCCCCATTTGCATGTCACCTTTTGAATATCGGAAATTTGCGCATGGCGCAATGGTACTTGCACCACCGCAAGTTGAATGCTCCACTCTGACCACTTGCGGTGGCACAAGCTCCACTGCACCATGCACAGTGGCTATGGCCGGGGGGGTGATATTCAAAGGAGTTGCTCAATAGCACAACTCCTTTGAATATCGCTCCGGCCACACCCCTGTGCAACTATTTTGTGCAGCGCAAGGGCTTGTGCCACAAAATAGCACAGTTTGAATATCCAGCCCTATGTTTCTATGTGCCATTTATCTTCACAAGGAGTGGGAGGACAATATCTCACTAGTGGCAGAACAACGGCTGAGTTATGTAAGCCCTGCCCCTTCCTCAAAAGTGATGATAAATGATCTGTTCTGAACCTGGCCATTTTGTGCCCAATTTATGTAATGTAGTTTAAATTATAAAGCTTCTAAATGAGTTGTTTTTATGAACATTTAACTGTTTCTGTTTGTTTCCCCTGCAGTGTTCTGGGTGCAGCAGAGGCCATTGTGATGTCATCAGGCATTGTTCAAGTTGCACTCCCATTGGTTAAGGGTTCCTTTGTGACCTGTCTAAAGAGAGGATAAATGGTTAAAATGAATACCAATGATTTATCTTTATTTAGAAGGATTCAGAGGCTAAATTAAATTATTTATAAGGTTTAACTCTCACCTATGTTGCATTAATTATGTTAGTATGTATTTTGTACATTGAGTAATGATGTATGTTGGTGTTTATAGATTCAGCTTGTCATTTTTGTTATTATATGCTGTCTGCTGTGCAATACTTCAGCCTATGAGCTGCAATGTACTCCTTCTTTTTAATATAATCAAATTCAAATCTTTATCAAAGAGAGACACTGATCATATCCACGTGTTACCTCCTCTAAAGAGCTAGTCTGATGCCTTGAATTAACAGTAACTTTCAGTCGTAATCAGCCATCACTTCTTCTGTCTAAAGTATTTTTTTTCTGTTTTGTTAATTAGAAGATTTTCTACCTGTCAGTACTAGATGTGAAGTGTAGAATAGCACTCTACCTGGAGGCTGACAGTAGGTTCTGTTCCTTCCTCTACATAATCAGCACTGTGACCTCACTGACTGTGATATCACTAGTAACCTGGAAGAGACAATCTCCTGCTGCTCTGATTGGTAACTTGTGGCACATGCTACCAGTCAGGCAGCAGGGCTTGTAACGTAACAATGAGTGAAGTCACTCACATGCTGATGGTGTAGTGGGAGGAACAGAACTAGTGAAGTCTGCGTCTAGGTAAAGCATTGCATTTCATATCACACCGAATACTATTAGGTAGAAAACTGTCTAATGAGCATGTAAAAACAGAAAAAACACTTCAGAAATAAAAATAAGGGACTATTTTTAAAAATAAATTGCTAAAATGTTCTACCTGCTATTTTTGGTGGAACTGGCACTTTAACATACAGAATCAAATGCCACCAAACTTAGAAGGTGCGGATCTGGTAACAAACGATGTATGAGTCAGTTTTCTGATCTCTAGGTCAAAACAGCTGAGCTTTAAGCAGGCAAAATCATAATTTAATGTTTAACATTTACAGTACTTGCCTACTCAACCCTAACTATAGCTACAGTATGCTACCACACCACTATAATTACACTGTGGTACTAGTTCTGGTTCCAGTTTTCCCAGCCCAGCCTGACCCATCAGAACCAGAAAAGCTGACCCAGTACATCCATACCACATGCTGTGTCTGCTTGCCACAGATTGTCTGCAGGCCCAGATGTCTAAAAATAAAATCATACTGTCTCCTACCCCAAAACCCCTTTTGCTACTGTGATGTTAGGAGAGAAAAAAATGATATCTTCTTTTTCTTTGTGCAGTTCCTCTCAGAGGCAGAGCTCACTGGAGGCTCAGTCTGAGGTGGGATCCATTGCTGAAAATCTGAAGAACTTCCGGTCTACCTGGACTAAATACATCCAAGAGAACAAACTGAAATGGAAAGAGAGAGCAGCGAATGGTACATTGTGTATTCACTAAACATAAGATCATTTTCAATTAACTTTAATCACTGGAGCACACACAGCTTATATTTTGTTGTGATTATATTATCCTCAAGGGAGCCAAGACTTCGTCACACAAGCTCTGCCACTCTCATTCTGTATCTTTCGTTTCTGCAGCCCCCTGTTTCTCTTTATCTTGTATTTATGTATTCCAGTTATTTTCTATGACAGGCCCTCTGAGATGCAACATCTCATTTACAGGGACATGATGGAGGGTACATTTACACAAAACAGACATACAATAAAGAAAGCATTCATTCTAGTGCTGCATACGCAGAATCAAACGCATGTACCACTAACCTTATAAAGATCTTTAAGTTTCATTTGGCTATATGCTTCTCTCTGTTTGCACACAAACACATAGACACACACGCATGTAAGACATACATACATATATATATATATATATATATATATATATGTGTATACATAGACACACATATAAGATAGATATATATATATATATATATATATACACACACACACACACACACACACACACAGACACACACGGTGTGCCAACACAAGGTCAATTCCACCACCACAAATACCAAAACAGTGACAGAAATCGCCTGTCTGCGGTGCGGCGCTGTGCTGGTCTTGAAGGAGACACGGTGCATTTCCAGTGTAGCGCCCACCCTAGTCCAACTCTGACTTGGAGTTAGAATCCTAGAGACTGGGGGTGGAACCCTCTATATGGAGGGGTCTGGGCGCAGCCCGATGAGAAAACACTGACATTCCCGACGGTACAATGCTGACAGTTGGCATTGTAGCTGTCGCTGTAGGGGATGTCGGTGCTAGTGCTGTCTAAGTGCTATAGTAAAACCATACATACACACAGAAACAGAATTTGTTAGTAGATACACAAATGTTCCCTGCCTTGTCTGTCTCCAGTGACCCGATGTTTAGCCCGCACATGCTTGAAGCCCTCCACTGTTTTTGCCTACACCACTTCCACTGGCAGTCTGTTCCAGTTGTCTGCCACCATTTATGTGAAGAAGCATTTCCTCACATCTCTCTTAAATCCCCCCTCCTCCAGCTTCATCGAATGCCCTCTGATCCAGGTGCTCTCACTCATTTGAAAGAGACTCCACTTCTGCACCCTGTTCACCCCTGTGAGGTACTTAAAGGTCTCTATCATGTCACCTCTCACTCTCCTCCACTCTTCCAGGGTGTACAGTACATTCTGAGATGCCTCTCTCCTCGTAGAGCTTCTCATACAACCCCTGCACCATTTTATTCACCCCCCTCTGAACTGCCTTTACCCTGTCTATGCCCTTTCTGAAGTGTGGCCTTCAAAGTTGTACATAGTACTCCAGGTGGTGTCTCACTGGTAAGCAATACAGTGGCAACACCACCTCCTTCTCAGGCTGGAGATACCCCTCCTTCTGCACCCCGGCGTCCCACTAGCCCTACCCATTGCTTTGTCACACTGCCTTGCCACTTTGAAGTCATCAGATATGATAACTCCAAGGTCCTTTTCCTGTTTAGCGACTCTGCTCTCCCCCCATCCCATACTCAGCTTCTGGGTTCCTATGGCCTAGGTCCTTGATTTTGCCAGTGTGATTTACACATACACACACACACACCTATATTACCTGTCAACCTCTCCTTCTCTTTCTCCAGATGTGTCTCGTCTCTCTCTCTTTCTTGCTCTCTCTCTCTCTCTTGTTCTTCACTATGTCCTGTTCTTTCTCACTTCCCACTATCCAGTTCACATCCCCATTGTCTCTTCCTTTCCCTCCTAATATCATGTTCTTTACCTCTGTTTCTTCTGTCCTCCCTGTCCTGCATGTTGTCTATCTCACTCTCTTTAATCGATTTGCTCTATCTTGCCCTCTGCCTCTTTCTCTCTTCCATTCTCCATCAGAATTCCATTGTTTGTTCCCACTCTCTCTTGCCTTCCTTCAGTCCTCTCAACCTTCAGCTTCATATTTTCCCATGATCTTGCGTTTTCTTTCTCTCTCCTTCAATCTGGCTTTCAAACTTGAACTACACCAATCCCCGAGAGAGAATGGAATGTTAAACAGCATGAATTGGGGTAACATTTTAGATGTTAAAGGTGATAGGAAATGTTTTTTTGATGTCCTCCTTTTGTTCTGTTAGTGTCCATCCAATATTCTGCTATGTTGTGTACTTTTTTTGTTAAAGTCATAACTTAATTTTGTTGCCTTTGTAACTATCCTGAATCCCTGTCTTCTTAGCAGTTGCTGCTCTCTCTTTTCATACTGTCTGAACCTTCTATGACATCAGTAACACCATTCCAGGCCACTCAGATGAATAGCATGGAATGGTGTTATTGATGGCATGGAATATCTTAGAAATATGGAGTGAAACTATAGTAGCTGCTGAGGAGAATGGAACTCTATGTAGATCCGAGGGCACCCCAAAGTTAAATAATTTTCTTACTAAGAATTGGTCAAAGCAAATCAAAATACAGTTCTGGCATGGGAGAGAAGATGGGAGGGCAGTTAACTGTGTAAAAATAATTCCCTGTCTCCTTTAAGTTTAGATATGTGTCCATACTTAAACTGGGAATAATCACTGCCATTTGGTAGAAGTGGTGGAAAATAAAGGCTCTAAGGGTCTGATCCAGAAAGATGACCCAGATAAGCAACAAAGGTGCTTATCCTGTTTGTTTGTTTGTTTTTATTTTGTTAATCGGGTAAAGGCATGGGACAAACCCTTTTTCATGTCTGACCCGAAACAAGACAATTACAACAATTATTACAAATAAAACAACTTAAAAAAACAAAACAATAATATACAACAGATCAGTCATTTTGGACACAATCACATGCATTTGATACAATCTACTTTGAAAGCATTCAGTAGAACCTTCTTTCCTTAAGTCCTCTGGGAAATTGTTTCAAAGTGTGGGGGCCAAATTAGAAAAAGCTCTAGACCCTGCCTTTGTTAAACAAAGTTTGTCTGCAAGTAAAGCCCCCTTAAGGGATCTCAGATTCAAAGAGATAGTTCTAACACTAAGCAGATCATGTAACAGTAATTCATTACAGCCCAGAATAGATTTAAAAATTAAACAATAACAAGCGTACTGAAAACGAACATTAGGAGATAACCAATCAAGAGCTGAATAAACATAACAATGATGTGTACGGGGGGGGACTCAACATAAAATGACAAATACTATTAAAAACAACAAATAAAGTGTGAGTTTTCCAACCTGACAACTTACGGTACAAACTTCCCACATAATCCAAATGTGGGAGGAGTAAAGCAACGGCAATTACTTTCCTGGTATCGATATTAAAAAAATGCTTAAACTTATATAGAACTCCAATCATTTGATTAAGCCGACAACATACACTTTTAACTTGTCCCTGAAAGGATAAGCAAGGGTCAAGGATGACCCCTAAATGTTTAAATTCAAACACTTGTTCCAAAGGGGTACTCTTATCATCATGAATAATTAAACTAGTTTTTTTACTTATTTGATATTGAGTCCCAAATAGCATGGTCTTAGTTTTGGAAATATTAAGAAGAAAAGTATTCTCATTAAACCATTAACATACTAAACTAAAATCCTGTGCAAGATGTAAAGTGAGCAATGCTAATGAATGAGCTTGAGTAAATAAAATCATATCGTCAACATAAAGTAAACAATCACAGGATAAAGGAAAAGATAAAAAAGGATTAATAAATGAAGAAAACAAAAGAGGACCCAAAATCAATCCCTGGGGAACACCAGAATGAACCAGATAAATGGAAGAACAAATAGTATCCAAGGAAATGTACAGAGAATGGTGGGATAGATAACCATTTAACCAAGATACCACATTATCAGAAAACCCAAGTTCCCTCAGTCTAACGCATAAAAAGGAATGATTAATTAAATCAAATGCCTCGGTCAGGTCCACAAACACTGCCCCCAACATACATCCATTTTCAAACCCGTTAAGGGTGGCATCCACGAACCTGACCAAGGCAGTTTCAGTCCCATGATGTGGCCAAAAACCATGCTGTTGTGGACACAAAACATCATATTGCTGCAAAAAAGAAGTGATTTGTTTATTGATAATTTTTTCAAGAAACTTACTAAGGGGATTCAGGATTGAAATAGGGTGAAAATCATCCAATCTAGTAGCTCCAACTTTCTTGGGTATGGGCACCACCCTAGCATGTTTCCACAATGTAGGAAAAGAACCGAGATCAAACTCAAACTAAAAATAGAACACAAAGGAGCAGAAACATAAGGGGCCATTAATCTAAGAAAACACCTGTCCAAACCCTCCCCACAGTCAATGTATCTATCTGGAAGGGTTAACAACAATGTAAATACTTCATGACATGATACTGAGTGAAAATAAAAAGGGGGTCTTGTAGGTAAGGATGGTCCATCATTAGGTAATTTAAGTTGTTAGTACTATAAGTTGACAGGTCAGAAAATGTAGAACCAAATAAATTATAAATTTCCAGAGTATCAGTAACGATCCCTGATGGAGTGGGCAGGGACCATGCTTCACATTTAACCTTAGGGGACAAAAATTGGTTAATGGAAGACCAGAAAGATTTGGAATTAGACAATTTATCAGTAAAACTGGTTCTATAGCACTCACACTTAGCCTCCTTAATCAGATAGGATACCTTATTCTTAAGGTACTGATATAGCTCTGCCCCGTAAATGTCCCCACAAGTAGCACCACTCATGACCCCTGACCTTCCCACTACATGCATAGAGAGGAGCCTGGAGGGATCAGTGGCATGTTGGAAGTGGAGCCAAATCAGACAGCAGGCATTCAATTGAATGCCCAGGGTGGCACAGGTGTGAATATCATGCTCGACATGGAGCAGGGGACTATGGGATAAAGCAGTCCTTCAAGGCCTGCTGTAAGACCTATGTATTGTCACAGTCAAATCAATCAATCAATCAAAATCTTTATTTTGCCAGGCGGAACATCATTGAGACAAGCTCACTTACAAGATGGACCTGGGGCAAAACAATTGCCAACAGGGTTAAGACATAACAGGTTGAGTGAACATGCATAACAATTACATAGTAATAATAACAACATAATAACATATAACTATCACATGTGACAAGATACTTGCATCAGAACATAGCAATAGGTTCAACAGGAGGTAGTGCCATTTAAATACAATTGCATGGATACAGATATATGGACGTAAGGTAATGAGTCCAATACAGTTAGTGCTCCTCTCCAGCACAACCATCCTAATGTCAAGATGGCCCCCTGACCCCAGAGGGGGCTTTCATATATCCTTAATCCAGCAGTGGGCCCTACAGCAAAAGACCTAGCCCCTCTTCCAGGTCCAGAGTACAAATGCAACCACTCCAACAATACAGCCCTCCACTCAGGTAAGAAATTACTTGCTAAATATTTATCTGGCCATCTTTTCCCCCACCCCCATTAGCTAGTCAGACCTACCATTGTTTCGCAGTGTCAGCCAAGTGCCGATGCGTTCTTAATCCACCATTGCCCATTCCATTCACTCAGGGTAATGTGGCAGTGTCAGTAACAAGTTTCCTTCCATCTTCCAATAGTGTTTTAGCATGCAAGTGCAGCCCAATGTTCTTTCTAGAGTCAGGGCTATAACACTGTAGCCAGTAAAATACGTTCTTCATAGTCTCACCCTACAACTGAACATAGCAAAATGCTGTGCATATACAGTGCAACCTAGCTATGTTAAAACCCCATCAGGTGGAAGGGAGGGGGCCTTCTGTCATTGCCACCAGACTGACCTTAGTCAAATGGGTGTTAGGTGTTCGAAGAATTTACTGCACCTGACCCTTTTAAACAAAGGTAAGGCTTAGGGCTGGTAAACCGGGGGAGCAGGATGGCCATATATATTTAAAACGTTTCTTTTTTTATCTGGATGGAGGAGTGGGCAGATGGTTGGATAGTTACATTTTAACTCTGACTCCTTGATTTGGGCTAGCCCCTCCAGGCCATATACTTGGATCAAGAATCATCATGACACCAGGACATGTTGGGGGGATGAGGAGGGTTATATTTAGTGAGGATTACAACTGTCTATATTCGGCAGATCATTCTTGAATCCTTGTGCAGCATAGTTAGATTATCTAGTAGGGTGGATAACGGACTATCAACACAGCCGTACAAATAAGCACTCCTTATTTGCTAAAAGAGATGTTGAATTGTATACCTGCCAAAAGCAGATTTTGGCCAGTCCTACCTCAGAGTTGGGGAGGGAGTAATGATTTAGTCCTTTTTATGTTTGCTTGCACGCATGTGCAAGCAAACATAGTGCCATCATCCAACTTTTCGTAGGTGTGGCACCCATCTTCTAATGCAGTCGGTGTGTTTGCAAGCATGGCCACAGTTCGCCAATGAATGCAGCAGCTGTCTATGACAGCAGTTGAAAATGCAGTATCATACAGTTGAAAGGCAGAGCTCCGTTTCGGTGAGCAGTGAGAAGCTACTGCCTGCGTATGCTCTCCCCCACACACACACACACATGCACCCATGCATATTGCATACTAATACGCTCCCCCCACATACACTGTATGGCCGAGGGGTGTGCCCAATCCCCCTGTTGGCTCCACTGCCCCCCACCCCAAACAGCCTTCCAGCTGCCATGCTGGGAGTCCACCCCAGCATGGCACAAGTCCCACGTTGTCCAAGAAAAAAAAAGAAACCTGAAAGAGAAAACCTTCCCTCGCAGACTGTCCTGACCCCGCTCCCCCACCCACGCCCACCCTCTGCGACCCTGCCTCCCTACACCCCCCTCACCCCATACTTACCTCTGGAGTCCAACACGACAGTCTTTGGTGGACCGGGAACACATCTGCACTCTTCAAAGCCGACTGCGAACTGAGGAAATACCAGTAAGCTGTACAATGTAATAAATAGGGTTTTTTCAACTTTCATGCATATCTCAGGCATTTTGGTGAATTTTTTCACCAAATTTTCAACGAGGGGGTTTTGGGGCCCTACCTCATGAATTCTGTCACTGTCATTTTGTTAATCGGCTCTGAAAGGTGATCTTGTGGTCACTGTGTGGAACCACCTTTTGGGACAGATTTATGAAATGACAGTGTCAGAGTTCATGAGGTAGGCCCCCCCAAAACCCTATGTTGAAAAGTTGGTGAAAAAATTCCCAAAAATGACTGTTTTATGAGCATGTGTTGCGCTGTTCCTACGCACGCTCGTAAGTTCATGAATTTTCATATTTTCACTCCAGATTTTCAACATTGCCATTTTACCACACCTCCTTATGAGCAGTATGGCTGTCATTTTTCACATCTCGCCCAAAACGTGTTTCCGTGCATATAACGCACAATAGCGCAGTCGGTGTGCAAAATCAGTGTTCGGGACAGATTAAGAAAATCACAGTGACACTGTGCATGAGCAGAGGTGTTACAATGGCTATGTTAAAAATTTGGTGAAAAAAGTCCATAAAATGACTGTGTTATGAGCGACCATTGCGCAGTTTCCACGTGCCCTCGTAAATTCATGGATTTCTAATATTTTCAGTCCAGATTTTCACCACTGGCATTTTTCCACACTTCTTTATGAACAGTACAGCTGTCATTTTTCACACCATGGCCGAAATGTGTTTTGCACTTCCAATGCAGAAATGCGTGGTCGCTGTGGGAAATCACTGTTCGGGACAGATTAAGAAAATCACAGTGACACTGTTCATGAGCGGAGGTTCCAAAATGCCTGTGTTGACAATCTGCTATAAAAAATCCCCAAACTAACTGCATTATGGGTGTGTGTTGCACAGTTTCTACACATGCTCGTGACTTGACCAGTATTTTTAATATTTTCACTGCAGATTTTCAACATTGCCATTTTTTCCACCTCCCCATGAACAGTACAGCTGTCATTTTTCACATCCTGTTCGAAATGTGTTTTCGCACCTGTGGTGCCAAATGGCATAGTCACTGTGCAAAATCAGCTTTCAGCTAATGAACTGATATTGCCACTGTTCATAAGGTGGGGGTCACAAAAAACCCATGTTGAAAATTTGGAGTGAAAATGCCAACGAACGCCTGAGAAGTTAGGGTTTCTGACCATAACGCCCCACCCTGTAGAGACTGACAGGCATCAGGGGTGTGACTTGGGATTCTCGCCTGTAATGCTCACACCATTCCACACCCTGCAGCCAGTGAGAGACATCGAGGTGTGCCTTGGACTCTTCGGCCCCAAAGTTCACTCCATTCTCCTATACAGCACCCATCTCACTGTATTTCCTGATGGAATGGTGTGAACATAAGGGCCAAAGACCCCGAGGCACATCATGACTCTTGTCGGTGTCTGCAGGGTAGGGTGTGGTGAAATGGCGTGGCCGTTATGCCTGATGACCCAAAGACACCCTCCAATGCCTGTCAGTCTGTGCAGGGTGGTGGCGGGGTTGGCTTCAGTTCAATACTTCACTGCCATGCCTATTATGCAGCTCTCTAACTCCTACACTACCAATGCCAATGCCAGCAAGCAAACATTCGGCATTGACAAATGCTTGTTAAGTCTGCTGCACATTAAACCCAAAACTTTGTGGACACAGACAGTCCATGCTGTCCTCCTGCTTGAAAACAGGCCCCTGCACTCTAAATATCTTTTTTGTTTTCCTTTGCCTTCCTATCATCTTCCCCTCTTTCAGTCACTTTGGTAACTAACCCCTTCCTATTCTATCCCTGCACCTCAATATCTGATGTCCCCTGTAATGTATGTAACCCTAAACTTTTCTCTTTCCGAATTGTATGAAGAGTTCTGAATGTTACTACTGAATTCCATTGTGCTAATTGCCATCCTTATGTATTGTACCCTGTTTCTGTGTATTTCATGGTTCCCTGTATTGTGTCAACTGCCATTTTTGTGTATTGCTTTCCTTTTTATAATTCATGGTTTCATGGTCATGGTCAATAAAGGTTTGCCTACTCAAACAATACATCAAAAACTGACTCAGGCTTCCACCATCACAATAAATACTTCTGATATATTAAAAAGTCTTAAAGAAATTGACCCTAATAAAGCACAGGGTCCAGATTGGATACACCCAAGAGTCATCCGGGAACTGGCACATGAACTGGCATTACCTGTAACCCATATCTTCCAAAAATCCTTAGATGCATCCATTGTGCCCGAAGATTGGAGACAGGCTCTTGTTATACCTATTTTTAAGAAGGGATCTCATCAACTTGTTGAGAACTACCGCCCAATTAGCCTGACTTCAGTCTTGGGGAAAATCTTGGAATCTCTTATCAAGGAATATATCCTTGATTATTTAAGCAAGAATGGCTATTTAGACAAAACACAGCATGGGTTTACTAGGGGCAGATCATGCCAGACAAACCTTTTGGAGTTTTATGGTAGGGTAAACAGGGCCATGGATTTGGGTAGTTCGGTGGACGTTGTTTACCTTGATTTTGCGAAGACATTTGATAAGGTGCCTCATGTGGAACTGATCGGTGCTCGTAGAGAATCTGGAGTCCATGAAAAACTTTCTACTTGGGTCAAATCATGGTTGGCTGATAGAAGGCAGAGAGTTTGTGTGAGGGGGGCTTGTTCTGGTTGGGCTGAGGTGACCAGTGGGGTGCCGCAGGGGTTGGTGCTGGGACTGTGCCTGTTCAATATATATATATATATCTAACATGAGAGTAAATAATGAAGTATGGCTATCAAAATTTGCAGATGATACACGGCTGGGGTTCCCCATCAATAATATATACGAAGCCACTAAATTACAGACAGCACTCCTTGAATTAGAGGAATGGGCAAATTATAAGGGATCAATGTTCAATATAGATAAATGTGTGGTTATGCATTTCAGTAGAAATAATAAGCATTTTGAATATAAACTTGCTAACAAGGTATTGAGGACTGTACAGGAGGAAATGGATTTGGGAGTGGTGGTAGATAATGAACTAAAATTTAGACAGCATTACATCCATATGATAAGGAAGGCAAGTGGTATTCAAAACTGCATACGTAGACATATTGTAAGTCGTGAAAGTGCGGTGCTACTGCCCCTGTACCTCACTGGTTCGCCCTCATCTCAAGTACTGCGCCCAGTTTTGGGCTCCGGGTTTTAGGAGGGATGTGGCAGCACTCGAGAGGGTACAGAGAAGGGCAACAGAAGGTATGAAGGAGGGTTGGGGTTTGGATTATGACCAAAGATTATAAAGACTAGGTCTGTTTTCATTGGAGTATCGTAGACTACGTGGGGACATGTGTCAAACATATAGGGCACTCATTAGATGGCTAGTTACGAGAACAACTGGATATCAATACTAGGCAACAAATCTATGATACTAGAGCACATTCTCTTCAGCTGATTAAAGATAAGTTTAATACCAAAAGAAGGGGGAACTGGTTCAGTATAAGAATAACAGCTATCTGGAATACACTACCGAGCGAAGTAGTATCCAGCCCTACCATGAATATCTTTAAGAAAAGGTTGGACACTTACATGATTGGTAAGGATATTCGGGGATACAGTTATTAATCAAGCGAGCTGTATAGACATATGTCTTCTATGCTCTGTATAAACCTATGAACCTATGAACCTATGGTTCTATTGTGTTGTACACCAGGACCTCCTTGTAAATAAGGATGCTTAATTGAGCTTTCCTGTTAATAAACTTGAGCTTGAAATATCTTTTTGGGATTTTCAGGATTCAAGGAGCAGAATCCAGCTGAAGAGCCACAGACTCACTTGGATGGGAGCTCAAGTGATGAGAACAAGATGAATTAGTCCCATCTCTTTCTACAAAACAAACAGGTACGTAAGCAGGCATTTTAATGTTCCCTCTTAGGAATGACCTTGTAGATGGATAAATTGAGAATCCCAATCCCTGCTGTGGCAGCAGAACTCAGTTCAGTTCCCAGAATTATCTTTGATGTTTGAGAGTTGCACGTCACTGTGGTGCTGCACCAGTAATGCAGCATAGTTCATTTCATAATACCGTGCCCATTGTTGAGTAGAGAATCACTGTCTGAAACTCAGCACCATGTCTGGGGACAACAATAGTAACTGAGGTACAAGCGTGAGAATGTTAAGATCATTCCAGCATCACTTTTTGTGCCATGGGTTTCTGCTGAAGTATAGTACCTCTGGGCTGAACACTGGCTGGGATAATAGTGAGCAAAACATGGATCACTTCCAACACCATCTCTTTATCTGAGAGGCTAACCAAGGGTATGGGTGAGATAGTATAAGTTGATTGCTGAAACCAGTAGCACTATGTGGCATCAGAAGCATCCATTTCTTAACCCGACCCAACATGGCCACACAGGATGGAATGAATACTTTTCATGCAGTATATTTTTTTCTCATTTGCATATTGATGCCTATGCACAAACAGGTGGGAAATATGCTCCAGAGGTACGTATCCCACCCAGGTAGCTCCACGGCCCCAGACAGGCACAGAGTGTGTGGTATTCACAACCACAAGCACCTGTGGGGCACCTCTCCATGGCCCCACCACCACCACAGCCTGCAGGACAGCACAGGGAGGCCAGGGCGGAGTAGCGGACCCAGGTGGGCATCCAATCCGATGCCCATCCTGGGTCCCTTAGTAGATCACTTGCAGAAGATGGTGCTGGTCCAAGTGCGTGAATAGCAAACACAGGCACCCAGAACTGTGCACCCATGCCCAGTTAGCCAGAGAACCCCTTCCTGAGACCCAGAGACATCGCAACCTCACGCCACACAGGTGAATGGGCACCCATCTTACGGCTGCCATGACCCCGAATGTAGTACAACACTTCCTAACCCAACACATGCCATCCCAGTCCCTGTTACAAGAACCAACCCCTGCCCCAACACATGGCAGCCCTGTCCCCTTTGCAGGTATACTCCCCCCCGCCACAACACATGGCAGCCCGGTCCCCTTTGCAGGTATACTCCCCCCTGTCACAACACATGGCAGCCCGGTCCCCTTTGCAGGTATACTCCCCCTGCCACAACACATGGCAGTCCTGTCCCCTTTGCACGTATACACCCCCCTGCCACAACACATGGCAGCCCTGTCCCTTTGCAGGTATACACCCCTGCCACAACACATGGCAGCCCAGTCCCCTTTGCAGGTATACACCCCCCATCACAACACATGGCAGCCCTGTCCCCTTTGCAGGTATACACCCCCCTGCCACAACACATGGGTGCCCGGTCCCCTTTGCAGGTATACACTACCCTGTCACAACACATGGCAGCCAGTCCCCTTTGCTGTACACATCCCCCCCGTCATACCCCAGTCCAACCACCCCAGTCCCATTGTCCCTGCAGAATCATTGGTGGACAGTGGACCCTCGACCCACCTGTGGCACCGACACCCCCCTCAACCCAATGCCTAATCGTCGGTGCTGCAGCTCTGGACAGCCATCGGCACAGCCCTCCGCACACTTCCTCAGCTGCCGTCCGACTGATGCTGTGAGTGTGCTGCATATATATAGTAGTGCCCTCCCAGCAACAGTCAGATGGCCAGTGACAGAGGAGGTGTGCAGAGGGCTGTGCTGCTGGCCATCTGAAGCTGCAGCACTGACCATCAGGCATGGAATTGGGGGCTGTTGGTGCTGCAGGTGGGGGGTTCACTGTCCACCAATGATTCTGCAGGGGCAATGGGATCAGGGATTGGGGTGATTGGACCAGGGCACAGTAGTGGGGGGGCAGTCTTGTTCTACAGAGGATCAGGGCTGCCATATGTTGTGGTGGGGGAATGTGTACAGCAATGGGGACTGGGCTGCCATGTGTTGTGGTGGGGGATGTATACCTGCAAAGGGAACAGGTCTGCCATGTGTTATGGAGCGGTTGGTGCATACCTACAAAGACAACAGGGCTGCTGCAGGTTAGCAGGTGTATACCTGCAAAGGGGACCGTGTAGGCATAAAGCTGGGGTGGGGGAGTGTACCTGCAATGGGGACCGGTGTGGCAATGGTTGGGGGGGGTGTACAGATGTGGTGATGGGGCAGCCATGTGTAAGTGGCTCAAGATATGCCAGGTTCCCCCCCTGGCATAACCGGTGCCCTTCTACACGGCCTAGTGCACAGCACTCTGCACCTTAATGAATTGCACGTAGTGCTATCACACTCCTGGCTTATTGCTGTCCGATTTCATGTCAAGCTGTCTGTAATGAAAAACATAATAATAGCACATTGAGTGTAGAGAGAGACATAAAACATCAGGGAGACAGGAGAGAGGTACATTCATAATATTTACATATACAGAGATTAAACCATATGTCCTTACTTTTCAATCTCTCTCTATGGAAACCCACAGAGAGGAAAGAAGAAAGTGTAAAATTAAACCAGCATTTAAATTGAAATTCATGGCAAGTCCTCAAACAGAAGGGATATATGTCCAATGAAAAAAAGAAACCTGTTTTCAATATAATGTTAGAGAAACATAAATATAATAAATATTATTGAAATGAGTGTCACTAGAGTTCATTTTTATCTTTAAGGCTGGGATAGTAATACAGTTTGCACTGTCTGTATAACTGTCCTAGGTTCGATTTATACAGCTATATAATTGACAGAAAAAAGTCCCTGAATTCAAAATTAGAAAAACAATATAAAGAAAAGTCAAATTCTGAATGCATGCTGCTAGGTCAAGTAACCACACTATTACAAAAAAAGGAGTAACTCTAGTAAAGAAAACATCAGTCGAATTGTTGTGCATCCCTTTGTCTTCATTCTATTGTGGTGTTTTTTTTTTTCATTTTTCAGCATCTTCTGTTCTTTTCTATATTATAAACTCCTTTAAATGGTCTGGAAAACATGTATTTTTGATTAGCAAGAGTCACTAAACATTTGGCTGTAAAAGGAGTTAATTCTCTATAAAGGAGTGAATTCGGCCCCTTGCAGATTTTGTTAATATATTCCATCATTGTGTATGGATTGCTGACATTTTTTGCCTATGTCACTTTGTCAGGGCAGACAGCGGCTCTTTTTTTGAACTTCTTATCTTGTCTTCTTTATGTGCCATTAATCATATTTGTTCATGTTTCTTGTCTGGAAGATAAGTTTAGCAAGAAACCATCATCTGCGCTGAAGGTGTGGCATAGGAATAACACGTCGACAATCCATACATATTGGTGGAAGTTTTTAAAAAATAAAATATGTTAAAAAATGCACAGTATGTTGAACTTACTCATGTATATAGAAATACTAACCATTCACATGCAGTGAAGTTCCTCCAAACTAACCCCTAGCACATTCCTCTGAAGAGGTGTGTGCATCTGGTAGCTTGTGACAATGGCAATTGCGATAGAACGCTTTCAAAAAGGGTGACTGAATCACGGCACCTGTGCAGAGGGCTACTGGGCAGGGTGGGTGACCGGATGGGGGGTCCATGAATATTGCAACAGGATGTCGCTATATGTACACGCGTGCAGGGGAGGGCGAGCATGCCATGCGACGGGTGGGAGGGGAAGAGAGGGAGGGTTTGTGGCGGTGTAGCGTGTGGCAGTCAGTTGCCGAGCTGGCCATGTGACATGGTGGGTTGATAGCAGGCTAAAGTTGGGAGGGTACTGGGTTCGGCTCTAGGTGCGGTCACTTTTTTGTGCATCGGTCCAGGATTACATTTTTTTTGTTTTATACTCCCCCCTGACATGCACCACCTGGGGTTGAGAATCCTAAAGTAGGGGGGTGTGATGGGGTGAAGCCCTTCATGGGGTGTGTGTGGGGGCACAGCCCCTCCCATAAATAAATCTAAGTCTCCAGTGCCCTTTTGGTGTGCGCCGGTAGTGTACATCACCAAAATTGATTTTTGGTGATGTACACTCGGCCTAACGGTGATCGCCTTTCCGCGATCACCGTCATGATATGGATATGGATCCAATTCAGTTCAGTGCTTTAGAGTAACTGGTAATTGCTATTTTTCTTTTAAACTTAGATTGTGGGCTTTTAGTGACACTACACTTTCGTTGTTGTCTTTACTTATAATTGTTTTTGGGCTGTTGAAAATGTAAAACATAGTGGTGGTGTAATTCTGTGCTGTCTTTAATTGCTGCAAATTTTATCTTGGCTTGTCTGACTGCCCTGTAGTTGGGTGAAGGGTGTTAATTGTCTGGTCTCTGACCTCAGCTACATGATAACTGGAAGTGGGGCTTAGTCAGAGTTGAAGTAGCAAGTAGAGTTTATTTTCTCAGAAGAAGCCAGAAGGGGAAGGAAGGAAACATATTCAATTCAGTGCTTTAGAGTAACTGGTAATTGCTATTTTTCTTTTAAACTTAGATTGTGGGCTTTTAGTGACACTATACTTTCGTTGCTGTCTTTACTTATAATTGTTTTTGAGCTGTTGAAAATTTAAAACATAGTGGAGGTATAATTCTGTGCTGCCTTTAATTGCTGCAAATTTTATCTTGGCTTGTCTGACTGCCCTGTAGTTGGGTGAAGGGTGTTAATTGCCTGGCCTCTGACCTCAGCTACGTGATAACTGGAGGTAGGGCTTAGTCAGAGTTGAAGTAGCAAGTAGAGTTTATTTTCTCAGAAGAAGCCAGAAGGGGAAGGAAGGAAGGAAACATATTCAATTCAGTGCTTTAGAGTAACTGGTAATTGCTATTTTTCTTTTAAACTTAGATTGTGGGCTTTTAGTGACACTATACTTTCTTTGTTGTCTTTACTTATAATTGTTTTTGGGCTGTTGAAAATTTAAAACATAGTGGTGGTGTAATTCTGTGCTGTCTTTAATTGCTGCAAATTTTAACTTGGCTTGTCTGACTGCCTGTAGTTGGGTGAAGGTTGTTAATTGTCTGGCCTCTGACCTCAGCTACGTGATAATTGGAGGTGGGGCTTAGTCAGAGTTGAAGTAGCAAGTAGAGTTTATTTTCTCAGAAGAAGCCAGAAGGGGAAGGAAGGAAACATATTCAATTCAGTGCTTTAGAGTAACTGGTAATTGCTATTTTCCTTTTAAACTTAGATTGTGGGCTTTTAGTGACACTATACTTTCGTTGTTGTCTTTACTTATAATTGTTTTTGGGCTGTTGAAAATTTAAAACATAGTGGTGGTGTAATTCTGTGCTGTCTTTAATTGCTGCAAATTTTCGCCCCCTTCCCCAACTCTTAATTATTGCCCTGTTAAATCTGATTGACAGGAGCTAAACACAGGGTATAGTAAGGGTGTGAAGTAGGAGGGGCATAAGGGGGAAGAAGCCCACCCTCAGCACGACAAGTGTTTTGATTCATTTATTTATTTATTGGTTTCTTTTCTTTAAAAAATTATCTGAGGATCAGTGGCAGGATTTTTAGGACAGTAAATTAATAAAAAGGGAACTAGGAGAGCTTCAGTAGCAGACAAGTAGTGGAATTGCAGTATAATGTGGGGAGTGGTGCAATGCAGTGGCTGTGGGGCAGCCATATTCAGGCAGACCTTCTGGACACTGAGGTGCTGCCCCATTTGCATGCATCTCTGGACCGCGGGAGGAGGTAGACAGACCAGAGTGGAAGTAAACTGGGTCAGGAGTACCATCACCCCTATCCAGGGACCACCCAGTCCAATGCAACTGCCTCAAAGGATGCCGAGAACGACGAAGCACTTGGATGACAGTGGGCTCAGGGAGGGTTAGAGCGGTCAGGCAGAGGCATCCCAGATCCTATTCCACTCAAGAACTCATATGCCACACTGGCAAATGAGGACAACCAAATAGAAGTACCCAGAGAAGTGGAAGGAAAGGATGTGGAGGTTAGCCAAGGAGGTGACCTCAGGGGGAAAGCAGTGGACCCCAGAGGAGGAGGAAGTGAATCCTGGTGGGGACTCCATCATAAGAGGGATCCAGCTAGGAACACAGGAGGGGGAGGACAGGGAGGTGGGTGCCTACCAGGTGCCACGGCATGGAGGGATGGAAGAAGATCCTGGGGATCACTAGGAAGGCAAGACGGGAGGGTGAGCTGGATGTCATTATCCACCTAGGTACTAATGACCTGGCAAATGGGGAGCCAAAGGAAGTTCGAGAAGAGTTTAGGAAACTGGGAGGGGTCTCAAGCAAGTAGCTACTTCTGTCACTTTCTCAGAAGTACTACCTGTGAAAGGCAAGGAGAGCATAGAGTGCATGCACCAGGAACTTTAACTCATGGTTGAAGAACTGGTGCTGTGAGGAAGGGTTTGGATTCATTGGTGACTGGGGACCCACCTGGAGGATGGAGGTTTGTTCAGCCTGACGGCCTGCATCCATCCTGAGGAATCCAAGACTCAATGATAAGTTTAAATGCTACATTGACGAGCATTTAAACTAGCAAAGGGGGTAGCAGGCCAGCAAGGAGGGTACCTACTTGCTCACCCCCACAGCTAGCAGTGGAACCAGTGAACCAGAGGAGGGCTATCTCTGAAAGCTAGTGTAAAAGATGGAGATTAGTGCCCAAGGTGGATAAGCAGAAAAGGGGCAAAATTCAGCAGAAGGGCAGACAGCAAGGAGAACCAGGGATAAATGACAACCAAGGAAGGGGCTGGAGTAGAACAGTGAAACAGTCTAGGAGGTCAAATCATGGAAAGCCATGTGCAAATGCCAGGAGCCTTAGCAACAAGATGGAAGATCTGGAGGCTGTCATGGTGCAGTCAGATCTGGACATTGTGGCCATCACTGAAACCTGGTGTAATGATAATCACGACTGGGAGATGGCCATACCTGGCTACAACATATTCAGAAGAGACAAAGCAGGCAGGAAGGGAGGAGGAGTGGCACTGTATGTGAAAAATGATATAAGGGCCACAGAGATCCAGGAGGAACAAAATGGGGGAGAGATACTGTGGGTTAAGCTGGAAAGGAAAATGGGGACAGCCATCCGCACTGGTGTGGTCTATAGACAACCAGCCCAGGAGGAAGAAACAGATAGGGAGCTGATGCTAGCCATCCAAAGGATGGCAGACAAGGGTGAGGTAGTACTGGTTGGAGACTTCAATATTCCAGACGTGGACTGGAGCATCCCAGCAGCAGCATCAACTAGGAGCAGATTTATCCTGGACTCCCTTCAGGGTGCCTTCCTCAAGCAACTGGTCATGGAACCAACTCAGCAGAAGGCAATACTGGACCTTGTGCTCACAAACAGGGACAGTGTGATGGGGGTAACAGTGGGGGAGCACCTGGGAAACAGAGACCACCAGTCATTGTGGTTTGAAATCACAGAAAGAGCAGAACCAAACCACACAAAAACACGTATCCTGGATTTTAGGGGGGCAGACTTTGGGAAAATGGGGAGATACTTGACAGAGGCATTAAGGAAATGGGAAAGGAATCAGGTTGAGGAACAGTGAGGTATTTAAATGGGATTACAAGAACAACGGAATTATGCATTAAGCAGGTTAGCAAGGGAAAAGGAGAGGAGACCATTATGGTTTTCCAAAGAGGTAGCAAAGAAAGTGAAAGCCAAAAAGATTGCATTCAGGCAATACAAAAGACACAGGCAGAAGGGATAGGGAGAAGTACCAGGAGAAGCAAAGGGAGGCAGGGAGGTCAGTAAGGGAAGCCAAAGCTCAGACAGAAGAACATTGCAAAATCAGTGGGTAGAGGGACAAACCTTTTACAGGTACATAAGGAAAAAGAAAGACAAAGGGAGGGATAGTGAGACTGAAGGGGGAGGATGGGGGCTGTGTGGAGGATGACAACAGTAAAACTGACATATTGAACAGGTATTTCTGCTCAGTCTTTACTGAGGAAGAGGAGGGTGATGGGTCTGAAGGGAGTACAAGAGGTGAGAATGGTGCAGAAATGGACACAAGTCCCTTTACATGAGAACGGGTCCTGAAGGAACTGGAAGTAATAAGAGTTGATAAAGCAATGGGGCCAGATGGGGTGCACCCCAGGGTCCTTAAAGAACTAAGAGAGGTGGTGGCTGAACCTCTGGCTATCCTGTTTAGCCGATCACTGGAAACAGGGGAAGTACCAAAAGACTGGAGGACAGCAGATGTAGTCCCCTTATACAAAAGTGGGAACAAAGAGGAAGCAGGCCAGACCAGTCAGCCTCACCTTGGTAGTGGGGAAGATTATGGAAGCACTACTGAAGGAGAGATTGGTGGAACATCTGGTTGTCAATGGACTACAGGACCCAAGGCAGCATGGTTTCACCAGGGGGAGGTCATGTCAGACCAACCTCGTTGAATTTGACTGGGTGACTAGGAGGTGGATCAGGAGGGCAGTGGACATGGCTCATCTGGACTTCAGCAAGGCCTTTGACACTGTGCCACATAGAAGACTATTACACAAACTGGGGAATATGGGTGTGGGTAGGACAGTAGTGTGGTGGGTAGGTAACTGGCTGGGTGGCAGGACACAGAGGGGGTGGTGGTAATGGCTGTCACTCCACAGAGGGAAGAGTGACCAGTGGGTACCACAGGGATCAGTGCTGGGACCGGGTCCTGTTCAACATCTTCATCAGTGACATTGCGCAGGACCTAGAAGGCAGAATTTCACTGTTCGCTGATGACACAAAGTTCGTGAATAGAGTAGACACACCAGAGGGTGTAGACAGAATGAGAAGCGACCTGCAGAAACTTGAAGAATGGTCAGGGTTTGGCAGTTGAAATTCAATGCAAAGAAGTGCAAGATAATGCATATGGGGCACAAAAACCCTGGCACAATATATCAGTTGTGGGTGAGGATATAGCATGCACCAAGCAGGAAAGGGATCCTTGCTATCATCTCTGATGACCTCAAGGTAGGGAAACAGTGTGACAAGGCAGCAGATAAAGCAAATAGGATGCTGGGATGTATAGGCAGGGCATCACCAGCAGGAAAAGGGAGGTCATAATTCCGCCATACAAGACACTAGTGAGGCCCCACCTGGAGTACATGTGTACAGTTCTGGAGACCATACCACGTATGGACATAGACAGGGTAGAGAAGGTTCAGAGGAGGGAAACAAAGATGGTGCATGGATTGCATCACAAGTCCCATGAAGACAGGTTGAAGGAACTGAACACGTACTCCTGGAGGAGAGGAGGGAGAGAGGGATATGATAGAGACATACAAGTATCTTACAGGGAGGAACAGGTGCAGGAAAACACTATTTTAAGCGAAAAAGATGTTCCAGGACTAGAGGGCATGGGATGAAGTTGGAGGGAGGACGATTCAGAGGAAACATGAGAAAGAATTTCTTCACAGAACGGGTGGTGGACAAGTGGAACACCCTGCCAGAGGAAGTGGTGGGGGCTGAAACAATCACGGGATTTAAGAATGCATGGGATAGACATAAAGGAATTCTGGAGGTCAGGGTAAGGGGCAACAGACTTCTAGGAAAACAAACTGAACTTACAAGCTCAAATGGGCAGACTGGGTGGGCCATAGGCCCTTATCTGCCAACACTGTCTATGTATCTATGCATCTATGTATCTATTTATCCGTGCACCCTGGAACCCATCCTGAACACTCAGAAACAGTGTTGAGAAAGTTTCCCCCAATTGTGTCACATCTTCAACAGCAAAAAAAGAAGGAACAACTTGCCAGTGGAGAGAGTGGGCATGTTGACAGTGTAGGTCTTTAAAGGTAAGCCCAGACACAATTCAGTTTCCCAAGGGAATGACTGGGGACCCTGAGCAGTAGAGTGGGTAGGGGTTGCTCCTTAGCAGGGCCTTCTGTGTATATTTGCTATTATAACTGTATGCCAAAATGCTGGCCTGGTGATAAAGAGGGTTGAGGTGCCTTGGGCGCCTTACATTTTCCCACACCGGTGCCCGGGTTTGGGAGCAGATTTGGGTCATGGGGGGTCGACCAGTGAGAGGAGGATTGAGCATCTGGAGGACTGCTCTTCTCCTCTGAGGAGGGAGGGTTGTTGGGTCTTGGCACTGGTCTGACCCCTTGAGGAGGTTGGGGGCAATCCAGTGTAATTTTGGTGCTGGAGGAACAGCATCTGGTGACACCTCTCACCTGGTAGCATGCGTGGTACATCTTGTCAGAATTGCATGCCCATCCCTCCCTTCCTGAAAAAGTGTAAAATGGCCAGGCACAGCAGGGATGATGCCAGGCTTTCCTGGGCTCTGCACTGGAGCTTAAGACCACTCTCCTGCACCGGATCCATGTTGTCAATGGATGGTGCCTGCTGCTGGACCCCTGCCATGGGGGTTAAGCCATGGAAGACACAGAGCCATAGGGGGGAACCTCATCAGATCAATTTCACTAGTGGTGTGGCAACTCCCATCATACCCCACCATGGGGGATATGCCATGGAGGACATTGTGTGAGGTAAGTCCCTAGGGGTTCCAGTAGCAGGAGCTGGGGAGGTCAGCCAAATGTAGGCTGTGCCACCGCTGGGGGAATAAATCATCTGACTGCAAAAAAAAAAAAAAAATAACTGCATGCCACAGAAGATTACATTCAATATAATTAAACAGGCCATAACGGAGTTGCTTAAAGATATACTGGCTGTACGAGTTATGCAAGAATCTAACAATTCCTGAGCCGCTCCCATAGTACAGAGTCTATTAAAGGATGGAACTGTCATAAGCCCAACAGCTGTACAGAGTCTGACATGTACCCGTGTACCCAATGCCTAGGACAGATAGGGCCATAAGAAAATTGAGGGGGACTTTGTGCCTTAGTTTGACTGAATCTGGAGGTAGAATAATATCATACTGGGCAGTGGCTATGGAGCGGAGTGACAAGTATTGGCTATTCTGAGGTTCTCTGTAACGGTACAGATTCAGTACTACTTTGTGAGGAATTAAATGTCTACCTTGTTTTTACTTTGCAGTCTGCACCCATTAAGTATTTACAGCTGGCTGTACCCATTTGTTTGTTAATGTCCTTGTCTGTCTTGTAAGGAGCTGAAAAATGAATAAATTGTAATTACACAAAAAGTAAAATTAGAGGGGAACAAGTTGCTGACCCTATAGAGCTAATAAAAGAAGTTATCAGGTACCCCTGACCCCGGAAGCCAAGGAAAGGTCAGTCTTCATCACTCCATTCACAGAATGCACTGGTGACATTTCAGCAGCCTGGTGACCACATTTTGTCTGGGCATGTGACTTTGTACTTGCGTACTTGGCCAATATTGTCATATACAGCTGGACCTGGATGGAACAGGACAGGCATGTGACCAACATGCTCCACAGACTGCAAGCCACAGGGCTGACTGTTAAGGTAGAGGAATACCAAACTGGCATGGCATAGGTGCAATACCTAGGTCATAGAATGAGCAGTGGGCACATCCATCCTGAGCCAGTACAGACTGAGGCTATCCAGGGGTGGCCCTGGCCAACTACAGAGAAACAGGTGAAGGCATTTCCAGGGACTGCAGGGTATTACCGCAGGTTTGTGGGGAATTTCAAATGTTTGACAGACCTCATGAAAATGAAAAAGCCTGTAATAGTTTAATGAACTGAATACAGTCAGATAAAATAACATCAGTTGATAGATGCACTATGCCAGTCACCCATGCTAGCTTGCCTTAATTATTTATTGAAGCTTGCTGTGCACATGGATGCTTTCGATCACCGATTAGGTGCTGTTCTGAGCTAGACTGCACTTATGGGGAGGAACACCCAGTCACATACTTGCATCAGAAACCACTGCCCATGGTAAAAGCCTTAGTCACAATTTAAAAAGAATGTTTGGGGATAGTATAGGCACTCTGAAAATGACAGCCTTACCTGTGAGGAAAGGAGTTTACTTTGGTCACAGACCAAATACCGCAATTTAGCGCCACAGAATCAGTAGGAAGAGTGCCAAGCTGCTACAGCAGAGTCTGGTGCTGCAAACATATCATATCTTCAACACTACTGCACCTTGCAACATACTAATACTGATGGGCTATCAAGACAGATGATCTACAAGAAGCCATCTGGGGCATTGCGAATAAAGAGGGGAATTAAAAACTTAAATTCAGTGCGTCCTCATGGATGGCCTTAGGTGTATAATACTGATCTGAGAAAAAAGTATTCATGCCAGTTTGAGTCCTCTCTTTGATGAAATAAAACAAGTGACAAAATAGATGGGCAAAACTTAATTTTTCCCTGTGGGGAAAAATCAACTCAGTCAAATTAGTTCTGGCCCCCAAAGTCTTTCATGATTTACATGAGTTATCTACACACTTATTTTAAGATGATAGATAGACTAATTTCTCAGTTCTGTAATTGGGAGGGCAAACCACCACCACTAAGCCTTGAAAAATGAGAGCCCCAAAAGTATTTGGGGGTTTTGGCTTACCTTGGTGGCAAGACTACCACTGGGCCTTCACTATTAAGCAATCCTCTAACTGGTTCTTAGGCATTCATATCTCAAACCTGCCTTTGTGGGTTAAGAGGGAAAATAACCTAACAATATCAACCAGAATACTTGACTGTTTCTTTTGTTCCATTCCTGCTTCTCTTAAAACTCATCCTGCAATCTCACATGCAATCTGAGTTTTTAAAAAACTGACTAAACTGTTAAAGCTCAAATCTCTCCCATTACAATGTCTTCCTTTATGGAATAATCAGGACCTATCTGTTCACAGTGAAACACTCAATGATCCTGACTGAAGTGGCTGTGGTATGAACAAGGTTTTAGATTTACTAATCCAGTTGATCATACTCTACTATCCTTTGAAGAACTGAAAAAAGACATTTAACCTTCACAGATCTCATTTTTGCCATTTTCTACAAATTAGAGAAGTGTTACAGAATTATAAAAGTCTGGTTAACTTTCAGCTGGAAGATAAAGAAGGGTAGAACCAAATTTTAAAAGTAGCTCATCTAAGAGAAGGAGCTGGCTTGATATATAAAATTATTGCCCAGCCAGATGATTGCCTGACAGTGCCAGCCAAACTCAACTAGGGAAAAGAACTGGCAATAAAAATAAACAATATTTCTCTAAAATTATGGCAAAATGCATATCTTAGTAGCAGAGAAGTTCAGGACAGACTAACACAATTTAAAATCCTACATCATTATTACTATTCTCCTTCCAAATTTAAAAACATGGGCTACCTTCAACACGATAATTGCTGGAAATGTCAACAATCGAATGCCACTCCAGAGCACGTGTTCTGGTCTTGTCCAGTCACCTTGCCCATTTGGAGAACAAGTCATATCGTTTGTCATAATGTGTTAGCTTGTTCACTGCCTTTTTTCTCTAGCATATTCATTTTAGGAGATTTTTCATCGCTATAGCTGAAGTCTCAACAACTTTGGCTCCTTTAGCATCATTAACTCTGAAAAGTCTGATTCTTATGAAGTGGAAATCTTCTCACTCTCCCTCCTAAAGATAATGGTTTGACTGGTTGGATACTGTCACTAACAATGAACATATCAGTTATAAACTGTTAAATGGACAGAGCCAGTTTGGAAGAACCTGGAAACCTTTTCTGGACTTTAAAAACACTATATGAACTCTCCCTGGATTGACTTCAAACTTTATGTTCTTATATTCAGAGATGATTTTTAAAGCATTCTATACTGTGTTAATACTTAATTGATATCTTCTGTTTTTATGTGTTGTGATGTTGTTTTGTTATATTGTTCATTCTTTTTATCTGAAATAAAATAAAAATGTATATTGAAAGAAAGACATCATAAATTCAGAAGACCATACAGAATAAGGAAAGAGGAAGGGGGCAAAAGGGTGGGTAAGGAACTGGTGTGGGAAAAGAGGGAGGGGGAAAAATCAAATAGACTATTCAATAAATATATGGTTGGGATTTTCAAAACTCTTAGATTGCTGCGAGCCCTGGTGCACTGATGATACGGTGCATGGGGCTTATGTTGATCTAACGGGATTTTCCATCCTGTGTGGCAATTGTCGCAAATTAGACCAACGTTTCCTGGTCTAACTTGCAGTATCCCCGGGGGCCTGTGCTACAGAGCTTGTGCCAGATGTGTGACGCAAACTGCTGCAACTCATAAAAACTGTCACAACTGTACCTGAGATGGCAAAATCAGGTGCAGTTGTGGTGACAGGATTGGCACACTGCCAAAACCAAAGTGATGTGGTGCAGGTCTGGATGCAAGCCTTACACCATGCTTCAAAGATCTGGCCCACTGTGTCAACATTAAGTTTCTTTGAGAAAAGAGGCTAGATATGAAAATTATGTACCTACCATAATTATGATCTTTCTGTGTATCTTCCCCATTCATCACCTTTGGGTAGATGGCTGGAGGTCATGACCCCGAGGAGCCCTTTTTTTTTTTTTTTTTGGTAGGCGGAGGTGACGCACCATCGGCACCACCCCAAGGCCAACACATTTGCGTGGCGCTCGCGGGTTGGCCGTTAGGCACTGTCAACTCCACCTGCCTGCCAGTTCTGAGTCGCCAGAGAGGTAAGAGGAAAGGAGTGGAGGGTGGGACAAGGAAGTCCAAGGGACAGAAAAAGGAAAAGATTTATAAACTAAATGGAGAAATAATGACTGAGAGGACAGAAGAGGAAGAAGTCGAAACTAGAGGGATTGGTAAGGGGCCCCAATCTCTGGAAATAGAAGAGGGAGGAAGGGTGGGATAAGGATTTTAGGAATTAGGATGAGGATGAGAGGGGAGAAAAGGTTTAACCATGCCCTGGACCTTGGTCCATCTCCAGATTATATAGGAACTGCAAGGAGTAGCCAAAGGCTTCTTGCCAGAATTCAAGGCACAGAATGACTGGCAAAACTCCATTTGAGCAGAATCACCTATTCTGGCAGAAGGACAGGGCACAGAGAATTATCACCCTCTCAAGGAAAGACTTTTGGTGAAAAAGGAAAGTTTTTTTTATAATAAAAGATAGTCCAAAGGACAAGGAAAATAAGATGGACGGGAACAAGGAGGAGGAGAGAATGGAAGGCAACTGCCAACTCCCACCCCACAGGGGTGGAGCTAATGCACTGGAGAAGGAGTGCCCCCCATGCTGACCACTCTCCCCAGAACATTATCCCCCTATGTGCCCCTGTTTACCCCACTCCTGACAAAGAAAGGAGGGGGGTGGTTGTGCACAGAGAGGGAGAGAGGACCCAGAGACTGAGGCCCCAGGGGATGGAGGCGGGATTGTGATGAATCGTTGAAGATACACACAGAAGATCATAATTACGGTGAGTCGTAATTTCATGTCTTATCTGTGTCGGTCTTCACCATTCATCTATATGGAAGATTGCCGAGCCCCCAGGGGGATTTCTTTTTAACCCTAAGGGACAGAGTCCCTTAGCTCTCAGTGGGTGACACACTAAGAGGGAGAACCTTCAGGTACTGGAGAGGTCAGAGAGTGGGGAGAGTGAGACGGGGAACCCCCCAGAGGGGGAAGAAATTTGCCCTGACAAACACCATCTCGCTCTATGGGAGAAGAGGTAGGTTCTCTGGTGAGCGGAGTTAATCACCCTATGTCGGGCCAGGGGTAACAACTGGGAAAGATGCAGCCATGCCGTCTGCCTAGTGCACATCGCTGTTCCTACGACCCTGGAAGCTACCTCGTTGGTATCATAAGATGCCCTTGCTTGGTACCTTGCTAGCTCCAGGCCACGCGCAGAGAGTGCAATGGCTTGTCTGGTTTGCTCCGTGTCAGACAACAAGGCTAGGAGCTGACCTAGCCTGGACCACAAGAATGTGTCATAGGATGCATAGTGGGCCTGATGTGCATAGAAATAGAAAGCAGCAATCGTGCTGAGTAGAAACCCCCCCCAGAAATCAAAGTCCAAGGAATCTTGGTCTGGGGGCCAGTCACGGTGAAGGGCGCGAAGCCCATTCAGGAGTATCCAGCTGTGTCAGTCCTGACTGAGGCTGAGGCATAGAACCTGGAGACTCTGGGGGTGCACAATACCTCTGTCAGAGATCCCTAGGGGCAGGAACTCCAGAAAAAGGTCTCTGCCAGGAACGCAATGATGCCTCCCTAAAGGAAGCAGGCCAGGGCATGCGCCGAGTGCTCTGGATTGCTCTGAGTGGTAGGGGTGAGGTGCAAGTCCTCCAACATCCTCATGAGGAAACACTGATACTCAGTGAGATCAGTGGCTGGAGAGATGTGGACAGAAGGCTCCTCTCCCCCAGAAGAGTGGGATGAAGAGTTGGAAGGCGCCAACTGTTCAGAGGGTGGCTGCTCGGGGGGAGGCTGAAAAACCTGTCTGTCCATTGCCCTGATGTAACTGTGGAACCGAGCAGCCACAGCCCTGCACTGCTCCCAGGAGAGAGGCCCACTAGAACCAAGGATGCCTGGGAGCACAGGAGAATGTGGCAGAGAGATGGGGACAGAGCTGAGAAGAGAAGTCAGCTGACCTCCACCTGGGCTAGGGAGCAGACCAGGAGCTCCCGAAGAAAAAGGTGCTCCAGAAGACTCCACAGCCGACAGCTGAACAACCATTTTAGTACTACCTTGGCTGCGCCCAGAAGAATCCCCCCTGTGAGGTGACCAGGGCCATACAGGTCCAGAAGGATGGTCCCCTACCTGAAAAGAATGGGTCTGTCTCAAAGAGAGCGAGGAGGAAGAACGGAGATCCGTATTGCAGCTTCACCCAGAGCCTGGGTGGGCTCTAGAAAAAGGTCACCGCACAGACTCTGTACTCCTTGACCCCTCGGAATCCGAGAGAGTCCTCCTCCTCAAGAGGGCCAGCCTAGGTAGCTGACAGCCCTGGCCAGCACCCGAAGGAGCTACCCAAGGCACAGTACCCTCCCCTCCCATAGGTGCTCTGATCGGCCCCAAAGTTGGGCGATCCAGGCACACCACAGGTGGGGGTACCACTGCTGAGGGGTCAGTGAACCCACTGAGGCTGGGCTGCAGAGCAATGGTGGCCTGCACCACTGTCTGCTGGTCAGCACCCCTGACCCCAGTCTCAGCAGCCACTGACTGCACCTAAGAAGGGGGCTGACTCTGGCTTGTCGAGGATCAGGCTTTCCCTGTTTTATCTTAAACTGTTTTAATATTTTACTGGTTTTGTTTGTTAGTGTATTTATTGTCATGTTAATTGTAATGATGATTTGTACAACGGCTTGAAATATTTGAAAGGCGTTTAATCAAATAAATTTATTATTATTATTTATTATTACTACAGGGCTGCCCACATCAACAGCCAACCCCAAGGAGTCAGACTGCTCGCCTGACTCAGAGTCCAACTCCACCTCCAAAGAGGTAGAGGCCAAGGCCCTGTGCCAGACCATAGAAGGGAGCCCACTGCCATCCTTGCCAAATGGGGTGCCAGAAACCGAGACTGTGCCTGAGCCAGTGCCAGTGCCCCCCACAACACCGCAAACAGTATCCGAGGAGGACACAGCTCTAGCCCGAACAGCAGCCTCGGAGTCAGAACCCATCATGCCGCCATCCAGCCCCAAGGTGCCACGAGCGGCGCTGAGGGCAGGGACGGCACTGATGACTGCACCAACGGTGGAATCTGAAGCCCCAATGGCACCATGCCCAGAGCTGGAAAGGCGCCGTGCTCAACCTCGGCACCGCAAACGGCACCAAGGTGAGAAGAGGAAAAGGATGGCACCATAGAGAATCCCACAGCACCGCTAGCACGATCGGCACCATGAATGGCACCAACAGCAGCCACGGTGCCGAGCAACAAACCGGCTCTCACGATGGTTCCATCAGGGCCCACAGTGCCACGAATGGCACTGAGGCCCAAAACGGCGCAGGCCGACCAACGGCATCAAGGACAGCACCCACCCGGGCCTTGTGAACCGTAGGTCTGACATCGGGGGAGCCTTCACCCCTGAAGGGGCGATTGCCATAGTGGCACCTCCCGCCCCCCCAAAAGGAGCGGACTGGGCCTCCTCAGTGACAGCCAGGCCACTAGAAGCCAAGGCTCCCTCCTCCTTGGTCCATATAGAACCAGGAGGGGACCCAGAGGAAAGGCCGAGAGTACATGGCTTGGCCAGACGAGTACGCGCACGACTTCCGAGAGTTGGCGGAGCTCGATGCACTTTCCATGCGCGTTGCTCGATGACCTGGTGGTCCATGGAGAAACAGGCATCGCCCGAATCCATGTCGTGAAGCGGGCCAAGACATGTAAGGCAATGGTCATGCTGGTCAGTGACGGAAAATTTACGTCCGCAAAGGCACTGTCGCATGGGGGGGCCGTCCCATCTTCAAAGTCTTCTCACTCTCCAACCCAGACGTGACCTACAAGGAAAAAAAAACACCAAAAACAGACTCGACATCGTAAAGAATAAAAATAATTGGAAAGGTCTTACCTAGCGACATTGAGTAAGGCAACTAGAACTGGCAGGAATAGAAGCCGACGGACTGCAGCATGGAAGAATGGTCGATGGAGTCAAAAACTGTTTACTGCATAGGCGGTGAGCCTTGAAGTTCTCTGGAGCTTCCTACAGGCGACGCAGCCAGGCGGAGATGAAGAAGAACCTTGGGCGAGGCGGAGCCGACGGTTGCTTAACGGCCAACCCGCAAGCACCACGCAATGTGTCGGCCTCAAGGGCAGCGCTGATGGTGCATCGACTCCGCCTACCAAAAAAATTAAAGAGCTCCCATGGGGTCTTGACCTCCAGCCATCTACCCAAAGGTGATGAATGGTGAAGATTGACACAGATAAGATCAAATCTTTTGTTTAAATCTGGATACGCTATTGTTTTCATTTAGAATATCCAAAAAGGTTTCCCACCTCATCACTTTATCATGGTCTGACCCTCTTACTCCAACTTTTGGCTTTTCAATGCCCTGAAACTGAAAATGGTGGACTCCCTGGTTTTCTCTAATATGATTTGCCAGGGCATTCTCTGGGTCCAGTTTCTCAATTTCCCCCATGTGCTTCCCTACCCGAATCTTGAGGCTACGTTTTGTTTTGCCGACATAAAACAACTTACAATGTGGAGGGCTGAGGCGTCACTGCCTTACCTCCTGCCACACCAGCAACCCATATTCATGGGGCAAGTGGGTTGCTGAGGGTTGGCCAGGGAGGGAGAGTATTGAGCATCTGGAGGACAGCTCTCCTCTCCCGAGGAGGGGTGAGACCAGAGACCAGTGCATGCCTGGCCTCTAGCAGTGGCTGGAGGCTGGCACACTGGCTCCAAAAGATGGGGGAAGGGCAGAGACAGAACAGGTGCCTGGTGTGCCACATGCAGAAGGGTGAGCGGCTCAGCCATTGCACATAACAGCTCAGCACTCGGGGGACGGGAGAAAAATTGGAGGCTGAAAAAATCCAGCAATCAGTGGGATGATGCAGGCCCCTCGCAGGAGCTGCACCCAGCCAGTTGGCACTTTCAAAATGCCAAGAGGTAAGATCCAGTGTGTGCTGGTGTGACGGGACTGGGGGCCAGTGGAAAGGGGTCAGTCAGTGGCAGAGAAAAAAAGAGAGTATTAAAAAATAAAACAACTTACAAATAATGATCCTGTTCTCTAAAGAAACCTACTACGGACATTTCTGAGTGTGAGGTACTCAGTTTAAATGCTAGATCTTTAAATCAGGTTAAAATGGCTGAATTAGAAGCTATGAGTCAACTGAATAAATATGGACTCATCTCCATTACAGAAACTTGGTGGAATCCTGATACTTCTTGGATCCAGCACATCCCAGGGTATAGACTGTATCATAAGGACCGCTAGGACAAATGGGGGTATGTCTATATGTTAGAGATGACATATCCTCATTTCAAATCCCCTCAACAAGTGATACTGAATCAATCTGGGTTAACATCCAGTTCAAGGGTTACCCACAGCTGATGGTAGGGACATGCTACAGGCCCCCGACATCAAATAAAGAATATTCTACTTGCTTAAATAATGAAATCTTAGATATGGCCTCTAAAGGAAAAATCCTTATACTGGGTGATTTCAACCTGCCTACTATAAATTGGTATTCTTTAACTAGAAGTACGCAGGCCGAGAAAGACTTAATCACACTCATGGTTGATATGGGCCTTGAACAAATCGTTACAGAACCAACACGAGGTGACAATATACTGGACTTGGTTATTACTAATATAGGGAACTTAATATCCAAAGTTATAATTGGTGCCCCACTAGGATCAAGTGATCACTACACCATTTCCCTGTCACTGTCATTTTGTCATCATATCACCAACTGTACTGAATTGAAAAACCATAAAAAAGCTAATTTCAATGCTATTAATAACCAATTAAACTCAATTCCTTGGGATACAGCACTATCCTCTCTTACCATGGAAGAATCCTGGGACTTTTTTAAAACTTCCATTTATAACTCAGAAAAATTATATGTTCCTACAACAAAAAAATTTAATAAAAAGGGGAAAATACCCCTGTGGTTTAACAAAACTATCAAAGCTCTAATTAAGAAGAAGCAGAGGCTAATTGCACAAGTTAAAAACAGTAAGGGTGACACCAGAAAATTATTGTTCACTCAATACAGGGAAACTCTAAAATCACTAAAATAAGCTATTCTGTGATCTAAAAAGAAACTTGAGTTTCGTCTGGCCCATACCAAAAACAACTATAAATCACTATTTTCCTACCTTAATAATAAAAAAATAAATAATAGACACATGGGCCCCTATGCACATGACACAATTATATCTACAGACAGAGATATGGCAGACAGATTTAACAAGCAATTCTGCTCAGTATTTACCAATAAAGAGTTCCTAAGCAGATTCAAACCTGCAAACAATGTTACCCCTCTTACATCATCACGAGGATGATACACTAAAAGCAATTTTATCCCTAAAACCTAATTCCAGTCAGGTCCTGATAACATCAGCCCCAATTTCTAATAGAGACAGCTGCTGCTATTACTAAACCACTCTCAATTATATTCAACAAATCCTTATATGAGGGAATTATCCCTCAGGACTGGACAATGGCTACTGTAGTCCCAATCTTTAAGAAGGGTAACCATTCTAGACCAGAAAATTACTGTCTGATAAGTCTGACTTCTGTTATAAGCAAGATCATGGAGAAAGTTATTAAGAATCTACTAGAGCATGAATCTATTGGGGGTAACTTGACTGACACTACACAGCATGGCTTTAGACAGGGATACTCCTGTACTAACTTGGTTTCCTTTTATAATCATGTCAGTACGGCATTGGATAATGGCATCCCTATGGATGTGATACTTCTCGACTACAGTAGAGCATTCGACAAAGTCCTTCATGACATCCTACTTGACAAAATGAATGATATGGGATTATTTTACTACATAATTAACTGGGTGTCCGGTTGGTTGAATGGAAGATATCAGCAAGTCAGCATTAATGGCTCACTTTCCCACCCACTGAGTGTGACCAGCGGGGTCCCTCAGGGGTCTGTGTTGGGACCCACCCTGTTTAACATCTTTATTAGCGATTTGCAGACTAGCCCTGAAAATGTTCTCTCAAAATTTGCTGATGACACCAAACTGTGTGGCTCTGTTCTTACATCGACAAACAGAGAAACCACGAGGAATAACTTAAAATCCATTGAAGAATGGGCAGTTTTAAACAAAATGACACTCAACTCAGACAAGTGTCATGTTGTACACTTTGGTAAGAACAACCCTAGGCAGACTTATTTTCTGAACAGTGTGGCCCTTCATGTGTCACCATTAGAATGTGATCTCGGGGTAATCATTAATAATAAACTATCCTCTAGTGATCATTGCAGGATGATAGCTAGGAAATCTAACACCTTGCTCACTCAAATCCAACGTTCGTTTGTGTCTAGGACACAGGAATGCATAATCCCCTTGTACAGAGCTCATGTCAGGCCCCATCTGGACTATGGATCCCCCTGCTGGAGTCCCTACCTGGGGCAGGACATTGACAGGGTTGAGAGGGTGCAGAGAAGAGCCACAAGAATGGTCCCTTATTTATCCAAACTTGACTACGAGGAATGATTAAGAGTTACAGGGTTACACTTACTACGCACAAGACGTACTAGAGGTGACCTTCTCCTATTGTACAAAATCAAGAATTCTCAGGAGTTAATGTACTGCTGTGGCTTACATTTCTCTTCCAGCTGGACTTCCCCACGGTATCATAACAACCAGATATTTGTATCTAAAGCTAAAACAACAAAAAGGTTAAACTACTTTACAGTAAGAACCCCCAAACTGTGGAATCTCCTTCCACAATACTTAGTGAACAGTAGCTCTAATACAGTCTTCAAAAAGGGGTTGGATTGTTGGCTCAAGTCTAACAACTTCAAGGTATAATTATCCCACCGATGTGGTGGGGGACAATCTCGATGGGCAGTAGCCTTCTTTTGTCCTTTGAAACCAAGTAAACCAAGTAATGAGAGCCAAGTAAACAACTCCCACTGAGTCATAACTTTTATTTTATACCAATTATTTTACCAGGTGAGACACACTAAGCTGAAAGCTTGTTTGCAGGTGCAACCTGGGAGCATGAGGAAGTTAAGTGACTTGCTCAGGGTCACACAGTATGCACCTAGGGGGCTGTGGGATTCAAACCCAGGTCTCCAGATTTGCAGCTCAGAGCCTTAACCCACTGCGCCATACTGCCTCCTCTGGTTCTCTGGTTTTGTAGAGCTTATCCCCTTCTCTCACACAAAACGTTTTGGATTTCTGAATTATTGGGCAATATTTATAATTGTGACATTCATGGGTACCTCTGGGGGGGTTTGTTAGCCACATTCATCTCTTTGGGTAGCATAGTAATGATTAGTTACCCTGTCTCCTGTATTCCCCCCTTCTAAACACCATTCATGGGGCATTTCTCCCACTCCTCAGAGAGCTAGCTCTGCTCGGATCACTGCCCAGTGTTTTCCCAGGATTTTCCTGATTTCTGTGGCATGGATGGAATATATGGTAACAAAGTTACTCATGAGCCTGGGCATGTCCATTCTAGCAATTCTCTCCCTCACTGTGGGTGTCCTCTGTCCCATATTTGAGGATACAACAACTGGTGTGGGGTCGAATTCTGACCCTCCCTCCCTTTCTGCCTATGGCCATTTGCGGTTGCACGGTTCCTTCTAGTCTGTAATTTGAATAAAATCCAGCCATGTGTTTATATATTTTTTTATCTATTGTGAATAGAATTTTTTATCTAGTTAAACACATTGAAATGAGTGTGCTCTTCCCTTACAGGTATGTACCAACGAGAATGAAAGTAACTAGAGGACTCTTGAAAAATATGAGTACATTGCCTGTAATAGCTCTGAACCTGAAAATGTACAATGTGTTACAGTGTGGCTTTTTAATATGTTATTTGGGGTGGCTTCAGTCTGGATGTTCAACCATATGATAGCACTTTCTTGTTTTAACACTCTAACAAATGTTTGCCCAGCATGTAATTTGCACGTATGAATGGTTTTGCAGGTATAGACTGTGTTGCACAGTAAATCACAATAATACACAGTCACTCTTTAACTATTGGACATCCTGGCTATAAAAACAGGAAGTTACACTATGGTTGTTTACACTTTGGGAAAGAGAAGAGGGTCTGATTGAAATGTTGGTGAACTGTATTTGGGAATACATACAAATGGAAGAGAGAAAGAAATAAGTGCCTCAGCTTGGACTTGAACCCAGGCCACCCGGAATGTATTTGGGAATATTCAGCTACAGTATGTGACTTCAGTACATTTTTGCACTTTTATCTGAGTGTTGAGTGCGATTCTTGGTGCTGGACTTTCCATTTTTTTTTTGATGGGTCTAGGCTGTGCAACCATAAAATAAACCCTGTGCAAGCAATTGTACTGTATTCCTCTTAAGAGATTGTTTCTAGAACAGATGTGATAATGTCAACTGTCTTCTTCCAATGCACCAGGGAGAAATGCAGTTCTAGATCATCTGCCCAGGTAACCTTGTCTTCCTTCACTGGATCTAGCGAGGTAAACAGACACGGTTACAAATAGTTAGACAGTGGCTACCACTAGCCATAGAATATAGAGATAATTGGCTGGATTCAAGATCGCCCCTGCTTCTGCTGCCTGCACCGCAAATATGGCTCCTGTACCCCTAATGTGGTATGCAGTGATCCAGACCATGGTGATAGCAGGCAGTTGTAGCTGGGCTATTCACTGGATTGGTAACTGCTTATGAATATGTGTGAGTATATTCAGAGCATCACAATGCTCCCTGTGCTACCTAACAGTGCAGTCTAACTTGTGTGTCCAGGAAGGTGGCCACCCTGAATATTGTGGATGAATCCCCTAACAGTCATGGTGGCAACAGCATCACATGGATGGCAGGTAAGCCACTGTTGGAACAGCCAGTAGCTGTGGAATCGGGTCCAGTTCCACAGGCATTTCTGTCTGTGGATAGCCTACTGTCTGGTTCCAGTGTCCTGCAAGTGAGTTATGGGTTGCTACAGGACCAACAGGCATCTCTGTCAGTGTCAGTGGCTCAGTAGGTAGCACACTCGCCTCTGAGGCCGGGAGATCAGAGGGCTGTGGGTTCAGTTCCCACATCTGGCACTTGGGTTAATATCCCAGTACTGACACTGCAGTGCAGCGTGAGAGGGGTGCTGCACTTCTGGGGTGCCGTCTTTCAGATGAGACATTAAACTGAGGTCCCATCTGCCTGGATTGGTGGATGTTAAAGATCCCGTGGCACTTATCAAAAAGAGTAGGGGAAATTTGAATTCAAAAACTAAAAAGAAATACAACCTAAAACTAACAGAAGTTCAAAACAATCTCTTCACAATACTCTTCTTTTGACATTACAACCAAACATAATCCCATAGTGAATTTCCAAGATACCATAAAACAAATCCCATCACTAAAATACATATTGCAAATGGGAGGAAAAAAACATTTCCTTCTAAGAGATCAGAAGTCAGTATGTTACTTCGCAATCTAGGAAGAAAAAAAATAAGAAATTAATTAGTACGGTATATCAACCCACCCATCCAACATTTTTTCCATAGTTTAGAACCCACATCCTGCCCTAATGTATGGTTTTCATATTCATAAATCCTATCTAACTCTCTTTGAACATTAAAGAAAACATCTTGTGGCGTAACCACTTTACCTTGCAGGAATCTGAGACATATCGACTGCCATATGGACCACTTTATACAGGCTAGGAGAACATAAACAGTGCTTTTTATCCATTTTGACCATGATGCAGAAATTTGCCCTAAATCCAAAATATCATAAGTCACATTTTTAAACATATTTTCTCCCCACCAGCCAGACAACAGATTCCAAAATCCCTGAACATGAATACACTCAAAAAACAGATGTTGTATAGTTTCCACTTTACCATTAGAGACTCTCCCCACATCCTCTATCCTCACGTTGCTTGTGCTTTTGGGTGCCCCTCACCTGCAATTTCTGATGCCCGCATAACCATATAAAATCATACATTTTAAGGGGATCCATGGTTCAATCATACTGTCCAACAGTAACCCTGTCTCTACTGTAGAAGAGACTTAAAATACGGGCTCCTCTTTGTACCATCTATCTACAACAAATTTATAAAATTGATTCTTTTCTTTGCCCAGAAACCAAGTAAGCTCTATTTTCCATGTCCTGACATATCGTAATGCTGTTTGTACATACCCTGGAAGTAGTTTATCTGAAGGATGCCATTTACCTCTGCCCCATGCTTCCAAAAAGGGGCTTCCCCACAACTGCATACATACTAGACCCATCCCCTCCATTTGAAGAAGTACAGGGCAGATAGAGCTACAAAAGAAATTCCCAAGTAGATATACCAATGGTTGAATCATATTCAAACGTCCCTCCTTCCAGGCCCTATAAGTATGTATTCTTTTAACTGGGTTCAGCCTACTGCCCCACAGAAAATGAAAGAAAAGGACCATAACTTTTGTGTGCATGTTATAAGAAAGTGGAAAGGCATGTGAAACATATGAAAAAATAGGAGCTATGTATGTCCTAAGTAAGTATACTCATTTTTTTCTAGTCATCTTCCAGGACAGCCATGACATAACCTTAAGCTTAGCCAAATCATACACCTTACTCCAGATGTTTCCTTCTGAGTCCTTAGATCCAAAAAACAAGCCTAAAATATTTTAACTTCATCTATAGTCATGGGGATTGGAAATTCTTCCACCTTTCCTACTGCTTCCAAAACCAAAACTATGCTCTTTCCCATATTAATTTTAATTCCCATGGTGTCATAAACCTTCTGTAATGTATTTAAAATCTGGTACCAGACTCTGTATCAGCTACCGTAAACACACAGTCATCAGCATAAGCAGATACTTTGTTAAAGACAAACCCATTATGATTCGTAATTGCCCTAATCTCTGTATCAGATTCAGTAATCTTTAATAAGGGGTCTAAACCGAATACATATAACAAAGGGTTCACAGGACATCCCTGTCTTACCCCATTTTTTAAATATACTGGAATACCAAAATGTCCATTCAATAATGGAGTAATCTGGACCTCAGTACATAGTGTCTGCAATAAATCTATAAAGGAATTAGGAATTCCATAATGTTGTAGTGCCATCCAGATATATTCCTGTTGTACTGCATCAAATGCAGACTCCTGATTACCAGACATCAAATAAAAAATTACTCACCTTAGTAATTGTGTTTCTTCTATTGGAGTCTTGCTGTATTCTGACATATGCAGTGATCGCCAACCCTTGAACTGCCCCGGAGAACAAAGAGTTAACTTTCTATGCAGAGCATAGAATGCTGAGCTCGAGCTTGGTTGGAGTCTCTGTCTGGAGTGTTTCAAACTCAAACCGTCAGATTCTTATGAGCCCACTAACTAAAGATTCTGTGTGGAAATTGTAAAATTCCTACTAGCCAACTGGCAGTAAAAAGTTTTGGGTTCCCAAAGGAAGACTCAAGTCAGGAAATCCAAAAACCAAAACCCAATTTAATACAAATAAAGTAATACATCAACACCCAAACAAAGGAAGAGTGTACCTGCCCACCCACTTCCCAAAAACAGGTTCTGAGAGGGGAGGCAGGGAGGGAGGTCAGAATATAGCAAGACTCCAATAGAAGAAACACAATTACTAAGGTGAGTAATTTTTTTCTTCAAACAACATGAAGTCTTGCTGTATTCTGACATATGCAGACTACCAAGCAGTACCTCCATGGAGGAGGAACAGAACCTACTTTGGGAATAGGCTCTGAAGTACTGCTGTGCCAAACCAAGCATCACTCCTAGTCTGGATATCCAGAGAGTAATGCTTGGTAAAGGTATGGACTGTTTTCCAGGTGGCTGCTTGACAGATTTCTAAGAGAGGAATATCCCTGGCAGCAGCCAGAGAAGCGGCTGTACCTCTGGTGGAGTGAGCCCTCAGGCCTGAGGGAGGAATCTTTCCCAGTTTTTCACAGCAGAATTGTATACAAGATACAATCCACCTGGCAATAGTTCTCTTAGTGGCAGGTTTGCCCTTTCCCATTTCTCCATAAGGGAGGAACAATTTGAGGGAGTCAAACCTGTGACCCTTGGTCCACTCTATGTAGTAACTAAGGGCTCTTTTAACATCCAAACTGTATAGCTTCCTCTCACCTGAGGAAGAATGATCAGTGAAGAAAACAAGGAGAGACATAGACTGATTCAAATGGAAGTCTGAAACCACTTTGGGCAAGAACCTTCTATTGGTTCTAAGGATCACTTTATCCCTGTGAAAGGAGATGAAATCAGGTTCCACTGACAGGGCCTGCAGTTCACTGATACGCCTGGTAGAGGTAATGGCTACCAAGAACACAGTTTTCCAAGTCAAGTACTTAAGCTCTGCTGAGGACATAGGCTCAAAAGGAGGTTGCATAAGCTGAGCAATGCAAACATTTAAATCCCAGGTAGGGGCAGGGTCTCTAAAGGGAGGATTGGTGTGAAGTAATCCTTTAAAAAAATTACAGAATACAGGATGAGATGATAGTGAAGAAGACTTTCCCACTGACAGAAAAGCAGAAACAACTGACAAGTGTACCTTGAGAGTAGCTGGTCTGAGGCCAAGGCTATTAAGATGGACCATATAATCCAGAACCGTAGGCAATTCAGCAGCGTCTGGAGAAATATGACTCTTGAAACACCAAATGCTGAATCTTTTCCATTTGGAGTTATATGTCTTTCTGGTGGAGGGCTTTTGAGCAGCTTTGAGAATATCCAGAACACCCTGAGAAAGATTCAAGTCTGCAAACTCTAACTCTTCAAGAGCCATGCCTTGAGATTGAGAGACTGAAGATTGGGGTACCAAATCCTCCCCCGAGAGGATGTTAACAGGTTGTAATTCCTGGGAAGAGACAGGGGAAGATGGACTGCTAGGGACAACAACAGGGGGTATTAAGGCTGTCTGGCCCAATCTGGAGCAATTAGAATCACTTTGCAAGGCTGAGAGCTTATCTTGACTAGAACCTTGAACAGGAGTGGAAAGGGAGGGAAGGCATACAGAAATTTCCCTTCCCAATTCAGAATCAGAGCATCCAGAGGGACTGAGCCCAAGACTGGGGGTCTGCAACAAAAGAGAGGAAGTTGATGATTGTCTGGGGCTGCAAAAATATCTATCTCTGGAGTGGCCCACCTTAAAAAATCACTTTCAACACCTGAGGATCCAGGGACTATTCATGATGGCCCTGAGAGATCTTGCTCAGTGCATCTGCTAGCACATTGTCCTTCCCTGGAAGGTGAACTGCTATCAGAGAGGCCTGCAAGGAATAAGCCAGGGACCACAACTTCATGGCTTCTGTGCACAAGGCCGTAGACCGAGTGCCTCCCTGCTTGTTGATGTACCACATGGTGGTGGTGTTGTCTGTTCTGACCTGAACCACCTTGTTCTGTACTGACTGAGAAAAAGCTTTCAGGGCCAGAAAAACTGCCCTGAGTTCTAGAAGAAGGGATTCCTGAGGGGACCAAAGTCCCTGGGCAGTGAGGGCCCCCAGATGGGCTCCCCAGCCCAGAAGAGAAACATCCATGGTAAGGACCACTGAATGAGACTGAGTGGCAAATGGAAACCCTTGCCTTAATTACTCATTCAGGCCTAGATACGCCTGTAGGTGGCGTCTGAAGGCATAGCCCCTCAGGACAATAACGCCTTTAGACGGACTCAGCTGACTTTCACTCAGGCCTAGAAACGTTTGAGGAAGTCAGCAGTTTTTACCTAAATATTAAACAAACTGAATTGCTTAGAATTGATTGCATAGCACTGTTAGAAAGGTAATTTTATGCTGAACAATTTTGCTGCTGATACTTTGTGTCTATCATGTATGCTTTAGGAGTTATTCGTATTTGTTTAAGGCATGGTGTGCATGGCTGACATTTGTCTCTCAAGCCTCACCAAATACTTTGAATAAATATGAAAAAAAACACAGTTGTTTGGCATTTCAGTTACTATAAAATAAAAACTAAATGGATTACAATTGATTGCATAGTACCATTAGAAAGGTAATTTTATGCTGAACAATTTGCCGCTGATTCTTTGTGTGTACCGCATATACTTTAGGAGTTATTTGCATTTGTTTAAGGTATGGTGTGCATGGCTGACATTTGTTTCCCATGCCTCACCTAAGCATCTTGAAAAAAGATAAAAAAAAATCAGTTTGGTATTTCAGCTAGTATAAAATGCAATCTAAATTGATTACAACTGATTGCATAGCACCATTGGAAAGGTAATGTGCTGAACAACTTTGCCACTTGTACTTTGTATGTAGCACTTACGGTTCGAGAGGTATTCACATATTCACATTTGTTTGTGGCATGCTGATTTCGGCTTGATTTTGCTTAGAAAGGCCCAGGATGCAGTGCTAAGAGTATACAGGGCACAAGTGGTGGAAGTCTCAAAGAGCTCTTGTAGTATGAATGAGTTAAATTGTCCTGATCCTGCCACCATTGAAGGGCTTGGATCAGGGTCTGATTCACAGGAATCAGCTTGGTAAGGGAATCCTTCCTTTGGGACCAAAAGGCCCTCAGATGGAACTGAATATCCCTCATCTGGAATCTTATCCCTTGGACCACTGCTGTAGAAGCTGTCATGTGACCCAAGACTTGGAGGAAATACCTTGCTGGTCGAGACACCTGAAGGCTGAAGGAAGAGGCCAGTTCTATAAGAACTCTTGCCCTTTCCAAGGGAAGAAAAGCTCTTGCTTTGACAGTATCCAGCTCTGCCCCTATAAAGGTAAAAAGCTGCACTGGCTCCACAACTGACTTGAGAAGAAATCCCAGAGAAGTGGGCACTTGCTGGGTCACTTGCAGGTCTGACTTGACTTGGTCTGGAGACTGGCCCACTATGAGCCAGTCATCCAGGTAGTCATCCAGGTATGGAAAAATGGAAATCTTTTGCCTTCTTAGAAAGGCAATGACTACTGCCATGCACTTTGTGAAAACCCTTGGGGCTGATGTTAGACCAAAGGGCATTGCCTTGAATTGATAATGGCCTGAGGGCAACTCGAACCTGAGGTACTTTCTGTGGGAGCACCTGATGGGAATGTGAAAACAGGCATCATTGAGGTCCAGGGAGGCTAACCAGTCCCCTGGCCCTAGAGAGGGAAGAATTATTCCCAGAGTTACCATCTTGAACTTTGGTTTTAAAAGATGTTTGTTCAGGTATCTTAGGTCTAGGATGGGTCACCACTCCCCTATCTTTTTTGGGGTAAGTAAGTACCTGGAGTACAGACCTTTGCCCCTGTGTAGGGTAGAAACTCTCTCTATGTCTCTTAAGGCCAGAAGAGATGAAACCTCTGCCTCTAGGGCAAGGGTTTCTGAGAGACCTGCAGGTGGGAAAGATCTGGTTCTCATCTTCGGAAATCTTTTGAAGCCGAGAACCAGTCCCTGGCTCACTACTTCCAGGACCCACTTGTCTGATGTAATAGACATCCAGTCCTGGACAAAGTAAGCCAGCCTGACCCCTACTGGAATAGGAGAATCGACCCTGGCTGACACATCAGGGAGTCTGCTTGGCAGGGGCTTTAGGCTGAGGAGTGGATGCAGCCCTGCTCATCCCCCTTCTGCCTCTCCCTCTGAAGAACCCCCTCTGTGGAAAAGGAGAAGAGGCCTGTGCTTGGTAAAAAGGCCTATGAGAAGGCCTGCCCCTGCTCCTACCCCTAGACTGCTGTCTTCAAACAACATGAAGTCTTGCTATATTATAGACATTAGCAGTTTGATCCGGCACTAGAACTGCCCTGGAGTGCAATGGTTAAAACCATTCCAAAATAGAATTTTGGCACGAGAACAGCTCTATCTGTGTCATTTCAAACTTGAACTGTCAGATTCTTTACTCCGCCTCAGTGAACAGTTGCTCCGAATTTCTCCTTCTGCTGGTTCATTTCTCGGTTTAAAAAGTGTTTTCTCGGTTGGATTTAACCGAGAATAGTTTTATTTTAACCGCAAAACCGTTCGGTTCAAGCTCTATCTGTGGTAACCGTAAGTAAATGAAGGTTTTGTCTGTGTGGAACTTGTAAGTTATGGGTTCGGTTTTGAACCGATCAGTGGGTTTAAAACTCATTTAAAACTAAAAGTTACTATTTTAGAGTGCGGTTCCCGGTTCTTATCGGTTCTTAAAAATGGATTTATTACGTTTTTTTCCAATACCCGTGACACGGTTAGGAACCGATAAGGGTGTCTTGCCTGGCACTGCCATTAAAAGGGCAAGTTTTTGGTTAGGCTGGCATTATGTCTGAGAAACCCAAAAGAAAAACTAGGCCCACTGGGTTTCAACACTGTGTTGTTTGTGGGGAAGTCTTTGCCAAGGCTGACCCACACACCTGTGTTTATTGTCTGGGGTTTGACCACCTCAGTCAGACTGCCAGGTATGTAAGAATTTCCTGCAGCCACCCTGGAAAAAGATTGGGCAGGCTCCAGGGCGAGAACCAAAGTCCGCTGACCTGGATGGCCAGCCCGGTTCGAGTGCCAACCAAACCAGAGGAGTGCCCTCTGACCAGGGCCAGACTTCCTCGGGCAAAGAAAAGCTGGTTCTGAGGAACCAATTCCAGTAAAGAAAACAAGAAAATCAGCAGGTCTGAGTCCAAAATTCCTTCTCCAACTGCTGCAGAGATAAAAAGCCATACAAATTGTCCAGTCACTGTCTCAGGGTCCGTCCGAACCACCACTATCTGGTAAAAGGTCGGTTCGTCCGGTCCCAGTGGTTCAGGATTATGATATTGAGGAATTTTATGAACCAGAGGAGGGGGAGGAGGATTATGAACAGTATGAATGTGGCTGGGAAGGTCTGGGTGTGCCCATTGAACCGGACATCTCCCCAGACAGACCTTTAGAATCTCCCCTATGCTGTCTGAGTCCCCATCTCATTTTATGTTTTATAAAAAAGTTGCTGAAACCCTCCAGCTTCCTTTAGAAGAGGCTGTGGATGAGCAAGAGGAGCCTGATTTTGTAGAAATGATGGATATTCCAGAGTCTAGGAGATTGTCTATTTCTTTACATAAGTCTTTTAGGAAACAAACAATTAAAATTTTAAAAGCTCCTAATTCTGTGCCTCCTGTAGATAAAAAGATGGACAGAAGGTATACATTGTCAGGCCCTGATACAGAATTCCTTTCTCAGCAATGCAGTCATGTTGGGGTAGTTCAGGCTGCTGCCTGTGATAAAGCTAATATTCCTTGGCTTCACATCCTCCTGACAGGATTCCAGGAAGATTGATGCCATGGCAAAAAAAAAAAAAAGTATCGGCAGCCTCTCTGGGACTCAGGCAAGCAAATTATATGGCTTATGTAGCTGGGTATCAGAAATCTAGATGGGATACTGTTATGCAGTGGCCAAGCAGGCCCATGGCCAGCTGGCTAGTGAACTAGAACAGGTGGCTGCTGATGGCATTGAAGCCTCTAAGGTTCAGTTTCATGCTGCTGTGGATGTTAATGATGTTTCCTCTAGGGTCATGGCCACATCTGTAGCTTTTTGTGAGGTTGGCCTGGCTCAGGTGTACTAGTTTGTCACAGGATACCCAGACTAAGGCTATGGATTTTCCTGTGGTGGGAAATTCTCTGTTTGGAGAGCAGACAGAGAATTCCATGAAAGATGGATGAATATGGGACTACTTACAAGAGTGCCCAGGCTAAGGCCGAAGCCACTCCTCAAAGGCATGCCCCCAGGGGTAGGGGTGGGCCCTTTCAGAGCCTTTCTACCAGACTCAGGCCTCCTCTGCCCATGCTCAGAGGGCTTCTTCAGAGGCAGGGGCAGATGAGGGGTGGGCAGACCTGCTCCCACCCCAGCCTAAACTCCTGCAAAACAGGCACCCTGATGGGGTGCCCAGAATGATTCTCCTGTACCAGTGGGGGGCAGGCTGGCTTACTTCAGTCAGAATTGGGCTTCTTTAACCTCAGACAAGTGGGTTCTGGAAGTAGTAAGCCAGGGTCTGGTTCTCAGCTTCAGAAAGTTTCCCAAGTTGAGAAGCAGACTTTCGCTCTGGAAACAGAGGTCTCATCCCTGTTAGCTCTCAGAGCAGTAGAAAGGGCTCCTCCCCTGCATCAGGGCAGGGGTCTGTATTCAGATAAAGTTCAAAATGGTAACTCTGGCAATGATTTTACCTTCCCTAAGGCCAGGGGACTGGCTAGCCTCCCTGGACCTCAAGGATGCCTATTTCCATGTCTAATCAGAAGATCCCATCGAAGTACCTCAGATTCAAACTGCCCTCAGGTCATTACCAGTTCAAGCAATGCCCTTGAGCCTTACCTCTGCTCCAAGGGTATTCACAAAGTGTCTAGCAGTGGCAGTGGCCCACTTAAGGAGGCAGAGGATTGCTGTTTTTCCCTATCTAGATGACTGGCTCATTGTAGGCCAGTCCCCAGAACAGGTAAAATCTCACCTGCAGGTCACCCAGCAGCTTCTCACCTCCCTGGGTTTTCTGCTAAACCTACCAAAGTCGGTTCTGGAACCAGTCCAGGTACTCACCTTTATAGGGCAGAATTGGACACAAAGCTAGCCAGAGCCTTTCTTCCCCCAGAAAGGGTAAGGAATTTAGTGGCTCTGGCCTCTTCCTTCACTCTGCAGGTCTCTCGACCAGCAAGACACTTTCTGCAGCTCCTGGGGCACATGGCTGCATCCACAGCTGTTATGCAGGGAGCCAGATTTCAGATGAGAGACATTCAGTTTCACTTGAGAACCTTTTGGTCTCAGAAGAGACCCCCTTTCCAAGTTGGTCCCAGTGACTCGAACCTTGATCCTAGCTCTCCAGTGGTGGAAGGATCGAACAATTTAAGAGTGGGGTCCCTTCATTTCCCTTTCACGACTTGACTCTCACTACAGATGCTTCCCTTCTGGGTTGGGAGGCCCATGGGCGACCTTTCCACTCAGGAGTTTGGTCCCCCAGGAATCTCTGCTCCACATCAATTTGCTGGAACTCAGAGCTGTCTTTTAGCTCTTCAAGCTTTTCTGCATCTGTCCACGACAAGGTGATACAAGTCAGAACAGACAACACCACAACAATGTGGTACATCAACAAACAGGGGCACTCGGTCTTGACCTTGTGCACGAGACAATAAGTTGTGGTCTCTGGTCTATTCCTGAACCTTTCCCTCATAGCAGTTCATCTTCCAGGAAGGACAATGTCCTAGCGGATGCCCTCAGCAGGATTTCCCAGGGCCATCATGAATGGTCCCTGGATCCTCAAGTGCTGGGGATAGTTTTGCCAGGTGGGGCATCCCTCAGATAGATCTTTTTGCAGCCCCAGACAATCACAAACTTCCTCTGTTCTGTTGCAGGCCTCCAGTGCTGGGCTCAGTTCCCCTGGATGCCCTTCTTCTGGATTGGGAGGGGAAGTTCCTCTATGCTTCCCCTCTTTCCTCTCCTATTCAAAGTACTAGTCAAAATCAGATCTCAGCCTTGCAGGGTGATTCTGATTGCCCCGGATTGGGCCAGGCAGCCCTGGTACCCACTCCTTCTGTCTCTGACAGTCCATCTTCCCCTGTGCCTCCCCAGGAATCACAATCTGTTGACTTGTGCCCAGGGAAGGGTTTGGTATCTGGACCTCAAATCCTTCAACCTCAAGGCCTGGCTCTTGAGGAGTTAGAGTTTGCTGATTTACACCTCTCTCAGGGTGTTCTTGAGATCCTAAAGGCTTCCAGAAAGCCTTCCACTAGGGCTACTTATAGTTCTAAATGGAAAAGGTTTTCCATTTGGTGTGCTGGGAAAAATATTTCCCCAGAATCTGCTGAATTGCCCATTTTGTTTGATTACATGGTACATCTTAATTCCTTGGGTCTCAGACCAGCTACCCTGAGAGTTCATTTGGCAGCTGTGTCCGCTTTTGTGTCAGCAGGAAAGTCATCCCTCTTTCCTCTCATCCTGTGTTTCCAAGTTTTTAAGGGATTACTCCATACTAATCCTCCCTTTAGGAACGCCCTGCTTGGGACCTTAATGTTTGCATTGCCCAGTTAATGCAACCCCCTTTTGAACCTCTGTCTTCTGCAGGGCTTAAGTACCTAACTTGGAAAACTGTTTTTCTAGTGGCTATCACTTCTGCCAGATGCATAAGTGAATTGCAAGCCTTGTCAGTGGAGACTGACTTTATTTCTTTCCACAGGGATAAGGTAGTCCTTAGGACTAATAGGAAGTTGTTGCCTAAGGTGGTTTCAGATTTCCATCTTAATCAATCTATCTCCCTTCCAGTATTTTTCACTGATCACTCCTCTTCGGGTGAGAGGAGGTTGCACAACCTGGATGTTAAGAGCTCTTAGTTATTATATAGGCGTACCAAAGGTCCTGAGTTCGAATCCCTCCAACTTTCCATACCTATAGTGAAGTTGGGAAGGCAAACCTGCCACTAAGAGATCAATAGCCAGGTGGATTGTCTCTTGTATCCAATTTTGTTATCAGAAAGTGGGCAGAGCCCCAGTTTGAGGGCTCATTCTACCAGGGGTACAGCTGCGTCTCTAGCTGCTGCCAGAGACATCCCTTTATTGAAGTTTGCCAGGCTGCTACTTGGAAAGCGGTACACACTTTTACCAAGCATTACTCCCTGGATGTCCAGGCCAGGAGAGATGCTCAGTTTGGCACAGCTGTTCTTCAGAGCCTATTCCTAAGTAGGTTCTGCCCTCCTCCATGGAGGCACTGCTGTGTATTCTGCTAATGTCTATAATATAGCAAGACTTCATGTTGTTTGAGTAAAATTACTCACCTTAATAATGTTGTTTCTTCTAATGAGTCTTGCTATATTATAGACCTCCCCCAACCTGCCCCTCTCAGAACCTCTACTTGGTGGGGTGCGGGCAACTTAGTGTGGGCACTACTTATGTCCTGTTAGCATTTGTCCCCTTTGGGACTTTGGGGTGTGTATGTGTATCGTGTGTGTGTTTATTATACTTATGTTCCATTTTCATATTATTAGAATGGTGTTAGTATTTCTGGTCCCCTGACTTGGAGTCTTGGGTGTTAGGACCATCAATGGTTGTTATTATTTAGGTAGCCATTTGGCTAGTGTGAGTTACAGCTTCACACAGACCTTAGTGAGTTTGGCTCGTAAAGATCTGACAGTTCAAGTTTGAAATGACACAGATAGAGCTGCTCTCGTGCCAAAATTCTATTTTGGAATGGTTTTAACCATTGCACTCTGGGGCAGTTCTAGAGCTGGAACAAACTGCTAATGTCTATAATATAGCAAGACTCCATTAGAAGAAACAACATTACTAAGGTGAGTAATTTTTTCTTACTTGCACAGGGCTGGTGTACAGGCCTCTGACATAGGGGGAGGATTTAGACAGAGCCCTGGGGGAAGCCATTAATAAAATGGCAAGCATGGGGAAAGTTTTGATTACAGAAGTTAATCTGCCTGATGTGGATTGGGGCATTCTTACTTCAGCTATATCAAGAGGCAGGACCATCCTTAACTCCATACAAGGCGTATTTCTCAGGCAGCTGGTTTTGGAACCCACTAGTGATGGGGCAGTGCTGGACCTAGTATTTATAAACAGATACAATATTGCTGATGTCACAGTGGGTAGTCCCCTGAGTACAAGTGATCACCATACTGTGTGATTTGGCATACAGATAGGACAGGAAAAAAACACTAAGACGAGGGTCCTGGACTTCAGGAGGGCAGATTTTAAAGAAATGGGAAACTACCTCAGAGAATGCCTTGAAGTGGGGAAGGCAGAAGGAGAGTGGAGGCTCAGTGGAGACAAATTAAAGAGGGTATAGCCCAGGCAAAGGCATGCTGTTTGAAGGAAGTGAGCAAGGGAAAGATGAGGAAGAGGCTGCTATAGTTCTCAGAAAACAGCCTTTAGAAGTACAAGGAGACCCAGAAGGATGAAGACAGGGAGGTATATCTGGTAAAACAAAGGGAGGCAGGAAGGAAGGTGAGGACAACTACGGCACTAACAGAGAACAGGATAGCTAAGAAGGTCAAAAAAATGGGACAAGATCATCTTCAGGTATGTGGGGGAAGAGGAAGAAAAGGAATGATGAGAATCAGGAGGGCAAGGGGGGGACTGCACCGAGGAAGATCGAGAAAGCAGAAATATTAAATGATTACTTCAGCTTGGTCTTAATGGGAGAGGGTTCAGAAGAGACAGGAGTCCATCTAGGAAAATAAGGTGATGGAGCCAGATGAGATTCATCCAAGTGTCCTAAAGAAACTGAGCACAGTGCTGGCCTCCCCTTTGGCAGTGCTTTTTAGCACCTCAGTGGAGATGTTGGAAGTTCTAGAGGACCAGAGGAGGGCCAATGTGGATTATCTGCACAAAAGTGGCAGTAGGGAGGATGCTAGCAACTACAGGCCAGTCCAGAGGAGCTTGAGGGTAAAATGTATCTCTCTGCAGATGAAATTAAGATCTACAACAGGGTTGACACTCATGAAGGGGTGGAGAGAATGCAAAAGGATCTGTAGAAAGTAGAGGAATGGTCTAGGGAGTGGCAGCTGGGTTTCAGTGCCAAAAGTGCAAGGTTATGCACTTAGGGCTGTGGAACCCAGGAACTGTGTATAAGATGGGGCATGGAGCTTACAGTCACCAAACAAGAAAGAGACCTAGTGGTCATCATATCTGATGACCTCAAGGTAGCTGGGCAGTGTGACAGAGTAGTGGGAAAGGCTAGCAGGATGCTAGGGTGCATGGGAGAGGGATTTCTAGCAGGACGAGGAGGGAGGTGGTGCATCTGGTGTCCTGTGTTCAGTTCTGGAGACTGCACCTCTGCAAGGACATTGAAAGGGTGGAGGTGGTACAGAGGAGGGCACCAAAATGATGAGAGGGTTACACAATAAGCCACATGAGGAAAGGCTACAGGAACTCAATATGTACTCCCTGGAGGACAGGACAGTGAGAGTGGACATGATTGAAACCTACAGGTACCTCACAGGACTAAAAAAAGGTGCAAGTGGAGGCACCTATTTCAGAGAAAGGAAAGCACTAGAATAAGGGGGCATGCAATAAAGGTAAGAGAAGGAAGTTTAGGCAAGATATGTGGAAATACTTCTTCATGGAAAGGGTGGTGGATGAATGGAACAGCCTGCCAGAGGAGGTAGTGGAGGCTTCAGACATGCATGAGATAAGCTAAGGGGCATATTAGGCAGAGGAACAGGGGAAGGAGTGCTACCTACGACCAGGGCCACTGGAAAATTGTGGCCACAAGTTCATCGCAGAAAGCGTGATTTTCGGACCCCTCCACAACAAATCGCAGCCCCTGCAAAATCCCTGTAATCCCCAGGTAAAATTTACCTTGTAAGGTTTTCTGACTCACTGCGCCTCCAAATCTGCATCCACAATCCACAATCTTCTCCGTGCTGCTGTGTTCCTTACTCTGCCCTAAACTAAGGAGCCACCGCATGTTTGATTTGGCATCTGACATCACTATGCACATCACACACCGCTAGCAGCCAGTCTCTTTCTTTTCTTTTGATGCCCTTTTTAAATGCTTTGTGCCCCCTCAGGTCCGCCAAAGCAATATAATCACAAGCGGACAGGAGAGGGGCACAGAGCTCTAATTCTGTTCCTGCCTGAATGATCTACTGCCTTCTAAGCCTACCTTGCGCTTCCAAATCCAGACCCAACTTCCATTCGATCGAGACTTCAGAGTCTGCCTTGCACCTTGACTACTGAGCGGCCTTACGTCTCCTGATTTCTTCAGACCCGACCCGATTTCCATCCTGTGGCACTGCGATCAGGACTTCAGAGACTGCCTTGTGCATCGACTACTACTGAGCTGCCTGCTGAGTCCTCCAGACCCAACCCGACCTGACTTCCATCGGGACTGATCCAGGACAGTGAACAAGAGGAAGAGTGCTGACTACTGGCACACATACTCACAAAAAGAGCTGCAATCCTTGCCAGCAGTGTGCTGTCCCCCACAGCCTGCTTTCACCAGATCCTGCTGACTTCTGCCGTGACTCTTAATCACAAACTAACAAATATTTATCTAGCTGTTTGGAGGGCTGCAGCAAATGTAAAAGTATTTTAATGCTAGTTTAAGGGGGATGAAAAAAGACCTGGAGGGTCTGGGAGGGTCTGTAAATGTAACATTGTTTTTAATGCTATTTTTGGGGGATGATGGAAACCCTGGAGTGTCTAGGAGGGTCTGGAGAGTGAGTTTATTAAAAACTGTGTTGGTCTTGGAGGGAGGATAGGAGCCTCAGAGTATCCAGGCAAGGGGGCAAGTGGTGTAAAAATCTGTATTGGTCTCAGATAGATGGATGGTGGAAGCCCAGGAGGGTACAGGTGAGTGGTGCAGGTGGTGTAAAAATCTGTACTGCTCTTGAAGGGAGGATGGGATCAGGGGGGTCTGGGGGTGCAGGTGGAAGAAATCGTACTGGTGTGTGGAAAAAATGTTACTGGTCTGAGAGGGAAGGAAGAGGCATGAAGTGTACTGTTCTGTGAAAAATGTTTTTTTTTTTATTTTATTTTAAATGTACATGTTGAACTGAGCTGGTCCATCTCTTGCTCCAGTGGTATGTATTGGTGGAGGATGGAGTCAGGGAAATCCTGGCAGAGTGGCATATATGTTGGACAAAATTGTTCTGGTTTCTGGTGATGGTGGAGGGTGGGGTGGTCGAGCAGATTGGCACGGAAGAAAAAAATACTCACCTTAGTAATTATGTTTCTTCTAATGGAGTCTTGCTGTATTCTGACAATTGCAGTGATTCCCAACCTTTGAACTGTCCTGGAGAACAAAGAGTTAGCTTTCTATGCAGGGCATAGAATGTTGAGCTCGAGCTCAGCTGAAGTCTCTGTCTGGAGTGTTTTTGAACTTAAACCGTCAGATTCTTATGAGCCCAACTAACTAAAATTTCTATGTGGAAATTGTAAAAATTCCTACTAGCCAACTGGCTGAAAAAAGTTTTGGATTCCCAGGGAAGACTCAAGTCAGGAAACCCAAAAACCAAAAACCAGTCTACTACAAATAACAATAATAAATCAGCACCCAAACAAAAAGGAGGAGGGTGCAAGCAAAAAACACCCTGGGTGCAACACTGCACCTGCCACCACTTCCAAAAACAGGTTCTGAGAGGGAGGCAGGAAGGTAGGTCAGAATACAGCAAGACTCCATTAGAAGAAACATAATTACTAAGGTGAGTAATTTTTTCTTCAAACAACGTGAAGTCTTGCTGTATTCTGACAATTGCAGACTACCAAGCAGTACCTCCAAGGAGGAGGGACAGAACCTACTTTGGGAATATGCTCTGAAGTTCTGCTGTGCCAAACCGAGCATCACTCCTAGTCTGGATATCCAGAGAGTAATGCTTGGTAAAGGTATGGACTGTTTTCCAGGTGGCTGCTTGACAAATTTCTAAGAGAGGGATATCCCTGGCAGCAGCCAGGGAAAAGGCTGTACCTCTTGTGGAATGAGCCCTCAGGCCTGAGGGTGGAGTTTTTTCCAGTTTTTCATAGCAGAATTGTATACAAGACACAATCCATCTGGCAATAGATCTTTTGGTGTCAGGTTTGCCCTTTCCCATTTCTCCATAAGTAAGGAACAACTGGAGGGAGTCAAACCTGTGACCCTTGGTACGCTCTATGTAGTAACTAAGGGCTCTTTTAACATCTAAACTGTGTAGCCTCCTCTCTCCTGAGGAAGAATGATCAGTGAAGAAAACAGGAAGAGACATAGACTGTTTTAATGGAAGTCTGAAACCACTTTGGGCAAGAACCTTCTGTTGGTTCTAAGGACTACTTTATCCCTGTGAAATTAGATAAAATCAGGTTCCACTGACATGGCTTGCAATTCACTGATATGCCTGGCAGAGGTAATAGCTACCAGGAACACAGTTTTCCAAGTCAAGTACTTAAGCTCTGCTGAAGACATAGGCTCAAAGGGGGGTTGCATAAGTTGAGCAATGCAAACATTCAAATCCCAGGTAGGGGCAGGGTCTCTAAAAGGAGGATTGGTGTGAAGCAATCCTTTAAAAAATTTATAGAACACAGGATGGGAAGATAGTGAGGAAGACTTCCCACAGACAAAAGCAGAAACAGCTGACAAGTGTACCTTGAGAGTAGCTGGTCTGAGACCTAGGCCATTAAGATAGACCATATAATCCAGAACCGTAGGCAATCCAGCAGTGTCTGGAGAAATATGCTTCTTAGAACACCAAATGCTGAATCTCTTCCATTTGGAGTTAGAAGTCTTTCTGGTGGAGGGCCTTCGAGAAACCTTGAGGATATCCAGAACCCCTTGGGAAAGATGCAGATCTGCAAACTCTAACTCTTCAAGACCCATGCCTAGAGATTGAGAGACTGAAGATTGGGGTACCAAATCCTTCCCTGAGAGGATGTTAACAGGTTGTAATTCCTGGGAAGAGACAGGAGAAGATGGACTGTTAGGGATAGCAACAGGGGGTACCAGGGCTGTCTGGCCCAATCTGGAGCAATCAGAATCACCTTGCAAGGTTGAGATCTTATTTTGACCAAAACTTTGAACAGGAGTGGGAAGTGGGGAAAGACGTACAGAAACTTCCGTCCCCAATTCAGAATCAGGGTGTCCAGAGGGACTGAGCCCAAGACTGGAGGTCTGCAACAAAAGAGAGGGAGTTGGTGATTGTCTGGAGCTGCAAAGAGATCTATCTCTGGAGTGCTCCACCTTGAAAAAATCACTTTTAACACCTGAGGGTCCAGGGACCATTCATGATGGCCCTCAGAAATCCTGCTTAGTGCAACTGCTAGCACATTGTCCTTGCCTGGAAGGTGAACTGCTACAAGAGAGGTTTGCAGGAAACAAGCCAGGGACCACAACTTCATGGCTTCTGTGCACAAGGCCATGGACCGAGTGCCCCCCCTGCTTGTTGATGTACCACATGGTGGTGGTGTTGTCCATTCTGACTTGAACCACCTTGTTCTGTACTGACTGAGAGAAAGCTTTTAGGGCCAAAAAAACTGCCCTGAGCTCTAGGAGATGGATGTGGAAATTGGATTCTTGGGGGGACCACAGGCCCTGGGCAGTGAGGGACTCCAGATGGGCTCCCCAGCCCAGAAGAGAAGCATCCATGGTAAGGACCACTCAACGAGGCTGAGCAACAAAAGGGACACCTTGTCTTAAATTGTCCTGATCCTGCCACCATTGGAGGGCTTGGATCAAGGTCAGAGTCACTAGGATCAGTTTGGTAAGGGAATCCTTCCTCTGAGACCAAAAAGCTCTCAGGTGGAACTGAATATCCCTCATCTGGAATCTTGCCCCTTGGACCACTGCTGTTGAAGCTGCCATGTGGCCCAAGAGCTGGAGGAAATGCCTTGCTGGTTGAGACACCTGAAGGCTGAAGGAGGAAGCCAGTTCTATAAGAACTCTTGCCTTTCAGGGAAGAAGAAAAATTACTCACCTTAGTAATGTTGTTTCTTCTAATGGAGTCTTGCTATATTATGACATATGCAGTGAGTCCCAACCTTGAACTGCTCGAGGTGAAAGAGTTAACTTTCCATGCAGGCATGGAACCTTGAGCTGACTCGGTTGAAAACTCTGTCTGTTGTTCTTCAAACTCAAACTGTCAGATCTTTACGAGCAAAACTCACTAAGGTTCTGTGGAAGCTGTAAACCTACACTAGCCCACTGGCTACTAAATACAAGAACACATTTTCTTGGTCCCAAAACAAAGACTCAAGTCAGGGATCCAAGAAAGAAAATTAAAACATAACACCCAAACACCCCAAAGAAGGGGTGAAAATAAGGTGGGCATCTACTAAGTGCCAACACTACACTGCCCACCCACATCCCAAAAGTAGAGGTTCTGAGAGGGGCAGGCAGGGGGGAGGTCATAATCTAGCAAGACTCCATTAGAAGAAACAACATTACTAAGGTGAGCAATTTGTTCTTCAAACAACATGAAGTCTTGCTGTATTATGACATATGCAGACTACACAGCAGTACCTCCATGGAGGAGGGACAGAACCTACTTTAGAAATAGGCTCTGAAGCACAGCTGTGCCAAACCGAGCATCACTCCTAGCCTGGATGTCCAGGGAGTAATGCTTGGTAAAAGTGTGAACTGTTTTCCAGGTAGCTGCTTGACATTTCTCTAGGATAGGGATGTCCCTGGCAGCAGCCAGAGATGCAGCTGTACCTCTGGTAGAGTGAGCCCTCAGGCCTGAGGGAGGAACCTTACCCAGTTTTTCATAGCAAAATTGGATACAAGAGACAATCCACCTGGCAATGGATCTTTTAGTGGCAGGTTTCCCTTTACCAACCTCACCATAAGTGAGGAACAGTTGGAGGGAGTCAACCCTGTGACCCTTGGTACGTTCTATGTAGTAACTAAGGGCTCTTTTGACATCCAAACTGTGCAGTCTCCTCTCACCAGAGGAGGAATGGTCAGTGAAATACACAGGAAGAGACATGGATTGGTTAAGGTGGAAGTCTGAAACCACCTTAGGCAAAAACCTCCTGTTAGTCCTGAGGACCACCTTATCTCTGTGAAAGGAGATAAAATCAGGCTCCACTGACAATGCTTGCAATTCACTTATCGCCTGGCAGAAGTGATGGCTACAAAAACACATTTTCAAGTCAAGTACTTAAGCTCTGCTGAAGATAATGGCTCAAAGGGAGTTGCATAAGCTGGGCAATGCAAATAATAAGATCCCAGGCAGGGGCAGGGTCTCTGAATGGAGGTTGGTGTGAAACAACCCCTTGAAAATGGAGAATACAGGATGAGCTGAAAAGAAGAGGGTTTACCTGCTGATAAGAAAGCAGACACGGCTGCCAGGTGCACTTTTAGGGTAGCTGGTCTCAGCTAACAATTCAAATGCACCAATAATCTAGGATTGTGGGCAAGTCAGCAGATTCTGGGGGAATATGCTTGCCAGAGCACCATATGCAAAATCTCTTCCATTTGGAATTATAAGTAGCCTTGGTGGAAGGCTTTCTACAGGCCTTCAAGATATCCAATACACCTTGGGAGAGGTGTAGGTCAGCAAACTCTAACTCTTCAAGAGCCAGGCCTTGAGATTGAGAGATTTGAGGTTCGGATACCAAACTCTCCCCTGGGCACAGGATAACAGGTTGTGATTCCTAGGAAGACACAGGGGAAGGTGGACTGCCAAGGACATAAGGAGTGGGTACCAGGGCTGTCTGGCCCAATCTGGAGCAATCAGGATCATCTTGCAGGGTTGAGATCTGTTTTTAACTAGCACCTTGAACAGGAGAGGGAAGGGGGGAAAAGCATAGAGAAACTTCCCTTCCCAACTGAGAAGAAAGGCATGCAGAGGGACTGAGCCCAACACTGGGGGCCTGCAGCAAAAAAGGGGAAGTTGGTGATTGTCTGGGGTTGCAAAAAGATCTATCTGCGGGGTGCCCCATCTGGTAAATACTACCTCCAGTACTAGGGGATCCAGTGTCCATTCGTGATGGCCCAGGGAAATCCTGCTGAGAGCATCTGCCAGGACATTGTCCTTGCCTGAGAGGTGAACTGCCGTAAGGGAGGCGTTCAGGGAATAAGCCAGAGACCACAACTTCATTGCTTTGGTGCACAAGGCCATAGACCGAGTGCCTCCTTGCTTGTTAATGTACCACACTGTAGTGGTGTTGTCTGTTCTGACCTGTACCACTTTGTTCTGAACAGATGTGGAAAAAACTTGAAGTGCTAGAAAAACTGCTCTGAGTTCCAACAGATTGATGTGGAGCAGAGATTCCTGTGGGGACCACAATCCCTGGGTAGTGAGGTCGCCCATGTGAGCTCCCCACCCCAAGAGGGATGCATCTATAGTAAGGATTAAAGAGTGAGACTGGGGGTGAGGGGACCCCTGTCTCAGATTGCTCTAGTCCTGCCACCACTGAGGCCTGGATCAGAGTTCAAGTCACTGGGATCAATTTGGTTAGAGGGTCTCTCCTTTGAGACCAAAAGGCTCTCAAATGGAACTGGACATCCCTCATCTAAAATCTTGCTCCCTGCACTACTGCTGTAGAAGCAGCCATGTGCCCCAGGAGCTGTAGAAAATGTCTTGCTGGTCGAGAGACTTGTAGGGTGAAAGAGGAGGCCAGAGAGATCAGGGTCCTTGCTCTTTCCAGAAGAAGGAAGGCTATGGCCTCTTTTGTGTTCAGTTCTGCACCTATGAAGGTGAGAAGCTGGACAGGCTCTAGGACTGACTTTGGAAGATTGAGAAGGAAACCTAGAGATGTGAGCAGTTGCTGAGTTACCTGAAGGTGTAGTTTGACCTGGTCTGGAGACTGGCCTACTATGAGCCAGTCATCCAGATAAGGAAAGATGGCAATCTTTTGCCTTCTTAAGTGGGCAACTGCTACTGTCAGGCATTTTGTGAATACCCTCGGGGCCGAGGTGAGGCCGAAGGGCATTGCTCTGAACTGGTAATGGCCTGAGGGCAGTTCGAATCTGAGGTACTTTCGATGGGAGCTTCTGATAAGAACATGGAAGTAGGCATCCTTGAGGTCCAGGGAGGCTAGCCAGTCCCCTAGCCTTAGAGAGGGTAAAATAATTCTCAGAGTCACCATTTTGAATTTTGGTTTTAAAAGGTGCTTGTTTAGGTATCTGAGATCTAGGATGGGCCACCATTCTCCTGTCTTTTTTGGGGTAAGGAAGTACCTGGAGTACAACCCTTTGCCCTGGTGTAGGGGTGGAACCCTTTCCACAGCTCTGAGAGCCAGGAGGGTAGAAACTTCTGTTTCTAGGGCAAGAGCCTCTGATGGATTTGCAGGTGGAAAGGACCTGGCTCTCATCTTTGGAAACTTTTTGGAGCTGAGAACCAGTCCCTAGCTTACTACTTCCAGGACCCACTTGTCTGATGTTAGAGACTTCCAGTCCTGGACAAAGTAAGCCAGCCTGTCCCCTCTAGTGGAGAATCAGCACTGGCCACCCCATCAGGGAGCCTGCTTGGCAGGGGCTTTGGGCTGAGGGGTAGAAGTGGGCTTACTTGTACCCCGTCTGCCTCTCTCTCTAAAGAACCCCCTCTGGGCATAAGCAGAAGAGGAGGCCTGGCCTTGGTAAAAAGGCCTATGAAAAGGCCTGCCCCTGCCCCTGAGATGCTGCCTTTGAGGAGTGGCTTGCCTTTCTTTGGCCTGTGCACTCCTATAGGTGGTTCTATATTCATCCATTTCTTCATATAATCTCTGTCTGCTCCCCAAACAGAGAATTGCCCACAACAGGAAAATCCATAGCCTTAGACTGGGTATCCTGTGACAGGGTAGTACATCTGAGCCAAGCCATTCTGTGAAGTGCCACAGATGTAGCCATGACCCTTGATGACACATCATTAGAGTCTACTGCAGCATGAAATTGCACCTTGGATGCCTCAATACCATCCGCAGCCACCTGTTCCAGCTCCCTGGCAAGCTGGTCAGGGACTTGTTTTGCTAGGGCCAACACAGTATCCGATCTGGACTTCTGGTACCTAGCAGCATAAGCCATATAATTTGCCTGTCTGAGTCCTAAAGATGCTGCCATGTACTGTTTCTTTGCCATGACATCTATCCTCCTGGAGTCCTTTTCAGGAGGGTGCAAGGCTAGAGGAATATTAGCCTTGTCACAGGCTGCAGCCTGCACTACCCCCACATGGCTGCATTGCTGAGTGAGGAACTCCATATCAGGGCCTGATAAAGTATACCTCTTGTCCATCCTTTTATCAACAGGAAGGATAGAGTGAGAAGTTTCTAGAATTTTTACTGTCTGTTTCCTAAAAGATTTATGCAAGGGAATAGACAGTCTCCTAGACTCTGGAATATCCATCATTTCTACATAATCAGGCTCCTCTTGGTAATCAACAGCTTCCTCAACAGGGAGTTGGAGAGTTTCAGCAACTTTCTTATAGAACACAAAATGAGAAGGGGACTCAGATAGCCTGGGAGGGGAACTCTTGAAGGTCTGTCTGGAGAGATGTCTGGTTCAATGGGCACATCCAGACCTTCAAAATCACATTCACTCTCCCCATACTCCTCCTCCCCTTCCTCTGGTTCCAAAAAATCCTCAAAATCAAAATCTTGAACCGGTGGAACAGGCCGAACTGAGCGCTTCCCTGATGGTGCCGGTTCGGATGGAACCGGGGAAAGTGACTGGACAATTTGAATTGCTTTAGCTATTTCCTCAGCGGTTGGAGAAAGAACTTTTGGCTCCAAACTAGCTGACTTTCTAGCCCTTTTAGTTGGAACCGGCCCCTCAGAGCTGGCTCTTCGTTTGGCCGAGGAAGTATTGCCCTGGTCAGAGGGCACTCCCTCCGGTTCGGTTGAAACCGAACTGGGCTGGCTATCCGGGTCAGCGGACTTTTTGGCCTCCCTTTCCCTGAGCCTACCAACTCTCTTTTCCACGGTGGCAGCAGGAAAATTCTTACAAATCTGGCAGTCTGCATTGAGGTGGTCAAACCTCAGGCAATATACACAGGTGGTGTGTGGGTCAGCCTTAGCAAAGGCTTCCCCACAGACACCACAGAGTTGAAACCCAGTGGGCCCGGTTTTTCTTTTGGGTTTCTCAGACATAGTTCCAGCCTCACCAAACTTGCCCGTTAGTGGCAATCCACCAAGCAAGACTCCCTTATTGGTTCCCAACCGTGTCACTGGCCGTGGAAAAAACTGTAATGAAATCCGTTTTTTTTAGAACCGATAAGAACCAGGAACCGCACTCTAAAGGACTAGAATGTTTTTTTAAAAACAACCTGATCGGTTCAAACTAAACCGAAAACACGTTTACAAGTTCCACACAGAAGAAAATAAATGTAAGCCTATCTATTACTTACAATACCACAGACAGAGCTTGAACCGACGGTTGCGGTTCAATTCCGGTCAAGAAACCAAAAATAAGACTTTTAACCGACAAACGAACCGAGCAGAAGGAGAAATCTCCGGAGCGACTGTTCAGTGAGGCGGAGTAAAGAATCTGACAGTTTGAGTTTGAAGAACAACAGACAGAGTTTTCAACCGAGCTCGCGCTCAAGGTTCCATGCCTGGCATGGAAAGTTAACTCTTTCACCTCCGGAGCAGTTCGAAGGTTGGGACTCAATGCATATGTCATAATATAGCAAGACTTCATGTTGTTTGAAAGGCTTTTGCTTTGACAGTATCCAGCTCTGCCCCTATAAAGGTAAGAAGCTGGACTGGTTCAAGAACTGATGTGGAAAGGTTGAGAAGAAATCCTAGAGAAGTGAGCACTTGCTGGGTCACTTGCAGGTGAGACTTGACTTGGTCTGGAGACTGACCCATTATTAGCCAATCGTCCAGATATGGAAAAATGGAAATCGTTTGCCTTCTTAGAAAGACAACTACTAGTGCCAGGCACTTTGTGAAAACCCTTGGAGTTGAGGTTAGGCCAAAGGGCATTGCTCTGAACTGATAGTGGTCTGAGGACAACTCGAACCTGAGGTACTTTCTGTGAGAGCACCTGATGGGAATGTGAAAGTAGGTATCTTTGAGGTCCAGGGAGGCTAGCCAGTCCCCTGACCTTAGAGAGGGAAGTATTATTCCCAGAGTTACCATCTTGAACTTTGGTTATAAGAGATGTTTGTTTAGATATCTTAGGTCTAGGATGGGTCACCACTCCCCTGTCTTTTTGGGGGTCATAAAGTATCTGGAATACAGTCCTTTGCCCCAGTGTAGGGTAGGTACTTTCTGTATGGCTCTTAAAGCTAGAAGAGAAGAAACCGCTGCCTCTAGGGCAAGGGTTTCCTAGAGATTTGCAGGTGGAAAAGATCTGACTCTCATCTTTGGGAATTTTTTACTAACATACTAAAATGCCAGCAAAATAGGCCTAACGGTCTTTCGTGTCTGCTCGTTTGGTCAGCCCCCACCCTGGGTGCTGACCTTGCTGTCCCCCTCGCCTTCTCTGGCTTCTCCCTTCCCAGTTCCGGATATTCTTGCTGCATTGGATTTTGCTTCCAGAACCCTTCCCCTGTACCTGTCCCACCCCCTCTTGAACCCCTCCACTGTCTCTGCCTCCACCAGCCCCCTAGGCAGTGCATTCCATGGCTCCACCACCCTCTCAGTGAAGCACCTCCTCCTTTCTCCCTGAATCTTCCCCCTCCAGCTTCCACCCATGCCCTCTAGTGGCCCCTTCCTCCTTCTTTAAGCACCCTGACTGTTCCTCCCCTAATTACCCTCTTCATGTACCTGAAGACCTCTATCATGTCCCCCCGGTCCCTTCTCTCTTCCAATGTGTACATATTTAGCTCTTCGAGCCTCTCCTCATAGGTCCTGTCCCCCAAGCCCCAAATCATTTTGGTTGTCCTCCTCTGGACCCTCTCCAGGAGGTTAATGTCCCTCTTTAAGTGTGGCCTCCAAAACTGCATGCAGTTACTCAAGGTGCGGCCTCACCAAGCAGTTATACAGAGGGAGTATCACTTCCCTCCTTCTGGAGGTGATCCCCCTAGCGATGCATCCCAGCATCCTGTTGGCTTGGCTGCTGCCTCCTACAAGTCTCAGAGTTGTTCATCTTGACATCCACCACCACCCCAGGTCCCTCTCAGCCATCGAGACTTGTAGCATTTCCCAGGGTGTACACTTGGCCTGGGTTTCTGGCCCCCAGGTGGAGTACCTTGCATTTCCCTGCATTGAACCTCAGCATCCACTTTCTAGACCATCTTTCCAGAGCCTCCAGGTCCCCCTGTAGGGCCACCCTCCCCTCCTCCCCATCCACCACCGCCCCCAGTTTGAGTCATCTGCAAAGAGACTCATCTCACTCCTGATTCCTGTCCTTATGTCAGATACGTAGGCATTGAACAGAAGGGGCCCAAGGACTGATCCCTGTGGGACCCCACTAACGACCCTCCTTGGGGATGAGACTATCCCACCAACGGTCCTGGAGCCAATTGCCTATCCATCTGATTATCTGGTTCCCCACCCCCATTTCTCCCAGCTTATCCAACAGGCCCACGTGAGGAACAGAGTCAAATGCCTTGCTGAAGTCTAGAAAGAGGACATCCACTGGTCTACCCAGGTCCAAGGCACTTGTCACCCAGTCATAGAACTCCACCAGGTTTGTCTGACACTATTTCCCCGGGATGAATCCATGCTGTCTATCGTCCAGGCACCCTGACTTATCCAGGTCCCCCTCTAGCCTCTCCTTGACAATGCCCTCCATCACCTTGCCCACCACCGATGTTAGGCTGACAGGCCTGTAGTTCCCTGCCACCTCCCTTGATCCCCCCTTGTGGATAGGCACTATATGCGCCACCTTCCAGTCTTGGGGCACCCACCCTGAAAAGCTTATAAGGCCCCAGTGAGATTTAAACTCACGACCTCTGGTTTACAAGACCAGTGCTCTAACCCCTGAGCTATGGAACCTTTTTTTTAAAGCTTGAAGCTGAGAACCAGTCCCTGGCTTACTACTTCCAGGACCCACTTGTCTTATATAATAGACATCCAGTCCTGGACAAAGTAAGCCAGCCTGCCCCCTACTGGAATAGGAGAGTCGACCCGGGCAGGTCCATCAGGGTGTCTGCTTGGCAGGAGCTTTAGGCTGAGGAGTGGATGCAGCCCTGCTCATCCCCCTTCTGCCTCTCCCTCTGAAGAACCCTCTCTGAGAAAAGGAAGAAGAGGCCTGTGCTTGGTAAAAAGGCCTTTGAAAAAGCCTGCCCCTGCCCCTAGACTGCTGCCTTTGAGGAGTTGCCTGCCTCTCCTTGGCCTGAGCACTCCTGTAAGTGGTCCTGTACTCATCCATTTTCTTCATGTAATTCTCTGTCTGCTCCCCAAATAGAGAATTACCCACCACAGGGAAATCAATGGCCTTAGCCTGGGTATCCTCTGAGAGGCTAGTACATCTGAGCCAAGCCATCCTCCGAAGAGCCACAAATGTAGCCATGACTCTAGATGACATATCATTGGAGTCCACAGCAGCATGAAACTGAACCGTAGATGCCTCAATCCCATCTGCAGCCACCACCTCCAGCTCCTTGTCTAGCTGGGGGGAGGCCTGTTTAGCCAGTGGGACTTCTGGTACCTGGCTGTATAGGCCATGTAATTTGCCTGCCTGAGTCCCAAAGAAGATGCCATGTACTGCTTCGAGGGGTGTGAAGCCAAGGGAATATTTGCCTTGTCACAGGCAGCAGCCTGCACTACCCCAGCATGGCTGCATTGCTGATATAAGAACTCCGTGTCTAAGCCTGAAAGTGTATACCTCTTGTCCATTCTTCTATCCACAGGCGGTATAGTGTTAGGAGACTTTAGAATTTTTTGTGTCTGTTTCCAAAAGATTTGTGGAGGGGAATAGACAGTCTCCGGGACTCTGGGATGTCCATCATCTCTACATAATCAGGCTCCTCTTGATCTTCCACAGCCTCCTCCATAGGAAGCTGGAGGGTTTCAGACACCTTTCTGCAGAACATAAAGTGAGAAGGGGACTCAGAAAGCCTAGGAAGGGAAACACCTGAAGGTCTGTCTGCGGAGATGTCCGGTTCCACAGGCACATCCAGACCCTCACTTCCATCATCATCCTCAAATCCCCTTCCTCTTCAAATTCCGGTTCATAAAAATCTTGAGGGTATAATCTTGAACCGGGGCACCAACCAGAAGAACCCTGCCAGAAGGAGCTGGATCGGTAGGAACCAGACGGGCGATTCCACAATCTGAATTGCTCTAACTATCTCTTCATGATGGACTGACCTCTGGATCCGAACCAGTCGTTTTATTTTGCATGCCATTTGGGAACTCATCCCATGACTCCTTTTGCCGAAGAGTATCACCCATAGTCAGAGGCACTACTCCTGATTAAAGAAGAAACTGAACGGGCTGACCATCCGGGACTCCTGGTTGGTCAAACTGAACTGGCTGGCATCCCGGTCCAGCGGACTTTTCGGCCTCCTTTTCCCTCAGTCTACCTAATCTCTTCTCAAGGGTAGATTTGGGAAAGTTTTTACATATTTGACAATCTGAATCGAGGTGGTCAAACCCCAGACAATAAACACAGGTGGTGTGGGGATCGGCCTTAGCAAAGACCTCCCCACAGTCACTGCAGTGTCGAAACCCAGCGGGCCTGGTTTTTTTCTTGGGTTTCTCAGACATAGCCAACCTAACCAACTTACCCTTTTTATGGCAACCACCAGGCAAGACTCCCTTATCGGTTCCTAACCGTGTCACGGGTATTGGAAAAAAACGTACAAAACACGTTTTTTATTAGAGCCGATAAGAACCGGCAACCACACTCTAAGTAAAACACAATATTTCACTATCAAATGGCTGGTTTAGTCGAACTGAGCCGCACTTTTACAAGTTTCACACAGAACAAACAGAACAATTCCTATCTAGTACTCACGCCACCACAGACAGAGACTGAACCGACTAGGCGGATAACTTTTTCAGTTTAAAAAAATGATGAAAACTGAAACCTTAACCGACTTTCAAACTGAGCTGAAGGAGAACTCTCCAGAGCAACCGTTCAGTGAGGCGGAGTAAAGAATCTGACGGTTTAAGTTCAAAACACTCCAGACAGAGACTTCAACCGAGCTCGAGCTCAGCATTCTATGCCCTGCATAGAAAGTTAACTCTTTGTTCTCCAGGGCAGTTCAAAGGTTGGGAATCACTGCAATTGTCAGAATACAGCAAGACTTCATGTTGTTTGAACAATTTTTTCTGACCATGTATGGCAGTCGCCTGGGTCCATCCCTCACTTCCGTGGTGTGTCCATGACTTGCTGCTGTGGTTCCTTGGAAATGGAGTGATGGGGTGGGCCTAACGGACTCGCACACATGATGAAAAAAATTGCTATGGCCTCTGGTGAGGGAGCAGGCTGGGGCAGGAGACCAGAATGGCACAAAAAATTTTTTTCCATCATGTATGGCAGTCGCCTGGGTCCATCCCTCACTCCCGTGGTGTGTCCATGACTCACTGTTGCGGTTCCTCAGAGATGGAGTGGAGGGGTGGGCCTGGTGGGCTGACACACATGTTGAAAAAAATTGTTCTGGCCTGTGGTTCATCCGTACTTCGCTCCAGTGGGTTGGAGAATGGATGGATGGGCCACGCCAACATGGCACAGTGCCTTGCTCCTGTGTTCCATATAATGCCCAGATTAAAAAGAAATTGAGAGGTAGCAAGGAAAAAACTGAATTTCTGGACGCTTTGGTTCCATGGATACTAGTTAAGTCTTAATTTTCTTTGGTTTAATTTTGGTTTAGTTAAGCTTCACCGTGTCTACAGAACCACCAAATTGCTTCCGTCTTTCTCAGGAAGAGGCCAAGGACCGTCATGTCTCTTATCTTGTGCGTGCCCACGATCGGGTTAAGTTATATTTGGAGGATCTTTATGAGGATGGAGGATTGCTGTTTTGTTGTGCTTGCACTCACACAATTGACTTCGTGCAGAAGCATGCAGTTGACATGCATATGAAGTCGCAGAAACATCTGGAAAGAAAAGAAGCTGCAAAGAAAAACTTGCAAAGTAAGTACTAGTTACACAGATGTTTGCAGTTATTTTATTTTTTACATATTCTGTTTTTCCCCCTCCTGGGTGCACCTTGGGTGACTGGTATCTGCTCTGTCTCTGCCTCCTAAGTCCATCTCACCTCTCTCTGGCACCATAGACCCCATTCCGCCCCCACCGTGTGCACATGTGCCTTGTTCCTGGTTCCCCCACCCCCCCTTGCTGATAGAGTTCAACACTACCACCTGGCCTCTAACAGGCAGCAGCAAAAGAGCTAGACAGCAGATTCCCACCCCCACTCAGGAGAGGAAAGCAGTCAATCGGACACTTGATCCTCAACACTAACCCCCGCCAACTTGATCTTGTTCCCAAACAGGTTGCCAGTGTGGCAGGAGGTGTAAGACTCACAGCTCCACAGCCCTCCATGATACTGGGCTGGCCCACATTTGGTTTTTAACTGTAAAATATTAAATCTTGTTTGCTTTTTTTTGTTTTCCAGGCACAGTTTATTTTTCCCTGTAAAATATTATATATTGAGTTTAATTTTTTTATTTTTTTTAGGCACACCTCTACGACAGCAGTTGCTGACTTCTTGTTTCAGCTGAGCAACAGAATCATCCATTGAATGGAAAAAATTTGTTGTAGACTTCATTCACCATTTGACCCGTGCAGTTATACCATTGGAGAAGGTTTCGGGGTTTCAACAGTTCTTAAAGAAGCACACAAAACAAGACAGTAGCCTTCCTAGACCAGCACAGCTTTGGAGCACGTACCTCTAAGAACTTCAGCCTGATCATGAACATGAAAGAGGTGGTGGAGGATCAAGATGTCTTTATTTTCCTGGATGAGACAACAGATGCCTGTGGATGTAGCGTGTTGGCTATTTTGGCCCAACCTTTGCTGAATGTTGGGGAGCAGACACTCCGAATTGGTGTGGAGTTTTTGGATCATGTGAACAACACCACAGTATCCCAAGCTCTGCTAAAAGTGCTCAACACCAATGGGGTGAACTTCAATAAAGTCTTTGCCATTGTCACAGACAGTGCAAGTTATATGCACAAGGCTTTTGAAATTGTGCTGTCCTGTGTCCTACCAAATGCAGTGCATGTCACTTGCATTGCCCACCTCCTCAGTTCAGTCTTGGAGGTCTGGGCGGAAATGCTGGAAGACTTAAACACTGCTGTTTCCCTTGTGAAAAAAATATTTTGCATGAGCCCAATGTGTAGGCAGCAGTACTTTGCCTTCATGGAATCCAAGCAGGGCATTGTACCCAAGATGCTGGTATATGCAGTGGTAACTCGGTGGTGCTCCTGGGTTAATGCTGTTCAGTATTTGGCAGACTGTTTGCCTGCATTAACAGAATTTGTTGAAATGCTGCAATCCGATGCAGCAATCTTGAAGCGCCTGAAGTGCTGATTAAAAGGCAAAGCAGCAGAGCTGGTAACACAAGCGACTTTTGTGGTGGAACACTCTTCTGAACTCATTAACTTTATTCTACAATTGCAATCAAGCAGCCAGCCACAGGGACACTCCATATTTGGAAGGGTTCAAAATATGCATGTGTTTTTGGACTTCTGTGCCACAGCAGGGGAAACTGAATACAGAACAAATACTGTAGAAATGTTGTCCCACTGTCAGTATCATGAAAATCAAAACTGTATGAGCCTTTTTCAGAAGGTTATGTTGGACAGCAGCCAGAAACTGGACCAAATTTTAAAATCTCATCCTTCAATCAGCACGTTCAAAGCTGCCTGAATCTTTGATCCAAAGCAGCTGCCAAAACTGGACAAGGGAAAAGCAAAATACACCCAAGAGCTACCATCTCCGGCTGGTGTTTCAAGCTTTGAATGGCATAGGTACCAGGACTTTCACCCAGTCAGTGCCCAGTGACGATTTTAATATTGCTGAGTGGTGGGAAGCACAAAGGGATACACTTCCACATCTTGCTGCTGTGGCAAAAATGTATATCTGGCTTCCAGTTAGCACAGCAGATGTTGAACAGACTTTTTCACTGTACACAAAACTTTTAAAAGATAATCAGCGAAGTTTGACAGATGACAACACTAGACTATGTCTTATGTTGAAGTACAATAAGAAATTCTAAAGATCTCAGTTGGATAACAGTCGCTGCTCATTCTATGATGTAAAAATCCTTCCTTGATGATCTGGTGTGGTGGTGGTGGAACTACACTTTTAATGTAGAATACTAATAACTGTTTATTGTTTGGATTATTAGACTTCTGATTTGACAAACTGGTGGCGGTGGAGGTGGTACTACTGATGTTACAATGATGCTACTATTATAATGTGTACTGTTTTTTGATCAGTCTGTGTGTGTGTGTGTGTGTGTGTGTGTGTGTGTGTGTGTGTTTTTAATAAAAACGTATACCTTTTGTGTGTGTCTGTGTGTTTTTTAATAAAAACATACCTTTTGAAGGCTGACTTTAATATGCGTCACAAAGCAATTTAAATTGAAAACCCATACTTACACCTCACAGAGGAAAATGTGTCTGCAGTAGCCTGCAAAATCCTGGCAAAATACATGCAAAGTCCTGACAAATCCCTGCACAATTTGAAGGAAGAAGTCCCACAAATTCCCCACAAAATCTGCTAAAAATTTCTGCAATTTCCTAGTGGGCCTGCCTATGACCAACTAGGGTCAGTGATGATGAAATAGGTGAGGACAAAAGGCAGACTAGATGGGCCTAGAGGTCCTTTTCTGCCAACAAAATGTATAGCCCCCTCACACTGCCAATTCTGCAGTGTTGGTGGCGGTGCACAGCAGCGAGATCATTCCCAGTGCGCACGTCTGAATGCCACAGATTTGCTGTTTTGAGTTGTGTTTTATTGTGACTGTGATCCTTCTTGTCTTGGGATCTTGCAGTGGTGCAGGCATTTTCTGACAGTTTGCACGGCCCTCTGAACAACCTGCACCACTCACAACATAGTGACAGGCTTTTCCCACCTGCACTTGTGGTTGTTTAAGCTGCATGAGCCAGCCGCAGTCATAGTAAGGCCACACATTGTTCAGTCCTAAGTTCAGTTAAAGGTTGCTTTTGGTACACAGCTGAACTCAGGCAAGTGGCTCTTTTTACAAACCGAGGGCTAAACATTGCAGAAAACACGGTCTCAGAGTCGAGCCATGACACTGGACATACGTGCATGCCCAGTGTCATGGCTCAACTCTGAGACCATATTTTCTGCAGTTTTTAGCTCTCAGTTTACAAAAAGACCCACTTGCCCGATTTTACCTGTGTTTAAACTACCAAAAACAACCTTTAGCTGAACTCAGGTTCCGAAGACCCATCCTTGAGCCTTCTTTCGCTGCAGCACCATTTCTATGGCATCACCCCAACTCAACTGCCCCCCTTCCAACTGGAACCCTCTTTGAAATGCTGAAACTTCACTGTGATCATCTACAGTGCTCCAGAGCTATGCTGTCTGAACGCTGCTCCACAGCATTTCAGGAGGAATGGCCACAACAATCAACACAGCACCGATATAAATTCTCGCTGTCTGAACGAGGCATATGTTTCTATGACAAAATCTATAATCGAGCAATCAAGTACAGCCAGGGGTTACATTAATTGTCTGTTTATCATCCCTGGGGACAAAATGCTACGTGCTCACCGGGGGTGATTAACAGATGATTATTGCAACCACTGAGAGTACTTTGTTGCTTTTACAGCAATGAAAGAATTTGCCTCAAGTCAACGGTTCTATTTTTAAAGTCAAAAACACCTAATTGCTTTGGCATATAGTCCTTCCACATCTAGCTGGAATTGTTCAGCACCTTGCATTCGGTTCCTCCATTCATGTTCCTGGTGTGGCATTTTTATTGTAAAACAGGGCTCCATCAATGACAGTCGCACCTCATGCAAAGTGTTTTTTTTATCATTATTATTATCGTTATTATTATTATTATTATTACTTAGGACCATAAAGAACTCACTGAGGGTTGGAAGTGTCTGCTAAACCTAATTGGGCGTTACGAGTGTCTGTCAAGAGAACTAGCCATCAGAAAGAGCCTCACTGAGCATTATGAGTATCCATTGAGAGAACTAGCCATGAAGAGAAAAACTGTCAGGAGAGCGCCACTGGCATGGTAACAGAGACTGGCAGCTATTTTGTAGCACATGAAATATGAGTTCTTTCGAAGGCTGATGTATGTGCTAGTCAGGCTTCGGGTCACACTTGTTACAAGAGGTAGGCAAAGTTTAAGAGAAGAAAGCAACCAGAACCCCAGACTGAAAACATTTTCACTGGCTTCCCCTTAGCACCATACGTGTATATCAAACACAAAACTGTGAACTCTAGCTACATAAAGGCAAGTTCTCACATAGGGTCACGCTTTCTGCTGAGCTACAACTTCCCCTTCAGCTCTGCAAACTGTTCTGTGTTGCACTAAACTATAATATGCTTGTACTTATTTATCTGAGAAACTGTAAAAAAATACATGGACCAAGCAGCAAGGATGCAAAAAGGGAGGCTTTGGCTATACGGCTATGTGGAGCTTTCTGGTATGCAGAAACATCCGTCTTTAAATTAATACTTGGACCAAGGAGCAAAAACATGTCTCACAGAGGTTTTGACTGTCAGTATTGTTCAAGGCAGAAAGGTTTTATGTTAACTATTAAATGGACTGGGATGCACAAAAAGGGTATCAGAAAGCTCAACTGAGCAGTAATCCTGGTAATCAAGAACGGTAATGACAGACGGTTAAAACTCTTCTGGAATTCTGCTGTTAATTCAGCAATAACAATTGCAACACTGACAGGAAACATAGACTTTGATGGTAGACAAGGGCTGCTTGGCCCACCCAGTCTGCCCATTTCCCTACCTATTGGATAAGCTGCAGATCCTAGTTAACCAACAGCCTACTTTTCCTACATCCCACCAGAATTGCCATATGTCTGTTCCATGCATTCTTGAAATCCCCCACTATTTTTGACCCCACTACCTCCTCAGGAAGGCCATTCTATGTGTCCACCACCTTCTCCATGGAAAAATTCTTCTTCACGTTGCTCCTGAGCTGCTCCACCTTCAAATTGTGTCCCCTTGTTCTTGCACATCTCTTTTTCTGAAAGATGCTACCCTCTTGAACTTACTTTGTTGATTCCTTTGAGGTACTTGAAAGTTTTGATCATGTCCCCCTCTCCCTCCTTTCCTCGGGGGTATACATATTAAGCACCTTTAGCCTCTCGTCGCATGGCTTCTGGTGCAGAACTGGCACCATTTTAGTTGCCCTCCTCTAGACTGCCTCCATCCTGTCTGTGTCCTTGTGGAGATGGGGTCTCCAGAACTACATGCAGTACTCCAGATGGGGTCTCACCAACTGTCTGTACAGAGGGATAACAACTTCTTGTTTTCTACTGGTGATGCCTCCCCCTATACATCCCAGTATCCCCCCAGCCCTTCTTATTGCCTCCTCACATTGCTTGCTTACCTTTAAGTCATCTGATATGACTATCTCCAGGTCCCTTTCCATTTTTGTTGTTGTTAGTGCCTCTCTCGCCATTGTATACTCCTCCCCTGGGTTTTTGTTTCCCAAGTGCATTACTTTACACTTCTTAGCATTGAATCTAAGCTGCCATAGATTTGACCATTCCTCCAACCTTTCCAAGTCCCTTCTCATCCTTTCCACCCCCCTTATGTATCAACCCTGTTGCAGATCTTTGTGCCATCTGCAAAGAGGCATACTTTTCACTCCAGTCCCTCTGCAATGTCACTTATAACGACATTAAAAAGGACCAGTCCCGGCACTGAACCATGCGGTAGCTCACTAATAACCCCCTTTCTTCGGAGTGGGCTCTGTTTACTATTACCCTCTGTGTCCTTTTGTCCAGCCAATTTTTTTACCCAGGCTAACACCCTGGGACCCACTCCCAGGCTGGCTCATTTGTTTATTAATCTTTTGTGTGGGACTGCCAAATGCCTTGCTAAAGTCTAGGTAGGCTATGTCAACAGACCCTCCCTGGATGGACTTGATTTAATATATTTTTGTGCTAGTATAAGTGTTCTACTAGCATATTAATCAAAGATTAATGCAATGTATAATTCATTGAACTGACCAATGAATCATTCCAAAGGAATCTTGTAGTCCCCATAAGTGGACTGGCTCCTGGGGACAGTGGCCGCTTCAAATTGGATGCTGCAGATCCCCATTGAGAAAGCAAGTGCTCAAGGCGCCTTTTTCAAATCACAGCTCAACCACTGCCTTGCTCTACTACTCTCTGGGCAGTTTTTTGCCAAATTTACTGCCACTGTGGAAATTATTTGTTTTTCTTCTTGGAATGTTCTGCTGTTTAGCCTGATGCACTAGCTAGACCTGACTTCTATATAGCTTATGGCTTGTACTGCTGAATCTTTTTACTGCTTAAACATTTTACCTTCAAGCTACTGCACTGTATATGTAGGAATTGCCTTCCAGAGTATAGCAGAGTTGTAGTGAACTTTAACTGACTGCTTGACTTCTATGCAGCTTACTGCTTGTACTACTGAATTTTTACTCCTGAACTAATTGCCCAATATTGTAGGATAGCTTGAACAACTGCGTACTGCCTGCTATCTTTCTGCCACACTCTTTTCCCATTACAGTTGCTCTCATTTCTCCTTGGACTGCCTTCTTTGTTCCCCTCTTTCACTTGCTTTTTCCCTTTTGCATTTCTTTTTCTCTGTTCCCCACAGTGTTTCTCTGCCAGCTACTGGACCCCTGATTCCCTCTCCTGACACCCCCGAACCAGAATATTCTGTAAATATTGCCTGGCATTTTTCACCATCTTCTCTACCCCTGCTCCTGGACTCTTGCCTCCTCCCCCATCAACCTCCTGAACCAGCCTTTTGGTTTGCTAAATTCCCACCTGGCACCTTTGACCAGACCTCTCTGCAGAAACCCTTTCTCTCCCACTATTTGCACCTACTTTTACGCTAAGCACTAAATTGCCCTGGGCCCTCCCACCAATTTACTTGAGCTTTTTTTTTTTTTTTTTTTAACTAATGGCCCACCTTTTTCTGCTCTTTTTTAGCCACAAGCACAAATCGGGCTCTCCACTTCAGCTGAGTGGCACTGACACTGATACCTGCCAGCGGCTGGGCCTCTGCATCCAGTCCGCTGCCCTCTGACCAAGGAAAGCAGGTACGATCGGTCAGCTCCTAGCCCGGAGCTGCCAGGCTTCAATCCCTGTAATTGGACTGGCTCCTGGGGACTGTGGCCACCTCCCGATTGGATGCTGCAGATCCCCATTGAGAAAGCAAGCACTCAAGGCACCTTTTTCAAATCACAGCTCGGCCACTGCCTTGCTCTACTACTCACTGGAAGTTTTTTTTGCCCACAGCCCCCACCCCTCCATCCTTTATTAAATACACCTCCCCAGTGATCCCCATCCCCTGAGGCCTCACACTAGTTGATTACAGCAACTTCCACAAGGGGCTCTCCTTTCCTGCAACTTCTCAATGGGGAGGTCCTCTCTTGTGCTCAAATTTAACAAACACTGCTGACTGTCTTATCTTAACCACATCTTTCCTACAACCTCCCACTACCAGTGCCTTACCACTGCTCTACTCCTGGGCATAGATTCTTCTACCACACTCAACTTTGTACCCCACTTCCCTATGCCCTCACTGGTTACTGTCCTGTCACCTTCCCTCTTTCTTGCCACCAGCATTGAGTGCTCTAAGTGGTTCCACCTCCCCTACTTACTCTCACTCCTTGTTCTTCCCCTCTGCCCTCTCTCTGCTCAACTCCCTCACCCTACCTCTCCCTCCCTCCCTCCCTCCCATCCCTCTCCCCACCAGTTTTGCCCCCAAATCCTTCTCACCCTCCCTCATTTCTCTCACTCTCCCTTCGTCCCACACCTCCTCTCTTCCTCTCCCATTCCCCAACTTATGCATCCAAATCCATCCCTGCCCTTCCCCATGCGAGCCCCTTTATCAGCCTTTGCCTGTTCCATGAGTTCTCTCCTTCCTACCACAGCCATATCCTTTTCACCCACCACTACACCAGGCTATACTCCACCAAACTGTCTTTGCTTGCCAACTGCAGTCACTTAAGGCTTCTCCCTCTACTACTCCTTATCTCAGGCTCTATTTACCCCAACCCCAGCCCCACACCCTCTACCAGTTTCACCCCTCACTCCTCCCCCAAATCCACTAAACAGCTCACCTTTGCTCACCTTAACGTGCAAAGCCTTTTGGCAAAAAAAAAAACTTAATTAAGTCCTGGGTGATGGCTAATGCTTTTGATGTCATTGCCCTCACTGAAACCTGGCTGAAGGAGGACATCTCCCCCAATTAAATCCTCCTTGAAGGTTGCTCAGTCTTTAGAAAAGACAGGGTGGGGAAGTGTGGAGGAGGCTGCCTCATCTGGTTGACAATAACCTCCTTGCCACCAAATTTGACCCTCACTATCCACCTCCTTCCCTCGAGACCATCTTGATTAATCTCCTCCTTGGAGCAGATAAAATGGTCACAGTTAGTGTGGTGTACCTGTCACCCTCCTCCTCACCCCATGATATTGACCTCTTCCTTGATATCAAGAGCTCCCTCACCCAAGGGAGGGATTGGATCATCCTTGGAGGTTTTAACCTAAACTGGCTGTCCCCTCACTGTGACTTCACCAAGGAATCCACACTTGGTCTTGGTCTGCACCAGCTCATCACTGAACCTACCAGAACCAAGTACAAAACTAGATCTCAGTTCTTCATTGATTGGGTCCTGGTCTCACACCACTCCCATGTCACCACCTCCGGAGTTCTTCCTGACTCAGTCAGTGACCACTGTGCTGTAATCTGCTGTTGGTCCACAAAAATACACCGCCTCCCATCCACACAAATTCATCCAAACCAGGCAATTGAGGAAGCTGGATGGCTCCGAGGTTTCCAGAGCCGCCCTTGCCCAAGACTGGTCCTTCACTGCATACATTTCTGACATTTGCAAAATGCTTGAAGCCTTTACTAATAAGTTCCTTCCCCTCTGCGGCCATTTCATACTGCTTAAAAAAATCTGGGTTAAGGGTTCTAGCCAAGAATGGGTCACCTCCGAGCTTCCCAAACTAATGAGGAATAGGGACCGAGCCTGGAAGCTATACAGAAAATATAAAACCCCCCAACTCCTCCAAGACTTCAAAACCCTCAGTTACAGGTGCAAATCTTCCACAAGATCTGCTAAATCCTTCTTCATCCTGGAAAAATAACGTGCTGCCCACAGGAACCCTAGGAGGACCTGGAAGATTCTTACCAACCTTATTGGTAGGGAAATTTCTGAAGATCATATTTGTCTTATCTCCGAAGGGACAACCACCACCAAGCCAAGTGAAATATCCTTCCTTTTTAATAAATACTTCGGTGACCTCAATCAGTGCAAGTCCAGCTCCACTGCTACCTCGTTTACCCCCACACCCCTCCCAGTCTCCCACCCTAAGTTTCATTTCAGGTACCTACCCCTGCTGAAGTGGTCATGTTAATCAAAACAAATGACTCAAGACCATCCAAGGGTGCCAATAACATTGACTTCAGAGTTCTCCATCTTGTCTGTGACTCCCTGGCCATGCCTCTTGCTAACATCCTTAACCACTCCCTCTGCACGGTGTCCTTCCTGAAAACTTGGACATGTGCCATTATTAAACTTCTTCATAAATCTGGTTCCAAGGATCTAGTATCCAACTACCATCCCATCTCCCTCCTTGCCCTTCTCTCCAAAATTTTAGAGAAAGTGGTCCACAGGTAAACCTCGGAATTCCTCTCCAAATACAACCTGCTCACAGAGGCCCAGCTTGGGTTCTGTGCTCGACACAATATTGAAGCTGCCCTCATCAAGTTCACCCACTCCATAGACAAAGCTAACAACGAAGGCCTCTACACCGGTACTGCATTCATAGACCTCACCAAAGCCCTTGACCTCGTTGATCATGAAGTCCTCCTCTGTACCCTGGCTGGTCTCTATTTCTCACCTGAGGTCTGCCTCTGGTTCAAGGATTACCTAACGGGCAGATTCCATTGCACCATTATTGGCAGTGTCCTCCCTGAATCCTGCCCCATCAAATACAGTGTTCCCCAAGGGTCCATCCTGGGCCCTCTTCTCTTCTCTCTGGTCGTTAACTCCCTGCCTGACATTTGCACCACCTCAGAACTCATTCTCTGTGCTTATGATGCAGCCCTTTTCTATCAGGACAAACCCCCCAACACTCTCATTAACAAACTCCAATCTGATTTCAGCAGACTTCACACCTGGTTCACATCCAAAGGTCTTGTACTCACCTCCAAGAAAATTAAGTTCATGTTTTTTTCAAGCCCCTGCAAACCCCTTGGCTTTGACCTCTCCGTCTATGACAACCTTGGTAACACCATTGAAAGAGTCTGTGAATTCAAATACCTTGGCTTACTCCTGGATAGCCACCTCAATTTCGATGCTCACACTAGCCTCACAATCAAAAAACCCCACCAACAACTCGGTATCCTCCACAGAACCAAGCATTTACTTAACAGAGACTCCAAATCCCTCTCAGTCTTCAGCTTCCTAGTTCCTGTCTTTGACTATGGTTCACTTGTCTCCCTCCCCCGCCTCTCCATCAAAAAATGTCTCCAGAATTCAAAGTTCCTACCACAATGCTATCCACTTTGCCGCTGGTCTCCCTAAACTCACACACCACTGTGACCTTTATAAGTTCACCTGTTGGCCATCCCTTGAGGCCCACCTCAACTGCAAGATGGCCACCTTCTTCTTCAAACTCTCCCGTCGACTGCTCCCTGATTGCCTCGCTTCTCTCTTCCAGACAGCCACCACCACCACCAGGACCACTAGACTGTCCTCCACCCTCTCTTTCACTGTTCTTTTCTGCTGGACCACTCAAGGACAGAAAACATTCTCTTTTATGGGACCCAAGCTCTTCAACTCTCTCCTTCCAGAATTAAAACTCTGTCCCTCCACAAATGCCTTCAAACACAATATCAGGAGACGTTTCTCTCCCACCTGCACCTGCTCGCAGCCCTAATCTGACTCCCATTCTGCACTTTTTCCCCCCTCATTCTCTGGTTATCCACCTCAGGCACTTACCCTTTCTTTCTAGCACTTGTAGTATTGCTAATCCACCTAGGCTAGTTTTTAGATTGCACTTACGTGTTTTTGTTTCCCACCATTATACTTTATTATTGTTAAACCCTCACTGAATGCTTAATGGCACCTTGTATTTGTTAATTTACCAAGGCTAGTTCATAGTTTTCCCTTTAGTCTATATTATCCTAAATTTATGTACCATTTTATTAACCCTCGCTGTTAGTTAAATGTTTAAGCCTATGTCATGTCTTATGATTGTTGTATGTAACCAGGCACTTGTGAAAATGGGCAACAATGCTCACATGCCTTTCCAGTATAACCAATAAATGGATATACATTGCTATAAGTAAAAAAAATAACAATCATATACGGAAAAGATCTATATTTTTTTAATATCTGAAATATATCCTTGTATCTCCAAATATGTTTAAAACATATGTCAGATACATTCACGCATTTCAGATAACTTTCAAGATATATTCTCGATGGGCGCTATGCACAAAGGGTGCCGAGGTACACAGAAAATGTGCATACCCCGCACACGTGCCCCTGTGCACCCACAGACAGATGCATGCCAGCGGTATGCACGACCACCGGCCACCTGTCCATGGTCATGGGTCCGGCTGGGCACCCAATGGGATGTCTGTACGTGTACCCATACTGGATCGCTTGCATGGCAGGGCGCACATTGGCAGCAAGCCCCATGGAACACTGATGGCCGGCAGTAATGGCAGGTGAGGGTGGGCAATTCTGCCAGCCTGATCAGTGCGGTGGGACTGGTGGGGAGCATGCCTGCGGGTGGAGGGGGGCCGGGGGTGATAACATTGCTGGAAGGGAGGAATCTGTGTGGTGCAGGTGGGGGGGCTGCAACCCTGTGCCAGTGCCCTTGTGTGGATATGTGTGGTGTGGGGTTGGGGGTCACCAAATGCACCCCTGTGTGCTGGGGCAGGTGGGTGGTGTCCAGGGTCCCAGTCCTGTGACCCTGGGGGATGGGTGTGCTGTTCACCCTGTCTAGCGGGGTGTGTGCCGGGCATGTAGGGGGTTTATGGCAGGGTTCTCCCTAGCATACCCTGCACAGCCCTACACACCTCCACGGCCAGCACTAGTGGGGTGGTGAATCCCGCACAGTGCTGGCATACCCCCAGAACACCCCCTGTGCGGAGCTGTCCACAGATGGGGGAGGATTGGATGGAGTGGGTCTGCGCACCCCCCCTTTCTGAATGCCGCATGGGGGTCACAGTGGGTGCGGGGTGCCTACATGCCTCAGATACGTGTGTAGCCACTCTGCCCCTTTCGTGCATAGCGCATGATATTTGCAGAATGATCCAAGATGTATCTTATTTGGGAAACATCTTTGATATATCTATTTGAAATATATTGTTTGCCATACTATTTCAAAATGCAAGTTTTTGTTCTTTCAATGTTCTGTCCTCATATAAAATCAAAAATACTTATTTATGCATACACATTATTGCAGTTTCTAAATATTTTGCATTTTAGCCAAACAAATATTTTGAATCTCTCTCCAACATATATATATTCTGAGTTACTTATACCTTTTCATTTTTTATTTCCCTTGTAAGACGCTAAGGCCCAGATATTCAAAAGGGTTGCTCCATGCGCAACAGGGTTGCGCATGCGCAAGTCCTACATTGCGCCATTCTGCGATATTCAGCAGGAGGCAGTTGCTCCACTGACAACAGGTTGTGCAAAAGAGCAATGCAAATGAATGCATGCTCAACAGGAGGGGGGGAGGAACCATGCATAACCTGCGCAACCCGATATTCAGTCGGGTTGTGCAGAGTTGTGCATGCACAACCCCCAACCTGCGCCTGCACAACCTTGAGCCAAAAAAAAAAAGGATGAATTTGAGGGCCACCCACAGGTGAGCTGCTGTATTGCAGGGTGCAACACAGCAGCTGCCACCCCTGGCTGGCCCCCAACTCGGTCCCTGTGTCCCCCACCAGCCGATCGCGGTCATAACGTAACATGAACCAACCCCCCCGCCCACACATCTCCCACAGCCTGATCACGGGCATACAGTTACATGAACCCCCACCCACACATCTCCCGAAGCCCGATCGCGGGCATTACAGTTACATGAACCCCCGCCCACATCTCCTGAAGCCCGATCCGAGCATTACAGTTACATGAACCCCCCACCACACATCTCTCAGAGTCTGATCGTGGGCAGGCATTATGAACCCCAGTGCCCGATCGGGAAGATGTAAACCCCCAACCCGAATATCTCCCTGGTGGTCCAGTGGACCGTAGTTCGATTATGTGGCAGAATGTCACTACAACCCCCAAACATCTCCCTGGTGTCTCAGTGTCCTCCCACCCACCCACGAAGCCCTCCACCCCACTCCCCCGCAGCTGGCGGACAGCAGCATCCCACCTGCCTGCCGCCCGCCGCGCCGACTGACTGTCCGTGGGCTGCACACCCACTGGTGCGAGCTACAGCCAATGGGCGCAGCCCATAACAGATACGATAAACTCAGACGGTGAATGATGTTCATTCACAAATCTGACTGTCATGTACGTGGCGGGCTGCACACCCATTGGCTGTAGCTCTGCACCACTGGTGTGCAGCCCCACCGGACAGTCAGTCAGCCGGTGGCAGCGGTGGGATGCTGCCGCCTGCCAGCCGCGGGGGAGCGGGGTGGAGGGGCTTTGGTGGGTGGGAGGACACTAGACACCAGGGAGTTGTTTGGGGGTTGTAACATGACATTCTGCCCGCGATCGGGCTTTATGCAGTCCACTGGACCACCAGGGAGATATTCGCTGGGGTTACATTCTGCCCGCGATCGGGCACTGGGGGTCCATACATCGCCTCTGCCCGGGCGATCGGGCTCTGGGAGATGTGTGGGCGGGGGTTCATGTAACTGTAATGCCCGCGATCGGGCTGCTGTGGGAGATGTGTGGGCGGGGGTTCATATGTAACTGTAATGCCCGCGGATCAGGCTTCGGGAGATGCGTGGGGGGAATGTAGACTTACAGAGATACTGCCCGCGATCGGGTTGCAGGGTGCGCTAGGTCTCGACAGCTGCTGGTTCGGCAGGGCGTGCTAAGCGCAAGTCCTCGGGATCAGTGCACCTACATAAGAGAGATACAATGGGGCCATAAATAGATGCAAATGGCCCCTGTGCCTTGTATAAATTATGGCCCCATTTGCATGTCACCTTTTGAATATCGGAAATTTGAGCATGGCGCAATGGTACTTGCACCACCGCAAGTTTAATGCTCAACTCTGGCAACTTGCGGTGGCGCAAGTTCCACTGCGCCATGCGCAAGTGCTGTGGCTGGGGGGTGATATTCAAAGGAGTTGCTCAATAGCGCAACTCCTTTGAATATCACCCCGGACACACCCCTGCGCAACTATTTTGAGCAGCGCAAGGGCTTGCGCCTCAGAATGGCGCAGTTTGAATATCTGGGCCTAAATATCTAAAAACACAAAAACATATTCATAACATAGTTTTAAATTATACCCACATGGAAAAGAACAATATTTTCTTAACATATAGAATATATCTGAATATGCCTAAATATATCCCATATGTCAGATATATGTGTATTTTTCCAGTTATATTTAAGATATTTGCAGAATTCAATGCGATATGTCTTATACTTGCCATTGATGTACTAAGGGCCCCATATTCAGAGCTGCCAGATCCATGGTGCAAAAGGATGTGCCACACAAAAAAATGGGCCTGCCAGCTTTGATGGGATATTCAAACAGAATGCATGATCGGAACAGATCGCACATTCTGTCTGAATATCAGACCCTGCATACAAGGCAGAAAGTGGGCCGCCGCCATGTTGGGAGCAGCATATCCAGGGTTCGGGGCTGAAGACTGCCAGTGGGGGAATGCATGGCACATACCTGGATATACCATTCCCTCAAGGGCAATATTCAGCCACAGTATGCTAATGAGTTCATTGGGCATGCGTGGCGCAAAGGGGCCTCATACATGCCTATTATGGGCTCATTATACAATGGCAAAAAAAATCTTGGGCTCTGATTTGTCAGTCTGGGACTGGACCCATGATGTTATCCTAGTACAACATCACGGATCTAGTCCCAGCACAGAAAAGACCGCATCAAATGTTAAAAAAAAAAACAACAAAAAAACAATCACTCCACGACGCGATTGCCTGCCCCACTACCCTCCTCGCTGACGTGACAATCAGTCTTACTACCTGGTCTGCCCCTACACTGACAGCACTCTGTTTACTGAACATTGACTTAAAATCTGCTCCTAAGTTACCCGATAAAAAGAAAACTACATCGCGAACCCTGTCATTTCAGACGCGAGTGAGCGTGCATTTTAAACAGTGACCGCACGGCTCTGCTCATAACGTTCGCTGAGTCCTCTCTTGCCATAACGCTCGCTGGCTCCTCAAATACATTTCTTCCTTTTAGTTATTATTTTAAAACCCAAACTAACCTTCCTTCACTTCAGGCTTGACATCACACTGAGTGAGTGAAGTGAATCACCACATCGAGCGATGAAACGCCAACGTCTTTGCAAGACGCATACAGCATCTCTACACTGTCTCTCTCAGTAACATCAGGGGGAAATAGCGAGTGAATTAGCAAGGGGAAAAGATGAAACACCAACGTCTTTTCAAGGCACATACAGTGTCTCTACACTGTCTCTCTCAGTAACAGCAGGGGGAAACAGCAAAAGGACAAGGTGCACAGGGGGTCAAAAAGACAGAGCCACAAAGACAGACATTAAAAGGAATACAGAGAAACCACATAGGGGGCAGCGCCACGTCCTGCACAAGACAGGAACTGTGGACTTTTTTTTTCAATAAGTATACCTGCCCAAACAAAAAAATGAAATAAAATTATATTTTAAACAGGTTTTCCTATCTTTTTCTACTTAAAATAAAACAAGGCATTGTATAATAGCAATAATGCACTCCAGGGTGTGTGTTGTGCTGGATAGCGCCACTTCTGGGGTGATTAGTCGCACTCGGCCTGCGGCCTCATGCCTAATCACCTCACGCGTCACGTTATCCCAGCACAACACACACCCTGTTGTGCATTATTGCTTAATTAGCATGGCTGCACCATGCTATATGCGCCAAGCTAGCTCTTATCCCCGATGACATCAAACATAAGCAGTTTCCCCATTTCCATAGGGTAGTGGACCCCCCTCCCAGACCCAATCCCCATTGTAATAATGTAACAGCACATACCCCTTTTCCACAGTGTAGTGGATCCTCCCCAGCCCTGATCCCCAATCTAATAAATGAAATTCATATACCCCTGTTCCATAGTGTAGTGGACCCCCCTTCCAGCCCCAATTCCTGATATACTAAAGTAAAAGCACATGCCCCTTTTCCATAGTGCATTGGACCTCACTCCCTCCCTCCCCTGGCCCTGATCCCCGATGTAGTAAGTGAAAAACATTTACTGTGTTTCCATAGTGTAATGTCCCCCCACTTCCCCACCCTGGTAGGCAGTAACCCTCCCATGCACCCCCTACCCCAACCTGTGCCATCAACTGGCACAGCCCTCCTCACCCTGCCACAGCCAGCCACCAACTGATTGGTACCTGAGCGCATACATTAAATAGTACATCCTCATTGGTCGCCAATGAGCACGTACTATTTGCTGCATATGCTTGGGTACTCATCAGTCAGTGGTTGGCCATGGCAGGGTGAGGGGGGGCTGTGTCGGTTTCCAGCACAGGTCAGGTTGGGGGAGTGCGGGGGGTTACTGCCTACTGGGGTGGGGGTTGGGGGACACAACACTGTGGAAATGGGGTAAATGTTTTTCACTTACTACATTGGGGATCAGGGCCAGGGGGATCCACTGCACTTTGGAAAAGGGGTATGTGCTTTTACCTTATTACATTGGGGATTGGGGCTGAGAGGGGGGTCTACTACACTGTGGAAAAGGGGTGGTGTGCACTTTTACTTATTACACTGGGAATCAGGGCTGAGGGGGTCCACTACACTATGGAACAGGGGTATATGAATTTCATTTATTACAACGGGGACTGGGGCTGGGAGGGGGCTCCACTACACTATGGAAAAGGGGGTATGTGCTTTTATTTTATTACAGTGTGGATGGTGGCTGGGAGGGGGGTCCACTACACTACGGAAATGGGGATTTGTTTTCCTGTGTATGGCACTCTGTGGTCAGGGATGGGGGATCTTATGACTAGCCTTGGACTATGTGTGGGTCACCACCCTGCCCTGCACAAAGTTAGGACAGGGTTTTGATTTCCTAACTTTGTGCAGATGCATCTGGCCGTGTCTTCGCCAGGGGAGGTTTCAGTTTTGCAATGCGGGGAATATGCATGAGGTACTGCTCATTTGCATGCCTGCATCACAATATTCTGTGCTGCAGTGCAGTTGGGTTTGCGTAGCACATCAGGGGCTTCTGAATATTGCTACACTGCCGATGGCCACCACAAGTCCATCGATGCACGGGCGCATTTTGGAATGCGAAGCATACCTCCTTTGAATATGTGGGCTGCAATGTTTATATTTTGTTATACTATCAAAGAAAATATTTTGTCTTACTTTTAATGTTTTTATGGACTCTCTAGTAAAAAATTATTATAGTTTACGCAAGCATAATTTTACTCTGTAATTTCTTCAATGGGTGTATGTTAGCAAACATATATTTTCAATATATTAGAGATGTGTATTCTGAGATATCTTTCATATATATTAAAATGGGTTTGGCCTGATATACATCTGGAAAGTATGTGCAAGAGATGTGTTATTTGTCATATATAGATTTAGATATATACACTGATGATAAATTTTAAATGTATACTTTACGTAACAAATAAATATATTTTAAAGTTTATAAATATGACTGGAATATATATTACATATACATTTATAATATATTTAGACTACATTCTGTAAATATGTATTGAATGTACTATTTCTACATATTATAACAGACTACCCAACTTATCATAATGAATGGCATATACCGCAAATAAAAAAAAACAAGCCTTAATCCATCAAGAAACTATAAACACTACCACATACATAAAGAAAATTAGATGCCATCATATGGATAAAGCTGGCAAGTTGATGGCCTCCTTACTTAAAGCTGAGAAGCAGAGAAATATTATGTTAAAAATTACTGATGACAATGGCAATATTCAAGCAACAGATGATGGAATGGCTAAGTGTTTTTGTAAGGTACATTAAAAGATCTACCATAATGATTTTCAGTCTGATGAAGACACGGTCAAAACATTTTTTGACTTAGCCAAAGTCCAAATGAGCCCTTTCAACTTTAACTCAATAACACACAACAAGAGATACATCAGACAATCCAGTTACTTCCTAGAGGTAAATCTCCTGGCCTAGATGGACTCCCTAATAAGTGTCATCAAGTTGTTACTGAAGACTTGGTAGAATGGTTCAAACAAATGATAGAAGAGTTATTGAATGAAAAAAATAATCATGATATTCTGGTTTATATGCAGACTGCTCGAATAGTCCTAATCGTCAAAGAAGGTAAACCAGCCAAATCAACAGATAGCTGTAGACCAATTGCCTTATTACCAACTGACTATAAATTACTTGCAAAAATAATAATACAACTCAAGATCATTTACATAAATATATTCACATAAACCAGTATGGCTTTATGAAAGGTAGAAATCTTTTTAAGGCTAATAAGAAAATTCAAGCAATAATTCACTTAATAAATAACAATACTACTTATTCCAATGATATATATTACACGGTAGCAATAGATGCGAGCAAAGCCTTCAATTTAATAAATAGAGAGTATATCTACCTGTCATTAGAGAAATGGGTAATCCCGGCACGGTTAATAAAACTAATTAAAAAAACTCTACAGTAACACAAAAGTTAGATTTCAAATAAACAATTTTTTAACTGAAGAATTTAAAATATTAAATGGAGTAAGACAGGGCTACCTGCTTTCCCCAATTATTTTTATTTTAGCATTGGAGCCCTTTTTGCAAGCTATTCGCAACAATCCTAAAATTGAAGTTTTTTTCTGTGGGAGAAGGGCAGACCAAAATCAATGTATTTGCTGATGATATTTTGTTAATTGTGAAAAATATAACTACATCATTGGAACATTTTCTACAACAAACTAGCTTATATTCAGACATATCGGGATACCGGTTAAACAAAACAAAATCAATAATAGTGAAATTATCTAGGGAAAAACAACTTCTTGCCAGATATTCTCAAGGATGAGTTCATATAACAAAAATCCATCAAATACCTAGGTATCCTGTTAACAAATAATCAGTAACAAAGCATTAAAATAAATTTCAAGAACGCAACACAAAAGATCAATAACTTATTGGAAAATTGGAAACATTTATCACTGTCCCTATGGGAGAAAATTAACACTATTAAAATGATGGCAATGTCCCATTACATATTTGTATTAAAAAATTTCTTAGGGGTCCCTTGCACAAAATGGTTTCAAGATATTAAACGTATTATATTTAAATTTTTGTGGTGCGGGAGAAAGAAAAAATTACTCACCATAGTAATGTTATTTCTTCTAATGGAGTCTTGCTATATTCAGACATAATGCAGTTAGCCACAGCACTTGAACTGCCCCAGAGAGGAAAGAGTTAACTCTGTGCAAAAGCATGGAACTTTGAGCTCGAGCTCGGTTTTCAAACCTCTGTCTGTGGTACTTCCCAGTGTAACCGTCAGATTCTTATGAGCTAACTAACTAGTAACTAAAATATGGAAATTGTTCAAATATAGCCAAAGGGCAAAATATATCTTCTTGGGCCCCAAAAGACTCAAGTCGAGAACCCAAGAAGGAAAGGTAGTGACAATATTTAGTAAAACACCAGAAAAATAATAACTTCTACCCAACCCAAGAGGGAGGGTACAATGTACACCCCTGAGGTGCAACACTGTACCTGCCAGCCCACTTCCCAAAACCAGGTTCTGAGAGGGGAGGAGGGGGGGGAGGTCTGAATACAGCAAGACTCCATTAGAAGAAACAAAATTACTATGGTGAGTAATTTTTTTCTTCAAACAACATGAAGTGTTGCTGTATTCAGACATAATGCAGACTACCAAGCAGTTCCCTATGGAGGAGGGAATGCAGAACCTACTTTGGGAAGAGGCTCTGCAGTACTGCTGTGCCAAACCTAGCATCACTACTAGCCTGGATGTCCAGGGAGTAATGCTTGGGGAAAGTGTGTACTGTTTTCCAGGTGGCTGCTTTACAGATCTCTAACAAAGGTATATCTTTTGCTACAGCTAGAGAAGCAGCTGTACCCCTGGTTGAATGAGCCCTCAGGCCTGAAGGGGGTGTCCTACCCAATTTGTCATAACAAAATTGTATACAAGAAACAATCCACCTGGCAATAGTTCTCTTAGTGGCAGGCTTACCCATTCCCACTTCACTATAAGTGAGAAACAATTGAAGACAGTCATTCTATGTGCCTTAGTATGCTCAGTGTAGTAGCTAAGGGCCCTCTTAGTGGCCAGACTGTGTAACCTTCTTTCACCTGAAGAAGAATGGTCAGTGAAAAACACAGGGAGAGATATAGAATGGTTCAGATGAAAATCTGGAACCACTTTGGGCAAGAACCTCCTATTGGTTCTGAGTACTACTTTGTCCCTATGGAAGGAGATGAAGTCAGGTTCCACTGACAGGGCCTGTAGCTCACTAACCCACCTGGCAGAAGTAGTAGCTACCAGGAACACAGTTTTCCAGGTCAAGTACTTTAATGCGGCTGAAGACAGAGGTTCAAAAGGTGGCTGCATTAGCTGAGCTATGCAGACATTAAGATCCCAAGGCAGAGTGGGCTCCCTAAAGGGAAGGTTAATGTGAATCAGATCTTTGAAAAACCTTTTGAAAACAGAATGAGATGCCAGGGAAGAGCCCTTCCCTGCTGACAGGAATGCAGAGACAGCTGCCAGATGAACCTTCAGAGTGGCAGGCCTAAGGCCTAAATCATTGAGATGAACTAGATAGTCTAAGGTTGTGGAAATGTCTGCAGAATCGGGCAGGATGCCTTTCTGAGAGATCCAAATACTGAACCTTTTCCATTTGGAGTTGTACGTTTTTTTAGTGGAAGGTTTTCTAGAGAACTTCAGAATATCCAGAACTCCCTGAGAAAGATGTAGAGCTGCATATTCTAACTCTTCAAGAGCCAGGCCTTGAAATGGAGAGACTAGAGATTGGGGTACCAGATCCACCCCTAGGAGGAGGACAGGAGATTGTATGTCCTGGGCAGAGACAGGGGACATGACACTGACAAGGACAGCAGTAGAATGTACCAAGGCTGCCTGGCCCAGTTTGGAGCCACCAGTATCACTGTGCAGGGTTGAGTCCTGATCTTGATCAGAACTCTGAACAGCAGAGGGAAGGGAGGGAAGGCATAGAGAAACCTGCCCTTCCAGTCCAAAAGGAGAGCATCTTTGGGGACCATCCCCAGGACTGGAGGTCTGCAACAAAACAGTGCAAGTTGATGATTGTCCAGTGCTACAAAGAGATCTATCTCTGGAGTGCCCCACCTGGAGAAGATGACCTCCAGTATGTGAAGATCCAGGGACCATTTGTGGTGACCCTGAGAAATTCTGCTCAGAGCATCTGCTAGTAAGTTGTCCTTCCCTGGAAGGTGAACTGCTACCAGAGAAGTCTGAATAGAATAGGCCAGATACCACAGCTTCATGGCCTCTGTGCACAAGGTTGAGGACTGAGTGCCTCCCTGCTTGTTGATGTACCACACTGTGGTGGTGCTGTCCATTCTGACTTGGACCACTTTGCCCTTGACTGAATCTGAAAAGCTCTGCAAGGCTAAGAAAACTGCCCTGAGTTCCAAGAGACTGACATGAAGGAGAGACTCCTTTGGAGACCAGAGCCCTTGAGCTCTCAGGGCTCCCAGGTGGGCTCCCCACCTTAGGAGAGAAGCATCCGTAGTTAAAACTACTGATGGGATGTGAGGGAGAAATGGAACCCCTTGTCTGAGGTTGTCCTGGTCCAGCCACCACTAGAGAGCTTGGACCAGTGTCTGAGTCACTGGAACCAGTTTGGTAAGTGAATCCTTCTTCTGAGACCAAAAAGACCTCAGATGAAACTGAATGTCCCTCATGTAGAACCTTGCTCCCTGAACCACTGCCATGGAAGCTGCCATGTGGCCCAGGAGCTGGAGGAACTGTCTTGCTGGGCGGGAGACCTGAGGTCAAAAGGAGGAAGCGTGATCCACTAGGGCCTTTACCCTTGCCAGGAGAAGGAAGGCTTTTGCTTGTACAGTATCCAACTTTATGCCTATAAAGGTGAGAAGTTGAACTGGTTTAAGAACAGACTTTGGAAGACTGAGAAGAAAGCCCAAGGAGCTGAGTAGGTCCTGAGTAGTTTGAAGAGCTGACTTGACCTGTAAAGGAGACTGATCCACTAACAGCCAGTCATCTAGATATGGAAAAATGGTGATACCCTGTCTTCTGAGGTAAGCTACCACTACTGCAAGGCACTTTGTGAACACCCTTGGAGCTGATGTTAGACCGAATGGCATGGCTCTGAATTGGTAATGGCCTGAAGGAAACGTGAACCTGAGGTATTTTCTGTGGGAGCACCTGATAGGAATATGGAAGTAGGCATCCTTGAGGTCCAGAGATGCTAGCCAATCCCCTGACCTTAGAGAGGGAAGGATTATTCCCAGAGTTACCATTTTGAATTTTGGCTTTACAATGTGTTTGTTCAAATATCTTAGGTCTAGAATGGGTCGCCACTCCCGTTTTCTTTGGGGTAAGGAAGTACCTGGAGTACAGTCCTTTTCCCTTGTGCTGAGTGGGAACCTTCTCTATAGCTCTGAGAGTTAGAAGAGAGGAAACCTCTGCCTCTAGGGCAACAGTTTCTGAGATTGATGCAGGTGGAAAAGACTTGGCCCTCTTTTTGGAAATTTTTTGAAGCTGAGGGCCAGTTTCTGTCTTACTACTTCTAGAACCCACTTGTCTGAGGTCACAGACTTCCAGGCCTGGAAGTAGTAAGCCAGCCTGCCTCCTACTGGAAATGGGGAGTCGACCTGGGCTGACACATCAGTGTGTCTGCTTGGCAGGAGCCTTGGACTGAGAGGAGGAGGAAGCAGCCCTGCTCATCCCCCTCCTACCCCTCCCTCTGAAGAACCCCCTCTGTGGGAATGGAGAGGAGGCCTGGGCTTGGTAAAAAGGCCTTTGAAAGGGCCTGCCCTGCCCCTATACTGCTGCTTGTGCAGAGTGGCTTGCCTTTCCTTGGCCTGTGCACTCCTGTACGTGGTCCTGTATTCATCCATTTTCTTCTTGTAAGCCTCTGTCTGCTCCCCAAACAGAGAGTTACCTACTACAGAAAAATCCTTGGCCTTAGTCTGGGTATCCTGTGAAAGGCTAGTACATTTGAGCCAAGTATGTCTTCTGAGAGACACAGATGTAGCCATGACTCTAGATGCCACATCATTGGAGTCCACAGCAGCATGAAATTGCATTTTGGATGCCTCAATTCCATCAGCAGCCACCTCCTCCAGCTCCTTGACTAGCTGGGGAGAGGCCTGTTTAGCCAGTTCCAGAACTTTGTCCCATCTGGATTTCTGGTACCTGGCTGTGTAGGCCATATAAGTAGCCTGCCTGAATCCCAAAGAGGATGCCAGATACTGTTTTTTGGCCATGGCATCCACTTTTCTGGAGTCCTTATCTGAGGGGTATGAAGCCAAAGGAATGTAAGCCCTGTCTCAGGCTGCAGCCTGCACTACCCCAACATGGCTGCAATCACTTTTAAGGAACTCCGCGGCTGAGCCTGATATTGAATACCTTCTGTTCATTCTCTTGTCCACAGGAGGTATTGAATTAGGGGTTTGTAAAATTTTGTGTGTCTGTTTCCCCAAAGATTTATGAAGAGGGATAGACAGCTTTTTGGACTCTGGGATGTCCATCATCTCCACAGAATCGGGCTCTTCCTCTTCCTCTGCTGCTTCAACCAAGGGAAGCTGCAGGGTTTGCGCCACCTTTTTGCAGAACAAAAGGTGTGAAGGAGACTCAGACAGCCTGGGAGGAAAGACACCTGAGGGCCTGTCTGGGGAGATGTCCAGTTCAATGGGCACATCCAGACCCCCTTCATCGTCATCACCGGGATAGTCTTCATCTCCCTCCTACTCCTCATAATAAACATCTGGGTCATAATCTGGAGGAGACAGATCTGACTGAACTGATTGCCGAACCGGTGGTGTCGGTTCAGACAGAACCAGTCTAAGTGATTGGACAATACTAATCGCTTTGGCTATTTCGTCCGTGGTTGGAGAGTGGGATACAGGATCCGAACTGGCAGACTTGCACCTTTTCTTTGACGGAACCGACCCCTCTGGGTTGGCTCTCTTTTTTCCCGAGGAGGTATCACCTAGGTCAGTAGGCACCTCCTCAGGTTTGGCCACAACCGAGCTGGGCTGGCCATCTGGATCTATGGACTTCTCAGCCTCCCTTTCCTTCAACCTACTCAGTCTTTTATCTAGAGTGGTTTTAGGAAAGTTCTTACAGATTTGGCAGTCTGACTTGAGGTGGTCAAACCCCAGACAATAAACACAGATGAGGTGGGGGTTCACCTTAGCAAAGGTCTCCCCACACTCAGTACAGTGTTGAAACCCAGTGGGACCGGTTTTCTTTTTGGTTTCTCAGACATGGACAACCTAACAATTACCCTATAGCAGCTTTCAAGCCAGGTAATGAGCACCCGATCGGTTACAAACCGTGTCACAGACTTTTTAAAAGAACCAGCAAAAGTCCGGTTCTTTTGAAACCGATCGGTACCAGAACACCACACTAATCCTAGAAAAAGAGAAAAAATTCAACAAAGTCGGTTCTGAACCAGACCGACTGGAAAGAAACCAAAGAAAGACAATTTCCACTCTTTAGCAAAATAAAACACAGTCACTACCTATCTACATAGTACCTGTACCATAGATAGAGGCTGGAAATCCGAAAATAATAAACAAATGCAGTTAAAACCGAACGCTTTTATTTTTCTTTTACTGAACCGAGCAGAGGAAATCTCCAGAGCGACTTTACTGTTATGCAGAGTAAAGAATCTGACAGTTACACTGGGAAGTACCACAGACAGAGGTATGAAAACCGAGCTCGAGCTCAAAGTTCTATGCTTTTGCATAGAGTTAACTCTTTCCTCTCCGGGGCAGTTCAAGTGCTGGGGCTAACTGCATTATGTCTGAATACAGCAATACTTCATGTTGTTTGAAACCCCTTATAGCGTGGAATATTATGACCACATCTTGTAAGTTAGGAGGTTTGGGCTGTCCTCACTTGATTAAATATGTGGAGGCAAATATATTAGCTAACTATTTTGAATGGACAAGGCTATCAGAAGGAGGTTCCAAGATATTTCAAAGTTCCATATACCCTTCTCATCCAGAAGGGACGTTACACAATATAGTCATAGATATCGATTTACATAAAAATAGAAGTAGTCATCCACTTAGTACATGGTTCCCTTTTGTTAAAAAAATACATAGATACACCAGCTAAGTTAAAAATGCTATGGTTACACTTCCCAATCACTTACAGTAGGTGAATTTGGGGGGAATATAAACATTTAAATTTTCACCTATTATATAAAAGTAAACTTCATAAATGGAAGGCTTTTATTCAAAATGGAGAAATTCCAACATATTTGGAATGCAAGAGGATATGGGAGAGTAAAGGATGAAACTTTTTGATGTACTGTACATTAAAAGCCGAACTATGTAAGATAGCCAGTATTCATGGGACTGACCTTAAATACCTAAAAGTAGAGGTTAAACAACAACAAGAGATAATGGTAAAAGAAACAATGAAGATACTATCCAGATTCTATCATATTTTAGAGAACTGCCCAAAAAACATGTTTAAAAAGAAGAATCAGTGTTGGAATAAGGAAACAAAGTCGCAACTCAAATATCAACAATGAGAAAATATTCAAAAAATGAATAACAAACTGTATGCCTCCACAAAATACAAATCTATTCAAACTAAAATTTTGAACCGAGCATATGTCACACCAGTACAAATAAATAAAATAAATAGTGAGTACGCCCCATTATGTTGGCATGGATGTAGTCTAGAGGCAACATTAATGCACTGCTTATGGTATTGCCCTAAAATGTATCAATAGTGGAAGATGATGCATGCCATTATAACAAAGGAAATGAAAATTGAAATCCCTTTTGAAATTGATGCATTGCTTTTTAATAATATGGAATATTGTGTAATAGAACCATCAAAGAAAGAAAAAAAAAATATTTTTAGCTACTATGACATTGAAATGTGTAATATTAGAAAATTGGAAATGTGAAAAGTTAGCTGATTTTGATTATTACAAATGGTGGTCTATTTTCTCAGAAACCTTGAAATGTGAGGAATTAATACAGTATGGTGGACCACACCTTGGACACACTTGAATGAGCTACTTGGAGGGACATATTAAACAATATACCCCTATATTAAAAATATGGTTTCCATATTATAAATGTATATAAGAAATGCATCAATGCCTAGGGCCAAAATTTATAGGATGTAGACTCGGGATACAATACCTGTCCATGTGATACATCTGGAAATATGAGCTGCAGACAAAGACGGGGGGAGGGGGTAAGGGTACAAGATAAACGAATTCTTACTTAAGTATATAAAAGTTGAAAAAAAAATGAAGATAGAATTTGTACCGAAAAATTGAAATGTCTGTGTATAACATGTATCTTAAATATATCAAATAAATATTATTTATGCAAAAAAAAAAAACTATGGAAATTGGGTAAATGTTTTTCACTTACTACATTGGAGATCGGGGGGGAGTCCACTGCACTATGGAAAAGGGGTATGTGCTTTTACCTTCTTACATCGGGGATCAGGGCTGGAGGGGTCCACTGCACTATGGAAAAGGGGTATGTGCTTTTACCTTATTACATTGGGGATATGGGCTGGGAGGGGGTCTACTACACTATGAAACAGAGGTATAGGAATTTAATTTATTACAACGGGGATTGGGGCTGGAAGGGGCGTCTACTACACTATGAAAAAGGGGTATGTGCTTTTACTTTATTACAATATGGATCGTGACTGGGAAGGGTCCACTACACTGTGGAAATGGGGATTTATTTTACTGTGTATGACACTCTGTGGTCAGGGATGAGGGGGGATCTTGCGACCAGCCCTGGACTATGCAACGGGCATCGCCCTGCACAAAGTTAGGACAGGGTTTTGGTTTCCTAACTTTGTGCAGATGCATCTGGCCATGTCTTCACCAGGGGAGGTTTGAATTTTGCAATGCGGGGAATATGCATGAGGTACCCCTCATTTGCATACTTGTATCACAATACGCTGTGCCGCAGTGCAGTTTGGTTTGCATAGCACATTGGGGGCTTCTGAATATTGCTACACTCCCAACAGACACCACAAGTCCAAAGATGCGTGGGTGCATCTAGGGATGCGCCACATATCACCTTTGAATATGTGGGCTGCAATGTTTATATTTTATTTATACTATCAAAGAAAATATTTTGTCTTACTTTTAATGTTTTTATGGACTCTAATAAAAAATTATTATAGTTTTATGAAACCATACTTTTATTTTGTAATTTCTTTAATAAGTGTATGTTAGCAAACATATATTTTCAATATATTAGAAATGTATATTCTGAGATATTCTGTTGGCACCCTTTGCAAACTGTGTGAGAGGCCTTTCGGCACCATGCATTTCTGCTTAAAGTTGAACCATCATAATATTCTGTGGTGATTTGCATATGCAGCCCATGATGCTTTGCATTGTGGGGGCATGAGGGATTTTGTATTTCTTCCCAACCAAATGCCCTTTGGGGTAACCATTGCCTCAGTGCTTGCACACAGAGGTTCTTTGTCTTTTAAACTGTTTTTTGTTTTAATTGGGTTCACCACAACATAACCCAGATCGACCATCTTAGGGTAGCTGGTTCATTCCACTGGGGTGTCAAACAGACGAGGCATACTGATGAGTCCTGGTAGGATGAAACACGTGTCTATGTCTTCCCAGCCAGGAAATGGGACAGCCATAAGAACCGGGGTTGTCTACAGGCCCCCAGACCAGGGGGAGGACATAGACACATTACTGTTAGAAGATATACAAAACATGACAACTAAAGGGGAGGTTTTGATAATGGGAGACTTCAACATGCCGGATACAGATTAGTCAATACCAGCAGGAACATCTGCCAGAACTAAACACATGGTGGATTCCTTGCATGGGGAGGGCCTCAAACAACTGGTACAACAACCCCCAAGAGACAGGGCTATCCTAGATCTAGTACTGACTAACAGGGAAGGGATCACAGATCTGCAGGTAGAACGTCACCTGGGGGCCAGTGACCATCACATGGTATAGTTCAATTTGGCCACTACATCTAAATCATCCCATTCCAAGGCAAAAGTATGAGACTTCCAAGGAGCTGACTTTGATAAGATGGCCAACAGAGTTAAGCTAGCCCTGGCAAAAAGAAACACAGGGGGGGGGTACAGGCAAAGTGGGCAAGCATTAAGGATGCAATACTTGAAGCAACATTCCGTTGTGTTAGACAGAAAAGGAAGTGCAAAGAAGAAGGAAACAACTTTGGTTCTCAAATACAGTAGCAGAAAAGGTCAGAGCCAAAAGGCTGGCCTTCAGGAAATATAAGGGAACACAGCGGGATGAAGATAGATAGGCATACCAAACTGCCCTAAGGGAAGCAGGGAAGGCAGTAAGGCAGGCAAAGGCCCAAACTGAGGAAACACTACCACAAACCGTAAAAAAAGGTGACAAGACTTTCTATAGATACATTTGTGAAAGGAAAAAGTCCAGAGGGGGCATTGCTAAGCTCAAAGGAGAAAAGGGGGCATGTGAGGAGGAGGACCCTGTAAAAGCATCTATCCTAAATAGATACGTTTGCTCAGTATTTACTGAAGAAAAGGTAGGGCAGGGCCCACAGCTCAGCACTATGGACACAGGGGGAAGGGAGGTGAGCACTACTCCCTTCACAAAAGAAAGGGTCCTACAAGAGTTTGCTAAACTCAGGGTGGACAAGGCAATGGGACCTGATGGCATACATCCCAGGGTACTTAAGGAGCTAAGGGTGGAACTAGCAGAGCCATTAGCAGAACTGTTTAGTGAGTGTCTGAGCACAGAAGAGGTCCCAGAAGACTGGAGAAGGGCTCATGTGATTCCGCTCCACAAGAGTGGTAGCAGGGAGGAGGCACAGAACTACAGACCAGTCAGTCTTACCTCAGTAGTGGGCAAGATTATGGAGGCACTCCTTAAAGAAAGGATAGTGCAACACCTGGAATCCATAGGGGCACAGGATCCAAGACTGCATGGGTTTATAAAAGGAAGGTCCTGTCAAACTAATCTCATAGATTTCTTTGACTGGGTAACCAGAGTGGTGGACCAGGGGAGCAGCTGATGTCGCCTTACCTTGACTTCAGCAAAGCTTTCGACACTGTTCCGCATAGAAGATTGATAAATAAGCTGAGTAGGCTCAGGGTGGGTCAGAAGTTGGTCAACTGGGTGGCAAACTGGTTGACGGGCAGAAAACAGAGAGTGGTGGTAAATGGTATACTGTCAGAAGAGATGCAAGTCACAAGTGGGGTACCTCAGGGATCAGTCCTGGGGCCAGTCCTTTTCAATATCTTCATTATTGACATTGTAGATGGACTAGAGGGTAAGGCTTGTCTGTTTGCAGATGACACCAAGATCTGCAACAGAGTAGATGATCCAGATGGGGTGGGCAGAATGAGAAGATATCTGGATAAACTAGCAAAATGGTCAGAAGAGTGGCAACTGGGATTTAATGCAAAGAAGTGCAAGATCATGCACATAGGGGAGAGAAATCCTGAAGCCACCTATAGGCTGGGAGGGGAGTTGCTGGCAGTCACACAGGAAGAAAGAGACTTGGGCATCATCATCACCGATGACCTGAAATCATCAAAGAAGACCTCTAAAGCAGTAGGTAATGCTAGGGGGATGTTAGGGTGTATTAGTAGGGGGATCACAAGTCATAAGAGGGAGGTAATAATCCCTCTTTACAATACACTGGTTAGGCCCCATCTGGAGTACTGCATGCAGTACTGGAGGCCACACTTTCACAAGGACATTAACCAAATTGAGGCAGTCCAGAGAAGGGCAACCAAAATGGTGTAGGACTGCATCAGAAGACATATGAGGACAGATTAATGGAGCTCAATATGTATACCCTGAGCAAAGGAGGGAGAGAGGTGACATGATTGAAACATTCAAACACCTTATGGGCATTAACAAAGGCGAAAAGAGTCTAACATGTTTAAATATAAGAAAAATAGCAGGACAAGAGGACACAGCATGAGACCAGAGGGAGGCCGATTAAGGGGAACGGAGGAAATTATTTTTCACAGAAAGGGTGGTGGATGCATGGAACAGCCTACCTCTGGAAGTGGTGGCTATAAATACAGTGCAGGGCTTCAAACAGGCATGGGATAGGCATAAGGGAGCAATACAGATGAGTATGAATAGCTAGGCCACTGACAGAGCAAAGGCCGATGGCACATTTATAAGGTAGAAAAAGAAATGGGCAGACTGGATGGGCCTTGCGGTCCTTATCTGCCATCAACTTCTGTGTTTTATGTTTCTATGTTTCTGTTGGCACCCTTTACAAACTGTGTGAGAGACCTTTCGGCACCAGTGCATTTCTGCTTAAAGTTGAACCAGCATACTATTCTGTGGTGATTTGCATATGCAGCCCATGATGCTTTGCATTGTGGGGGCATGTGTGATTTTGTATTTTTTTCAAACTTGGCTTCCCAACCAAATGCCCTTTGGGGTAACCATTGCCTCAGTGCTTGCACACAGATGTTCTTTGTCTTTTAAACTGTTTTTTGTTTTAATTGGGTTCACCACAACATAACCCAGATTGACCATCTTAGGGTAGCTGGTTCATTCCACTGGGGTGTCAAACAGATGGAGCATACTGATGAGTCCTGATAGGACGAAACACGTATCTATGTCTTCTGTTGGCACCCTTTGCAAACTGTGTGAGAGGCCTTTTGGCACCATGCATTTCTGCTTAAAGTTGAACCAGCATAACATTCTGTGGTGATATGCATAAGCAGCCCATGATGCTTTGCATTGTGGGGGCATGTGTGATTTTGTATTTCTGAGTTGTTGTTCATATATGTTAAAATGGGTTTGGCTTGATATACATCTGGAAAGTATGTGTAAGATATGTGTTATTCGTCATATATAGACTTAGATATAAACTGATAATAAAGTTTAAATGTATGTTTTACATAACAAATAAATATATTTTATGCTTTACGAATATGACTGGAATATATATATATATATATATATATTACATATACATTTATAATATATATAGACTACATTCTGGGCAGTGTTTATTTGTTTTCTGACATAGGCATGAAGGAAATGGAAACTAAGTTACAATACTGAGTATAAAGTACAGAGAGCACAAAGAAAAAAGGACATGATAGACAGCCTGCCAGCACAGCGGTAGTGTTACCATTTGCAACGCTGACAACCCGGGTTCAGGAATGAACCTGGAGCATCAGACAACCAGCTGCAGGGGGGGCATAGGATGAGCTTCTCATGGACAACTCTCCTCCTGTGAGGGGGTTGTGGATTCCGGCATACAAGGGACACCCAGTGGGGACCGGGTGTACACTGGCTGGGACCACCTGTTGGCAGTTGGACGTGAATGCAGATGTCTGTGTGATGTGTGCAGGAATGCGCACTTCCTGTGCTGACATCATTTAATGTCTGCGCCTCCAGGGTGAAACAGGAAGCATAATCCTTTGTGGCTAGCCACATAATAACGCCCCTTGACCTCCACCTTAATGATACCCCAGGTGTCCCCCAGGTATGTCCCCATCCGTACCTGAGGGAAGGAAGGAAGGAAGGACAGACAGACACTGAGTCTTAAAGTGTTAGGATCATTGTCATCACAACTCTTAAGAGTTTTGCCTATTAGGTTTATGCTGCCTTCAGTGATGCTATGTATTCGTTAAATCTTCTGCCTTTGGAACAGTTTTCTTCATAATGCTTCCCTTCTCTCTTTTACAGTTCCTTATATGACTGACTGAAGACATTTTTCTCAAACATTTGACGCCCTATGGAACTTGCCACATTCATATCCAAGGCTAGCATGCCAATATGGTAAACGAAAGGTTAAAACTCAATGGAGCCAAATGGGAAAGCAGCTCGCTAGCATCATCTCGGACAGTTGGAGCTGCTGCTGCTGCTGCTGTCAGGTCAACCTACTTCCCTTTCCTTGGATATTCTTCAGCATGGACACCACCTCAGCACCAGTACTTCTCAGATCACACTGGGGGCGGGTTTGGGCTTGGGACTGGTTTGATAATGATACCTGTTGCAGAACGTACATGGGACACGGGCATTGCTCCCATTGGTAAAACGATTGTCAAATTTGTATTCTCGTAGTTATCAAACTGTCATTTATTATTGCATACTAAGTTATACTATTGAACTGCTACACTGTTCACTCAACATTAGTCACTGTACAGCAGGCGTACTGACCAGAGAAATCACAGCTGTTACCAAGACCAGTACCACAGGTGCTGTCAGTGCTGTGCACTCATACTGTACCTCATTCCAGATAAGTTAGAAAATGAGGACCAAGCAGTCCAGATCAAGGAGGTGATGTCACGATGAAGAGGTTTCCAAAAGCTGCATGGATTTTGTAGTTTAATACTGAATATTTCCCAAACAAACAATGTTATAGAATGGTTAAATAAAAATGGGGAGCTCTGATTGGTCTTTCACCCATCACATGACCATGCAGTGATATTGCTTATAAAATGGGCATGAGCAACGCTTTACTGTGATTGGTAGAATCCTGTTATATGACCGTGCACTTATGTAAGAATTTTAAATCAGTAACCTGATTTCAGTCAACCAGTGCATAGAGCGAACTGTACATCTTAGCTACATACAGCGTGTTCTCTGGTGCAGTTACATTAGGAGGGAGCACTCCAGCTCAGTGCCCAGGGGGTTGGGGTGGGGAGGACAGCACAATAAAATAATAAAAAAGTCTCTAAGTCTATTATAAAGCACTCAAGCTAAACTTGAGTGCTTTATAATAAGATACCATGACCACCAATGGATGTCTGTTATGGTATAAGATGGGCAGACAGAACCATGCAGCTTCACTTTGCGATCCTCTCAACCAAACCTCATGCTTGGAGCCTCTTATACCATAAGGGACATCCACTGGAGGCCCTATTAACTAATAAAAACATCCATGAGGCATCTAGGTGTGCTCTGATATACAGACACCTCAGCTGCATTATGAGGCATGAGGCGAATGCCAAGTGCCTTTCACCAGCAGGGAAGTCCTCATATCAGCACATCGGGTCACCTTGAAGGGTGTTACTTCAGTTTTAAAATAGGTCTTGAATGGATCTGTGAAGTGTACACAGTCATTTCATTCTGAACATTCTTGGTGAGATCTGATAACCAGAGGCGATGCTCTTAGCCAACCAGATTTCAAAGATCATCCAGGAATCAGTCTTCACCACTGATTCCTACTTATCAGTCTGGGCCAGAGGTACTAGGACCCCGCAGGAGTGAATTTTTTCAGAGTGGGAGCTGACGTCAGCTACTGATGCCACCTGCATACCTCATGTGGTTCCATGCGTGCCAACCAATGACCATCACCAGCTCCCTCACACACCTCAGTTCTGTTCTGTCCACCATTGAGTTCACTCGTCATCATCAAATTTCGACCTGCCTCACCATCGAAGTTTACTCATGGTGCCTTTCTCAATTTATTATTTTACTTTTCAAAGATACCAAATCTGAGAAGAAGGGGGCTAAGAAGACTAAGAAAGTCCTGCAGCCTCCCATCATGCATCGATGCCCCTGTGGGAAACAGAAAGCTGCAGTGGACTGGCATTAATGCTGTATGGCCTGCCATGGCCCTCAGCATGGTATGGATGTGTGCGATGCCTGCTTCTCAATGGACCAACATACTCTGCCTTGAGATCCACGCTATGAGGTGGGGTCACCCAATCTCTATCTTTTAGGTAGGCACCGCACATGTGCAGCCAAGGCACAATCACTAGGCCTTTCCACTGGGCCTTTTCCTAGGATCTCTGGTTCCATGGATGTACACAGTCCTCAACCTCACCCTGCTGAGGTGCTGGAGGCCCTGGTGGCTAGATCTGGTGGACAGCAACTCCTTCTGGGTGGCTGGCTGTGAATACTCCACTGTCTGCCTGTGCAGAGCAACAGATGTCTCCAGTGGTGAGGCCAAAGCCATATGCTTAGTCTACACTGGTGGACACCCTGGTGTTGTCATCTGGTGCCATCAATGCTAGTGTCACCATTCATGGTGATGGTAAGCTGGGCAGCTCTGGACGTGACACCCCCCCGACACTGTTTGGTATCAGAAGAGGGACTGGCACTGGGACCATTGTGCATCCAGTTTCCAAAGTAGAGGTTGTTCTTTCCTCCACTGTCACTAGTGGCACCAAGGGGGAGGATGACACTGTCTCTGACGACGAACGTGGCAATGGCCATGGTGTCAGTCCTATGCCCAGTACTGGGTGCTGGTGATGGTGTCATCCCTGAGGTTGTCCTTGGCCCCAGCGCCACTCACAGCGCTGGGGTCAGGGATGGCTCTAGAGTCAATGCCAGGGCCAGAGCCGAGCCCTGCACTGAGAGTGGTGCCCACTGCGATGACAAAGTGAACCTATCTCCAAGGATGTCATTGACCATGAGCCCAGTGCCAGAGTCAGCACTGGCTTGGAGTGTGATGGTGGCCCAGATGCAAGGTTCTCCCTGAAGCTGCTGGTTGACATTGCCACTGGGTAAGGATTGGGGCCACCATACTGGGACTGTATGTCTCCACCCTCCTCAACTAGAGGGACCCCATGGGCACCAATCAGATTGCTCCTCTGATGTAGGAAGGCCCTGTTCAGGCATTTCTACCAGACCCTCCCCTTGGGCAAGGCCCCTTGTGCAGTTCTGTAACCAAGGTAGAGGCCCATGAAACTCTGAGTCTCCTCTTCCTCTGGGGCCTTACCACTGCCTATATAGATGCATAGATGTTGTTGGCAGATAATGGCCTTCAGCCCATCTAGTCTGCCCATGAACACTAATAACTATGCTTCTTCAAGCTTCCCAGAAACTAGTTTGTCCCCTTCCCCCGACTACCAGGATCCCCTTATGCATAGCCCATGCATTCCTAAATCCTGTAAAATCCCTAGAAAGGTTGTCTACAAATATATGTCATTAGGGGCCACTTACATGGGAGCACAACAGAGCTTTCAATGGTGTCTCAGATACTTTCCACAGGGATTCCAGCAGGGCCCAGTTCCAGCCCTTCTCCTTGACCTTCTCAAGTACTAGAGTCAGTGCCTCATCCCCGTCAGTGTCCTACTCAGAGGACAATGAATCTTTGACCCACCTGTCCTCAGCTGCTGAGTACTCCCTGTATCAGTGATTCCTGATAAAGATTCTTGAGTCACTTGACACTGGGTCCTACACAGGTAGCGATCTGGTAGGCCTGGCACTGGGATCCCTTGGGGTTCCTAGTGATGGTACTATTGTCATCCCTACCTGCTCTAGAGACATTAAGGGTAGTATGAAGGCATCCCTACTCTTCTCCTCCAGGCCTCAGGGACTTCTTACTCTGGTATTGGGCACCCACAGGGACTGCAGCTGCAGTACTTCACTCATTTTCAAGGCTAGAAGTACTGCAAACCCCGTGAGGGCCTAGATAAGCTATGCGTGATTGACCTCCAGAGGTAGATTCCAGATAGATGCCTTTGGAAGGAAGGTTTTTTACTGTAGCATGCACCCTTATATGCACTGCCGCATCCCAGGTACGTCAGGCAACCTTCAGTCACTACCTATGGTTGCAGATTGGTCACTTCCTAGCTGCAACTTTGCAATGTGAGTTAGTCATGCAAGCCATTTGCCTTTCTGCTCGAGGTCTGGAGAGAGCTCGGCACCAACCAAGGGCATTATATGATGCCAATGAAGTGACTGCCAGGCTTGCAGGAAATGCAGGGGAAGAAAAAGGGGAGGTGTAGAGAAACAATGGGCTAACCTGAAGGGAGTCATAGCAGAGGAAACAAGTCTTTGTGTTAGGCAAGTAAGTAAAACAAAGAGAAAGAAACAACAATATGGTTCTCAAAGGAAGTGGCCAGGAAGGTAAGAGAGAAAAGGCTAGCTTTCTGGAGGTACAAGGAAACATAGAGGGGGAAGACACGGAACTGTATCTGAAGAAGCAGAGGGAGGTGGGGAAAGCAGTTAGGAGCGCAAAGGCGCAAACTGAGGAAAAAATAGCCCAGGCAATTAAGAAAGGAGACAAGACCTTTTTCAGGTACATTAGTGATAGAAAGAAGACCAGGGATGAGACTGTGAGGTTAAAAAGGGAGGAAGGGAGGGTGCAGAGGGGGACCTAGAAAAAGCAACAATCCTGAACAAATATTTTGTATTTTTTGTTCAGTATTCACAGAAGTAGGGGAAGGAGAAGGACCACTACTGGGGGATAGAGGCACCATTGGGAGAGAGGTGGACACCAGCCCATTTATGGAGGAAAGAGTGTTAAAGGAACTCAAGAATCTGAAAGGGGACAAGGCTATGGGGCTGGATGGGATACATCCCAGAATAGTAAAATAACTTAGAGGGGTGCTGGCAGCATCACTAACAGCCCTATTCAACAGTTCAGTAGAGGCAGAAGAGGTTCCAGGGGGACTGAAGGAGGGCAAATGTAGTCCCTCTCCACAAAAGCGGGAACAGGGAGGAGGCTGGCAACTACAGGCCCGTTAGCTTGACCTCAGTGGTGGGGAAATTAATGGAGTTACTGCTAAAGAAACGGATTGTGATATTTCTTGAATCTAGCGGAGCACAGGATCCAAGGCAGCATGAATTCACAGCAGGATGGTCTTGTCAAACAAATCTGATAGATTTCTTTGACTGGGTGACCAGGGAGGTAGATAGGGGAGGGGCGGTGGATGTGGCCTACCTAGATTTCAGCAAGGCCTTCAACACCGTCCCACATAGGGGGTTGATAAATAAGTTGGGGAGCCTAGAAGTGGGCCCTAAGGTGGTAAACAGGGTCAGAAACTAGTTAAGTGACAAGACACAGAGGGTGGGTGTAAATGGCATTCAATCCGAGGAGAGGGGTGTGACCAGCAGGGTATCACAGTGATCCGTGCTGGGGCCAGTCCTCTTTAATGTCTTCATAAACGACATTGCACGGGGGCTGGAGAGGAAGGTATGCTTCTTTGTAGATGACACTAAGATCTGCAACAGGGTTGACACTCAGTTGGGGGGGGATGGAAAAAATGAAAAAGGACCTAAACATGCTTGAGAAGTGTTCAAGAGTACGGCAGCTAAGATTCAATGCAAAGAAGTGCAAAATCATGCACTTGGGGTGCAGAAATCCAAAGGACGAGTACAAGATGGGGGGAGGTACTGACGGTTACCAGTCAAGAAAGGGACCTGGGGTAATCATATCTGATGATTTAAAAGTAACCAAACAATGTGAGAAGGCTGTGGGGAGAGCCAGTGGGATGCTAGGGTGCATAGGGAGAGGTATCACCAGCAGAAAAAAGTAGGTGGTTATGCCACTGTACAGATCACTAATGAGACCTCATCTGGAGTACTGTGTCCAGTTTTGGAGGCTGCATCTCCAGAAGGACATAGACAAAATAGAGGCAGTCCAGAGAAGGGTAACATAAATGATGCAAGGACTGCACCAAACATCATATGAGGAAAGACTAGAGGACCTTATTATGTATTCCCTGGAGGAGAGGAGAGGAGAGATAGGGGGATATGATAGAGACATTCAAGTAAATAAGGGGTATAAACAAAGTACAGGTGGGTAGCATCTGTCAGAAAAGGTGCACTAGAACACGGGGACACGATATGAGGCTAGAGTGGGGTAGGCTCTGGGGCAACGTGGGGGTGTACTTTTTCACAGAAAGAGCGGTGGATGTTTGGAACAGCTTCCCTACGGGGGGGTGGTGGGGGCAAAAATAGTAGGGGAATTCAATAATGCATGGGATAGACACAGTACTTTAGCAATAGGAAAGAGAAAGTAAGCCGCAGATCAACTAGGGTCTATGGTAATGCATTAGGTAGGGAAAAGGGGCAGACTAGGTGGGCCACATGGTCCTTATCTGCCGTCACCTTCTGTGTATCTGTGTATCAGTCTGCCTCAGGCAGATGCCATGGCTTTGCCTGTCCAGACTGGCCCCTTTGGCCTGGTGTAAAGTGTTAAAGTCACAGTTCCGGGGGGGCTCATTTCTTCTCCTGCAAGGTCAGCCAAGAGCTAACAGGGCACCCTCCCATTCCTGTTCCACAGAACCCCTGCCTTGCCCTGACCAGTCTTGGGTTCAGCCAGACCCATGAGGAACCCTTGCCCTCAGGTGTTCTCTCTCACGCGGGTGGCTGAGGGTACCTGTTACCTCAAGGTGAGCCGGCTCCTCCCTCAGAAATAAGGGAAGCTTGGTAAGTTAAAATCAATGGTTACAACTGATTCTGGAAGATATGAAAATTAAGTACTTACCATAATTGTTGATCTTCTAGAATATCTGCACCATTGATTACCACATCTCACAAACCATCAGTTCTCTGTCTAGTAGCATGGAGCCGCCCTTTTTTTCTAGGCATTCATGTGTCTCTTTCCTTGTTTGGCACATTATGCTTTCTCATTTACAAGAGGGTCCCATTCATGTGCATCCCCCTCATGTTTCTGCCAGAGCCACTTAGTCAGGGCTGCTGCCTGTTTCTCCAGCCCACTATCAACCTTCTGTGTGACTAGTGGTATGAGACTCTGGCTCTATAAACCCAACTAACCCTTGTGCCACCTAATGTTCCCTGCTCTGATTTCTAAGTTGGGAGTCAGAATTTATTTTGTTATTTATTTTGTTTCCTCTTTCCTTTCCCTATCCCTTTGGACTAGAAAGTCTCTAGCACTTTCTTTAATTTCCTTCTACTTTTGTTTCTCTCCTGGCGAACAGAAATAAGGTGCATGGGGGAGCTGCAGTGGTTATTAGTTGGCATGCGAGGCACAACATGAGGTGTGCAGGCACCATGAGAAGCCAACCTCGACTTCCTCCCAGCAAAACATTTGCTCCTGCGGAGTCGTAGTGGTCCCAGCTCCAGACCTATAAGTGGTACTCAATGTCGAAGATATTCTGGAAGATCAACAATCACAGTAAGCACGGAATTTTCAGCAGCATTAAATAGCACTGTGACAGAGGCTGTTCAATTTTCATATTTCTTCATCTATTTTAAAATGCAGTTTTACTGCACAGGTCAGTTAAAATGCCTTTTCAGATTTTGGGGCTTTTTGCACCATTTCACAACCACGATAACACGCTGCAGAATGTGCAGTTGTAGTGTAACAACTGCTCTTCCCTGATGACAGACAGCATTATGCCTCTCAACCTGCACAGGGTTTACGGTTATTACGCCATAACCACACATCGTGTCTTGTGTTATCACTCATCACTACACCACGTCACAGTTTTCAAAGATACATTTGACAGACATTTTTTCCGAGCACTCTTTTTGTTTGTGCAGTGAATTAATTAGCTGTACTGTAATTTTGACACCCAAATAAAATAGGTCTTCAATTTTTTAAAACCTTGCAACAGCTCTCAAACACTAAAACAAATATATTGTTTAAAACCAAACCTCACTCTCTCACTGAACAATAATTGCACCTCTTCAGACTGACAGTGCCACTTAACATAAACCCTGTCTGTCTCTAACCAATGGTGGAAAGCAACAAACTCCAAGTTATATAAACAGTCAGGTACGTCTGCGCTCTCCCCTCTGGTTTCCCCCAGCTGCCCACTCACTCCACGCTGTCCGTACTCTGCCCTGCTACCACATATCTCTAGCATGTATGGAGCTGAGGCTGCAGCCTTGCTCTGTAGTTCAACTCAGGCATCAAGTGGGGCAAGAGAACAAAGCAATCAATGGATAAATAGACTTTGTCAACAGAAAAGGAATGTTTTCACCTCCACCGATTCCACTGGCAGTCTGTTCTAATTTAATTTAATTTAAGTCTTTGTTAACTGGTTAAGTGTGCTGACCCGAGGGGCCATTTTCAAGCATAACCCAGGCCACAGCAGGCGGCATTACAGAAAGAGAAAACGTATAATACAGTGAGTACAAGTGAGTGAAAATACAGATATTACTGGTGGATAGTGTGAATTACACAGTGAAAATACAGACATCACTAGTGGATAGTGTGAATAATTGCATAGTGAAAATGCAAACACCACTGGAGGATAGTGTGAATTACAGAGTGAAAATACAAACACCACTGGAAGATAGTGTGAATAACATAGTGAAAATACAAACACCACTGGTGGATAGTGTAAATTACATAGAAGAGAAGCAGAACAATGAGAGAATGTACAAGCTTATTAACTAAAAACAAATCAGGTATCTAGCTATCTAGGTTCTAGGTATCCACCACACTTTCAGTGAATTAATACTTCCTTATATCCCTCTTAAACTTCCCCCTTCTAGCTTTATCGCAAGCCCTTTGGTCCTGTTGCTCTATTTCATTTGAAAGAGACTCCCCTCCTGCACCCTGTGCCACACAGTGACAAGCCACTCCCATGGCCACTGTTCTATAGGAACATAATGGTACACAGCAGATAAGCAGCAAGTGGCCACAGCCCCTGAAATGTCTGCCACTGCAGAGGCTTCACACACAAGCAGCAAGTAGCTGCAGTTCCCCAGTACTCTACCAAGTCAGGGACAGCTGCTCAGTCCACACTGTAGAATTGACTCAGCCCAAACAAAGGAGCAGCCATACAGACAAATGGCAAAAAGGAAACATAGAAACATAGACTTTGACGGCAGATAAGGACCGCTAGGCCCATCTAGTCTGCCCATTTCCCTACCTACAGGATAGGCCGCAGATCCTAGTTAACCAACAGCCTATTTCTTCCTACCCCCCACAAGAATTGCCTTATGTCTGTCCCATGCATTCTTGAATTCTCCCACAGTTTTAGACCCCACAACCTCCTCAGGAAGGCTGTTCCATGCATCCACTACCCTCTCTGTGAAATAATACTTCCTCACATTGCCCCTGGAACCTGCCTCCTTCTATCTTTAAATTGTGTCCCCTGTTCTTGCAAGTCTTTTTCTGAAAGATGATACCCTCTTGGACTTTGTTGATTCCACTGAGGTACTTAAAAGTTTCTATCATGTCCCCCCCCCCTTCTTTCCTCAAGAGTATACATATTAAGCTCCTTTAGTCTCTCCTCATGCAGACCCTGTACCATTTTAGTTGCCCTCCTCTGGACTGCCTCTATCCTGTCTATGTCCTTGCAGAGATGGGGTCTCCAGAACTGACACAGTACTCCAGATGGTGTCTCACCAACTGTCTGTACAGAGGGATAACAACTTCCTGTTTTCTGCTGATGATGCCTCTCACTATACATCCCAGTATATCCCCAGCCCTCCCTACTGCCTTCTCACATTGCTTGCTAACCTTAAGGTCATCTGATATGATTACCCCCAGGTCCCTTTCCTTTTTTGTTGTTGTTACTACCTCCCCACCCATTGTGTATTCTTCCCCTGGGTTCTTGTTTCCCAGGTGCATTATTTTGCACTTCTTTGCATTGAATCCTAGCTGCCATACTTCGGACCATTCCTCCAACCTTGCCAAGTCCCTTTTCATCCTTTCCACACCTCCTTGTGTATCAACCCTGTTGCAGATCTTTGTGTCATCTGCAAAAAGGCATACTTTTCCTTCCAGTCCCTCTGCAATGTCACTGATGAAGACATTAAAAAGGACTGGACCCAATACTGAACCCTGCGGTACCCCACTAGTAACCCCTTTCTTCAGAGTGGACTCCATTTACAATTACCTCTGTGTCCTGTTGTCCAGCCAATGTTTTACCCAGGCTACCACCCTGGGTCCCACTCCCAGGCTGGTTAATTTGACTATTAATCTTTGTGTGGGACTGTGTCAAATGCCTAGCTAAAGTCTAGGTAGGCCATGTCCACAGCCCTCCTGGTCTACTACTTTGGTCACCAGTCAAAGAAATCTATTAGATTCATCTGACATGACCTTCCCGCTGTGAACCCATGCTGCCTTGGGTCCTGTGCTCCACTGGCCTCTAGGTACTCAACAATTCTTTCCTTCAGAAGTGACTCCATCACTTTCCCTACCACAGAGGTCAGACTAACAGGTCTGTAGTTCTCTGCCTCTATCTTGGTCCACTTTGTGAGGGGAATCACATCCGCCTTCCTCCAGTCTCGGGTACCACACCATCCTCCCATGATTTATTAAAAGAGTAGCCAGTGGTTTCACTAGTTCCTCCCTTAATTCTTTTAGAATTCTGGGGTGAATTCCATCAGGACCCATTACTTTGTCCACCTTCAGTTTTAGGAGTTCTTGCAGAACCCTTTCTTCTGTGAAAGGACTGGGATCGACCCCTATCAAGAGTGCTTCTTTATTAATTGGATTAGCACTTCCCCTCTCTTTAGTGAATACTGAGCAGAAATATTTGTTCAGTATTCCTGCTTTCACTGTCCCCTCTTGCCCCACCATTCATTCTATTCAGCCTCACTATCCCTCCCTTTGTCTTCTCGCCATTGATGTACCTATAAAGGTTTTATCCCCTTCTTAACTGGAGTTGGCTATCTTTTCCTCAGTTTGGGCCTTTCTATTCTGACTTCCCTCCCTGCTTCCTTCTGCCTTAACTGGGTACAGCCTCTGTCCTGCTCCTTCTGTGTTTCTTATACTTCTGGAATGCTATCTTTCTTCCTGACTTTCAGCCACCTCTTTTGAGAACCATAGTGGCTTTTTCTTTCATTTTGATTTGTTTATTTGCTTCACACAAAGGCTTGTTGCCTCTGTGATGGCAGTTTTGATGATTCCCATTGTTGCTCACACTCCTTCTAGCTTGTTTGCTAGTGCTTTTCTGAGCCTCTCCCATCTTGCCAAGTCAGCCTCCTAAGTCCAGTACCCTCACTTTTGTATGGCTTGACTCTGTAGCTGAGTTTAACGTGAACCACACTGTTTGGTGGTCACTTGTCCCAGATGGCAACCCACTTCTAGATCTGAGATCCTCTCACTGCCCCCGTTTGAGAGTATGAGGTCTAAGATTGCTCCCTCATAAGTGGGTTCTGAAACTAGCTGTCTAATGCCTGCCACCTGTAGGGCATCAAGAATGGTCCTGCTCTTGGATGTGGTTGCAGCAAATGTGCTCCAGTTAACATCTGGCATATTCAGGTCTCCCATCAACAGTATCTCCCCTTTCTCTGCAATTCTAAGAATGCCTATCATATCCTTGTCCATTCCTCCCCTGACATGGGGGTCTGTACCTAACCCTGTGCGGATTGTGGTGCCTTTCCAGTCTCCAAGGTGACCCACAGTGCACCTCTCCTCCCTGTTTACTCTTTTGTTCAGTTGCTTTTATCCTTCCTTTACATAGAGCTACTCCTCCCCTCTTCTCCCTGCCTGTCTCTCTCCTGTAGGTTATGTACCTTGGTATGTTAACATCCAGTCATGGTTCTCTGTGTACCATGTTTCTGTGATCATGCATTTATATCCAGGCATCCTCTTCCATTAAGGCCATCAGCTCAGGGAGCTTGTTGCCCAGACTCAGGGCATTGGTACTCATTACCTCCATTTCCAGATGGCCTTACTCCCTTTGCCCCATCCCTGTCCTTCTTGCCTTTGTCACTTTCTCCATTTACCCTGCCTTCTCCTATCGACACCTCTATGTTGGTGTTTACGCACTTACCATGATTATTTGGGGGCTAGGATTTTCCTGCTCCTTTCCAGTGCCTCCCCTTGGCTAGTTTAAAAGCTTGCCAATGAAGCATTTAAACCTATCACCTAGGATCCTGGTTCCCCTCCCGGACAGATGCAGCCCATCATGCCAGTATAGGCTTGCATCACTCCAGGTGGACCCCAGTCCCCAATGAAGCCAAATCCCTGAGCTCCACACCAGTTTTTCAACCACTGATTGAATCCCATGGTGCGGAACACCCTAGCCTCTCCTATGCCATAGATGGGCAGCACCTCCAGAAGGTTACTGTGCGTGCTACTTGACCAAGCCCTCCCAATTCCACAAACTCTTCCTGCACTTCTCATCCCTTTCTTAGCGGTCATTTGTCCCTAGGTGGACAATGACATCCAGCCTCCCCTGTGCAGCTGCTCCAGCAATCCTGAGGATTCGCTCCTGTCCCTCCAAGCCATGGTGCCAGGCAGGCACCTTACCTCCCTCCCCTTCCTCCCCAGTTCTACTTCCTAACAATGGAGTCCCCCACCAGGAGTTGTTTCCTTCCCTGCAGGGTCCTCTGCCACCCTCCTGTGGGTCTCCTTTTGGAGGTTCCCAGCATCCTCCTTGGTCTCCCACTGTGGGTGCCTCCATAGAGGAACCACACTTTGCCAGAATGGCATAGGAATTGTGGAGAGGTACAACTGGAAGGATGCCTCTGTTCCACCACCTCACCCTCCTGAGCCCACTGTGATCCAACGCTCCTCTTTCTTGGCAACCTCTGAGGCAACGGCAGTGGCACTGGTGGTCCCTGGATGGAAGAGGAGGTCCCACAAATCCTGGCCAACTCAGCCTGGAGATGAGCAACCTCCTCCCTCAGCCCAGAGAGGTGCCTGCAGATGGGACAACACGCATCCTCCAGAACATCTCCCAGAAGACTGCTGCTCCACAGCCACTGCACTGCACCATCCAATCATGTCTTATTTCTGGCCCCTTAACTGTTTGCAAACCTTACTCTTTCCTCTGTTTTTTTCTCTCTCTCCCTTACTTTCTGCTTGTGTGCTAAGCTCCTGATTGTCCTGTTCTGAGACAAGAATATCCTATATTTCTCAGTAGACCACTTACTTGCTCAGAGGCAGACCTCCAGCAACTAGAGGGGCCGGAGAGCTACTCTTGCCCTTCTAGGATGGTGGGTCCTTGGTGGTTCTGTGATCATTCACTTCCTGCCCCTAAACAGGAAGTTCCTGTTGTCAGTCAAATTATGTGCCTATAAAAATAGAACTAGCTTTGGGTGGGGGGTGGAGAGGAGGGAAGGAGGGCAATATAGTCCCAGTAGAGAAGTCCAGTCACACAGCAGTCCTTTCTCCTGGTGTCTTCTGCCAAACTATTAGCAGAAACTTTCTAAGGCAGTTTTAAATGTAGCTTCCTTCTAGCTAAGCCACTCCCTACTTACCAGATCTTTCTGCAAGTAATTTAAACCTCACAGCAGTTAAGTCCTTTCAGTCACCTGAGATTACACCACAGATAACTCTTCAGATACCCATTCAGTTCAGTTAACCCAAACACACACTTTTTTTTTGTATGTTAGTTTTTTTTACCCTAAATTAAAGGTCCAAGTACAAAAGTTCTTCTATTTTAGTCCCAGCAGAGAAGTTCAGTCACACAGCAGTCCTTTCTCCTGGTGTCTTCTGCCAAGCTATTAGGGAGGTTCCTAAAGGGAGGAGCACCTCACTGCACCGCTACGTGCATTTATTTATTAATTTAAGAGTTTAACCAGGAAAGGCATATTGAGCGGTGTAGCACTCGATTCCAGATGCGTCCTGGGGAAATAGGGTAAAGGGTGGACACAGGCTAAAATACAATGCAACACATTACCAGTCAAATCTACAATACATTGAATACATCTGAGGAGAGTACCATCAGCAGGGCATATGTACAGTGATAACAGAGGAACGCAGTGGTAATAATATCAGCAATTTGGCATACATTGAGATACAATTGATGTGAGTATAGCCTGCTACATATAACTAAAACTGCCATACCATAAAGTCCAAAAGCTCATATAGCCCACTGACAATCATGGGAGGGGGGTAGTACAGGAAAGAAACAAGGAGCTAGCTGGGGAGCAAGGGGAAGAAACTACTAGGGCACACCATCTATGGTTAACTTTTTCTATTAAAAAGTATTTTAACTTAATTTTTACAAATGTATTCTATAAGTGCAATAACACATGACAGCATATGAATAATATGCACAGTTCCTGGGTATTCGAAGGCCCTTGACTTCCTCATAACATACCCAAGGCATGCAGTGATATAACTTACATACAATTAGTTTCATTGAGTAAAAAAGCTAACATTTTAAAATAAAAACTGTTTTAATACAATTTTTTAATAAAAAAAAAGTTTATCTGGAGCATGGGGCAGCATATCAACTCACCAGGAAAAAGAAGAGTTATAAAAATTTCTTTCACGTTATTCAGTAATTTCAAGCAATTTAATGAGCATCTTAGTAATAATGCTGGCCACCAAAAAGTAGTTCCCACTGGTGGCCAGCAATATTACTGCTATGCTCATAAATTACCTGAAATCACCTCATCAAATGTAAAGACATTATTCTGCGTGCCTGGAGAGTTTGTTTACTGACCTACACTTCAAACATTTGTTTCAGCTATCCAAGAAGCAGTAATCTCCCAATTTTTTATAAAGTTATATTATAATCCAAACAGCATCAAAGTTAGCCCAGCTTTAAGAAATTATCTTTAAAAGGATCTCACATTAAAACTGTTGGGTCTAGAAAAGTACAGTTATATAGGATCTTACGTAACAGCAGATCTTCGAGAGTGGTTCCTTCAGTAGGTCATCACATATAGGACTGACATTAACTGGAGTTGGGCCACACGGCAGACTTTTCTAGCAATACCTGACGGGAGACCGCTCAGCCAACATCACATGACTGACGTCCGCGTGACTTTATATAGTGAGCAGTCCCCACGCCCACCCTCCAGTTCTCCCACCAGAGCCAGGAAGAGGCCATACAGCAGGAGCGAACAGGAATTGGAGTCCCTGTAAAACCTAAAATGAGGGGTAGGAGAGAGGGAGGGAAAATTATGACCACTGAAGGAACCTCTCTCAAAGATCTACTGTTATGGTAAGTTCCTACGTAATGGTATTATCTTACTTCGAGAGGGTTCCTTCAGTAGGTCATCACATATAGGACAGAGTCCCAAGCAGTCCCTCCAGAGAGAGACCGAAAGAAAACTAGGGAGGAGGAAGCTAACTCCAACAGAACAACTGGATTCCAGCATGGACCCAACCTAGGACAAAAGGCCCTGCAGGATGGCTAATCCAAAGCTGGCACTCCGCCTAGAAGCAATGTCCAGACTGTAATGTTTGGTAAAGGTGTGGACAGAACTCCAAGTAGCGGCAGCTCAGATGTCCGCTGCGGAAACGTTCCTAAGGAAGGCCGCAGAAGCAGCCATGCCCCTAGTAGAATGACCTCTTATGGAACCCGGAAGAGGCTTATCGTACTTCTGGTAACAGTACCATATGCAGCTGCCCAACCATTTGGAAAGGCCCTGTTTAGAAACCAGTTTGCCCCTCAACCTGGGGGCAAAGGATACGAACAACTGATCACAAGAGTGAAGCTCTTTAGTCCGGTGAGTATAGCACCGGAGGATCCAATGAATATCCATCATGTGAAGGAGTGCCTCACCCTTGTTAGACGGGGATGGGTAGTAAACTAGAAGCTCTACTGATCAGTTCAGCGTGGATTCCAATACCACCTTGGGAAGGAACCTCGGATGCGTCCAAAGGACCGGCCGGTCCCTATGGAAAATCAAATAGGGCTCCTTGCAGACTAGAGCGTGAAGCTCCGAAATCCTCCAGGTGGAGGTGATAGCCACCAGAAAAAGCATCTTCCATGAAAGGAAGTGCAGATCACAGCTCATGGCTGGTTCAAAAGGAGACAGGGTGAGCTTTTCCAGAATGAAGTTCAAGTCCCAAGGTGGAGTTGGGCTGAGGATGGGGGGGTTTCAGATGGAGGATGTCTTTCAGAAACATCTTTGAGACCTCCAACTGAGCCACGGGTTTACCATCCACTAGCTCATGGTACGTAGAAATGGCCGAGATATGGACCTTCAAAGAAGAATAGGACAGACCAGAGTCTGATAAATAAGGAAGGTATTCCATGACTTGAGGGGCTGAACAGAAGAATGGGTCCCAACCCTGAGCGGAAGCCCAGATCGAAAACCACTTCCACTTCATGGCATAAGTGGAATGGATTGACGTTTTTCTGACCTCAATGAGGACCTGAGCCACTTTAGAGGAGACCCCAAAGCGAGAAATCGCTACGTCTGAAGGAGCTACGCATGAAAAGGCAAGGTCCTGAGCCCCGGATGAACCAGCATGCCCCGATCCTGAGTCAGGAGGTCGTGAGTCAGTGGAAGTGGAACCGGTGGTTCTCTGGAGAGCTGCTGCAGCAGCGGGAACCAAATTTGTCTCGGCCAGAGAGGAGCAATAAGGATCATTCTTGCTCCCTCTGCTTGAAGTTTGAGGAGAACTCTCTGTAGAATGGGAAAAGGAGGGAAAGCGTACAAAAATGTCCCTGTCCATGATAGAGATAATGCGTCGCTCCAGAAAGCACCACGCTCTGGAACAAGCAAGCAAAACTTGGGAAGTTTTGCATTGGGTTGGGAGGCGAAGAGGTCAATTTCTGGACACCCCCACTTCTGGAAGATGGAGTCTGCCACTTCCTGATGCAATTCCCACTCATGGGCGAGGGTTCAAGTTCTGCTGAGACTGTCCTCCAGGATGTTTAGAATGCCCGGAATGTGCACGGCCACCAGGACCAGAAGGTGCTGGACTGCCCAGTTCCACACCCGAGTCACCTCCCTGCACAGAGGGTAGGATCAGGTTCCTCCTTGTTTGTTGATGTACCAAACTACCGACATGTTGTCCGTTTGGATCAACAGTGTTCCCTTGGGTAGCAGGGTCTGAAAAGCTTGTAAAGCATATAGAACCACCCTAAGTTCCAGAACACTGATGTGGAGAGAAGTCTCTGAGCCTATCCAAAGGCCCTGAGCTTGATGATCCCCCAAATTGGCCCCCCACCCCATGTTTGAGGCATCTGTGGTGAGGGTAGTTACTGGTGCAGGGTTTCAGAACGGAAGTCCCAGGGAGAGATTGTGGGGATCCTCCCACCACTGTAAATCCCTTTGGACCACTGAAGAGACCAAGACTGGATGATCCAGGTCATCTAGGAGCTGATCCCACTGCACCCTTAATGACCACTGGGTGACTCTCATGTGTAGCCTTGCTGGGGAACGGTCATGATGGACGCTGCCATCAGTCCCAAAAGACGCAGGACCTCCTGGGCGGGAATGGTGCTGAGCGAGGCTACTTTGTGACCCTGCTGATTAAGGTCTCCACTCTGTCTGGAGGAAGGAAAGCTCTGCACTAGACTGTATCTAGAACTTCCCCAATGAACTGCAGTCTCTGGGATGGAACTAGAGATGACTTGAAGACGTTGACCATTATTCCTAGTCAGTTGAAGAGGTCCAGAGTGAAAGATAGAGATTCCAATAAAAGAACCCTGGACGGCGCTGAAATCAGCCAGTTGTCCAGGTAAGGGAACACCGCAAAACCCCTGCAGCGTAGAAGCGCCACCACCACTGCCAGGCACTTGGTAAAAACCCGGGATGCCGAACATAGACCAAAAGGGAGCACCCAGAACTGGTAATGCTCCCCTTGGAAACAAAAACACAGGAAATGGCGGTGACTGGGGAAGATAGGGAGATAGGGATGTGCAGGTAGGCATCCTGCATGTCAGGGGCGCACAGCCAATGATTCTCCAATAGAAGAGGAAGAAGGCCCTGGAGCGTCAGCATGCAGAACTTCTTGTACTCTACATACTGATGGAGATGACTCAAGTCGAAAATGGGTCTGAAATCCCCGGTCTTCTTTGGAACCAGGAAGAAATGAGAGTAAAACCCTTTTCCCCTTTGCCCGAAGGGAACTCACTTGATTGCTTCTTTGAGCAAGAGCGCATTGACCTCCTTGAGAACGAGGAGAGTCTGGTCCTGGGAATAAGAGGACCTCCAAGGAGGAGTATCTGGAGGAATCTCCAGAAACTCGATGGTGTGTCCGACGGACACTAGCTGCGGGACTCACTCGTCTGAAGTGGTCGCCCTCCACTCCTGCATGTGGTGGGTGAACCTCCCCCCCACCTGCTCCCCGTCATGAGACTGAGGGTGCAGTGGGGCCGGAGAGTCAAGAAGTGGCGGGGCGCTTGGGAGGCGGTCCCCCCGAACATTGCTGGTTCTTGGGAGCGGGGGTGTCTTACACTTACCTTTTTGTCTCACCTGAGCATTTTTCTGCTGCCTCCCGGTCCTTTTCCAAAAGGGCTGCTACTGTAGTTGAGTGCCCAATCGGTACATGAACCTAACAGATTTCAGGGCCACACCTTTGTCCTGTAAATCCGTTATAATGTCCTTGGTATCTCCTCCAAAAAAGGACTGAGCCACTGAAGGGGACGTCCTGAATCACTGACTGGACTTCGTTGACAAGTCCAGAGAGACGAAGCCAGGAATGCCATCTAAGGGCAACGGCAGTTGCCGAGGTATGGGCCACCGAATCGACGGAGTTGTAGGTGGCTCGAAGAGCATGCCTACTTGAGATCTTGGAGAGGCGGAGTTCCTTGGCAAGTTCCTCCTTAAGGGGTGATGGGTCCATAGACTGTATCTTCGCCTCCAGCCTAGCCATGGTCTGTTTTTGGTGAGATATCATGTGGGCAACATAACTAAGGAATCTAAGGGTGCACGTGGCCGATGAGTAGACCTTCCTCCCAAACTGGTCCATCAGCCTCGACTCTTTCTCCGGAGGTGTTGTGCTCATGTGCTTGGGAGCTGTGGAGCGCGGTCATGAGCAGCCGAGATGACAACAGAGTCTGCTTTAGGATGAGCCTTTAAAAAAGGTGCCTCCTTAGGCACCTGGTAGAGCCTGTCCGCCCTCTTGGGAACAGCCAGGATTGAATGAGGCATCTGCCAGATGGTAGCGGTGAGGTCTTGGTGAGGACCCATCCACAGGGGGACCGGAATAGATGGCAGAGACTCCAAATCCAGATGCTCCGCGAGTCTTTGCCGCATAGGATCCTGGTCCTCTGACTCCCAGTTGAAATGATCTCTTAAGGTCCTCAAGAGGTCTGAAAAGGAAGGATCCTCCAGAGGGGATTTTGGAGAGGTTCTTCCTTTTGTATCCTCAGGGTCCTGCACAGGTTTCTCCTCCTCGGAGTCCTCCCTCCCACCGGAACTGTCTTCCACCTCCTCGACAGGATGACGATGGAAATTCTGCAAGGGAACGTCCTGCTGAGTCTTTCCCGAGATGTGGATGGTTGAAACAGAACTGCTCGAGGAAGGGGATCTAGGAAGCTGCAGCTGCAGGAGTCTGGCTTCTAAATCGGTAACCAGCTCTGACCTGGCCCCCTGCTACCAAGACTGAATTAAGGTCTTGAAATCCGGGACCACTGGAGGAGGGAGAGCAGGGGCCGGTTGAAACTGGGGGGGCTGGGGGGAGGAGGAAGAGGAGAAGGGGCGACTGGAGGGGGACAAAAACCCCTGGAAACCCATATAAGAGGAATATGGGTTGTATCCATGAAACTGCCTAAATTGGCTCCAATCAGGAGTGGAACCCCCCAGGTAGGGATCCCCAGGATACCCAAAGGGGTAATGGGGGACAGTTTGGGGCCTAGAGTAGATTCCCGATGAGAGATCAGGCATCGAGGGAACCCATGTCGGACCTGCTGTTGTACATATGGGTGGAGGATCCGGTGTCAGGACAGTCTATGTCAAAGGGACCGACGTCGGCACCGGCCTGACCTGATCTGGCACTGGAAGAGGATCTGGTGTTGGAGGGGCCAGCGTCAGAACATCCATGTAGTCAAACACCGGCAAGAGCATCTTGTGGCTGATCTCCTGGCAAACTGGGAGAGAAAGGCAGGAGTTGTAGTGGTACATCACACCACAGTTAGGGTGAAGTTTCCTGTGCATAGTTGCAATATGGGTGGAAAAGCTGAGGCTCTGCTCCAGTCACACCCCTAAATGCTTAAAAAGGGGTAACTCCAAGCAGGTTATGCTCCAGAGTCTTCAAGCCAGGAGTATACTGGAGCCTTGCTATTCTCTGTCTAGTACCAAAAGTGCGGGAGCCAGTCTTTTTGGCATTTAGTAAGAGCTACTTTGAGTGGAACCAACACTGAGCATTGTAAAAGTCATGCTGGAGTGATGATTCCAGCTCAGAGACCAAAGCAGCAGAAGCAAACAGAACTGTGTCATCTGCATGCACGTAGATGGGGAAGAGACACAGGTAGGGGGAGGTTGTTTAAGAAGATGAAGAAAAAAATTTAACTGATGATGGAGCCCTAGAGGACACCAGACTTGATGGGCATGGGGTGGCTATGGCATCACCAACCTGGACCAGCTGGAGCTGGCACAAGAAGTAGATGTGGAACAGCTTGACTGGCAAGTCAGACAGGCCTGCAGCATCTAACACATCCAAGGGGGGGCACATATCAAAGGCCTTTGCTAGGATGAAAATGGCCACCATGAACAGGCCCAGGTCCATGCCTTTCAGCACAGAGTAGTCAGTGATGCGGAGGAGGGAGATGGGGAATGGTGCTCATAGAAGCCAGACTAGAAAGAGGAAAGGAAAGAAAAGAAGAGGAGTCAAGGTTTATGGATAAAAAACATTTTAAAAATATCTGAGGGAATTAAAAATACACTGATGATAACTCCAGAATGTCAAAAATGCATTACAGCTAAAACAATATATGATAAAATATTTTACTGAATAACAAGGACATCATATTATGGTGCAAGAGTGAGTGAGTGAGTGTGTGAATGAGCGAGCGAGCGAGTGAGCAAGTGAGTGAGTGAGTCAGTCAGTCAGTCAGTAAGTGTGTCAGTGACTGACTGAGTGAATCTGATGTCACAGAGAGTAGATGTCTCCATAAATATACACTTAAGCAGTCTGAAAGTTCTGGGAGATTGAAAACACATAGGGCCAGATAGTCAAACATTTGCGCCTGGCACAAATCCATAGCGCTGGAATAGCGCTGGTTTTGCTCGAGGCTGCAATATTGAAAAGCCCTATTAGCACCGGCGCTGCGTGATAGCACTGACGCTAATAGGTAATTGTATGCAGGGGCGTGGATAGGAGAGCTCCATGAATGCCAACAGCGCAGCATATTCAAATGTATAGCTGCACTACAGTCATAACGACCTGTAGCTCAAGCTGAGATACCGCCAGGAAAGAAGCTGTGTAATGGTGGATGCCCCCATGATTCCGACCCCGTTCATAAGATAGAAACCTATCACTGGTAGTCTAGTTGAATTCCTCCCTTGCTCAAATCCTGACCCTGTTTGCAAAATATTACATCCCTTTCCCTGGTAGTCTAGCGGTCCCCCCACCCCTGCACAAATCTGGACCCTGTTTGCAAAATATTATATCCCTTTCCCGGTAACCTAGTGGTCCCCCAACCTGGCAGTGATGCTCCCTTAGCCCAGGAACACTACGAACAGAGCTGGTGACCGGCTCAGCCCTCCTCTCACCACCACGGCCGGCCGCTGGGCTGAGGTACAAATGAGCTGCGGCTCATTTGTGTACCCTCAATCGGCGGTGACAATGAAGAACTGGCTTGTCGCAATGTTATAAAGATGTTCCTAAACTAGCAGCACTGCCCATGAGAACCCTAGGCTTACCTAAGGGACAGTGCTTTATTAAGAAAACCGGGTCGGGAATCTATGCGGGGGTCACTATGACCACCAGGGACAGTCTTTATATTAAGAAAACCAGGTCAGGATTCATGCGGAGGGACCACTAGACTACCGAGAAAAGATGTAATATTTTACAAACAGGGTCAGGATTTGTGCAGGAGGTGGGGGACCACTAGACTATGGGGAAAGGGATGTAATATTTTGCAAACCGGGTTGGGATTCGTGAGGGGGGGTGGTTTGACCACTAGACTACCAGAGACAGTGATGTTATTTTTATTCAAACTGGGTCGGGATTCATGCGGGGAGGGAGGGACCACTAGACTACCAAGCATACCTCTCAACCTCCTGCCTCATAAATCAGGGACAAGGCTTAAAAAAATCAGGGACAAAGGACCAAAATCAGGGACACTTCTTCAAAGCTGGAGATATCCACTTAGGAAGCTGGTAGAATAAAGGGCTTGGTGTAAAATGCATTATGTAAGGAAGAACAAGTCTGTAACTTTAATGTTTGACATTATTTTGTGCTTATAACCCCCATAGTTTGGTCACGGAAAGACAATTTTTAGGAGGGACAGAGTAAAACTTTGAGGCAAAATCAGAGATGTCCCTGAAAATCAGGGACAGTTGAGAGGTATGCTACCAAGGACATGACTTTCCATTTGAATGTGAATGGGACAGGACTGCACCAACTGTGCCTGGCAGCACATAGTTCCTGCTGCTTCCAGCCTGTACTTCTATTCCGACCAACAGGGAATGCTGTGTGTATGCCTTGGCCTGCAGCGTTGAGCCTGTACTTCCATTCCGACCAATAGGGGGAGCTTTGTGCTCCATGCAGTAGCACCGGGCAAACTGCTTGGTAATGTATGCTAAGCAGCACTTAATGAGATGCAAATGTACCTGTTTGCCCACGGATTACCTAAGTAGGCTCATTTGCATGGGAGCTTTGAATATAGCTCCCGTTTGCCCCGGGCTAACCAATTTGCACCGGGCTAATGTGTTAACACTGTGCAATCAGGTTAGTCCCAGGCAACCTCACTTCAGCATAGCACAGTTCTGCAGTGTGTGGCTTACATTGTTGTTTGCAGTCATACCTCTCAACTGTCCCTGATTTTACCTCAAAATCTTACTCTGTCCCTCCTAAACATTGTGTTTCTGTGGCCAAACAGTGGGGGTTGTAAGCATCAAATAATGTCAAACATTAATGTTACTGACATGTTATTCCTTAGGTAATGCATTTTACACTGCACCACTTATCCTACCAGCTTCCTGAGTGGATATCACCAATTTTTAGGATGTGTCCCTGATTTTAAACCTTTGTCTCTGATGTTTTTAAGCCTTGTCCCTGATTGATGAGGCAGGCGGTTGAGAGGTGTATTAGCAGTAGCTGTGAAATATCTCTGTGCAATCACACACAATGTTCTCCACCTGCAACACTGGCTTGCTCCAGAGTCTAATGAGCTGCAGTTGTAGTTTGCACTTCCCTGTTGCTAAATTCAGTGCTGTCTTATTCCTGGGCTATTTTTGCCCTGCACTCCCAGACCGGTTTGCCCGGCTTCCTTAGACTGCTATATTCAGCAGGATTAGCACCGGCCTATTTCCTTTTGACTATAGCTTGCTTTGTGCTCCGGGCTAGGTTTGCCTGTCGGGCAGTGCTATTTAGCCCCGGGGCAAAGTTTTGAATATCTGGCCCATAATCTGGAAATTAAGACCTTTGTTGCTCACTTATAGCACAAAAACAGCTGGGAGTCGAAACCTGAAACTTTCAAGTTCATTACAGTTTGGCAAAAGGATGATTATTTGATAGGTGATTTCACTGAATAATGTGTACTTTGGGTGGCATATAGTGCTGGGGTAAAGTCAGGAGAACACCCGGCTCACCTGGCCTCATGGCACCACCCAGGTGCAATTGCCTCTTGACTTACCTGCATCACTGAGTAAGTTTCCTCAAGCACACACACAGATTTCATATGTTGGCAAATCTAGAGGCAGTGGCAACATCGGTAAATCTGAAAAAGCTGAAGCTGAGGCCGGACAAGAGCAACCTGAAGCAGTAACGATAGCAGAAATGTCTTAGGCCCTGTCCACACTGCAGCCCGAAAACCCTTCTGTAACGTTACAGAGGGTGTAAACCGCATCGGTAACGGCGTGCGTTTACACTAGTAATGTTACAGGAGGTGTTTTTGTAACCGTTGTGGAAACCACCTATGAGGTGGTTTCCACAGCGGTCTCTTCAGTCCCACCCTGGGACCATTACCCGGCGGTAGTGTGGACTGCGGTAACAGTCCTACAGGGCACAAAAGCATGGCGCTAGCTTCATTGTGGGATTAGGGGCTGCTATAACAGTCGCCGGATCCCGATCGTGGATCGCCGGTGCGGTCTGTGAACGGACACGCCGAGGTGTGGATGCACTGCACCGTCACGTCAGTAACGGATTGCATCCGCTATCACGCAAGCAGTGTAGTATGGACGGGCCTACATCAATGGCTGTCTCCTATTCTGTTACCTATTTGAAACATACAACTGAATCATTGGGGGACTCATTGGAAGAACTACTCCAGTGGCTCAAGAAATATGACAGAAGGTTTGAAGCACTAAATTTAAAAGTAGATTTGCAAAACTTAATGGAGAAAACCTGGATAATGTTTCAGTCCAAATTGAAACAATACTGAAACAATTAGTTGTATTTCAAACAAGCTTCAGGAAGTGGAAGCAACCACAAACATTGTGATTCGTGACAACTATGCCATTTCCAGAAAACTTGAAAATCTTGAAAACCAAACTCAATATAAAAATATATGTTTCATTGGACTACCTATGTTCAATTTATACTGGGTCAAATACTGCTATAAAGGGCTCTGTGCCATGCAGGTTTGGATCAACTGACGTGCACGCATCGGCTGACCTAAGGTCTCATCCTCTGTTGAAAGCCCCTTTGTCATGAAACGTTATGTCAGCTGATGCATGTACAGAAACATGAAGTTTAAAAACAACTGTTTTGGGGCAACGTGAATGCGCCAGTCCTGCTTTCCAGTTTCAGCAGAAAGATCTAAAGGCAACTGCTGATAGTACATACTGTAGGTAGACATGTGACTTTCTGCTGCTGAGAGGGTGGGAGGGTGCCCAGACTCATGAGTATAGGAGGTGACACACCAAGTAAGCCACAGCTTACAAGTAGGTTTTTTACTGATTGATTGATTTCTTGACCGGAGAAGTACATTGGACCAAGGAACCCTTTTCAAGAATGACCCAGGCCTAGGTAAGCAAAGAAAAGCAGTGGAGATAAGAGAAACATGGTAATAAACAGGCTGGAAAATACATTTTCAAGAGTTTATTAAAACAATTTGTTTTGTAAGAATGTAATACTGGCAGGGAGGTGGCATTTTGGGCCCTGAGCTTCGATTTTGGGTACTCCTACTGTTTGATACCCACCCCTGCTGGTGTTATAATATGTATTTTGTGTCTTGTTTGGATTAAACATAATGCAAAATTCATAAAACTAAGTACTGCTGTAGTTTTTGCTTTCATTATGCAGATCCTGGAGTACAAGGGTTTATGTCATAATGGTGATTGCCGAAAGACGACCATCATTATGGCGAGGGTACAACGCCGAAAATAAATTTCAACGATGTACATCCCAGCACACAGGAAAACAGCAACGGGGACTTCGATTTTTAATGTTAATACGGTGGGCCGCACACCTCTACTAAAGGATTCTTAACTCCAGGAGGGTACATGTTGGGGGGAGGGGTGCAAATTATGTGGCAAAAAAGAAATTTCAGGCCAGGCACTCCAAAATGTAGACACGCCTGGGCTCAAACCCAGAACCCTTGCAGCTTTAGGCTGCCACCCACCCATCATGCTATGGGGCCAGCTCAACAGCCCCAAACCAACCACGCCAGGCCAACCCTCTCTCCCTTCTGTCATGCTCGCTCCCCCCCGCGTGCGTATACATATAGCAACATCCTGTCACTATATGCAACAGCCTCCCCCATCCTGTCACCTTCCTCCGCCCTCGCCCTGCCTTTCCTGCACCACAAGTGGGTCACTGTTTTGGTAGGTGCCCACTTGCGGATAGCTCACCTCACAGGATACTGGGGTCTGGGAAACAAACACAGGCATGTTGCCAATGGAGAAGGATGGCAAAGAGGTAAGAAAGGGTTTTGTTTTTGGTTTCCAAATTTAATTTTCCTAGCAATACCAAGCCCAGAATAATCTCCTGATCAGGGAAGGGGTACAGTATAGTGCTATGAATGTGACTCATTCAAATCAATGTAATACCGATCTTCTGAACTCCAGATTATCTGAAATGATCTGTCACCCCAGGCACTTTGGCTAATGAGGGTTCTACTGTAATTTAAAATCTACAAATTTCTGTGTTAAGCCACAAAGCAAAGAATCATCCTTGTGCCAAACTCTGACTGATCTAAAAGATTCAGGTTTCAGCTCCCAGCCATTGTGGTATCTGAGTAAACAATAAGCACTAAACACTGCAATTTTACACATTTTTTAACTTTCAGACCACCCAACCAACCATTATCAAATTTAGAGAGCCAGAGATCCTGGGAACAAAAACATGCATGCCGATATTCAAGCTATTCTGTTCCAGGACTGCCGCAGTATTCAGGCCCACTCATGAAGCAACAAGTGCAGTGTTCATCATGGTGTGTAAGATGGTGTATATGGTGTGACTGTACTCCTTACACCGTGTTATTTATTTATTTATGATATCCTACTGTTTGAAATCTGGATTGTGCTTTTGCATTCAGTTTGCTGGGGTTCGGGGGAGTGGTGCATGGGATGGGCAGAGTTAGGCTTCAGAAAACCTTAACGTCACATTGCCTCAGTTTTGTGGATCTAAGAAGAAACCCTAACTCGTGCATTAGCATTGGTTTTGCAATGAATTTCAGCACTTGCCCACCATACACCTGTTTAGGGTAGGAGTTATGTGGAGGAGAGGAGGCTAGGTTTATTTTTATAAGGGAAAACTGCAGAGACGGACAGGCATTGGGGTATGCATTTGAGTCTTCACCCATAACGTTCATGCCATTTCACTTCACCCTATCCTGCAGACACCGACATGTGTTGAGGTATGCTGCGGGGTGTTCGGTCACCCCATTCCATAAGGATATACGCTGAAATGGGTGCAGTATAGGAGAACAAGGTGAACTGTGGGGCTGAAGAGCTCAAGGCACACCTCGATGCCTGTCACTGGCTGCAGGGTGGTGGGTGGGGTAGAATGGCATGAGCATTATAGTCTGCAATCCAGAAGCACACCTCTGATGCCTGTCAGTCTGTACAGGGTGGGACATCATGGTTAGACACCCTAACACCCTGGGAGATTGTTGATATTTACACTACAAATTTTCAACATGGCCTTTTTGTGACCCCCACCTCATGAAAGCATTTGGGACCTCTTCTCATGGACAGTGGCACTGTGATTTTGTCAATGTGTCCAGAACTTTGAGTTCTCACATTGACAGTGCTATTCTGTGCCAGATGTACAAAAGCACATATCGGGTAGGATGTGAAGAATGACAGCTGTACCATTCATAGGGAGCTGTGAAGAGATGGTAATGTTAAAAATCTGTAGTGAAAATATTAAAAATACTCGAACGTCCAGGCTTATGTGGAAACTGCGCAACACATGTACGTAACACAGTCATTTAGTGGAATTTTTCCATCAGATTTTCAACATAGGCATTTTGTGACCTCTGCTCATGAACACTGTAACTATGATTTTCCTAATCTGTCCCAAACATTGATTTCCAACAGGTATCACGCTATTCTGCGCCAGATGTGTAAATGCATATTTCAAGCAGGATATGAAAAATGACAGCTGTACTGTTCATACGGAGGTGTGAAAAAATGCCAATATTGAAAATCTGGAGTGAAAATATTACAAATGCACGTAATTACGACGGTGCGTGAAAACTGCACAATGTACACTCATAACACAGTCATTTCGTGGACTTTTGTCACTGAATATTCAACATAGCCATTTTGGCACCTCTGCTCATGAACAGTGTCACTCTGATTTTCTTAATGTGTCCAAAACACTGATTTCCCACAGTGAATGCGTTATTCTGTGCTGGTAGTGTGAACTACATTTCAGTCAGGATGTGAAAAATGACAGCTCATAAGGAGTTCATAGGGAGGTGTAGAAAAATGGCAATGTTGAAAATCTGGCATGAAAATATTGCAAATTCACGACGTTACGAGCGTGCATAGCAACTGCGCTACACAAGCTCATAAAACAGTTATTTCTTGGATTTTTTCCACCAAATTTGCAACATAGACTTTTTGAGAGCCCCCCTCATGAACAGTGGCACTGTGATTTTGTTAACCAGTCCTGACAGGCGATTCTGTGCGGTGACTGCAAAATCACCTTTTGGGGCCAATTAACACCATGGCAGTGCAAGAATTCATGAGGAGGGGTCCCAAAAACCCCATGTTGAAAATTTGGTGCCAAAATTCCAAAAAATGACTGAGATATGCAGCAAAGTTGAAAAAACCCTATCTATCCCATTATACAGCTTACCAGCATTTCCTCAGTTCGCGGTCAGCTTTGAAGAGTGCAGACGTGTTCCCGGTCCACCGAAGATCGTTGCGCCAGACTCCAGAGGAAGTATGGGGTGAGGGGGTTGGGGAAGGCAGGGTGCACAGAGGGTGGGTGCAGGGACACTGGACTTGATGTGGGACTATTTTCTGGTTTTCAGGATAAAAAAAACATCGCAGGACAGTTTTCTACTTTGACAGGGGCATTTGGCATGCTGGGGTGGGCTAACAGCGTGCCACCCGACTGTTTCTTTTGGGCAGGCTGTAGCCGATGGGGGATTGGACACCCCCATTGGCATATATGGGGGGGCGCAAGAGTCAAGGGGAATTGGGCACCCCCTCGGCAGAAAGCAACAGTTTTTTTTGAGGGGGGCAGTATGTCGACAGGGAGTGGACTCTCCCGTCAGCAAATTAAACTTGGGCAGGGATGGGACTGAAGCCGACGAAGATTGGGGCCCCCACCAGCAAACAGAGACATCTTTTGGGGGGGTGCATGATGCCGAGGGGGATTGGGCACCCCCTCAGCACACAACAAATTGGGGATGAGGTGGCGGCAATCCGCCGCCATGTTAAATTTATTGTTCAACATTGGGAGGTACCACCCTGCAATGACGGGTCACTCCCTCATTGCAGCAGAATGGCTGACGCTGCAATGACGAGGTGGCCCCTCACTGTAGCAGTGAAAACATTTGTACTTGATGCACTTTTGGAGACCAGTGTCATCGGCACACTGTACCTCCATTGGTCCACCAGAGCCAAGCCCTCAAATGCAGTGCATCTGTTGGCTGCCACCGTGCCACACCTCCACAACCCGCTTCTCTCCTAAGCTGCCACATAATGTTTCTTGCACATGCACGCAAGCAAAAATGGCTTGTGCAGGTACACACCAATGGAGTCAAGCAGGTTTTCAAACCAGAGCAGAACAGGGTGAACCAACCTCATTAATAATTAAATTAGGGGGATGCAAGAGAGGAAATAATTGTTTACACCTACAGACTACACAGGTATACAGAAAATAGGGTGAGGGGGACTTTCTCTTTCAATCTTTATTTGAGTCTCAGCTGTAACATCTTATCTCCTTTTTGTCTTGTATTTGGTTCTGAGAAAACACATTTCATTTTAACTTTTGAAATTTGTACAACTAATTAAAAAAAATAAAGGGTACTAGCGGTACTACTGTATGCACCAAACTTCTGAAATGCAAACATAATATATTTTTGCTGAAATGGGCCAATTATTTAAAGCCAATGGCAAGGTTAGAAGACCAAGAACCTTATACTATACTTCGGAGGGGAACATTCATGAGCTGTATCCATCACGGTTTTAAAGCCCAAGACAAGCTCTTTCAGATGAGGTATTGGACTTACCTGTAGTTGGCAGCAGCTCAGAGACATCAATAATTATGTCTGCCCCATATTGATATGACACTGCCACCATTTTTAGAACCTGATGATATCACTGACTATCAAGCAGTGGCTAACCACACTGTAGTCCAGCACAGCTTGATTATTAGTAACATCACAAGGTTCTAAAATGGTGGCTGTGTAGTATCAGTATGGAGTACACTTGATCATTGATATTTCAGGGCTACTGGCAACTACATCGGAACCCAATATCTCATTTAAAAAAGTTTCCATTTCATAGAATTTCAAACTATGGCAAGCACATTCGATAAATGTTCCCCTTTATAGTAAGCTGGAAACACGTGTATATTCCAGTTTAAATAATCTAAACTCCTAGACTAAAGTGCTTATAGTGACCTTTTATATAGAGCAGGGAATAATTTTACACAGATTTACCAATTTCTACTTCCAAGTTTTTAACGAAAACATAATATTTTATGTAATAACAGGGGACAGGGGTTCCCAGCAAACTCTCCTTGCCATGTTCTGCTGTTTTGTAGGCATCTAAACTGTATGAAAGCAACATCTTTACTAACTGCCCACAATCACAGTACAGTTTACATTTGTGTCCATGAGTTTGTTTAGTGTTGTGTTTTAAAGTGGGTTCTAGATTGAGAACTTGCATTGGCCTATATTCATTAAAGGTTTTTTAAATGCATTAGATGGCCAGTATGTCTGCAGTAAAAGGGGCAGATGGAGCTTGCCGGGACATGCAAACAACGGAACACTTGCCACCGCAGTTGGATCGCCAATAGGGGCAGACTGAAATTCATGAAAACAGGCATTGCAGAAGTATTGGCCACATACCACCAACAGCATTAGTGTACAGGGTATGCCACCTCCGCCATGCAGCTTGGGAGTCATGAGTGCGACAATATGGGGAAGAACTGACCATGCAGGACAGCCAGTACGGACCTGCTGTGTATGGTAACCATCTATATCTTGCACACTAAGATGCCTCTTAAACACCCCTCACATGCAGGGTGTAGACTCCTTACCTCATGTGTTGCTCTCCCACCCCAAGTCCCACACCCTGGCTCCCACAACAACATAAGTTGTACACCCCTTACAGACCTTGTGGGGGGGGGGTCTATATCCAAACATTGCTGTAGTGAAGATACCTGACCCTGGCTCTGCTGTGGAGAATGCCTGACATCATCAGCTAGGGCTAGGGGTATCTATAAAATGGCTAGTTAATTTTTAATTACCCCATTCTGCTATTCCATGCATTACATGAAGCCCCGTGCAAACAACACAGTCACCAGGGACCCTGTCTGGATCAGACTGTGAAAGTGGTGCTGATTATGCTACTGCCAACAGTAAGAGCTCTCTCTGTGTATTTATCCCATTGTGCTGTTTTGCAACACTTTGCCAGCTCAATCTCAACCTTTATGAAATGTTTTTGCAACTCAGCTGGAATGTGTCTACAGTCCTGTTACAATGCAATACAAAACTGAACTGCAACTCTTAGGCAACACTTTTTGCAATGCTTTGTGCGGGATCCAGCAACACATGTGCAACCCATTACAAAATGCAAAAGCAACTCCTGTAAATGGTGTGATAGTGATTATTGTAAAAGCTACAGTAATTTTACTACATGGAAAAGATTACCACCTTTTATTTACAATTCTGAGTTAAACATTATTTTGGATCTGAGAAAGTTTACATTGCTATATAAAACACTCCGTGAACACAACTTCATAAACAAGGGATCTTGGAACAAATTTGGGCATTTGATTAAAAATCAAAGATGGCAAGGTCAGAAAAAGCAATGAAGAACAGGTGGTGGGGACCTACTGATGTGTGAGTGGAGGTTGATGGGCAGTGAGAGATGTTTTCCAGCAGTATCACCCCCCCTCCTCCAACAGTGCTAGTCACCTGGCTTCTGCTGTCATGCCACCCAGAGTGAGTCTACAGTGAGCCTGGTGAATAGAGGAGGTGAATGTGCACCAATTGAGGGAGGGCCACTATCGGTGGGTGTGGGTTACATTGGTGTCTCTTGCTCTTTCCCTTAGAAATGCATCTGCTCAGTATCTGAGCTGTTCCACAGTGCTGCTTCTGTTCAGCAGTCTGATCTGGTCCTATTAGTTCACTGCACTCAGTTCCGCTCCTGTTTCCCTGCTGCTCTCCAGTAAAGGCTCTCCATCAGCCATTGTGCTGCTCTCCTGCTGTGTTGTAGAAACATGGACATGGCTGGCAGATGAAGACCAATGGTCTATCCAGTCTGCCCAAAAGAGTTTTCTACCTATCCCAATGACCTAATGAATTGAAGGGGATTTCTGTCCCAAACACTCCCCCCTTTCTTTCCTTAGCCCCTCATCTCCCTAACTCCTCCTCCTCCTTCTTCTGGAATTATCAGCCCTTTAAACCTGTCCCAGCCATGTTTTAACCCATTTATAGTCTCTTCCCCTGCCAGTTCTGCTGGAAGTCTGTTCCATGGCTCTGCCACCTTCTCAATGAAGTAAAACTTCCTCATGTCCCTGCTGAAGTTTCCACCCACTAGCTTTCAGCCATGTCCTCTTATGACTGCACTACTGTTCCTGCTGAATAATATTCACAGTTCATGCTATTAAGTCTCCTCAGAAACTCGAATGTCTCCATCATGTCTCCCCTCTCCCTTCTGCCCTCCAGCGATCACACGTTGAGGATCTCAAGCCGTTCTACATAGGATCTGCCCTGTTTGCCCCAGATCATCTCTGTGACCGTACACTGCACAGACTCTAGCTTATCCCTGTTCTTTCTCAGGTGCAGACCAGTACTGGGCACAGTGCTCATGACAAGTCCTCACCAGTGACCTGTACAGGGGCAACATTCCCTTCTTCCTCCAACTGTCTAATCCCTTCCCAGTGTGTCCCAGCATTCTTGTTGCTTGCTGTATGCATTATTGCACTGGCTGGATTGTTTGAGAGAGTCACTAATGATGACTAATAGGTCTCTTTCCTCGAGTGGTGGGGTCAACCTTACCTCCCTCATCCAGTACTCTGCAAGTGGGTTCCTCATCCCTATGTGCATCACTTTGCACTGTTTTTTGCATCTCAGGTTTTATCACTGTGCTGTACATTTTAAATGTTGCTTGTTTTGTTTGTTCAATATTCAGGCTTGCTCCTATAAAAGGAGATTGCATTCTGCAGTGAGACTGCCTGTTCAATAAATATTTAAATAATAATAAATATTTAATTAAAACCAGCTGGAACACAGTACAGAGGCTGTGCTAAATGGAGCTGTCCTTAGTGTCCCCTGATCTGAAATCCACTAAACAACTAGCTGTAAACATGTCAACAATGTGAACTGACCATGACACTGCAAAAGGGTCAATGTCTAAAATACAACCCAAACAATACTAATGTTAGCAGTTGGATATTACAGATAATGTCCTGTTTCAGCTAGATGTAAAGGAGCAGGAAGAGGAATCTGCTCACACAATGCATGTGTATGTGGAAAAGCCTTCATTGCAACATGATCACAGAGTTGTGTGGAACAGTGTAGTCTTTCAGATGAGATGGTAAACGTAGGTCCCCGCTGTCTGCTTGTACTGGTGGTTCTTCAAGCAGACATTAAAGATATCATGATGCTTCTCAAAACAAGTGAGGGATTATCCCTGGTGTCCTAGTCAAATTAGTCCATTCACTACCCATATCCATATCCAGGGCTCCCACTGGACCGAGTGTGCAGGTAGCCGTTGGGTCAGCAACATCCACCAGCCCCCTTCGGGCAGCTCTATACAATGACAGATCAATTAGGAAGAAGACTGCAGTTATTGCAAACTCGATTTCCTCAGTCAATCTGGCTTGCATTACGGAAATCTGGTTGGGGGATGACGCGGGTCCAGTACTGGAGGTGTCTGTCCTGGCTGGGTTCTCCGTAGTGTACTGTCTGAGAAGGGAATACAGGAGTGAAGGTGTGGCCATCTGTTTTAGTTCTGACCTGAACTTCTCCATGCACCCAGTGGCTTCTACTTCATCATTTGAATGCAAGGCCATGTGTGTGGATCCAGGTGCAAACTGCAGAAACCTCCTTGTATACCAGCCTCCTGGGCGCAAGGGGGAATTTTTGCAGAAAGTCGTGGCCTTCATCACTGAGAGAGTGGTGGAGTCACCTACATTGTTGGTTCTGAGTGACTTCAATGCCTGGATCGATGATGAACTCTCACATTTTGGTCATGACTTCCTCCAGTCGATGACTTCACTGGGCCATGCGCAAGCTGTTGCTTCTGAGACACACAACCACAGTCATGCCTTAGACTTAGTGTTCTCACTGGGGTTTGAGGTCACAGACCTCAGGACTGATCTGGTCACTTAGAGCACTGCATGGTCGAGTTCTATTTCAGAGCCCCCTCCATTAGTCCTTCCCCTGTAGAGATAGCCGCTACTGCACTTGTAAGGGGTTGTCCCCAGAGGGAGTGATGGCGGTACTGAATTTATCTGGTGTAAGTGTTGCTTGTGCAACAGGCATGGGTGAGGCAGTCACAGTATACAATAGTGCTGTCTCCAAAGCACTCAACTATGTTGCACCAGTCTGTATACAGCCTAGGTCTTCTCACTTGCAACCCCCATGGTTTGATGGAGTTCTCAAGGAGATAAAGACCAGGGATCAGAGTTTGGAGTGCTGTTGGTGGAAGTCCCAGTCTGAGGGGGACAGACTGACTTTGAGAATTCACTACAGTGAATACCAAAGGGCAATCAACCATAAGAAGGCAGTGTTCCTGTCTGGAAAGATTGCTGCAGGGAGGAACGGACCGGCTCTCCTTTTTTTGGCCATAGATAGGCTTTTGCATCCTGCCTGTCTGCAGCCAAAGAGAGCAACTTCAGTCGTTCAGTGCAAGCAGCTCGCTCTCTTGTTTTCTGACAGGGTGTCCTCCATTTGGGCTGGGATTTCTACAACAGGGCAGATGCAGCCCTGCAGTGGCAAGTCATGCATTTCTAGAGGCACTCCTAGTGTCTGGAGTGAGTTTAGGCTGGTGGGGGTGATAGAGGTATGCAAAGGTATTTCAAAGCTGCAGCCTATATACTGTGAATGGGACCCAGGCCCAACCCATCTCTTGGTGGGATGCATTCAGTCTGTTGGTCCACTGTTCACTGAGATTGTCTGGTGTTCACATTTGGAAGGACTTTTTCCCAGCACCCTGTAAGAGTTGCTGGTGAGCCCCTCCTAAAGAAACCATCTCTCGATCCAGACATCTTGGCAAATTATAGACCAATCTCTAACCTCCCCTTTTTGGGTAAGGTTATCAAGAAAGCAGTGGCTCTGCAGATTGAGGAGCACCTTGCAACCTATGACATCTATGAGCCCTTCCAGTCTGGGTTTAGGTCCAGGCATAGCACCGAAACAGCATTGGTCAAGGTGCAGAATGATCTCCTCAGGGTGAGGGATAGAGGGGAATGATCAATACTCATTCTCCTCACTCTCTCCTCTGCATTTGACACTGTGGACCATGTAGTCCTGCTGGATCAACTAAGGGAGCTCTGTGACTCACCAGTACTGCCATCAACTGGTTTGAATCCTTTTTCACAGGCAGGACACAGAAGGTAGTGACGAAGATTCTTCTCCTGCCTGAAGCCCTTGCCTTGTGGAGTTCCCCAGGGTTTGATTCTGTTGCCTAGGTTGTTCGTAGTGTACATGCGTCCCTTGGGTGAGATCATTAGACAGTACAGCTTGGGTTTTCACTGTTATGCATATGACACCCAGCTGTATATGTCATTTGCACCCAGGACTAATGACACTGTGGAGGTGCTTAATAAGTGTCCGGTCGAGATACAGGACTGGATGTCATCCAGCTGGCTGAGACTCAGTCCTGACAAGACGAAGGTGCTAGTGATTGAGCCTGGTCACCAGTACGATATAGGTGCCGCTGGGATGGGAACAGGGTTATTCCTTGGCTCCATCCCTTGGCTGCATCTAGTAAGGTGAAAAATCTGGGCATTATCTTTGATGATGTATTGACACTTGAGACTCAGGTGTCGTCCGTCATAAAGAGTGTTTTTTACCACCTCAAGAATATTGCCTTGATTAAAGTGTTAATTTCACCTGACAATCTGCCCTCTCTGGTACATGCCTTTGCAATGTCTAGACTCGACTACTGCAATGCTCTTTACTTCAGGGTCAGTGGAGGGGTTCTCTGTTGCCTGCAGCTGGTGCAGTACAGAGTGGCCAGGTTGCTGATGAACCTTCCAAGGTCCTGGTATGTGACCCCAATCCTGCGTGATCTGTACTGGCTGCTGGTTAGGTGGAGAATCAAATCCAAGGTAGGCTTGCTCACCTATAAGGCCCTATACAAACTGGGCCCTAGCTACCTGAGTGACCTCCTAACTCCTGTCCGCCCTGTGCACTCGCTCCACTCCTCCACTGAAGGCCTCCCTAGTGGTTCCCAGGGCACAGCTGAAGACCTCAGGAGATCAGTCATTTGAGGTGGTGGGCCTGCCCTGTGGAATTTGCTTCCAGGATTTTTGAGGGGGCCCCATCAGTGGAGGTGTTTAAGTGGGGTCCGAAGGCATATCTTTTTAGAGAGGCCTGTGGGAACTGCCTCTGCATTCCTAAAGAACCAGACTGCTAACCTGTTGATTAAAACAGATGATTGTATTTATGTATCATTGTTTGTTTGTTGTTATTATTGACATATGTTTCTGTATTTATGTATTTTATGTAATTTAAACTATTGCCTGTCTGTACAGTGCCCAGAGCCTCTGGGGTGGGGGGCACTAATTAAAGTTTATTATTATTACTAATCCACCAAGAGCTTCATTCCATTTTGGTCAGTTTGCATCTGTACCTCCCCCCCCCACAACAAGGCAGAAAACAGGAAGTATTTCCTAGCCCACCTTTCCTGGTCAACAAACCGTAAATAAAGTATGCTTGTTCATTATTGTTGTTCAGGCTGCACTGTTTACACTGACTGTACTGAAGGGTCAGTGTAAATTTGTATTTTCGGTGTGTTTACAGCTAGTCAGGTCCTAAAATTCAGGTAAGAGTATGTTAAGTGCAGCTCCTTTCAGTAATGGCCTCTGAACTGTTGGTTAGGTGGTGTTAGTAGACCAACTAAGGTGAGAACATTAATATCCAGGCTTTAGTATTCGGGAGACAGTATGTCCCCTCGAAAAACTAGATCCACTTAAATGAGGAGTGATAAGTCAAGAAGATAAGTTTAGAATGTGGTTAAACTTCTTAATCTAGGACCCTAGATTCTTTACTTAGAGATCAGAAGTAGCATGTTCTCTCTATAACTCATTTACTAATAGAGTGTAGTCCCAGCCAAAGTCGCAGTAATTACGGATGGAACCAGAGGCTACTGTAAAACATTTCACAGAGGAGATGTTGATTGTGGAGTTTAATATCTGTGGAATTGTAGTAGGATTCTATGAGAGGAGCTCAGGGGCTGAGTTGATGGACCTAACCAAGGTGTCTCATTCCTATTCTACATGCTCTCAACCACCTTGATTGCTTTCCTCTGGACTTTTTCAATCTTGCTATGTCCTTTCTCAGGTATGGGGACCAGAACTAAACAATATAGTGAGGTTGAATGAAGGATCTATACAGTGAGACATTAATATCTCTTGATCTGCTCATGACGTTTTTGTAATGCATGCCATGATTTTTCTTGTTGCCTTACTTCTTGTCCCCCACACTGATACAATTTGACTGTGCTGCTGACAGTGACCTGCCAACACCCATGTCCTTTTCCTGCTATTCATTTGTTATGTTTAAACTGTTTAGGTAATATTTTGTCTTTGAATTCTTTCCAAAGTGCATTACTACACATTTCTCCATATTGAAGGTCATCTGCTATCTCTCAGCCCACCATCCTCCTGGCTTATCCAACTCCCTGAATCTTATTTATCTCCTGTGATGGAGCTGCTCTTCCCATGTTGGTGTTGTTGGAAAACTTGGGTACCCAACTACCGGTTCCCATCTCCAAGTCGCATAAATATATTGATCAGGACTGAGCCTGGTGTGACATCACTGGTGACTTGTTTTCATTTTGGCAGACTACCATTCATTATAGCTTTCTCCTTTATATTCCACCACCATTGTCTAACCTTTTGTATTACTCATCCAAGTTTTCCATTTCTGAACCAGCCTTCTGTGAGGGGCAGTATCAAATGCTTTACTGATGTCCAGGTACACAACATCCATGGATCATCCTATATGAAGATCCATGGTCATATTCTCAGAAATTGCAATACATTTGTCTGCCATGATTTTCAATTACAAAATCCATATTTAGCTACTGAGTCCAACATTATCTGTAACAATATTATTTTTATGATTGTCCCCAGTAGAGGGGTCTGTCCCTATATTTCTCACCAGTGTAGGTAGGCATCAACTGGTACACACATATGCATTTTTTTCTGTGTTTTGAATGGAGATGGTACCACTCAAAAATGGAATCCACCTCTTCCATTAATTTCCAGTGTCATTGTGCTTCCCACATTCTGCAGGCACTGGCCGTGTGGGTCAGGCCGAGAGATTGGTGGCCTCTGAAAAGAAAGTTCTTTCTCCAGCAAAGCCCATAGTAAAGGTTAATTCACCAAACATATTTTGTAGCTCAAGATTTTTTAGACTCTGCACTTCCTAATTTGCAGGGTATACTCAGATGTCAAGAGGGTACTGGCACAAGAAACTGTGCAGATGCAGCAGTACCAAACAGGAAGGGCATGCAGACAAATCCAAAAACAAAAAAGGTCCACATAATGGCAACTGAAGTGACCATCTAATTATCTGTGCATTTGATCTCCCAGTGTATAGGCACTCACAGTTCACAAGTGAATCCCAATGGCAATCGCGGTGAAGGGCGGGTCAGTCTTGTGGTGCTGAGCATGGGCAGATGTGTCCTTGCTCATTCAGTCCAGTAGGTCATGTGCGCTGATGCTGATCTAGTAATGCTGCCAGCCTGGAAAAGGTAACCACTTTAATAACATTTCATTTTGCAAGAGAAGCAGTCCAAACTGGAGCCGCATATCACCACTGCCAAACTCCATTAGGACGCTTTCCCACTAGCGTGCATCATGTGCTGATGTGTCAATGTCAAGCAGACATCTTCAGTGTGGCATGCAACTTACACAAATACACAGATTGCTTAAAGTGACAGTGCTAGGCTAGTTAAAACAGTGCAAGTAAAAGGTGAAAATCCACCACAGGACCAAAGGTAAGAGCAAAGGACAGGAACACTCAGATCACAACATGTTGGGGTTGAGAGAAAGGGACAACAAACACTTGTGGGATGTGAGTACCTTTACCTTGGGAAACTGAATATCCTGTAAGCACATCAAATGAAATATAATTTCCATTGTCTTTTACTTGTGCTTTTTTCATTTTTTAATTGGTCTGAGTGTCCTTCCTGTTCATGACCACTGCATCAGTAGTCTCTGTAGTGACTTCCCTTAGTGAGTGAGCACCATTGACTGTTTTTGGTTACCTGGGGATGTACCTGGATTTTTGTGAGTGTCAAAAGGGGTTTTTGGTACCTAATGTTGCATGTTTTCCATTTGTTCTGATGACATGAAGGGGCTAAAGTGGGGCTACAGAGGGTGTCAGTATACCGTGGCACAAATTCCAGTGAGAGAACATACTCTCACCCTCAGTTATTAGACAGCAAAATAAGAGTGGGACTTACTTTTGCTCCACAATTGGCCAACATTTCTACCCAGATATAAAAATGATTCACGGTGAATCTATTATTTACAATTTTTGTTTGCAATGGTGTGGAATATTTCCAGCAATTGCTAAGCAAATGGACTGTATGTTTATTTATGTCTGAAATGGTGTTCAAGACAAGCTTGCAGCCCTGCAGCCCTTGCAAATATTTTGTGAAACTTTGTGAAGAATATATTCTACGAGTGTTTTACATACATGTACATTGGAATAATTCATTGCATACTACAAAGCATTGAACAGTGCATTATAAATGGAGTAAACAATATATATTACTTACAGAAGACCTCCAAGCAGGTTGCAAAGGATTTGTGTGAGTGCAGTATATAGACCATTTGGAACTTTTTAATTCCAACTTTTTATTCAGATAAAAAACAAACTTATCACACACCTTTAAGCTCTGCATCATAAAACATTTTTGCAAATACATAATACTGACTGATCTAAGTTATCCATTAACGGCATACAGACATAGCAGAATCATAGGAATGAATACAGTGTCATCTAAACAGGAGGTCATTCAACCCTTCTCACCCGTGCCATTCAGTACCATCTCAGGATTGTCTTACACTAATCCCATCTTCCTCTTGCAAGTCACTTCTTTTCAAATAACTAGCCAGTTCCGTTGTGTGATTGTGTAGTGAAGCTAGACAAGCTGCAATGCTGTTGGGGAAGGCTTACTGGGGGAGAACTTAGAAGGAATCCAATCACCTCTGTAGTTCTGTTTCCACTGTTGCTGTTTTGTTGTCTGACCTTTTTGTTTTGCAGTGCAGGTATTTGTAATTTAATCGTTTCAGTGTGTTATATGTATTTAGTCGGATGTGTTGTAGTGTATGTAAGTATCTGAATTATGACAATGTATGTTGCACATGTTTTGGACAAGTAGTTCCCTTCTCGATCTAATAATCTCAACTTTTGTAACCCTTTCTCTGGGAAACATAGTACACAGTTGAGTACAATGTCAAAGCAATAAAAATGCAGATTTTTAAACTCCTTCATTCTGTGTATATGTTCATGCTGTAGTTTATCATTATTTTGTGAACTTTGCATACAGTGTATATTATATATATATATATATATATATACACATATACACATATATATATATATTTTCATGGCAAAAAAAAAAAAACTCCATTTAATGCATCAGTTAGGGTTGTTCCACAGTGACAAAAGCAAGGAAATTCAATGTTAGGATTGAAAACCCTAACTCCGCATTCCCCAATCCACCCCCAGCACCACACACACACACGCACGCACATGTAAGTGTGGGGGGAGGACCAAGGCAACACAACCAATCATAGACAACCTTTGTATGATAATGTCAACCGTGGTCCATGATGATATTGAACACTTTGTGTCCTGTGGTACCACCTAGCTGCCCAAGTGTACAGGATAAGATGACAGTGCAGCAGCACACTGTATATAATAGTGATCTGATACATTATTTGCTACTGGTAGGATAACATTAGGAACCATTTACACACATGAAAGGTCAGTGGATATGGTGTCTGATATTATCCATTAATTGGTACAAAAGTGATAGCATGGTGTCTTTGGCCGCTCCTGCTACCAGAAATGTAGGAATTTGTATAGAAACAGAAACATGTGTTTCCACTCAGAAACTGTCAGCAAGGCAAAGAGAGTGATGTGTTACCATGGAATCCTTTGGGTGACACAGTCTCATATACAGTTGTGCAGCTTCAGATAATAGTGGAGAAGGGCTCTGCAGATAATACTGTACCGATCCATTATTTGTCCTATGCCATGGTAAGATCAGGAGCTATGTAGACAGATGAAACTGTGCTACAATGCTCTGTGATACTACACAGTCATAAACAGAAACGTGTGAGCATGGCACCCTTTGAACAGCATACTAGCAGCAACATATCCATTAGTAGAGAAACAGACTTACCTGTTTCAAATGCGAAACTTTCCAGAATTCAGGTATCGTGTGATGTGACCATGTCACTTTTAGGGTCTGACACTCCCACACAGATCTGCAACTGTACAATGTAAGATAATGGAGCAGCAGTACTGTAGCACATAATAGTGTTCTGATACATCATTGTCTTATTCTGGGGTAACATCAGGAGACATTAACAGTTAATAAAAGTCTCTAAAAACAATGCCTGACATTGGCATGATGTTAGAGTGATGCATTACCGACAGACTGTCATTCAGAAGAGACAAGAAATGTATGACATATGAAATTTTTTTTAATGTGATCCATCAACAACTGATGGCCATTATACATGTATAGCACCAAGTCACTTGGATGGCAGCAGAACTCCTACAGTTGGTGGACCATGATGATGGATGCGTCTTGTAGTACGTTTAGACAGTTGTATGTTATTTCTGTCAGCTGCTGCTGGTTGCCTGTGATTGCTTGTGTTGCCTTGGTCCTCCCCCAGTGTGTGTGTGTGTGTGTGTGTGTGTGTGTGTGTGTGTGTGTGGTGCTGGGGGTGGGGGTGGGGAATGCAGAGTTAGGGTTTTCAACCCTACCAATGAATTTCCTCGCTTTTGTCGCTGTGAAACAACCCTAACTGATGCATTAAAGAGAGTTATTTGCCATGAATGTCCCTTCTTTTTGAGAATGTGCAGTATAAATAGTGAATGGAATGTGGTGGTGTGAGCATTGGGCACTTCGGTAATGGTAACGCAATTGGAAACACAAATGGTGATGGTAACAGCAAGGAGGATGCTAAAGAAAACAGTAACAGAAATGGAAGCGCAAGCGTAAGCATGTAAGCAAACGCAAATCGTTATGTGCATGGTCACAGTAATGGAATTGGAAACGCTAACAGTAACATCAACTATCATGCCAAAGGATACAGAAACAGAAACGAAAGCACGTAAACGGCAATGCACACAGTGATGAAAAAGGAAATGCAAATGCAAACAATCAATCAATCAAGTCTTTATTTAACCAGGCGTTCGTCGTTGAGCAGAAGCTCATTTGCAAGATGGACCTGGGATGGAACCAGTAATGGAAACACAAATAGTAACAGTAATGTAAACACAAGCGGAAACGCAAATGCAAAGGGTAAGGCACACAGCAACGTAAACGGGAATGCTAATGCAAATGCAAGCAGAAATGCTAACTGTAACAGTAACGCAAACGCACCCACTGTTTTTCCCCAAAAAGTGCATTCAGAAGCACAGTAATACAAAGAATGGATGCATAATAATGGCCCTCAGAGCAGAAAATGAGCACATGGAATACCAAATTGCTTATATCTCAGGAACCGTACAAAGTAGAAAAAAAAGGTGGGCTAAGAAATTTTCCGATGAAAAGTCCGTATCTCGAAGCATTTTTGAGATTTGGGCCCCGAAAGGTGCGGCGGATGCCGTAATGTTAGCCTATGGAAAAATTTGGCAACTTCAGAGTGCCGTAACTTTGCAGCCCTCTAATATTTTCTCACCAAACCAAAAGGCACATATGTGGCATCTCGGCTGTCTTCCCTCCAAATTTCAGCCCAAAAGACCAAACCGTTCTTTTGCAGCAGGGTGGCAAACATTTCCTGTTGTTTTAGGCATAGTGTCGCAAAGTAGTGCCGTGATTTGTGACACTTTCACAAAAAAATCATGAAAGTGTTGCAATTGCAACACTACAGTTTACAAAAATTTTGAAAACATATTTCTGGGGTGTTTAACCCCCCAAAAAAGACATGGCTAGCATCCTCAGGGTTCGACTAGGTGAACACAAAAATAATTGCGTCTCTAGAGGGTCCCAAATTTAAATGTCAAGCATTTCTATGACCACCAACTGAAAACAAAATGGCAGATTTGCGACACTACAAGGGTCATTTGCGACACTAAAAACTGCATTTGTGACACTGTTGAATTTTTTGTTAACTTTTCCCGTTGACTATAATGAGGAACTTGTATTTTGAATAACCTTTAAACCGTTTAATATTTTTTCATGAAATCTTCAAAAGGCACAACAGAGACCCCGGCTGCATATTCCCTAAAGGTTTCAGACTGGTCACACAGACTGTGCGACCTGTAGGCCTGAGCAAAGAATGCGCAAAAAAGCATAATTACCACACAGTGCTATGTAGCTCCACAACCGTATATCCAACCATTACAAAACTTGGCAGATCTAGAGATATATAGTACTACTCCACGCCTGCCAAATTTCAGGCAAATCCATCATACAGTGGAAAAGTTATTAAGCTGCCAAATTTCAGACTTTAACCTTAAATGGGGTACTTCACCCCTAACCATAGTGGCACTACTGTGCCACTATAAAAAAAAAAAATATATATATATATATATAAAATCTATTTGCTTCTCTGTGCTGTATTGATTTCATACTCTGCTAAATGCCTCTTTAGTGTGTTGCACAATTCTGAGACACATTCTTCTCTAGTTGAGATACTGTAATCTAAGCACAACAGCAAAAGCAGCTTAGGAACTGCCCCTCACACAGACTATGGCTTGGTTAAAGTGTGTTAATATGTGTAATATTTAAGTACTAATACACAACAAGGGGTGTGATATCATGGGATATCTTCCCTCATCAGGTGTGTTGTGAGGCACGAGGCCATAGGCTGAGTGACTTCAACCACCTGAGAAGGGATAATATTTATTTATTTATTGAAAGTATCAGAAGTACAACCCTTTGAGTCAGAGACTCCTTTGCAAAGGCTCCATGTCATCAGTAAGTGAGAGAATACAATAAACAGGAAAACAGTATACAATAAATAGTAACATGCAAAGGTACACTTAAGCAACGATAACAGTAAGGTGCATGTATGAGAACAGGCCAGAATTAGGCAACTAGGGAAATAATGCATGACCAGCAACAGGTGAACACAGATCACACAGGGTCAGGCATACCTTATTGATACAGAGCCCTATTTGAGCAGGCAGTCCAAGACAGAATATCCCATGGTATTGCATACCTTGGTGTATATTATTGTGATTATACAATTGATCCATTTTAATTTTGTTGACTGATGGCATGACCTGCTTTTAGACCAGGATTATGAACCGAGATATCATCCCAGCTGAATGTGGTCTCGTCCAATCAGGTTTGAGGATTCTGACCATGTATTTCATTATAAAGTGTATTATACTGCAGAACATCCCATGTAGCCAATCAGAATGCAGAGCTGCTGTCCCGTTTTTCAGCCATAGCCGGACAGTGGACTGAGCAAAGGGACTGTATGCTAATGCCAGCATTCTGGTTGGTCACCATTCAAAAAACTGCTGTTAGCTGTCAACCTTCCATCACTCACCTTCACCGAGGAAAATTGTCAGGAGAAACCTCTCGTTTTCAATGACTCGCAGAAGACAAATGCTCTTTTACTAGCCTAATCTACAAAATAACTGCATTTATTAAATGAAATTCACATTGTAAAATGTTTCCTTTACTCTGTATCAGTGTGTGTTATAAGTAATGCTTTGGTGCTGTGTTTTTGCTTCCCTCGTGTTTTCTGCACTATAAAAGCAATAATGGTACAGTGAGTTGAGTTAAGGGGGGATAACTGTACTGGGATGCCAAAAAAGCAGCTCAGCTTACAGCCTTGTGTTTCTTGGAATACCATTAGAGTTATTCCACCATAAACCCTGCTTCACTACACCATTATTGCTTACAGAGACTCACCAAGGTAACGGACTCAGCCCCTGCACCATATCCATCGGTACCTTGCCGCCAGAGGATCCCAATGAAGTTAATATGTACAAAAAGTTTTAAGCACTTAAAAAAATCTGTCCCTCATAAAAATATAAAAACTGGTTCCCAAGGACTTCTCGGTTGTTTGCTGCCACCCCAGCTCCACCCCACATTCACTATAGTATGATGGCCGGCGCCAGTGAGGCGGGGTGGCTTCATTATATGTTACTGGCGGCAGTTTTCTATTGATTTTAATGATATATTGGTTATCTAGCATGAACAGGGCACCGTCAACCAACAAGGGCCTTGTTAGTTGAACGGTGCCCATGTTTCATTGCCAGTGGCCATGATATCACTTAAAATCAAAGCTGCCACCCATCACATATAATGGAGTGCGCCCCCGCGCTCTGACTGGCATCTCATCATCATACTAGTGAGCGCAGGAGCAGAGTGGGGGTGGCAGAAAAAAAACAGGAAGCCCTTGGGACCTGGTTTTTCTATTTTTATGATGGACAGATCTTTAAAGTGCTTAAAACTTTTTGGACGTATTAACTTCATTGGAATCCTCTGGCGGCAAGACACCGATGGGTATGGTGCAGGGCAGTATCTTGGTGAGTCTTTTTAATTAGGCAGCAGGCAATGTGGCACTGTGGCTTAGAGCACTGAGCTGCAAACATGGAGACCTGTGTTTGAATCCCACAGCCCCCACATGCATACTGTGTGACCCTGAGCAAGTCACTTAATCTCCTTGTGCTCCAAGGTTGCACCTGGAAACAATCTTCAGCTTCATCTGCCTTTCCTGGTTAAACAGTTTTCCAGTTCCCATGATTGCTTAGTTATACTGAAAAAGGTTCCTTTCAGCCAATCACAATGCAGAGCTGCTGTCCGGTTATTCTGTCATAACCAGATAACTCAAGAATAGAACTGTATACTAATCCCTGTATGCTGATTGGCTTACGCCTACAAATTGCTCCTTATTATCAACATTCTGTCTCTTTGTCATTCTGTCATGATGTCTGTTGAGGGGTCCTCTGCTGGGAGAGATGGAAAGCAGATTCTGCACATCGCTAAGGCAGCAGGAGCTGGGAGCAGGCTCGATATCATTGTCCGTATTGGGACAAATGACTTAGCACAGGAGAAGGTAGGAGTAGTGAAATGAAATTTCAGGGAACTGGGGAGGTGCCTCAAGCAAGTAGCATGCACTGTGACTTTTTTTGAGATGCTGCCTGTGTACAGCCAGAAGGAGGGACGGCAACTCTAGACCAAGGCATTTAATGAATGTTCGAAGGCATGGTGCATGGAGGAAGGTTTTGTATACATCAGGGACTGGGATTCAACCTGGAAGGTTATGAGTTTCTATGGGAGAGATGGCCTGCATCCACCTAGGAAGGGGACCACAGTCCTTGATGGCAAATTTAAATGCCACATGGATAGAAACATAGACTTTGACGGCAGATAAGGACTGCTTGGCCCATCTAGTCTGCCCATTTCCCTACCTACAGGATAGGCCGCAGATCCTAGTTAACCAACAGCCTATTTCTTCCTACCCCCCCCCCACAAGAATTGCCTTATGTCTGTCCTATGCATTCTTGAATTCTCCCACAGTTATAGACCCCACAACCTCCTCAGGAAGGCTGTTCCATGCATCCACTACCCTCTCTGTGAAAAAATACTTCCTCACATTGCCCTGAACCGCCCCCATCTTCAAATTGTGTCCCCTTATTCTTGCACATCTCTTTTCTTAAAGATGCTACCTCTTGGACTTTGTTGATTCTACTGAGGTACTTAAAAGTTTCTATCATGTCCCCTCTCCCTTCTTTCCTCAAGGATATACATATTAAGCTCCTTAGTCTCCTCATACGGCTTCTCTTGCAGACCCTGCACCATTTTAGTTGCCTCCTCTGGACTGCCTCTATCCTGTCTATGTCCTTGTGGAGATGGGGTCTCCAGAACTGGACGCAGTACTCCAGATGGGGTCTCACCAACTGTCTGTACAGAGGGATAACAACTTCCTGTTTTCTGCTGCTGATGCCTCTCCCTATGAATCCCAGTATACCCCAGCCCTCCCTACTGCCTTCTCACATTGCTTGCTAACCTTAAGGTCATCTGATATGATTACCCCCAGGTCCCTTTCCTTTTTTGTTGTTATTACCTCTCCCCCCATTGTGTATTCTTCCCCTGGGTTCTTATTTCCCAGGTGCATTATTTTGCACTTCTTTGCATTGAATCCTAGCTGCCATATTTCTGACCATTCCTCCAACCTTGCCAAGTCCCTTCTCATCCTTTCCATGCCTCTTAGTGTATCAACCCTGTTGCAGATCTTTGTGTCATCTGCAAAGAGGCACACTTTTCTTTCCAGTCCCTCTGCAATGTCACTGATGAAGACATTAAAAAGGACTGAACCCAATACTAAACCCTGCGGTACCCCACTAGTAACCCCTCTTTCTTCAGAGTGGACTCCATTTACAATTACCTTCTGTGTCCTGTTGTCCAGCCAATGTTTTACCCAGGCTACCACCCTGGGACCCACTCCCAGGCTGGTTAATTTGACTATTAATCTTTTGTGTGGGACTGTGTCAAATGCCTTGCTAAAGTCTAGGTAGGCCATGTCCACAGCCCCTCCCTGGTCTACTACTTTGGTCACCCAGTCAAAGAAATCTATTAGATTCATCTAACATGACCTTCCCACTGTGAACCCATGCTGCCTTGGGTCCTGTGCCCCACTGGCCTCTAGGTACTCAACCATTCTTTCTTTCAGAAGTGACTCCATCACTTTCCCTACCACAGAGGTCAGACTGACAGGTCTGTAGTTTCCTGCCTCTGTCTTGGTCCCACTTTTGTGAAGGGGAATCACATCCGCCTTCCTCCAATCCTCGGGTACCACACCATCCTCCCATGATTTATTAAAAGAGTTGCCAGTGGTTTCACTAGTTCCCCCTTAATTCTTTTAGAATTCTGGGCTGAATTCCATCAGGTCCCATTGCTTTGTCCACCTTCAGTTTTAGGAGTTCTTGCAGAATCCTTTCTTCTGTGAAAGGACTGGGATCGCCCCCCCCATCAAGAGTGCTTCTGTTAATTGGATTAGGCACTCCTCCCCTCTTTTGTGAATACTGAGCAGAAAGAAAAAAATTACCCGCCTTAGTAATGTTGTTTCTTCTAATGGAGTCTTGCTGTATTCTGACAATAGCAGTGAGACCCAGCCTTTGAACAGCCCCGGAGATGAAGGAGTTAACTTTCCATGCCAGGCATGGAATGCCGAGCCCGAACTCAGTTGAGACTCTGTCTGTTGCTGTTTGAACTCAAACTGTCAGATCTTTAAGAGCTAAACTCACTGAGGTCCTGTGTGGAAGCTGTAAACCTACACTAGCCAACTGGCTACTAACATAATAACAAATTTTTTGGTCCCAAAACAAAGACTGAAGTCAGGAGACCCCAAAAATGAAATAACACAACACCCACTCACCCAAAGAAAGGGTGATAACAAAAAAGGTGAGACACCTCCTATGTGCCAACACTGCCACTGCCCACCCACATCCCAAAAACAGAGGTTCTGAGAGGGGAAGGCGGGGGGAGGTCAGAATACAGCAAGACTCCATTAGAAGAAACAACATTACTAAGATGAGTAATTTTTTCTTCAAACAACATGAAGTCTTGCTGTATTCTGACAATAGCAGACTACCATGCAGTACCTCATGGAGGAGTGACAGAACCTACTTAGGAAAAAAGCTCTGAAGCACAGCTGTGCCAAACTGAGCATCACTCCTAGCCTGGATATCCAGGGAGTAATACTTGGTAAAAGTGTGAACTATTTTCCAGGTAGCTGCTTGACATATCTCTAAGATAGGGATATCCCTGGCAGCAGCCAGGGAAGCAGCTGTACCTCTGGTAGAGTGAGCCCTCAGGCCTGAGGGTGGAGCCTTACCTAATTTTTCATAGCAAAATTGGATGCAAGAGACAATCCACCTGGCAATGGATCTTTTAGTGGCAGGTTTTCCTTTACCAACCTCACCATAAGTAAGGAACAGTTGGAGGGATTTGAACCTATGACCCTTGGTACATTCTATATAGTAACTAAGGGCTCTTTTCACATCTAGACTGTGCAGCCTCCTCTCACCAGAGGAGGAATGGTCAGTGAAGTACACAGGAAGAGACATAGATTGGTTAAGGTGAAAGTCTGAAACCACCTAAGGCAAAAACTTCCTGTTAGTCCTGAGGACCACCTTATCCCTATGGAAGGAAATAAAGTCAGGCTCCACTGACAGGACTTGTAGCTCACTTATGCACCTGGCAGAAGTGATGGCCACCAGAAACACAGTTTTCCAAGTCAAGTACTTAAGCTCTGCTGAGGACAAAGGCTTAAAAGGGGATTGCATAAGCTGAGCAATGCAAACGATAAGATCCCAAGCAGGGGCAGGATCCCTGAATGGAGGATTGGTATGAAGCAATCCCTTGAAAACTTGGAAAAAACAGGGTGAGCTAAAAGAGAAGAGGGCTTACCTGCTGAAATGAAAGCAGAAACAGCTGCCAGGTGCACCCTTAGTGTAGCTGGTCTGAGTCCCAAGCTATTCAGATGGACCATATAGTCAAGGACTATGGGCAGATCAGCAGACTCTGGGGAAATATGCTTCCCAGAGCACCATATGGAAAATCTTTTCCACTTGGAATTATAAGTAGTTCTGGTGGAAGGCTTCCTAGAAGCCTTTAGAATATCCATAACACCTTGGGAGAGGGGAGAGGTATAAATCAGCAAACTCTAACTCTTCAAGAGCCAGGCCTTGAGATTGAGAGATTTGAGATTCGGGTACCAAACCCTCCCTGAGCACAGGTTAACAGATTGTAATTCCTGGGAAGAGCCAGGGGAAGATGGACTGTTAGGGACAGCAGGAGAGGATACCAGGGCTGTCTGGCCCAGTCTGGAGCAATCAGGATCACTTTGCAGGGCTGAGACCTGATTTTGACTAGCACTTTGAACAGGAGAGGGAAGGGGGGAAGCATACAGGAACTTCCCTTCCCAATTGAGAACTAAGGCATCCAGGGGGACTGAGCCCAACACTGGGGGCCTGCAGCAAAAAAGGGGAAGTTGGTGATTGTCTGGGGCTGCAAAAAGATCTATCTGTGGGGTGCCCCATCTGGAGAATATCACCTCCAAGACCAGGGGATCCAGTGACCATTCGTGATGGCCCTGAGATACCCTGCTGAGAGCATCTGCCAGGACATTGTCCTTGCCTGGGAGGTGTACTGCTGTGAGGGAGGTGTTCAGGGAATAAGCCAGAGACCACAACTTCATTGCTTCTGTGCACAAGGCTGTAGACCGAGTGCCTCCTTGCTTGTTGATGTACCACACTGTGGTGGTATTATCTGTTCTGATCTGAATAACTTTGTTCTGAACAGACTTGGAAAAAACTTGAAGTGCTAGAAATACTGCTCTGAGTTCCAACAGATTGATGTGAAGCAGAGATTCCTGAGGAGACCACAACCCCTGGGTGGTCAGGTCACCCAAGTGAGCCCCCCACCCCAAGAGAGAGGCATCTGTAGTAAGGATTAAAGAGTGAGGCTGAGTCACAAAGGGAACTCCTTGTCTCAGATTGTTCTGATCCTACCACCACTGCAAGGCCTGGAGCAGGGTTCGAGTCACTGGGATCACTTTGGTCAGAGGGTCCTTTTTCTGAGACCAAAAGGCTCTCAAATGGAACTGAATGTCCCTCATCTGAAATCTTGCTCCTTGCACCACTGCTGTAGAAGCAGCCATGTGTCCCAGGAGCTGCAGAAAATGCCTTGCTGGTCGAGACACCTGTAGGGTGAATGAGGAGGCCAGAGTGATAAGGGTCCTTGCCCTGTCCAGGAGAAGGAAGGTTCTGGCCCTTTCTGTATCTAGCTCTGCACCTATGAAGGTGAGGAGCTGAACAGGCTCTAGAACTGACTTTAAAAGATTCAGAAGGAAACCCAGAGAGGTGAGCAGTTGCTGAGTTATTTGTAGGTGTAACTTGACTTGGTCTGGGGACTGGCCTACTATGAGCCAGTCATTCAGGTATGGGAAGATGGCAATCCTTTACCTTCTTAGAGAAGCAACTACTACTGCCAGGCATTTTGTGAACACCCTTGGAGCAGAGGTTAGACCGAAGGGCACGGCTCTGAACTGGTAATGGCCTGAGGGCAGCTCAAACCTGAGGTACTTTCGATGGGAGCTTCTGATGAGAATATGGAAATAGGCATCCTTGAGGTCCAGGTACACTAGCCAGTCCCCCGGCCTTAGAGAGGGTAGAATTATTCCCAGAGTCACCATTTTGAATTTTGGCTTTAAAAGGTGCTTGTTTAAATATCTGAGATCCAGGATGGGCCACCATTCTCCTGTCTTTCTTGGGGTAAGGAAGTACCTGGAGTAAAATCCTTTGCTCTGGTGTAGGGGTGGAACCCGTTCCACAGCTCTGAGAGCCATGAGGGAAGAGACCTCTGTCTCTAGGGCAAGTGCCTCTGAGGGATTTGCAGGTGGAAAAGATCTGATTCTCAGGTTTGGAAATTTTTTGAAACTGAGAACCAGTCCCTTGCTTACTATTTCCAGGACCCACTTGTCTGATGTTAGAGACTTCCAGTCCTGGATAAAGTAAGCCAGCCTGCCCCCTACAGGTGGTGGAAAATTGGCCCTGGCAACCCCATCAGGGTGCCTGTTTGGCAGGGGTTTTTGGCTGAGGGGTGGAAGCAGGTCTGCTTGTACCCCTTCTGCCTCTCCCTCTAAAGAATCCCTCTGAGCATAGGCAGAAGAGGAGGCCTGGGCTTGGTAGAAAGGCCTATGAAAAGGCCTGCCCCTGCCCCTGGGATGCTGCCTTTGAGGAGTGGCCTGCCTTTCCTTGGCCTGGGCACTCCTATAGGTGGTCCTATATTCGTCCATTTTCTTCATATAATTCCCTGTTTGTTCCCAAAACAGAGAATTACCCACAACAGGAAAATCCATGGCCTTAGTCTGGGTATCCTGTGACAGGCTAGTACATCTAAGCCAAGCCATTCTACAAAGTGCCACAGATGTAGCCATGACTCTAGATGACACATCATTGGAGTCCACTGCAGCATGGAATTGCACATTGGATGCCTCAATACCATCAGCAGCCACCTGCTCCAGCTCCTTGGCAAGCTGGCCAGGGACCCTGTTTTGCTAAAGCCATGACAGTGTCCCATCTGGATTTCTGATACCTAGCAGTATAGGCCATATAGTTGGCCTGTCTGAGTCCCAAGGATGCTGCCATGTACTGTTTCTTTGCCATGGCATCAATCCTCCTGGAGTCCTTGTCTGGGGGTGTGTGAAGCCAAGGGAATACTTGCCTTATCACAGGCTGCAGCCTGCACTACCCCAACATGGCTGCATTGTTGTGTAAGGAGCTCCGTGTCTGAGTCTGACAATGTATACCTCTTGTCCATTCTTTTATCCACAGGAGGTATGGTGTTTGGAGTCTTTAAAATCTTAAATGTCTGTTTCCCAAAAGATTTGTGTAAGGGAATAGACAGCCTCCTAGACTCTGGGATATCCATCATTTCCACATAGTCAGGCTCCTCCTGGTCATCCACAGCTTCTTCCATAGGAAGCTGGAGGGTTTCAGCCACTTTTTTATAAAACATGAAATGGGAGGGGGACTCAGAAAGCCTAGGAGGAGACACTTCTGAAGGTCTGTCTGGGGAGATGTCTGGGTCAATGGGCACATCCAGACTTTCAAACCACATTCACTTTCCTCATACTCTCTTCCTCCTCCTCCGGTTCATAATATTCCTCTAAATCATAATCTTGAACCGTGGAACCGGCTGAACTGAAGGCCTCGATGGTTCCGGTTCGGTCGAACCAGGAAAGTGACTGCACAATTTATTGCGCTATTTCTTCAGCGGTTGGAGAAGAAAGTTTTGGATCCACACCAGCTGATTTTTCCTTTCTTGTTCTCTTAGCTGGAACTGACTCCTCAGAATCGGCTCTCTTTTTGCCCGAAGAAGTCTCGCCCTGGTCAGAGGGCACTCCTTCTGGTTCGGTTTGAACCAAACCAAGCTGGCCATCCGGTTCAGTGGACTTTTTGGCCTCCCTTTCCCTGAGCCTACCAACTCCTTTTTCTAGGGTAGCTGCGGGAAAATTATTACAAATCTGGCAGTCTGCATTGAGGTGGTCAAACCCCAGACAATAAACAGAGGTGGTGTGGGGATCAGCCTTAGCAAAGACTTGCCCACACACACTGCAGTGTTGAAACCCAGAGGGCCCGGTTTTTCTTTCGGGTTTCTCAGACATTGTGCCAGTCCTAACCAAACTTACCCTTTTAATGGCAATCCACCAGGCAAGACCCTCTTATCGGTTCCTGACCGTGTCATGGGTCGTGGAAAAAAACGTAATAAAATCCATTTTTTTTAGAACCGATAAGAACTGGTAACCACACTCTAAAAGTTCAGATAAAGATTTTTTAGCAACTTGATTGGTTCAAACCGAACCGATGAACCGTTTACAAGTTCCACAGGGAACAGAAAATAATATAAACCTATCTAGTACTCACGAATACCACAGACAGAGACTGAATCGACAGGTTGCGGTTTAAATTTGGTCGAAAACCGAGAAAAGCGGTACTTTAACCGACAAATTGAACCGAGCAGAAGGAGAAATCTCCGGAGCGACTGTTCAGTGAGGCGAGTAAAGAATCTGACGGTTTGAGTTCAAACAGCAACAGACAGAGTCTCAACCAAGCTCGAGCTCAGTGTTCCATGCCTGGCATGGAAAGTTAACTCTTTCATCTCCGGGGCAGTTCGAAGGTTGGGACTCACTGTTATTGTCAGAATATAGCAAGACTTCATGTTGTTTGAAGGCATCCAGGGGGACTGAGCCCAACACTGGGGGCCTGCAGCAAAAAAGGGGAAGTTGGTGATTGTCTGGGGCTGCAAAAAGATCTATCTGTGGGGTGCCCCATCTGGAGAATATCACCTCCAAGACCAGGGGATCCAGTGACCATTCATGATGGCCCTGAGATACCCTGCTGAGAGCATCTGCCAGGACATTGTCCTTGCCTGGGAGGTGTACTGCTGTGAGGGAGGTGTTCAGGGAATAAGCCAGAGACCATAACTTCATTGCTTCTGTGCACAAGGCTGTAGACCGAGTGCCTCCTTGCTTGTTGATGTACCACACTGTGGTGGTATTGTCTGTTCTGATCTGAATAACTTTGTTCTGAACAGACTTGGAAAAAACTTGAAGTGCTAGAAATACTGCTCTGAGTTCCAACAGATTGATGTGAAGCAGAGATTCCTGAGGAGACCACAACCCCTGGGTGGTCAGGTCACCCAAGTGAGCCCCCCACCCCAAGAGAGAGGCATCTGTAGTAAGGATTAAAGAGTGAGGCTGAGTCACAAAGGGAACTCCTTGTCTCAGATTGTTCTGATCCTGCCACCACTGCAAGGCCTGGAGCAGGGTTCGAGTCACTGGGATCACTTTGGTCAGAGGGTCCTTTTTCTGAGACCAAAAGGCTCTTAAATGGAACTGAATGTCCCTCATCTGAAATCTTGCTCCTTGCACCACTGCTGTAGAAGCAGCCATGTGCCCCAGGAGCTGCAGAAAATGCCTTGCTGGTCGAGACACCTGTAGGGTGAATGAGGAGGCCAGAGTGATAAGGGTCCTTGACCTGTCCAGGGGAAGGAAGGCTCTGGCCCTTTCTGTATCTAGCTCTGCACCTATGAAGGTGAGGAGCTGAACAGGCTCTAGAACTGACTTTAAAAGATTCAGAAGGAAACCCAGAGAGGTGAGCAGTTGCTGAATTATTTGTAGGTGTAACTTGACTTGGTCTGGGGACTGGCCTACTATGAGCCAGTCGTCCAGCTATGGGAAGATGGCAATCCTTTGCCTTCTTAGAGAAGCAACTACTACTGCCAGGCATTTTGTGAACACCCTTGGAGCAGAGGTTAGACCGAAGGGCATTACTCTGAACTGGTAATGGCCTGAGGGCAGCTCGAACTTGAGGTACTTTCGATGGGAGCTTCTGATGAGAATATGGAAATAGGTGTCCTTGAGGTCCAGGGAAACTAGCCAGTCCCCTGGCCTTAGAGAGGGTAGAATTATTCCCAGAGTCACCATTTTGAATTTTGGCTTTAAAAGGTGCTTGTTTAAATATCTGAGATCCAGGATGGGCCGCCATTCTCCTGTCTTTCTTGGGGTAAGGAAGTACCTGGAGTACAATCCTTTGCCCTGGTGTAGAGGTGGAACCCGTTCCACAGCTCTAGAGAGCCATGAGGAAGAGACCTCTGCCTCTAGGGCAAGTGCCTCTGAGGGATTTGCAGGGGAAAAGATCTGGTTCTCAGCTTTGAAATGTTTTGAAGCTGAGAACCAGTCCCGGCTTACTATTTCCAGGACCCACTTGTTCTGATGTTAGAGACTTCCAGTCCTGGACAAAGTAAGCCAGCCTGCCCCTACAGGTGGTGGAGAATCGGCCCTGACAAACCCATCAGGGTGCCTGTTTGGCAGGGGTTTTTGCCTGAGGGGTGGAAGCAGGTCTGCTTGTACCCCTTCTGCCTCTCCCTCTAAAGAACCCCCTCTGAGCATAGGCAGAAGAGGAGGCCTGGGCTTGGTAGAAAGGCCTATGAAAAGGCCTGCCCCTACCCCTGGGATGCTGCCTTTGAGGAGTGGCCTGCCTTTCCTTGGCCTGGGCACTCCTATAGGTGGTCCTATATTCGTCCATTTTCTTCATATACTGTAATTCTCTATTTGCTCCCCAAACAGAGAATTACCCACAACAGGAAAACCCATGGCCTTAGTCTGGGTATCCTGTGACAGGCTAGTACATCTGAGCCAAGCCATTCTGCAAAGTGCCACAGATGTAGCCATGACTCTAGATGACACATCATTGGAGTCCACTGCAGCATGGAATTGCACACTGGATGCCTCAATACCATCAGCAGCCACCTGCTCCAGCTCCTTGGCAAGTTGGCCAGGGACCTGTTTTGCTAAAGCCATGACAGTGTCCCATCTGGATTTCTGATACCTAGCAGTATAGGCCATATAGTTGGCCTGTCTGAGTCCCAAGGATGCTGCCATGTACTGTTTCTTTGCCATGGCATCAATCCTCCTGGAGTCCTTGTCTGGGGGTGAAGCCAAGGAATATTTGCCTATCACAGGCTGCAGCCTGCACTACCCAACATGGCTGCATTGTTGTGTAGGAACTCCGTATCTGAGCCTGACAATGTATATCTCTTGTCCATTCTTTTATCCACAGGAGGTATGGTGTTAGAGTCTTTAAAATCTTAAATGTCTGTTTCCCAAAAGATTTGTGTAAGGGAATAGACAGCCTCCTAGACTCTGGGATATCCATCATTTCCACATAGTCAGGCTCCTCCTGGTCATTCACAGCTTCTTCCATAGGAAGCTGGAGGTTTCAACCACTTTTTATAAAACATGAAATGGGAGGGACTCAGAAAGCCTAGGAGAACCCGAAGGACTGTCTGGGAGATGTCCGGATCAATAGGCACATCCAGACTTTCAAAACCACATTCACTTTCGTCATACTCCTCTTCCTCCTCCTCCGTTCATAATATTCCTCTAAATCATAAGTTGAATCAGACCACAAACCGAAAGCACCTCCCTCGATGGTGCCGGTTCGGTCGGAACTAGGGAAAGCGACTGCACAATTTTTATCGCTTTGGCTATTTCTTCAGCGGTTGGAGAAGAAAGTTTTGGATCCACACCAGCTGATTTTTCCTTTCTTGTTCTCTTAGCTGGAACCAACTCCTCAGAATCAGCTCTCCTTTTGCCCGAAGAAGTCTCACCCTGGTCAGAGGGCACCCCTTCTGGTTCGGTTTGAACCGAACCAGGCTGGCCATCCGGTTCAGTGAACTTTTTGGCCTCCCTTTCCCTGAGCCTACCAACTCTTTTTTCTAGGGTAGCTGCAGGAAAATTTTTACAAATCTAGCAGTCTGCACTGAGGTGGTCAAACCCCAGACAATAAACAGAGGTGGTGTGGGGATCAGCCTTACCAAAGACTTGCCCACACACACTGCAGTGTTGAAACCCAGTGGGCCCAGTTTTTCTTTTGGGTTTCTCAGACATTGTGCCAGTCCTAACCAAACTTACCCTTTTAATGGCAATCCACCAGGCAAGATCCTCTTATCAGTTCCTGACCGTGTCACGGGTCGTGGAAAAAAACGTAATAAAATCCGTCTTTTTTAGAACCGATAAGAACTGGTAACCACACTCTAAAAGTTCAGATAAAGATTTTTTTAGCAACTTGATCGGTTCAAACCAAACCGATGAACTGTTTACAAGTTCCACACAGAATAGAAAATACTATAAACCTATCAAGTACTCACGACTGCCACAGACAGAGACTGAACCGACAGGTTGCGGTTTAAATTTGGTCGAAAACCGAGAAAAGCGGTACTTTAACCGACAAATTGAACTGAGCAGAAGGAGAAATCTCCAGAGCAACTGTTCAATGAGGCGAGTAAAGAATCTGACGGTTTGAGTTCAAACAGCAACAGACAGAGTCTCAACCGAGTTCGAGCTCAGCGTTCCGTGCCTGGCATGGAAAGTTAACTCTTTCATCTCCAGGGCAGTTCGAAGGTTGAGACTCACTGCTATTGTCAGAATACAGCAAGACTTCATGTTGTTTGAATATTCGTTCAGTATCCCTGCTTTTCCACTTCCCCCTTTGCCCACCCACCTTTCATTCTATTCAGCCTCAGTATCCCTCCCTTTGTCTTTCTACGCTCGCTGACGTACCTATAAAAGGTTTTATCCCCCTTCTTAACTGAGTTGGCTATCTTTTCCTCAGTTTGGGCCTTTGATATTCTGACTTCCCTCCCTGCTTCCTTTTGTCTTAACTGGTACAGTTGTCTGGCCTGCTCTGTCTGTGTTTCCTTATATTTCCGGAATGCTATCTTTTTCTTCCTGACTTTCACAGCCACCTCTTTTGAGAACCGTAGTGGCTTTTTCTTTCGGATGAGCATTTAAATTATATGGGGGGCAATGAAACTGAGGGAGGCAATAACTGTCTCCCTCCAGATGGTAAAGTGTTCGGGGAAAGAAGACCATAAAGGAGAGATTCCCCAAGAGCAGATGCACAAAAAGTCAAGGATATAGAAGTGACAGAACAAAATGGGAGAATAACACAGGTTGGGAGGACATAGGATCAAAGGGAGCCAGTTATGATGACAGTAAAAAGGGAAGCGGAGAGGGAAGGGGTAAGTCAGAGAACAAAACAGGCAGGAATGGGAGGGAGGGAGAATCAGAGTAGTAGGCAGGTGGGACAAAGACTTGGAAAGCGATGTGCACCATTGCAAGAAGCCTTGGTAGCAAAGTTCTAGAGCTGGAAATTATGTCAAGGGAATTAACACAACTCAAAAGGAAAACCTCTTTCAGGAAAACAGAGCAGCGCATACAAGAGGACACAACTTGCATCTGGTGGGAGGCAAGTTTATAAGCAATTTTAGAAAGTACTTTTTCACTGAGAGAGCAACAGATCCATGGAACAGCCTGCTACCAAGGGTGGTGGCAACAAAGACAGTAAGGGAATTCAAACTCGCTTGGGACAGGCAATGTGGGCAACTTAGGAAAAAAATATAACTGTGGGGTAGCCACCTTGGGCAGACTAGATGGACCACATGGTCCCCATCTGCTGACACCTTTCTTATGTTCTTATGTTATCACCATGGTGGATGCTAACCTAGATTTGGTGTCTAAAATGGAATTGTGGTGAACAGTGTACCACAACCGGGAAATGAACATACCGGGCTAGACTCTGATCAGGAGAGACAGAGCGGTGAGGAAAGGAGAAGGGGTAATATTATATGTGCGGGGGGGTATCTAGGCCACTGAGGTACCGAGGCACATAGAGGAAAACGAGGGGTTGGAATTATTATGGGTTAACCTGGAGTCAAACTTTGGGTCCACTGTTCATACTGGAGTAGTGTACTCACTTCCAGAACAGGGGAAAGAGATGGATGAGGCACTTAGGGAAGCCATCACTAAAATGGCAAATAAGTGAGAGGTGCTACTACTTGGTGATTTCAAACTGCCAGATGTGGATTGGAGCCTTCCAACTGCAGCTTTCGCAAGGAGCAGGGTCATCCTTAACTCCGTACAAGGGGCTTTAATTAAGCAGTTAGTCAAAGAACCGGCTTGGATGGAGCAGCGCTTGACCTGGTGCTTACAAATAGGGAAAGTATTGAGGATTTCACAGTGGGAAGTTCTCTTGCCACCAATGATTATCATAGAGTGTGGCTCAACAGAGGAAGGAACAGAGGCACATCACATGAGGATGAGGGTTCTGGACTTTAAGATGGTGGATTAAAAAAAATGGGTGACTGCATCAGGAACTGCCTAAGAGGGCTGGAAGAGTGTCACAGAGGGGTAGAGGTACAGTGAGGAAGACTAAGGGAGGACATAACTAATGCAACCAACCTATGCATTGAGGAAGTAAGCAAAAGCAGGAGGAAAAGGAGACCATTATGTTTCTTCAAGGAAGTGACAAGGGTGTTAAAAAAAGGGTTGCATTCAAGAGGTATAAGGAAATGAAGAGAGAGGAGGACAGGGAGGTATACCTAGCAAAACAGAAGGAAGCAGGTTAGGCAGTGAGGGGAGCAGAGGTGCAGACAAAGGAATGGATTGCCAAAGGGATTGCTACTGAGCATATCCTAAAGATTGATAGGGTGGCAGGTCACACGAGGGAGCTGGATATCATCCACCTAGGCATTAATGACCTGGTGAGGGATGAAGAAGAGGTAGTGCAGGGGCAGTTCAGGGAGCTGGGGAAGGATGTTAAACAAGTAGCACGAATGGTGGTGTTCGCCAAAGTGCCACCTGTGTACAGCCAAAGGGAGGAGAGGGCACTCCACACCAGGAACTTTAATCGGTTGTAGGCATGGTGATGGGAGGAGGGTTTTAGCTTAACTGGGGACTGGGGGATGACCTGGAAGCATATGGGCCTATACAAAGGGATGGCCTGCATCCTTCTGGGAAGGAGTCCTCAGTCCTCAATGAGAGGTTTAAATGTTACTTGGATGAGCATTTAAACTAGCCAAGGGGGGCAGGCTGTATTACCAAAGGAGGCATAAACTGGACCCCCATGCAGGTTGAAGCAACAAGAAGCTAGAGCCTGAGGGCAGAGAACTCTCCAGGGCAGGGGTGCAGGATGAAGGGTGTGCAGACCAGTTGGAGGACAAGGGGAGTTAGAGCAAAGATGCAGAAAGAGAGGTATAGAGGAGACAAGAAACAAAGGGAGCAACAAGGGTTGGAGGAGAATTCAGGGGGAGTTCCATGGAGCATCACAGGCAGGAAAGAGGGAGGTAAGGGGTTAGTAGTTATGGAGAGGGCAAGGTTTGGAGAGCCATGTGAGCCAACACAAGGCGTCTAAGAAATACAATTCCAGACCTGGAGGCCATCACGGTGGAGGCAGACCTGAACTTGCTGGCCATAACGGAGCTGTGGTGCACTGAAAACCAAGACTGGGACATGGCCATACCAGGATACACTCAGTTCAGAAGAGATACGGAAGAGAAGAAGGGAGGAGGGGTTGCTCTTTATGTGAGGGAGTGTAACCCCCAGGTGGCGCTATCCCAAGGGCTACTACCCCTGCCTGCTTGACTGCTGGTAGGTTGAGGGGGTCTAGGTTCTATGGTGGGTGCCTCCACCCAGAGGCCAGGGTTTGTAATGGTTGGTCTAGTTTGGTCACAGCCCTCTGGGACACTGAGACCCCCCTTCTAATCCCTGTAATGGCCCACAAGATGCACAGGAGTTACAGTACCAATACCTCACATGTACACACTGTTCATTCATAAGGTACCACTTACCCTCGAGACTGATTCGCAGGTTTGACTCTGAGGATCCCCTGAAAAATAAGGTTAAGCAGAATACACAAACCAATTCAGTGCTTGTCATGAAGGTACTGACACTTCAGACAGTTTAAAGTTTAACAACAACAACAAATCTGATTTATTTAGGGAAGAGTAACATGGGAGGGGGAATCAGGTTAATTAGTGGCATTAAATCACAGTACTGTGCACACATACAGGGTCTGAAAAGTCACACTCTGGGTACCCAGGTTGGGGGAAGGGGCTAGCCAGGTCCATTGCCCGGGGTTGGCCAGCAGGTGCAGATGGATAGGGCCCTGTAGAAGAAAATATATGCACAACACCCAATTGTAATCCAGAGCCTGTTGGCTCAGCCCATGAAACAAAGAAACAACAAGAATTAGATGACACACTTGTGATTGAAAACAGGCTGCAGGGGAATACCCTGATTTGTACTCACAATACCCAAGGTGAGAACCAGATGGTGGATGTTCTCAGGGTTGTCAGAAACAACAAGGCATGGAGACAAGGTCCTTGTGACTGGACCTCACTGCAGTTTATAGCAAATGGATTTAGTCCGGGACAAGCTGGGGTTTGCTTCCAGCTTCAACACATAGTACACAGCACAGGGGATTGCAAATAGCGATTCCCTACAAGCACTATGCACATTCATATGTAAAAGGAAAATACTATACCAGGCAGGCTGCTCCTCGATCCCGATCGCACTTACTAAAAAATACCTGGGAGCACACACAGCAGCTTCAGTTCCTGACAGACCGAGTGCGATTCAGCAATTTCTCCAGTCTTCTACAGAGTGAGCCTGGTTTCCACACTTCTAGTGCTTCTTTCTCCTCACAACTCAGATTCAGTCCAAACTGGCACTCACAAAGGCTGCAGACCGAAACTCAGGGCCTCACACGCACTTCCCACGCGAAACTGTACACCGCAGAAACACAGAGCTCCTTCTCTCTTCACAGTCACAACTGATCTAATCTTTCCAGTCACAGAGCAGGGCATTTCCTTTAGCTCCACACCATTCTGTTGGCTGGTTCGCTATCACTCACAATAAGACTCCCTCTGTTGGTAGAAAAAGGCGCCAAGGTTAAAACTACATTTCTCAGAGTCACTGCCCATACAGTCCCCTTGTGGCTGGCTCAAAATTGAGAGGCCAAGTTCTGATTCATCCACAGGCTCCATTTTAGGGTCTCCCTATCATCCTGATTGGTCCAAGTCAGCTATTCAGAACCAAAATGAAAAAGCAACACTGAAACAGTTTCTGCTGAAATGAAGACAGGTTAGACAAACTACATTTTCTCAGTCATTCTAAATGATTTCTGGCAAACAGTTATATCTTTCAACTAAGCTCCCTCTGCACATGTAGCAACAGCAGAAACGGAGCGAATTGACAGCAGTCCGGGCAGGATTCGGGCATTAGAACACACAGTCCTCCCATACAAACTAATTAAGTCTGCAAGCGGACAGCTCTTAAAGAGACAGTACGTGGAGGCTCAAATAGCACTCACTTGGAACCACATTTAAACAGCTCAGACGCCGAACACCACCCAGACTTGGAGCATTCAGGCAAGCTCCTGGAAGACTTTTGGGAACCCCCATTTGCAGGGGGGTTGCACCCTTCCTGGCCTGTAAAAACTTGGCATCCGCGTCAAGTAAGTACCCCCATAAGTTTCAATACAACCATATACATTTACATCAGTATCACATTAGGCTTATACATGTGATCATCAGTCAACATATCACCTTACCAGAAACACATTTCTGAAACTTTTTAGTACATCACTTTTTTCACAGTGTTATACACACATTGTACCATACCTCAGGTTATTACCTCCTGTACATGAAACCTAAAGAGAGGGGGCACTTCCCTATCAGCTACCTTGGGGCTGGATGGGGCAGGGGCACCATACCTAGAGAGCAACACAAGTAACTTGGAGTTAGTGCTGATGTTCAGTTTGGGCAATGAGCTCGGGGACACATACACTCCTTTATGGACAACATTGAGAGGCAAGTCCACAGACCTCCCAGGGGAATCATAACTGAGGTGCACCACAGGCTTTACAGCTCAACCAGTCTTTCTAGGGGGAACTGTTACAGTCTCTGTACTCTGAGCCTCATTTTCAGCATTGTCCTCACTTGTCAGGGGAGTCTCCATTAGGGTAGAGAGGCTAGAACGTGGGGCACTTTCAGCTCCAGGAGTTACAATCTCTGAGTCCAAAACACTTGGCTCACATGGAGAGCTTTTGGACACTGGCACTGGACTGTCAGGGCGCTCAAAATACTCTTCTTGTTCTGGTATATCACCACTCTGTTCCAGTCCATCATTTTCCTCCTCCTCTGAAAGCTCAAACAGTTCAACCATACACAATGATTCCATATCATCTGACGTGATGCTTTGCACTTCACTTTCTGGGAGCATTGGCTCCAGGGACAAAGCTGGGGGCTTAGACAGTCCAGAAGGCCCAGCTTCATCTCCAGAATTGACTAGGGGATTGCCCCGAAACAATTGACTCAGCTCGTAAGAAGGGTAGTAGTATTCAAAGCCACACTCACTTTCCTCTGACATGGACTGACAGTCATGTTCAACTGGGACTTGTGGAGGGGAAAACTTTAACTCAGCTTCTGTAGGTGCAGACTTTCTTGATTTTTTCTTAGCAGCAGCTCTAGTCACTGGTCCAGAGGGGGCATTTTCTGGGGGCTCAGACTCAATCAAGATTTGTCCAATGGGCAGTAAATGATTTCTATGCATTGTTTTAACATATTTTGAATTATTCTCAGGCCTTACCTTGTACACATGCAGATCATCTAGTTTGCCCATTACAATGTGAGGGAGATGGTGCCATCTGTCAGCAATCTTATGTTTGCCATGCAGTCCCAGATTTTTCAGCAATACCCGATCTTCCTCCTGGAGTTCCTGTGCTTTCACCTTTTTATCATACCTTTCTTTGTTGGCCAGATTTCTTTTGGCAGCCATGGTTTGAACCAGTTGGTATGCATGATTTATCAGGGCCTTTAACGTTTGCACATACTGTAAATAGTTGTCAGCTTGAACCCCATCAGGAGAGACTCCAAAACACACATCTACCGGCAGTCGAGCTTCTCTTCCAAACATCAGGCGGTAGGGGGAGAACCCAGTGGCATCACTTTTGGTGCAGTTATAGGCATGTACTAGGGTGCTAATTTGTTGGCTCCATCTAGGCTTGTCCTTTGGGTGGAGGGTGCCTAACATATCTAGCAAAGTGTGGTTGAAATGTTCAGGCTGTGGGTCCCCTGTGGTGGTAAGGGGTGGTTCTGAATGTTTGCACTCCCCACAGAGAAAGCATTTCTTTGATCAGATGACTCTCAAAGTCTCTTCCTTGATCAGAATGGATTCTTTGTGGAGCCCCATAGTGAACAAAAAAGTTTTCTACAAGTACTTTGGCCACAGTGGATGCCTTCTGGTCCTTGGTGGGGGAAAGCTTGGGCATATCTCATAAAATGGTCAGTAACCACCAGCACATTACTAATATTTCTTTGATCTGACTCCTAACTCAGAAAATCAATACAGACCAGCTCCATGGGGCACTGGTGGTGATGTTAACAAGGGGGCAGCCTTCTGGGGCAAAGCTTTCCTCTGTAAGCAGCGACTACAAGTTCGAATGTGTTGCTCAACATCAGCCCCCATCTTAGGCCAACAGAATCTGGATCTCACCAACTCAAGTGTTCTGTCTATACCAAGGTGCCCCATGTGGTTGTGTAAGGACCTCAGTACTGAGTCTCGAAGGGCAGTGGGCAGCATTCGTTGTTGTTCATCTATTTTTCCCCCTCTGTCTACTGTTTCTCTGTATAACAGCCTATTGATCATTTTCAACTTAGGACCTTCCTTGTATAACAATGCAGTTCTCAAATCAGTGGAGCGTAATTTGGACACATCTTTCCCTGCATAGAGGGCTTCTAAAGCTGATTTGATCATGGGATCTTGGGATTGAGCCCGCTGAATACTGTCATTGTCCAGCTCAGGCAGTGCACCAATGTCTATTGCAGAAAAGTGGCAATAAGCAGCAGGTATGCAATTCTCAGAGGGTCCCAAACAATTTACCATACAGTCCACTACGTCTGTGGTTATTTGTTCCTCCCTGTCAAACTTCTGGCAGAGTGCTCTAATATAAGGTTCTGACAGTCTGACCCAGTCATTCCAGGGGAACAGGCCTCTGGGAGACAGCATCAGCATCTATGTGGTTCAGGCCCGCTCTGTATTCAACAGCATAGTCATATGTAGATAATGCAGAAAGCCACCTATGGCCAGTGGCATCCAACTTAGCTGAAGTCTGCACATAGGGCAAAGGATTATTGTCAGTTTTTACTAGTATCTTAGCTCCCTACAAGTACTCATGGAACTGGTCAACAATAGCCCACTTCAATGCTAGGAACTCTAACTTATGTACAGGATAGTTCTTTTCGAATGGGGTCAGGCTGCTATACTGGCACAGGCCACTGGTCTCAGACCATTCTCATGCTCTTGGTACAATACAGCCCCCAAGCCTTGCAGGCTAGCATCAGTGTGCAAGACATAGGGCTTCGCTGGATCTGCATAGGCAAGGACAGGAGGGTGGGTAAGTTGATATATAATCTCATGAAAAGCAGCTTCACACTCAGGTGTTCATCTGGCTCCAAATACTTCATTGGGATGGAAATACACTCTCTCAGGCTCAGAAGAAACTGACCTCTTGTATTTTTTGTGGGTAGGAGGGTAACCTTGAGTAAGATTAAGTAAAGGATGGATCACTCTTAAATAGTCCTTGATGAAATGGCGATAGTAGCCCCAGAATCCCAGGAATCTTTGCAGTTCTTTTAGATTGTGTGGCTGTGGCCAGGTGGTCAAGGCCTCAACTTTACTTGGGTCGGTCTCTATTCCTTCGGTGGAGACTATGTGTCCCGCATACTTTACAGATGTTTGGAAGAATTGACATTTATCGATGGACAGTTTTAGGCCAAAGTCATCCAGTCGGTCCAACACCTTGAACAATCTGCTCTCATGTTCCTCCAGTGAGCTGCCAAACACAATAACATCATCTAAGTACACTCTAATAAGTTCATGTCCCCCACTGCATGCTCCATCAGTCATTGAAAAGTGACTGGGGCACCTGAAATCCCTTGAGGCATCCTCATGAATCCATAGAAGCCAAGCGGACAGATAAAGGCTGTCTTCTCATGGTCTTCTGGGGCCATTGGGATCTGGTAGTACCCACTGCGAAGATCCAACATGGAGAACCACTTGCTACCATTCAGGCAGTCTAAAGCGTCCTGGATGCGAGGCATTGTATACTGTTCAGGGATAGTCCGCCAGTTCAAGATGCGATAATCCATGCACATCCTTACTATCCCATTCTTTTTTCTCACAATAGGTGAAGCATATGGGCTTCTGGGCTCTTGTATTACACCAGCAGCAAGCATCTCTTGCAGATGCTGCCTCACATCATCTATGTCAGCAGGTGCCAGGCGTCAAGACCTGTCATGAAAGGGCCTTTCATCATGCAGCCAGATGTGGTGCTCAGCTCCTTGCACACATCCTACATCCCATTCTTTGAAAGAAGACATCTGGGCTCTCTGGGCAGGCTTTCTACTGATTCTCATCTTCCATTCGGCTGGCAACGGGGAGTTACCAAAATCAAACAAGTCAGGTGTCACTCTGTCATTCTCCCCTGAACACTTGTTACTAGGAAACACTGCAGTATCCGCACAATGCACATTAGCCAGGGTGCAACCTTTATTTACTCGAGTCTCTCTATCAGACACATTATGAACTTGGACCATTACCCGTCTGACATAAGCATTGGCTCGGGCAGGCAAAATACTTGGCTTGACCAGCAGTCCTTCTGGCAATTTCCCATCGCCTGGAGCATCCAGCGTGAGGATTTTATTCTTGACATCCTTTCTGATACGGACCGCTCCCTGTAAGGTACACTGGGCATTTGGCGCCAGGATCAGAGACTTAGGATCCTTTTTCCAGACAATTCCAACCGGTTCTTCTGGTTCCACTTTGTCAGCATCTTTCTGGGCATCATAGGCCTTCTTGATCAATGCCGGAATTCTTAAAGCTCTACCAGTCTGTGACCCCTGTTTCTCATAACACAACTGCACCAACCATCCAAACATATGCGCATTCATCCCAATTAGTTGTGGAACCCCATCATACAGTCCAGTAGGGGGACACACTAAGGCCAGGGTCTCTACTTGCTCTGCCACTCCAGCCACGGAGGTGGGGAAAGACAGCCAAATTCGGATATACCCAGAGTAGGGGTAGGCCTTCTCACTTAACCCCCATACATGCAGTCCTTCTAATGGTTGTAAGGGTACATCTGACAAATGCTTCTGATACCAATCCTGGAACATAATTGTCACTTGGGAGCCACTGTCTAATACAGCTCTTGTAGACACTCCATTCACCTTTACAGTGGTCTCCATGGAGGGACCCACTATTCTGGACCAGTCTGGAGAGGCGGTAGCGGGGGCATGGGCAAATGACCTTGCCAAAAAGGGACGTGAGTTAGCATTTTTGGGACCCTCACTGGGATCATTTCGTACACCTCTTAACCACTGATTTGTTCTCTGAAGCTCTCCTTGCAGCCTATCTACAACTTTATCTGTGTCTTTTGGAAACTGACATTCTCTCTTCATGTGTCCGTCCTTCCTACAATTATAGCAAAACATACTTTCTGGAGTTTGAGCTGGCTGAGGCATCACACTGGGAGACAGGACAGGGATACTGCTAACTGGACACCTTGGTGCCATCTCTGTCTGCAGCGTGATAAGCATTTGGAGGCATCTCTTCAATTTCCCCACTTCCATGGTCAAAACATTGAGTTTTGAGCTGTTGTCAGCAGGAGATGCCTGGGTGGGTACCCCCAACCCCATAGCAGATGCAGTCGGATATAGGTCGGGCCTGTACTTGCAGGCGCGGCCTTCATAAAGAGACTGTTTTTGAATTCCCTGATCTCTCTCAGCAGTTCACCCCATGGTGGCACACCCTCATTGGTCCCCACTTCACAAGGACCTTCCGATGCTGTGATCACTTGGGCTGCACTCACACCAGAATTAGAATCCCCCTCCTCATCTTCACCCTCCCGAAGTTCTTTTATTAAATCACAATAGTTCAATGGGTTACCCCTTCTGTCTGGGAGCCTTAATTGAAGGAGCTGCAATTTAGAATGCTTTGCATGCTGTAGTAGGTGCTCGAACCTTACACGGTTTAAGTCACTGGCGGCTACCCCACCTTTTTGATAAGCCTTCTTCAGAGCTCTTTCCAGATGAGTAACATATGCAGAAAAACTTTCCCCTGACCATTGTTTTCTATCTTGAAATTTCCACATCAAGCTCTCCCCTGACCCAGTGCTCCCAAAATTGCCTTCAAGCACAGATAGGTACTTCTGGGCAGATGCATCAGGATTTGTGGACCTCAAAAATGTAATGGCCTCTAGGGCAGGACCCCTCAGACTTTCTATGATTCTTTTTCATTTCTCAGCCTCCACACACTGCCATTTAGGTATCAGGGAGCAACACAATCTATCCAGGTGTCCCAATCATCCTCCCGGGGGGAGGGTGCCAGAGAAGATCCTCAACCTTCGGTAAGAGTTGTAACTAATGGCAGGTACAGAAATAGGAGCCTGCATTGGTTCAGCCACTATAATAGGTACTGGAGTGGGACAGGGTGTTGGGGGAGGAACACCCCCAGGTGGCAAGAATAGTTTCTTCAAGTCCTCCACAGTTTTCCCTTCCTCCAGCAACAATTGAGCACATTTCTCCTCAAAAGTTTCAGATAGTGGGGGGAGGGCTCATCCTCCCCCGGGGTCTCTACTGTCCTTAATTATCACTATCCAGGCAGTGAGGGCTCCCTCTGGAGTAATACTCTGTGGCACTTTGGAGCTATCTATGGGGTCCTTATACTCTACTAGGACCATGAAAGTGTGGGTGAGCAGATCAGCATGTCGACCCACCACCACAGGGTTTTATAAACCTTCCACCTTGGAAAGTACTCCCTGTACAGTGTCTGTATTGATACCCTGGGGGATGTCCAGGATAAGCATATCATTTTGGGGGTCAAGCTCCTTCCCAGTATACCACTCCACCAACAGCCACTTCTGTCGGGGTACCCATTTATTTTATTTTTTTTAACAGTGGTTTGTAAATGTGGCCACTAGAGGACACAAAATCCCAGCGGTGAGTCTCCAGCCTTTGCTTTGACCTTGTGCTGGCAAATGGGGACTTTGTGAGAGAACTTACAGTGGAGGAACCGCTGTCAGGGAGTGACCACCACTCAGTATGGCTCACATTGGATATGGGCAAGGAAGGAGTGGAATCTGGCACAATAGTGCTGGACTTCAGGAGGGCCAACTTTGGGAGGATGGGGGAAGTGGTAAAAGGGTACCTGGCCAGAATTCAATCTAGTATGGACACTAACCAGAGGTGGGAGCTCATAAAAGCTGGGGATAGCGGAGGCAACCAAAACCTGCTGCAAAACCCAGAGCAAGAAGGCTAGGGCTAAGAAACCAATCTGGTTGAGCAAGGAGGTCATGGAAAAGGTAAGGAGGAAAAGAGCTGCCTTTAGAAAGTACAAGAAAACAGGGAGGAGGGAGGACAGGGAGGAGTACTTGACAGAATCGAAGGAGGTGACAAGGGCAGTAAGGGGAGCCAAAGCATCTACAGAACTCAGGCTGGCACAAGGCATTAAGAAGGGGGAGAAGGACTTCTTTAAGTACATCAGGGAGAAAAGGAGCTGTAAGGACCACATAGTAAGGATTAGGAAGGAGGGGGGCTGGGTGGAAGCAGGGTGCGATAAGGCGGAAGCACTAAATGAGTACTTCTGCTCAGTATTTACTAAAGAGAAGAGACGGGTGATACCCAAGGTGGAAGAAATGGCAGAAGCAGGGTGGGAAGTGGTGACAGATGGGGAAATCATGGAGAGCAGAGTTTGAGAGGGTTTGAAGGCACTGAGGGTGGACAAGGCGCCAGGCCCAGATGGCATCCACCCCAGGGTACTGAAGGAGCTGGCAGAGGTCCTTTCAGGACCTTTGGCAGACCTATTTAATGTCTCACTACATTTGGGGTGTGTACCTCAGGACTGGAGGATGGCTCATGTGGTGTCCTCCACAAGAGTGGCCCCAAGGATGAACCGGGAAACTACAGACCAGTGAGCCTCACATCCATCGTGGGTAAGCTAATGGAGACTATCCTGAAGGAGAGGCTGGTGGCCCTCCTAGAGGCCAAAGGACTACAGGACAGCAGACGGCATGGCTTCATACGTGGCAGATCCTGCCAAACCAACCTGGTCGAGTTCTATGACTGGGTAACTAGGCAATTGGACAGGGGCCATGCAGTGGATATCCTGTATCTGGACTTCAGTAAGGCATTCGACTCAGTGCCACATGGAAGGCTGGGAAGGAAGTTAGTAGGCACAGGGGTGAGTGCAAAACTGGTGAAATGGGTAGGAAACTGGCTGCAGGGAAGGCAACAGAGGGTGGTGGTGGTGGGTGGGGAGCTCTCACACCCAAGGGCAGTGACGAGCGGTGTTCCACAGGGCTCAGTGTTGGGACCAATGTTGTTTGGGATATTCATTGCAGACATATCATTTGACATCAAGAGCAAGATCAGTCTGTTTGCTGATGATACCAAGGTAGGCGCAGTGGTGGATGACCTAGGAGGATGGCAGGGGTTGCAGGATGATCTGGCAAAGCTTGAAACCTGGTCAGACACCTGGCAACTGGGCTTTAATGCCAAAAAGTACAAGGTGCTGCATTTTGGGATGGAGAACCCAAGGAGGAGTTACCAGCTAGGGGGAGTGCAGCTAGTCCAGACATAGGAGGAGAAGGATCTGGGTGTGCTCATTACAGGGTCAATGAACAACTCGGCACAATGTAGGAAGGCAGCTGCAAAGGCCAACAAAATGCTGGGTTGTATTGCAAGGGTATATCCTCAAGGAGGAGGAGGTGATTCTGCCACTGTATAGGTCATTAGTTAGACCACACCTGGAGTACTGCATGCAGTACTGGCGTCCGATCTGAAGAGGGACATTAAGTTACTGGAGGGGTGCATGTTAGATGACAAAGATGATCAAGGGGCTGGGGACTTATCATACGAGAGGAGGTTGAAGGAGTTGAACATGTACTCACTGGAGGAGAGGAGAGGAGAGACAGGGGTGACATAATTGAAACCTTTAAATACATGAAAGGAATAAACAAGACAGGTACAGAGGGGCTGTTCAAAGTAAGGGAAGGGAGGGACACCAGGTGCCATGATATGAGACTGGAGCGAGGAAGGTTCAGGAGGGAGATGAGGAGACACTTTTTTACAGAGAAGGTGGTGGCTGGGTGGAATGCGTTACCTGCTGAAGTGGTATGCAGTAGAACAGTGGACTGCTTCAAACGAGGATGGGACAGGACAAGGGGAAGGGTTAATGAAGGGGAAGGGGGGAAGGGAGGGGCAGCTGCAGAATAAGGGGTGTTAGCTGCGCATTCGAGCAGACTTGATAGCCTTCTAGGCCTTTATCTGCTGGCAAATTTTGTATGTTCATATGTTCCAAGATGTAACCCCCCAGGTGGCACTATCCCAAGGGCTACTACCCCTTTCTGCTTAACTACTGACAGGTTGAGGGGCCTAGGTTCTATGTCGGGTGCCTCACCCAGAGGTCAGGGTTTGTAATGGTTGGTCTAGTTTGGTCACAGCCCTCTGGGACACTAAGACACCCTTCTAATCCCTGTAATGGCCCACACGATGCACAGGAGTTACAGTACCAATACCCCACATATACACACTGTTCATTCATAAGGTACCACTTAATCCTAGACTGATTCGCAGGTTCGTCTCAGAGGATCCCCTGAAAAATAAGGTTAAGCAGCATACACAAACCAATACAGTACTTGGCATGAAGGTACTGACACTTTAGACAGTTTAAAGTTTAACAACAACAACAAATCTGATTTATTTAGGGAACAGTAACACAGGAGAGGGAAATCAGGTTAATTAGTGGCATTAAATCACAGTACTGTGCACACATACAGGGTCTGAAAAGTCACACTCTGGGTACCCAGGTTGGAGGGGGCTAGCCAGGTCCGTTGTCCAGGGTTGGCTGGCAGGTGCAGATGGATAGGGCCCTGTAGAAGAAAATATATGCACAACACCCAATTGTAATCCGAAGCCCGATGGCTCAGTCAGTGAAGCAAAGAAACAACAAGATTTAGATGACACACTTGTGATTGAAAACAGGCTGCAGGGAAATACCCTGATTTGTACTCACAATACCCAAGCTGAGAACCGGATGGTGGATGTTCTCTGGATTGTCAGAAACAACAGGGCATGGAGACAGGGTCCTTGTGACTGGACCCCACTGCAGTTTATAGCAAACGGATTTAGTCTGAGACAAGCTGGGGTTTGCTTCCAGCTTCAACACACAGCACACAGCACAGGGGATTGGAAATAGCGATTCCCCTCAAGCACTACGCACATTCACATGTAAAAGGAAAATACTATACCAGGCAGGCTGCTCCTCAATCCCAATCACACTTACTGCAAAATACCTGGGCGCACACACAGCAGCTTCAGTTCCTGACAGACCGAGTGCGATTCAGCAATTTCTCCAGTCTTCTACAGGGTGAGCCTGGTTTCCACACTTCTAGTGCTTCTTTCTCCTCACAACTCAGATTCAGTCCAAACTGGCACTCACAAAGGCTGCAGACTGAAACTCAGGGCCTCACACGCACTTCCCATGCAAAACTATACACCGCAAAAGCACAGAGCTCCTTCTCTCTTCACAGTCACAACTGATCTAATCTTTCCAGTCACAGAGCAGGGCATTTCCCTCAGCTCCACACCATTCTGTTGGCTGGTTCGGCTGTCACTCACAATAAGACTCCCTCTGTTGGTAGAAAAAGGCGCCAAGGTTAAAACTAAATTTCCCAGAGTCACTGCCCATACAATCCCCTTGTGGCTGGCTCAAAATTGAGAGGCCAAGTTCTGATTCATCCACAGGCTCCATTTTAGGGTCTCCCTATTATCCTGATTGGTCCAAGTCAGCTATTCAGAACCAAAATGAAAGAGCAACCCTGAAACAGTTCATGCTGAAAGGAAGACAGGTTAGACAAACTACATTTTCTCAGTCATTCTAAATGATTTCTGGCAAGTTTATTGACCGTGTAGGCCCACTGAGACTAGAAGTCCCTTTTTCAGGGGTGACGGGGGGAATACAGATGGTAACTAACTGAAATTGAACCCGATTAAGCCGTTGATGGTATTTTATTTTTTTTTATTAGTGAATGGGGGAAATTTGGCCAAGACACTGGAGAAATTCCCCTACTCTGAGCATTCCTATTGAATTCATTGAATGGATACAGGTTATGTATAAAAAATGCCACTCTTATTCCAAACATTAATGGCTGGATAGGGAAAGAAATCAAGGCTAAAAGAGGGGCAAGGCAAGGATGCCCTCTCTGTCCCCTTCTTTAGGTATTTTGCATAGACTTGCTTTGACAAAAATTAGAACAAAATAATCAAATATGAGCCCTAGCACTCAACCCAGCATCCCCGCCAACTAAAATCCTTGCAAATGCAGATGACTTGGTATTGTGCTTAGACCCCTCTACAAAAGCTGACTCTCTGACAGACATATGCCAAACCTTTGCTGAATGGTCAGGGTCCAAGATTAATTACTATAAAAGCTCTGAGATAGCTCTAGGGAACACCCCTTTACCTGAGAGAGCAACATTTGCCGGTATACGCATAGCTAGAGAAACAATTACTAGTTTAGGCATCATCTTTAGAGGAGATGATATGGCAAGACAAAACTGGGACCTAGGAGGTTTTCAGAGAGCAAATAGGTTGATGAATTCAAGGAAGGGGCAACAGATTTCAAATAAAAAGAAAAGCATACTGATCAAATCTCTTCTCTTACCTATTTTTCTATACGTAAATTACATTCCCCCCCAAAAAAACTTTATCTATTGCCTTATACAGTGTATTCTTTCAGGCCCTTTGGGGCAGCCAACTGAACCCCATCAAAAGGGAAATTGCTTACAAAAAAATAGAAGAAGGGGGACTAAGTACTGTATGGTTAATCCAGTGGCCTCTTATAGTAGTGTATTTTTATCATATAATTTTGGACATGCCCTAAGACCAGGAGGTAAGATATGGAAAGACCAGGCACTAGAATGGATTTCCCCCTGCCTGCCAACCTGGACTTTAAAGAAAACTGGGACACTTCATAAAATTTTTGGACTCCCAAAGTACGGGCAAGAACAGGTGAAGAATTTGATAAAATGAGACGTTTCTGGCAGTTGCATTCAGACTAAAGTCAGGAAAGAGATATACACTCCCATCATCCAAAACGAATGGAGGGAAAACATCTCTTTAGCTGACTGCCCTGCAGTGGCATCATCACGCTGATGTAAGTTAAAGCACCCCCCAATCATTATCCCCATTGAGGAACCTTTGCTCATGTCCTGACTGAATAAAAATGCCACGATTTTCAGGCCCGTTGTCAGGTGGGGTTCGTCAGGTTCGAACGAACCCCCCCCCAGATTATTTTTTTTTTGTCCGACTGCTAAAATCATGCTCTGTCCCTTTAAATTATTTGTCCATTTAGAATCAGAATGCCAAATGCTTAGGCTTGACTGTCCCTCTGCTGTGCTGTGCAAACCCCGCCCCCGTCTTCTCCCCTCAGCTGACTGTTGCCCGCCTCTTGCGAGAATGACACCCCCCTTCCCTGACTGCCCAATTACTGTTCCAGGAGTTCGGTCAGAATCTGCAGCCATGCCCCCCGTGGCCAATCAGTTCCCAGGTTTATGTTTCTCACTGATTGACTCCCAGTGAGATAGGACATCTGCACTCGGGCCTGCCCATTTTTCCCCTACGAACACGGAAGCGCTGAATTTTGTTTGGAGCAAGCGGGAGATTGAGAATGGAGCTGTCTAAAGTAAAAAAATAAATAAAAATGGCAAAAAGATTCTGCCGTGAGTCGGGCATATCAATGACTTTTTCAGCCAGCTGCTGCCTGGTAAGTGCACTGCTTCTACCTCAGAGTGGCCGCTGCAGCGTCGGAGAGATTAATTACTTAAGCTCATGGGGGCAGTCCACTGCTGCTGTGGCCTGAGGTCCGGATAGGAGATGATTAAGGTTTGTGATAAATTTTTGAAGGCTCAGTGATGGGGGACAATTTGGTACCGGTTCATACTCTGCCAGTGGTCCCAGAGAATGACTGTTGTTATAACATGGTGGGGGGTAGGGGGAGAGGGAGAGAACTGTTGTGCCGCAGAGTCAGAGCTTGCTTTAGGTTAGTTGGGGACAACTGAGTTTGCTGCTGCAGTGACCATCCAGAGGCTTTTAACCTGGTCTGAGGACAAATACCAAGGGCAAGCTGTCCGGAAGAGTTCATTTTAGATACCTGTTGGGCACTGAGTAAACTTGTCCCTGGCTGTGTTTACTAAAGCAAGCCTCTGTATAATCGAACCCCTGCCTGATGAAAGACTGCATACTAGTGTGTAATTAAATAATTTAATGCTGGAGAGCAAGTGTCACATTACTGCCTGCATTGAAAAATGGAGCATATCGGTGTCGGAACAATTGTTTTTTGTTTTGTTTTTTTATGATGGGGTCTGGACAAGTGGGGGCCTGGGGGAAGGGGTAATTTTATTGTAATGGTCTAAAGTGGTGTGGCTGCCCAAACCATAGATTTTTGTGGCTTGTTCAATATATTGGGATGGTGAGCTTGCTTTCAGCTGCTGGTGTGGTGGTTTGGATGAGAAAAAAAAAAACAAAGGTATGGTAATGGTTGGGACTTGAACCCAGGCTGCCTGGAATACCATTCCAATTGTGCTAACCAGCTGTGCCACTGAGACAATTGGAACCTGGGTTGCCCCTGAGCACATTACTCTTTCTCAAATGCACTACCCAATGGCAACACACATATTTACTTTTAACAACCACACAGGAGTGTGGTTTGCCTATTTAATGGCACACATACAAACAGAGGTGAGAAAGAATAAGTGCCTCAGCTGGAACTTGAACCCAGGCCACCCAGAATACCTTTCCGATTGCACTAACCAGCTGTATCACTTAGACAACTGGAACCTGGGCAATCAGACCACCTCTACAGCCCTGCCTGCCAACAGCATTGCTCTTACTTGCACACTGCACAGCTGGCAATTAACATGCAAAGATGGTGTAGTTTTCTCATTTTCTGACATACACAGTACAGACGACTACTACTACTCCAAAAGGCTGTGCAGCAAGATATTGATGCTGTTGTTGTCAGAGACTGTCGCTGACAGAGGAGTTGCAGTTGTGCTTGTTGTGTTCCGTGACATACTGATAAAAGTAAAAGGCTATACATCTGAGAACTTGAGCTGCTCTGAAATAAATAAAGATTATTTTTTACCTACAGAGTTGTTTGAAGACAGTAGACAGGCAGTCACAGGGGTGGGGGGTTGGGATGGGTTTGTATTGTGTTGTGGGGGTAACTTCAAGCTCACTAGCTCAGACAGACAGTATGTGAGTGACTCTACTTAAAATATGTTTTTACTGTCAGTAGTGTACCTGTACCCTGTCTGGTGATAGATAAATCAAAGACTCTCCCAGTCTCCAGCTCAGAAAGAAGTAATATCACTTTTTTGAGGAGGGGGATTTTGTTGTGGGTTAAGGGGTTTAAAATTAAGGCTTTCACCAGAAAATAGCTACAATTGAGAGGCTGGAGCTCAGAAAAAAAATGAATATCAGCACTTCACCTTTTCCTAATCACCTTACACTCTGAGACAGGGGTTTGTGTTGTGGCTTTGTGGCAACTTAAGGTTAGCCTGTGTTACAGACTACTGCCTAAGTAAAACCCTTGTTTTTTGGTTTTATACAGGGTAAGCTAGGGCAGGCAAACAGGCTGTGAGCTAAGCTATTATCAGTCTGATTTAGTTTTTGCTTCAAAAACTTTTTTTGTCAGTAGTACTTTGGAAGCTGGCATAGCTTTTGGCCCTGAGCCCTGCTTTGTGTTAGGCTCAGTTCTGTCTGATAAAGGGCATTTTTCTGACAGCATACTCATTACTTTGCTCTGGGGTCCTGTAACCTTCCCAGCAGATCTGCTGGGATAATGGTGTCTCTTTCCGTTGTCCTCGGTGGTCCAGTAATCAAAGTTTTGCACATGTATCATTTAACAGATGTCATGATAACCAGGCTTCTCAAACATATATTTCACCATTAAAACATAGGAAAAGCCACCATTTGAAGGTAAAAATCTCAAAATTTCTCAGGGGGGCATGCCCCCGGACCCCCCTGGTGTTGCTAGGATTTTGACTGGGGGGCATTAGCCCCCTCAACTTTATACCCCTGGTGACGCCCCTGCTGCCCTGAAGAAAAACTTAAATTCAATCTTAACATGTTGTCTTCAAAGAGACTCCCTGATTTTGCGTGGGACTCAGTCTGGCTATGTTTACATGGCAGGCTAAATGTCAGATATAATAAACACAAGAAGTTGGAGGATAGATATTGCTTAAGGCACTCATGTATGCCAAGGCCTGGATATTCATACTACGCCAGGCTGCGGTGCAAGGCTGTGGTGCAAGCCTGGGTGTAGCGCAACTTGGCTGCGCAGGGGCGTTGACAGAGTGATATTCAACGGAGCTGCGCCATGGCACAGTATCATTGAATATTGCACCCTGACCACCCGCAGTGTGCATGGCGCAGTGGCACTGCACCAGCGCAAGTGGCCAGAGTGGAGCAGGGGAATGCGCTAGCGCAAGTTCTGTTGCGCTAGGTGCAGAACCGCAATATTCAAAAGTGCACATGCAAATGGGGCCATAATGCATGCAAGGTGCAAATGGGGCCATTTGCATGTCATTATGGCCCCATTTGCATGCAGGTGCACTGATCCCCGGCGACTTGCGCCTGGCGCCCTGCCAGGCTGCAGCCATAGAGGACCAACGCCCCCTGCACATAGAAACATAGACTGTGACAGCAGATAAGGACCGCTTGACCCACCTAGTCTGCCCATTTTCCTACCTAACAGATAAGCTACAGATCTTAGTTAACCAACAGCTTACTTCCTTCTACCCCCACTAGGACTGTCTTATGTCTGTCCCATGCATTCTTGAATTCCCCCATTGTTCTTGACTCTACGACCTCCTCAGGGAGGCTGTTCCATGCATTCACAACCCTCTCTGTGAAAAAATACTTCCTCACATTACCTCTGAGCCGTCCCCCCTCTCTCTTCAAATTGTGCCCCTTGTTCTTGCACATCTCTTTTTCTGAATGATGCTACCCTCTTGGACTTTGTTGATTCCCTTGAGATACTTGAAAGTTTCTATCATGTTCCCTCTCTCCCTTCTTTCCTCAAGGGTATACATATTAAGCTCCTTTAGTCTTTCTTCGTATGTCTTCTGGTGCAGACCCTGTGCCATTTTGGTTGCCCTCCTCTGGACAGCCTCCACTCTGTCTATGTCTATGTCTTTGTGGAGATGGGGTCTCCAGAACTGCACACAGTACTCCAGATGGGGGTCTCACCAACTGTCTGTACAGAGGGATAACAACTTCCTGTTTTCTACTATTGATGCCTCTCCCTATGCATCCCAGTATCCCCCCAGCCTTCCTTACTGCCTTCTCACATTGCTTACCCACCTTTAGATCATCTGATATAATTACCCCCAGGTCCCTTTCCATTTTTACTGTTGTCAGTATCTCACCCCCCCTTGTGTACTCTGGATCCATATGTGAATGGATCCATTCACATATCTGGACTGTGTAGTCACAGAAACATGGTACACAGAGAACCATGTCTGGGATGTTAACATACCAGGGTACATAACCTACAGGAGAGACAGGCAGGGGAGAAGAGGGGGAGGAGTAGCTCTCCATGTAAGGGAAGGGATAACAGCAACTGAACAAAAGAGTAAACAGGGAGGAGAGGAGGCACTGTGGGTCACCTTGGAGACTGGAAAGGGCACCACAATCTGCACAGGGGTTGTGTACAGACCCCCATGTCAGGGGGGGAGGGAATGGACAAGGATATGATAGAAGGCATTCTGAGAATGGCAGAGAAAGGGGAGATACTGTTGATGGCAGACCTGAATATGCCAGATGTTAACTGGAGCATATTTGCTACAGCCACATCCAAGAGCAGGGCCGTTATTGATGCCCTACAGGTGGCAGGCATTAGAGAACTAGTTTCCGGAACCCACTCGTGAGGGAGCAATCTTAGACCTCGTACTCTCAAACGGGGTCAGTGAGAGGATCTCAGATCTAGAAGTGGGTTGCCATCTGGGGACAAGTGACCATCAAACAGTGTGGTTCACATTAAACTCAGCTACAGAGTCAAGCCATACAAAAGTGAGGGCACTGGACTTTAGGAGGGCTGACTTTGGCAAGATGGGAGAGTGCCTCAGAAAAGCACTAGCAAACAGGCTAGAAGGAGGTGTGGAGCAACAATGGGGAATCATCAAAACTGCCATCACAGAGGTGACAAGCCTTTGTGTGAAGCAAATAAACAAATCAAAATGAAAGAAAAAGCCACTATGGTTCTCAAAAGAGGTGGCTGTGAAAGTCAGGAAGAAAAAGATAGCATTCCAGAAGTATAAGGAAACACAGAAGGAGTAGGACAGAGAGCTGTACCAGTTAAGGCAGAAGGAAGCAGGGAGGAAGTCAGAATAGCAAAGGCCCAAACTGAGGAAAAGATAGCCAACTCAGTTAAGAAGGGATAAAACCTTTATAGGTACATCAGCAGTGTAGAAAGACAAAGGAGGGATAGTGAGGCTGAATAGAATGAACGGTGGGTGGGCAGGGGGACAGTGAAAAGCAGGAATACTGAACAAATATTTCTGCTCAGTATTCTAAAGAGGAGGAAGTGCCTAATCCAATTAACAGAAGCACTCTTGATAGGGGGGTCGATCCCAGTCCTTTCACAGAAGAAAGGGTTCTGCAAGAACTCCTAAAACTGAAGGTGGACAAAGCAATGGGTCCAGATGGAATTCACCCCAGAATTCTAAAAGAATTAAGGGAGGAACTAGTGAAACCACTGGCTACTCTTTTTAATAAATCATGGGAGGATGGTGTGGTACCCGAGCTGGCTACTCTTTTTAATAAATCATGGGAGGATGGTGTGGTACCCGAGGACTGGAGGAAGGCGGATGTGATTCCCCTTCACAAAAGTGGGTCCAAGACAGAGGCAGGAAACTACAGACCTGTCAGTCTGACCTCTGTGGTAGGGAAAGTGATGGAGTCACTTCTGAAGGAAAGAATAGTCGAGTACCTAGAGGCCAGTGGGCACAGGACCCAAGGCAGCATGGGTTCACAGCAGGAAGGTCATGTCAGACAATCTAATATATTTCTTGACTGGGTGACCAAAGCAGTAGACCAGGGAGGGGCTATGGACACGGCCTACCTAGACTTAAGGCATTTGACACAGTCCCACACAAAAGATTAATAGTCAAATTAACCAGCCTGGGAGTGGGTCCCAGGGTGGTAGCCTGGGTAAAACATTGGCTGGACAACAGGACACAGAAGGTAATTGTAAATGGAGTCCACTCTGAAGAAAGGGGGTTACTAGTGGGGTACCGCAGGATTCAGTATTGGGTCCAGTCCTTTTTAATGTCTTCATCAGTGACATTGCAGAGGTACTGGAAGGAAAAGTATGCCTTTTTGCAGATGACACCAAGATCTGCAACAGGGTTGATACACAAGGAGGCTGGAAAGGATGAAAGGGACTTGGCAAGGTTGGAGGAATGGTCAGAAGTATGGCAGCTAGGATTCAATGCAAGAAGTGCAAAATAATGCACCTGGGAAACAAGAACCCAGGGAAGAATACACAATGGGTGGGAGGTAGTGATAACAACAAAAAGGAAAGGGACCTGGGGTAATCATATCAGATGACCTTAAGGTTAGCAAGCAATGTGAGAAGGCAGTAGGGAGGGCTGGGGTATACTGGGATGTATAGGAAAGGCATCATCAGCAGAAAACAGGAAGTTGTTATCCCTCTGTACAGACCGTTGGTGAGACCCCATCTGGAGTACTGTGTCCAGTTCTGAGACCCCATCTCTGCAAGGACATAGACAGGATAGAGGCAGTCAGAGGAGGTAACTAAAATGGTGCAGGGTCTGCAAGAGAAGCCGTATGAGGAGAGACTAAAGGAGCTTAAATATATACCCTTGAGGAAAAGAGGAGAGGGGACATGATAGAAACTTTTAAGTACCTCAGTGGAATCAAAAAGTCCAAGAGGGTAGCATCTTTCAGAAAAGAGACTTGCAAGAACAAGGGGACACAATTTAAAGATAGAAGGAGGGCTGTTCAGGGGCAATGTGAGGAAGTATTATTTCACAGAGAGGTAGTGGATGCATGGAACAGCCTTCCTGAGGAGGTTGTGGGTCTAAAACTGTGGGAGAATTCAAGAATGCATGGGACAGACATAAGGCAATTCTTGTGGGGGAGGAAGAAATAGGTTGTTGGTTAACTAGGATCCGGCCTATCCTGTAGGTAGGAAATGGGCAGACTAGATGGACCTAGCGGTCCATATCTGCCGTCAAGTCTATATTTCTATGTTTCTATGTTTCTAGTATGCAGTGCAGGTTGCATGCCCATTGGCTCACGCCTGGACCAATGGGCGCAAAGTCCTACTGTACAGTGTCAGTTGGCAGAGCGGCGAGCGGGTTGGGAGCTGCCACCCGCCGCTGACCGGGGGAGAAGCGGGTCAGTGGGGGTTCGGTGGGGAAGGGGGTACCACTAGTCCACCAGGGTTGTTTTGGGGTAGCATTATTTCCTACATATGCCTGCAATTGGGCTGCGAGCGGTCCACTGGACCACCAGGGATAATGGTCGGTTTAATTTAATACTTAAGCCCATGATCGAATGTGTAGCAGTCCACTGGACCACCAGGGATATTGGATGGTTTAATTTTATACTTAAGCCCGTAATCAGGCGTGTAGCGGTACACTGGACCACCAGGGATATAGGACTTACATTTTACAGCATATGTCCGCGATCAGGCTGCGAGCAGTCCACTGGACCACCAGGGACATAGGACATTTATATTCTACTACATATGCCCGTGATCGGGCTTGGGGGGCACCACCAGAAGGTACAGCCGGAGCTTGGGCGGCCACCCACAGGTGGCAGCAGCCATGTTGCACCCTGCAATACGGCAGCTCACCTGTGGGTGGCCAGCTGTTGCTCCTTTTTTTTTTGGCTCACCTGTGTGCAGCGCAAGTAGGGGTTGCGCATGCATGGGCTCAGCACATCCTGGGCTGAATATCGCGATGTGCGGAGTATGCATGGGCACGCCCCCCTACCTGCACTGCATACATTACTGATGCTCTCTGGCACATTGGTATGTGTGCCAGGCTCAATCCCCATTTGAATATCGCACCAGGGCGCATCAGTGGGTTGCACATGGTGCAACAGTGTTGCGCCATGCACAACCCTTCTGAATATCTGGGCCCAGTATTACAAACTCAAGAGCATTTATTTTTAGGATGTGATCATGTACAGCAGTGTTGGTTATAGTCAGCAAAAGAATGGCAGGAACCTCTGTTAAGCAATCTGACATACCCTGTGTTGACATATGGGGTTACTAATATGGGACGGGGAAAATTCTGTGCAGAGACAATATATGTAATTTTGGCCACAATCAGGTATTATATATGGCAGGCACGGAGTGTGTGTGTTACATAGCAAAGGCTGATGTCTTATGTAGAAATCCTTAGGAATATCAGAATTTCTTTGCAGAAAATATGGATACTGGACTGTAAAAAATATAACGCACAAAAACTTAAGTTACTATGGATGAACTGTGAAAAATTGGCTAAACCTCCATGAAAAACGACACAATGTTATAAATGACTTTTTTTTTCCTACTGGTATATTTCTGTAATTTCTTGTATGTACTTGTATTAAGAATATGTGATTGTATCTTGTCTGTAGTCCTCTCTAAATGAAAATTCCCCTACTCTGAGCAGTAGGGAAAGGGAATATTATTTAACCAGGAGTAGCACACTAATCACAAGCTTGTTTCCAGATACGACCTGGGAGCTCAAGGAAGTTAAGTGACTCGCTCAGGATTACGCAGTATGCACCTAGTCGGCTGTGGGATTTAAACCCAGGTCTCCAGATCTGCAGCTCAGAGCCTTAATCCACTGCACTGTACTGCCTCCTGATGCAGGGGAAACCCTTAGCTGTTTTGACTTCCAAGATGGCCACATCGGCAGACAGTGATGTGGCAGCAGAGGAGGTAAGGGAGTGGGTCTCCTCCCTTGCCTCGACACCTTCAGAGACTGAAGAGTTTGCAGTTCAAGAATGAATGGAAATTGAAATGGCAGCAGAAGTGGAGGAAAATGAACATACTGATATGGAAGGATCTTTACGTGAGCAGCCCTCCATGAATACTACGAAGGGTGCACAACAAAGTCCAAAAGCCACACCACGGAAAAATCCTCCAGGTAAATGAACCAACTACCAGAAGAGCGTCAAAGGAACCAAGCAGGAGAATCTAATTGTTTCAGAGCTACCGCCAGATGGTGTGAACTGTTAGTGCACTGACAAGCTGGATCAACTGGCAAGCAATGATGCAGATGCATCAAAGGAGCCACTAGACAGGACACTACAAAATGAAAGTAAGTCCCTATCTTTAACTACTGATTTACTGCAGGAGTATCAGCAAGAATCTAGCGCTGAAAAAAAGGACTGTGTATCGGAGAGTCCATTGGGAATGGCAAAGATAAGCACAGAGCCGCTTGGCCTAAAACAGGCTCCTGGAAAAAAGGGGGACATTTCAGAAGAACGAGACTGGTTGGTAGAGTCTGCATTGCTAGCAGCCAGCTGGGAGTGTTCACCAGAAATGGGAAAATGTGTCTCAGGACAAACGCCAATCACAATGCCCAATACCGAAATTTTGAAAGTTATGGGAAACGAAAGAGAAGGAGAAACACATACTCTATGTAATATTGACCCTTTAGAACTACCAGCAGAGCTACAGCTTACACAACACCTAGAACTGGCATTGTATAGAGGATGATCAAAATGCACAGAGCACAAACCAGTAAACGTTTCCCTACCAGCACAAAATGAAGGCTATCAAGAACCTGGCCCCTCTATACTAGTGCTACACACCACAAACCCCGACTGAATCGTCTTCAGAGACCAATTCGCACCTCTCAAGTGTCCCTCATTACAAGGGACATCCCTCATTTTAACCAACAAAATCGCCCTCTCCCTCATTCATACCTCATGGAAAAGATGCTGTTCACATGGAGAATGTGCTGTAAATTCAGACTTTAAAGCAGAAATTAATAATGTTCTAAGATGCTAAATAAAAAAATACATTTTTGTACCCATAAAGGCAATGGTTTCCACAGTGTTCTGAGCTTGAACCTGCATGTTTGAGAATGTGTCCCTAATTATGAAAGTCAGTGTCCCTCATCATCCCTCATTTTGAGTGCCTGTATCTCTCATTCCAGTGACGGAAGGCTGAGAGATATGAACCAATCAACAAAACAAACAAAGGCCTTATGCTTCCTTATTCTATAGCCCAATACTTTCAGCAAAAAAGGCACAATGCAGTGCATCTGTACCATAAAGGGGGCATGAAGGAACAACCAGATAGACTCTTTGTGGCTAGGACACTGTTGAAAGAATCACTGAAGTACTTTTCTTATGAAATTCGTGCAATAATTCATGTGTCAGGGGAATCTATATTTGATGTTAACTTTAAAGCTCCTGCAGGATTAGACAGATTTTGTGCCAAATACCATCAGCTAAAACAGGCCCCTTTATGGGCCCCTTTCGAAGCAATTCCTTTAACAAAGCTATCAGTTGAAAACATTACAGTACTCTTTCAGAATGAGGGGGGTAAGCATGTCTGATTTGGTTTACTGGCTTAAACAAAGATGTTCAGAATTAGGAGACCAAGAAACTATCTTTGATTCAGAGAATATTTGGAACGGAGGGTGGAAGATCCGGGTTCTGCTAAAAACTACAACTGGGCTGCAGCACCTACCAACTAGTTTTTTCATAGGACAAGACTGGGGACTACTATTTCATTTAGGACAACTAAAAGCATGTTACAAGTGTGGCTCTACAGAACATTTCAGTAGCATTTGTGATAAGATCAGATGTAATGCTTGTGACGGGCTTGGACATACCAGCTTGCACTGTGTAAATGAGAGAGTGTAATCTATGTGAAGAGATAGGGCATTCTTATCAGAGCTGTCCCTGGGCAGCCCATAATCATGCAGGGCAAGATGATGAGGCAGAACAACATTTGTATGTAACAATCACACAAAGAGCAAGAAGGAATGCATCTTCTGCCAGAGCTAGTGCTAGAGCTCCTCCCACCCAGGGACCCCATTCCACCTCTCGATACCCACCCCCACAAGAGACTGCTAAAGCATCAGGACAAAATAGTGAGTCACAAGCACAAGTAGAAAGCATATATCGCAATGGCACACAACAGGAAAGAAGCACAGGAAGAAACTCTTTTAATGGATATAGAGACCCAGCATTTAGCTAAAGATCCCCCCTTTAGAGGAGCGCTCTGCAGTGAAAGGGAAAACTGGAAAAATGCCCCCTCCTCCAGTACCAGTACCTAGGGAGACAAAAATGGCAACTAGGAGAAAATATATCTGGGGCCAACCATCCTCTAAAGTTCAGAGAACTGATACTGTAGAGACAGGTAACAGGTCCGAGGCCTCGCAGGAAGAGGATAATGAATCTGAAATCTCCTCAACAGGGTCCTCCCAAATGTCTGAGGCAGAGGAATTTCCTGAGGAAAACATGGGAACACACAGAAAAAATGCAAAAATGAAAAATAAATCAGTTAATGTAGGGAAAAAGGCAATAATTCCTTCAGGTCGCTGATTTCCTCCTTTAAAACAGTACGTCAGTTCTTCTTCACATTAAAATTATCAATGTGAATAGCATTAAGAATGTGAAAAGAAGGGAAAACGTCTTTTCCTGTTCACAAAAAACAAAAGAAACTATCTATTTTGGGGGATAATCTCTGAGGCACTCCACACTCCTTGCACATGGGTTGTGTCCACCTTATAGGTTGCTTGATGCACATGTGACTTCAAAGAAGTCCGATCCCTTTTCCCTGTGGCACAGCCCTTCCAGGATCATTTTGAATTGTGCATCTGTACAGGCTGCGTCACATCACAACAGCTCCCAAACAATTGCTTCATCTTTCTACTAAACAAGAAGTAAGGCCATCTGGCTTACAATATGTCATGTATAGTTCAATGGCAGTGTTAGATTGCTAACCATAGGCTCATACAATGTCACGGCAATTAAAATATAACAGCCTAGATAGTACAGGAATCTTGGTAGCACACTACTGTGTTTAAAATACTGCTTATAACTAAATTATATTACACAGCAAACAACTTCTGTGCTGTTATACTAAATCATCCACAACAGTAAGGCTGTTATTTTCTGGCAGTAACACTAGTTCACCCTCTCATGCAGTTGCCCATAGGGAAATGCTTTTCTGATTCCTTGAACTCCCTGCTAGCGAGTCTGAGATGCATATATGTCTGATTAAGCAAGCTTCTGTGACCCCTGCTAGTGATCCCAGTTACAGCCTGCACCCACTATTGAACACATAGTGGAATGAGGAACACCCTTTGGCTTCTGCTAGCAGCCTTAGGAGTAGCTTTCTAAAAACAGAAACTCCTTATTTATGCCTTTTCGATCAGGAGAACCAGTGTAAAAAATATTGCCACTTACGGTTGTTCCTGAGATTGGGTGCAGACCACATATTCTGACAGAAACTAATAAGGTAGCCCTCTGTTAGTCACTCCAACATGGTGATTTTGAGCTCAACATGGCATTTTTTCACACCTTCCCCTTCTTTTGTGTATTGGGGAAGGTGAACGACATAAAATTCTTGCTAGTCCTGCTTCCCTGCTTCTCCTATGTCCATACCGGCGCCTCTATGACACACGCTATGCACAACTCCCCTTTCCGTGCAAGCATGAGTCTCTAACTCATGCACATGCACAAATTAACCTATACAGACTCCTGGGTGCTCTCCTAGCTCGTGCATGCGCAATTCACATACCTATAGTCAAGGCCCCTGGAATTCTGCGGTTCTGCGATTGCGGAATTTGCCGCAGAATTTGCATCATACCGCAGAACATATATAGTGCCACAGAATTCATTGCTTTTGGTGAATTTTCATATAAATATACTGTTTTTCCATAGTGTCAGGCTTTCTTTCCCACCTCGTTTATCCTGAAGTCCCTCCTCTATGCTCAGCATATGATGTCATCGATGACATCACATCATATTTAGCCAATGACATGATTGCATTCTGCCGAGAAATGAATAATTCATGCTGCAGAAATCAGAAAATTCTGCCGCAGAACACCAGGGGCCCTGCCTATAGTGCATGTGCGAGCTGGGAAATACAAACTAATCAATCGTGAAGCTAATTGGCCAGCTAGATTCTCCCCTCACAACCAGCTTCTCTTTTGGAAACTCCCATACAGAGGATGGCTCATTTCACACATTTTCACTGCAATATCTCAATTTATCATCACAATATTTACAACATTTAACAATATGCTGCAAGTATATAGATGGGGGTGGGAGCCACTACAGATCTAATACAGGATATAGTTGGTGGACTTCCTCTATTCCACCCACTCCCTTCAAGCAACTAAAAATACTGCAAGTAATAATATTAATGATATCAATATAATTCCCATTGATTGCATGGGGGGGGAGATAAGTAGCAGCTATATATTTTATACATGATTACACAACAGCCTTGATATTTTAATCCCCTAATTTCCCACGGCTCGTTATTCCACAGACATGGGGAAGACAAAAAGCTGTGACTCTGCAATATCCCTATTTCAGCCTCACAGCTAGGAAGGCTTTGTGCCTCATGCACAGAGGAGCCTCCATCCCCAGCGCAGGAGGTGCAAGACAAAGATACCACAGCAGGCACTAGTGATCAGATACCAGTTCATGGGGCTACTCATAACTCACACCAGTCAGCTATTGACACCAGTGCCTTATGGCTACAAAGACAACAGGTCCTGCAGCTACAGCAACAGCTGATGTCAGCAATGTGGGATAAACTGGCAGAGATCACAACATCCAAGTTGCCCCTCACCCCCACCCCTACAGCACGTACAGGACAGGATGCCACAAGCACAATTAGTGCTCATACATCGTCTGGCACTAATAATATGCAGGCTAATACTGATGACACCTCAGAAAATGAAGAGGAACAGAAATAGATCCTCAATCCTTAACAGCTGTTAAGCAGATCAAATCCCCACGTTAGTACACAACTTCATGACTACAGTGGGGTTTGAGATGCCAGTCCCACAACCACAGTCAAAACTGCTGCCGTCTATACAGCCAACCCTAAAAATATCAGATACCTTCCCAGTTTGCGAGGCCATGTCTGAATTGGTAACAAAAGAGTGGGAGTCAGCTGATCCTACTCACATACCCAAGAGGAGGTCATAGAACAAGATGTACCCATTGGATGCAGACACACTAAAGTTATGGTGCACGCCCACAGTAACTGACTCTCAAATTGCCTCCCTCAACAAAAAGACAGTACTCCCTACTGAATCTACACCTGCCCTAAGGGACCCAGTAGATAAAAAATTGGAAGACATTTTAAAGAAAAACTTCGAATTGGCAGGTCTAGGTGCCAGGGCTGCTACCACAGCCATATATGCCACCAGAGCACAGCTCAAGTGGTTACAAGAGGCTCAGAAGAGCATGACTGCTAAGTCACCCAAGGCCCTGCTACTTGACAATGCCATACTATCCACCAAGTATCTAGCAGACATGGTGGTGGAGTCTTTAAAAATCAATGCAAGAGCAGCCACACTACTCAACAGGGCAAGGAGACGTATCTGGATGAAGCTGTGGAATGCAGACAGCGAATCAAAGTCTCTGCTGTTCAAACTGCCCTGCAGAGGCAACCTGCTATTTGGGGAAGGCCTAGAGAAATACCTCAAAGATAAAGAAGAGGTTAAGGCACTGGGCAAAGACAGAGCAAATAATTCTACTTACCTCCTGGCATGCCCACATTTTGTAATCACTCCTTTCATGAGAGACAAGGCGTATACTTCAGGGACAATATCAGAGACCATCATATAATCCATACTATGCTAACACAAAGTTCGGAGGGAAGAGGGTCATCCAACAGAGCCAGGGGCAACTATCAGAACCATAGGAGGGGACACAAAAACTAATGACTATCAGGTCTCAAGACCATCACTAAACACAACTGACATGCCCATAGAAGCTCAACTAACACTCTTCACGCAGGAATGGTTCAGATCCACACTGGACAGATGGGTCCTAGAAATAATTAAAAGAAGCTATGCCATAGAATTTTCTCAGACTCCACACCAGAACAGGCTAATAACATCACCAGTGACCAAACACAGAGTATCCACAGGCCAACTACAACAGATAATGTCACAACAGACAATAAAAAATGGCATCAAAAGAGTACCCAAAGGGGAGGAGGGGCAAGGGATATACTCAGTTCTGTTCACAGTACCAAAAAAGACAGGTGACCTTCGACCGGTACTAGACTTAAAATTCCTAAACAAAAGCATCACATACAAACCATTCAAAATGGAAACCATCAGGTTGACGTTAAGAGCCATAAGACCAGGCAACATTCTCACATCTGTAGACTTGAAGGACACTTACCTTCACATACCCATGAAGCAATCACACCAAAAATATCTACCGTTCCACATATTAGGTCGACATTTCCAGTACCAAGTACTAACCTTCGGACTGGCATCTGCACCGTGGGTTTTTACCAAAGTATCCATCATACTAGACACAAAGCTGAGAGAAAAAGGAATCCAGGTCATACCTTACCTGGATGACTGGCTGATCAGAGCCAGATCAGAAAAACAATCCACAAGAGAAACAGCAGTAGCAATACACTGCTTACAAAGCTATGGCTAGGTGATAAACAGAGAAAAAAAGTTAGCTGACATCCTGCCAAAAGATAGAACATCTGGGCAATCTGATGGACACTGCAGAAGGAACAGTAAAACCATCCGAAAAGAGAGTTTTAAGTCTAATATCGGCAGTACGCAAGCTCCTGCAGAACAAACAAACATCTATAGCGACAATATTACAAGCCTTAGGCCAAATGTCATCTTGCATAGATACCATTCCTTGGGCAAGATGGCATATGAGATCACTACTGTGATTCCTCATACAACAGAGACCAACCTACGATTTAGACTTCACAAAAGTCATAGCAATTCCACCTAGGGTTGCACAATCATTACCTTGGTAGTTAAACAGAGACAATCTTCTAAGGGGTATGCCACTGGACATACAACCAGACTTCCAAATAGATACAGATGCAAGTCTAACAGGATGGGGGGGCAACAACAGGTCAGGACACAGCTCAAGGAAAATGGTCCATAACAGAAGCCAAATTACCCATAAACTTGCTCGAGATAAGAGCAGCCCACCTATCACTGCTTCATTTTATAAAGTTAGTAAGAGGAAAACATGTCCTGATACGATCGGACAACCAAGTCACGGTCTCTTACATCAACAAACAGGGAGGAACCAAGACCAGAGCAATGCAAAAAGAGGCAGAAAAGCTCAGCCCCTGGGCACAAAGATTCCTAGCAAGCTTAGCAGCAATACATCTGGCGGGAAAGTTAAACACTTACCGCAGATTGGCTAAGCAGACAACAAATACATCCTGGAGAACAGATGTTACACAGACACATATTCCAGTCAATCAACAAATGTTGGGGTCCAACAGAGTTAGATCTGATGGCCTCCAACAAGAACAGCCAGTGCACACGGTTCTACTCCTGCTTCCATGATCACAAATCGATGGAGGTGGATGTGCTGTCAGCAACTTGGATCTTTTCAGATAGCTTACATTTTCCCTCCCATTCCAATAATCCCACAAGTATTAGAGAAAATATGCAGAACCAGATCATGGGTAATATTGATCATACCCTATTGACCCAGGAGAGCTTGGTTCACCACAGTGGTGGAAATGGCCTTGGATCACCCATGAACACTTCTGTACAGGCATGACATGTTCACTCAGGGTCCAGTATGCCACCCCATCCCAACCAACCTCAAATCAACAGCATGGCTCCTGAAAGGGAGAGCCTTCTAAGCGAAGGTTATCACCCTACAGTTATTGACACCATGACCAATTCCAGAAGACATTTCACTACATCTACCTATCAGAGGCATTGGAAAATGTTCTCAAGATGGTGCATAGAAAACAATATAGAACCCTTTAGCACCATAATACCTAACATTCTGCTATTCCTACAACACTGGCTGGACAAAGGACTGTCTCCAGCTTCTCTATGGGTACAAGTGGCAGTGATAGGGGCTACAAGGGGCTGCATATAGGGTATGACACTGAGGTCATACAAAGACATCATTAGATTTCTGAAACCAACAGCTAACCTATGTCCAAAAATACAGCAATGGACTTCACAGTGGGACCTGAAACTGGTCTTCAAGGCTATGACAGAAAAGCCATTCGAGCCACGTATCAGCGAGCTACAAGCCCTATCATGCAGACCGCCATACCTAGCCTTCCATGCCGACAAAATTGATCTCAAAACAATCCCATCTTTCGTGCCTAAGATAAACACAAATTTTCATATAAATCAGAACATTGAAATAACAGCATAGTTGCCCACAGAAGAAGTAGCGCTAGACCCCGAAACTTCATCTATTGGCTATGAAAAGGGTACTGACAATTTACATCAACAGGACATTGACCATTCGCAGCTCTGACAGACTCCTCGTTAGCACACAAGGTCACAAAAAAGACAATCAGTCACTCAATCCACCATAGCTACATGGCTGAAAACAGCTATCACAGTGGCATATAAAGCTTCTGATCAGACTCCATCATCCAATATCAAGGCCCACTCTACAAGAGCAATTGGCACTTCCTGGGCCAAAAGGAACATGGCAACAGTGGAGGAGATTTGTGCGGCAGCCACATGGGCCTCAGCACACACTTTCACTAAACACTACAGGGTGGATGTATCACTGGAGTCAAAGGCAGACTTTGGACAGGCGGTGCTGCTTGCAGCAAAAACAGACACTAACTAAAGGACTACTAAAATATTTACTACCCACCCTGCTTACATGGTACTGCTTTTTATATCGAAACCCATGTGTAAGGAAGGTGGAGTGCCTCAGAGATTATCCCCCACAATGGTAGTTTTCTCACCTGGTAAAGGTGATTGTGGGGATATACATCTCTGAGGCACTCCACAACCCACACAGATAAACAGTCTTGATAATATTGATTATAAATAATCTATTGAAGTATAGATAATGATGCAGCCATTGGATTCAGTAGCGTGTACTAACAAGAATTAAACAGGGCTCTTACAGCTCAGAAAACACAAGCAACTTGCATTCCTTGTCTAATTAACTTGTATGTCACTCTGAAGTTAAGGGACTAATATTTTGAATACCTATACTGCCTAACAATCTAGAAATATTCACTCAATAGTAGGTACAGCGTTGGAAGAATTCAAACTGATCCTGGAAGAGGTGTGCCACAGAGAAGGGGGTCGGACTTCTTTGAAGTCACATGTGCATCAAGCAACCTATCAGGTGGACACAACCCATGTGTAAGGAAGGTGAAGTGCCTCAGAGATGTACAGTATATCCCCACAATCATCTTTACCAGCTGAGTTCTTCCAGGACACTAGGCTACATGCACTCACAGAATTGTATAAGGCCAAGAATGCCTGGTATGGAAGACCATCCTTTTGGTCTGTTGGTGCAGAATCCTGTACAGGTGTAGGTATTTTATTCTTAAATATGGAAGTTACAGTCATCAAAGTTGTAGATCTTGTTCCGAGCAGAGTCCTTATACTAATCACTAAAATTAAAAATTCATTGGTTCACGTCATTAATGTTTACAGCCCACAATTAAGGCTGACAGGATAGAATTACTTAAAACAGTACTGCCCTATTTGTATTCTTCCCACTCTAGTATCTTTGGTGGTGATTTTAACCCTGGTCTGATTCTAAAAGACAGGGGGAAGGATACAAGAATGAAAAAAATTATTCTGTGACATAAATTTTCTTGCCAACCTGCTCAAAACGAAAGCTCAGGGATGCATACTTAACCTTCACAAGGAAAAATGATCCTACCTTCATAAAAGTGATCTAGCTACCTGTATAGATTTTGTGTTTTTATCTGAAGACTTACAGATTATTCAAGCTACAGTACAGGTTACTGAATGTTCTGATTATTGTTGTTTATATACAAGTTGTAATAATTCACCCCAGATTTCCCATGGTCCAGGTTTATGGAACTCAAATTAATCTTTGTCAGACAGCCCTGTTGTAAGTCAAAAACTAAAATATTTTCTCGAAGAATGAAAAACAGTGTTTCTACTTTATGATAGTCCAGTTGACTGGTGGTAAGACACTAAAACTGATATCAGACACCTACGCAAATCTTTAAGTAAAGTAATTAGACAGAAAGACTACATGCATAGCATAGGGAACAACTTCAAAAACTATTGTCATTAACTTATGAAACAAAACTGAATTCTTCAAGTGAAGCAAGATCTGTTTTAGTATCATCAAAGACAGGCTGAAGCTATAAAACTTCAACAATTCATTGGTACACAATGATGTTTTTCATCTATTTGTTCATATGAAAATTGCATTTCTAGAATCCAAAAGGAAAAATGGAAGGTCTATTTGACAGTCAAAATAGTTATTGTGCAGAAAATAAAGCCATGCAAGGCATTGTTTCACAATACCTTTCAGGTTCCCTTGTCACCTTCTGTTAAACCAGAACAGTTATTTTCCGATATTCAGATACCCTCTTTACCAGAAGTAGAAACTAGATCATTAACAGAAAATATTTCAGAGACTGAACTTTTACAAGCAGGCTCTTCCCTGAAAAATAAAACGACCCCAGGAGAGGATGGTCGTATGAATGAGATCTATAAGATTTTAGGGCTTTTTTTACGAACTGAACTAACAGCAGTATTTAATTTTATTCTCCAATCTTTAGAAACACCATGGCGCATGAAGAAAGGTATTTTTTTGTATACAAAAGGGGACAGGAAGGATATTCATAACTGGAAACCTGTCAGTATATTAAATGCCGATTTTAAAATTTTAGCCAAAATTTTGAATAAAAGATTACTTCAGATATCAAAATTCATTATTACTCCAGCACAAGCCTGTACTATCCCTGAGATTAAAATATCGAATCATTTGATTCTATTAAGGGAAGTAATTGAAAGGGAAATAAGGGTGCCTTACAAGGGTTATTCATATCCTTAGATCACAGTAAAGCCTTCGACTCAGTCCACCAAGATTTCTTATGGTATACTTTAGAGAAATATGGACTCCCAAAAATATTTGTGTAGTGGTTACAAAGCTTTTACGCAGGAACTATTGTAGTACCAGTCATTAATGGATGCAGGGGGCCCATGATTACTGTTTTGTCAATGCCGAATGTTGTCGCGCTGGCATTGGCAGTGGGAGTGGCGTAGCTAGAGATGCAGAGTGCTGTGATTTTGTGAATGTGTCTCAAAAGGTGATTTTGCATAGCGAGAACGTCATTGTGCACCACAGCTGCGCAAACACGTTTTGGGCAGGCTGTGAAAAATGGCAGCTGGGCTGTTGATAAGGAGACGTGCACAAATGCCAGTGGTGAAAATGCGGTATGAAAATATTGCAGATTGACGAAGTTACAAGGGTGCATGGAAACTGTGCAATGCACGCTTGCAACACAGTCATTGTATGGAGTTTCGGCACCAAATGTTCAACATAGGCATTTTAGGACCTCTGCTCATGAATAGTGTCACCTTCATTTCCTCAAACTGTCCCAAAAACTGATTTCGCACAGCGGCCGTGCAATTCTGTGCCAGATGTGCGAAAACACATTTCAGGCAGCTGGAGTGTTCATAAGGAGGTATGGAAAAATGCCAATGATGAACAGCTGGAGTGAAAGTATTACAAATTCAGAAAGTCATGAGTGTGCGTGCAAACTGTGCAATGCACGCTCATAAAGCACTCATTTTATTGACTTTCGTTCCCAAATTTTCAACATAGGCATTTTAGGGCATCTGCTAATGAACAGTGTCACTGTCATTTTCATCATGTGTCTTGAACACGGACTTTCCACAGCGACCACGCAATTCTGCGCCGGAACTGCGAAAACAGATTTTGGTCAGGATGTGAAAAATGACAGCTGTACTGTTCATTAGGAGGTGCAGAACAATGGCACTGTAGAAAATCTGGAGTGAGAATATTAGAAGTTTGAGAACGTACGAGCGTGCGTTCAAACTGCACAACGCAGGCTCGTAACACAGTCATTTTATGGAGTATTGTCACCAAATTTTCAACACAGGCATTTTAGGACCTCTGCTCATGAACAGTGTCACTGTCATTTTTGTAAGGTGTCCCGAACACTGATTTCGCACAGCAAACACGCGATTGTGCACCGAAAGTGCGAAAACACATTTTGACAAGGATGTGAAAAATGACAGCTGTACAGTTCACAAGAAGGTATAATAAAATGCCAACTTTGGGAATCTGGCATGAAAATATTGTGAATGCGCTAAGTTACGAGCGTGCATTGCGCAGTTGCTATGCACCTCGTGAAACAGTCATTTTATGGAGTATTGTCACCAAATTTTCAACAAAGGCATTTTAGGACCTCTGCTCATGAAGAGTATCTCTGTCATTTTTGTAATGTGTCCTGAACACTGATTTCATACAGCGACCGCACTATTCTGCGCCGGAAGTGCAAAAACACATTTTGGCAAGGATGTGAAAAATGACAGCTGTACGGTTCACAAGAAGGTGTGGTAAAATGCCAATGTTGAGAATGTGGCATGAAAATATTGCAAATGCGCTAACTTACGAGCATGCGTTGCGCAGTTGCTACGCACACTTGTAAAACAGTCATTTTTTGGATTTTTCCCACCAAACTTGCAAAATAGGCTTTTTGAGAGCCCCTCTCATGAACAGTGGCACTGTCATTTCGTTACTCAGTCCTGAAAGGTGATTCCATGCAGTGACTGCGAAAATCACCTTTTGGGACCAAATAATCCATGACAGTGCAAGAATTCATGAGAAGGGGTCCCAAAAACCCCATGTTGAAAATTTGGGGCCAAAATTCCCAAAAATGCCTGAGATATGCATTAAAGTTGAAAAACCCCTATTCATTCCATTATACAGTTTACCAGCATTTCCTCAGTTCGCGGTCGGCTTTGAAGAGTGCAGCGTGTTCCTGGTCCAGAAGATGGATTGCGCCAGACTCCCGGAGGTAAGTATGGGGTGAGAGGGGGTTGAGGGAGGTGAGGGTGCACAGTGAGTGGGTGCGGTGGGGGAGGGAGCATCGAGACTACGAGGACCGCTTTCATTTACAGGTAAAAAAAACAGGAAAAACATCAGGACAGTTTTCCTTTGCAGGGCATTGGCACGCTGGGGTGGGCTCCCAGCCGTGCCACCTCAACTGTTTTGTGGGGTGTCAGTAGCCGACGGGGATTGGTACACCGTCGCCAACACGTGGGAGGAAGTAATGCCGACGGGATTGGGCACCCCACCGGCAGAGAAAGAAAATGGGAGGCACGAGCCGAGGGGATTGGGCACCCTCAGCATTCAACAATTGGGGGTTTATGCCAACGGGGTGGGCTGCCCGTCAGCACACAAAGATAGTGGGGGGCACGAGCCAGGGGATTGGGGCACCCCTTGGCATTCAACAATTGGGGGTTTATGCTGACGGGAGTGGCTCCCCATCAGCACACAAAGACAGTGGGGGTTAACCGACAGGGGTTAGGCACCCCCGGAGTCGGCAGATGTGAGGCGGCCACCGTCTCACTGACCATGCACATAATGGCGGTGAGCACGGCAAGAAAAGGACCGCTGCGTATGACAAGCTTTGCTTGGATTGCAGCGGACCTTTTCTTAGATGTGCTCGCCCCATTATGTATGCATGGTGTGGCGTCGGCATGCAGGCCGATTGGGCAATGTGGGATGCACCTACTGGTGCATGCCCTGCATTTGCCGAACAGCGACCGCGCCTCCAAATCCCCACTGCCACAAGATGTTGGCTATGCACGCGTGCCAACATAAAAACGGGGTTAGACAGGGATGCCCTCAAAGCCCTCTGCCATGCACATATTTTCTTTATCCTTTGCTATGGAAATAGGATAATTCCACAATTCTGTACCCTATTCAAATTGCCAATAACCAGCTACAGCACAAGGTACAGTAATTGCCTTTGCTGGTGATATTTATCTAATACTATGAGACCCATCAGTGCAAGCAGCTCTAAATATTTGTTTGGAGTTTGGTAAACTATCTGGAGCATCTCTTAATTTAAATAAATGCAAAGGAAAACAATTGGGGTTCACTGATACATCAGTTTCACAAGCAGTGGGTATTCAACTTCTGGCAGAACCCACAACAATTCTAGGAGTTCAGTTTCATACTACACCTCTTGATATATTACATTGGGAACCTAAGGTTTCACAAGCAGAGGTTTAGTGACCAGTTTGAATAGATGGACCATGGGAAAGAAAAAGAGAGGTTTTATGATAAAAACATATTTACCTCCCATATTTTTATATATGTCGAGTTTTTCCCCTACCAAAAGTCCTAGAAACCACTATTTTGAGTATTTTTTTTCTTCAGGATTTATGGGGGGAGTCACCTCAACCCTGTAAAAAGGAACATTACTTACTTGCCTGTAAAGCAAGGTGGATTAGACATAATTCATCCCACAGTTTTCTTGTACTCTTTTTTTGTTTTATTTTGTTTTTGTTTTTTGCAGCAACTCTTAAGACTCTATTATGTAATAGAAATATAGGTTGGGAACCTCTTCTTTATGATGCATGCCAGATGTAGTAGCAAAAGTGGGAATCAGGCACACTAACAGTTGTGAGAAAATCCCACACAGCCCCAGCATATCTCAGGGAAGTATTTTTTTAAATTAAAAATTTGGAAAATACAGAGCATCCAGATAGAAACATAGACTTTGACGGCAGATAAGGGCCACTTGGCCCACCTCGTCTGCTCATTTCCCTACCTAGAGGATAAGCTGCAGATCCTAGTTAACCAACAGCCTACTTCATCCTACCCCCCACTAGAATTGCCTTATGTCTGTCCCATGCATTCTTGAATTCCTCCACTATTTTTGATCCCATAACCTCCTGAGGAAGGCCGTTCCATGCATCCACCACCTTCTCTGTGAAAAAATACTTCCTCACATTGCCCCGAGCCATCCCCCTCTATCTTCAAATTGTGTCCCCTTGTCCTTGCACATCTCTTTTTCTGAAAGAAGCTACCTGCTCAGAAAAAGAGACGCGCAAGAACAAGGGGACACAATTTGAAGATATTAACATTACCAAGAAAACAACTCTATAGGCAGATCATGGTATCCAACTTTAAAGAACCTACAGTTTTTCCAACGTGCCCCCCCCCCCAGATTCTTACCCTCTCTGCAGCTCCTATTAGTAGAACCCAGAATACCCATACATATGTAGGATACAAATTGGTTGTGTTGTCAAGAAAAACAAAATGTTAAAAGTAATCAAAAACACAAACAACAAGATGAAAGAATGTGTTCTAGAACAACATGTGCTAATGATTTTTATAAAATGGGCAAAAGATTCCAAGCAATTTGATTGGTTGTTAGCCATGCATTAGATGTGTCTAATACACAGCTAAAACTAGAACCCCCATTTCGAATACACAGGCCCATTTTAAAAGCACAATAATTCACTCCGGGGATGTGCATTAGACAGTTCGATCGCACGGCTAGACTGAATGCACCGGGTCCGGTGGGCTCAGGTTTCACTACGTCCCTCTAGCCGTGCATTAGAACTGTTTAATGCACACCCCATCGTGTCTTATTACTTACAGAAGCTGTGGAGCACCTGTTTTTCAAATGCCCATACATTGCCACCTTTTGGGACCTGATGGCGGACAAATGGGGTAGCCTTTGTTTAAAAACCTGATTTATGATATACTTATTTATAATGATTTTGGTCCTATGTGGAGGAGATGGGATTTTAGCACTCTGAGAGTTACTTTCACAGTAATTAAACAGCATATCTGGAATAATTTATTTATTTATTTAAAAGTTGATAACCAGGAAAGACACCATGAGCCAAAGGTTTCCAGGTGCAACCCGAAATAGATATCTTTTTGTTCTGCAACAGAAAAAACAACAAACTTAGAACTTTTTTGTAAAATGACTACAGCTATAAGGAACATTTTTTTCAATCTGCCCTCCCTTCACAGACAAGGACCCGGTTGCTCCCCTAGAGCCTCTACCAGCCGACTGTCTCCCCTGCTGCAGTGATCCAACCAACAGCCCTCCCTCAACAGAAAAGGACCCAGGCGCTCCACAGAGCCTCTACCACCAAGCTCTCTCCCCTGCTATAGCGACCTAACCAACAGCTCTCCCTCCACAAACAAGGACCCAGATGCTTCCCCAGAGTATCTACCAGCCATCTCTCTCCCTTGTTGCAGTGGCCCGACCAACAGCCTTCCTTCCACAAACAAGGTAGTGTGTCCACCCAGCTTTTCAGTTGGAGGAACACTGCTGATTGTTTTCTTGGACTTGAATTTTATTCGGACATACTTGTTTTTCTGCTGTGTGTAATTTAGCCTTAAAAGCTTGCTCAGTGCAACTTGTTGCTACTTCCATGGCTACTATTCATTTAAGGCAGCTTTTAAGTGCTTACCTTTATAGGAAGTCACACTCCCCTCCAGAGTCTGTGACATCTTCCACTAGGGCATACAGCCCTCCTGTTTCCCCAATACTCTACACAACCTCTATTTATTTATTGAAATGTTTCACCAGGAAGGCACACTGAGTGACAAGTCACTCATCTCCCGGTGTGACCTGGGGGAAGGGCTACAATAGGAATTAGACATTAAACAATCAAGTTACAAGATCAACATTAACACACAGTTGTAAGATGGGTGTTACAAACTGTGTTACAACAGTGTTGCGCATAATAGGTAGAAAGAGTGAACAATAATAAGTGCCAGGTTAATAAGTAAACAAGCGCTTATGTGAAAGAAAAGGGGGAAAGGAGAGGGAGGAGTGAGGGGGTGAGAAGGAAGAGTCATGTCCCTGGAGAACCCTTCAGGGTGTGAGGAATCCTGCAAGGGGACTGGGGGGACTAGAGAGAAGGGGATAAGGTAGTGTCCAAGAGAGAACCATTCAGGATGTGGGGAACCTTGCAAGAGTGCTGCAGGGCTAGATAGAAAGTGGGATAAGGCTGTAGAGATTTAAAGTGGGAGGGGCAAGAAGGAAGAGGAGGAGGAGGAGGTGTCACTTAATCTAGGAAGGGGAATAGGACTTAACCCAAGAGAGGACCCTTCAGGACGCAGGGTACCCTGCAAGGGGGTTGAGGAAGGTCAGTAGATAGGGATTAAGAGAGTGAGGGGAGAGGGACAAAGTGAGAATAGAACCCTGGAGGGAGAAAGATTTCACAACTTTGGAAGGGATGGGGCCTAATCAATAGTCCATTAGGATGCATTGGACCTTGCTTGTAGTCATGGAAAGCCAAGATTGTGGCTAGACAGAAGAGGGAAGATATGCTTAGGCTCAGTTGGACCCCTTCAGGGTGCTGAGAGCCCTGCAATAGGACTGTGACAGCCAGGGTGAAAGGTAGATTGGGGGAAGGAGAGGAGACAAGACTAGGCACAGCAGGATCCCCCCTCAGGATGCTGAGAACCCTGCAAAAGGGACTGCGAAGACTAGGAAGAAAGGTAGATGGGGGAGGGGAAGGAGAAGATACATGCCTAGGTGCAGTAGAGCCCTTTCAGGATGCTGAGAACCCTGCAAGGGGACTGCAAAGGCTAGGTGGACAGGTAGATGGGAGAGGGGGAAGGAGAGGAGACAAGCCTAGATGTAGTCGGACCCCTTCAGGATGCTTAGAACCCTGCAGGAGGACTGCAAGTCTAGGGACAAAGGAAGGATACGAACATACGAAGAAGCCAGCAGAAGGCCATTTGGTCTATCAAGTCTGCTCATGTTGCAGGGTCCACGGCTTGAGTCACTATCCCTGCCCCCTCTCCCCACTCTTCCCATCCTCCCTACCCATGACCCTGACCCTCCCTCTATACCTGTCCCAGCCTCTCATAAAGCTGCCCACTGTCTTCAATGAGATTACCTCTTCTGGCACTGCATTCCAAGTGTCCACCACCCTCTCTGTGAAGAAGTGCTTACTGACCTCCCTCCTAAACCTCCCACCCTCCATCTTAAGACTATGCCCCCTCATGATATGGTTGCCACTCAGCTTAAAGAGACTCTCCTTATCAACCTTATTTATCCCTTTCAAGTACTTGAAGTCCCAATCATATCCCCCCTCTCTCTCTGTCTCTCTCCTGTCTTCCTTGGGGGTAGGAGAGGGACCTATGGAGAGCATCCGGGGTCCCTTACATTCTGTGAGAGATCAAAGGAGGACAGTATGGGGGAGCTATTTGGGAGAAGGGGAGGAAAGCTAGAAATTTGGGGGGTGGTTTGCACAGGGTAAAATGAAGGTGACGGTAGAGGGGTAGGATTTGTCCAGGGCTTAGAGGAGGGAATTAGGGAGAGACAAGGCAGGAGCAGCTAGGTGCAAGGTAATTATTGAGGGCAGAGCTGATGGAATAGGCAAAGGATGAGTGCCCGATTTGAGCAGGGAAGGAATTCCAAATTTTTGGGAGGCGGTGAGAGTAACCAGACTGGCTGATTTATCTTCTACTGCTGTTCTACTCAGATTCTAAATAACTAGCCCTGATACCCACCACCTGTCCCCATATAATTTCCTTCCATCTGTTTCTCATTGCATCACATAAAATACTCCTCCACCCCTTCTATTGTCATCTGCTGAATCATCTTCCCAGTGAGTTTCGAACACCCACCTGTGATACACACTCCTTCCAAAGTCTGTGGCACTTTCCACTGGACCACACAGTCTTTCTGCCTTCCCCAGCTTCTATTCAGCCTTTACCATCTTCTGCTGCTGCACATTTTTCACATTTACATTTTTTACATTTTACATTTTTTCTATCTCCCCATTTTACCACCTGCAGGTTATACTGATCAACCTGTAGAGGAAGCCTCAAGCTAAACAGCTGTTTTTCTCTCCCTGAAGTGCTTTTGCATTGTAGAAGGAGCCTCAGGCTACAGTCCAATTTCCCCTCTCCCTGTAGTGCTTTGCATTCCCCCAGTGCTTGATTTAGTCTCCCTACTTCTCTTCCTGTAGTACCAGCATGGTAGAGGGAGCTCAGGCCACAGTTCCATTTATTCTATCCCTGAAGTGCTTTTGTATCCTCCCAATGTTTAATAAGCCCTTTTATATTTCTAATCCTTTACAATGTTCCCTTTCCTCCTGGTATTGCTGTCCTTCAGCTCCTATCTCTCATCTCCATCCAACTCCTCACTTCACGCTCCCTTACCAGCTAATTTCATGCCACCAGTGCAAACTCACCATATGCTAATTCACCAAATCTCTCTACTTTTCCTCCAACGGTGCCCTCTTTGAGATTCATCGGTAGCAATCCTTGCAGTTTACTTGACTTCCCCGTGTCCCCTATGGCCTTGGATAATGCTGCTGTTCTACACAATGTATCCTTCCTGTCTCTCTAGCTTCAGTAATCAGACACCTTGCTCGTGCTCCACACGCAGAATTCCTCACTTTTCAAAGTTCAAATTACTAAGTAGGTGGATCAAGAATCTGATCATTCTATTCTTGTTCTGTGCTGAAAACATTGAACTAAACCCTGGCCCCCAATAGCTGTAGCCTCTCCTCTGAGTTTGTGGCCACTAAAGGTATGAAATGTACACACCTAAATGTGTGCAGCCTACTAAAAAAGATAGACCATGTCCAAGCCTGGGTATTTCACACTAACCCAGACATCTTTGTATTGACGGAGACCAGGCTGAAAATCTGTCTCGGATAACCTGTTATCAAGTCCATACTATAATATTTTCTGCTCTGAAAGGCAATCTAGGGGAGGAGGCGTTGCCATACATGTCAAAGACAGGTTCACAGCTTCTGTAATCTCTGCTGTCTCTATTCTGAAGGAATTTGAGTGCTTGACGTTAAATTTGGTAATGTCCCCAGTAGAGTCCATAAATGTGATCGGTTGCTATAGACTGGTAACAGGGGGTATGGAGCATTTAAATGACTTGTGTAACTTCGCAGATTCTAAGCAAAATTAAACCATTATTCTTGGAGACTTAAATCTTGCCTGGCATAGTACCAACTCTAAAAGTAAATGACTGAGAGACTTCTGCGATGATTCAGGCTTCACTCAATTAATAGCTGAAATTACTCGCCCCAACCCTAGGAACAACGCAAATAGTTCATTAATCAACCTGATCCTTACCAACAGACCCCACAAATTCTCCCATGTGACGGTTTTTCATAATGATGTTGGTGACCACCGCCCAGTTATCTGTATTAGAGGTCTGTCAGCAACTAAGTCCACCAGCAGAATTATTTGGAAAAGGAGATTTAGCAAAATTAGCCATGCCCATTACCTAGCCGATCTGAGAAACATAAACTGGGTGAATTTCTATCTGGCCACATATGTCAAAATAGTGGCCTCTGTTTTTTTTACTGACACCCTAAGTAGTATCATCAAAAAACATGCCCCTATGATAAAATGTAGAACCAGGAAGCACTCCTGCCCATGGTTCAATGCTAACCTGAAAACTGCCCTAAACAAAAGGGACCAATTAGGGGCCACAGCAAGGCAGACCAAACACCCTTTGGATTGAGTGGCTTTTAGAGCTAGTCAGAAAGAATGCACCAAATTGGTTAGATCCGGTAAGGCAAACTATTACTTATCAGCCTTCAAATTGGCAAAGGGCAATTCACTAAAAAATACTTCCTCACATTGCCCCTGAGCCGTCTCCCCCTCTATCTTCAAATTGTGCCCCCTTGTTCTTGCACATCTCTTTTTCTGAAAGATGCTACCGTCTTGGACTTTGTTGATTCCTTTGAGGTACTTGAAAGTTTCTATCATGTCCACCCTCTCTCTCCTTTCCTCGAGGATGTACTGTACATATTAAACTCCTTTAGTCTCTCTTCGTATGGCTTCTGGTGCAGACTCTGCATCATTTTAGTTGCCCTTCCTCTGGACTGCCTCCATCCTGTCTATTTATTTATTTGTTTATTTCTAGGATTACAAAGACCTTTAAACCAAATGGTTAGTTTACAAAGGTTCTGCATCATAGAACAGAAATGGAAACAAACAATAGTAATACAAATAGAGGACGTGAGCCAAGGTCAGTTACAGAGTATAAAACGCAGGTACACAAGACAATGACAAAATACAACAATGTGGTAGAACTTAGCTGTAGGGATACAATTAATGAGTGACACAAAATAAGGGAACGAGAAGGGGTAGATGCCAAGATTTAGTGGGGGGAAGCGGGAGGGGTGAAGGTGGATGCGGCAGTCTTAGGAGTGACTTTGTCATGCAGTGCTGGGGGGTAGTAATAAGTGTTTAGGGGGCCCACCAGCAGAGGGAGGCTGTAAGTGGGAGTAGGGGTAAAGGAAAGCTAAGAGAAGGGACTAAGAGGGGGTAGGAGGCTAAGCGAGATAGATGGGGTGGTGGAGGGGTAGGGGTGTGGTAGTGGAAAAAGAGAGAGGGGAAAAAGGGAGAGAGCGGGAGGGGTGAAAGTTGGGACCAGTAGCAGTGGTGGGCGGGGGAGGGGGCAGCAAGAAAAGGGAGTTGGGAGAAAGGAAGAGGTGTGTGGGGGAAAGGAGGTGGGAGAGGGTAGGGGTAGGAAGGAGAGGAAGTAGGAAGAAAGGAAAAATTACTCACCTTAGTAATGTTGTTTCTTCTAATGGAGTCTTGCTGTATTCTGACTAATGCAGTGATCTCCAACCTTTGAACTGCCCTGGAGAACAAAGAGTTAACTTTCCATGCAAGGCATGGAATGCTGAGCTCGAGCTCAGTTGAAGCCTCTGTCTGTTGTTGTTTGAACCCCAACCACCAGATCTTTATGAGCTATACTCACTGGGCATTCTGTGTGGAAGCTGTAAACTCACACTAGCCAACTGGCAACTAAATTTTATAAAAGGGTTTTTTGGTTTCAAAGCAAAGACTCAAGTCAGGAAACCCAAAAAACAAAACACAACACACCCAAAATAAAGGAGGATGAGAAAAAAGGGGACACCTCTAGGTGCCAACACTGCTCCTGCCCACCCACATCCCAAAAACCAGGTTCTGAGAGGGGAGGCGGGGAGGTCAGAATACAGCAAGACTCCATTAGAAGAAACAACATTACTAAGGTGAGTAATTTTTTTCTTCAAACAACATGAAGTCTTGCTGTATTCTGACTAATGCAGACTACCAAGCAGTACCTCCATGGAGGAGGGACAGAACCTACTTTGGGAATAGGCTCTGAAGTACTGATGTACCAAACCGAGCATCACTTCTAGCCTGGGTATCCAGAGAGTAATGCTTGGTGAAAGTATGGACTGTTTTCCAGGTGGCTGCTTGACAGATCTCTAAGACAGGAATATCCCTGGCAGCAGCCAGGGAAGCAGCTGTACCTCTAGTAGAGTGAGCCCTCAGGCCTGAAGGTGGGGTCCTACACAATTTTTCATAGTAGAATTGTATACAAGAGACAATCCACCTGGCAATAGATCTTTTAGTGGCAGGTTTTCCCTCACCGACCCCTCCATAAGTGAGGAACAATTGGAGGGAGTCAAACCTGTGACCCTTGGTGCGCTCTATGTAGTAGCTAAGGGCACCTTTTTATGTCCAGGCTGTGCAGCCTCCTCTCTCCAGAGGAGGAATGGTCAGTGAAGAAAATAGGAAGAGACATAGACTGGTTAAGGTGGAAATCTGAGACCACCTTAGGCAAAAACTTCCTATAAATTCTTAGAACCACCTTATCTCTATGAAAAGAGATAAAATCAGGTTCCACTGACAGGGCTTGCAATTCACTGATGCGCCTGGCAGAGGTAATGGCTACCAAAAACACAGTTTTCCAAGTCAAGTATTTATGTTCTGCAGAGGACAAAGGCTCAAAGGGGGTTGCATAAGCTGAGCAATGCAAACATTTAGGTCCCAAGCAGGAGCAGGGTCCCTGAAGGGAGGATTGGTGTGCAACAATCCCTTGAAGAATTTGCAAAATACAGGATGAGCTGAAAGAAAAGAGGGCTTGCCTACTGACAAAAAAGCTGAAACAGCTGCTAAATGTACTTTGAGTGTAGCTGGTCTGAGTCCCAACCCATTGAGATGAACCACATAGTCCAGGACTGTAGGCAACCCAGCAGATTCTGGAGAAATATGCTTACCAGAGCACCAAATAGTGAACCTTTTCCATTTGGAGTTGTAGTCTTTTCTGGTGGAAGGCTTTGAGAAGCCTTTAGAATATCCAGAACACCTTGAGAGAGGTGCAGATCAGCAAACTCTAACTCTTCAAGAGCCAGGCCTTGAGATTGAGAGATTTGAGATTCAGATACCAAACCCTCCCTGAGAGGATGTCAACAGGTTATAATTCCTGGGAAGAGACAGGGAAGGTGGACTGCTAAGGACAGCAACAGTGGTACCAGGGCTGTCTGGCCCAGTCCGAGCAATCAGAATCACTTTGCAGGGTTGAGACCTGATTTTGACTAGTACCTTGAACAGGAGAGGAAGGGGCATGCAGAAACTTCCTTCCCAATTGAGAACTAGAGCATCCATGGGGACTGAGCCCAATACTGGGGGTTTGCAGCAAAAAAGAGGACGTTGGTGATTGGGGCTGCAAAAAGATCTATCTGTGGAGTGCCCCATCTGGAGAAAATCACCTTCAAAATTAGGGGATCTAGGGACCATTTGTGGTGGCCCTGAGATATCCTGCTGAGAGTATCAGCCAGAACATTGTCCTTCCCTGGGAGGTGCACTGCCATTAGAGAAGTTTGCAGGGAATAGGCCAGAGACCACATCTTCATTGCTTCTGTGCACACAAGGCCATAGACTGAGTGTCCCCTTGCTTGTTGATGTACCACATTGTGGTGGTATTGTCTGTTCTGATCTGGACTACTTTGTTCTGAACAGACTTGGAAAAAACTTGCAGTGCCAGAAACACTGCTCTGAGTTCCAAGAGATTGATGTGAAGCAGAGATTCTTGAGGTGACCACAGCCCTTGGGTGGTCAGATCCCCCAAGTGGGCTCTGTGGTAAGGATTTAGAGAATGAGATTAAGTGACAAAAGGAACTCCCTGCCTTAGATTGTCCTGATCCTGCCACCATTGCAAGGCCTGGATCAGGGTTCGAGTTACTGGGACTGGTTTGGTCAGGGAATCCTTTCTCTGGGACCAGAAGGTTCTCAAGTGGAACTGAATGTCCCTCATCTGAAACCTTGCCCCCCTGAACCACTGCTGTAGAGGCTGCCCTGTGGCCCAGGAGCTGCAAGAAGTGCCTTGCTGGTCAAGACACCTGAAGGGTGAAAGAAGAGGCCAGTTCTACTAGTGTCCTTGCCCTGTCCAGGGGAAGGAAGGCCTTTGCTTTTATTGTATCGATCTCCACCCCTATAAAGGTGAGGAGCTGCACCAGTTCCAGAACTGACTTTGGAAGATTTAGGAGGAATCCTAAGGAAGTGAGCAGTTGCTGAGTTATCTGAAGATGTGACTTGACGTGGTCTGGAGACTGATCCACTATGAGACAGTCATCCAGGTATGGAAAGATGGAGATCTTTTTTCTCCTTAGGAAAGCAACCACTACTGCCAGGCACTTTGTGAACACCCTTGGGGCTGATGTTAGACCAAAGGGAATTGCTCTGAATTGATAGTTGCCTGAGGGCAACTCAAACCTGAGGTACTTTCTGTGGGAGCACCTGATGGGAATGTGAAAATAGGCATCCTTGAGGTCCAGGGAGGCTAGCCAGTCCCCTGGCCTTAGAGAGGGCAGAATTATTTCCAGAGTCACCATTTTTAATTTTGGCTTTAGAAGGTGCTTGTTTAAATATCTCAGATCCAGGATGGGCTGCCATTCTCCTGTCTTTTTTGGGGGTTAGGAAGTACCTGGAGTACAATCCTTTTCCCCTGTGTAGGGCTGGAACCCTTTCTATGGCTCTGAGAGCCGAGAGGGAAGAGACCTCTGCCTCTAGGGCAAAGGCCTCTGAAGGATTTGCAGGTGGAAAGGATCTGGTTCTCATCTTGGGAAATTTTTTGAAGCTGAGAACCAGTCCCTGGCTTACTACTTCCAGGACCCACTTGTCTGATGTTAAAGACTTCCAGTCCTGGACAAAGTAAGTCAGCCTGCCCCCTACAGGGAGTGGAGAATTGGCCCGGGCAGACCCATCAGGGTGTCTGCTTGGCAGGGGCTTTAGGCTGAGGGGTGGAAGCAGGCCTGCATATACCCCGTCTGCCTCTCCCTCTAAAGAACCCCCTCTGAGCAAAGGCAGAAGAGGAGGCCTGGGCTTGGTAAAAAGGCCTATGAAAGGGCCTACCCCTGCCCCTGGAATGCTGCCTCTAAGGAGTGGCTTGCCTTTCTTTGGCCTGAGCACTCCTGTAGGTGGTCCTGTACTCGTTCATTTTCTTCATATACTTCTCTGTCTGCTCCCCAAACAGAGAATTACCAATGACAGGAAAATCCATGGCCTTAGCCTGGGTATCCTGTGACAGGCTAGTACACCTGAGCCAAGCCATCCTCTGAAGGGCCACAGATGTAGCCATGACTCTAGATGAAACATCATTGGAGTCCACAGCAACATGAAATTGCACCTTGGATGTCTCAATCCCATCCGCAGCCACCTGCTCCAGCTCCTTGGCAAGCTGGTCAGGGGCCTGTTTAGCTAGAGCCATCGCAGTGTCCCACCTGGACTTCTGGTATCTAGCTGTGTAGGCTTATTTAATTACTTAATTAGCCTGCCTGAGTCCCAAAGATGCTGCCATGTACTGTTTCTTTGCCATGGCATCAATCCTCCTGGAGTCCTTATCTGGGGGATGTGAAGCCAAGGGTATATTTGCCTCATCACAGGCAGCAGCCTGCACTACCCCAACATGGCTGCATTGCTGGAAAATGAACTCCATGTCTGAGCCTGAAAGAGTATACCTCTTGTCCATTCTTCTGTCCACAGGAGGTATGGAATTAGGAGTTTTTAAAATTTTAAATGTCTGTTTCCCAAAAGACTTATGGAGGGGAATAGACAATCTCCTGGACTCTGGGATGTCCATCATCTCAACGAAATCAGGCTCCTCCTGATCTTCTACTGCTTCTTCCATAGGAAGCTGGAGGGTTTCAGCCACTTTTTTGTAGAACATAAAGTGGGAAGGGGACTCAGAAAGCCTAGGAGGAGAAACACCTGAAGGTCTGTCTGGGGAGATGTCCAGGTCAATGGGCACATCCAGACTTTCATAATCACCATCACTATCTTCATACTCTCCCTCTTCCTCCTCCAGTTCATAAAATTCTTCTAAAGTATACTCCAGAACTGGGGGAACCAACCGAACTGAGCCCCGAACCGATGGTGCCGGTTCGGTCGGAACCGAAGTTAGCGATTGAACTATCCTTATTGCTTTGGCTATCTCGTCAGTGGTCGGAGAAAGAACTTGTGAATCCACACCGGCTGACTTATCCCTTCTTTTTCTTTTAACCGGAACCGACTCCTCAGAATCGGTTCTCTTTTTGCCCGAAGAAGTTTCGCCCTGGTCAGAGGGCACTTCTTCTGGTTCGGTCGGAACCGAACTGGGCTGGCCATCCGGGTCAGCGAACTTTTAGGCCTCCCTTTCCCTCAGTCTACCTACTCTCTTATCCAGGGTAGCTTTGGGAAAACTTTTACAAATTTGGCAGTCTGAATCGAGGTGGTCAAACCTCAGACAATAAACACAGGTGGTGTGGGGATCAGCCTTAGCAAAGGCTTCCCCACACACACTACAGTGTTGAAACCCAGTGGACCCAGTTTTTTTCTTGGGTTTCTCAGACATGGCCAATCCTAACCAAAACTTACCCTTTTTTCGGCAATCCGCCAGGCAAGACACCCCTATCAGTTCCTGACCGTGTTATGGGTCTTGGAAAAAAACATAATAAAATCAGTTTTTTTTAGAACCAATACAGACTGGTTACCACACTCTAATAATAATAGAAAACTTTTTCACAAACCTGATCGGTTCAAACCGAACCGATCCAGTGTTTACAAGTTCCACACAGAAGACTAATATGGAAAAACCTATCTAGTACTCACGGTACCACAGACAGAGACTTAACCGACAGGTTAGATTGTAGAAATTCAGTTGAAACCGAGAGAAAAAAACGACACTTTAACCGACTTTTTTGAACCGAGCGAAGGAGAAATCTCCGGAGTGACTGTTCAGTGCGGCAGAATAAAGAATCTGGCGGTTGGGGTTCAAACAACAACAGACAGAGGCTTCAACCGAGCTCGAGTTCAGCGTTCCATGCCTTGCATGGAAAGTTAACTCTTTGTTCTCTGGGGCAGTTCAAAGGTTGGAGATCACTGCATTAGTCAGAACACAGCAAGACTTCATGTTGTTTGAAAGGAAGAGGTGTGTGGGGGACGGGAAAAAAGGGGGGTGTATGGGGGTAAGGAAGTGGAGAGGGTAGAAGGGGAGGGCAAAGAAGGGACGTGGAGATAAGACAGAGAGGACAGGCCACATAGCCAAGAGGGCAGAGTAGGCTAGAGGGTACAGTCACAATTGTTGAGTTTAGCGAGGTGTTAATACAGATGTTGCTTATATGGTCCTAGCTTAATCTCATCGGAGATCTCAGGAGGAAGCCCATTCAACAGTGCTGGGACCCGGACATAGAAGGAGCATTGGGCTTGGGAAGTGCAGCAGAAAGGAACCTGGAAAGACAATTTACCAGTACTATGTGTACATTGCATGTAAGAGGTGGGTGACATAAGATCATGTGTTGATGGAGGGGTCATGCGAAGGCAAATTTCTTGGCAAATAGGCAGGTTTGGTAGGCAATCTTCCCTTGCAGGTGGAGCCAGTTTGATTGTCTAAAGTTTGCAGGTGTGTGTTCTTTTCCCTGCACCAGTCATGAGGTGGCAGCACTTATTTAGGGCTGTTTTTATGCATTTTAGAGTGGTGTCGGTGGCAGACTCATAGAAAATTAATCCATAGTTGATCGTGGACAGTACTGAGCTGATGACAGCTAGGCGCATTGCCTCTTTGTTGAGACAGTGGTGAAGGTGGTACAGGATGCCTATCCTAGAATTGATAACTTTGGAGATGAGTCGAACATGAGAATTGTAGGTGAGTCGGCTGTCGAGCATAATCCCAAGATATTTGAATTTGTGTACTTGATCAAGGGGTTGTGCTTATTGAACCATGATTCAGCAGAGGTAAAGTTTGTCTGAAGGTCATAGGATAGGAGGAGTGCAATCAGTGTGGGTTGAGAAGAGGACGGTGTCATCTGCATATAAAATCATATTATTATTGCAGGCTTACCGGAGAGTGTTGATGAAAAGACTAAAGAGTAGTGGACCAAGGACAGAACCTTGGGGAATCCCCGTCTTTACAGGGAGGCAGTTGGAAAGTGTGTCACCAATCTTGACTTGTTGATACCTTCCCTGAAGATAGCTTTCAAACCAGTTAGTGATCGCATTTGAGAGGCCAAGGATGGGGAGGGAGTTCAACAGTAGCTGATGGTTGGTATCCCATGGCTTTGGCAACCGCAATTGGGCACCTACCGAAAGGGTGACTCAATTGTGGCACCTGACATCAGAGCGACTGGGCAAGGAGGGTGACTGGATCGGGGTGTGTGTGAATTATCAACATCCTGTCGCTACATGCCTACATGCACAGGGGTGAGCAAGCACGCCAAGCATGGGGTGGGAGGGGACGGAGGGGTTGTAGGGGGTGGTGCCATGGTGAGCTGCCGAGCTGCTTCCGTGGTGTGGTATAGTGGGTGGGTTCAGGGCTGTGGCAGGCATGGTGCTGTGTTCGGGTCCAGGTGCAGGTGCTTTTTGTTGCGCCCGGCCCAGATTTTTATTTTGTTCTGCATTTGAACCCCCGACATGCACCCCCTGGAGTTGAGAATCCTTTAGTAGGGGATGAGGGCAGATGCCCCCTGTGGGGATAGAGAATATGAGGCTGCCCCCACATAAAACATAAAAACTGAAGTCCTCTGTGCCATTTTGCTGTGCAACGGGGAGTACATCGCCAAAATATTTTTTTTGAGATGTGCCATCACCCTAACGGCAATCGCCCATCAACAATAGCCATTATCACATAGATCCCTGGTGGTTAACAGTGTCAAAGGCCTTGGTCAGATCTATGTACACTGCACCTAATATATGTCTGGCGTCCCAAGCCTTTAGGATGTGGGTGGTGAATTCAAGTAGTGCAGTTGTTGTACTGTGTGCCTTTCTAAAGCCATGCGGAAACTGGATGTTATATTTGTCTAGATACTCTGACAATTGGTCTGCCACAATGCGCTCTAGGGCTTTAGAAAGTGGGGGAAGGATTGAGATGGGGTGGTAATTAGTGTGAATTTCTCTATCCCCGCCTTTACGTACAGGAGTGTCGGTGGCAGATTTCCAAAACTGGGGGAATTGTCGGAGGGAGAGCAAGAGGTTTAGAAGTTTGGTGGGGGGGGCAGGATGACCTCAAGTGAGAGGGAGAGAAATTTTAGACACAGTGTGTCACTGCTAAATCTCGATTTCCCAAGCACCTTGAGGAGGTATTTCCTAGATTCAGTAAGTGACACTCTCCTGAAGTAGAACGGAGGAGTATTAGAGGAAGGGCCAGGTTTCACACTGGTGTCAGGCTAGGTGGAGTCATTGAGAAAATCAGGGGGGAGAACACTTGAGAGATCAGTAAAAGTGACATTAAAGGTGTCAGCAATTGTTTTATGGTCCTGTATCGTGGTGCCATTTACCACAAGCATAGTTGGAAGGGATTTATTTGGTTTCCCAGTCAGGGTTTTGATGTTTTCCCAAAAGAGTTTATTTCCCCAGGTGTTTGTGAGTTCACTTTTGTAGTATTATTGCTTTGCTCTCTGAACTGCCTGGGTGCACCAGTTTCTTGCAGCTCTGTAACATTGTAAATCAGTCTGGAGACCGGAGGCCAGTGCACGGTACCAGAAACTATCCTTTTTTTTTAATTGAGTTAATACGGCGGGGGTAATCCATGGGTTAGTGGATCCCCTAAGTTTTATCTTTTTGAGGAGGCAAACTTGTCGTACACTTCATTAAATTGCACAATGAAGTAGTTAAGGGCTGGATCAATACAGTACATTGAGTCTAGAGGGGACCAGCCAATTTGTGAGGGTGAGGTCAGGAATTGCAGAAGCTTGCCTTTAATTAACTTGCGCTGGTATGAGAAACTGGCCTTCATTTTGGGTGCCCTGTTGGACTATTGGCAGATAACTGGGGAGTGGTCACTCAAGGAGTCAGGCAGGACTTGTGTGTTGGAGATTCTGTTGGGGTGCGTGGTGAGAATTAAGTCCAGGAGTGAGCTGCAGTCAGTTCTATAGTTGATACGTGTTGGGGATTGTACCATCTGGGAGATATCAATAGTTGTGAGGGCATTTTTTGAACGGATTGGCTTCAGGGAACAGCCAGTTCACATTAAAGTCTCCCATTACCACAGTTTCAGAATGGTGAGGAAGGTTTTCGAGGTAATCGGTGACCATTTGAAAACCGGTGACCTGGTGGTGATGGGGGATGTACATGGATAAGATGGTGAGGGATTTTCCATATTGGCCAAGGAGAATTTGGGAGTTGTTTGGGAGGGTGTTAGGAGAGGACCTGGCACTTAAGATTATCCTTAAGGTAGATGGTGCATCCACCACCCTGTTTACTGATGCGATCAAGTCTAAAGAGGACAAAGCTTGGGATGGAGACAGCATTGTCTGGGACCTTCGGTAATAGCCAGGTTTCATTTAAGGCTAATATATCAGGTTTATGCTGTGCTATCCAAACTTGGAGGTCTCCCATTGTGGGTAGCAAGCTACAAATATTTATGGTGGCAAGGGTGAGGTACCCTAACTTGTTGAGATGTGCATTAGATGTACTGGGGGGACCAGGGCTTGGATGTACATTACCTGAGAGAAGAAGGAGGAGCAGGGCAATCCTTGACAAATAGAGGGCAAGGATCTTGGTTAACTTGTGTTGTCTACGCTTGGAGGGTTTGTTGCAATGGATGTTGCTGCTTGGGGCAAGTAGCATTAGGAGATAGGGGAATGTAAGGAGAGGGTGATGAGTGAGCAACCTGGTGATGGGGGAGGTGAAGGTGTCTGTCCAGATAAAAGGTACAATAGAAGGAAGAGTGCTGAAAGGTAGGTCCCTATACCGGGTGCTGCAAGTATGCTGTGAGGTGGAAGTGTAGTGTTTGTCAGTGACAAGGTTAAGGAGGGTGAGGAGTAAGGGCAGTGTCTGGGTGAAGTGACTCATCTTGTATATCTATAATGAGAAGGGGAGCGATGGAGTAAGAAGTACACAGAAAGGAGGGGGTGAGACAGGGGTGACAGCAAGAGTTGTAGAAAGGGACGTGGGGTAAAAGTTACCAGGAAAAAAGGCTGAGCAGCAAAAAAAACTTGGGTGGTGGGAGCAGGAGTACTAAGTGGTGAGAGAAGTACGGGTAGTAGATGGAGTGAGTGAGCTCGGATATGTCATTTTAAGGGGAGGTCTGTTAGCAGTGAGCACACAGAGGAAAGGTGCTTAGGGTGACAAAAGAGTATTCAATAGAGGTCGGAGCCGGGGACGGTAGGTGGGACTAAAATTACAGTATGGAAGAGCAGTAGAAAATTGAGTAAATGCAGCTGTAAATTTAAAATCGGGTGCTTGAAATGAGTGAGAGAGGATCACCAATCAGGAGCGAGTGGTGAAAGGAGCAGTCTAATCCAGAGCTGTGCCCTCGTCAAAGCAGCCAATCGTGTTTGCAAGTGAGGGAGCCAGGCTTCCCTGGAAGTCTTTGTCCATACCTGGGTCTGAGACGGGCAGTCCAGGGGTCAAGAGCGGCCGGCGCAGGTTCGGGGCTGAGGCCACTGGCAGCAGAGCGCCCGCTCAAGGGTGGCTTCACCTTGTCCTTGTGGAGATGGTGCCTCCAGAACTGCATGCAGTACTCAAAATGGGGTATCTCCAACTGTCTATACAGAGGGACAACAACTTCCTATTTTCTACAGGTGATGCCTCTCTCTGTGCATCCCAGTATACTCCCAACCCTCCTTACTGCCTTCTCACATTGCTTCCCTACCTTTTGGTCATCTGATATGACTAACCCCAGGTCCTTTTCCATTTCTGTTGTTGTTAATACCTCCCCCCATTGTGTACTGTTCCCCTGGATTTTTATTTCCCAGGTGCATTACTTTGCACTTCTTTGCATTGAATCTAATTTGCCATACATTTGACCATTTCTCCAACCTTGCCAAGTCTCTTCTCATCCTTTCCACCCCACTTGTGTATCAACCCTGTTGCAGATCTTTGTGTCATCTGCAAAGAGGCATACTTGTCTTTCCAGTCCCTCTGCAATGTCACCTATGAAGACATTAAAGTGAACCGGTCCCAGTACTGAACCCTGTGGTGCCCCGCTACTAACTCCCCTTTCTTTGGAGTGGACTCGGTTTACTATTAACTTCTGCGTCCTGTTGTCCAGCCAATTTTTTACCCAGGCTACCACCCTGGGACCCACTCCCAAGCTGGCAAACTTGTTTATGAATCTTTGTGTGGGACTGTGTCAAATGCTTTGCTAAAGTCTAGGTAGGCCATGCCCACTGCTCCTCCCTAGTCTACTACTTTGGTCACCTAGTCAAAGAAATCTATTAGATTGATCTGACATGACCTTCCACTGGGAATCCATGCTGCTATGGGTCCTGTACCCGCTGGCCTCTAGGTACTCAACAATTCTTTTGTTCAGAAGTGATTCCATCATTTTTCCCTACCACCAAGGTCCAACTAACAGGTTTGTAGTTTCCTGCCTCTGCCTTGCTCCCACTTTCATGAAGGGGAATCACATCAGGTACCATCCTTCCATAATTTGTTAAAAAGGGTAGTTGGGGGCATTTCTGAGCAGCTTCTAGGAAGCAGCAACTTCGTTGAGCTCCCGGAGAATTTTATTTAGAATTTTATTTAAGATTGCTTTAAAACTGGAGTGCCTGCTTTTTATAGTATCTGAGGGGTGTGTGAAGGGACGTGGTATCGCAATATGGGCAAAAATCTGGGGAATGCATCCTTTTCATCCAATTTCTTTGCCCTGAAGTGTGCGCAACAACATCTAAAGGAGGAACTATTAAGTTATCAAAATATGGTTCCCCTCCGCCTCTTATCCTCCATTTGAAACGTAGCTACAATATGACTTTGAATAATGAGCATAAACTCCTGATTATGCATCCTCAAAGTACTCTGTTCATCTTTTAAAGCAGTCATTACCAGCCTCTGAACACCCTGTATACTTGAATCCTATGGATTTACTTCTTCCCTTGATCCCTTAGTTTGGTATTTTTGTTGGCATGCCGCCCTTTTAGTAGTCTCCTGTAAATACTTACACATTTGCTCTTTAAGATTTCGTAATTGTAGTAAAACATCATTTGTTTTATCCGCTGAATGTGTCAAGACTTGCAAATATTTTTCTCTGAGTCCCAAATATTTGATATATTTATCCTTAGCTTTTGTCTTTGTAAGAGATAGATATAAATTTTGCAAATCCCTTTTCATATCCTCCCACCAATCTATGGGGCTATCATATAAAAAAACAAATATCTGCCCTTAATGCAAATAGGTCTTTTACTGAATCTTGTACCAAAACTTCCTGCAGAACTACAATATTCATTTTCCAATAACCCCTACCTATCACCAGTTTCTGTTTTTCTCCCAAAAAAAGCTTAACCGCTAAATGGTCTGAAGTTTCTAAGGGCATCAGAACTACTTCTTGACAGGTTAGACACGCTGACACAAACCAAAAATCTATCCTAGTGGATAAACGACCCTTATAAAAAGTATGTTTAGGTACTTGGGCCCGGATATTCAAACTGCGCCAGGCAGTGGCACAAGCCTGGCCGCAGCACAACTTGGCTGCGCAGGGGTGTTGACTGGGCGATATTCAATGGAGCTGCACCATGGCACAGCATCATTGAATAGTGCACCGTGGCCACCCTCAGTGTGCATGGTGCAGTGGCACTGCAGCCATGGGCCAGGAGGAGCAGGGGATACGCTTAGCTTAAAGTCCCGCTGTGCTATGCACAGCAACTGTGATAAAAGTGCACATGCAATGGGGCCATAATGTATGCAAGGCACAAATGGGGCCATTTGCATGTCATTATAGACCCATTTGCAAGCAGGTGTGCCAAACCCCAGCGACCTGCGTCTGGCGCCCTGCCAGGCAGCAGCCGTCAAGGACCGATGCCCCCTGCACAGCATGACAATGTGCCCCACAGCCTGATCACGGGCTTCAGTAAATAGAATTTGCGTCCTATCTCCCTGGTGGTCCAGTGGACTGCTGTCTGCCCGATCGTGGGCATTTGTAAAATAATAGAAATTCTTATCTCCCTGGTGGTCCAGTGGACTGCTGTCTGCCCGATTGTGGACATTTGTAAAATAATAGAAATTCCTATCTCCCTGGTGGTCCAGTGGACTGCTCACAGCCCAATCGTGGGCTTAAGTATACATAAAACATAGTCAAATATTCCTGGTGGTCCAGTGGACCACTTGCAGTCCAATCGCAGGCTTATGCATTAATAAATTAAATCCTATATCCCTGGTGGTCCAGTGGACCACTCGCAGCCCGATCGCGGGCATTTGTATAAAAAAATTACGTCCAATATCCTGGTGGTCCAGCGGATCCCTCTCCCACCCGCCCACTGGGCCCCACACGCCCGCTCCCCAGTCAGTGGCGGGCAGCAGCACCACCCATGCCTGCACCGCCGTCTGACAGTGTAAATAGGGCTGTACACCCGATGGTCTAGCGTGAGCCAATGGGTGTGTATCAGAACCGATACATTCCAGATATGTAAATGGATCCATTCACATATCTGGAATGTGTAAATAGTATCGGAGCTGCACGCCCATTGGCTCACGCCAGACCAATGGGCATACAGCTCTACCTATGGTGTCAGTCAGTGGGCGGCGGGGCGGCAGGCAGGTGGGGTGCTGCCACCCGCCACTGACAGGGGAGTGGGGTGGTGGGGCTCAGTGGACGGGTGGGGAGGGGGGTCAACTGGACCACCAGGGATATTGGATGTAATTTTATTATACAAATGCCCACGATTGGGCTGCGAGCAGTCCACTGGACCACCAGGGATATAGGACTTTGATTTATTTATACTTAAGCCTGCAATCAGGCTGCAAGTGGTCAACTGGAACACCAGGAATATAGGATTTATTTTATCAATACATAAGCCCGCGATCGGGCAGACAGCGGTCCACTAGACCACCAGGGAGATAGGAATTTCTATTATTTTACAAATGCCCACAATCAGGCAGACAGCAGTCCACTGGACCACCAGGGATATAGGACTTTAATTTATTTATACTTAAGCCCTCGATCAGGCTGACAGTGGTCCACTGGACCACCAGGGAGTTTGGAGGATCATTATTCTATGTATGCCCACGATCGGGCATGGGGGGGGCACCGTCAGGTGCAGCCGGAGCTCGGGTGGCCGCCCACAGGTGGCAGCTGCCGTGTTGCACCCTGCAATATGGCAGCTCACCTGTGGGTGGCCAGCTGTTGTTCCTTTTTTTTTTGTCTCACACTGTGTGCGAGGCAGTAGGGGTTGCACATGCATGGACTCAGCACATCCCGGGCTGAATATTGGGATGCAGAGTATGCATGGGCATCGCCTCCACCTGCGCCGCATACATATTACCGATGCGCCCGCGCATCGAGATTTGCAGCCAGGCACAATCCCTGCTTGAATATCACACTGTGGGCAGATAGTGGGTTGCACCATGTGCAACCCTTTTGAATATCTGGGCCTTGGTGTAAAACCTCATAAACGTCTTTTAGATTATTATTTTGTAGGATTGCAAGAAAAGTATTGGAGTCACTATAAACTTTCTTTGTAGCCCTCCCCCAATCTCTATGCGTGAGACCACAATTAAAGTCTCCTCCCCATAGTACTAATTTGAAGGTGTGTAAATAGGGTTCTATTTTCCTAAATAAAGAGGACCTGTCTGCCTTGGTCTGAGGAGTATATATTGATAATTCTAAATACCACGTCCCCCAAGACTACATCTATTATCATAGCTCTTCCTGGTTGAATATCAAAAACATGTAGTATTTTCACAGATATTCCAGAAAAAAGAAATTCTAATCCTGAACATTGCTCCTCCCCTAATAACCAGTAGGAGACACCCCAGATTCCATTCCCTTTGCGCCGCCTGCATTTCTACTAATGAATGTAATCTAGTATCTTGCAACAATATTATTTGTCCACCCTCTGTTCTACTGTAAGACTTGCAAAAGTATTTTGTCTTTTCTCAAGAGACTTAATACTATTAACATTGATTGTGAGCAAAGAAGTAGCGGAATGCATAGAAAACACCTTAAAAAGAAGAAGAAAGAAAGAAAATCCATTTTAACATAATCATTTCTTTTTTTTTCCTCTTTCTTGTTTTGGGTTTATCAGGAGGACCTATTTCTGAAGCACCTTCCGCCTGTGAGGAAGCAACTGAAGAAAAATCTGAGTCAATACCATCCTCATCTACCCCCTGTTCAAACAACAAAGCATAGGAATTCTGTACCGTTATCCCTTCTGTTTCTTTAGATACTGTCTGAGAGCCTATAAGGGGTTTGTCTGCTTTGGACCTGGTCAGTCTTTGAAATGCCGCCTCTTGCTATGGGGGCGCATGGAGATCCCTTCCTCCATCCTCTCAACTCCTTGTTCTGTGTCAACTACTGCTTCTGTCCCCCCGCCTTCTTCTACAGACTGAAGAGGGAGACTCTCCGTACCCTCAGTCACCCCTGACCTTTGTTCACCATCAGGTCCTATTTCTTCTCCAGTTGGTTGCCCCACCAATATATCTTTCTCCAACCCCTTCTTCTGTGTACTAGATCTATCCGTTTTCCTCTGGATTTTCTGAAGTCGGGGATTCCTATCAGGAACAGTATGGAGTAATTCTACCATTCGCATTTTTTCTTTCTGAGCAGTGGCAACATAAGCATCTTGTTCAGCTCTAACAGATACATCGAAATTGTTATGGGATGCCCAAGAACATGTACGAAATGAATGCCCTTGCTTGTCAGATAAATTACATCATAAAGGCTGACGACAATGAGCCCCAGCATGACCCAGCTCCCCACACAGACCACACTTCTGTTTATCACATACATTACTAAGGTGTCCTATATCTCCACATCTAAAGCAAGCTCATGGCTGTCCAGGATAAAATATCATCCCCCTGTCCCAGCCCAAGAAAAAACAATTAGACAAATGACTGGTCTGACCATTTTCAAGTTTCAAAACTACTTGATACTTCCAATTCCCAGTCCATAATTGTTCGTCATCTAAGATAGGTTGTGGAAAACCTTTAACAGAGCAGTGCTGTTGCAACCAATAAGTTATGTCCGTGACTTTCACTCCCTCATTTCTGAACAAAACAGTAATTTTCTTGGTAAGGGGCTTAGTTAGGGGAATTGCCAAGAAAGGCCTCCATAAAGGAGAGTGTTTTAAAAGTCGATATTGCTTCCAAAACCTTTCTAGGCCTGCAGGATGTTTGAAACTAATGTAAAATAAAGAATCCCCTGGTACATGTACAAGGGCATATATTTATTATGCGTAATACTTCATATTGTCCTTTAGTAAGGCCCGTCCAACAAAATGCCTATCAGGAACAGTGGAAACATCACCCCTATATTTCAGCCGAGCTGCATTCCTTCTAACTGCAGGTTCTGATAATGGGCCCCTCTCAAGTGGAAGCAAACGATCTCTCACTTTATCATGCCATACTGTTGCAGGGGTTTGTACAAGGGGATCTAAAGCCATGTAAGTGTCAGAAATAAGGCGTTGTTGCAGTGGGACAGAGTTATCCACCTGTTCCTCTCTAGAAGAATTTGAGAAATCATCTTCTTGCAATCTAATCTCTTCTAATAAAGAATGAGGCCCAACTTGTTGCTGAATTGATAAACTCCCTTTAGGAGAGTGTTGTCCTGGTAGTATTGAAGAGTCAGTAATATTAGGGAGTGGAACAGAAACGCTAGGGGAATTTTTTTGGGAAGATCCAGAAAAATCTACATTTTGTAGATTTGTATCCCACCCTGTGCCTGTAGGACTTCTTACCCATCCTGCAGCTTGTAAGGCTGAAGAAACCCAATTGGCAGGGCACTGTTCCAAGACCTGGGTATTGGTAATAGTATTTTCCAGTAAAGGAACATCGGACATGCAAGTGTGCAATCTTCTACTTTTTCCCCCCCTCCTTCATCAATCTTTTCATACCACCAGATGAGGACTTTATATTAAAAGTCACAGCAGGCAGCAATTGGGAAATAGGGCTCTCTGACAGTAACAAAATCAAGTCCTTGTCCTGCATATCAGGTGCCTGAACACTATGAGTAACCACCGCCGTACTAGATGCACTTTCTCCCATACTCGGGGCCCCTGACATAACAACTGCTTCAGAAGCAGAAGAAGTGCTTACCATAGTCGTTACAGGAACTTCCTCCGCAGAAATTACAGACGAATTCTCTGCTCAGCTTGAAACTGCAATGGACGATTCCGTGTTCATTTCCTCGACCCGAACGTCCGGTTCCTGTGCATCACCAATTTCTTTCTGCCATCTAAGCTCCTCTCATAATCGCTCCCTTGCTTCCTGGTAGGAGCGTTCTGTCAACTCAAGCTTTACTCGTAGGTCTGCCTCGGTATCAGGTTTTGCAGACATACCCACAACAAGCAACACCTGGTCTCCCAACTCCAAATCCTCTGGTAGGTTGGCATCAAAACCATCATTCTGTTGCGTTACGAACTCCACGTCCTCCTCAGCCAGTAAATCCACACCATTCTCGGTCTCCATTAGAAAGGGAGGCCAAGGAGGAGACCAACTCCTCAGCCATCCACACGTCTGTCTCCTTCGAGTTTCCAAGCGCCACTGAGCAAACTACTCTCAGCCACACAGTGCCCTCTGTCAAAAAGAGTAGGGGAATTTTTTATTGCAGAGAAATAATATCATAAGAAAACACAAAAGATACTCAAAAAAAAAAAGGAAATCAGCAGTATAAATAACAAAAGAAATAGGTATCCAAAACAAATCAAGGAAAGAAAAAAAATTAATCAAAATAAATTATCTACATTTTTCCAAAATATAGCAAATGTCCTCCTATCCATCTTTAGAAAATCAGAAGTTTTAACTTTTTGTATTGCTTTTTCAATTTGTAAAATAATAACAGAGTTTAATAAAACAGCATGTTGTAAATAATAATGACACTGAGCTTGCCAAAGATGATATTTTATGCAGGCAAAGATCAAATTCAGAGTACTAGGGTGATACCTCCTTAAGAATACTGAGTAATCCCCAAAATTAAGGATTCATAAATAATAGGCCCCCACTTCCAATTGCTTTGTAAATCAAGCCAAAAAAGTATAATATATGGACAACTAATATAAAAATGTTCTAAAGATTCCAATAACCCATCACACCCTGGTCTTAAACACTGCCTTTCCTCCACTGCCTCATGTTTCCAATTTCCATGGACCCCTAATCTCCCATAACAACAAAGCCAAGAAACATCCCACATATGAACAGGAACTGTAGGGTCTCTTAAAAGTTTAGGTGCAAACTGTAGTTTAGATGGATAGCACTTTGGAAAATCTACCTGGACCAAAAAATTCATTTCCATGATTCTACGATAGATCTGCTTTCTATTCAGTAAAAAAGCCTCCACTTTTTGCAATTGCCATGCTTTCACTTTTCTGAAACCAGGGACTGCAAAATCAGGAAGGTTCAGGACCTTGACACTCTTAACTCCCTGATCCCCACATTATTGAAAAAAGGAGCTAAACAGCTCATCTGTCCAATCCATCCATAAATCCTCAGTTGTATTTAAATCAGTGTGCAAGATAGAACTAAAAAAAAGGAATATAAAAAAACCCACCAGATTTATCATACCAAGCCCCCCAGCCTGAACTGGCAGATAAGTAAAATCTCTTTTGATGGGATTTAACCTGTTACCCCATAACATCTGGAAAAAACAACTTAATAACCGAGTTTCAAGTTTTAAAGGTAAGGGAAAAACGTAGCTAATATATAAAAAAATGGTAAGAAGAAATTTTTTAATAATAGAAACCCATTTTAATTTTGAGAGAGTCCAGGATTTCCACATCTGTACCTTTCTTTCCCCCAACACTAATTTCTCCTCCCAATTCAAAGAAGCAATATCACAAGATCCAAAATAAACCCCTAAAATCTTAATATAAGAATGCACTATAAGTACAGGGCCAATCAGTTGTACCAAATCCCCTAAACCTATTTGTAAACCAAGACATTTATCATAATTTAAATATACTCCCGAGAATCTGGAAAAGTCCTCAAACTGTTGTAATGCCCTAATTCCTGAAACTGAATCTTGCACTATAAGACAAATATCATCTACATATGAAGAGATTTTTTGAGGGGAAATATCCATACCTGGAGAAATACCCTGAATCAAATCATTACCTAATATCCCTTTAATCAAAGGGTCTAATATAAAAGTAAAAAGCAAAGGACTCAGTGGGCATTCCTGATGAACCCCCCGTTTTAAATCAATACTTGTCCCCACCAAACCATTAACTATGGGGGAAAAGGAAGCACCCTTATACAAGGATGCAATCCATGCCAGCATTTAACCAGGTAATCCATAATATTTTGAAACAGTAAACAGAAAAACATGAGAAACAGTATCAAAGGCCTTCCTCTGATCCAGGGCCAAAAGAAACCCAGACAATTTATTTTGTTTACCAAATTCTGTCAGAGCCCGTAACAACAGTACATTTTGTTTAATATTCCTCCCAGGAACAGAGCAAGTTTGGCAGGATGTATCAGCATGGATGCCACCTTTTGTAATCTACTACAGAGAATAGAAGAAAATATTTTATAGTCTGTACTAAGAAGACTGATAGGCCTCCAATTACACAAATCACATTGATTCCCAGATTTAAAAATAAAAACTACCAATGCTGAGACAAAATTCCGCACAAATATGAAAATTACGTACCTACCGTAATTCTTGATCTTCTCTTGTATCTTCACCATTCATTACTGCCTGGGTGTAAGCCGGAGGCGCACACCCGCCACGGGAGCTTTTTTTTTTAAAAAAGCTAGCTCTAACGGCACCGCCCTCGAGACCGACGTCTTGCGTCATGCGCAAGGGGTGGCCGTTAGTAGCTACCGACTCATCCTCCAACTCAGTTCTGTGAGCCGGAGAGGCAAAAAATCAAATTATGGAAAAAAGAGAAAGCGAGGCAAGATAGCCAAGGGATAGCAAAGTAAGGAAAAATGAACTGAAAAAGGAATAAGCTGATGGAGAATAGACAGAGGAGAGAGTATTCCTGCCCTAGGGATCGCAGGGCCTCCTTAGCGGGGCGACTCTAGGAGGAACAGATAGAGAGAGAAAAAGGAAGGAGAAAGAATGAAGCGAGAGAAGAAGAAGAAAGATGGGATGTTGAGGAGACCAGAATGCCCAGTGAGCATAGTTAGCTGAGAGGCTAAAGGCCGATTTAACAAGGAGCAAGAATCCCCACTGGTAGTGCTGAAGAGAAGGTTCACCGAACCCGCTAGACAGACTAAGGAGGGCATAGTCTCTGACCTCAACATGCCATGGTCCTTGATCCTAGCTGCGGGCTCCTGGCCTGAGAGCAGGCCTTTCATCTGGAGGACACCCGGCTAGGAAAAGGATAATTCCCAGGCAGCATGTAAGAGCTGCTCAAGGGTTTAGGAAGAAAATTTTAGCCTTTCCAGGTGGTTTGTAGGTAATATAACAGAACTCAATCGGACTTGCTATGGCAAGGCAGGAGAGACTTGAAACTGGCAAGAACCGGTCATGGTTGGCATTGCTTTTCCTGCAACACCGTCCGCAGAAGGCCCCTTGAAAAGGGGGAATTTCAAGACAGAGCATGACTCACAGGCTTATGAGGAAAAACATGACCTGAGAAGCCAGGGGCTGTCTTCAAGCAGTCAGAGAGAGTTCCCTCAGTTTTAAGAGAGAAGGGAAATAACCATACTCGTTCCTCCTGCTCTGCAAGAAAAGAAAAAGGGGGTTGATTCTAGGGCTTAGTAATTGATTAGTAGAATATTGCGGGATCAAACTGCACAGACAGAGTCAGGCAAGGTCCCTAGGAGTGCCTCGCCAGAGAACATGGTGGAGAGATAGTCATGTAGCTTACTCACGACCCAGCACTCTGCAACAAAAGCCCACGAATCTTAGAGTAAATAATTTTCCTGGAAATGTCTAAGGAAAACAGGAAAGGACAGAGAGATTTCCTTTTTTGTTTTTTAAAGAATTTTTTCCACAGAAGGAGGCCACTGAGGGGAAGGTGGGAGGGATCAGTAATGAATGGTGAAGATACAAGAGAAGATCAAGAATTACGGTAGGTACGTAATTTTCATATCTTCCCTTGTCAATCTTCACCATTCATTACTGCCTGGGTGAGTACCAAGCTCCTCTTCCCCCAGAAGGGGGAAGGGGTAAGACCCTGAGGGAACAAGACCCCCAGCCTCCTGTTGGTGAGAAACAGAGGGGAAGACCCTGGCTAATTCACAGAAGCCTAAGTGGGAGAAGAGCTAGGAGGTGTCTCCCGAGGACGAGAAGACGGAGAAAGCCCCTGCAAAAGCCTCCTAGCTCTAGAGGAAAAGAGACGGGTCCCCCGGAAGGTGGAGCGAATCACCCTACGCCAGGCCAGGGGTGACAACCTTGAAAGACGAAGCCATGCCGTCTGCCTAATGCAGATCGCTGTCCCCGCAAGCCTGGAAGCCACCTCATTGGCATCATAAGATGCCCTTGCCTGGTGTCTTGCCAGCTCCAGGCCTACAGCGGAGAGGGCAACAGCTTGTCTGGTTTGCTCCGTATCAGGCATCGATGCTAGGAGTTGAGAAAGCATCGACCACAGGTGCCAATTGTAGGCAGCATGGTGAGCCTGATGTGATGCTATACAAGCAGCCGCACGAGAAGAAGAGAACACTCTTCGCCCCCAAAGGTCGAACTGAAGTGAGTCCGGGTCCGGTGGACGGTCATGCACCAGGCAGCAGCGCCCGGAGGGAGTGTCAAGGTAGACCAAACCAGAAGGGGGGTTGGGAAGGGTACCTAGAGACTCCGAGGGGGCACAATACCTACGCTGACAGTCAGCCGGGGCTGGAGAAGAAGCGGCTGGCAACTGCCAGGATCGGATAGATGCCTCCTGGAAGGGGATTGGCCAGGAAGGTACCACCATGTGCTGGGCACTGAATTCCCAAGGAATTCACGTCTCCTGTTCGGTATTGTCTCTTGAATAAAGGACATCCGAAGGTCCCTCACCATCTCGATAGGGAATCGCTGATATTCAGTGAAATCAGCATCGGAGGAGAGATGAGCAGGGGTTCCTCCCCTCAGAGGAGGAGAGCGAGGATGATGGGGAACTGAATGCCCAGAGGACTCCTCGCGGTGGAGGGAGAGTCGAAAGACCCGCTCATGCATACATCTAACGTGATGAAGGGAAGGCGCTGCAGAACCTCTGAACTGCTCCCAGGATAACGGACCCATGGGACCGACATGGCCCGGGAGCGGGGTGGTGGAGGCAGAGAGATGGGAGGCGGCACCTACAGGAGGCAATAGATCTCTGCCAGGGCTCTGGAATCCAGGAATGGAGCCCGAGCTGGCGGGATCCCGGACAAAAACCAGGCCGCAAGACGGAACCCTGAGGAAGCGGAGCCTGGAAGAGCCCAGGGGGAGAACCTCCCCTGCGACGAAGTCAGGACTGCATGGATCCAGAAGGGCAGCCCGCAACAACGCCACTGGAGGGCACCCTAGAGCCCCAGAGGGAAGGGCGGGGTTCAGCACTCTGGCTCCTGGCCACCCCTGAGGTGGCCAAAGAAGACCGAGGGCCTGTCCCCCTGCCCCTCAACCCCTCGGACTCTGAGAGAGCCCTCCTCCTCGACTGCAGCGTTCCCACCCCTCCAGAGGGAGCAACAGCACCCCGGAGGGTAGCTGTCACCGGTCCCCCGGAGGGGGGAGCCTCCCCCCCAGTCACCCCCACGCCTCCCTCCTGGGACTCAAGGCCACTCCCAGCTGGAGAGCCCTCCGGGGAGGACGGAAGTGGGGACTGAGGGAGGGGCCCGCTGCACCACCTGGTACCTCATGCCACAGGGGACCCAGAGCCCGAAGAGTAGGGGTACCTGGATGGGTCCACCTCTGAATCATCGCCCTCCGAGGAGGACGAGATCAGCAGGACCTCAATGCTGGCTACCCCAGGGTCCCCGAGGCAACAGCGCCACGAACGGCACTGGTACCAGAGGTGGCGCCGCCCGCCCCCGAACATTAGCTACAGCCAGGCCCGATCCCAGCTCCTCCGCGGTACCAGCGGGGCCAACGGCACCGCTCCCAGTGTCAGAAACTGAGCCGGCACCATGAGGAGGAGAAACCAGGCCAATGGCGCCGCCAACGGCGCCGGGGGCCAAAGTGGCTCCGTCATGATCACTGGTGCCGCGAATGGCACCGGGATCCAAAACGGTGCCATGAACGGCGCCATCCCGATCACCGGCACCGCAAATGGCGCCGGGATCCGAAACGGTGCCGAAAGGCGGCGTTGAGGGTCCGCCGGTGTCCGGCCCAGAAATCCAGGGCCTCAACACTGGGGGAGCCTGCACCTCCGAGGAAGTGACTGCTGAGGCGGTGTCAACGTCGCGGCCCCGGGAGGGACCGCAACGCTCCCCCGACACTGTGGAAGGGCCTCCTCGTCGACAAGAAGAGATGAGAACCCCTCCTCGCGGAACGATAGGCCTGGGAGAAGACCCGGGAAGGGCCTAGAGACCTACCTGGGAGTCCCCAACAACGCCTCCTCGAAAGTCGGCGGGGCCTTGCCGAGCTTGAATGCGCGGACTTCGAGGACGCGACGGTCCATGGAGAAGCAGGCATCGCACGAATCCATATCATGGTTGGGTCCCAGGCATCGAAGACACACGTCATGCCGGTCCGAGACGGAGAAATGCTGGCCACAGGAGCACCGACGCATAGGGGCGCAGCCCGTCTTAGAAAAATGCTTCGCTCCAGAACCGGACATAACGTGAAACAAATGAGGTAAAAACACAGTAGGAAAGCACCCGACACCGTACAAATAGAAAAAGGAACAGTCTTACCGTGGTATGGCGTCGAGTGCGAACGAAAACAGGAGTCGGCCTAGACTACGCAGTACTAATTACTCGCTCCGCACAAGCAGGTGCTGCCTCGACGGCGGGAGAAACATAACTGAGTTGGAGGAGGAGTCGGTAGTTACTAATGGCTCGCATGACGCAAGACGCCGGTCTCGAGGGCGGCGCTGAAGTAGAGCTAGCTTTTAAAAAAAGCTCCCAGATGGGAAAAGTGCCGCCTGGCTTACACCCAGGCAGTAATGAATGGTGAAGATTGACAAGGGAAGATCTCTCTTCTGTCTCAACCAAAGAATGGAATACATCTGGTAATATAACACTCAGTTCATCTATATACTGCTTATAGAACTCATGCGATAAACCATCTATCCCAGGAGAAACCCCCAGTTTTAATCTAGTAATTGCCTCCCTAACCTCTTGGGCAGAAACAGGCATTTCTAGATCAGTAATTAAAACAGAATCTAACTGAGAAATGGAATAAAGAACATTCTGTCCCCCAAAACTTAAAGAAACAGGTTCTATACCCCAAAATTGAAATAAATGGGAATGTACAACCTCCAACATTTCCACATCCGAGGTTTTCAAACATCCATTATTATCATACAGGCCTGTCATTACTTTATGATGCAGTATCCTTACAGGCCGCATATGGATCAGAATATGGTTGTTTTGTCGTACCATATCTAAATTCTGCATTCTGGACAGTTGCTTTAGTTGCATGGTAAGAAACTTTTTTTTAATCTTATCCAGTTGAGTTTTAATTCTACAGTCTGTAACATTAGGTAAGGACATTAGTTTATAGAACTGGTCCCTAAATTGCAAGTATCATAAATAATTCCTATTACCAGTAAATTTGCCAAAATCGATAAAGAACTTTTTTAAATCCTCTTTTGTATCTATCCACCAATGCATCCAATCCTCATAAAATTTTGCCACAGATTTCCTATAAAAAATAAATCTGCCAACTTTAATCTAATCTCTGACTTTTGTAATAAACAAACATTCAGCTTCCATCTCCGAGTAACTGCAGGGAATCTAGCAGGAATATTTCGAAAAGATATATCACATAATAGCAAAACATGATCAGTAAATTCAGAAAAAGAAAGTTGAAACCTTTGAGAATATAAAAACTGAGATACAAAAATAAAATCTATACGTGTAGATAATGCACTTCTATAATATGTGGCTCCTTTATCCTGGCACAGAAATCTATAAGCATCCTTTGGGCCTGTAAGCAATAAAGTATCTCTAAGAGCATGAGAATTGCAATAAACCTTCTTCTGAATGTTATCTTTAATTTTTAAATCTAACCCACAGTTCATATCCCCTCCCCAAAGCACATGCCTCTCAGTAAAAAGAAAAGGCTTAATAATGTTAAATAAATCCACCCTGGCTGCTTTACTTTGTGGGGCATAAGTGTTAGTCAGGTGTAAAGAAAACCCATTCCAACAACAGTCTATCAAAAGGCCCATCCAGGGACAATATCTAAAATTTGCTGTACTTTGACATGAGATATATAGAACAAAATCCTAGGCCATCTGCAGCATCCCCCAAATGTCCAAAGAAATCCCCCAGGGCCACAGTCTCTTAGTGGAAGAAATGTCATACAGAGAATGAAGCCTAGTTTCCTGTAAAAAAAGGATATCAGATGTTAAATCCTTACAAAAGGATAAAACTGCAGCTCTTTTCCTAATGTTCTGAATACTCCAAACATTAAGAGATGCTATACGTAAGGAGGTCATGAAAAAAATAGGGAAAAGAAATATTAATCCCTATCCTTTTTCCTTTTTTTCACAAATTTCTTTTTAACTCCCCTACCAGACAGAGCGGTGTCATCATCACACTCCATTTCTGAGACCACCTCAGACCTGGAAGAAACATCAGACTCAGAATCCATATCTCCATCTAGAAGTACCTGATAGGTATTCTGAAGTGGGATCTGTACAGGTTGGGGCTTACCTTTACTAGCAGACCTAGTCACCCTTTCCGGGAGCTGAAAATCAGTTCCTGGAGGGGCATAGGTTTCTGTAAATCAGAAACTACAGGAGAAGACTGGGAGGGCATAAGGTCTTCAGGGGTATGGAAAAAGGAAGCACCAGTATCTTGGAAGGGGCCCTGTGCAGTATGAATAGGACTAGAGGAGAAGCATCAGTGTGACTAGTTGGTCTAGTTTGGGGTTCTTCCTCAGCTGAAGGATCGACCCTTGTGGCCTACATCTATCTTGGGCCTGATTAATATGAGAGTCTTTATCTGGGCCTTCAGATCTATTCTGACCTGCCCAGGGACATTGATGCAATGCATGGCCCTTTCTTTCACCATAAATTACAGTGGAAGGTATTTGCAAACAGCACTATCGTGATCATAGTCACCACACAAGGCACAGTGCACCCGATCACAAGTACTGCTAAGGTGCCTACCACTACCACACTTATAACAGGCTTTCGACTGACCGGGTAAAACAGACACCCCTATCTTTACCCCCAAAAAAGCTGCTTGGTATATGGCGAACCTCATTTTCCACCATCTGTAATTTAACTTTCAACCTCCAATTTCCCATCCAAATTCCCTCAGAATCCATGATGGCCTCAGGAGGGCTCAACACATCACACTTTTTTCCCAACCAAAAAAGAATATCCCCCACATTAATACCCTCATTCCTAAACATGATGTTAACATTTTTAAAGAGGGGTTTTGTTAATGGAATTGCCCAAAAAGGGTGTCCATAATGCAGTCATTTTAAGAGATTCATATTTCCTCCAAAAAGCATCTAATCCCATAAAAGTTTTAAAGCTGACATCAAAATAATCTTCGCCTCTAATATTAATTAGGGCAAAAATATCTACAGCACGAAAATGCATAGAATTAAGTAATAAAGTCCTGGCCATATAAATCCTATCTGGATGCTCCTGTAAACCACCTCTGTATCGCAAGCGGACAGCATTACGGTGAGGAGTTTGCTCAATTTTGTTATTTTTAAATAGGTCTGAAAAAAAAAGGCCCACGCCGTCTCTTGTCTCCATTTGGGGAGGGGGCGGAGAAATCCTGGGTGAAGTGTTCTCAGAACCCAGGCCAGAAGGTCCCAGTGCCTCAGTCAATAGTTCTGTGTCTGAAAGTAACCCCCCTCCCCACAATGCTACAGCAGTGGCAAACGATGCAGAAATGCCTGCAGAAACTGCCTCCGAAGGGGGAGAACCACTCGCAGAAGTACCTGAGAAAGTTTCCCAATTCATATCTGGGAGCCATCGTCCATCTGCTCCTTGGATCCATCCAGTCTTTTGCAGAGCCGACTCTTTTGTCCAGTCTTCACCCATGAAGGGAACATCTTGCCTTGAGACAACAGATGATTTCTGCATTCCAGTGGAGAAATCCTTCAATGTGTCTGACACTGACGCACTACCCTCACTCCTGTCAGCCGCTCGCTGACTCACCAGAAGCCCGTCACTACTGTCAGGTCAACAGACAGGTCTGTCAAGCAGGGGAACAGTCTACAAAGGGCGAGTTGTGTCGAAGACGATTAGAATCGCAGAGGCTGTAATTGTGAAGCTGAAAACTCGCCAGCTCCGCTTACTGCAAAGTCACAAGGCACTGCAAACGGCACAGCAGAAATCACATCGTAGCATCCAAAATTAGCTCAGAATCCCCATGCAAAGCTACAGCCATAGTCAGGATAAAACCACCAACTGCTCCAATTCCACAACCTCCTCCTTAGCCATCCTGAGGCAGACTGCCATCCTCTCCTAGAATAGCACCTCCCCCTACCAGCAAGTAGGGGACATTTTTATTGACAAAGAAACTACAAACCAAAATCACATTGACAAAAATAAATACAAAAGACTCATGTAACATGAAAATCAGAATCAGTCACCCATGGTAAGCATTTCCATAAAGCAAACAATGATCCAGATATCAAACTTCTTAGTTCAGAAAAATAAACATCTTTTAAATCCTGTTCAATACTTTGGACCACCAGTAGGTGGGACATATCTTTTTGTTGCAAGGTGAAAAGACAGTGAGCAGTCCATAAGTGCCATTTAATGATGACAAACAATAAGTTTAAAGTGTCAATATTCCACTTTTTCAAGGTCGCAGAAACCTACCATACAATAACATCTCATAAGTAACAGAAGTAAATAAAGGTTCCTTCCATCTGTTCACTAAAAATAACCAAAAACCAGTGATATAGGAACAATGAAAAAACAGGTGTTGTATTGTTTCATACTGATTTACACATAAAGGTCTGGAACACAGTCTTTCATTCAGTTGTTTATGTTTATGATTTGAATTAATATTGATCTGTTCATGACAACTAAGCCAATGTAGATCCCACATCTTCTGGGGGATGCGAGATTCCTAACAGTGTGTATAAAGCAGGTAAGGAAGTAGGGGAACATTTGGGAAAATTACAAGGTCTGCACAAGTGGTATCTATCAACAAATTATAAATGGCTTTCCTATTTTGAGTCATAATCATATGGCTAGTAATCTTACATTGTTTTAAATGGCAAAAGGTATCGCGAAGATAAGAAGGTGTTGAAGATACATGTTTAACCTGTCTCAAAGTGTTAAGGTCCCAAAGATGAAACCAGGGTTGACAGGATTGAAAAAATAAAATTTCCATCCCACATTATAATTAACTAAAAGTGGTTTAAGATTAGTCACAAAAAATAAACTATTATAAAAAAATAATGGCCTGGATATTCAAAGGGTTGCGCCATGAACAGGGTCTTGCTATGCACAAGTCCAAAACGCGCCATTCTGCGATATTCAGCAGGAGGCAGTTACGCCACTGGCAACAGGTTGCGCAGAGAGCAATGCAAATGAATGCATGCTCAACAGGAGGGAGGATCCATGCATAACCTGCGCAACCCGATATTCAGTCAGGTTGTGCAGAGTTGTGCATGCGCAACCCTCAACCTGCGCCTGCACAACCTTGAGCCAAAAAAAAAAGGCTTAAGTTGAGGGCCACCCACAGGTGAGCTGCTGCATTGCAGGGTGTAACACAGCAGCTGCAACCCCTGGCTGGCCCCCAACTCGGTCCCTGTGCCCCCCCACCAGCCCGATCGCGGGCATAGTGTAACACGAACCCCTCCCCAGCCCACACATCTCCCACAGCCCGATCGCGGGCAGTCCAGGTACATGACACACCCCCTCACATATCTCGAAGCCCGATCGCGGGCGGTCCATACATGACACACCCCTACACCGCACATCTCCCACAGCCTGATCCACGGGCAGAGTGTGTATGAACCCCCGTGCTTGTCCCGCGGGCAGTCATAACCCCCAACCCGAATATCTCCCTGGTGGTCAGTGGATGGTAAAAGCCTGATCGCGGGCAGAATGTCACATCACAACCCCCAAATCTCCTGGTGTCTAGTGTCCCCCACCTCCAGAAGCCCTCACACCGCTCCCCCCCCGCGGCCCGGTGAGCGACAGCATCCACCGCCTGCGCCCGCCGCCCGCCGTTGACTGTCCGGTGGGCGCAACGCCCATTGGTGCAGAGCTACAGCCAATGCCGGGAGCGGGGTGGTGGAGGCAGAGAGATGGGAGAGCGGCACCTACGAGGAGGCAATAGATTCTGCCAGGGCTCTGGAATCCAGGAATGGAGCCCGAGCTGGCGGGATCCCAGACAAAAAACCAGGCCGCAAGACGGAACCCTGAGGAAGCGGAGCCTGGAAGAGCCCAGGGGGAGAACCTCCTCTGCGACGAAGTCAGGACTGCATGGATCCAGAAGGGCAGCCCGCAACAACGCCACTGGAGGGCACCCTAGAGCCCCAGAGGGAAGGGCGGGTTCAGCACTTGGCTCCTGGCCACCCCTGAGGTGGCTAAAGAAGACCGAGGCCTGTCCCCTGCCCTCAACCCCTCGGACTCTGAGATAGCCCTCCTCCTCAACTGCAGTGTTCCCACCCTCCAGAGGGAGCAACAGCACCTCGGAGGGTAGTTGTCACCGTCCCCGGAGGGGGAGCCCCCAGTCACCCCCCACGCCCTCCTGGGACTCAAGGCCACTCCCAGCTGGAGAGCCTCCGGAGAGGACGGAAGTGGGGACTGAGGAGGGGCCCGCTGCACCACCTGGTACCTCATGCCACAGGGGACCCAGAGCCTCAAGAGTAGGGGTACCTGGATGGGTCCACCTCTGAATCATCGCCTCCGAGGAGGACGAGATCAGCAGGACCTCAATGCTGGCTACCCCAGGGTCCTCGAGGCAACAGCGCCACTAACGGCACTGGTACCAGAGGTGGCGCCCGCCTACCGAACATTAGCTACAGCCAGGCCCGATCCCAGCTCCTCCGCGGTACCAGCGGGCCAACGGCACCGCCTCCAGTGTCAGAAACTGAGCCGGGCACCATGAGGAGGAGAAACTAGGCTAATGGCGCCGCCTAACGGGCGCTGGGGCCAAAGTGGCCCGGCCATGATCACTGGTGCCGCCGAATGGCACCGATCCAAACGGTGTTATGAACGGGCGCCATCCGATCACCGGCACCGCAATGGCGCCGATCCAACGGTGCCGAAGGCGGCGTTGAGGGTCCGCTGCGTCCGCCCAGAAATCCAGGGGCCTCAACACTGGGGAGCCTGCACCTCGAGGAAGTGACTGCTGAGGCGGTAGTCAACGCCGCGCCCCGGGAGGACCGCAACGCCTCCGACACTGTGGAAGGGGTCCTCGTCGACAAGAAGAGATGAGGAAACCCCTCCGCTGGAACGAGAGGCCTGGGAGAAGACCCGGGAAGGGCCTAGAGACCTACCTGGGAGTCCTGCAACAACGCCGTCTCGAAAGTCGGGCGGGCCTTGCCGAGCTTGAATGCGCGGACTTCAGGGACGCCGACGGTCCATGGAGAAGCAGGCATCGCATCTAATCCATATATGGTTAGGTCCCAGGCATCAAGACACACGTCATGCCGGGTCCGAGACGGAGAAATGCTGGCCACAGGAGCACCGATGCATAGGGCGCAGCCCGTCTTAGAAAAATGCTTCGCTCCAGAACCGGACATAACGTGAAACAAATGAGGTAAAAACACAGTAGGAAAGCACCCGACACCGTACAAATAGAAAAAGGAACAGTCTTACCGTTGTATGGCGTCGAGTGCGAACGAAAACAGGAGTCGGCCTAGACTACGCAGTACTAATTACTCGCTCCGCACAAGCAGGTGCTGCCTCGACGGCGGGAGAAACATAACTGAGTTGGAGGAGGAGTCGGTAGCTACTAATGGCCGCCCCTCGCGCATGACGCAAGACGTCGGTCTCAAGGGCGGCGAAGTAGAGCTAGCTTTTAAAAAAGCCTCAGATGGGAAAATGCCGCCTGGCTTACACCCAGGCAGTAATGAATGGTGAAGATTGACAAGGGAAGATCTCTTCTGTCTCAACCAAAGAATGGAATACATCTGGTAATATAACACTCAGTTCATCTATATACTGCTTATAGAACTCATGCGATAAACCATCTATCCCAGGAGAAACCCCCAGTTTTAATCTAGTAATTGCCTCCCTAACCTCTTGGGCAGAAACAGGCATTTCTAGATCAGTAATTAAAACAGAATCTAACTGAGAAATGGAATAAAGAACATTCTGTCCCCCAAAACTTAAAGAAACAGGTTCTATACCCCAAAATTGAAATAAATGGGAATGTACAACCTCCAACATTTCCACATCCGAGGTTTTCAAACATCCATTATTATCATACAGGCCTGTCATTACTTTATGATGCACAGTATCCTTACAGGCCGCATATGGATCAGAATATGGTTGTTTTGTCGTACCATATCTAAATTCTGCATTCTGGACAGTTGCTTTAGTTGCATGGTAAGAAAACTCTTTTTTTTTAATCTTATCCAGTTGAGTTTTAATTCTACAGTCTGTAACATTAGGTAAGGACATTAGTTTATAGAACTGGTCCCTAAATTGCAAGTATCATAAATAATTCCTATTACCAGTAAATTTGCCAAAATCGATAAAGAACTTTTTTAAATCCTCTTTTGTATCTATCCACCAATGCATCCAATCCTCATAAAATTTTGCCACAGATTTCTATAAAAATAAATCTCAAACTTTAATCTAATCTCTGACTTTTGTAATAAACAAACATTCAGCTTCCATCTCCCGAGTAACTGCAGGAATCTAGCAGGAATATTTCGAAAAGATATATCACATAATAGCAAAACATGATCAGTAAATTCAGAAAAAGAAAGTTGAAACCTTTGAGAATATAAAAACTGAGATACAAAAATAAAATCTATACGTGTAGATAATGCACTTCTATAATATGTGGCTCCTTTATCCTGGCACAGAAATCTATAAGCATCCTTTGGGCCTGTAAGCAATAAAGTATCTCTAAGAGCATGAGAATTGCAATAAACCTTCTTCTGAATGTTATCTTTAATTTTTAAATCTAACCCACAGTTCATATCCCCTTCCCAAAGCACATGCCTCTCAGTAAAAAGAAAAGGCTTAATAATGTTAAATAAATCCACCCTGGCTGCTTTACTTTGTGGGGCATAAGTGTTAGTCAGGTGTAAAGAAAACCCATTCCAACAACAGTCTATCAAAAAGGCCCATCCAGGGACAATATCTAAAATTTGCTGTACTTTGACATGAGATATATAGAACAAAATCCCTAGGCCATCTGCAGCATCCCCCCCAAATGTCCAAAAGGAAATCCCCCAGGGCCACAGTCTCTTAGTGGAAGAAATGTCATACAGAGAATGAAGCCTAGTTTCCTGTAAAAAAAGGATATCAGATGTTAAATCCTTACAAAAGGATAAAACTGCAGCTCTTTTCCTAATGTTCTGAATACTCCAAACATTAAGAGATGCTATACGTAAGGAGGTCATGAAAAAAATAGGGAAAAGAAATATTAATCCCTATCCTTTTCCTTTTTTCACAAATTTCTTTTAACTCCCCTACCAGACAGAGCGGTGTCATCATCACACTCCATTTCTGAGACCACCTCAGACCTGGAAGAAACATCAGACTCAGAATCCATATTCCATCTAGAAGTACCTGATAGGTATTCTGAAGTGGGATCTGTACAGGTTGGGGCTTACCTTTACTAGCAGACCTAGTCACCCTTTCCGGGAGCTGAAAATCAGTTCCTGGAGGGGCATAGGTTTCTGTAAATCAGAAACTACAGGAGAAGACTGGGAGGGCATAAGGTCTTCAGGGGTATGGAAAAAGGAAGCACCAGTATCTTGGAAGGGGCCCTGTGCAGTATGAATAGGACTAGAGGGAGAAGCATCAGTGTGACTAGTTGGTCTAGTTTGGGGTTCTTCCTCAGCTGAAGGATGCGGCCCTTGTGGCCTACATCTATCTTGGGCCTGATTAATATGAGAGTCTTTATCTGGGCCTTCAGATCTATTCTGACCTGCCCAGGGACATTGATGGTACGCATGGCCCTGTTCTTCACATAAATTACAGTGGAAGGTATTTCTGCAAACAGCACTATCGTGATCATAGTCACCACACAAGGCACAGTGCACCCGATCACAAGTACTGCTAAGGTGCCTACCACTACCACACTTATAACAGGCTTTCGGCTGACCCGGGTAAAAACAGACACCCCTATCTTTACCCCCAAAAAAGCTGCTTGGTATATGGCGAACCTCATTTTCCACCATCTGTAATTTAACTTTCAACCTCCAATTTCCCATCCAAATTCCCTCAGAATCCATGATGGCCTCAGGAGGGCTCAACACATCACACTTTTTTCCCAACCAAAAAAGAATATCCCCCACATTAATACCCTCATTCCTAAACATGATGTTAACATTTTTAAAGAGGGGTTTTGTTAATGGAATTGCCCAAAAAGGGTGTCCATAATGCAGTCATTTTAAGAGATTCATATTTCCTCCAAAAAGCATCTAATCCCATAAAAGTTTTAAAGCTGACATCAAAATAATCTTCGCCTCTAATATTAATTAGGGCAAAAATATCTACAGTACCTAAAATGCATAGAATTAAGTAATAAAGTCCTGGCCATATAAATCCTATCTGGATGCTCTCTAAACCACCTCTGTATCGCTAAGCGACAGCATTACGGTGAGGAGTTTGCTCAATTTTGTTATTTTTAAATAGGTCTGAAAAAAAAGGCCCACTGCCTCTTGTCTCCATTTGGGGAGGGGCGGAGAAACTTGGTGAAGTGTTCTCAGAACCCAGGCCAGAAGGTCCCAGTGCCTCAGTCAATAGTTCTGTGTCTGAAAGTAACCCCTCCCCACAATGCTACAGCAGTGGCAAACGATGCAGAATGCCTGCAGAAACTGCCTCCAAGGGGAGAACCACTGCAGAAGTACCTGAGAAAGTTTCCCAATTCATATCTGGGAGCCATCGTCCATCTGCTCCTTGGATCCATCCAGTCTTTGCAGAGCCGACTCTTTTGTCCAGTCTTCACCCATGAAGGGAACATCTTGCCTTGAGACAACAGATGATTTCTGCATTCCAGTGGAGAAATCCTTCAATGTGTCTGACACTGACGCACTACCCTCACTCCTGTCAGCCGCTCGCTGACTCACCAGAAGCCCGTCACTACTGTCAGGTCAACAGACAGGTCTGTCAAGCAGGGGAACAGTCTACAAAGGGCGAGTTGTGTCGAAAGACGTATTAGAATTCGTAGGCTGTAATTGTGAAGCTGAAAAACTCGCCAGCTCCGCTACTGCAAAGTCACAAGGCACTGCAAACGGCACAGCAGAAATCACATTCGTAGCATCCAAAATTAGCTCAGAATCCCCATGCAAAGCTACAGCCATAGTCAGGGATAAAACCACCAACTGCTCCAATTCCACAACCTCCTCCTTAGCCATCCTGAGGCAGACTGCCATCCTCTCCTAGAACAGCACCTCCCCCTACCAGCAAGTAGGGGACATTTTTATTGACAAAGAAACTACAAACCAAAATCACATTGACAAAAATAAATACAAAAGACTCATGTAACATGAAAATCAGAATCAGTCACCCATGGTAAGCATTTCCATAAAGCAAACAATGATCCAGATATCAAACTCTTAGTTCAGAAAAATAAACATCTTTTAAATCCTGTTCAATACTTTGGACCACCAGTAGGTGGACATATCTTTGTTGCAGGTGAAAAGACAGTGAGCAGTCCATAAGTCCATTTAATGATGACAAACAATAAGTTTAAAGTGTCAATATTCCACTTTTTCAAGGTCGCAGAAACCTACCATACAATAACATCTCATAAGTAACAGAAGTAAATAAAGGTTCCTTCCATCTGTTCACTAAAAATAACCAAAAACCAGTGATATAGGAACAATGAAAAAACAGGTGTTGTATTGTTTCATACTGATTTACACATAAAGGTCTGGAACACAGTCTTTCATTCAGTTGTTTATGTTTATGATTTGAATTAATATTGATCTGTTCATGACAACTAAGCCAATGTAGATCCCACATCTTCTGGGGGATGCGAGGATTCCTTAACAGTGTGTATAAAGCAGGTAAGGAAGTAGGGGAACATTTGGGAAAAATTACAAGGTCTGCACAAGTGGTATCTATCAACAAATTATAAATGGCTTTCCTATTTTGAGTCATAATCATATGGCTAGTAATCTTACATTGTTTTAAATGGCAAAAGGTATCGCGAAGATAAGAAGGTGTTGAAGATACATGTTTAACCTGTCTCAAAGTGTTAAGGTCCCAAAGATGAAACCAGGGTTGACAGGATTGAAAAAATAAAATTTCCATCCCACATTATAATTAACTAAAAGTGGTTTAAGATTAGTCACAAAAAATAAACTATTATAAAAAAATAATGGCCTGGATATTCAAAAGGGTTGCGCCATGCGCAACAGGGTTGCGCATGCACAAGTCCAAAATGCGCCATTCTGCGATATTCAGCAGGAGGCAGTTACGCCACTGGCAACAGGTTGCGCAAGAGAGCAATGCAAATGAATGCATGCTCAACAGGAGGGGGAGGATCCATGCATAACCTGCGCAACCCGATATTCAGTCAGGTTGTGCAGAGTTGTGCATGCGCAACCCTCAACCTGCGCCTGCACAACCTTGAGCCAAAAAAAGGCTTAAGTTGAGGGCCACCCACAGGTGAGCTGCTGCATTGCAGGGTGTAACACAGCAGCTGCAACCCCTGGCTGGCCCCCAACTCGGTCCCTGTGCCCCCCCACCAGCCCGGATCGCTGGCATAGTGTAACAGCAACCCCTTTCTCAGCCTATTTCATGATCGCTGGCAGTCCAGGCACATGACACACCCCTCACAGCTGGGCGCGATCGCTGGCAGTCCAGGCATGACACCCCCACACACGTCTCCCCACAGTTCGACACGGGCAGAATGGGAGCGAAGTTCCCCGCGCTCATCGCTGGCAGACAACCTTCAACCGCCACCCCGAGGTCCAGTGGATCGCATCGGATCGCTTTCTTTGGCGTTCATGTCTTCACCACGGCTCCCGCAGCCTTTGCGCGGACCACCGCCGCCGCCAGCGCCCGCCGACGATGTCCTTGGGCGCATTGGGAGAGCCACAGCCATGGGCGCAGCCCATACATGATGCTGAAGTCCGATTTTGTGAATGAACATCATTCACAGCCTGACTGTCATACGGTATGAGCTGCATGCCCATTGGCTGTAGCTCTGCACCACGGGCGGCAGCCCACCGACAGTCAGTCGGCGGGCGGCGGGCAGCAGGCGGTGGATGCTGTCGCCCGCCGCCGCGGGGAGCGGGGTGAGGCTTCGTGGGTGGGTGGGGGACACTAGACACCAGGGAGATTTTGGGGTTGTGATGTGACATCTGCCCGCGATCGGGCTTTACGTCCACTGACCACCAGGGATATTCGCTGGGGGGGCTACATTCTGCCTGCGATCGGGCACTGGGGGTTATATCACTATGCCCGCGATCGGGCTGTGGAGATGTGTGGGGGTGTTCATGTACCTGTACTGCCCGCGATCGGGCTGTGGGAGATGTGTGGGGGTTCAGTATCTGTACTGCCCGCGATCGGGCTGTGGGAGATGTGTGGGGGTGTTCATGTACCTGTACTGCCCGCAATCAGGCTGCATTGTGCATTGTTCCCCTCGATGGCTGCTGCCTGGCAGGGTGGCCAGGAGCAAGTCCTAAGGGATCGGGCGCACTACATGCAAATGGCATGCAAATGGGGCCATCAATAGATGCAAATGGCCCCCCCTGCGCCTTGCATAAATTATGGCCCCATTTGCATGTCACCTTTGAATATCGGAAATTTGAGCATGGCGCAATGGTACTTGCGCCAACGCAAGTTTAATGCTCATCTCTGGCAATTGGCGGTGGCGCAAGTTCCACTGCGCCTACGCGCAAGTGTTGTGAGTTGGGAGTGATATTCAAAGGAGTTTCGCACAGCGCAACTCCTTTGAATATCACCCCGGCCACACCCCTGCGCAACTATTTTGAGCAGCGCAAGGGCTTGCGCCTCAGAATGGCGCAGTTTGAATATCCAGGCCTATGTGTGTATCATATTAAGACCACCTTCCTTAAAAGGTAAGCAGGTAATAGAATGCTTAATGGGATTCAGGCAGCTGCCCCATAAGGCCTGAAAAAATATACTCAGAAGTTTGGTTTCCAAAACACAGGGCGGGGGAAAAACATAAGCCAAAAACAAAAAAACTGGGTGCAAGTGAGACTTTATCAAATAAACCCTCTTTTTTTACTGAGTTTCCAGGTGTTCCAAAGAGAAACTTTGGCCTGCCCTAGGTCCAGTTTGGGAGTCCAGTTGAGAATGTCTAAAGGACCTGAGCCAAACAGAATGCCCAAAATCTTAATAGGGGTGTCACAAAGTACAGTACTGGAAACTATTACATCATTCGACTGCTGAGATCCAAGCCATCGACCGACACATTTCTCCAAGTTCAGGGATGCTCCTGAAACAAGACCAAAGGACTTACAGAGATGGAGAGATGCGTTTACCGAAGGAACATCAGCTACTATTAAACTCATGTCATCAGCATAGGCTAAAACAGAAAGTGGTAAGGAACAAATAGGCCTAACATTGTGTGCTGTATTAATGATGCAAAGTAAGGGATCCAAAAAAAAGATATACAAAAGGGGACTGAGTGGACACCCTTGTCTAACACCTCTCTTTAAAGATATCAAAGGACCCTTCCAGCCATTAACAAGAGGGATAGAAGTGGCTGTAGAATATAATAAGCGTAACCAGGAGAGAGTAGTCACAGGAACCCTATAATGTCTCAAAACCTGCCATAAAAAGTCATGACTCACCAAATCAAATGCCTGTCTTTGACCCAATGAATACAGGAGGCATGTTAACCTATTTGAATTGCCATGTTCCACCAATTCCCGTAATAAAAGGACATGATTATGTATACTTCCGCCTGGAGCATTACTAGATTGAGCTTCTGAAATAACAAGAGGGGCCAGCTTTGCTAGACAGAGAGTAATAATTTTAGTTAAAATTTTAAAGTCCGTATTCAATAGGCTAAGAGGCCTACAATTAGTCAGTAATTTTATGTCTCCTTTCTTATGGATATAGAAGGTACTACCCATATTAAATTCGAATGGCAAAGTATCAGCTTTTAAAAGGAAGTTATAAACTGCGGCCAATTCCACGTTCAACTCAATATTAAGCAATTTATAAAGCTCATTCGGAAGGCCATCCAAGCCTGGAGATACTCCAGATCACAGAGTTGTGATGACCTCAACTACTTCTCGTGCCTGAATATCACAAGCAAGCATATCAGATACTGATTGTTGCACATCAGGAACAGGAAGGTCAATAGATCATGTAGACATATAGGGAATGGACAGAATAAGTTCTGAGTATACTCAGCCACATAATTTTGGATAAGCCTAGAATCAGTAATTGTATGACCAGCTTCAGTCACAATAGCATCAATGGTTCTCCCCGTAATCTGTTTAGAAAAATGTGCAAATTGGCAGATCACATCATAGGCACCTTTTACACTAAAACATTGATGTTGTTGCATTGAAGCATATTTTTTGGAGTGATATTCCATTAAAGATTTTTTCAGGGTACTAATTTGTGAAGAAAAATCCTGGCCAGTGGTATACGAAAGGGTAAGGAGTTTTTGCAGCTGATGTCGTGTCCTATGGTATGTGAAATAACAATCTTCATGATGGGTTTTGCTAAAGGATTTCAGTAACTTCACAACCTCTTCGTGATCTGACCACCACCACCACCAAGGATCATCAGAAAGAAAAACACAGATTTTCTGTTTTGAAAAAGATTTAAGAAGTGTTAACAACAGAGAATTCTCCAATAAGGAAACATTAAATTTCCAAGTGCCAGGACCAAAAGTAGCAACATTCTTTGGACCAAGTAAAATGGTAAGCAAATCATGATCTGAAAATTCAGTCACCTGTACTTCAGCAGCGGAAGTTTATAAAAAGGAGAACACAAAAAAAAACTCTATCCAGGTAGCTAAAGAGCCTTTATGAAAGGTAGGGATATGTGTCTGGGTGAGAGAAAGATAAGCATCCTTCAGTTTTGCAGAAAATAAAAGATTTTTGAGAAAAGTGGTATCACAAAATAATTTTGTGGTTTTTGAGACCGAGGACCTGTCCTTAGTGGACAACCCACAATTGAAATCACCACCAAAAATGACATGCATAGAGATGTAAAGATGGGGTTGAACCACTTTCAAGAGTTCAATCCTAAGCGACTTGGTTTGTGGGGCATAAATATTGATAATCCGAAAAGGGATAGAAAGGAACCTAAAGTCTATCAATAATACTCTGCCAGGGCATAAATCTAGAACCTTAATAATAGTGACATTAGGAAGATGAAACAAAATACCCACCCCAGAACATGTCTCCTGCCCAAATGACCAATATGAGGGGCCTAAATATCAGGATTTTGGGGCCCTAAAAATTTCAGGCAAAGAATGGAATCTAACATCTTGTAGAAGTATGGGACCAGCAGTAAGGCAATACAAAAATGAAAAAACTGAATCCCTCTTATGTTGTTTTTTTATACTGTTAACATTAACAGTATGTATTGCAAAAGAAGTAGACATATGCACAGCAATCACCTCTGTCTACCCTTCATCAGGGTACATTCTTTATGTTTTGTTTTTGGCCTTGGCTTTCCTTTTTTGGGACCCCACATTGTCGACAGGGACTTCAGTATCTGTAGTAAGTTCAGGGTGAGAGGACTGGACAGAAGAAGAGTCAGAGTCTGTGTTTTCAGAAGTATGTTGCAGCAATTCATATTTTTTTGTCAAAGGGAGAGTCTCTACCCTCTAAGCCTTAGAGGAAGGTGAACCAAACATTCTTGAACCCCTTGTAATTCTAGAAGGTGTAGTAAAAGGGTCAGAAGGGGAAGGTTCCATTGTTTCTAATGGAGCCAGGGGGTCCCATAGAAGAGTCACCTGAAGTAGAACAGCTAGGAAGAACTGGGCAAGAAGGAGGGTGGGGAGGTAGAGAAAACGTAACAGGTTGTGGGACAACCACAGTCAAATCCTCCCCAGCAGTTACTACAGTGGCAGTGGAAACAACACTATGTGATTCAGCTAAAGTAGTAGGAGGGGAGAGGGGGGCAACTGTAGAAGTAAAAGAAGAGGAACCCTTAATTTTAGAGCATTGGGCCACTGTAATAATAAGCGGTTGCTCCTCTCCATCAGCTAAAGTAGGAGAATTACGGGCAGCCCAGGAACATTGCTGAAAAGTATGTCCCAGGTCTTCACATAAAACACAGAGAGGTTCTTCAGTACACTGTGAGCCTGCATGACCAAGACCACCACAAACAGTACATTTAATAGTGTCACAAATGCTGCTGAGATGAGAGGTGGAACTGCACTTATAACAGGCTTTAGGTTGTCCAGAATAGAACAAAACTCCTATCCCTGCCTAACAGAAAACTATTGGGTAGGTGTTGAATACCAGTATCAGTAGTCCGGATCATAACCCTAACCTTCCACCCTCCCGTCCACAAATTTTCTGAATCAAAAATAGCTTCAGGGTCAGAGAGCACTGTACATCTTTGTTTCAGCCAAACTGTAATATCGTTCAAACTAACACCTTCATTCCTAAACAGAATAGTGACAGTCTTTAGTGCTGGTTTCGTTAAAGGAATTGCACTGAAAGATGACTATAAAGGGGTATTTTTCAACAGATGAAATTGGGACCAAAATTTCTCTAAACCTTTTAAGGTTTTAAAACTTACATCAAAATGGGACTCATTAGGAACATGTATTAATGCATGGATATCATAAGCAGCAAATTTCATGGAGTCTTTAAGCAAAGTGCGCCCAACAAAAACCCTATCAGGCATTTCAGGTAAACCCCCCAAATATTGTAATCTGACAGCATTGTGTCTCTTAGCCTGTTGGGTGGGAACAGAAAAATAAGATGCATATGTTTTAGTAGATGTAGAAGCAAGAGAAGTCAGTTGTTCAGTCCATTGAGGTGGTAGACCAGGGCCCTGGGGTGGTAAACTTCGGTGAAGAGGGTCGGAGTCTGAAAACAGAGCTGCAGGAGAAGTAGAAACTGGTAAATTGAGAATTGGATTCTGTGTTAAGCGCAAAGCAGGTGTAAGCATGAAGTCCAACTGGTCTTGCACAGGAGAAACAGCTGGGACATCTGCAGGGGTGATCCGAACGGGGGGAAGGACTGGAGCACCAACTACCAACAACTGGATCCCTCTCCCACCCTGCCACAACAAGAGCAGAGCCAACTGACCAGTCTCCCTGAGGAACAACCTCTGCAGGGGGCAAGTCAGATGCAGAGTTTGTGGAAGAAGATCAGGGGAAACAGCAAGGTTTTCAGGAGAAGTTTCAGCAGCAGGAGCAGAAGAAATAATCGAACAGACCGCAATGGAATGTGGAAATGTCAAGGCTGTCTTTCGGGTGTCTGATGCAGCAGTCTGCAACAGTGAGTCAGAATCAGCAGGCAGCTGCAAAGCTAAGTTCTTAAGTGCTAAAAGCTCCTGTTTCTTTGTAAGATAGCGTGTTTCCTCAAGTAATAGCAAAGCGTCCACATCTGTAGGTCGTAAACATTCAGTATTATGTAGAGACTCTTTAGCAGATGCTAACTGTTGCAGTATAGGAACAGACTGGGAAGAAACAATTGTTTGCTTACTTTGATCCATCGAGGTTTCTGAGGAAGGAAATGAACTGGGAGATGCATGCAACTTAGATCCATTAGAAGAAGCTTGAGGAAGAATCTATGAGGTCTCTGGCAATCCAGAGACAGGGGAGGAGACCAACCCCCCTGCCTCCAACACCTCCATGTCCTCCACAGCAAGTCCAGAGGCAGCCATCTTAGTCCCACTGGGAAAATGGGTCCCCCCTGCTCACAGGAAGCAGAGTAGGGGAATTTCCCCAGTGTCCTGGCCAAATTTCCCTCATTCACTAAAAAAAATACCACCAACAGCTTAATCTGGTTCAAGGTCAGTTGGCATTCATCTGTATCCCCCTCCCCCGGGTCGTGCCTGAAAATAGGCAGGATTTGTCTAGTGCACTTACTTGGTCAGCAAAAACTAAATAAATAAATAAAAAAATATTAATTTGAGTTATGAAATCAAGAAAAAATTAGAAGGCTTGCTTTTTGCTGAGTGGTTTGCATCACATATTACTTATCTTGGCCTACAAATCACAACAGACCTACGTAAGATATTGGACACCAATTTTAACCTGCTGTTGGCAGATATTGCAATAAATCTGGATAGATGGGAGAAATTGAATTTATCACTATGGAGGAAGATTAATTCTATTAAAATGAATGTGGCTCCTAGGATTTTCTATTTGTTTCAAAATCTACCATTTCTGCTTAGTACTAGAAATACAAACAGACCACTTCTCAGTGCAGTTCAGCCCCTGCCAGGCACATTTCCTTGCTTAGTACTAGAATCTTGAAAGAGATAGAGAAACTCATTAGGACATTTTTGTGAGGCACTAAACCACCACAGCTAATCGTACCATGGGGAAGAAAAGGGGTTGCGCAGGATTGGTCCAACAGCATCAGGTGACTGTTGATTAATTCTCAAGTAAGCATTTCATTTTTATTTTTTATACTTGTAAACAGGATGAGCAAAAACTGCCCGTTATCATCAGCGATAAGTCACAAAACACAATAACATATCAATACATGACACATAGAAAAAACAACTATTTAACGTAACATGCACAAGTGTCATTATCCATCAGCCAGTATTTCAATCTAGTTTTAAAAGACCACACAGTCCTGCATTCTATAATAGTGGCAGGTAAAGAACTAAAAAATAAGGGGGCCCTAAAAAGAGGTGATCTCTGTCCAAAGACTGTACGGAACAGCAGAATTTCATAAGTAAATTTAGTTTGGGACCTGGTACCATTAGAATTAGAAAATCTAGGAAACATACTTGAAACTACTGGGGATATAAGACAATTCTTCACCTTAAATAACAAGGTACCCAGTTTATGCAAAATCCTATTTTTAAGAGATAGACTATGAGTATGTCTAAGCAAAAGACAATGATGCATTCGATAAGGCACATTGAGCATAAGTCGTAATATAGAATTATAGGTTATCATAAATCTATTAAATAGATGACCAGAAAAGGAAGAATAAGTAATAATGCCATAATCCAGGACACTTAGAAGAAAACTATGAGCAAATAAAAATCTGGATTCTCTAGTCAAGAACTGTTTAACTCTGAAAAGGGATCCTAATCTCTGATGTAAAATTTTCCTTATTTTATTCAGATGAAGTTCAAAAGTTAGTTTCTTTTTTTGTATTATCTATTTTTCCGCCCCCATGCTCGCTGGTCCTCCACTCCTTCAGGCTCTGACAAGATCCCCCCTAACCTCTTCTGTCCTTGCCCAGACCTCCTCTAGTCCCCAGATTGCAGCCGACCCCCGGGATATCCCAGTGTATCCCTTTACCAGGCGTGTCCCTCTCCTCTGAGGGGGAAGGCACCGGGGGGAGAATAGCCCCAGCACATCCTTCTAGGGCCCGGGGGTGCTGGTGGGGAACAGGAGGCACTGGGAAGGTGCTGGAGGCCCTTAGGAACAGAGAGCTGTCATACAGAGGACCAGCAAGTGATTTTCCTGGCTTTCTGTTGGGGGCAGCGTAGTGACATCATGGCATACACCGACGTCTGCTCCTCCCCCAGTTGGTATTGGGCCGTGCGTCCTGTGATGCTCCCAGCCTCCGCTAGGAGCCAGCAGGTGCCAGACCAGTCCCCTACCTCCCTGGAGAAAGCGAGAGTCGTCCTGACGCCAATCCTTCTCCCCAGTTGGCTCTCCAGTGACCCGGCTCGTTCCCGAACCCAGGTCCCTGGCATCGCAAGAGGAAATCCAACCGCTGCACCGGTGTGTCAGCCAAAAAGTTAGTTTCTTATCAAAAATTATCCCCAGATACTTAAAGTTATCCAATAACTCAATCAACTTTCCAGCCTGTGTAACTACATGTTGAAGACTAATATGCTCAATGGTCTTATTTGAAAACAGCATAAAGTACAGTTATGTAAGAACTTACTGTAACAGTAGATCTTTGAGAGAGGCTCTTGCAGTAGGTAATTACATATAAGACTGACGCCAGCCGGCATCAGGACCCAATGAAAAAATTTCTAGCTAGCAGTATCTGGCGGGGGACCGTCCTCACGTCAGGTGACCGACGTCATGCGGCATCAGTATAAAGGGGTGGTCCCCCACGCCCGCCTTCCAGTTCTTTCCCACCAAAGGTCAAAGGCAAGATGAGAGAGAAGTGGATATTTGCCCTCCTGGAAAAGGAGCTGAAAAAGCTTAGGGGCATGGAGGGCGGGAAGGTTTTACCTACTGCAAGAGCCTCTCTCGAAGATCTACTGTTACAGTAAGTTCTTACATAACTGTACTATCTTACTTCGAGAGGGCTCTTGCAGTAGGTAATTACATATAGGACTGAGTCCCAAGCAGTCTGGAACAAGGAGAAGCAAACGGGAGGAGAAAAGCTACTCAGAAGTAGACCCTCTGGTTGTGAAGGCTTTAAGAAAGAAGACCTTGCAAAACAGCCAGCCCGAAGCCTGCTCTACAGTGAGAGGCAATGTCCAAACTGTAATGTTTTGTAAAGGTATGGACAGAAGTCCAAGTGGCGGCTGCACATATGTTAGCCGCTGACACATTCTTAAAACAAGCCGCAGAGGCAGCGACCCCTCTAGTGGAGTGGCCTCTAACTTGACCTGGCAGGGTCTTGTTGTACTTGTCATAACAGAAAGTGATACAATGAGCCAACCATTTCGATAGGCATTGCTTAGAAACAGCATTGCCTTCTCTTTTTTGAGCAAAAGAGATGAACAGTTGATCAGTCTTTCTGAGATCCTTCGTCCTGTTGGTATAGTATCTCAGAATTCGATGTACATCCAAAGTATGCAGGAGGTACTCTCCATGATTAGAGTGCTGCATAAAAAAGGCAGGTAACTCTATGGATTGATTTAGCGTTGATTCCGCTACCATCTTAAGGAGAAACTTAGGATTGGTACGCAGGGCCACATGTTCCTTGTGAAAAATCAAATATGGGATTTTACACATCAGGGCCTGGAGTTCAGAAATCCATTGAGCAGAAGTAATGGCCACTAGGAAGAGAGTCTTCCAAGAAAGGAACTTTAGGTCCACTGAGGCTGCTGGCTCGAAAGGAGGCAGAGTAAGCTTCTCTAAAATGAAATTCAGATCAAAAGGAGGGTCAGGAACCCAGATAGGGGGTCGTAAGTGAAGGACCCCCTCTCAAAAAGGTCTTAGAGACCTCCAACTGAGCAAACATTCTGTCTGCATAGGGGACATGATAGGCCGAAATGGCTGCCATGTGAACCTTTAAGGATGAATGGCTGAGACCCAGATCGAAGAGGTGTCGCAGATAATCCAGAAGTCCGCTGACAGAGCACGAGAAAGGCTCAACATCATTGGATGCGGCCCAAATAGAGAACACTTCTATTTCATGGCATAAGTAGATCTGGTTGAGGGTTTCCTGGCCTCCATCAGAATCTCAGCTACTCGGGGAGGGAAACCCGAATCGGGCTTGAGTTACGTCTGCAGGAGCCACGCGTGCAACTGAAAGGACTTGAGGCCCGGATGGACCAAGGTCCCCTGATCCTGGGTCAGTTAAAATAGCAACAGAGGAAGAGGAAGAGGAGGTTCCTCTGAGTACTGTTGCAGAAGAGAGAACCAAACTTGCCTGGGCCAGAAAGGAGCAATCAGAATCATTCGAGCTCCTTCCGAACCGAGTTTCTGCAAGACCCTCATAATCAGTGGAATCGGGGGGAAGGCATATACGAATCTGCCCTTCCAGTCTAGAGACAGAACATCTCTCCAAAAAATGCCATGCCCTGGAGCGAGCGAGCAGAAGACAAGAAGTTTTGTGTTTTGAGGGGATGCAAACAGGTCTACCTGTGGTGTTTCCCAGTACAGGAAGATATCATCTACAACCCACTGATCCAGTTCCCATTCATGAGCTAGAGCAGATGACTGGCTGAGCCTGTCTGCCAGTGTGTTCTCGATCCCCGGGACATGAGATGCCTGAGTGAAGGTTGGGCTGCACTGTCCAATCCCAGACTCGCATCACCTCTCTGCAAAGGGGGTAGGAACGAGTTCCTCCCTGTTTGTTGATGTACCATACCACACACATATTGTCCATCTGTACAGCTAGGTGACCGGGAGACAAATAAAGATGCAGAGCCTGAAGAGCATACAGTACTGCTCTTAGTTCAAGCACATTGAAGTGAAGGGACTTCTCGAGCTTAGACCAGGAGCCCTGGGTCCTGTGAGGACCGAGATGGGCTCCCCAACCCTCCCCGGAGGAGTCTGTAGTCAATGTCTGTGAGGGGGGAGGAAGATGGAAGGGAACTCCCCGGCAGACGTTCTCCTGAACCATCCACCACTGTGAGTCCCGACCCATGGGAGTGGAAACCAGGACTAGCTGATCTAGGTCGTCCACCAGCTGATCCCATTGAGACTGAAGTGTCCACTGAGAGATTCTTATGTGGAGCCGAGCATGAGGGACTGTCAGAATCACAGCCACCATTAGCCCAAGGAGGCAAAGGACTGACCTGGTGCTGACCTGCCTGCGACCAGACAACAGGCTGACCTGGGCCTAGAGAGTGGCCGCCCTGTCCAGAGGCAGGAAGGCCATGCCAGAGGTTATGTCCAGGAGTGCACCGATAAAAACGGAGCCTCTGGGATGGGATCAGGTGGGACTTGGCCTGGTTGATGGTAATACTCAGGCATGCAAAGACCTGCTGGTTAAGGGAAAGGGAGCGCAGGAGTTCCTCCCTGGATGGGGCCGCCAGGAACCAATCGTCCAGGTACGGGAAAACCTGCACCCCCTGGGTAAGCAGGTAGGCTGCTACCACCAAAAGGCATTTGGTGAACACCCGGGGTGCCGAGGAAAGACCAAATGGGAGGGTCTTGAACTGGTAGTGGTCCCCCTGGAATGCAAAATGCAGGTATTTGCAGTGGGAAGGGCGGATAGGGATGTGCAGGTAAGCATCCTGCATATCCAGAGCGCACAGCCATTGTCCCGTCCGAGGAAGGGGCAGGAGGCTCTGCAGCGAGAGCATCCTGAACCTCTTGTACTCCACAAACAAGTTCAGGGAGCTGAGGTCGAGAATCAGCCTCACGTCCCCTGTTTTCTTCAGGACCAGGAAGAAATAGGAATAGTACCCCGTTCCCTGAAGAGAAATGGGAATGGCTTCTATCACCTCCTTCAAGAGAAGGGAGGAAATTTCTTCCTGGACCAGGAGAAGATGTTCCTGCGAGTATGACGACCTTGGGGGAGGGTGTCGAGGGGGTTTCTGAAGAAACTCTATTGAGCGTCCCTCTGCGATGAGTTGGAGGACCCAAGAATCTGACGTTATCCTCTCCCAACCTGGGAGGTGGAGGGAAAACCTTCCTCCTACTGGTTCCTCTGGAAATGCCAGAGGCTGTGGAAGAGGAAAGGAGTCAGGTGGTGTGGGGCAGCATTGCGGCTGAAGCTCCCGCTGCCTTTTTGAGTGGAGGGGGCTAAGCAGCCGGAGGGGCCCGACGTTTATTGGCCTGCTTTCCCTGTGGTTTTGCCCTTTGCTGATTCCGCCTGTGAAAGGGACGACACTGTGCTGGAGGGGGATTGTACATGGAGTCCACAGACTTCAGTGCAGTCCCCTTCTCCTGCAGATCAGTGATAATGTTCTTGACATCACCGCCGAACAGCACCGAACCCAGGAAGGGCGCTTCCTGAATAGCGGACTGCACTTCTGGGACCAAACCTGACACATGGAGCCAGGCATGACACCGTAAGCCTACGGCGAAAGCCAAGCTTCTACCAGCAGTGTCCACCACATCGTATGTGGCACAAAGCATGTGCCGACTGGTTGAACAAGCAGAACGGACAAGGTCAGCCACTTGGGAGTCCAACTTGGATTCCACCTCACTAAGAATCACCTTCTGGTACTCTCCCATGTGACTGACATAGTTCAGGGCCCTAATACCCGGAGTGGAAGAAGCATAGATCTTCTTTCGATACTGGTCCAGAAGACGGGATTCTTTGTCAGGTGGAGATGAGCTCAAATGCTTCGGATTAGCTGACCAGCCATAAGTGGCGCTAATCACAACCGAGTCAGCTCGAGGGTGAGAATCAAGGAAGTCAACACCCTCGGGAGCCTGGTATAGCCTATTAGACTTCCAAGGAAGAGGGGCTAATGCCAACGGTTGCTTCCAAATAGTGGAAACAAGGTCAGCATGAGGATCAATCCAGGGTGGCACCAAGGTCGGAGTGGTTTCGGGCAGATCCAGGTGCTCAGCGAGTTTCTTACGCTGTGGGTCCAGCTCCAAAGAGTGCCAATTATGGACTTCCTAGATTTTGCGCAGCAACTCCAAGAGAGAAGGATCCTCCGGAGGAGACTTCAGAGGAGTCCTAGGCCTGGGTTTAGTCAGAGAGCATGGCTCGTTGTCTGGGTCGGAACAACCATCAGAGTCATCTGAGGTGTCCGAGGAGGAAGAGGAAGAAGAAGACTCTCTCTCTCCCTGCGTGAGGGAGGAACAGACCCTTTAGGAAGCCCTCAGGGAAGCGTGTCCTGCCCCACCCTGGAACCAGAAGGCTCTCCCCTGGTATCCAGAGGTGGGGAGGGAGTCTGTCATTTGGGGCATATGGGAGCCGGAACTGGCACCGTCGCTGGGAGATGACTCTCCACCTCTCTGGTGAGCTGAGCCTTGGCCTCAGCCCACCAGGAGGCCAGAGTCTCCTTCAAGTCCACTGGTGGCTGAGAGGGTGGTGGAGGAGGAGGGGGATACGGATACTGAGTGTACCCATAGGGTGCATATCCGTAACCCAACGGCAGGTAGCCTGGCATCGGGTAGTGAGGCACAGAGTACTGCGGCATCGGGTAGGCCGACGTCGGGTACTGGGGTGTCGGATATTGCGGAGCCGGGTAAGACGGCGCCGGATAAAATGGAGTCGGATACCCGGGAGCCGGGGGGTCTGACGGAGCAGACAGCCCTGCCGGAGGCCCAGCAGGTGGGCCTAGAGCAGAAGGCCCGGCAGAGGGCCCAACGTTGGAGCGTCATTCAGGAGAGGGATGTAGCCCGGCATCAGTATTACCGGTGTTGGAGCTGGTGTCTGGGGAACTGATGTCAGGCTGTCTGGCCCAGCGGGAGGGAGGCCTGACGGGGGAGCAACAGGAACCTCAGCATTGCCCGGGGACGGTGGGGAAAAATCCCCGGGCTCAGGCTGAGGAGACCCAGGGTCCCCGGAGGGCAGCGAAGGCTGCAGGGAGCCAGGAACAGCAGATGTGAGAGGGTCCGATGTCGGCTCAGCTGCCGTGCGGACGTCAGGTAGGCAGACATCTGACTTATCGGCAGGGTCCAGGTGGACATCAGAGGAGCCAGCGTTTGACTTAGCAGACCCATCGTCTGAGGCAGGTCGTGAAGGAGGGGCGGCCTGGTTGGGTGGGAAAGTGGCCGTGCCCCACCCCAAAGGGTCAAGCGACTTATCGACTGTCTCCATGCCGGTGTCTGAGGAGCTGACATCTGGCTTACTGGAGCCGCTTGAACCAGTAGACCGCATAGAGACAGCTTTACTGGGAGTGGAGGCCTCCAACAGCCCGGAGGCACCCGAAGAGCCCGAGAGCGAGCCAGACGGGTGGGCCACCGCCTTGGAAACTTCCAAGATGGCCGTCATCAAGCAGTCCCCTGGAGGGGACGTTACCTGGAGCACAGCGACTCCAGCCGGAGTCACGGTGGAAGAGGAGCCCCTGTCCCGATGTTTCTCCTTGTCCTTCTTCTTATGATGGCCTTCGGGGAAAGTGGACGCCTTCCGGAGCTTTTTCAACTCCTTCTCCATGGAGGACATCTTTTTCTTGAGGATATGGGCCTCCAGGGACTGCTGCCTCCATCTGTGGGTGGCAGCATTAAATTTAAGGCAGTGCTGACACTTTTCCACCTGATGGTCTGGACCCAGACAGAAAAGGCACTGGGAATGGCCGTCCTTGTGCGGGAGTTGGGCGCCGCACGAGTCGCACTTATTTTTGTGCTCAGAGGGTGTAGGGGATGACATACACCAATGAAAGACTGATGATTAAGTCTAATAATTCAAAAAAATGATGGTAAATACTACCGGCGACAGAGCTGACGAGCATTGAACTTTACCACAAAGGCGCTGACATGAGCTAACGGCGGGACAAAATGGGGTGGGCATGGGGAGTGACCCTTTATACTGGCGCCACATGATGCCAGTCACCTGACGTGGGGCTGCCCCCGCCAGAGACTGCTAGCTAGAAATTTTTCTGTTGGGTCCTGACGCCAGCCGGCATCAGTCCTATATGTAATTACCTACTGCAAGAGCCCTCTCGAAGTAAGATCCTTTGTTTTATTGGGATTAAACACCATGAAATTTGAATACAGTCATTTCTGGAAAGAATTGAAATCAGACTGAACCTCAGCCAGTGCTACATTAGGAGATGTACCAGTACTGTAAATAACTGCATCATCAGCATATAGTATTAATGATGAATGGGAACACACCAATGAAGCAGAATTCATATAAAGTGAGAAAATCAAGGGGCCAAGAATGGACCCTTGAGGGACCCCACATTTTATAGTACTAGGAGAAGAAATGCTATCTCTTATTCGAGTGCAATGTGACCTATTAGTAAGGTAACTATGATACCATGAAATAACATCATCAGAAACATGAAAACTTGTTAAAATACTATTTAATAAATCATATTCAACCAGGTCAAAGGCCTTTTATGTAATTATGTAATTAATTTTATGTAATTATGTAATGTAATTAATTTTAGGTAATTATGATACCATGAAATAACATCATCAGAAATGTGAAAACTTGTTTAATTAATTTTATGTAATTATGTAATGTAATTAATTTTAGGTAATTATGATACCATGAAATAACATCATCAGAAACATGAAAACTTGTTAAAATACTATTTAATAAATCATATTCAACCAGGTCAAAGGCCTTGGTGAGGTCCACGTAAAGCGCTGCAACAGTCTGCCCTTTATCAAGGGCACCTTGAATGGCACCTGTGAACCCCACCAAGGCCGTCTGGGTGTTATGCAATGGCTTGAACCCATGCTGACAATCAGAGAGAAGATTATGTTTTTGTAAATAGTCTAAAGTTTGATCCATAATAACTCGTTCTAGGATTTTAGATAAAGGAGACAATGGAGAAATTGGGCGATAATTAGACAATATGGTAGGATCACCAGATTTTATAAAGGAGTAACTTTGGCCATTTTCCACAGACTGGGAAACATCCCAGTAGACATTGAAAAATTAAACAAAACAGAGAGAGGATAGGAAAAGGAATTAATTCTCAGTTTAATGATATGAAAATCCAACCCATCAAGAAAAGTATAGGGCCAAGTTTCCATTTTTAAGACATAATCCCTGACCAAGTCAGGAGATATATGTTCAAAATAGAATTTAGGGGGAACAAGACCATTTTCCAACTTTATAGGGCCAATTTGGTCATTCAAGGGAGAATTTCCATGGGGGAGAATTCTGTAACTGTCTAAATGTCCAAAGAACTTTTTAAAAGTTTCGGAAACAGGTGAGGTGTTACTAATTAAATGTGCCTCAGATTGGATAAAAATGTCAGAAGCTATTTTTTTTCACCGTCCCCGTCAGACTGTTCAATAAATCCCAGGTTTTTGGGGGGTTTCCAAATGCTTTGTTCTGCTTGGAAAGAAAGAATGCTATTTTAGCCCTACGAATTTCAGATTTACATACAGTAAATTCCTTAAAGATTTATACTTCAATAGAAGAGAAAGGTCTAAACTACGCTTATATAATTTCCAGTTCTTATCCCATAATCTCATAAAATGTAACAAATCAGGGGAAATCCATTTATGTTTGGTGGCCTTAATTCTCAATCTCCTAAAGGGTGCAAGCTTATTAATTACCCTAAGGTATTGAGAGACAAAGACATCTAACATCACATCTAAGTCCATGACAGACTCAAACCCAGTCCAATCAATTTCAGAACAAGTAGCATCTACCAACTCAGGTGTGAGGGACCCGGTTTTCCTAAATTCAATATATTTAGGAGGTTATTTAATGAGCTTGGCAGACCATTGACAAAACACAGGGCAGTGGTCACTCAAAACATCAGGCATCACACCTGAGTTGGTAATCCGATCTGGATGGGAGACTACAACCCAATCTAGCGATGTTCCCTGACCAGAATTATAATTAAATTTGGTAACCTCGCTAATCAACTGGGATAGGCCCATATCAACCAATAAATTTTTGGCAGAGCTACAAGACTCTGCTGTCCAATTACAATTAAAATCACCAAGCAGTATCCATTCTCTATGAACTGGAAATTCATGTTTAACTTCTGAAATAAGGTTCAGTCCAGACACAATCTTTCCTGGAGGAACATAAATAGAACTAATGGTAAGATGTTTGTTATGCCCCAGTAACAAATCAACAGAAATCAAATCACAGTCAGAATGGCGCAGAGAATGGGGGACAAGAAAAAATTACTTACCATAGAAATCTTCTTTCTTCCCAGTGATGCTCAGATATTCATAACTTTGTGCAGTGAGCATGGAGGGTTGGACTGCCCGGAGAGATGGAACACATGCAAATGATGGAATTCTTTGCACGTGAGCATCTTTCAAATACTGCCTCTACCAACTGTAGTGTTCTAACATCTTTAGATTTGTACGAAGCTTGGAAGTCAGGCATTAGGAAAAAATCCAACAGTTAATCCTTTTTTTTTTTTTTTTTTTAGGTTACCCCAATGAAGAGAATTAACCAAAAAAAACCCTAAGGAGGAACTACTGTATATCAAATAAATAATGGTGTTCACCAAACAGCATGAGAAAACTATTAAGAGAAACAGAAAACTCTGTTTAAATTCTATTCGGTATAGAGAAATGCACCAAGAAGGGTATGGCTATGTGGCACTAGCATGCTGAGTACAGAGGCTGAAATTCTGGAAGGGGAGGATGGGAAGGAGTTATGAATATCTGAGCATTACTGGAAAGAAAGAAGATTACAATGGTAAGTAATTTTTTCTTCTAACTCCAGTAATGTTCAGGATATTCATAACTTTGTGCAGACTACCAAGCAGTACCACTGGAGGTGGGCACAGAACTTATTTTGGAAACAGACTTTGCAGGACTGCTGTGCCAAATCTGTTTAGTTTAGTTTAGTTTAGTTTAGTTTATTAGTCTAGGGAATTAATACCTTTGAGCCAGGGCTCTTTTACAAAGGTTCCACGTCACAAAGAACATTTAACAAAGCACGATACACATTACAGGTAAAACCAGACAGGAAAGTTACATCATAAATTTGCTATTAACAGTTTAAGGCAGTAACGTTTCTAAGTTTCATGGAAAAACAAGCTATAACAGGTTCAAGCGAGTAGACAATTACGAGGTTAAGGAAACTTCCAGGGAGAGGGTGATCATTAGGCGCCAAAAGGAGGCTAGAGAGGAGGGAAAGGTGGTGAGCAGGAGAGTAAGTGAGAGGGGACAGGAAAAAAGAAGGGGGGGAATGAGTTTGGGTGGGAGACAGGAAGTAGTAGAGGTACCAGAGGGTTCATTAGTCAGGGAGGAAGAGGCCTCAGATGTGAGGATGGACATGAGGAGTAGTAGTCTTTATCTAGCACAGTCACAGTTGCTAGTGGTGGTGAGGTGGGCATAGAGCATGGATTTGAAAGCTTCAAGTGAGGTTGAGGACAGAGTAGGTGGACTAAGCGCATTGAACCATGTCGGGGCCCTGTATGCAAAAGATCTTTGTCCCTGTGCAGTCCGGCATCTCGGAACCAGGAAAGGTTGGCGTTCAGATCTGGGGAGGGTCGTGAGCCAGGATTCAGTCGGAGTAGGTTTTGAATACATAATGGAGTCAGTCCCAAGATAGATTTTTTGCCATTGTGCAGGTGAGATAAATAAGACGATTTGATAGGTTCAACCAGCCTGATTCATAGTACAGATCCAGCGTGTGAGTCAGTCTTTGAGCCCCGTGAGGAGCGGCAGGCCTTATTTAGAGTGATTGAGATAGCCTTAGAGCAGTGGAGGTAGCTAGAGCCATAAATAATAAGGCCATAGTCAATGATTGAGATTATGGAACTCTGTATAGCTATTCTCAATGCCGCTTGATTTAGAAATTGACGGTTATGGAATAGTATTCCAAGGCGTTGGTTCACTGTTTTCGCAGTGTTGTCAATGTGGTTGTAAAAGGTGAGCCCTTGGTCAAAAGTGATGCCAAGGTATTTGAAAGTATTTACTTGGTCCAGTGTAATTCCCGCAGAGGTTTGTATGGTGAGTGGAGTATGCCTATTTTTGTTTTGGTGATCGGAGAAGAGCATGGCTTTTGTTTTATTGTGGTTTAGCACAAGTTTACTATCCAGGAACCACCTTTCAACACTAGAGAAAGCAAGTTGCAGGCATCTGGCATCACTTCTGGACAAAACATCCAAGTTGTAATGCTTTGTAAAGGTGTGTACTGATTTCTAGGTAGCTGCTTTACAAATATCCAATAATGGAACCTCCCTAGCAGCTGCAAGACTAGCAGCTGTTCCTCTTGCTGAGTGTGCCCTCAGCCCAGCTGGGGACTCCCTATCTGCTCTAGTGTGGCAGAATTGAATACACTGGACAATCCATAGAGAAATGTATCTTTTTGAGGCTGGTTTGCCCATTCCGACATCCTCATATGTAAGGAAAAGTTGTTTTTTGTCTTGCCTATGGCCCTTTGTAGCTGTTATGTAATAGCTGAGAGCTCTTTTCACATCCAGACTGTGGAGTCTTCTTTCACCAGAGCTCGATTGGTCTGTGAAAAAGACAGGCAGAGTGATTGATTGATTCAGTCTGAAATGACCTTGGGAAGGAATTGTCTGTTTGTTCTGAGGACTACCTTATCTCTGTGAAAGGAGATGTAGTCCTGGTCAACACAGAGAGCCTGGAGATCACTGATTCTTCTTGCTGAGGTAATTGCTACCAGAAAAACTGTTTTCCAGGTAACATACTTTAGATGGGCTGTAGCCATGGGCTCGAAATGAGCCCTCATTAATCTGGCTATACATATATTAAGATCCCAAGCGGGCACTGGTGCCCTGTAAGGAGGATGCAAATGTATTAGACCTTTAAAAAACCTTCTGAAAATGGGATCTGATGCTACTGACACCTTTGTCCTAGCAGAAAGATATGCAGACACTGCTGCAAGATGAACCTTTAGAGAACTGGGTTATAGACCTTGTGAATGTAAATTAGTCAGATAATCCAACACCACTGAGACTCCTGCATCATTTGGGGTGAAATTCCTACCAGAGCACCAAAAAGGAAAATCTCTTCCACTTAGAAGAATATGTTTTCTTAGTGGAGGACTTCCTATAACCTTTCAAGATAGTTAATACAGCTTCAGAAAGGTTTAAGTCTGCATACTCTAATTCCTCAAGAGCCATGCCTTGAGGTGGAGGGACTTGAGAATTGGGTACAACAATGTTCCTTGATTGGAGGTCAGAAGATTGTGCCTGAGAGGCAAACTTATTGGTTTGCTCACTGACATGGACAGCAGAAGAGAGTACCACGGCTGCCTGAGCCAATCTGGAGCTATCAAGATCAGAGAAGCTAAGAGGGATTTGAGCTTCAGTAGTACTCTGAAGACCAGAGGAAAAGGAGGAAAGACAAAGAGGAACTTGTCTGACCAGTCCAGCACCAGGGCATCCTGAGGGATTGTGCCCTGGGCCAGTGGTCTGCAGCAATACTGAGGCAACTGGTGGTTCTGGTGGGATGCTAACAAGTCTATCTCTGGAGTGCCCCACCTCCTGAAAATTACCTGTACCACCTGCTTGTTCAGTGTCCATTCATGATGGAACTGGTTGATTCGACTCAGTGCCTCTGCCAAGGTATTGTCCTTTCCTGTCAGATGAATGGCTTGCAAGGATACCTTTAGGGAATACGCCAGAGAGTCCAAATTTTCATGGCTTCTGTGCATAGGAGGCCTGATCTGGTGCCTCCCTGCTTGTTTATATAATACATGGTGGTGGTATTATCTGTTCTGACTTGTACCACCTTGCCCATCACCAGTGCAGAGAAAACTTTTAGTGACAGCCACACTGCTCTGAGTTCCAGCAAGCTTATATGCTGAAGGGACTCTGCTTCTATCCAGGTACCCTGAGTTGTGTGCTCCCCTAGATGGGCGCCCCAGCCCAGAAGGGATGCATCTGTTGTGAGGACTAGCAAAGGATTCTCCTTCTGAAAAGGGACTCCTTGCCTTAGATTGGATTCCTTTTTCCACCACAAAAGGGCTTGTAACAGTGCCCTTGTCACTGGAATAAGTTTTGAAAAGGGGTCTTTTGTCTGCCTCCAATGATTCCTGAGATGAAACTGGATGTCTGTCATGTGAAACCTGGAACTCTGCACTGTGCCTGTGGATGCAGCCATATGACCCAAGAGCTGCAGGAATAGCCTGGCTATTTTTTTGTCTGTGCAACTTGAAGGACTTTGCTATGGACTGAAGGTTTTGCACCCTGTCCAGTGGCAAAAAGGCCCTGGCCTGTAGAGTACTGATCTCTGCCCCTATGAACTGTAAAGTCTGTGTAGGGGTTAAGACAGATTTGTTTCTGGTTTATTATGAAGCCCAAGGACTCCAAAAGATCCTGAGTGAGCTTTAGGAAAGTTCTGACTTGTTCTGGTGATTTGCCCACCACCAGCCAGTCGTCCAGATATGGGAAGACAGTCACTCCCTGTCTTTGAAGAAATGCCACCACAGCTGCTAGGCATTTTGTAAAAAACCCTTGGTGCCAAGGAAAGGCCGAAGGGCAGGGTTGCAAACTAATAATGACCTGATGGGAGTCTGAATCTGAGATATTTTCTGAAAGATTCTTTTATGGGGATGTGAAAATAGGCGTCTTGCAAGTCCAGAGATGCCAGCCAGTCCCCTTTTTGGATTGTTGGCAAAATCTGAGCCAAAGTTACCATTTTGAACTTTGTTTTTTTCAGGTGCTTGTTTAAAGCTCTGAGATACAAAATCGGCCACCACTCCCCATTTTTCTTTGTTGTTAGGAAGTATCTGGAGTAAAAACTTCTGCCTCTCAGGGTTGTAGGAACTGGTTCCACTGCTCTGAGCTGTAGCAGCTTTCGAACCTCTGCCTCTAGCAGTGAAGTTTCTGCTAGGGAAGGAGAGATGAAAACCCTGGACTTTTTTAGAGGAAGAAATTTGAAGTCCAGAGACAAACCTTTGCTCACTACCTCCAACACCCAATTGTCTGTGGTGATGGTTGACCAAAGATGGAGGAACTGGGACAGTCTGCCTCTGACAGGTAGGGAGGAGACAGCCTGCATCTCAGGGGTTCTGTTTAGGCTAGGGCTGAGGCTGTGTCTGAGACCCTTGCCTAGAGCCCCTTCTACCCCTACCCCTACAGTAGCCCTGTTGAGGGTACTGCTGGTATTGGGGCACGGCTACTGGCTGGAAAAAAGGTCTTGTCATGAAAGACTGACCTCTGCCCCCCCTCCATATGGCCTGGTGGATGAAGAAGCTCTGTCCCTGGTAGAGTTGCTTCTAAAAGTAGCCTTATATTCATCCACCTTCTTCATATAGGCCATCGTGGATTCCCCAAAAAGAGAACTTCCTTCTAATGGAAAATCCAGGGCCTTTGATTGGGTATCCTGAGTGAGGTTTGTAGCCCTAAGCCAAGCAAAGCTCCTCTGAGCCACTGTGTTAGCCATCCATCTGGCTGCAGTGTCATTCGAATCAACAGCCATCTGGAACTGGTACTTAGCCGTCTCCAGCCCAAATCTGGCAGTTTCAGCCAGGTCATCTGATGAGGGTGAGGAGGCTTTCATGGACATTGCCAGTACCGACTGCCACAGGGATTTCTGATACTGGGCAGCATAAGCCTGGAAGGTAGCCTGTCTCATGGCCAGTGAGGTGACAAATAGCCTTTTTTGGCCATACTGTCCAATTTTCTGGAGTTCTTGTCCGGTGGATGTGAGGACAGAGGGACTTTAGCCTTATCACAGGTTGCCTGTTGTATTACCCCTTGGTGATCTGGATGGGAGAAGAGGAAGTCAGCTCCATCTCTATCCAACTGGTACTTCTTGTCTAGTCTCCTGTCGATTGGAGGAATAGAATTAGGGGTCTGCAGGAGCTTCAGAGCATCCTTCTTAAAAAATTTATATACTGGGAGGAGGAGGAGGGCCTTTGTGGGTGTTAAACCCAACATATTCTGGTACTCAATTTCCTCCTCATCTTCCACTTGCTCTGTTGTGGCGATATCTAGGGCATCTGCCATTTTCCTTACAAAAGAAAAGTGGGAGGAAAAATCCTCAGACACCCTGGGAGGCGAGCCAAAATCCTGCTCAGGGGACACCTCTGGAGGGATAGGTTCATCCTCCTCATAAGGATCATCATCCTCTTCAAAAAACAGTTGCTCCAGTACAGAGGGCAACACAGTACTAGCAACCTGGGGACCCTATGAGGGGGCAGGAGGCTGAGGGATGATGCTGTGCAGAGCCTGAATAATTTTGAATGCCTGAGCTATCTCTTGAGCTGAAGGCATTGCAGGCACCTGCGCAGAAGTCCCTGGATTAACAGGAGAGGGTTCTGCATGTTTAAGTTTCTTTGCCTTCTTTGAGGCAACTGGAGAGTCAGCCAGTTCTTTTCCTCTTTTTGCCCCTTTTTTGCCTGTATCAGGGGCAGGGGTAGTAGCACTTGTGGGTTCAGCCACAACAGACTGGGGTGTCAGCTGGTCAGAGACTGAGGGTCCCCTAAGAAACTTCTTATTGAGCCATTCAAGGCACTTTTCCACAGTTTTATCTGGAAAAGTTTTACATATTTCACATTCCTGGTCCAGATGTTTGAAACCTAGACAAGCTACACATAAGGTGTGCTTGTCTGCCTTAGCAAACATATCTCCACACTTTAAACAGTTTTTAAACCCGGGCTCCCTGGTTCTCTTTTTAGGTTTCTCTGCCATGGTGAAAGCCAAAGAGGAAACCCACCAACCGATAAATAATAAAGACTTGCGGTCATTTAAACAGTTCTTCTTTTGTTTTGTTTTTTGCGGTCGGTTCCAGAACCGATAGGAACCAGAGGAACCGAACCAGGAGATGAAAAAATGAACTGGGTCAGCGGCTCTGTAACTGATAAAAACTGTTACAAATAAACTTTGTAAGGACTAAAATTTAGCAAAAATAAAATAGGTTCTTTAGTCAGAGAACCTAAATAACCTAAACTAACTCGGATCCCTCACGGTTATGCCGAACCGCGAGGAACCGAGAAAACACCACTTTTTAATAAAAAACTAGATCTAAACTGACAATCAATAGAGGCAGTAAAAGAAATTAAATATACTTATGGTTTTTGAAGATTTTTTATCTTTCTTCACGTGAAAGAGGGCGAAAGAGTCTCCGAGCGACCAGACTCTCAGGCGGAGAGAAAAATCTAAAGAGGTTAGAACACTACAGTTGGTAGAGACAGTATTTGAAAGATACTCACGTGCAAAGAATTCCATCATTTGCATGTGTTCCATCTCTCCGGGCAGTCCAACCCTCCAGGCTCACTGCACAAAGTTATGAATATCCTGAGCATTACTGGGGTTAGAACAGTAAACTTATATTTATTTTTAACATATATCATAGACCCACCCCCACGTTTACCCACCCTATGCTTTCTACAATGTTCATAGCCCTCCAGAAAAATGGCTGCATCTTCGATGTTATCATTAAGCCATGTTTCTGAAAAGGTAACAACATCAACACTATGTTGTTTAACCCAGACAACAAATAAAGTCCACTTTGCTGAGAGGCTCTGAACATTCAGATGAACTATTTTCAGGGAAGATTCAAGTAAAGGGGTGTCCTTCTTTAGAGTGTCCACCATTCCAGAGATAGTTGGGCCAGGGTGGGGATGAACAGAACCGGATATTAGCAATAATAAAATATGTAACCTACGTAACCTAATTTTATTCTCAAAATATCTCTCCCTTTTTGTGGGATGCCTAACAGTTTTAGGAGAACTTTGAACAAAATAGACATTCAAATTATGAAAGGGGGAAAACATTAAAGAGTACCCAATATCACTCTCAGAACTGTCTAAACAATGACCCACAGAAGGCATCCCGTAAAAAGGAAATGTGTAGCCAAAGTTAGAAAATTCCAGTTCAGCAACAGACTCCCCAACAACCCAATAGAGTGAATTGGAGCCATTATTATTCACCACAGACACAAAACTGAAAACTATTAACCAAAACGTAACAAAAATAAATAGGCAAGGGCTCCATATATATATATATATATATATATATATATATATATATATATATATATATTAAAACACAAAACCAACTATTAACCTAAACACTTACTAACATAAATTAAAACAAAAAAGCTATACACTTCTAGCTATTATTCCTGTACGGAGGAAAGTCAAGGCCACTGTGCTCTCCAAACAGGCTATAGTAATAGAAATGAAACACTTACCCCAAATACTGGCATGTGATAAATCTAAATGAGCAACGAATAAATTAATAACAAATAATCAGAATACCTAACTACAAAATAGCAGCACATAGCCTCAGGTGGATTAAACAGAAAAGCTATAGACAACCTTTTCTCAGAGGAGTGGTGGTCATGCCACTCACTACCACTTGCACTACGCTCGCACTAGCAAGTGGTGTGGGGATTTAAACCCTGAGACCCCACCTTGAATAGTTATGTCAGCAGCCGGCTCCCTCTAGCCTCCTGCCCGCTGATTAACACGGTATACCTGGCACAATGCAAACAAACACAGGCAGTTAAAACAGTCTCTCACACTGTCTACCACAGCTTGCACTGCGGTAGCATCTTCTCCAATATAGCACAGCAGGATATGCAGGAAAAGCAGTTAAAGTGTCAAGTGCAATGCAAGCCGCTTATAGTCAAGCGGCACAGAGATTTAAACCCTGAGACCCCGTCTTGAATAGTGATGTCAGCAGCCAGCTCCCTCGAGCCCCCTGCCCGCTGATTAGCACGGTATACCTGGCACAGTGCAAACAAACACAGGCAGTTAGAACAGTCTCTCACACTGTCTACCACAGCTTGTACTTCAGTAGCGTCTTCTCCAATATAGCACAGCAGGATATGCAGGTGTGGTGTTTTTTTGTATGGTCCACCACTAAAAGACCCCTTACCTTCTCTGTGGTCTGCCAGCCCCTTAGGTTGCTGCTGGTGCTGCTGGTGAGGACCCCATCTGGACCGTGCGAATGACTAGTCGGATGCATAAAATAAAGAATAAGGCAGGTTTATTCAGTTCACTAGGTGTTCTCTTCATGAGGACACGCCCCACACTGACTATACGTTGACTGACAGACCAACATGGCACTACCAGGCAGTGCAACAATTAGATACATGCAGTTCTAAGCGTTCTTAAAGGGGCGGCAGCTAAACATTAAGCCCCAGCTAGAGGCCCATTATTCCTAACCGTAGCCTACATACCCCCCAAGAACCAATCCCAGGCCCTGGGCCCACTAATTGACTACCTCACCTCCCTACCCAACTCGTCGGACCAAATCTTGGTGGGCGACCTGAATATAAACTGGCTCTGCCCCTCATCTTCCTCCCACCGTGAGGCTTTTGATTCAATTGACCTAACTCAACTGGTCTCACAGCCTACTAGAAAAAACCCTAGGGGGGGACAAGCACCCTCCTGGATGTGGTCCTCACCAACAGGCCAATCCGCATCCACAACATCCAAATCCTCCCTGACTGCCTCAGTGACCACCCCTGTGCTTTTCAACTGGGAAACCCCTCGGCTCTTCCCGGTCAAAACCACCTCAAGGTGGCTTAGGCCTGGGGGCTCATAGGCCTTAAGCGCTTCCTTGCTCACACTGATTGGTCCCTCTAACGAGGGCAACCAACATTGACTTGGCCTGGGCTTCTTTGTAAGCATCTCTCAACTTTGCCTGTGATATCTTTGCTCCCATAACTGCTAGGAGGTCCAAAGTGAAACATGCCCCTTGGATCACCCCTGCCCTTCTGTGGCAACTTAAGCAACGTGACAATCTTTGCACCTTGCTGTTGCTACTGGCCATTCAGCTGACAGGCAGTCCCATGCTGCCCGAACCAGTGCACCTGGGCCATCCGCAAGCAAAGGCGGAATACTACCAAGCCTCTCTTACCTCCTCCTGGGGAACCCCAGGTGCTTCTGGGACAACATCAAGCAACTGAATGGTCACTCCCAGTCCCCTCTCCTTCTTCTCAACATCAATGGTACCGTCTCCTCTGACCCTGCCTCATTGCCTCCCACCTCAATAACTCCTTTACCGACCTTAGCTCAGTACTTCCTGGTAACCTTTTCAGTCCACCTCCTCCATCTGTACCACCACCCATTGTCCGCCCTCTTTCCACCTGCGTCGTGTCACCATGCAAGAAGCTAGGCCTTACTTTAAAAGCCCTAAAGGTAACACCATCGGTAATGACTCACTTGATCCCTGCCTTTACGTCAGGTCTTGGATCAGGTCCTCTCACCTATTACATGCATTTTCAACAAATCACTCTGTCTCGGAAAATTCCCCTCCGCCTGGAAGATTGCCACAGTTACCCCTGTCCATAAAGGTGGTGACAGGACTCTTCCGGGTAACTACCGACCCATCTCAATCCTGTCCCCCTCTCTAAGCGTTAGAGAAAATTGGCGTCCCAGTCTCTGACTACCCTCTGTATTTAGTATTCTCTGCCCTGAACAACACTGGTTCAGAGCAGGTCATAGTACCAATACAGCACTTGGATTTTCCAACTTCCTCCATGCCTCCTTGGACTCTGGTGCCCTGGCTGGTGCTATATTCATTGACCTGTCTAAAGCATTCGATACTGTTTCGCATCCTTTTGCTTCCACCCTCGACCTAATAGGCTTTGCCTCAGGACCTGTTTCTGGTGCACCAGCTATCTCTCCACCCACTCCCAATGTGTGAAAGTCAACGGTACTCTCTCGAAACATGCCCCATTCACTCTGGGGTGCCGGAGGCTCAATTTGGACCCCTACTATTCTCACTCTTTCTTAACTCCCTACCCAGCAGTTGTAACGGGTAAGATGCTTCTATGCTGATGATGCTGTTCTCGTTGCCTCCCACAATGACCCCATGCTGCTACAGAACTCCCTCCAACTAGTCTTTGACTCTGCAGCTACCTGGTTCACTGAGCAACCGACTTGTTATCAACCTTAAGAAAACAAAAAGGAAAATTACGCATCACCGTAATTCTTGATCTTCTTGGACGAGTCTCCACCACTCATTCACACTAGTGGGATTGGCGCCGAGGCACTAAGACCCATCGGAGCAAACTTTGCTGGAGGGTCGACGCGAGAAGACTGGGCCGCTGAGACTGCGGCGCAGCAGCGGCCTGAGTGGTAATGACCATCTCGCGACGACCCTCCAACCGCCTCAGTACCTTTTTACCAAGGAGGTGAGCGAACTAACGAAAAGGGTAAACCTAACATTAAAAAACGGACATAAGATAGTCCGTATGACCCGTGTAAGAAGGGTCAGCAAAGAAGTCCTCACGGCCCTAAAGATTTGAGGGAGTGAAGACCAATACAGCGGTGAGCTCGGGGATGGAGGGTGGGCGTGGAATGAGTGGTGGAGACTCGTCCAAGAAGATCAAGAATTCACGGTAGAGTACGTAATTTTCTATCTTCCTGGACATAAGTCTCCACCACTCATTCACACTAGTGGGAGAGTACCAACTGATAATCCCCAAAAGGCGGCAGAAAGCCAGAGCTCACGCTGCCTAAGATAGAAAGCCTCATTAAGGATAGTTCTGCCGATGCGGAATGTCGCCTGGCATGAACATCCAGTGCATAGTGCTTAGCGAAGGCACTGAGCTCCAGGTAGCGGCGTTGCATATATCTGCAATTGGAACATTGCGAATTTCCGCTAGGGATGCCGCGATCGCCCTAGTAGAGTGAGCGTACACTCTACCTTCTAATTTAACTTGAGCCATGGAATAGCAATGACGAAGGCATGCCACTAACCATGAAGAGATACATCTAATAGCGACAGGTTGACCCAGCCGGTGTCGCTGAAAGAAACGAACAGTTGCTGAGTCTTATGAACATCCTTGGTTCTATCTAAATAGAACCGCAAGGCTCTTCTAACATCCAAGGAATGAAGAGCGCTCGCCCTCTCATTTTGGAAATTAGCTAGGAAGCGGAGTACCAGAGGTTGGTTCAGATGGAATTCTGACACAACCTTGGGAAGAAATTTAGGATGAGTACGGAGAACTACCTTGTCCTTATGGAATACAGTATACGGAGGGTCCGAACCAGTGCATGTATCTCAGAGACCCCGTGGCTGAGGTAATGGCCACCAGGAAGCAGTCTTCCAGGTAAGAAATTTTAGCTCACAGGTAGCTAAGGGTTGAAAGGCTTCCGAGTGAGCATGTCCAGCACCAGGTTAATGTCCCAGGCTGCAACTGGACACTTAACAGGGGTCTGGTATGGAGAATCCCCTTAAGAAATCTCTTCACCATAGGTAACTGAGCCAGAGTTAAGGAAGAAACCGGCTCATGGAACGCTGAGATGGCACTAAGGTGAACTTTAACTGTGGAGTACTGAAGACCTAAGTTTGATAGGTCCAAAAGATACTCCAGAACCTTGCCAGGAGGACAGGAAAAGGGATTCCAAGAGGATTTTGCACACCAGAGAGAAAAACGTTTCCATTTGGAAGCGTACATTTTCGGTGGCTGGCTTCCGAGCAGCCAGAAGGATGTCTGAGACTCTACGAGAGACGTTGAACCGATTCACTTCTATCTCTTCAGGAGCCAAGCATGAAGGTGAAGTGATTTCAGGTTGGGATGGACCAACGAACCCTGAGTCAGAAGACTGATTTGCAAAGGAAGTGGTCTCGAGAGGCTGCCAACATACTGTTGAGTAGAGGAAACCATAGTTGCCGAGGCCAGGAAGGAGCAATGAGAATCATCTTGGTCCCCTGAGACTGAACTTGAGGAGTACTCTCTGGATTAGAGGAAGTGGTGGAAAGGCAGAAAGCGCTTTGTCCACCGCAGCCTGAACGCATCCTGACAGAAAATGCCAGGCCCTGGATTTCTGGAGCAGAAGAGAGGCAGTTTTGCTGAGGGATGCAAAAGGTCCAGGTCTGAGTCCCCACTCTTTGAACAGGGACCGAGCTACGGCTGGATCGAGAGACTACTGTGAGGGTCTGCCTCCGTCTCTGCTGAGGTGATCTGCTAGGTCGCTTTGGTATACCTGGCAGATAAACCGCTGAATCAGAGACTTGTGCTCCAAGCACCACTCCCACACCCTCATTGCTTCCCTGCAAAGGGGATAAGAATGAGCACCGCCTTGCTTGTTGATGTAATACATCACTGCTTTGTTGTCCGTTTGAAGGAGAATGTTCTTGTGACAAAGGACATCCTTCAGAGCTCGGATTGCATAGAGGACCGCCTCATCTCCAGGACATTTATGTGGAGATGAGTTTCAACTGAGTCCATACACCTTGAGTGTGAGGGAGAGACAGTGACTCCCCCATCCCATTAGCGATGCATCTGTGGTGATGGAGATCTGATGATCCGGGGAGCAAAGGAATCCTTCCAGGAGATTGTTTCTTGAGACCACCAGGTGAGAGACCTCAAGGGCCCGGCCACCTTGATGGGATAAGACTGGGGTGAGAGGCGGGGACCACTGAGTGGAGAGCATCCACTGGGTGGTTCTCATGTGCAGTCGGGCCAGAGGGCAGTGAAGACCGAGGACGCCATGAGACCCAACATGCGCTGCATCGAGAGCTGTAACCGATTGGTTCTCCCTGATGTAACGGGCCATACGAAGGATGTCGAGTCTTCTGTCCTCTGAAGGAAAGCCTCATGAAGAGGTGTCTAGAAGGCCCCATGAAAAGGGAGCCTCTGGAGGGTTGCAGTTGAGATTTTTCAAATTCAGAACTCCTATGGACGTGAGAAGACGAGAAGTCGCTGCATCGGTTTCCAAAGTCCCTTGGCCGAAGGGCTTGCTAGAAGCCAATCAGTCCAGGTAGGGAAACACCTGAGTCCGACTTTCCTGAGATGCGCCATGAGAACTGCACAACACTTTGTAAAATCTCGGCCGAGGATAGCCCAAAGGGCAGGACTTGAACTGATAATGCTGACCCAAAGCTACCAAACCTGAGGAATTTATGTGGGTCGGGTGGACGGGATATGCTGGTAAGCATCCTGCATATCCAGAGAGGCCAGCCAGTCGTGTGATGCAGCAAGGGTAACAGGGTACCTAGGAAATCATCTTGAATTTCTCCTGGGAGGAATTTGTTTAACTTTCTGAGGTCTAGAATGGGCGCATCCCAGATTTCTTTGGAACCAGAAAGTAATGGAGTAGAACCTCTAGTCTGCAGATGCGGGGCACCAGTTCTATTGTCTCTGTTGTTCAGAAGGCCCTGGATCTCCGCGGTGAGGAGATCTGATTGGAGAGGCCACAACCTGGGTTGTCGAATGGGAGGATAATTCGGGGTTCCAAGAAATTGAGAGAGTAACCTCGCGAATTATCCAAGAACCCATTTGTCTGAGGTTATGGACTTCCACTGGTTGTAGAAGTACATCAGACGACCTCCCACCGGAGGAGAAAGTTCCACCGGGCAGAGTGGATGGAACTTGGGCCAACGACTCATAAGGTAGCGCTTGGGAGCTTTAGGTCCCCGCGCTTGCTAGGCTCTCTTGAGGTTGGGCAGGTTGGCTTTGGAAGCTTCCCTGCCTCTGCCTCGTAAAGGACTGACGACTATGAAACTGACGCCTGTTCACATGCCCCGAGAGGGGCAGGGAGGTCTGGCCAACTCTAATGGCCAATCTAGTCTCTGAGTGCCTCAAGGCTTGCTCCACCTGAGGGCCAAAAAGAAAGGAGCCATCAAAGGCAGCGCCATCACCTGCTGCTGAGCATCATTCGTGAAGCCAGAAGCACGCAGCCAGGAATGGCGCCGAGTACAAATCCTCGCTGGCGCTGAGCGAGAAGCAATGTCGAAGCGCCCATGGCGGCTTTGACCTGTTGGTTATTGACCCAATACCTCTAATAACGGTCAGAAGAAGCTCTGACTTGAACCGAATCTGGAAGAGCTTCAACCATTCTTTTCATAGAGTGCCACAGGATATACTCATACTGAGAAAATAGCCTTGATAACTGGCACACGCATACTAGAGTGGAGGCAGCAAAGACTCTCTACCTAATGTATCAATCTTACGAGATCCTTGTTAATAGGTCGAGCTGTAGTAGTTTGAGGAAGAACGACCTTGTCATTCTCTGCCAGGACTACAATAGGATCCGCAGCGCTTGGGATGCCAAATGGGACCATCCTTGGAGCTGAATACTTATCAATGGATTTAGCCACTGAGGGAATAAGAGCAGGGTTATTCCATACCATTTGAGACAGCTGCTCGAAGGAAGGCTGAATCGGAGGAGTCAAACAGAGGGATCTCCAAGCATGAAGATACTGAGTCTTAATATCTTCCCAGGATCGATGTCTGTAGTCTGAGAGAAAGAGTGATCCCAGGTTCTTCAACAGAGACTTAAAGGACAGGTCCCGACCACAGGCTCTGTAGCAAAGAAAGATCCTGTTTCCTCCACTTCATCACCCAACCGAAGGTCTGGGTCAGGCTCAACATCATCTCCTGATGGTCCAGAAAGGACTGTTTGGACAGGAAAGGAGGAAAATTAGAGAGGAGGAAATGCAGAAAACAAGGAGAGTCCCAGGGCGTGCCGGCGCCGAGACGGCAAAACGGCTGAAGACGGCATTCTAGGAGGCGCACGGCGCCGAAGAGGCACGCCGCCCTGCAACGCCCGGGCGGCGCGCTGGGATCACGCCGCCAAGACGGGCGCGGCCACGGCGCCCACGGACGACGCTTAACGTATCGCAGACGACGCCGCGAACGGTGCCGCCGATCCAACGGTACCACCGGGCGGCGCCGATGAGATAACCCGGCGCCGCCAACGGCGCCGAGACCACACGGCGCCGCTAACGGCGCCAGAAGCCCGCGCGTTCAAACGCGCGCCCGACACGGCCACAGACCCTGCAGAAGGCGCCGGAAAAGCCCGGGAACCTGGAAACAAGAGAAGGAAAATACCAGGAGATAAGGGCATCGGTGAGGCCCCGCGCCGCAGCCATGTGAGGGGGAAACACTGCACGGAGCCGCTAGCACCGGAAGAAGGCGCCGCGACTAGGAAGGTCCAACCGCCTTACCTGATCGCCGGAGGAGCCCGAGGGCCCGAGGTAACCGAGCCAGGCAGAAGAACCAACCTCCGAGCCTATCGCCCATAAGAGCGCCCACTGATGAAACTGCTCATCTGGAGCCCTACCTATAGGCGTGGAGGGCTCGGGTCGAGGACGACGATTATCGGAAGTTGACGATTCAAGAAGGAGAACCGCAACTAGCAACGATCAACCGACCGTCGACGCCACAGACATACCAGAGGGCTTACCCCGAGTGATGCTCTCTTTGACCTGTGGGCCAAGAAGAGCTCGAGGCTTAACGGCGCCGGAATGCACGCTATTTTTATGCCGTAGGGGACCGCCGATCCCCGGCATCGGACTGACCGTAGTCGGAACCTCGCTGAGGAGAAGGAGGCTGACCGACCCAGCCCGGCTGACTGAACAGGTTTTCTACACGAGTCTCCTACCGCTACTCCTGACCTGTTTCATGGTCGGATTCATCCAGTAGGCCGAGACTTCTTTAAGCAAGTTAAATTTAAATATTAGAAAAATTTTACGAAAAATAGAATAAAACTAAGCGATACTACTATCGTGATAATGTTACAAAAAACAAACTGAAAACTATCGCGCTAGTTTGAAGTTTGACTCGACAAGCGAGCTAATCGTCACTGAAGCGCACTCGACGGCGGGAAAAAAGGAACTGAGGCGGTTGGAGGGTCGTCGCCGAGATGGTCATTACCACTCGAGCCGCTGCTCGCGGCGCCGTGTCTCGCGGCGCTGTCTCTCGCGTCGACCCTCCAGCAAAAAGTTTGCTCCCGATGGGTCTTAGTGCCTCCGGCGCCAATCCCACTAGTGTGAATGAGTGGTGGAGACTTATGTCCAGGAAGATCGATGCTCTTCTCCCACCCCCAAAATAAGTACAGCAAGTTTCCCTTAGCTGTCCACTCCACACCCAATCTCGTCATTGACCAGGTGCAATCCTATAAATATCTTGGTATAACCTTTGACCCTGCACTTTCATTCCATGGACATATATTTGCCCTAAATTCTGTCGCCAACTCACGGCTAGGCATTCTTTACTGGCACAAGAAATGCCTCCCTCCTGATGCCTTCCACCTGGCTGTCACCTCCTCTGTCGTGTCTCTCATTGACTGTGGCCTTCCGGTCTATGGCTCAGCAGATCAGACTGCCCTCAACAAGGTTCATCTCACAGTAAATAAGGCCTGCAGACTTATCACTGGTGCTCCCAGACTCACTCACACATGTGAGCTGTACACCCTGGCTACCCTACTCAACCTGGAAGAGCGACTCATGTATCAGACATGCCAGCTCACCTTTAAAGCCCTGCATGGCCTATCCCCCATAGGCCTATCCAACTCCATTCGCCGTACTGCACCGACACTGATCATGCGCAGCTCGTCAAGAGCTACCCTAGTTATTCCGAGAGCCAGGACCTCACAAGGTCAGGGGGCATTCCCCTACCGTGCCCCCCACTGGTATAACTCCCTCCCTGCCAGTGTCTCAAACTCTCCAACCTTAGCTTTCTTTAAGCCCAGGCTCAGAAACTTCCTGCTTAGCTCTTGCAAATGCAACTGCCGCTAGCCTAGTGTAAAAAAAAAATATATATATACTCTGTTTGACAATGCTCACTGAGAGGCCCCCTTCCTTTCCTACTAATTCCTCCTCCCTATCTCCCTCCTTCTACTCCCACCAGCTCTCCCCGACCATAAGTTTTGCACCTTTGTTATCTTTTGCTTCGTTGGAGATTGTATTCTATTGTAACAAAATTGTAATTGAACTGTAACTTTTTTGTTTGTAAGTACTGTGTCCCTTGTACTACTGTTCTGATGTCCTCTTTGTGACGAGGTACCTTTGTAAATGAGCCTCTGGCTCAAAGGTTTCTAAACTGATGTTTAACTAAATAAATAAATAAATAATGTGTGCTTCACATCACCACCGGAACAGTGAATGTAAGCACCACTTGAACAAGCAATAAATCTATAAACAGTTTGTAAGAAATATTTTAAGTAAATTTTTAAAGGCAAAAAAAAACATTTTCATGCATTAGAAGGCATTATTTATTTATTTATTTGGATTTTGGTAACCGGGTAAGCCCACTGAGACCAGAGGTCCCTTTCTCAGGGGCGACCCAGAATTAGATACAAAGAAAGTCACATAGTAGCATTCTTTACAGAAAAAGACACATAACAGCATTCTTTACAGTAGTTACAATAATTACATAAATATACATTAGCAACAGGTTACAGGGGTAGAGGTAGGTTAATGTTCTGGCTCTTTTTAGCAGTGCATAATGTCAGGTTACACATCAGTTTAGTAGGGATTTCAGACAGTCACAGAAAAACATCATATTAGATACATATGAACATACGAAATTTGCCAGCAGATAAAGGCCTAGAGGTCTATCAAGTCTGCTCGAATGTGCAGCTAGCACCCCTTATTCTGCAGCTGCCCCTCTCTTTCACCCTTCCCCTTCATTAACCCTCCCCCTTGTCCTGTTCCATCCTCGTTTGAAGCAGTCCACTGTTCTACTGCATACCACTTCAGCAGGTAATGCATTCCACCCAGCCACCACCCTCTCTGTAAAAAAGTGTCTCCTCATCTCCCTCCTGAACCTTCCTTGCTCCAGTCTCATATCATGGCCCCTGGTGGCCCTCCCCTCCCTTACTTTGAACAGTCCCTATGTACCCATCTTGTTTATTCCTTTCATGTATTTACAGGTTTCAATCATGTCACCACTGTCTCTCCTCCCCTCCAATGAGTACATGTTCAACTCCTTCAACCTCCTCTCATATGATAAGTCCCCCAGCCCCTTGATCATCTTTGTTACTCTGCGCTGCACCCCCTCCAGTAACTTAATGTCCCTCTTTAGATACGGACGCCAGTACTGCACGTAGTACTCAGGTGTGGTCTAACTAATGACCTATACAGTGGCAGAATCACTCCTCCCTCCTCGAGATATACCCCTTGCAATACAACCCAGCATCTTGTTGGCCTTTGCAGCTGCCTTCCTACATTGTGCCGAGTTGTTCATTGACCCTGTAATGAGCACACCCAGATCCTTCTCCTCCTCTGTCTGGGCTAGCTGCACTCCCTCTAGCTGGTAACTCCTCCTTGGGTTCTTCATCCCAAAATGCAGCACCTTGCACTTTTTGGCATTAAAGCCCAGTTGCCAGGTGTCTGACCAGGTTTCAAGCTTTGCCAGATCATCCTGCAACCTCTGCCATCCCTCTAGGTCATCCACCACCGTGCCTACCTTGGTATCATCAGAAAACAGACTGATCTTGCTCTTGATGTCCCATGATATGTCTGCAATGAATATCCCAAACAACACTGGTTCCAACACCGAGCCCTGTGGAACACCGCTCGTCACTGCCCTTGGCTGTGAGAGCTCCCCACCCACCACCACCCTCTGTTGCCTTTCCTGCAGCCAGTTTTCTACCCATCTCATCAGCTTTGCACCCGGCCCTGTGCCTACTAACTTCCTTCCCAGCCTTCCATGTGGCATTGAGTCGAATGCCTTACTGAAGTCCAGATACAGGACATCCACTGCATGGCCCCTGTCCAGTTGCCTAGTTACCCAGTCATAGACCTCGACCAGGTTGGTTTGGCAGGATCTGCCACGTATGAAGCCATGCTGTCTGCTGTCCTGTAGGAGGAAGGGAGGTTCAAGGCAGTGTGAGCAGAACTGAGAAATGGGCTAGGGAGCTAACGGTTACAGCCACAAAGGCTGAGATTGAGAAGACATACTTTGAGCCAGGACTTGAATTGGCTAAGGGTGGATGAGCCAGTCAAGCTAGCTGGTAAGGAGTTCCATAGGTGGGAGGCAGCAAATTTGAAGGAGCGTTTGCCTTGGCTGAAGCAAATCTGAGGGATGTCAAGGAGGTGATTTGCAGATGATCGTAGGGTTCGGCATTGTATTTTGGTGGAGAGTAGTCCATTAAGATGTGGAGGGGGACCAAGGGTAGAGAACTTGAAGGCAAGGCAGGCGATGGGGTAGGCTAGTTTATGCCGAAGAGAGGGCCAGTTAAGTTCCTTAAGTGCCTCACAATGATGCCTCCTAGGTGAGGAGTTTGTGGCAAAGCGAGTCACTCTGTTATAGAGAATGGTAAGTTTATTGAATTCCATCTCTCTGAGTGACTGCAGTAGAGGAGCCCCATACAGAATGGAGGGGAGAAGATTGCAGCTGGCAATTGCTCAACGTGCAATGCAGGATAGTGAGTTCCCCAGATGATAGAGGAGGCCAAGCTTTTGGTGGATGGACCTGGTTATGGAGTTGATATGGGGTCTATAGTTCATTTCTTGGTCAAGATGGATCCCAAGGTATTTGAAACTGGTCATGACCTCAACTTTTTTCCCTTGGTTTGTGCTGATCTGGAGCAGCTGACTTCTGTCAGAGCCCAGACGTCTGGAGCCAAACAGAACAGCTTTGTTTTTTTTCCTCTTTAGCTTCAGGGAGTTTGTGGAGAACCAGGACTCAAGAGTTGAGAGACTGTCTTGCAGTTTTGTGGTGATGACACTAGGTTGGGGGTCACTGCAGTATATGACAGTATCATCCGCATACATAATTAGTTTGCTGAGGGAGCAGTTTCCCTCAATATTATTGAGGAAGAGTGAAAAAAGTAGGGGGCCCAGGATTGAGCCCTGGGGCACCCCAGTGGTAACGGGCCTGGGTCCAGACTGTATGTCCTTCCAGCAGACTTTTTGGAAACGTTCATTAAGATAGCTCTCGAACCATGAGAGAGAGTGGTCATCTAGGCCTAGGAGCTGTAGTTCAGAGAGGAGGAGATTATGATTGACAATGTCAAAAGCACTGGATAGGTCAATGAAAAGGGCATCCGCTAGGGAGCCTTGATCCATAGAGGCAAGGATGTCAGCTGTGAGCCAGATGAGAGCAGTGTCGGTACCATGGCCCTTCCTAAAACCATGCTGCACATCAGCCATGAGGAGGTGCTGCTCCAGGTAGACCTGTAGCTGGTTAGAGACTAGTCTTTCCTGAATTTTTCCAAGGGGACTGAGAAGGGAGATAGGTCTGTAGTTTTCCAATTTGTCACGGGGCCCACTTTAGTGGACGGGGACGATGGTCTCTACCTTCCACATTGTTGGGACTATTCCTTCCTGAAGGGACCTATTTATGAGGAGGGCGACAGGGCTGGCGATTGCCGGGACAGCGTCCCTCAGTAGGCAGGGTTCAAGCCTGTCAGGGCCCAGGGAGGAGGTAGGATTAATTCTTCGTAGGAGAGGTAGCACCTCAGACTGATTGACCAGCTTTAGGTGGACTTGAGGTCGTGGGTGCACCCATGCCCATTTGGGGATAGAGAAGGAGGCACTGAAAGCCTCAGCAACCTCGGATGGAACATTAGTCAGTGAGTCACCCACCAGGATAGAGTCCATTTGTTTACTTGTGGAACCCTTGAGGAGTACGTTTATATGGTCCCAGAATTTTTTGGGATCACGTAGGTGCCTAGTTTGGAGGTCATTTAAATACTGAGCTTTAGCCTGTTTTGAGGATTTTTTAAACAGATTTCTCAGCTCTCTGTACTCCTACCTGTCTGCAGAGTTTCCAGAGGACTTGTAGGTGCCCCATGCTCTGTCCCAGAGAAGCATGTTTTGCTTGAGGCTCGGGTTCAGCCATTTATGGCATTTACCCTGTACTCTGAGCTTTTTTATTGGGGCATGCGTTATTAAATACAGACAAGAAGGCCTGAATGAAATATTCAAGAGACTTATCAAGAGTGGGGAGAGAGAGACAATAATGGCTCAGTCAGTTTTCCTCAGGTCGGAGCAGAAGTCAGCCACTGCAAACCTGCTGTAATTTCTCACTTCAATGACCTTAGCAGTGATTTTTGGAGGCTTATTGGACCAGATGCAGAATATAGGTGAGTGGTCACTCAAAGAGTCAGCCATAATCCCTGCCGATAAAATATGGCCCGGGCAGGAGACGAGGATCCAGTCAATGAGAGAGTGGTTTCCAGTCTTGGGGTTATGTCTTGTGGGGAGGTCAATGACCTGTGTAAATGGAGAGCCAAGTAGTGGATTTTCTGTAGAGGAGGTGAGAAGGACTGGCCAGTGGAGATTGAAATACCCTAGGAGTATGGCCTCACCCATGGAGTAGTCCTTAAGGTTAATTAGATTTCCTAAAACAGAACAGTACTCCACAGCAGGGAGGGGGGAGGAAATAACCTGGACTACACCGGGGACCAGTCAGAGTAGCACCAGAGAGGAAGGCGTCACAATAGTACTTGAAATTTAGTCATGCTACAAGTGCTAAAGTGTGGGGGAAGGGAAAAGGGAAGAGAGGGAAGGGTAGCAGCAGGAAGATACCTAGAATGCAGGCTCACATTTTAATAACAGTTGCATAACAAGAATAATAGGTGGACTGTCCATGTGAAATGACATTCATAAGGGGAAAAAAAACATTATATGCAGGAATGACGTACCATCAGAACAGTTGCATAACATAGGTACAACAAGACATTTACTGCAAAACAGTTAAACACAGATACTATCGCCAAAGAAAGAAGATTGAGTCCCAAAACACACTGAGTCCAGTAACAAAAGTTCAAGATCTCCGTTGACTTTTCCGGTTAGTGGGGATGGAGGCATGCATGGACTGCACTAGTTCCTGACAGGAGGGGGTCAGGTCGTTAAAAGCGACCCGGAAGTTCTGCCCACTATCGAATCCACACCACTTTACTCTGTAAGTCCAGGATCCATTGACAAACTTCTTTCTTAGGATCTTCTCAATCTGGTACACTGGGGTGTGTGGAAGAGAGTTCTGAAGAGAAGAAGAAGAAGAAGATTGAGAAGAAGAGGAAGTCCCGGGCAAATCCTCTGGAAAAACAGAATCTGGCTGGAGAGTGTCAGGAGTGGGAAGATCTGTAGGAACTGGCTGCAAGTTATCTGGGGGAATCTCAGCTTCAGAGAGATGGCAGGCTCAAGGGCAGCTTCATTTGTGGGAGGACTGGGGTCATCTGGAAGGTTGTTATTGAGGTACCCATGCTTTAGCCAGTTTATATGGACTTTGTTGTGTACCAGCTTGCCATCCGACTTGCATAACAGATGAACGTGGACCGGAGGGAGCTTTTCTACAATGTAGAATGGACCAGTCCAGGGTCGAAGCAGTTTCTTGGTGGTGACCAGAACTAGAACAGGACAGTACAAATGAAAAAATTACTCACCTTAGTAATTGCTTTTCTTCTCATGGAGTCTTGCTATATTAGGACTTATTGCAGTATGCCCTTGGCTTTGAACTGCCCCGGAGATGAAATAGTTAACTCCAGAGTAATCTGGAGTTCCACAGCGCGAGGGCACTATTCAAAGCTCTATCTGGGTTGTTTGAACCCAAACTGTCAGGTTCTTTACGAAGCTAAACTAATATAGCAAGTCTGTGTGGAAAAGCCCTACACTAGCCATTGGCTACCTACTAGTAGTAGAACAACAGAACACAACAACAAACACATAATGAGAACAATATTACCCATTATTGTTAGGATAACCCCTGACAATCACTACTAGGCCCCCTCTCCCCAAAAGGCTCAAGTCCAGAGAGAGGTCCATCTACCACTCAACAAGAAAGAAAAAACAGAAATTATCTAGTTCCTTAACCCAAAAGAAGAAAAGGGGAGGGAAACTAGAAAGCTAAAAAGGCATGACACAGTGCTTGCACCAATTGTCAACCCCATACCCAAGTAGGGATTCTGAGAGGGGTAGGAGGGAGGGTTGTCCTAATATAGCAAGACTCCATGAGAAGAAAAGCAATTACTAAGGTGAGTAATTTTTTCTTCAAACACCATGAAGTCTTGCTTATATTAGGACTTATTGCAGATTATACAGCAGTACCTCCATGGAGGAGGGTCAGAACCTACTTAGGGAATAGGCTCTGAAGCACAGCTGTGCTAAACGAGCATCTCTCCTGGACTGGACATCCAGAGAATAATGCTTAGTGAAAGTGTGGACTGTCTTCCAGGTAGCAGCTTGACAGATTTCAAGATAGGAATATCTCTAGCAGCCGCTAGAGATGCAGCTGTACCCTGGTGGAATGAGCCCTCAGGCCTGAGGAGTTCCTTACCTGGTTTTTGGTAACAGAACTGGATACAGGAGCGATCCACCTAGCGATTGTCCTCCTAGTAGCAGGTCTCCCTTACCCACATCTCCATAGGTAAGGAAGAGCTGGAGGATTCGAACCCTATGACCCTTAGTGCGTTCCAAATAGTAGCTAAGAGCTCTTTTACGTCCAAACTGTGCAGCCTTCTCTCACCAGAGGAAGAGTGCTCAGTAAAAATACTGGAAGACAGGATGGATTGGTTAAGATGAAAATCTGAAACCACTTTAGGTAAAAACTTTCTGTTAGTCTGAGGACCACTTTATCTCTGTGGAAAGAAATAAAATCCTTTTCCACTGACAAGGCTTGTAATTCACTTATACGCCTAGCTGAAGTGATAGCCACTAGAAAAACAGTTTTCCAAGTTAAAAACTTGAGGTCTGCTGAAACCAGAGGCTCAAAGGGGTTGTATTAGCTGGGCAATGCAAACATTCAGGTCCCATGCAGGAGTTGGTTCCCGAAAGGGAGGGTTAGTATGAAGTAACCCTTTGAAAAACTTGGAAAACACAGGGTGAGAGGAAAGGGAAACTGGTTTCCCTGCAGAAATAAAAACAGAAACAGCTGCCAAATGAACCTTCAAGGTAGCTGGTTTGAGGCCTAAAGAATTTAAGTGGACCAAATAGTCCAACAAAATAGGTCAGCAGATTCTGGAGTAATCTGCCTCTCAGAACACCAAAATGAGAATCTCTTCCATTTAGAATTATAAGTAGCTCTAGTGGAAGGCTTCCTAGAAGCCTTCAAAATATCCAGGACACCTTGAGAAAGGTGTAAATCAGCAAATTCTAACTCCTCAAGAACCAGGCCTTGAGGTGGAGGGAATTGAGGTCCGGATACCACACTCTCCCTGTGCACAGGTCAGCAGGTCGTGGGTCCTGGGCAAGGTCAGGGAGAGGTGAATGAGAGGACAGGAGAAGGGTACAAGGCTGCCTGGCCCAGTCTGAGCAATCAGAATCACTCTGCAAGGCTGAGTTCTGATTCTCACCAGTACCCTGAAGAGGAGGGGAACGGAGGGAAAGCATAGAGGAACTTTCCTCCCAATTCAGCTAGGCATCCAGAGGAACTGATCCCAGAACTGAGGCCTGCAACAAAACAGGGAAGTTGGTGGTTGTCTGGGGCTGCGAAGATCTATCTGAGGGGTGCCCCAACTGGCAAAAACCGACCCCAGCACTTGAGGGTTCAGAGCCCATTCGTGATGGCCCTGAGAAATCCTGCTGAGGGCGTCCGCTAGGACATTGTCCTTCCCTGGGAGGTGAACCGCTATCAGAGAGGTGTTCAGGGAGTAGGCCAGAGACCACAACTTCATTGCTTCGGTGCACAAGGCTGAAGAGCGAGTGCCCCCTTGCTTATTGATGTACCACATTGTTGTGGTATTGTCTGTCCTGACTTGAACTACCTTGTTCTGGACAGCCTCTGAAAAAACCTGGAGAGCTAGGAAGACAGCTCTGAGCTCCAGTAGATTGATGTGGAGCAGAGATTCCTGAGGGGACCAAACTCCCTGAGTGGAAAGGTCGCCCAGGTGAGCCCCCCAACCCAGCAGGGAAGTGTCCGTGGTGAGGGTGAGGGAATGAAGAACAGGTAGGAATGGGACCCCTGTGGACAGGTTGCTTTGATCCAGCCACTATTGTAGAGCTAGGATCAAGGTCTTGGTCACTGGGACCAATATAGAGGGTCCCCTCCTTTGAGACCAATAGGACCTCAAGTGGAACTGAATGTCCCTCATCTGAAATCTCACTCCTGGCACGACAGCTGTAGAAGCAGCCATGTGCCCTAGGAGTTGTAGAAAGTGCCTTGCTGATCGGGAGACCTGCAGGGTGAAGGAAGATGCCAGGGCAATGATTCTGTCCACTCTTTCAGAGGGGAGAAATGCCCTGGCTAACTTTGTGTTCAACTCTGCACCTATAAAAGTTAGTACCTGAACTGGTTCGAGAACTGACTTTGGAACATTCAACAGGAACCCCAGAAAGGTGAGAAGTTCCTGGGTGATTTGCAAGTGGGATTTTACCTGCTCTGGTGACTGACCCACAATGAGCCAGTCGTCCAAGTAGGGAAACACAGCTACCCCTTGTCTTCTTAGGTGCGCCACTACTACAGCTAGACATTTTGTGAAAACTCTTGGTGCAGAAGTGAGTCCGAAGGGCATTGCCCTGAACTGGTAGTGGCCAGAGGGCAGTTCGAACCTGAGGTACTTTCGGTGAGAGGCCCTGATTAGGATATGGAAATAGGTGTCCTTGAGGTCCAGGGAAGCTAACCAGTCCCCTGGTCTCAAGGATGGCAAAATCATTGCCAAAGTTAGCATTTTGAACTTTGGTTTTACAAGATGCTTGTTCAGAAATCTTAAATCAAGATGGGCACTAGATCTCCTGTCTTTTTTTGGGGTCAGGAAATACCTTGAGTACAGACCCTTGCCCTGGTGGCAAGGGGGGAACCTTTCTACTGCTTTGCATTCCAAAAGAGAAGAAACCTCTGCTTCTAGCGCAAGGGTTTCTAAAAGACTTGAAGGAGGAAAGTGTCTGGCTCTCATCTTGGGAAATTGTTTGAAGCTGAGAACCAGGCCTTGGCTTACCACCTCCAGAACCCATTTGTCCGAGGTTAGGGACAACCAGTTCTGGCAGAAATAAGCCAGTCTGCCCCCCACCGGTACAGGAGAGTCGGCCCCAGACACCCCGTCAGGGTGCCTGCTTGGCAGGAGCAGCTTTAGGCTGGGGAGAGGGAGAGGGCCTGCCTGTGCCCCGTCTGCCTCTGCCTCTGAAAATCCCTCTGCGCAAAGCAGAGGATGCCTGAATTGGTAAAAGGCCTATGGTAAGGCCTGCCCCTCACCCCTGGGGGCATGCCTTTGGGAGTGGCATGCCTCTCCTTAGCTTGGGCACTTTTGTAAGTAGTTGCATTCATCCATCTTTTCATGTAATTTTCTGTTTGTTCTCCAAACAGAGAATTTCCTATGACAGGAAAATCTATAGCCTTAGACTGGGTATCTTGGGACAGATTAGTGCATCTGAGCCATGCCAACCTACGGAGAGCTACAGAAGTGGCCATGACCCTAGAGGAAACATCATTAACATCAACAGCAGCATGAAATTGAACTTTAGAGGCTTCAATGCCATCAGCAGCCACCTGTTCCAACTCACTAGCCAGTGGCCCTCGCCTGCTTGGCCAACTGCAATATAGTGTCCCATCTAGATTTCTGATATCTAGCCACATGCCATATAATTAGCTTGTCTGAGTCCCAAAGAAGCTGCCACATACTGTTTTTTCACCATGGCATCAATCTTCCTGGAATCCTTATCAGGAGGATGTGAAGCCAGGGAATATTAGCCTTGTCACAGGCTGCAGCTTGAACAACACCTACATGACTACACTGCTCAGTAAGGAAGTCTGTATTAGGGCCTGACAAAGTATACCTTCTGTCCATTTTTTATCTATAGGAGGGACAGAAAAGGATTTTTAAATCTTAGTGGTTTGCCTCCTAAATGACTTATGCAAAGGAATAGACAACCTCCTAGACTCTGGAATATCCATCATTTCCACATAATCAGGCTCCTCTTGCTCATCCACAGCCTCTTCTAAAGGGAGCTGGAGAGTTTCGCTACCTTCTTATAAAATCTGAAATGTGAAGGGACTCAGACAACAAAGGGGAGACTCAAAGGGTCTGTCTGGAGAAATGTCCGGTTCTATGGGCACTTCAGACCTTCCCAATCACAATTACAATCATCAAAATCTTCCTCCCTCCTGTGGTTCATAAAATCTCAACAACATAATCCTGAACCACTGACCTGAACGAGACCCCTTTACCAACCATAGAGGGTTCAACAAGTCCCTGAGACAAAGACTGGACAATCTGAATGGCTTTAGCTATTTCTGCAGCAGAAGGAGAAACAAAACTGGACTCCACACTAGCTGATTTCTTTGTCTTTTTTACTTTGACTGGTTCCTCAGGACCAGCCTTTCTTTGCCGAGGAAGTCTCGCCCTGGTCAGAGGGCACTCCTCTGGTCCAGCCGGAGCTGGACCGGGCTGGCCATCCGGGTCAGCGGACTTTTGGTTCTCCTGCTCCTGAGCCGCCCAATCTCTTTTCCAGGGTGGCTGCAGGGAATTCTCACACCTGGCAGACTGACAGGAGGTGGTCAGCCCCAGACAATGGACACAAGTGGTGTGTGGGTCAGCCTTGGCAAAGGCTTCCCCACAGACATCACAGTGTTGAAACCCAGTGGGCCCGGTTTTTCTTTTGGGTTTCTCAGACATAATGCCAGCCTATCCAAACTTGCCCTTTTTTTCCCAGCCTTGCCAGGACAAGACACCCTTATCGGTCCCTAACCGTGTCACGGGTATTGGAAAAAACCCTATAAAATAAAAGGTTTTTTTAGGACCAATAAGAACCGGGAACCTCACTCTAAATGCAAAGAAAATTAGTTTTAAAGCAAACCGATCAGTTCAGAGTGAACCGATAATGAGTTTCCACACAGACTTAATTTTTCTTTTTACTTACGGTTACCAGATAGAGCTTCAAACTGAAACCGCGGTAATTTTAAATACTTTGCCGGTTCAATGAACCGATAAAACTACACAAAACCGCAAAACGAACCGAGCTGAAGGAGCTGGTCTCCGGAGCGACTGTTCAGTGAAAGCGGAGAAAAGAATCTGACAGTTTGGGTTCAAACAACCCAGATAGAGCTTTGAATAGCGCCCTCACGCTGTGGAACTCCAGATTACTCTGGAGTTAACTATTTCATCTCCGGGGCAGTTCAAAGCCAAGGGCATACTGCAATAAGTCCTAATATAAGCAAGACTTCATGGTGTTTGAAAGACAATGTCCCCAACAGAGAATGAAGGCTCATGTGCCTTGGCTGCAGACATTTTCTTCATTGCCGATTTTCTCTGGCCCAATGTGGTGATTGCAACTCATCGGGCAAGTTCCAGCTGTTCCAGAAGAGGGATAATAAAAGAAGAAGCTGGCTTAGGCACCTCTAGCAGTGAGAGATCCCTATCTAGTGGAGTTCTTGGGTGACGTCCATGGACTAAGAAGAAGGGGGGGTGTATTCTGTGCTATCGACACAAGGGCTGGTATTGTACGCAAACTGCACAAAGGGAACAAACCGATCCCAGATGTCGTGAGTCTCATCCAAATACTTGGAGAGTGTGCTGAGAATGGTGGACATCATTCTTTCACTCTGTCCATTGCATTGTGGATGGTAAAGTATAGTTACGTAAGAACTTACCGTAACAGTAGATCTTCGAGAGAAGCTCTTGCAGCAGGCTATAACAATTAGGGCTATGCTGCAGGCACTCGGACCCTCCAGAAACCTTTTCAACCAGCAATATACAGCAGGGACCGCCCCACCGACGTCGGCCCCACCCCGACGTCAGCCCTGGTACAAAAGGGGGCAGACCCAGCTCCACCTCAGTTCCCCCCGCCAAGGCCCATGAATAAGCCCTGACAAGAGAAGGAGACGAAGCACTCGATGGAGATGTAGATGAAGATGGATCTGCACACCTCGAGGGGAAGGCAGGAGGGAAAGTAACACCTGCTGCAAGAGCTCCTCTCGATCTGCTGTTACGGTAAGTTCTTACTTAACTGTACTATCTTACTTCGAGTGGGAGCTCTTGCAGCAGGCTATAACAATTAGTACTGAATACCAAGCAGTCCCCCGCCAAAGAGGTAGACGACCCCGGGAGGTGGAATATGCTGACTCCAGAGGCCTAGGACAAAAGTCCCTGCAAGACAGCCAGACTGAAACCGGCTCAGTGTCTGGAGGCGATATCCAAGCTGTAATGCTTGACAAAGGTATGCACCGAATTCCAGGTAGTGGCCACACATATGTCCCTGATAGAGACATTTCTCAGGGCGGTAAAAGAAGCAGACACTCCCCTGGTGGAGTGACCCCTGACCGTACCCGGTAGGGGCTTGTTGTGCTTTTTATAGTAGAAGGATATGCAGTGGACGATCCACTTCGAAATCGTCTGCTTGGTCATTGGTTTGCCCAAGCATTGTGGTGCAAAGGCCACAAAGAGTTGCTCTGACTGATGGTGCGTAGCCGTCCATTTGAGGTAATACCTCAAAGTCCTGTGGACATCCAGTGTGTGAAGGAGAGCCTCCCCTCTATTAGATGGGGAAGGGAAATAGACTGGAAGGTCAACCAACTGGTTGAGGGTCAACTCCAAGACCACTTTCGGAAGAAACTTAGGATTTGTTCTAAGGGAAACCCATTCCCTGCAGAAAACCAAATATGGTTCTTTACACATCAGAGCCTGAAGCTTGGAAACTCTTCGAGCTGAGGTAATAGCAACCAAAAAACACACCTTCCAAGAAAGATAACGCAGCTCACAATCTGCCGCCGGCTCAAAGGGAGGGAGGGTGAGCTTGTCCAACACAAAAAGGAGATCCTAGGGTGGGATAGGGTCCCGAATGGGAGGTCTCATATGTAAAATTCCTCTCAAAAAGATGCGGGCTACATCCAACTGTGCTAATGCCTTGTCTCCAGTCAGAGCATGATAGGCGGAGACAGCCCACATGTGCACCTTAATAGAGGAGTAACTCAGGCCATGTTGGTACAAGGAGAGGAGGTATTGTAACGCTGAGTTCACTGGACAGGTGACGGGATCCAAATGCTGTGACGAGGCCCACAAACAAAACCGCTTCCATTTCATACCATAGGGGGAGCGGGTAGAGGGTTTTCTCGACGACACTAGGACTGCCGCCACTTCCGGGGAAACCCCATATCTCTGTTGAGCTACGTCTGAAGGAGCCAAGCATGCAGATGTAAGGAACGAAGATCCAGATAGACCAGCTATCCCTGCAGCAGAGTTGGAGGTTCTATGGATAACCGCTGCAGGAGTGGGAACCAAATCTGCCGAGGCCATCGGGGGACTACTAGAATCATTCGAGCCCTTTCTGCCTGTAACTTCAGCAGGACTCTCTGAATGAGAGGGCAGGGTGGGAAGGCATAGAGAAACCTCCCTGCCCAGCAAAGGGATAATGCGTCTGGCCAGAAAACTCCAGGTGCATGCTCTCATGAGCAAATAATTGGCAGTTTGGCATTGCATGGTGACACAAAGAGGTCCAGCTCTGGATGACCCCACTTGTCAAAGAGCTGATCTGACACGGACTGTAGCAGCTCCCACTTGTGTGTTCTGGAACAAGACCTGCTTAGGCTGTTGGCCAGATTGTTCAGGATGCCTGGAACATGCACTGTGGACAACAGAATGTGCCTTTCCAGCGCCCAGTGCCAGACTCTCATTGCCTCCCTGCAAAGGGGATACGAGTGAGTACCCCCTTGCTTGTTGATGTAGAAGATGACCGCCATATTGTCTGTCTTAATTAGAAGACAGCCCAGCGCCAGATTCTCTTGAAAGGCCTGTAAGGCATAGAGAACCGCTCGCATCTCCAAAACATTGATATGGAGAGATCGCTCCTCGGGTGTCCAAACCCCTTGCGTTTGATAAGCACCCAGGTGCGCTCCCCATCGCAGATCCGATGCATCTATTGTAAGAGTCTGACCTGGTGGCTCCAGATGAAACTTGACCCCTTTTTCCAAATTCTGGGTGTCCAGCCACCAAAGCAAAGTTCTCCTGACTGGGTCGGTGATCCTGACCATAGAGTCTAGATCATCATAGCCCTCATAGCCCTAGTCCCACTGTACCCTGAGCATCCACTGTCAGACCCGCATGTGGAGGTGGGCCAGAGGAGTGACTGGAATGGCCACCACCTTGTGCCCTAGTAGCCTGAGGAAGTTCCGCGCTGGAACTTGAGGAGTTACTGAGATCCATTCGGCAATCTCTTGCAGGCAATCTCCCCTGTCCAGGGGTAGGAAAGCCATGTCCTGGATAGAATCCAGGACCGCTCCAATGAAGATGAGTCTTTGACTGGGCTCAGGGGATGATTTCCGAAGGTTCAGGATGAGCCCCAGCTCTCGGAACAGAGTATAGGTGTCTTTGAGGGCATAAAGTAGGCATGACCTTGACAGGGCTGTAAGCAACCAATCGTCGAGGTATGGGAAAACGTAGTGCCCCATGCTCCTTAGAGCCGCAGCCACCACTGCCAAGCATTTTGTAAAGACTCATGGAGCAGAGGAGAGGCTGAATGGAAGAACTCGGAATTGGTAGTGCTCCCCTTGGAAGTGGAACCTCAGAAACTTCCTGTGGAGAGGGAAGACCCCAATATGCATATATGCATCTTACATGTCTAGGGAGCAGAGACAGTCTTCTTGGTGCAGCAGGGGAAGTAGACCTGGAAGAGTCACCATCCTGAACCTTTTGTACTCTATAAAGAGATTGAGAGAGCTGAGGTCCAGAATGGGTTGAAGAGCCTGTGTCTTTTTTGGGACCAGGAAGAAGTGGGAATAAAGCCCCATTTCCCCGCTGATGCAAGGGGACTACCTCTATTGCCTTTTTCTGCAAGAGGGTCTGAATTTCTCCTTCTATCAGTGGGATGTGAGAAGGAGGATATCGGGAGTACTTCGGTGGAGTATTTGGAGGAAACTCCGTGAACTCTAGCGTGTGTCCTCTCCTGATGATGTCCAGGACCCATTGGTCTGCAGTTATCGACTTCCACCCTTCGAGATGAAGGGAGAAGCGGCCCCTGACTGTCTCCCCTGAGTCTTCCTCCCTCTGGAAGAGGGGGGTGGAAGGAAGTTATTGGGCTGAGCCGGGCGTAGGCAGAGAGGCCTGGGAGGACTTGGGCCCACGGGTAGGAGTGCCTCCAGGTTGCTGGTTACTGGCTCTCCTACAAAAGCTGCCTCTCTGACCCTGCTGATTACCATGGGCGTGTCAACCTTGACCACCTGAGGGCTTGAAAAATGGCTATTTCCGTTGCTGTCACTGGTCGCCGTGGTACATTTGGCAGACCGACCAGCTGGACTTGTCCGACTCGGTACCTTGGAATGGCAAATCCTTGATACCAGACTGCAGATCTTGGTGGAAAGCCGAAACTCTCAACCAGGCGTGGCGCCGATGGCACATCCCGGAAGCGGCTTCCCTGGCTGCTGTATCTGCAGTATTGTACAAGGCTCTCAAGACATGGGAAACTATGACAGAGCCCGATTTCATAATATCCAGAAGTTCCGAATTCTGATCTGAAGCTGGCATGGCTTTCAGTAGCTCTTGTCCCCTCTCCCACAGAGCATTCTGGCACTAGACCATATGCATCAGGCAGTTAAGGGACCGGATGGAGCAGGTGGAGGCAGAGTAGGCTTTCTTGCCCACCTGGTCCAAATACTGAGACTCCGGATAGGGAGGCTGCGAGCTAAGGTGCTTCAGCTGCTTGGACTTGTCATGGGCAGCTGTGATGACCGAAGAGTCTGCCTGAGAGTTCTCTGCTAGAAAAGCTTCTGCCCTCGGGGCCTTATACAGCCTGTCTGATTTCTTGGGAACAGCCGGGATGGAAGCCGGATGCCTCCAGGTAGTCCGAGTCAGGTCCTGGAAAGTGTCCACTAAAGGAGGGACCACCAACAGTTTCTGCTCCTTTTGCCTCAGGTATTTTGCCAATCTCCGGCGTTCTGGATCCAGGTCCTCCATTTCCCACTCATTGGAGGCCTGGATGTGCCTCATGACGTCCATAAAGGTTGGATCGTCGGGAGGTGAGCGAGGCTGGTCCTTCTCTCTCGGGGACCACTCTAAGCTGAGAGAGGAAGAAGATGAGGATGAAGAAGAGGGAGATCGACTACAAGATATGGAATAGTTTGATCTCTCCTTATGACCAGACCCCCTCTGCCATCGGTAACTGGTGGACCGAGGTCGGTCCGAAGACCGGCTCCGGCCCCGAGACTGGCAACGGAGCGAAGACCGACAAGGACCGACATAGGCAGTGCTCTCTTCTAGGAGAACGAGAAGGGCTGGGCATACGAGACCTGGACCGGCGACAGTCTCCAGAGTCCTTGGAGCGTCGGCGGTGGTCTATGGACCAGGCGCGGGAACAAGCCCTGGAAGGAGGTGTAGGCGGCCGTCTGGGGACTTCCTCGGGGAAGGCTCACCTCCCAGCTGTGGTTTGCCCACTGGGTCCGGTACCAGTGCCTGGGCTGGCAACAGGGGGGTTCACTTCTGGACCTGTCCCAACAAAAGGAGAACAACTCCTGCAGCTCATCCTTCAAGAAGAGTTCAGCAGCTCGGCCCAGAAAGGGAGTATCCGGGACGTTGGCCCGTGAAGAAGAGCCCTCTTGAGAGCCCAGAGGGAGGAGGACTTGGGAGACCCTTAGTGGGGTTACCTTCGGCTTAGCTGGCTTCTCCCCTGATGGGCCAGCCTTGGCCTGGGAAGACTTTGGGCGCTCTCCTTAGCCTGGGGAAATATGAGCCTTTTTAGGAGAGGGTCATGAACAAGAAAGGGACCACGACCGGGACCGGTGCCGGGACCGACTATGGTCTTTCCCGTGGTGCTTGGTTTTCTCCTTATGTTTTCCCTTGGAGGAGTGCAGATCCATCTTCTTTTCTAGCAGAAATATCTTCAGGGCCTTAAGATGTAGGGTCCGGGTCTGGCTGGTGAACGCCTGGCAGGCTGAGCAGGTCGTGGTATCATGGCCCGGCCTGAGGCAAAAGACACAGCTCTTGTGCCTGTCTTTGGCAGGGATCTGCCTCCCACAGTTGCACTTACTTTGGTGTGGCTCTGGAGAGACCGACGACGACAATGACATCCGTCGACCAAACTGCAAAACCGTCGAAAACCGCCCGTCAGTGACACTGGAAAAAGAAACCGTCGAAAATGGTACAAAAAACGGGTAGATACACTAGTAATTTTGCTGTTCCTGGCAAACTGGAACTGAAGTCCTTCTTCTCACGTGCGAGACGTGGCGGGAAAAGAACTGAGGTGGAGCTGGGTCCGCCCCCTTTTGTGCCAGGGCTGACATCAGGGCTGGGCTGATGTCGGGGGTGGTCCCTGCTGTATACTGCTGGCTGAGAAGTTTTCCAGAGGGTCCTAGTGCCTGTGGCATAGTCCTAAAGGGGGCATCCTGATCTACTATAGAGCCCACCTGAAAATCTCCCTGGTGACGTATGGTGCCGCCGCTCACCCTCCCTGTGAGATCCTGCATGGACTTCTGTTGCTAGGGGATACAAAGAAGCTGCATTTGGTATGTGCATATATCCCTCCCAGAGGAGGCCCTGAGGGCTTACCTATCTCCTAGACACAGTCAGGGCCAGTATAGGAGACAACGAACTTATTATTATGGGTGACACCAACCTAAACTGGGAGAGTGGTAACATTAAGAAATATGAATCTCTTCTTGCCACCCTATCCCTTACCCAACTCATTAGGGACCCGCACCAGGCAGTCCGCCAGTAGGTCCTCGAGTACCCTGTTGGATTGGATTCTTACCAACCGTCCGAGAGAATATCTACCTCAGGTACCCTACCGATTCCATCTCTGATCACTGCCCAGTGTTTTGTGTTTGGAAAATTCCCACCTATAAAATCCCTCAAAATTATTCGAGTTAGAAACTATTCCAGGTTTGACCAAGAGAGTTCATGGCAGACCTAAGATCTACTGACTGGACCAGGGTATTGAGGCCACTGACCCCACAGTAGCTACCTCCTGTTTCATTGATACCTTTGGTGACATCCAGGACAGGCACGACCATGATCACCCGGAGGGTGAGGGGGCCGGCCACCTACTGGCTGAATGGAAATCTGCTAGCCAAGTTATCAAAAGAGACCAATGCTGGGTCCAGGCCAGGCGATCCAGTGATCTCTAACTTCCAGAGATATCGGCACCTCAGGAACCAGTGTAAGAAGGCTATAAGGGTAGCAAAGCAACTTTTGTAAGTCTGCATTACTCAGCTCTGCCAGTGACCCCAGGAGGTTCTGGAGTAACATTAAAACCTTAGTCAGTGGTCCTCCAGCACGGTGTCACGGATATGGTCCTAAATGGCATCTCTTGCAATAACCCCAAACCATAGCTGGCGCCTAAACCGTCACTTCTTGGACCACTCAGCTCTCACCTCCCATCTCTCAACGAGTTGGGGAGTCACCACGCATCCTGGCCCCTATCGAGTCAGGGAGTTCAACATCGGGGCGTGTTTAATCTTAGGGCTGTATCAGTCCTCCAAGTTCAGAAACTTCTTGCTGCCCTGGCCCAGTATTCCAGCCCTGGCCTCAATTTCCTGGAACCCCGACTTCTCAAACTAGGAGTGCCCATCATTGCCTCTCCGGTTGCACACATCTTCAATCTATCCCTTAACTCAGGGACTATTCCCATCATATGGAAGGAAGCAAGGATAGTTCCAGTTCTGAAGCAGGGCAATCCTACGTTTCCTGACAACTACCGCCCCGTTGCTATCCTTCAGTCACTTAGCAAACTTCTTGAAAAGGTGGTGGCAGAGCAACTCTCTGAGTATCTGTACTCTCATGCACTGCTCTCCAGGGCACAGCATGGATTTCGAAAGGGTCACAGTACCACTTCTGCACTGATCACAGTCACCTCCAGTATAAGATCTGCCATGGACCAAGGTAAACTGTCTGGTGCAATATTTATAGACCTATCAATAGCGTTTGACCTTGTTAATCACGACCTTCTTGGAGAGCAACTAAGGGCCGTTGGTCTCTCCTCCATGCCCTAAATTGGTTCACGGATTATCTGCAGGGTAGACAGCAGCCATCTGCTTCAACAAGGTCCTTCGGAGTCAAGGGCGATGACTCTGGGAGTCCCCCAGGGATCAGTGTGCCCCTCCTTTCTCGCTCTTTATCAATCAGCTGCCACTGGTGACCTCACTGCCAAGCCACTTTATACGCAGATGATCTGGTACTAGTGGCCCATTCCCCCACTGTCGCTGCACTAAACCAGAGCCTGACCGATGACTTCGGGAGAGTCCTGGCCTGGGTTACTCACCATAGGCTGGTATTGAACATCAATAAAACGCAGGCCATGCTCTTTGGCTCCGCAGCCAAGATAAAAGCCGCATCATCCTCGCTCCACATAACCTGTGATGGGGGATCCCCGCTGCCATTGGTGAACTCCATCACATATCTTGGAGTTACTCTCGACCTCCAACTTGACATGGGGAGTCATATCCTCAACATCTGTAGAAGTACACACTGTAAGTTGGGTATGGCCTATAGGGCCAAATACAACCTGACCCCAGGGGCAAGACTCACGCTTGCTCGAGGTGTGCTTCTTCCCTCTCTCAGCTACGGACTCCCCTATTTGCACGGTCCCCAAAACCACCTTGCCGGTGGAGCACGGCATATAACAATATATGTCGTTTGCACTTGCTGTCCTAAACTCACCCATCGATGTGATCTCTATGATAGACTCCGCTGGTTGCCCCCAGCTGAATACCTGGACTTTGGGGTTGGATGCTTCAGCAAGAAGGTGCTGCACATTGGCTCCCCAGGACTGCTGATCTCCTCCCAATTATGGACGCCTGCCCTACAAGCTTAGGTCACAGTCTGTTGGACTGCTCAAAATTCCTTCCACTTGGTCCCTCATGGGGGTCGAGACTTTGCTGCCCACGTGCTCAGACTCTGGAACTCCCTACGGATCATGTCCGCATGCCCCCTCCCATGGGTCTTTTCGCTCAACCCTGTGGTCGCACTTAAAGTTATCATCAGTGTGTAATTGTTTCAAGCCTCCATAGGGGGATGCCTCTTTTATTCTCCCTGATGAATCTCAGCTGTCACAAATGTCTACCTACACATTGACTGTCATGTGATGTTATCACTGCCCGTGTATATGTCTTACCACAATTGTTAGTACCTCCTGTTATAAGATGTATCTCCTAAGTTGCCTTGTATGTATTCTGTATGTTCTGTACTCTCCCGGGTCGTTCCTGAAAATAGGCATACTACTTGTCTAGTGTACCTACCCGGTAAACAAAAACTAAATAAATAAATAAATAGCCTGCTGCAAGAGCTCCTCTCGAAGTAAGATCTTGTGGTATGTGTCTTTTTTATGTCGAGAAGTTTGCAAGTTTCTCGGACAATGGTGGACAGGTAGTTAGTGCCTCCGTCTGAATGTAGGTAGGATGGGGTACCGTGACGACAAATGACTGTGTTGAGAAATGCACTGGCCACAGTGGTGGCTTTAATGTCTCTTAGGGGAATGAGTTCCAAATACTTTGTCAAGTAGCCTACAAAGACAAGGATGTATTTGTTACCAGAGTCAGAGCATGTTAACAAGGGCCCAAGAATGTCAGTATTGACTCTTTGGAACAGTTCAGTGGCTACAGGCATTGGGATGACGTGTGCCTTTGTTGGTTTGGCCGGAGGCTTTCTCTGGGAGCAGGGCTGGCAGGATTTTATGAACTGGACAATGTCTCTGTTCATGTGTGGCCAGAAAAAGTGAAGTCTTGTCTTTTCCAGAGTTCTGTGCATTCCCATATGACCTCCATAGAGTGGAGAGGCATGAGTGGAGAGAAGAACTTGAGGGATGAGAGAGGCTGGCACAGCTCGCTGTACGTGAGTTCTATCCGTGCGATGACCCTTGCCTTTCTTGGTCCAAATGTGAAAGAGCACACCGCCATTGAGGAAGTACTGCGAAGCAAGGAAAAGTACATCTTGGCGATGTTGCTTTTGTTGCGGTAATGTTCCAGACTCTAAGTAGGTGATGATGTCCATAAATTGAGTGTCAGTTCTTTGTTGCATTTTAACAGTTGCCAGGGACAAATCAGTTGTAGAGGAGATGAGAAGCTCTTCAGCTGCTTGTAGTAACTGAGGATTTGTGTGTCTCTCTGTGCAGGCAGTTGGTAGCAGCAAAGCAACCTGAGGTGTTGAAGGAGTGTCCACAGGAAGCACATCTATGGCATGGAAGGGAACAGCTTGTAAGCAGGATTCTTCATCTCTTGAGGAGGATGCAGAGGGATATCATCTCCGGCTTACACCATCAGCATTTGAGTGAACTCGACCTGGTCTGTATTGGATTTCAAAGGTGTAGGATTGCGAAGGTAGCAGTCAAATTTCTTCATGGCAAATACCATGGCTAGACATTCTTTCTCTGTGATGTCATAGTTCTGCTCGGCTGAGGAAAGAGAGCGCCCGGCATAGGAGACAACTCGTTTTGTTCCATCTTGAATTTGACACAGCATAGCGCCCACTGCAAAGGAACTAGCATCTGAGTAGAGCTTGAATGGTTGGTCGAACCTTGGGTAGGCCAATACTGGAGAAGAGATTAGGTTTTGTTTTGAGGTGTCAAAGGCCTCTTTATATTCAGAAGTCCAATTATAGTCACATCCCTTTTTTGTGAGGGTGTACAGTGGAGCAGCAATCTTGGCGTAGTTGCAAATGAACTTTCGGTAGTAGCCAGACATGCCCAGGAAAGCTCGAAGGTCTTTGAGATTATTAGGCTCTGGATAGTCTTTGACTGCTGAGAGCTTGTCTGGATCTGGAGAGATGCCTTGAGAACTAACTACATGTCCCAGGTAATGAATTTGATGCTGTGCAAAACAACATTTTTCTGGGTGAAGCTTGAGATTGGTGTCTGAGAAGTTCGAACACTGCTTGAAGATGTTGGAGGTGCTCTGGCAAAGTTCTGCTGAAGACTATCACGTCATCCAGGTAGACTAGGCAAGATTTCCAGGACAACCCACATAGTACGGCTTCCATAACATACTGAAATGTGGCTGGACTGTTCCGAAGACCCATAGGCAGACATTTGAACTGGAAAAGTCCCAAGTGGCAGCGCCATGCTGTGTATGGATGAGAAGCTGGATCAATTGAAACTTGGTAGAACCCACTCTGAAGGTCTAGAGTGGTGAAGTAAGCAGGACTGGCTGCACTAAGACTCTCTAAAGCATCTTCGGTTGTAGATAAGGGATGAGCATCCTGCACCGTGTAGGCATTGAGTTTTCTGTAGTCTACCACAAAATGATACCCTTTGTCCTTTTTTACCACCAGCAAGCAAGGTGCAACCCAGGGGCTTGTAGATTCTTTGACTATGTCTTGGTCAAGCATGTCTTTGATTATGTCCTCGAGGACTTGTTTCTGTTTATGTCCCACTTTGTAGGCTCGCTGACGGATTGGTTTCTGGTTGGGCTGTACTTCGATGGTGTGTTGCAGGATATCATAACATCCGAGCTTGTTATCTGAACCAACAAAGACATCCGGGTAATTTTCCAGGAATTTCAAAAGTTGTTGCTTTTCTGTTGGAGATGCTGGAAGTTTGGAAGAGGATAGATGCTGACTGAGGGGTAACTCTGTTGAAGTTGGAGTGGTCATGATAGTATTGACAGGAGTAGAGTTGGTGGAACCAGGCTGAGGTTCTTGCATGAGATGGAGCTGGTCCCCTGAAGACTAGCAGACAAACTTACCGATGTTTGCACCCTTTGAAATGACCACTGGCTCATCTGTGAAGTTACAGCATTTTTGGAAGACTGCGCCATCATGCACCGCCGATAAGGTATTTCCCAGAAGGAGACCTGACGAATGCAGCACAGGGGATCCTGTGATGATGCCAACAACACCTTGTGGAAGTGGTTCACCTCGAATCTTGGCAATCAAAACCACTTCCGACTGAGGAGATACAGTGACTGAGTCTATAGCTGCGAGTTGCCTCCGAGGATCTAGCGACAATTTGCTTGAGGCAAAGTCTAGGATGGCTTTGTGAGCTTTGAGAAAGTCTAGGCCTAGAATTATTGCAGGTTGAAGATCAGGCACTATATAAAACTTGACAGTAGCTTGCTGTGAGCCAAAGTGAAGCTTGAGATGGACCATGCCTGTGATAGGTACTGTATCTCTAATGGCTGTGATAATGTACTTTATGTCGGCTGGAGAGACACTAGGTATGTGATGAATAGCTTGATTGTTTAAAATACTGCTATTGATAACTGAAATTTCTGCTCCAGTGTTGACCAAGACGTGTGTAGACCAATCTCTGATGGTTACAGGTACATAGGTCGCTAGAAGAGGTGAGCGGATGACAGGTACCTTTGCTCCAAGAAGTGAGAGTGTGCCAGAGTTCGCAGTTGGAGGAAGAGTTTTGTTTGAATTGCGAGAGTCAGAGGGGCGGTCAGTTGCTGTGTTCCCCAGCCCAACAAAAGCCCCATGTCTGTTGGGTGGTGCTCGTTTCTCTGATCCTGGGAGTAGTTGCGGTTATCATGTTGAGTGCGCTGTGGTGGGCGTCCATGGTCCTCTTGCATCCTGTGGTAATATTTTAACTTTCGACAGACAGCATCAGTGTGTCCCCTGAATCCACACCACTGGCAAGTCACTGGCTCTCGAGAAGGTGGAGGTGGATCCGGTCACTGTTGAAGTGGTTGCATAGCATTAGGATTTACCGAAGAGGCAGTTGAGCTGATGTGTAAGGTATTGACAGTAGAAATAAGCTTGTCGATCATTGCTTGTTGATGTTGGACACATGTGGCAAGTGTAGCCAGTTGTGAGGTTTAGGGTGCCTGAGCACCAGCAGACTGGAACATTGAAATGGACTCTTGAGCTAGCCGTGCAGCTTGGATGGTGTCTGCCCAGGTGGTTTGGTTTTTGCTGTATGACATAGGTACGAAAATGAGGAGGCAGTCCCCGGACAAAGGCTGTTACTTGATCTTTCTCTGATTTCTGTAGGTGTTTGCATCGAGTCTCAATGTCCACAATGAAGGCTTTGAGAGATTCCGAGGGTTGCATGGTGCACTCCCACAGCTGCTGCTCTAATAACCAGGGTGGATGTGCTTGGAGAAAATGGGCTTTGAAGGTTGCGTACAGTGTGGCAGCATCTGCTTTGACTTGGTCTGGAAGTGCGTTGAACCAGGAAATGGCAATCCCTCTCAGAAGCAAGAGCAAGGCATTGAAGATGAGCAAGGGATCAGTCCAACCATTGAAAGAAATCCATGCTTGGAAGTGTTCCAGCCAGTCGACAGCATCTTCATGAGGCAGGGCTGAGAAGGGTACTGGTTGTAGGCTGGCATTGGCCGTGGACTGTGATGAAATGGCTTTAATGTAGGCCAAATTGTCTTGAATAGCTTGCGTAGCTGGTGCTCCTTGAGCAGAAATAGAAGACTGGATGTCATGGAGGATTGTTTCGATTTTGTAGCCCCATGCCCTAGAGGTGGGTGAAGGTAAGACTCTGGACGCTCTGGTGCCCATATCTGTGTCATTGTCAGACACTGTGGTTGGAGATGAACTTCGTTTCACTGAGCGAAGGTCGTATGGGTGAGAAGGAGCTGCCATCATGCAGGAGACAGGACATCGTGTCGTAGATGAATTGTCGAGCACAAATTAATTTTGTAGACAAAAGTACAAGTTTTTTTTTATAGCAAAGTTCATCAATGACATCTTAATAAAGGATGTCCCACTCAATTCTGTGTTGATTGTTATTTAAATAAAGATTTTGTTGCAAAACTCAGCTTTTTGTTGCAGTGTCCATTAATTTCAATAGGAATCCCATTGTTTTCAATGGAGTGAGGTCAATTTGTGCCCTTCCCAAGATGGCCACAGAACTGTGGCATGCAATTCCTGTGGGGTTTGACTGCCTGACTGTAGCAAGATGGCCGCCAGCAGAGGGGTCAAGGTTCACTTCCTTTCTGGTTGTTTTGCTCTGCTCAGGATGGAGGATTTCTTCCATGACGCTGCCTAACAATGGCCAAAATGGCGATTGCCGCATTGCCGTCCTTCCTCCCCACTGAAATGGCGGATGTTTTGTGTCTTTTGGGTAAGTGTACAATTTCTGGGAGAAATTATGCATTTGGCTGCTCATTTGATTTATTTTGGTGCTTTTTAGTTATTTTTCTGTTGTCCCCAGGCTGTTCTCTGTTTTATTTGTTAGTTTCTGCCCCAGGTTTCGTTTATTGCTGTGCCCTGTTTTTTTTTCTTTTCTGTAGACTGCCTTCTGCTTGGCTCAGGCTCATGGCTCCGAGGTGTGCTCCCCTTGTATTGCACTCTGACTTAAGCTTCGTTTTATTTATTTAAATTGAAGCAGGGCTGCTTTAAAGCATGACCGGAGAGGAGTGGAGAGTCTGGGAGCAGCTTGCTCCGTTTGCAGTCCTTTATTTTATTTTTTTGTTTTGACTGGGTGGCTTGTTTGAGTGTGGCTGAGGGGAGCAGTGGCTCCGGTGCAGCTTTGATTTTTTTTTTCCCTTGCCTCTGTTTGTTTATGTGGCGAGTGGTCGGGAGGGAACAGCTGAGCCGCGTGGTGAGAGGAATGCTCCGTTGTGGCAAGATGGGAGCTGTAGCAGTGCAGAAGGCACTCAGGTCAGGGAGCAGGATCACTCTGTGTGGCAGGGAAGCTGAGTGGCTTGCTCTGGGGAGCTGTTCAGAAGGAGTGCTCCGTAGGAAGTTCAGGAGCAGAGCTGCTTGGGAGGAGGGTAGAGGGCTCAAGCAACACCGGGAGTGGAGATGAGGTTGGGCTTGAGCGAGGTGAGGGGCCCAGGCTATGCACTGCACTAGGAACGGCACTTAAATTGAACCTTTTTTTTTCTTCTTTTTGTGGGGCAGTTAGAATTGTGGAGCGAATGCTCCGTTGTTGCAGCAGCAGGCTTGTGAGGCTCTGAGCAGCTGAAAGAAGGGCAGAACTGCGCCGGGAGATGTTCGAGGTGCTACAGTGGCGAGGAGCCAGATGCTGGGGGAGCGGTGCCTTTCTTGGGTAGCTGGCTGAGCGGGGGAGCAAAGTTGAAGGCCTTGAGTTCCGCAGTCGAGGGGAGTGGATCTCAGCCACGTAGAGGAGCAAGCTTGAAGGTCTTCTCGAGGCTCCGTGCAACTTATGCGGTTGTTGGGGGGGCGTTTGCACTGAGTGCAAGGCTCCAGTGTTGCAGGAGCCACTGTTGAGGCACAAGTCCAGGGTTATTTTAAAAGTCCCCTTTTTTTTGTTTAACAGAAGGAAGGCTGCAGGCTGCGATAGAAAATGGGAGACAGTTCAGCTTTTCTGTCTCTCTCTCTCTCTCTCTCTCTCTGCAGCTAAGGCTGTGGTGTAAATCATTCATTCAAGTAGTTCAGACATACTGGGGTGATGACTTTGGGGTAACCAGTGATACAGGCAACGCGAGATGGGGGTCTGGACAGATGAAGGGCCGCATTCTTCACCATGTGTGGTGTTTTTTTTTGTATGGTCCACCACTAAAAGACCCCTTACCTTCTCTGTGGTCTGCCAGCCCCTTCGGTTGCTGCTGGTGCTGCTGGTGAGGACCCCATCTGGACCATGCAAATAACTAGTCGGATGCATAAAATAAAGAATAAGGCAGGTTTATTCAGTTCAGTAGGTGTTCTCTTCATGAGGACAAGCCCCACACTGACTATTCTCTGACTGACAGACCAACATGGCACTGCCAGGCAGTGCAACAATTAGATACATGCAGTTCTAAGTGCTCTTAAAGGGGCGGCAACTAAACATTAAGCCCCATGCTTAATGTGTGCTTCACACAGGGAAAGCAGTTAAAGTGTCAAGTGCAATGCAAGCGCTTATAGTCAAGTAGTGAGGGGATTTAAACCCAGAGACCCCTCCTTGAATAGTTATGTCAGCAGCCGGCTCCCTCGAGTCCCCTGCCCGCTGATTAACACTGTATACCTGGCGCAATGCAAACAAACACAGGCAGTTAGAACAGTCTCTCACACTGTCTACCACAGCTTGTACTTCGGTAGCGTCTTCTCCAATACAGCACCGCAGGATATGCAGGGAAAGCAGTTAAAGTGTCAAGTGCAATGCAAGCCCATAGTTACCTGATAATTAATCAATGGTAAAGTGCACCCACATTCTGTTCCTCATGTTAATTTCTTGTCCCAAAACAGTCTTAGCCTGCAATTCACAGTGGATCAACAGATGGCAGTCAAACAAGAATAGATATGCTTAAGTGACATTTCTGATAGTTCCATCATGAGAAGCTTGAAAACATCTATATGACTATGTAATGTTTTTTTTTGTTTTGTTTTATTTGGTCCATTGGCTCTGAAACACATACTCTTTCAGTAACTATACAGTAATGTATGCCACAGATGATTTTCCACATTGCCTGCTTTTCCAGATTGCCTCCTTGTCTTTTATTAAATATTTAAAAAACTACTTTAACAGTGGAACCTAAAAACCACAAAAGCACACACCTTGGACTGATGTCTGTCAAACCATAATGTTTCAGGTTTCCAAGTCTCCAATATTTTTAGTTATTGGGTGGCAAACAAATGGATTAGCATTTTAAAAAGCTGAGACTTTTTGATTTGTTTTGCACCTCTATAACTTTGCCTCCCCCAAACCAATTTACATAGAATTTACAGGACCAGGAGTTCCTGACACAGAGGCTGTGCTTTCTAAATTTCATGTAAATCAGTTGAAAGGGGGCAAAGTTATTAATGTGCAGTGCTAGGTGTAAAATTCACAGATAATAAAGATGTGAGCCTCAGTGTACTACCATCTGTAGGTTGGCAAGGGAATTGCAGCAACAACTACCAGATCTGTTGTGGGTTAATCCTTACATAATGCTTGAGTTCTGTGCCCTCTGAGGTAAGAATTAATCACTGACAGATGTGTGCACTGATCACTAATGATGCATGAGTTCTGTGCCCTCTGAGGTGAGGATGAACCACTGATGAATGTGTGTACTGTCCACTAATAATGCTTGAGTTCTGTGCCTTCTGAGGTGAGAATGAACTGCTGATGCATGTGTGCACTGTCCATTAAAAATGCTTGAGTTCTGTCCCCTCTGAGGTAAGGATGAATCACTGATGGATGTGTTCACTGTCCACTAATAATGCTCGAGTTCTGTGCCTTCTAAGGTGAGAATGAACCACTGACGCATGTGTGCACAGTCCAGTAATAATGCATGAGTTATGTGCCCTCTGAGGAGAGGATGAACCACTGATGGATGTGTGCACTGTCCACTAATAATGCCTGAGTTCTGTGCCCTCCGAGGTGAGAATGAACCACCGATGCATGTGTGCACTGTCCATTAAAAATGCTTGAGTTCTGTCCCCTCTGAGGTAAGGATGAATCACTGATGGATGTGTGCACTGTCCACTAATAATGCCTGGGTTCTGTCCCCTCTGAGGTAAGGATGAATCACTGATGGATGTGTGCACTGTCCACTAATAATGCCTGAGTTCTGTGCCATCTGAGGTGAGAATGGATCACTGATGGATGTGTGCACTGACCGATAATAATGCCTGAGTTCTGTGCCCTCTGAGGCAAGGATGAATCACTGATGGATGTGTGCACTGTCCAATAATAATGCCTGAGTTCTGTGCAATCTGAGGTGAGAATGGATCACTGATGGATGTGTGCACTGACCAATAATAATGCCAGAGTTCTGTGCCCTCTGAGGCAAGGATGAATCACTGATGGATGTGTGCAGTGTCCAATAATAATGCCTGAGTTCTGCGCCATCTGAGGTGAGAATGGATCACTGATGGATGTGTGCACTGACCAATAATAATGCGAGTTCTGTGCCCTCTGAGGTAAGAATGAATCACTGATGAATTTGTGCACTGACCACTAATAATGCATGAGTTCTGTGTCCTCTGCAACTTTGCCTCACCTAAACCAATCTACATGGAATTTACAGGATCAAGAGTTCCTGACACAGAGGCTGTGCTTTCTAAATTTCATGTAAATCAGTTGAAAGGGGGCAAAGTTATTAATGTGCAGTGCTGGGTGTAAAATTCACAGATAAAAAAGATGTGAGCCTCAGTGTACTACCATCTGTAGGTCGGCAAAGGAACTGCAGCAACAACTACCAGATTTCAAATCTCCTCTGCATTTAAATATATGCATTTCCCATAATGCACAGCAGCTAAATCCCAAACATTAAACATAGCAGAAAAACAGAGATGATTCCACCGTTTACAAAACGAAGTCAGTCAAAATGAGCACATATTCTGAAATGTTGATCACATCTGCATGTAATCAGTAATTATTCACCATTGCAGCCACAATATAAAAAGTTAAAAATGTAGCTTCTCCATTCAGGTGAAAAATATTCTTTTTCCCCCCATGATAGGAACCTTAATATTCTCCTGGAACCTTTGTAATTTTGCACTTTAAAAATTACTTTCACAGAAATGCAACATGAGGAAGAGAAACATATAAAAAGAGCGCTGAACCATTTCTCTTCCCCATATTACAAGAGGATTAATCCACTCCAGAGCATGGGTCTCTCAGGGATTAATGTGTGGCTGGGTGGTTGGAACCACTGCCCCCGCCCAGATACACATTAATCCCTGAGAGACCCATGCTCTGTTGTATTGGTAAGCTAAGAGCGCATAAAAATCTGGGGCTTTAGTCTTCCATGTACAAAAAATACCACTTAGAGACTTCTGGTGATGTCACTGTGGCGTGGACAGCCAGTTCTGAGTGCTGTATCATTTTTTTTAATACAAAATGTATTACTGACTCTCTCTGCTGAAAATCTGGTGCTTTAGGAGTGACCTGGCTCACCTCCCCCTTCCCCAGGTTTCAGCTGAAAGATGAAAGCCATGGGAAAATGCTGAAAACAGCATGTGAGATCACTCCCACACACACGTTTTTAGATACCAGGTGTTACATGGAAGGCCTGAAGCTAATTACAGGGCCAAAGAAGCTTGAGTTGAGCATATCCATTTTATGATGTTTCCAGAGGAAGAAAAGCAGGTTGTGATGTATGAGAGCAAAATTTATTTTATTTATTTTTTAAAATCGGTGACCGGGAAAGGCACACTGAGCTGAGGCTTGTTTCCAGGCGTGACCCGGGTACAAATAGTACAAAGTGGGAGGCAGAGAATGCAAGCAATATCAAGTATCAGATGAATTGTACAGTAGAAAAAAATACTCACCTTAGTAATTATATTTCTTCTAATGGAGTCTTGCTGTATTCTGACTATTGAAGTGATTCCCAACCTTTAAACTGCCCTGGAGAACTAAGGGTTAACTTTCCATGCAGGGCATGGAACGCTGAGCTCGAGCCTGGTTGAAGTCTCTGTCTGGAGTGATTTGAACTAAAACCGTCAGATTCTTACGAGCCCAACTAAATTAAAAATTCTATGTGGAAATTGTAAAAATTCTACTAGTCAACTGGCTGAAAAGTTTCGGATTTCCAAGGAAGACTCAAGTCAGGAAACCCAAAAACTAAACCCAATGTACTGAAAAAATAACAACAATAGATAAGCACCCAAACAAAAGGAAGGAGGGTGCCAGCAAATACACCCCTGGGGTGCAACACTGCACCTGTCCACCCACTTCTCAAAAACAGGTTCTGAGAGGGGAGGCAGGGAGGGAAGTCAGAATACAGCAAGACTCCATTAGAAGAAATATAATTACTAAAGTGAGTAAATTTTTTTTCAAACAACATGAAGTCTTGCTGTATTCTGACTATTGCAGACTACCAAGCAGTACCTCCAAGGAGGAGGGACAGAACCTACTTTGGGAATAGGCTCTGAAGTACTGCTGTGCCAAACCAAGCATCACTCCTAGCCTGGATATCCAGAGAGTAATGCTTGGTAAAGGTATGGACTGTTTTCCAGGTGGCTGCTTGACAAATTTCTAGGAGAGGAATATCCCTGGCCACAGCCAGGGAAGCAGCAGTACCTCTTGTGGAATGAGCCCTCAGGCCTGAGGGTGGAGTTTTTCCCAGTTTTTCATAGCAGAATTGCATACAAGAAACAATCCACCTGGCAATAGATCTTTTGGTGGCAGGTTTGCCCTTTCCCACTTCTCCATAAGTGAGGAACAACTGGAGGGAGTCAAACCTGTGACCCTTGGTATGCTCTATGTAGTAACTAAGTGCTCTTTTGACATCTAAACTGTGTAGCCCTCCTCTCTCCTGAGGAAGAATGCTCAGTGAAGAACACAAGGAGAGACATAGACTGGTTTAAATGGAAGTCTGAAACCACTTTGGGCAAGAACCTTCTATTTGTTCCTATGAAAGGAGATAAAATCAGGTTCCACTGACAGGACTTGCAATTCACTAATATGCCTGGCAGAGGTAACAACTACCAAGAACACAGTTTTCCAAGTCAAGTACTTTAGCTCTGCTGAAGACATAGGCTCAAGGGGGGTTGCATAAGCTGAGCAATGCAAACATTCAAATCCCATGCAGGGGCAGGGTCTCTAAAGGGGAGAATTTGTGTGAAACAATCCTTTAAAAAAAATTTACAGAACACAGGATGGGAAGATAGTGAGGAAGACTTCCCCACAGACAAAAATGCAGAAACAGCTGACAAATGTACCTTGAGTGTAGCTGGTCTGAGGCCTAGGCCATTAAGATGGACCATATAATCCAGAACTGTAGGCAATTCAGCAGTGTCTGGAGAAATATTCTGCTTAGAGCACCAAGTGCTGAATCTTTTCCATTTGGAGTTGTAAGTCTTTCTGGTGGAAGGCTTTCGAGAAGCCTTGAGGATGTCCAGAACCCCTTGGGAAAAATGCAGATCTGCAAACTCTAACTCTTCAAGAGCCATGCCTTAGAAAGAGGGACTGAAGATAGGGGTACCAAATCCTCCCCTGAGAGGATGTTAACAGGTTGTAATTCCTGGGAAGAGACAAGGGGAGATGAACTGCCAGGGACAGCAACAGAGGGTACCAGGGCTGTCTGGCCCAATCTGGAGCAACCAGAATCACCTTGCAAGGTTGAGACCTTATTTTGACTAAAACTTTGAACAGGAGTGGGAAGGGGGGGGAAGGCATACAGAAACTTATTTTCCCAATTCAGGATCAGGGCATCCAGGGGGACTGAGCCCAAGACTGGAGGTCTGCAACAAAAGACAGCAAGTTGGTGATTGTCTGGGGCTGCAAAGACATCTATCTCTGGAGTGCCCCACCTTGAAAAAATCACTTTCAACACCTGAGGGTCCAGGGACCATTCGTGATGGCCCTGAGAAATCCTGCTCAGTGCATCTGCTAGCACATTGTCCTTGCCTGGAAGGTGAACTGCTACAAGAGAGGCTTGCAGGGAATAAGTGAGGGACCACAACTTCATGGCTTCTGTGCATAAGGATGTGGACCGAGTGCCTCCCTGCTTGTTGATGTACCACATGGTGGTAGTGTTGTCTGTTCTGGCTTGAACCACCTTGTTCTGAACTGACTGTGAGAACCTTTTTAGAGCTAGAAAAACTGCCCTGAGCTCTAGAAGATTGATGTGTAGAAGGGATTCTTGGGGGGACCACAGACCCTGGGCAGAGAGGGACCCCAGGTGGGCTCCCCAGCCCAGAAGAGAAGCATCCATGGTAAGGACCACTGAACAAGGCTGAGCCACAAAAGGAACACCTTGCCTTAAATTGTCCTGATCCTGCCACCACTGGAGGGCCTGGATCAAGGTCAGAGTCACTGGAATCAGTTTGGTAAGGGAGTCCTTTCTCTGAGACCAGTAAGCTCTCAGGTGGAACTGAATATCCCTCATCTGGAATCTTGCCCCTTGGACCACTGCTGTTGAAGCTGCCATGTGGCCCAAGAGCTGGAGGAAATGCCTTGCTGGTTGACATACCTGAAGACTGAAGGAAGAGGCTAGTCCCATAAGAGCCCTTGCCCTTTCTAGAGGAAGAAAGGCTCTTGCTCTGAGTGTGTCCAGTTCTGCCCCTATAAAGGTAAAAAGCTTGACTGGTTTGAGAACTGACTTGGGAAGGTTGAGAAGAAATCCTAGGGAAGTGAGCACTTTCTGGGTCACTTGCAGGTGAGACTTGACTTGGTCTGGAGACTGACCCACTAATAGCCAATCATCCAGATAAGGAAATATGGAAATCTTTTGCCTTCTTAGAAAGGCAACTACTGCTGCCAGGCACTTTGTGAAAACCCTTGGAGCTGAGGTTAGGCCAAAGGGCATTGCTCTGAACTGATAGTGGCCTGAGGGCAACTCGAACCTGAGGTACTTTCTGTGGGAGCACCTGATGGGAATGTGAAAATCGGCAAATTTCAGGTCCAGGGAGACTAGCCAGTCCCCTGGCCTTAGAGAGGGAAGGATTATTCCCAGAGTTACCATCTTGAACTTTGGTTTTAAAAGATGTTTGTTCAGATATCTGAGGTCTAGGATGGGTCGCCGCTCCCCTGTCTTTTTGGGGGTCAGGAAGTACCTGAAGTACAGTCCTTTGCCCCAGTGTAGGGTAGGTACTCTCTCTATAGCTCTTAAAGCTAGGAGAAAAGAAACCTCTGCCTCTAGGGCAAGGGTTTCCGAAAGATTTGCAGGTGGAAAAGATCTGGCTCTCATCTTTGGAAATTTTTTAAAGCTGAGAACCAGTCCCTGGCTTACTACTTCCAGGACCCACTTGTCTGATGTAATAGAAATCCAGTCCTGGACAAAGTAAGCCAGTCTGTCCCCTACTGGAATAGGAGAGTCAACCCGGGCAGACCCATCAGGGTGTCTGCTTGGCAGAGGCTTTAGGCTGAGGGGTGAATGCAGGCCTGCTCATCCCCCTTCTGCCTCTCCCTCTGAAGAACCCCCTCTGTGAAAATGAAGAAGAAAAAGGGGACTGTGATTGATAAAAAGGCCTTTGAAAAGGCCTGCACCTGCCCCTAGACTGCTGCCTTTGAGGAGTTGCCTGCCTTTCCTTGGCCTGAGCACTCTTGTAAGTGGTCCTGTACTCATCCATTTGCTTCATGTAATTCTCTGTCTGCTCCCCAGAGAATTACTAACTACAGGAAAATCCATAGCCTTAGCCTGGGTGTCCTGTGAGAGGCTAGTACATCTGAGCCAAGCCATCCTCCGTAGAGCCACAGATGTAGCCATGACTCTTGATGAGACATCATTAGAGTCCACAGCAGCATGAAATTGCACTTTAGATGCCTCAATCCCATCTGCAGCCACCACCTCCAGCTCTTTGGCTAGCTGGGGGGAGGCCTGTTTAGCCAGTGCCTGTACAGTGTCCCACCTGGATTTCTGGTACCTGGCTGTACAGGCCATGTAATTTGCCTGTCTGAGTCCAAAAGAAGATGCCATGTACTGCTTCTTTGCCATGGCATCAATCTTTCTCAAGTCCTTGTCGGGGGGGTGTGAAGCCAAGGGAATATTTGCCTTGTTACAGGCAGTAGCCTGCACTGCCCCAACATGGCTGCATTGCAGATATAAGAACTCCGTGTCTGAGCCTGAGAGTGTATACTCTTGTCCATCCTTTTATCCACAGGAGGTATAGTGTTAGGAGACTTTAAAATTTTTTGTGTCTGTTTCCCAAAAGATTTATAGAAGGGAAGAAAACATTACTCACCTTAGTAATGTTGTTTCTTCTAATGGAGTCTTGCTATATTATGACTATTGCAGTTTGCCCCAGCCTTAGAACTGCTCCGGAGGTGAAAGAGTTAACTTCCATGCAGAGCATGGAGCTTAGAGCGAGCTCGGTTCAGAAGTTTGTTTGGCTGGTTTCAAACCGAAACCATCAGATCTTTCTGAGCAAAAACTCACTAAGGTTCTGTGTGGAAGCTGTAACCTACACTAGCCAACTGACTACTAATATATTAACACATTTTACTGGTCCCAACACAAAGACTCAAGTCAGTGGACCAGAAAAATTAAGATAAAATAACTAAATGAACACAACACCCAAACATGAAAGAGGGCATCAATAAATGCCAACAGAGGACTACCCACCCCATACCCCAAAGTAGGAGTTCTGAGAGGGGCAGGCTGGGGGGGAGGTCATAATATAGCAAGACTCCATTAGAAGAAACAACATTACTAAGGTGAGTAATTTTTTCTTCAAACAACATGAAGTCTTGCTATATTATGACTATTGCAGACTACACAGCAGTACCTCCATGGAGGAGGGACAGAACCTACTTAGGAATAGGCTTTCAGCACGGTTGCAAGCAAACCGAGCATCCCTCCTGGCCTGAATATCCAGGAGTAATGCTTGGTGAAAGTGTGTACTGTCTTCCAAGTAGCTGCCTGACATATCTCCAAGATAGGGATGTCTCTAGCAGCAGCTAGAGATGCAGCTGTACCTCTGGTAGAGTGAGCCCTCAGGCCTGAGTGGGGAACCTTACCCAGCTTTTGATAGCAAAATTGTATACAAGAAATGATCCATCTGGCAATGGATCTTTTAGTGGCAGGTCTCCCTTTCCCAACCTCACCATAAGTGAGAAACAGTTGGAGGGAGTCAAACCTGTGACCCTTGGTATGCTCTATGTAGTAACTTAGGGCCCTCTTAACATCTAAGCTGTGCAGCCTCCTCTCACCAGAGGAGGAATGGTCAGTGAAGAACACTGGAAGTGAAATAGACTGGTTAAGGTGGAAATCTGAAACCACCTTAGGCAAAAACTTCCTGTTAGTCCTGAGGACCACTTTATCCCTGTGAAAGGAAATAAAGTCAGTTTCTACTGATAAAGCCTGTAACTCACTTATACGTCTGGCAGAAGTGATGGCTACCAGAAATACAGTTTTCCAAGTCAAATACTTAAGCTCTGCCGAAGACAGAGGCTCAAAGGGGGGTTGCATTAGCTGAGCAATGCATACATTAAGATCCCAAGCCGGGGCAGGGTCCCTGAATGGGGGATTGGTGTGAAGCAATCCTTTAAAAAACTTGGAAAATACAGGATGAGCAGAGAGAGAAGAGGGCTTCCCTGCTGAAATGAAGGCAGAGACAGCAGCCAAGTGCACTTTCAGGGTGGCTGGTCTCAGTCCCAAAGAATTAAGATGGACCATGTAGTCCAATACAGTAGGTAGATCAGCAGATTCTGGGAAACATGCTTCCCGGAACACCATATGGAAAACCTTTTCCACTTGGAGTTATAGGTAGCTCTGGTGGAAGGCTTCCTAGCAGCCTTCAGGATTTCGGAACACTTTGAGAAAGTTACAAATCAGCAAATTCTAACTGCTCAAGAGCCAAGCCTTGAGGTTGAGGGATTTGAGATTCGGATACCAAACTCTCCCCTGAGCACAGGTTAACAGATTGTGGTTCCTGGGGAGACACAGGGGAAGATGGACTGCTAAGGACAGAAGGAGTGGGTACCAGGGCTGCCTGGCCCAGTCTGGAGCAATCAGGATCATTTTGCAGGGCTGAGACCTGATTTTGACTAGTACTTTGAACAGGAGAGGGAAGGGGGAAAGGCATAAAGAAACTTCCCTTCCCAATCGAGGAGAAAGGCAACCAGGGGAACTGAGCCCAACACTGGGGGCCTGCAACAAAACAGTGGAAGTTGATAATTGTCTGGGGCTGCGAAAAGATCTATCTGAGGAGTGCCCCATCTGGCAAACACTATCCCCAGTACTAGGGGATCCAGTGACCATTCGTGATGGCCCTGGGAAATCCTGCTGAGGGCATCTGCCAAGACATTGTCCTTGCCTGGGAGGTGAACTGCTATGAGGGAAGTGTTTAGGGAGTAAGCCAGAGACCACAACTTCATTGCCTCGGTGCACAAGGCCGAAGACCGAGTGCCCCCTTGTTTGTTGATGTACCACATTGTAGTGGTGTTGTCTGTTCTGACCTGTACCACCTTGTTCTGAACAGATGCAGAGAAAACCTGAAGTGCTAGAAAAACAGCTCTGAGTTCCAACAGATTGATGTGGAGCAGAGATTCCTGAGGGGACCATAATGCCTGGGTGGAGAGGTCGCCCATGTGAGCTCCCCATCCCAAGAGGGATGCATCTGTAGTAAGGGTCAAGGAATGGGACAGAGGGATGAAAGGCACCCCCTGTCTCAGATTGCTCTGATCCTGCCACCACTGAAGGGCCTGGATCAGGGTTCAAGTCACTGGGATTAATTTGGATAGAGGATCTCTTCTTGAGACCAGAAAGCTCTCAAATGGAACTGAATGTCCCTCATCTGAAATCTTGCTCCTTGCACCACGGCTGTGGAGGCAGCCATGTGCCCTAGGAGCTGCAGGAAATGCCTTGCTGGTCGAGAAACCTGCAGAGTGAAGGAGGCAGCCAGGGCCACTAAGGTCCTTACCCTTTCCAAGGGAAGGAAGGCTATGGCCTGCTTTGTATCCAGTTCTGCGCCTATAAAGGTGAGTACCTGGACAGGTTCCAAAACTGACTTTGGAAGATTGAGAAGAAACCCCAGAGAGGTAAGCAGCTTCTGGGTAACTAGCAGGTGTGATTTGACCTGGTCTGGAGACTGACCCACAATGAGCCAGTTGTCCAGGTAGGGAAAAATGGCAATCTTTTGCCTTCTTAGGTGAGCAACTGCTACTGCCAGACACTTTGTGAACATCCTTGGGGCAGAAGTAAGGCCAAAGGGCATTGCTCTGAACTGATAATGGCCTGAGGGCAGTTCGAATCTGAGGTACTTTCGATGGGAGCTTCTGATAAGAACATGGAAGTAGGCATCTTTGAGGTCCAGGAAGCTAGCCAGTCCCTGGCCAGGGAGGTAAAATCATTCCCAGTGTCACCATTTTGAACTTTGGCTTTAAAGGTGCTTGTTTAGATATCTTAGATCCAGGATAGGCCGCCACTCTCCTGTCTTTTTGGGATAAGGAAGTACCTGGAGTACAGACCCTTGCCCTGGTGAAGGGAGAAACCTTTTCTACAGCTCTGAGAGCCAGGAGGGTTGAGACTTCTGTTTCCAAGCAAAGAGTCTCTAAAGGGTTTGCAGGTGGAAAGATCTGGCTCTCATCTTTGGAAATTTCTTGAAGCTGAGAACCAGACCCTGGCTCACTACTTTCAGGACCCACCTGTCTGAAGTTAAAGACTGCCAGTCCTGGATGAAGTGAGCCAACCTGCCCCCTACAGGTAGTGGAGAGCCGACCCTGGGCATCCCATCAGGGTGCCTGTTTGGCAGGGGCTTTAGGCTGAGGGGTGGGAGCAGGCCTGCTCGAACCCCGTCTGCCTCTCCCTCTGAAGAACCCCCTCTGTACATAGGCTGAAGAGGAGGGGGCCTGAGTCTGGTAAAAAGGCCTGTGAAAAGGCCTACCCCTACCCCTGTGGGGCTGCCTCTGAGGAGTGACTTGCCGTTCCTTGGCTTGTGCACTCCTGCAAGTGGTTCTATATTCATCCATTTTCTTCATATAATTCTCTGTCTGCTCCCCAAACAGAGAATTTCCCACAGGAAAATCCATAGCCTTAGACTGGGTATCCTGTGACAAAGTAGTACACTGAGCCAGGCCAATCTGCAAAAAGCCACAGATGTAGCCATGACTCTAGAAGATACATCATTAGAATCCACTGCAGCATGGAGTTGCACCTTAGATGCCTCAATACCATCAAGAGCCACCTGCTCCAGCTCCTTTTGAGCTGGCCAGGGACCCTGTTTAGCTAAGGCCATGACAGTATCCCATCTAGATTTCTGGTATCTTGCAACATAAGCCATATAGTTAGCTTGTCTGAGTCCCAAGGATGCTGCCATGTATTATTTTTGGCCATGGCATCAATCTTCCTGGAATCCTTGTCAGGAGGATGTGAAGCCAGTGGAATATTAGCTTTATCACAGGCTGCAGCCTGAACTACCCCAACATGACTGCATTGCTGTGAAAGAAAATCTGTATCAGGACCTGACAAAGTGTACCTCCTGTCCATCTTTTTATCCACAGGAGGCACAGAATTAAAAGCTTTTAAAATGTTTACTGTTTGTTTTCTAAAGGATTTATGTAAAGGGATGGACAACCTCCTGGACTCTGGGATATCCATCATCTCCACATAGTCAGGCTCCTCTTGCTCATCCAACGCCTCCTCTAAGGGAAGTTGGAGGGTCTCAGCAACTTTTTTATAAAACAAAAAATGAGAAGGGGACTCAGAAAGCCTAGGGGGAGACTCACCTGAAGGTCTGTCTGGGAGATGTCCGGTTCAATGGCACATCCAGACTTTCAAATCACATTCACACTGATCATAATCCTCATCCCCTCCTCTGGTTCATAGAACTCTTCTATATCATAATCCTGAACCACTGGAACCGACCGAACCGACCTTTTGCCAGACAGTGGCGGTTCAGAGGAACCGGGACAGGGACTGGACAATCTGTATTGCCCTGGCTATCTCAGCAGCAGTTGGAGAAGGAATTTTGGACTCCAAACCTGCTGATTTTTTAGATTTCTTTGCTGGAACCGGCTCCTCAGAGCCAGCTTTTCGTTTGGCCGAGGAAGTCTAGCCCTGGTCAGAGGGCACTCCCTCTGGTTCAGTTGGCACCGAACCGGGCTGGCCATCCAGGTCAGTGGACTTTTTGGCCTCTCGTTCCCTAAGCCTGCCCACTCTCTTGTCCAGGGTGGCTGCAGGGAAATTTTTACAAATCTGGCAGTCTGAATTAAGGTGGTCAAACTCCAGACAATAGACACATGTAGTGTGTGGGTCAGCCTTGGCAAAGGCTTCCCCACAGACACTACAGTGTTGAAACCCAGTGGGCCCGGTTTTTCTTTTGGGTTTCTCAGACATGATGCCAGCCTAACCAACCAACTTGCCCTTTTGATGGCAGTGCCAGGCAAGACACCCTTATCGGTTCCAAACCTTGTCACGGGTCCTGGAAAAAACCGTAATGAAATCCGTTTTTTTTAGAACTGATAAGAACCGGGAACCGCACTCTAAAAAGCCTTAAAAGGCTTTAAACTTATATTTAAATACAACTCGATCGGTTCAACCGAACCGATAATACTTTACAAGTTCCACACAGAAAAAACCCTATCTATTACTTACGATTACCATAGACAGAGCCTGAACCAATCGGTTTTGCGGTTAAAATAATGAAATCACGGTTAAATTAAACCGAGAAATAGCGCTTTAAACCGAAGAAATGAACCGAGCAACAGGAGGAATCTCCGGGCGACTGTTCAGTGTAGGATGAAAGAATCTGGCGGTTTCGGTTTGAAACCAGCCAAACAGAGCTTCTGAACCGAGCTCGCGCTCTAAGCTCCATGCTCTGCATGGAAGTTAACTCTTTCACCTCCGGAGCAGTTCTAAGGCGGGGCAAACTGCAATAGTCATAATATAGCAAGACTTCATGTTGTTTGAATAGACAATCTCCTGGACTCTGGGATATTCATCATCTCTACATAATCAGGCTCTTCTTGATCTTCCACAGCCTCCTCCATAGGAAGATGGAGGGTTTCAGCCACTTTCTTGTAAAACATAAAATGGGAAGGGGTCTTAGAAAGCCTAGGAGGGGAAACACCTGATGGTCTGTCTGGGGAGATGTCCAGTTCCACAGGCACATCCAGACCTTCACTTACATCATAATCCTCAAATTCCCCTTCCTCCTCAAACTCCGGTTCATAAAATTCTTCAAGGGTATACTCTTGAACCGGGGGAACCAACCGAACCGAATTCCTGCCAGAAGGAGCCGGATCAGTCGAAACCAGACAGAGTGATTCCACAATTTGAATCGCCCTGGCTATCACTTCGGTGGTCGGAACATGAACCTCTGGATCCGAACCGGTCAATTTATCTTTGTGCTTTCTTTTTGTCGGAACCGATCCTCGGAATCGGCTCTCCTTTTGCCCAAAGTATCGTCCTGGTCAGAGGGCACTCCTTCTGGTTTGGTCGAAACCGAACCGGGCTGGCCATCCGGGTCAGCGGACTTCTCAGCCTCCTTTTCCCTCAGTCTACCTAATCTCTTCTCGAGGGTAGATTTGGGAAAATGTTTACATATTTGGCAGTCTGAATCGAGGTGGTCAAACCCCAGACAATAAACACAGGTGGTGTGGGGATCGGCCTTGGCAAAGACCTCCCCACACTCACTGCAGTGTTGAAACCCAGTGGGCCCGTTTTTTTTCTTGGGTTTCTCAGACATAGCCAACCTAATCAAACTTACCCTTTTTTCGGCAACCACCAGGCAAGCCTCCCTTATCGGTTCCTAACTGTGTCACGGGTATGGGAAAAAATGGTTAAAATACGTTTTTTTTTAGAACCGATAAAAACCGGTAACCACACACTAAATATAGCAAACATCACAATCAAATGGTTGGTTCAGCCAAACCGACCGCACTTTTACAAGTTCCACACAGAAAAGTATAACAATTCCTATCTAGTACTCACGGCACCACAGACAGAGACTGAACCGACTATGCAGATACTTTTTTTCGGTTTAAACCAACAAAAATCTGAAAACTTTAACTGACTTCGAACCAAGCTGAAGGAGAAATCTCTGGAGCGACCATTCAGTGAGGCAGAGTAAAGAATCTGACGGTTTAGGTTCAAAACACTCCAGACAGAGACTTCAACCGAGCTCGAGCTCAGCATTCTATGCCCTGCATGGAAAGTCAACCCTTAGTTCTCCAGGGCAGTTCAAAGGTTGGGAATCACTGCAATAGTCAGAATACAGCAAGACTTCATGTTGTTTGAATAGTACATTTCATAGAGTTAGGCTGTGAGGTTACACTTTTCCTTTAAACAGCTGAGTGGAAGAAAATCATCACATTTCATTTCTAAACTGTCACAAGAGCGTGTCTAGACATATTTACAGTAGTGGTTGTCCAAAAAGTGGACTAGCAGAGAGAAGGTACAGGTTGGGGGGTGGTTAGGCAGTATGAGCTGGCATGTGGAGTTATAGTTTACCTGGCATGGCCACTGAGGGTAATACTGGGCCCAGGTATGGAGGGATTAGGTGTGCAGCTTTGACAAGGAGTGGGAGGGAGAAGCCTGAGTAGCTGTTTAAAGGTTGATAGGGAAGGGGCCTGGTGGAGGTTGGGTGGGAGGTTGTTCCATAGGAGTGGGAGCCGGTAGGAAAATGAAGCCTGCCCAGAGGAAGAGAGGGGGCATGAGAGGTGGAAGGTACGTGCGTGTCTATGGTGAAGTGAGTAGCCAGGGGAGATGGCTTGAGAGAGGTGGGAGAAGAGGTAGAGGGGAAGGGAGTCAAGCCAATATTTAGCTATGAGTGAAGCGCAGTGGACAGTCCACCTATGCGAGAGTGGAATCAGAGATAGAGTTGAGAATAGTAGGCAGTGATGAGTGAGTGGGGGGGAGGCAGTGGCGAAACGAATGAAGGAGTTGAGCAGGACGTCGAGTTTTGCAAGGGAGGAGGAAGAGGCTGTGCCGAAAATGATGTCTGCATAGTCCAGAGCTGATAGGATGGTTTTATGTATGAGTTCACTCTGAGTAGGGAGGAGAAGGCTGGCTTTGTGGCGACAGAGGATGGCAAGTTTGGGCCGGAGTTTGGTGCACATGGCGTCGACGTGGGTGGAGAAATTGAGGTTTGTATCCAGCCAGACTCCCAGGTACTTGAAAGTGGGTACAGACTCAATGGGTATTTCATCCAAGGTGGAGATCGGGGGGGGCAGGTAGGGAGGCGAGCTTTTGTCTGGTGCCGAATATCATGGAGACTGTTTTTTTTGCATTGAGTTTTAGCTGGTTTTTCAGGAGCCAGGCTTGTACTCGGTTGAAATCACTTTGGAGGTTTGGGTGAACACTGTCATGAGAGGGGTCTGAGGCATAGATAATGGTATCATCAGCGTATAGGTGCATGTCAGAGGTGAGACAGACTGAGGGGAGGTTGTTTATGAGTAGGGAGAAGAGGATGGGGCCAAGGATGGAGCTTTGGGGGATGCCCGAGAGGATGGGTCAAGGGGTGGAGAGGGTATCGCCTATTTGTACTTGCTACTTCCTATTTTGGAGGCAGGAGTGGAACCAGTTTATGACCAGTTGGTCAAGGCCGAAGAAGCTCAATTTGCCTAGCAGTAGAGGGTGGGAGACCGAATCAAAGACTTTTGCCAGGTCAATGAAGATGGCAGTAGTGGTTTGCCTGTTGTCCATAGCAGAGAAAATGGAGTTGGTTACAGGTAGCAAGGCAGTGGTGGTAGAATGAGATTTTCTGAAACCTGATTGAAAAGGGGAGAGGGAGCTGTTTGTTGAGAGGAAAGGGGACAATTTTGATAGCATGAGGGATTCTTGGATTTTGGCGAGGGAGGGGAGGAGATAAAAGGGTCTGTAATTTCCCTGGAGGAAGGGGTCACCACCTTTACAGAGAGGTAGGATTTTGGCAAGTTTCCAAGCGGAGGGGACCGTGACTGTGGTGATCAAGAGATTTAGTATGTGTGTTAGAGGAGCGACTATGGCCACTGCGGAGATGCGGAGCAGCCTGGGATGCAAGCTGTCTGGGCTGGATTTGAACTGGTTCAGAGAGGTGAGAGTAGTGTAGACTTCCAGGGGTGTGAATGGTGGAAAGTGGAAACCATGGTATGAGGGTGGGGGATTTGTGGAGGAGGTTGGAGGAGGGGGTGAGTCAGGCAGAACGCAGGAGATGAAGAATGAGTTGAAAAGTTCAGATACAATGGCAGGATCGGAGGCTATTTTCCCGTCAATGTTGAGGTCAGGACTGGCTTGCTTGGTGGGTGGGTCGATGAGAGAGTTTATCACCTTCCAGAAGGACACCGGGGAGGCTTGGTGAAGGGTAAGTTGAGCCTTGAAATAATGGGCCCTAGACTGTCAAATTGCTTTGGTGAAGTTGTTTCTGAGAATCTTGTATGATAGAAGGTCACAGGAGGCGAGAGAGGTTTTGTAACACCTCCAGGCCTTGTCTCTGATGCGACACAAAGTGATGAGATCGGCTGTGATCCAGGGGTGGTGATATTTTCTAACTCTGGCTTTCCTGAGCGGAGCGTGGCAGTCCCATATACTTAGAAAGATGCTGCAGAAGTGGGTGAGGGTGGTGTCGACGTCATGGGAAGCAAGGAATGGGAGCCAGTCTGCATTTTACAGGTCATGTTGTAGGGTGGATTCATTGAGGAGGTGTAGGGGTCGGGTTATGATAAATTTATGACCAGAGAACAGTGAATGGATTTTACGGATACAGTAGGTTATGCAGTGGTCACTAAGGGCATCAGAAAGGATACCTGAGGTGGTGATCCTATGGGGTGGGTGGTTAGAATCCAGTCAAGAAGGGTGTGTTTTTATGATCGGTGATTTAGTCGGATGGGTTCCAGGATTAGCTGGGTGAGATTTAGGGCTTCGATCCTCAGGGCTGCTGGTTTGGTGTAGGAGGAGAGCCAGTCTAGGTTGAAATCGCCTAGTAGAATGAGTTCACCATTTGAGGTGGTCGAAGAGATGGTGGAGATGGCCGTGATGAGGGAGTTGGGTGAAGGCTTAGAATGGGTATACAGAACACCTATGTAAAGGGGAGTGGATGAGGGGATGGATAGGTGAGCGACTAAGGATTCGTGGGAGGATGGACGCGATTCTTTGAAAGTAACAGTGCACTTAATGGAGTGTCTGATGTACAGCGCTATCCCCCCCCGCCTCGCTTGCCATGGTCCTGTCGGAACAAGATATAGTTTGGAATGGCGAGTGAGGGGTTGGAGACTTTGGCAGAGAGCCAAGTCTCTGTGATACAAAGTATGTCTGGCTGATACTGTTCTGACCAGACAGAGAGGGCATCTAGTTTGGGAAGAAGGCTCCTAACATTTATGTGGAATATGCAGAGGCCCTTTGGAAGTGAGTTAGGTGAGAAACTGAGTTGGGGTGCAGGTGACAGTAAGGTTCGTTTTGTGGCTGTGGGGCCAGGGTTAGGATGTATATCACCTGCCAGGAGTAGGAGTAGCAGGGGTAAGGAGAGGGGGTGGACTGCTTGTGTCTGCTATTTGTGTGCCTTGGGGGTGGAGCTTGCAAATTTAGGCACCAGAGAAAGGTCTCTAGGTTTAGCATGTGTTAGTGGAGCAGTGAAGGGTGAATGGTTGGGGAAGGTTGAGGGGAGAAAGGGAGGATTCTATGGGGGAGGATCATGGGTTGAAATGAGATGATGTGCCAGGGAGAGGGGGGGTTATCTCAGGGGGAGGGTTGGGGGCAGAGGGGAGGGTAGATGAAGGGAGGATGAGATGGGGGTGGTGAGGTCGGAGAGTGAGGGGAGGGATTGAAGTAGCATGCATGAGTGTAGAACAAGAAACAATAGAGCTGAAAGTGACATAGTCAAAAAGGTTTTTGGTTGCAGTGGCCTCTAGTGGTGGAACTAGATAGCTTTCAGATGGAGAACTAGACTGATTGGTTTTCGATGGTCATGTGTCACTAACTATATATTACAGTGATGACCAAGGGTGGTGGCAGGGGGTGGGGAGCCGGAGCGAAGAGACGGCGGGGACCTCTTCCGTTTGGAGCAGAGAGCAGGGTCTCAGTTTTCCGATAGAGATTTCTGCTGTACCTGGGAGTTCATCATAGGGAAGGGCGTCCTTCAGCCCTCTTGGATCCTCAGGGGAGCCACCGGTCTGATTCGAGGCAGTGATCTGGGAGTTCGTCGTGGGGGAGGGCGTCCTTCAGCCCTCTCAGACCCTCGGGGTCATAAAGATGCTTTCATGTCCTGGAAGGGGGGAGCTTATCATGAGATCAAAGAAGTGTCATTTGAAGGACATGAGTCATGCTGAGGATTGCAGAATTTAATTAAAAAAAGACAGCCTGGTTTTTTTTTTATTAAATATATATTTTTTTATATATTCTGACAGAGGAGGAGCTAAGTGACCTCACACAAAAAAGGGGTTGGCAAATACAGTTTGTTTAAGGATTATTCTGTTTTCCTTCAGAGACACTTTTATCTAGACTTTGACAAAGAAGCATTTGTGAGCACTTTTAAGCAGGTATTTAGAGACTAAGTACTGTAGTAAGAATTGCACTGTTTAAAACCTTGTTCTTTTAATAGATTTGTATGTCTTATGATATAATAGTTCTGTATTTTGTGTTTGACTTATTTTATCTATTTTTAGTAAAACCTCTTTTTAGAGCTTACTTGGTCTGTCTTTGTTTTTCCTTCACTTGTAAGAAGAGTATATATATATATATATATATATATATATATATATATATATATATATATATATATATACACACACACATATATATATATATATATATATTTGGTTATAGCAGACACTAGGCATAGCTTGAATGGTGGTACCAAACTGGAAAGAGAAGCATTTTAAATCTGAGGTCTTTATTAAAGTTTTTAAGGGTTCATCTTTGTATACCTGGTTAGGTGCCCATAGGCAAAGATATCTGGCCCCCTGAAGACAGAAATATCTGAGCCTGTGTATTGGGTACGCTAGCAAAAGGTTCACAGTTTGAATCCCTCCAAGACTTGAGACCAAATGTTGATCCGAACTCACAAAACAAACAAGAGGGTATCCTTGTTCTGTTAAACTGTTCGCAAGATTGCACTCGGAGGTTAGCACTTTGGGAGTAGAGGGTCTGACCTGCTGAGTGGGTTTGTGACAGTCACCACATCGATGGTCACCTAGTCGAAGCTCTCTGGGGCTGTTCAATTTATACAGAAAAATTTCCAGCGGTAAATCACCACCAACACAAATTTTTATACCAGAATTGGGGGAGATGTCAACCAGCAGATCTCGACACAGAAATTTGCAAGCTGTCAAGTTGAAAACCTTGATGAACTCGGACAAAAAGTTGGGCCCTCCCAGGGATGCTCGCTCTGCCTCTCCAGTGAGCAGTCTGGCTGACTCAGAAGATAACTCCGATGGGTGCGATCAAGGGATGATCCTATCAGAATTAGATGGTATTATCAAAGCCATCCGTAGGGTCGAATCATCGGTAGCAGATCTTAAAGCGGATCTAAGAGCCATCGATAAACAGACCACTGCAGTGGAGGAGTGTGTTGGGAGCCTGGCGGATTCCTCCGGGCAACATGATCAGGCCATCCTTTACTTGCTAACTAGGGAAAGGGTGCTTCAACTAAAACTGGATGATCAAGAATACCGTGCACGTCGGAACAATTTCTGCATCTACGGAGTTCCCGAAGACATGGAAAAGTCCTTTGAATCAGTCGAGGCATTTGTACTACATATCCTATGGGAAGTACTGAAAATTTCAGAAGATATCCCTCTCCCAATCGAGAAAGCACACCGATCACTGGCCCCCAAGCCGAAAGATCAAACTGTAAGGCCCCACTCCACAATAGCCCAAATATTAAACTATCAAGATCACCAAATGGTCCTTCAAACAGCTTGGAAATTAAAATAAGTGAAACTTGACAACCAGAGACCTTTTTTTGATCAAGATTTTTCCGATCTACTTAATGAAAAGAGAAAGTTGGTCAGGGAAGTCATAAAACAAGCAAAAGAGAAGAAAATACGGATACAGCTTTATTATCCAGCCAAGCTTCGTATACGTACTGAAAAGGGTCCTGTTCTTTTCGACACTCTGAGAGATGCGGCACCTTTGCTGAAACAACTAGGCCTTCACTTCCTGAGCTGCACACTGATGCAATGGAGCATGAAATCTCCCACTCGGCGTGGAGGAGGGCTGGCAGGCCCAAAAGTGCACAACCCTCCACGATCGCCTGGCCATATCACCTAAACCAAGATCTGAAAGAAATCCTAGGCAGGGAGAATAAACTTTTCCTCTCGGATGATACAACACGAATTAAAGCAGTGGCGTGGAACTCAACTTGAACTTTCCAAAGGTACTGATTATTCTTTTTTCATTTACCTCAACAACCATATCTGCTGGTTGTAATTCTCCCCTTGTGTGGTTACATTCTTGCACACTACGGAGAACATGAGCCCTCTAGCAGTGATCCTCCTGTCCAGACTACACGCATTTTCTATTTGCTAGAACCTGGAAGACTAATGTCTAATTATGATTCAGCACTGACTGGGACTATAATAACTATACTCTATTTGGAGTTCGGCAAGACATTATTTTGGATGGATATTTATGATTTACAAAACTGTATGCTGATTTTGAATTTAAAGATGGGTGGGGGGCAGCTGCTTAAGGATCTGGGCAAGGATAATTAACATTCATGTTAAAATTTCCCTCCTGGACCTGCTGACTTCTGGCTTAGTCAGTGAGGGTACTTGCTTGTGGGCACGACAGGTCGGGGCAGCCTCCTAGTAAGACAACCATGCTACAGGGGGGTACATGGTCTATGGCATAGGAATAATTATGCCGCTGGTTAAAGATAGGGGGGAAGCTTTGCCCCTCTCCTCTCTAGGCATTTTATTTTGGTTTACAATTAAAGGATACAAGCAGCCCTGGAAAGGTTGCTAGGTGAACTGCAGAGAATTGAAGGGATCTAATGCATTATAGCTACCCTTAGTCCCCCATTGAGCAGTGACGTTCCTCTCCAACTGATTCCATGGAATCAGACCTACAAGTTGTAGGAGCCTGAGCTTAGGCTCGATTCCCCCCCTGGCTGCAGGGTAACATCACCAAATTACTTCACCTAGGAAGCAAGTTATACGTTTTAACAGTTCATAGTTTGCTGTTTATAGTTGTGTTTTATTACATTGCTTACCATGAGTTGGTTTACAGTCATATTTGCCTGCCAAGTTAATGATTCATTTGTTAACATGGCTGTCTTAACTGTGGGATACAGAAGGTTTTCAAGGGAGATACTGGAACTTGAGGGACACAGAGGCACAAGAGCAGAGTCTAATAAACAGATAAGGCAGAAAAAGTTAACAGTAGAAGATACGGTCAATCCTAAATATGGGTACCTTTAAGGTAACATCCCTGAACATTCAGGGTATTAATTCCCCAATTAAATGGACAAAGATGCTCCATTATTTAAAACAAGATAAAGACTGATATAGTTCTTATCCAGGAGCTCAGACTTTCAGACCTGGAGCATGGGAAATTGAAGTGGAGCTGGGTGGGAAAGGTGATACACTCCCTCATACCTCTTGGGGAAACGAGCAGTGGTAGCAATCTTACTCCGGAGAGACTTACCACTTGAAATCACATCAGAACTTCAGGTGGAGAACAGAGAGAGCTAATAATTACTGGAAGAATATTCTCCCAGATGATCCATATTATAAACATATATGCACCCAATAGGGACATACTAACATACTAAAATGCCAGCAGCATAGGCCTAACGGTCTTTCGTGTCTGCTCATTTGGTCAGCCTCCACCCTAGGTGCTGACCTTGCTGCATCCCTCGCCTTCTCTGGCTTCTCCCTTCCCAGTTCTGGATATTCTCGCTGCATTGTATTTTGCTTCCAGAACCCTTCCCCTCTACCTGTCCCACCCCCTCTTGAACCCTCCACCGCCTCTGCCTCCACCAGCCCCCTAGGCAGTGCATTCCATGGCTCCACCACCTCTTAGTGAAGTAGCACCTCCCTTCTCCCCTGAATCTTCCCCTCCAGCTTCCACCCATGCCTCTAGTGGCCCCTCCTCCTTCCTTCAAGCACCCTGACTGTTCCTCCCTATTTACCCTCTTCATGTACCTGAAGACCTCTATCATGTCCCCTGGTCCTTCTCTCTTCCAATGAGTACATATTTAGCTCTTGAGCCTCTCCTCATAGGTCCTGTCCCCAAGCCCCAAATCATTTTGGTTGCCCTCCTCTGGCCCTCTCCAGGAGTTTAATGTCCTCTTTAAGTGTGGCCTCCAAAACTGCACGCAGTACTCGAGGTGCGGCCTCACCAAGCAGTTATACAGAGGGAGTATCACTTCCCTCCTTCTAGAGGTGATCCCCCTAGTGATGCATCCCAGCATCCTGTTGGCCTTGGCTGCTGCCCTCCTACAAGTCTCCGAGTTGTTCATCTTGACATCCACCACCACCCCCAGGTCCCTCTCAGCCATTAAGACTTGTAGCATTCCCCCAGGGTGTACACTTGGCCCGGGTTTCTGGCCCCCAGGTGAGTACCTTGCATTTCCCTGCATTGAACCTCAGCTTCCACTTTCTAGACCATCTTTCCAGAGCCTCCAGGTCCCCTGTGAGGGCCACCTCCCTCCTCCATCCACCACGCCCCCAGTTTGAGTCATCCATAGAGACTCATCTCATTCTTGATTCCTGTCTTTATGTCAGAGATGTAGGCATTGAACAGGAGGGGCCCAAGGACTGATCCCTGTGGGACCCCACTAATGACCCTCCTTGGGGATGAGACTATCCCGCCAACTACGACCCTCTGGGTCCGGTCCTGGAGCCAATTGCCTATCCATCTGATCATCTGGTTCCCCACCCCCATTTCTCCCAGCTTATCCAACAGGCTCACGTGAGGAACAGAGTCAAATGCCTTGCTGAAGTCTAGAAAGAGGACATCCACTGGTCTACCTAGGTCCAAGGCACTCATCACCCAGTCATAGAACTCCACAAGGTTTGTCTGACATGATTTCCCAGGATGAATCCATGCTGTCTATCGCCAGACACCCTGACTTTTCCAGGTCTCCCCCTAGCCTCTCCTTGACAATGTCCTCCATCACCTTGCCCACCACCGATGTTAGGCTGACAGGCCTGTAGTTTCCTGCCACCTCCCCTGATCCCCCCTTGTGGATAGGCACTATATGCACCACCTTCCAGTCCTGGGGCACCCATCCTTTTTCGTAAAGATGTTTAAGAGGATAGCAGAACTGGGAGAGGGAATAATTCTGATGGGGGGACTTCAATTGTGTCCCCAACAAACAGTTTGACCACTCCTCCCAAAATTCAACAACAAACAAAGGTATGAGTAGGGCGATAAGGGTAGGTATGAATGAATTGACTCTAGTGGATATCTGGAGAGACCTTAATAAAACCATCAGGGACTACTCTTTTTATTCCCCACCGAATGATGTATACTCCAGAATTGACTATTTTTTATGCAGTGGTTTAGACTTCCAGAATTAAAAATTGTGACATCCTCCCCCATTTGGTCTCGGATCACTCTGCTGTGGCACTGACTTTGTAAATGGGAAATTGGAATAGGACCACACAGTGGAGAATGAACTCATCCCTGCTGGACAGGGAGGAGTTTAGAACTCGCATACAGGACATAATTAAAGATTATCAATTACATAACTCGGTGATAGGCCCAGACTTTTAATGTTTTTGGGATGGATTAAAAGCTGTGATGCAGGGAGAAATTATCTTGTTTGCATCCCATCTTAAAAAAACCCGGTTAGAAAGACAAAAAAATCTCGAGACTGAACTAAAACAATTGGAATTCCAGGCCAAACAGAGGAATCCACGGAGAAGATTTAAATAAAGAACTAAAAGAAACAAGAAAAGAGTTACAAAACATTCTGTACTCCGAAATAGAGGGGAAATTAAGGTACAGAAATCAAAAGTACTATAAGCATGGCAATAGAGCCAGCAGATTGATTACCTTTTGGCTGAGATGGCCTCAGGCTGATCGATATGTCAAAGTCCTAAGAAACACTAAACAGGGGCCCCCAACCCAGATATATACACCCATGGACATTGTAGAAGCCTTTAGGGAGTATTATAGGAATTTATATGGCCCACCCCCCCAAGACTCCAAATACTAAAGATTCAATCCAGACCTTTTCGGATAAGGTCTCCCTCCCCAAGTTAACAGAAGACCTCCGGATACAGTTAGAATCTCCTATAACATCCACTGAAGTAGCCCAGGTTATCCAAAATTTTAAGGGAGGTGAACCCTGATGGGTTTAATGCCGAATTTTACCAAAGATTTACGGAAGTCCTGGTTCCCATCTTGGTCCAGGTTTTTAATAAACAAAGGCAGGAAGGTGGATTTCCAACATCTTGGAAGGAAGCCTATATCATGGTCATCCCTAAGGAAGGGAAACCCCCAGATTCTTGCAGCTGTTATAGACCAATTTCTCCCCTGAACGTGGACTCTAAGATCTTTACAAAAATCTTGGCAACAGTGTCAATGCTGTGCTCCCAGACTTGGTTCACCCAGACCAAGCAGGGTTTATCCAGAATAGATATCTTAAGCACAATATCAAATGTTGCCTGAACGTACCACACACAGGTAGACAGGGGAAAGAACAACAGATGGCCGTAGCAATTGACGCAGAAAAAGTGTTTGATCAACTGTATTAGGACTTCCTTCTGGAAGTATTACTTAAATTTGGGTTTGGAAACCAATTTATAGAGTGGATAGAAGGAATTTATAGTAATCCTATGGCCAGAGTCAAAGTGAACAGTACGATATCACAAACACTGAAAATTAACGGGGTACCAGGCAGGGCTGCCCCTTGTCCCCAATCCTTTTTGTCCTAATTATGGAGCACTTGGCTCAGTTAATTAGAATGCATAAAGATGTAGTGGGAATCACTGTAGGGGGAAAGGGAAACAGAATTTCTCTTTATGCTGATGACACCATGTTATATTTAAGAGACCCCTTGCAAACCTTCCCTATACTAAACCAGTTTTTAGTGGAGTTCAGTCAGGTGTCTGCTTTTAAAATAAATAATGACAAAACAGAAGTGATTCTAGTTAGCAGTCAGCACACCAGAGAATTGGAACAATTCCCTTTAAATGGGTTGTCACAAACCCACTCAGCAGCTCAGGCCCTCTGCTCCCACAGTGCCAACCTCCGAGTGCAGTGTTGTGAACAGTTAACAGAACAGGGTAACCCTCCATTCTGTTTTGTGGATTCAAATCAAACTTTGGTCTCAAACTCTGGAGGGATTCAAACTGTGAACCTCTTGCTAGCGTACCCAATGTACAGGCTAAGATTATTCTGCTCTTCAGGGGGGCCAGATATCTTCCGCCTACAGGCACCTAACCAGGTGTACAAAATGAACCCTTAAACACTCTATGAAAGACCTCAGAATAAACTCTTAACCTTTTCCTAGTTTGGTAAAACCAGTAAGCTTTGTACAGTGTCAGCTTTAACCACATATGCTTCCCTTGTCAAAGAAATAATTTCAAAGACACACCAGGTAGTCTCTTAAAATAGAGGTTTACTTAAAATAGATAAAAATATCAACTGTAAAACATAGAACCATATGTCACAAAACATACAATCTTTTAAAACAATAAGGTTTAATAAGTGCAAATTCCTATCAATAATACACTTAGACCAGTCTACCTAATGTATTCTTATCTTCTTATAGTGCTGTAGATGTTTCTTTTTTCAGAGTCCAAACATGTGTGTCTCTAAAGGTCTGTTACAGCATAATTAAAACAATGTGTTGAGCCTGCCTTCTCCATGATGTCACCCAGCTCCCCCTCTGTTTATTAAAAATTATACAATCAGGATGTCTTGTGTCAGGAGGTAAATTAATGGGTGACATCAGCAGAAAAAATGTGTTTCCACATATGACTTCCAAATTAAGTCTGTAATTTTCCAAGTCATTTCTTTCATCCATGAGCAGCATCCTCTCTCAAGAACATCAAAGGACTTTTATGACGTAGCACCTAAGTGCCATAAGAAAAAATTACTCACCTTAGTAATTATGTTTCTTCTAATGGAGTCTTGCTGTATTCTGACTATTGCAGTTAGCCCCAGCCTTTAAATGGCCCCGGAGAATAAAGGGTTAACTTTCTATGCAGAGCATAGAATGCTGAGCACAAGCTTGGTTGAGGTCTCTGTCTGCAGCCCTTTGAAATCCAACCATCAGATTCTTACAAGCAAAAAACTCACTAACTATCCTATGTGGAAACTGTAACGTTTTTACTAGCCAACTGGCAACAAGAGTTTTGAATTACCAAGGAAGACTCAAGTCAGGAAACCCAAAACCAAAAACCAGTCCAAATAAGAAAGACCACTTTATCCCTATGAAAGGAGATAAAATCAGGTTCCACTGACAGGGCTTGCAATTCACTGATACTTCTGGCAGAGGTAATGGCTACTAAAAACACAGTTTTCCAAGTCAAGTACTTAAGCTCTGCTGAGGACAAGGGTTCAAAGGGAGGTTGCATAAGTTGAGCAATGCAAACATTTAAGTCCCAGGCAGGAGCAGGGTCTCTAAAGGAAGGACTGATATGAAGCAATCCCTTAAAAAATTTACAGAACACAGGATGAGATGATAGTGAGGAAGACTTCCCCACTGACAGAAAAGCAGAAACAGCTGACAAGTGTACCTTGAGAGTCGCTGGTCTGAGGCCTAAGCCATTCATATGGACCATATAATCCAGAATAGAAGGCAATTCAGCAATGTCTGGGGAAATATGTTCCTTGGAACACCAAATGCTGAATCTCTTCCATTTGGAGTTATATGTTTTTCTAGTGGCTGGCTTTCGAAGGCATACAGAAATTTCCCTTCCCAGTTCAGAATCAGAGCAGTCAGAGGGACTGAGCCCAAGACTGGGGGTCTGCAACAAAAGAGAGGAAGTTGGTGATTGTCTGGGGCTACAAAGAGATATATCTCTGGAGTGCCCCATCTTGAAAAAATCACCTTCAACACCAGAGGGTCCAGGGACCATTCGTGATGGCCCTGTGAGATCCTGCTCAGTGCATCTGCTAGCACATTGTCCTTCCCTGGAAGGTGGACAGCTATCAGACAGGTTTGCAGGGAATAAGCTGGGGACCACAACTTCATGGCTTCTGTGCACAAGGCCATAGACCGAGTGCCTCCCCTGCTTGTTGATGTACCACATGGTGGTGGTGTTGTCTGTTTTGACCTGACTGAGAGAAAGCTTGCAGAGCCAGAAAAACTGCCCTGAGTTCTAGGAGGTTGATATGGAGGAAGGATTCCTGATGGGACCACAGTCCCTGGGCAGTGAGGACCCCCAGATGGGTTTCCCAGCCCAGAAGGGGAAGCATCCGTGGTAAGGATCACTGAATGAGACTGAGTGACAAATGGGACTCCTTGCCTTAAATTGTCCTGATCCTGCCACCATTGTGAAGGCTGAAGGACGAAGCCAGTTCTATAAGAACTCTTGCTGTTTCCAGGGGAAGAAAGGCTCTTGCTTTGACAGTATCCAGCTCCACCCCAATAAAGGTAAGGAGCTGCACTGGCTCGAGAACTGACTTGGGAAGGTTGAGAAGAAATCCTAGAGAAGTGAGCACTTGCTGGGTCACTTGTAGGTCTGACTTGACTTGGTCGGGAGACTAGTCCACTATAAGCCAGTTGTCCACAAATGGAAAAATGGAAATCTTTTGCCTTCTTAGAAAGGCAATGGCTACTGCCAGGCACTTTGTGAAAACCCTTGGGGCTGATGTTAGGCCAAAGAGCATTGCTTTGAACTGATAGTGGCCTTTGGGCAACTTGAACCTGAGGTACTTTCTGTGGGAGCACCTGATGGGAATGTGAAAATAGGTATCTTTAAGGTCCAGGAAAGCTAGCCAGTCCCCTGGCCTTAGAGAGGGAAGAATTATTCCCAGAGTTACCATCTTGAACTTTGGTTTTAAAAGATGTTTGTTCAGGTATCTTAGGTCTAGGATGGGTCGGCACTCCCCTGTCTTTTTTGGGGTAAGGAAGTACCTGGAGTACAGACCTTTGCCCCAGTGTAGGGTAGGAACTCTCTCTATCGCTCTTAAGGCCAGAAGAGATGAAACCTCTGCCTCTAGGACAAGGATTTCTAAGAGATCTGCAGGTGGAAAAGATCTGGCTCATCTCAGAAATTTTTTGAAGCTGAAAACCAGTCCCTGGCTTACTACTTCCAGGACCCACTTGTCTGAGGTAATAGAAATCCAGTCCTGGACAAAGTAAGCCAGCCTGCCACCTACTGGAATAGGAGAGTCGACCCGGGCAGGCCCATCAGGGTGTCTGCTTGGCAGGGGCCTTAGGCTGAGGAGTGGATGCAGCCCTGCTCATCCCTCTTCTGCCTCTCCCTCTGAAGAACCCCCTCTGTGAAAAGGGAGAAGAGGCCTGTGCTTGGTGTGACAGAAATGGGAAGGAAAGAGTTAATGGTTTGGATTCTGTAGATGCCTTATTCTTTTAGCAGTGTGGAAAAAATACACTGAGGCTGAAATCCTCCAGCAGCAACCAGCTTGTGGAATTCCTAGCTGCTAGATAAGAGCTGGGTCATAAATCTCGAGTGGACATCTCCAGACACACCCAGACCTTGCAGACACGGACACAGGGCAGTTTGAATGGATTGGATCATTCAAATATAAACTTAAGGTGAAAAGGGAATATAATTGGTCACCAATAGGTGTTCACTCTGATTGGGACAATTAAATAGATACATGTTAGTTGGTTGGTGCATTTAAGGGGAGAATAGGAATGACCTAGTCTCCATAGACTATATAAGCTTCTGTAAGACAGAGAACTGGCTCTCTTGCCCTGGAAGCTGTGAGGGGAAACATAAGCTTGGAGCCTACCTGGTATGTCCGTGGGGAGCTGGCAGTTAGAACAAGGCCCAGTGTCTCTTGTAAGGACAGGGAAGGGTAAGTTTAGTGATAGTATATTTCAGTAATAGCCTTCTTCTTTTGCCATCTGTTGTTTAAAAACATTTGTTTACTTTTCCTGTATGAGTGTTATTCTCTTGTGTTGTAAATACATTTCCTGTAAATGCTCATTGCACTTTCTGTTAAGTAAAAGCTATTTATTTGCTCAACAGTTGTGACTCTGATGTCATTTTTCTAAGGTAAGATTTGGTTTTCCACTGGCTAAGGTAAACTCTGTGTAGCATCCGCCACCTGAAAGAGACACACTACCAGACTTTAACTTGTGCAATTGCACGTGTGATTTTTCAAGTTTGTACACTTGAAAGAGGTGCGGAAGAAAGTCCGGCTGGTGGCAGAATACCTGAGGACACACACACACCTCTCTAAAAGCTGTTTCAGCCCAGAGGAGAGGTGGGTTGTCCTATTGGTTGGCAGTGGTGGGATGATGATAGCGGACTCAGTAGCTACTGATACAGAGTTTGCCAGTGGAACAGTTACCTTAGCATTGCAAAACAGGATATACAAGAGGATATATTTGTACAACAGTTTTATTTGTTTCTAGATAGCACAGTATAGTGTAGCAGTACAGAATGAGCTCACGGAGTATGACTCACTTACTGTGCCACAGCTTGTTGAAAGGTGCCAGGAAAAGGGGATTCAGCCTGAAAGTCTGAAGCAGAAGAAAAAGGCAGATCTCATAGCTACTCTCTTGGCACATGATCTGAAGCAGACAGTCATTGGGGGTGAGTCAGGAACTGAGGCAGCAGGCCCCCCAAATCAGCTTGAGGCACTGCGACTGCTGATATAAAAACTCCATATCTGAGCCTGATAGTGTGTTCCTCTTGTCCATCCTTCTGTCAACAGGAGGTACAGTATTGGGAGACTTTAAGATTTTGAGTGTCTGCTTCCCAAAGGATTTGTGGAGGGGAACAGACAGTCTCCTGGACTCTGGGATGCCCATCATTTCTACAAAATCAGGCTCTTCTTGATCCTCCATGGCATCCTCCATAGGAAGCTGGAGGGTTTCAGCCACATTTCTGTAAAACAGAAAGTGGGGAGGGGATTCAGAAAGCCTAGGAGGGGAAACATCTGAAGGTCTGTCTGGAGAGATGTCCGGTTCCACAGGCACATCCAGACTTTCACCATCGTCACCATCATCCTCGAACTCCCCCTCCTCCTCAAACTCCGGTTCATAAAAATCTTCAGGGGTATAATCTTGAACCGGGGGAACTGACCGAACTGAGCCCCTGCCAAATGGTGCGGATCGGTCAGAACGGAGAAGAATTCCACAATCCGAATCGCTCTGTGGCTTTTACTTTGGCGGTGGAACATAAACCTTTGGATCGAACCGGTCGATTTCTCTTTGCGTTTCCTTTTTGTAGGAACCAACCCCTCAGGATCGGCTCTCCTTTTGCCCGAAGAAGTATCGCCCTGGTCAGAGGGCACTCCTTCTGGTTCGGTCGGAACTGAACCGGGCTGGCCATCCAGGTCAGCGGACTTCTCTGCCTCCTTTTCCCTCAGTCTACCTAATCTCTTTTCAAGGGTAGATTTAGGAAAAGTTTTACAAATTTGGCAGTCTGTATCGAGGTGTTCAAACCCCAGACAATAAATACAGGTGGTGTGGGGATCGGCCTTAGCAAAGACCTCCCCACACTCAGTGCAGTGTTGAAACCCAGTGGGCTCGGTTTTCTTCTTGGGTTTCTCAGACATGGCCAACCTAACCAAACTTACCCTTTTTATGGCAACTGCCAGGCAAGACTCCCTTATCGGTTCCTAACCATGTCATGGGTGTTGGAAAAAAATGTTCAAAACCCATTTTTTTTAGAACCGATAAGGACTGGTAACCACACTCTAAAGTAAAAGACAGAAATTCACTAAACATGATCGGTTCAGCCGAACCGATCAAACAAGATTACAATTTCCACACAGAAATAGGTAAAACCTATCTAGTACTCACGGTGCCGCAGACAGAGGCTGAACCGACTAAGCGGAAAAAATTTGGCTTAAAAATGACACTTTTACCGACACTTTAACCGACTTTTCGAACCGAGCTGAAGGAGAAATCTCCGGAGCGACTGTTCAGTGAGGCAGAGTAAAGAATCTGATGGTTGGATTTCAAAGGGCTGCAGACAGAGACCTCAACCGAGCTCGAGCACAGCATTCTATGCTCTGCCTAAAAAGTTAACCCTTTGTTCTCTAGGGCTAACAGCAATAGTCAGAATACAGCAAAACTTCATGTTGTTTGAACCTGTATTCTTCCTCTAAACACCATAAAAATTTATGATTTCTAGGCTAGCAGCTGCAATTAAGCTAGATAAACAGGAGATCCTTGATTTAGGTATCTTCTAGCCTGTAATTATCTCCTGGCTTTTATCTTTTAGCTGAAACAGCATGTCTCATGAGAGACACTCAATAACACATTTTTATATTACAAAAAAAAATTAGATGGAAAATTGTCCTCAGATTTTGTAAAACTCCCACAAGAAATGAAAATTATGTACCTACCATAATTCTTGATCTTCTCTTGTATCTTCCCTATTCATTACTGATTGGGTTAGTGCCGGGGGCGTGCACCCGCTACAGGAGGTTTTTTTTTGGTTTTTTGAGTCGGCTCCAGCGCCACCTCGGCGTGATGTGCTGCATCATGCACGGTAGCCGATTAGGTGCCATAGACTCCTCCTCTATCTCAGTTCTGGTAGCGGAGGCGAAAATAAAGGGTAAGAAAAGAAAGCGAGGCAAGAGGCAAGGGACAGAAAAGGAAAGGATATAAACTGAAAAGGAATAAGCCAGTAGAGAATAGACAGAGGAGAAATTCCTACCCTAAGGGACCATAGGGCCTCCTTTCCGGGGTGGCTCTAGGGGAGGAACAGAGAGAAGGAAGAGAAAGTTGAAGAAGAAGAAGAAAAAGAGGCATGTTGAGAGGGAGAACAGTGCCCATCGAGCATTGGTTGAGAGGCTTATAGGCTCGAAACCTAACAAGGGAGCAAGAATCCCAGGTGTTAGGACTGGGGAGGTTCAACCGAACCACCTGAACAGATCCGAATGAGGGCAGACTCTCTGAACTCTCAACATGCCGAGTCCCTTCATCCTAGCTGAGGGCTCCTAGACTGCCTGAGCAGAACCTGTTCCAGGTAGAGCGTCCACCCAGGAAGGGGACTAAGTCCCTTAGCACCTTGTTAAGTGCTAACACAGTAGTGTATGGGAAAGACTATGCCTTCTCGAAGGCAGTTTTGTATGAAAGATAGAGTGGAACTCAATCAGACTCCCTAAGGCAAGGCAAGCAGATGCTCAGAGCTGACAAGTTCAATCAGCAGCTAGAAGAGCTCAAAATAATACCTGCCAGGAGGATTCTAGACTTTGCCGAGGCCAAGTCAGAGCTTGGCCTCTTGGGCTGTGAAACTGCATAACCTGAAGAAGGTATTTAAGAATCGCACCCTAAGGGTGGTCAGAAAGCGTTCCCTCAGAACTTAGAGAAAAGTACAACCGTGTTCGTTCCTCTTTACCTTGAGGAAAAAAGGAATCATTCATTAAGAATGGAAAACAAAGTTGTTTTTTTTTTTTTTTTGGCATAAAGGCCAAGGCAAGGAAGAGGAACGAGACGGGAGGGGGAGACACCACAGAAGGAGGCCACTGAAGGGAAGGTGGGTGGGTATCAGTAATGAATGGTGAAGATACAAGAGAAGATCAGGAATTATGGTAGGTACATCATTTTCATATCTTCCTTGTCAATCTTCACCATTCATCTACTAGTGATACCAAGCCCCCTTAGAAAAGGTGGAGAACCCTGAGGAACAAGACCCCAGCCTCCTGCTGGTGAGAAACAGAAGGGGAAGACCCTGGGCTAATCAAAAGAGAAGCCTATGGGGGAGAAGAGCTAGGAGGTGCCCGCCGAGGACAGGGAGATGGAGGAAGCCTCTGCAGTAATCTCCTAGCTCTGGAGGAAAAGAGACAGGTCCCCTGGAAAGCGGAGTGAATCACCCTACGCCGGGCCAGGGGTGACAACCTTGATAGATGAAGCCATGCTGTCCGCCTAATGCAGATCGCTGTCCCCGAAAGCCTGGAAGCCACCTCATTGGTGTCATAAGATGCCCTTGCTTGGTGTCTTCCCAGCTCCAGGCCTATAGCAGAGAGGGCAATAGCTTGTCTGGTTTGCTCTGTATCAGGCATTGATGCTAAGAGCTGAGAGAGCATCGACCACAAATGCCTACTGTAGGCAGCGTGATGAGCCTGATGTGATGCAATGCAAGCCATCACATGAGAGGAAGAGAACACTCTTCACCCCCACCAGTCGAAGTGTAGGGAATCCGAATCCGGTGGACGGTCGTGCGCCAGGAGTCTCCAGGTATACCAAACCCGAGGGCGGGTTGGGGAGAGTACCCAGGGATTCTGAAGGGGCACAATACCTTCATCGACAGTCTGCCGGGGCTGGAGAAGGGGCGGCTGGTGACTCCCAAGAACAGATAGACACCTCCTGGAAGGGGATAGGCCAGGAAGGTACCACCAGGTGCTGGGCACTGAATTCTCCAAGTAATTCATGAGTCTCCCATTCAGTATTGTCTTGCCTAACATAGGAGATTCGAAGATCCTTCACCATCCTCGAAAGGAATCACTGATATTCAGTGAAATCAGCATCAGAGGAGATATGAACAGAGGGTTCCTCTCCCTCAGAGGAGGGAGACGAGGATGATGGAGAGCTCGAGTATCCAGAAGATTCTTGCGGTGGTGGGGATAGGTGAAAGACCCACTCATTCATACACCTCACATATGAGGGGAAGGCTGCCGCAGAACCTCTGAACTGCTCCCAGGATAACGGGCCCGTAGGACCGACATGGCCTGGAAGAGTGGAGGGTGACTGCAGAGGAACAGGAGATGGGCACCTATGAAGAGGCAACTGTCCTCTGCTAGGGCTCTGAAATCCGGAGAACAGAGCCCAAGCTGGCGGGATTCCGGACAACACACCAGGTCGCAAAATGGAACCCTGGGAAAGCGAAACCTGGAAGAGCCTAGAAGGGGATCCTCCCCTGTGATGAACCTGGGACTGCATGGATCCAGAAGGGCAGTCTGCAGCAACGCCAACGGAGGGGACCCCAGGGTCCAAGAGGGAAAGGCAGGGCCCAGCATTACAGCTTCTAGCCACCCCCTGAGGGGTGGCCGGCAGAGATCGTGATGACTGCACCCCGCCCTTCGACCCCTCGGACTCCGAGAGTGCCCTCCTCCTCGACCCCAGTGTTCTCCCACCCTGAGTGGTTGCAACAGCACCAGGGAGGGTAGCTCTCATGAGCCCCCCAGGAGGGAGAGCCCCTCCCTCCGCCCCCACTCCATCGCCCCCCCAGGGACCCAGGACCACCCCTAGCCCGAGGGCCCTCAGGGGAGGACAGCAGCGGGGACAGTGGGAGAGGCCTGCTGTGCCACCTAGCACCACATGCCACCGGGTACCCCGACTCTGAAGAGTCAGGTTGCCAGGACAGGTCCACGTCTGAGTCATTGATCTCCGAAGAGGAAGAGACCAGCTGGACCACAATACTAGCAACTCCGGGGGTCCCTGGAGAAATGGCACCGCGAACGGCGCCGGTGCCAGAGGTGGCGCCGGACAACCTTGGCCCACCCGCACCTAGGATGACCTTGGTCCACCCGCACCTGCTAGGCCCAGTCCTGGCTCCCCAGTGGCACTGGCTAGGCCCACGGCACTGCCCCCAGCAGTGGAACCCAACCCGGCGCTGCCGAGAGAGTGAACCAGGCCTGTGGTGCCAAAGGCCAGAACGGCGCCACCAACGGTGCTGTCTCGATCTCGAAATGGTGCTGGAGGGTGGCAGCGAGGATCCACCAGTGCCGGGCCCAGCAGGCGCGAGCCTCGACACTGGGGGAGCCTGCACCTCTGAGGAGGTGACTGCCGAGGCGGTGTCCCCACCGCGGCCCCGGGAGGGACCACGACGTTCCTCCGACACCGCAAAAGAAGCTTCCTCTTCGGCAAGAGAAGAGGAGGAAGCCTCCTCCTCCACGGACCGTATAGGCCCAAGAGGGGACCCGGAGAAAGGGCCTAGAGACCTTACCTGGGAATCCCTGGAGCAACGCCATCCCCGAAGGTCGGCGGGGCCTTGCCAATCTTGAATGTGCGGACTTCGAGGACATGGTCCATGGAGAAACAGGTGTCGCACACGTCCATATCGTGGTTGAGTCCCAGGCAACGGAGACAGACATCATGACGGTCCGAGACAGAGAAATGCCGGCCACAGGAGCACCGATGCATAGGGGCACGGCCCGCCTTTGACTTAAGTTTTGCCCCCGAACCTGACATGATGCGAACTAAATAAGGCAAAAAAACAGCAATAAAGCACTCGGCGCCGTCGACAGAAAATAAAGGAACAGTCTTACCGGGAGAAGGCGTCGAGCGAGAGTCACTGGAGAAAAACGAGGAGTCTTGACACAGAAACACTGAACTACCGCGCGGGTGCAGCCTCGACAGGCGGAGAAACAGAACTGAGATAGAGGAGGTCTCGGTACCAAACGGCCGCCGTGCATGACAGTACACGCTGAGGGTGGCGCTGAGCCGACTCCAAAAAAAAAAACTCCCATAGCGGGTGCGCACCTCCGGCACTAACCCAAGCAGTAATGAATGGTGAAGATTGACAAGGGAAGATCAAAACATTATAAAACTGAGGGCGTGGATTTATGCTGGCAAGGCTGTGGGGGAGTAGGGTCCCATTTACATATTTTCTGGGACTGCCCTGTGATACAGCCCTATTGGGTAGAGCTGGGCACCCATATTGGGCATATGTTGGACTGGCGAGAAAGAAAACAATTACTCACCCTAGTAATGTTATTTTTTCTAATGGAGTCTTGCTGTATTCTGACATATGCAGTTAGGTCCTGCCTTTCAACTGCCCCAGAGAACAAAGAGTTAAACTTTCCATGACCAGCATGGAATGTTAACCACAAGCTCGGTTGAAGCCCCTGTCTGCTGTTGTTTAAACTGCAATCGTCAGAACTTTATGAGCAAAGACTCACTAGATGTTCTGTGTGGAAACTGTAAAATTCTTACTAGCCAACTGGCAAATATATATATATATAAAGTTTTTTGGTTTCAAAGGAAGACTCAAGTCAGGAAACCCAAAAACAAAACACATCCAAAACACAACTTCTCACCCAAACCAAAAAGAGGGTATAAAAAGGACACCCCTAGGGTGCCAACACTGCTCCTGCCCACCCACATCCCAAAATCTAGGTTCAGAGAGGGGAGGTGGGGGGAGTCAGAATACAGCAAGACTCCATTAGAAGAAACAACATTACTAAGGTGAGTAATTTTTTCTTCAAACAACATGAAGTCTTGCTGTATTCTGACATATGCAGATACCAAGCAGTACCTCCATGGAGGAGGGACAGAACCTACTTTGGAAACAGGCTCTGAAGTACTGCTGTGCCAAACCGAGCATCACTCCTAGCCTGGATATCCAGAGTAATGCTTGGTGAAAGTATGGACTTTTTTCCAGGTGGCTGCTTGAAAAATTTCTAAGAGAGGAATATCCCTGGCAGCAGCCAGGGAAGCAGCTGTACCTCTAGTGGAATGAGCCCTCAGGCCTGAGGGTGGAGTTCTACCCAGTTTTTCATAGCAGAATTGTATACAAGAAACAATCCACCTGGCAATAGATCTCTTAGTGGCAGGTTTGCCCTTACCAACTTCTCCATAAGTAAGGAACAACTGGAGGGATTCAAACCTGTGACCCTTGGTACGCTCTATGTAGTAACTAAGGGCTCTTTTAACGTCCAAGCTGTGTAGCCTCCTCTCTCCCCAGGAGGAGTAGTCAGTGAAGAAAACAGGGAGAGATACAGACTGGTTGAGGTGGAAATCTGAAACCACTTTAGGTAAGAACTTTCTGTTAGTTCTAAGGACCACTTTATCTCTGTGAAAAGAGGTGAAATCAGATTCCACTGACAGGGCTTGCAATTCACTGATACGTCTGGCAGAAGTAATGGCTACCAAAAACACAGTTTTCCAAGTCAAGTACTTAAGCTCTGCTGAGGACAAAGACTCAAAGGGAGGTTGCATAAACTGAGCAATGCAAACATTAAGGTCCCAAGCAGAAGCAGGATCCCTAAAGTGGGGACTGAAGTGAAGCAATCCCTTGAAAAACTTACAAAATACAGGATGGGATGATAGAGAGGAAGACTTGACTACTGACAAGAAAGCAGAAACAGCTGCCAAGTGTACTTTAAGGGTAGCTGGTCTGAGGCCTAGGCCATTAAGATGGACCATATAATCCAGAACCGTAGGCAATTCAGCAGAGTCTGGAGAAATATTATTCTTAGAACAACAAATGCTGAATCTTTTCCATTTGGAGTTGTAAGTCTTCCTGGTGGAAGGCTTTCAAGAAGCCTTAAGGATATCCAGTACCCCTTGGGAAAGATGCAGATCTGCAAACTCTAACTCTTCAAGAGCCAAGCCTTGAGATTGAGAGACTGAAGATTCGGGTACCAAATCCTCCCCTGAGAGGATGTCAACAGGTTGTAATTCATGGGAAGAGACATGGGAAGATGGACTGCTAGGGACAGCAACAAGGGATACCATGGCTGCCTGGCCCAGTCTGCAGCAATCAGAATCACTTTGCATGGTTGTGACCTTATCTTGACTAACACTTTGAACAGGAGAGGGAAGGGGGGAAAAGCATACAGAAATTTCCCTTCCCAGTTCAGAATCAGAGCATCCAGGGGGACTGAGTCCAAGACTGGGGGTCTGCAACAAAAGAGAGGAAGTTGGTGATTGTCTGGGGCTGCAAAAAGGTCTATCTCTGGTGTGCCCCATCTCGAGAAAATCACTTTCAAAACTAGAGGATCTAGGGCCCATTTGTGATGGCCCTGGGATATTCTGCTCAGTGCATCTGCTAGAACATTGTCCTTCCCTGGGAGGTGAACTGCTATCAGAGAGATTTGCAGGGAATAGGCCAGGGACCACAACTTCATTGCTTCTGTGCACAAGGCCATAGACCGAGTGCCTCCTTGCTTGTTGATGTACCACATAGAGGTGGTGTTGTCTGTTCTGACCTGAACCACCTTGTTCTGTACAGATTTGGAAAAAGCTTGCAGTGCCAGAAACACTGCTCCGAGTTCCAAGAGATTGATGTGAAGCAGATATTCCTGAGATGACCACAGTCCTTGGGTGGTAAGATCTCCCAAATGGGCTCCCCCAGCCCAGCAGGGAAGCATCTGTGGTGAGTATCACTGAATGAGACTGAGTGACAAATGGAACCCCTTGTCTCAAATTTTCCTGATCCTGCCACCATTGCAAGGCTTGGATCAGGGTTCGAGTCACTGGGATTAGTTTGGTAAGGGACCAAAAGGCTCTTAAATGGAACTGAATGTCCTTCATTTGGAATCTTGCTCCCTGAACCACTGCTGTGGAAGCTGCCATGTGGCCCAGTAGCTGAAGGAAATGCCTTGCTGGTCAAGACATCTGAAGGGTGAATGAAGAGGCCAGTTCCATAAGGGTCCTTGCCCTTTCCAGGGGGAAGGAAGGCTCTTGCCTTTACTATATCCAGTTCTGCACCTATGAAGGTGAGGAGCTGTACTGGTTCGAGAACTGACTTTGGAAGGTTGAGAAGGAATCCTAAGGAAGTGAGCACTTGCTGGGTCACTTGCAGATGTGACTTGACTTGGTCTGGAGACTGACCTACTATGAGTCAGTCATCCAAGTATGGGAGGATGGAGATCTTTTTTTTCTTCTTAGGAAAGCAACTACTACTGCCAGGCACTTTGTGAAAACCCTTGGGGATGATGTTAGGCCAAAGGGCATTGCTCTGAATTGAGAGTGGCCTGAGGACAACTCAAACCTGAAGTACTTTCTGTGGGAGCACCTGATGGGAATGTGAAAGTAGGCATCTTTGAGGTCCAGGGAGGCTAGCCAGTCCCCTGGCCTTAGAGAGGGAAGGATATTTCCCAGAGTTACCATTTTGAACTTTGGCTTCAAAAGATGTTCGTTCAGATATGGTCCAGGATGGGCCGCCATTCTCCTGTCTTTTTGTGGGGGTTAGGAAGTACCTGGAGTACAATCCTTTGCCCTTGTGTAGGGTGGGAACCCTCTCTATAGCTCTTGAGAGCTAGGAAAGAAGAAACCTCTACCTCATGGACAACGGTCTCTGAGAGATTTGCAGGTGGAAAAGATCTGGTTCTCATCTTGGGAAATTTTTTGAAGCTGAGAACCAGTCCCTGGCTTACTACTTCCAGGACCCACTTGTCTGATGTCAGAGACTTCCAGTCCTGGACAAAGTAAGCCAGCCAGCCTGCCCCCTACTGGTATGGGAGAATCGGCCCGGGCAGACCCATCAGGGTGTCTGCTTGGCAGGGGCTTTAGGCTGAGGGGTGGATGCAGGCCTGCTCATCCCCCTTCTGCCTCTCCCTCTAAAGAACTCCCTCTGTGAAAAGGAAGAAGAGGAGGCCTGAGCTTGGTAAAAAGACCTTTGGAAAGGCCTGCCCTGGACTGCTGCCTTTGAGGAGTTGCTTGCCTTTCTTTGGCCTGAGCACTCCTGTAAGTGGTCCTGTACTCATCCATCTTCTTCATGTAATTCTCTGTCTGCTCCCCAAACAGAGAATTACCAATTACAGGAAAATCCATGGCCTTAGCCTGGGTATCCTGTGAGAGGCTGGTACATCTGAGCCAAGCCATCCTCCGAAGAGCCACAGATGTAGCCATGACTCTTGATGATACATCACTGGAGTCTACAGTAGCATGAAACTGTACTTTCGATGCCTCAATCCCATCTGCAGCCACCTGCTCCAGCTCCTTGGGCAAGCTGGTCGGGGGCCTGTTTAGCCAGAGCCAGCACAGTGTCCCACCTGGACTTCTGATATCTGGCTGTATAGGCCTTATAGTTAGCCTGCCTGAGTCCCAAAGATGTTGCCATGTATTGTTTCTTTGCCATGGCATCAGTCTTCCTGGAGTCCTTGTCTGGGGGGGGTGTGATGCCAAGGGAATGTTTGCCTTATCACAGGCAGCAGCCTGCACAACCCCAACATGGCTGCATTGCTGAAAAAGCAACTCCATGTCTGAGCCTGAGAGAGTGTACCTCTTGTCCATTCGTCTGTCCACAGAAGGTACAGAATTAGGAGACTTAAGAATTTTATGTGTCTGCTTCCCAAAGGATTTGTGGAGGGGAACAGACAATCTCCTGGACTCTGGGATGTCCATCATCTCAACATAATTGGGCTCTTCCTGATCCTTTACTGCTTCCTCCACAGGAAGCTGGAGGGTCTCAGCCACTTTTTTGTAAAACATACAGTGTGAAGGGGACTCAGAAAGCCTAGGAGGAGAAACACCTGAAGGTCTGTCTGGGGAGATGTCCGGGTCAATAGGCACATCCAGACTTTCACTATCACCATAATCATCCTCATACTCCCCTTCCTCCTCCTCCAGTTCATAAAATTCTTCCAAAGTATAATCCAGAAGCGGGGGAACTGACCGAACCGAGCCCCTGCCAGATGTGCCAGTTCGGTCGGAACCGAACTAAGCGATTGCACAATCCTTATCGCCTTGGCTATCTCATCAGCGGTGGGAGTGTGAAATTCTGGGTCCGAACCGGTCGATTTATCTTTTCTCTTTCTTTTTACCAGAACCGATTCCTCGGAATTGGTTCTCTTTTGCCTGAAGAAGTATCGCCCTGGTCAGAGGGCACTCCTTCTGGTTCGGTCAGAACTGAACCAGGCTGGCCATTCGGGTCAGCGGACTTCTTGGCCTCCCTTTCCCTCAGTCTACCTAATCTCTTTTCCAGGGTAGATTTGGGAAAATTCTTTCAAATTTGGCAGTCTGAATCGAGGTGGTCAAACCCCAGACAATAAACATAGGTAGTGTGGGGATCAGCTTTGGCAAAGACTTCCTCACACACACTGCAGTGTTGAAACCCAGTGATCCCGTTTTTTTTCTTGAGTTTCTCAGACATGGCCAGTCCTAACCAAAAACTTACCCTTTTTTGGCAATCCGCCAGGCAAGACTCCCCTATTGGTTCCTGACCGTGTCATGGGTCTTGGAAAAAAACATAATTAAATCTGTTTTTTAGAACCGATACGGACGGTTACTACACTCTAAAGTAAGCACAAGCTTTTTATTTTAAACTGATCGTTCAGCTGAACCGATCCACAATTTACAAGTTCCACACAGAAACAGAACAAAAAATCTATCTAGTACTCACAGTACCACAGACAGAGACTTGAACCGACTAAGCGGTAACAGCAATTCAGTAGAAACCGACCAAAACCAACACTTCAACCGACTTTTTGAACCGAGCAGAAGGAGAAATCTCCGGAGCGACTGTTCAGTGAGGCGGAGTAAAGAATCTGACGGTTGCAGTTTAAACAACAGCAGACAGGGGCTTCAACCGAGCTCATGGTGAACATTCCATGCTGGTCATGGAAAGTTTAACTCTTTGTTCTCCGGGGCAGTTGAAAGGCAGGACCTAACCGCATATGTCAGAATACAGCAAGACTTCATGTTGTTTGAAAACCTGACTTTCAGAATATGATTTTGGGCATACTCCCAAAGGGATGAAGATCTAACGGCCAAAAATAATTTACTGGTATATTGCTAGCTGCAGCGTGTAAAGCCATCACAAGATGCTGGCTTACCCAGGCTACCCCCACAGTAGATGATTGGATTGCTATAGTAAAAGATATTTCAAGGGTAGAAAGGATCACTGCAGGCCTGCACTTGCAAAAAGACAAGCACAATCAGAACTGGCTTCCCTTCATGCACTTGATAGAAGAGTTGCAAGGCACCCCAGTCCTGGAACAACTAGCCCAAGGACATTAAACCAAGGGTGCACCTCTGAATAAATATGAATTAAGTCCAAAGGAGGCAATCTTTGTCCCTGGCCGGTTTTCCCCTAGTGATCCTGACCCCAGATTGTTCCTACTCAGAATAAACATTGGTCTTTTATGATTTACCTAGTGAAATCTCCCCTTTAGGTTTACCCTAATACCCCAGCTTTGAACAAACCAGCCAAAAACCAAATTATTTCTGTTTAATACTGTTTTATTGTATATCTAATTGTTTGTCTATCATACATGGAAGTCTGAGCATATGCTATTCTGTGGAAATCATGTGATTTCTTTACAGGTACTCAATGAAAAGGCAGAATCCACTGTTAAACCACAGTTCTAAGACTTCAGTCGACAGCACCTGGAGAGGAAAAGACATTTATATAAGCTGGTTAATCTAATCTAGCTACTGTATTAACCTATAATATCAGCTCCTGCAATTTTGAAGACCTGATCAAATGTGTGTATAATTGTCATATGCACAGTACTTCATGAAATAAAACTGAAGTTTCAAAAAAAGATACCACTTAGCATTCATATTTAAACAGACCTTATATCATAAGGGGTTAAGAGCAAACACTGAGCAAATGAGACCCTTGTGGGTGCATATAGAGGAACATTTACTTGGCTGCACTATATCACAGACTTTTTCTCCACCGCTCACCCCCCAAGGTTAAGGAAATCCTTGTTTAAAGGGTCAATACTAGCTCTTAAGAAAATTAATAAGATTATTAACACAGAAGCGAAACCACAAGCATCTCTACCTTTGTGGGCTAACCCTGAACTCTTGTATGGAGGGAAAAAAATGTCAAACCTAATATGGTCAACGGTGGGTATTTTATAGTCAGTTAGTTAACAAAAAAACTGGAACTATGCTTTCTTTCCAGGAAATAAGAGTGAAGTTTAATATCCCTAAGTCTGAATTCCATTTTTATCTATGCCTGAGAAAAGCACTGAAGGATTTGATTTTGCATGAGGGGCATGAACTTCCTAAGAATGAGGCATGGAAATAAATACTTAAACTAGGTACTTTGAAGAGAGGCACCAGTTTTACTTGTAAGTTACTAACTACTAACAGTGGGTCTCCTTGTTTAACAAACAAGGACAAAGAGGTATAGAAAGAGGAGTTCACAGGGAACCTTTCTCTGTTGGAATGGGAATCGGCTTGGGATACGGCTAACCAAAGCTTTAAAGAACTCCAAGGTAGGTTTATCCAATTCAAAATCCTACATAGGTTTTATCTAAGTCCTAACAGACTAGAAGCAATGGGTTATGTGGAAAACTCTGAATGCTGGAGATACAAGACCAGCCATGCCAAGCTCTCTCATATGCTCTGGTTCTGTCCAGAAATAATAGGTTTATGGGACGAGGCTTGTGACCTATGCTCAAAACCCACTAGACCTACGTCTCCCTTAATATTTATATTAGGAATATTTCCAGATGAGTTGCTCTACATATACACCATGAAATCTGGATTGCCCATGCTTCACTGAGAGTTAAGCATGTCATTTGAAGGCATTGGAAGGAGAGCCAAGCTCCATCAATAGGAGAATGGTATGCACAAATGGAATTCATGTCTAATAATGAAACAATTTACTACCTTTTTGCAAGATAAATTGGATGTGTATTCAAAGATATGGGCATCCTTCTAAGTAGTTTGACCAGGATGGTAAAATTGTGTCAGACAAAATACATTTAAAATATAGGCAAGAAAGGTGTTGTGGAGCTATGGTAATCCACTATTTACTTGTTTATTTTGTTATTGTTTGACTGTTTTTTTTTTTACTTTTTAATCATTTCATTTAATAGTTTTTTTTTCTTTTAAGAAATGTTGTACTTACTATCTTAAGATACAGTAGTTTTACTGAATAACAAAATGGGGGAACTGGTATTGTGATGATGAATGAATGGAATGCTGTTCTGCAGAAGAAGAAGAAGAAGAATCAGCATTTATACAGCGCTTTTCATACACAGTCAGTGTATCCCAAACCACTTTACAAGCAATGCTAGACTGGTAGTTATGTGACTGAATGTGTAGTTGCATCCATATCACACATCATCACCCACACACAGCCTGGATAATTGCATGAACCAGTTTATGGGAAGGGGAATGTTGGCCAGGACACCGGGAATGTCCCTTAATCTTTGCAAAGAGTGCCTTGGGTTCTTTTACTTCCACCTGGACACCCACCAGGACAACACCAGGATGGGTAGAAGGGACCTCGGTTTAACGTCTCATTTGAAGGATGGCACACCCAGCTGTACAGTACCCGCCTAATATTGCACTCAGAAGCCAGCGATTTTTAGGTGCAAGCCCAATCCCAGTGTGGGACGAGAACCTTCTGGTCCAGAGGCAGATCTGCTACGAACTGAGACACGCTGACACTGAGACAGTCAGTACAGCATTCCATTCATTCATGAGTGGGTGGCTGAACAGCATTTTGGTAAGGTGGAATTTCCAGTTAGACTAGCATTCCACCATACACTATATCCCACTCCACCACTTCCTCCCTACTATGCTTCACCAACTCCATACTCTCAGCTACTGATTTAGGTCACTTTACGTCTACAATCTTCATCAACCTCGCAAAGGTTTTTAACTCTGTCTCTCACCTCCTTCTCATAAACAAACTCCAGGCAGCTGGACTGTCTCCCCACCAGTAAATTGGTTTCACTCCTATCTGGCAGGCAGCTGGCCGTACAAATCAGATATGCCCTCTCTTCCCCCCCCCCATCCTATCTGGTGTTCCCCAAGGATTCCATCCTTGGATCTGTCCTCCTTTCTCTCTTATTATTGATCTCACTTCAGTCTGATCCCTTTCCCATGTACATATGTATGCCAATCACACCATCATCTACCTGTCTGGTCTATCTGTTTCAGATGTCCAGGTTCCCCCTTCAACAAGACTTTCACACAGTTATCAGCTGGTTTCAGGACCATCAGCTTAAAATGAACACTAAAAAACAATTGCCATGACCGTCAGCTGAAGGCAGAAACTAGCTAGACTATCACCTCCTCCAGTCTTCACCACACTTACAGGCACACCCCTTGAACTGGTTCCCACCTACAAATACCTAGGTGTCTGGCTTGACCCATCCTTAGATTTCTCAGCCCACTTCACTGCTATGCACTCAAAACTTTGCCCTAAACTAGGCCTGCTCTAGAGACACAAAGACGGCCTCTCCCCACCAATACATCGTGAACTTATAACCTAATGGATTTTCCCAATATTCAGTATTGTTGACATCATCTACAGTTTAGTACCCACCTTCTACTTCAGTTCCATGTCACTTGAAAGACTTATTTACAGCTATTTAAATTTGAGCGAATATTTTTTAGTAACTGCAATTTGGGCGATGCTACCTCTGAGCGAAGCACATTTCAGCTAAATATTAAAATGCAAACTTCTCCAAGTTTTGCAGGGGGGCTGTGCCCCTTCGACCCCCTCCCAGAGGGCTGCACCGATCCTCCTTATCTCTAGGATTATAACTCCATGATGCACACTGACTCGGGGGTTCACTGCATTTGTGGAGTCACTGTAATGTGCCAGTCACTGTAAAGTGACTCACTCATTTTGCTTTCGCTCATATTCCTTCGCTCAAACTGAATCGCCCAATTGATGTACTACCTTGTGGCCTCTACTCCTTTCTCTCTTTCCCTTCCCCCCAGCAGATACAATTGGCTCACAGCCTCACTTTCATCTCTACATTCTGGTTCAGCACCCTCCTATCCTACAGTATCTCTCTTCACTCCTTTCTCCTGCCATACCCCCCACCTTGTCCGATCCTTTCACTCTCGCACTTTTTGCTTCCCCATGCACACACTTCAATAGGCCAACAAGCATTCTCCTTTAGTCTCCCATCCCTCTGAAATAAGCTCCCCTCTTCTAATCGCCTTACCCTCACTTTTCCAGCCCTAAAGCATCTACTTAGACTACCTCTAGTAACCTCCTGCTGCTGTTCCTGAGACCCTATATGCCATACTTACTCTACTACTTAATTTTTAAAAGACTATGTTATCCATGGTTTTTCACACCATACTATACCACATCTTACACTGCTACTGATATCTGTCAAGTTATGTCAAACTAATTATTATGTTTCACTCTATCACTCTGTACTGCAAATCCAGTAACTGCTAGGCACTACTATTACCTGGTTTACTTGGTATTTATGGGACAAAAGAAGGCTGAAGCCCATTGGGATTGTCCTCCACATAAATGTGGCACATTAATCTATGGTCAAGTTAACTTCAAGCCATTTATCAAGCCTTGTTCTGAAAGTAGTAAAAGAAGATGAGTCCACAAGTTCTTGAGTCAAGGGGTTCCAGAGACTCAGTGTTCTTACTGTAAAAACATTTAATCTTTTATTCGTGTTGGCTTTGGCTACATTGATTTGCTTATTGTGCAGTCTGTGAACAATATGTCTATTACTAAAGTGTAATCCAAATTGCTGCATTAATTCTGGGGATTGATGGACTTTATAAAGTAGAAGAAGAAGATCCCCTCTAATTCTTCTTGTCGGCAACGAGTGTAAACCTGTAATCTGTAATCTTACAGCATAATTTTTAGAGGCCAGATAAGGAACTATTTTAGTTGCTCTCCTTTTGAATTCTCTCCAAACCTTGTATATCTAGTACTAGATATGGACTCCAGAGCGGAGAACCATAGTCCACATAAGGCCTTACATATGTTCTGTATAAGGGAATAATACATTCCTCGGATTTTGTGACAAAGGTGCGCTTTATACACATAAGTAGTTGATTAGAGGTTTTAGCCGCCTTACTACATTGATCTCTATGAGAAAGTTTGTTATTAATTAGTATTCCCAGATCTCTTTCACATACTAACACTTTCAGGGGGGATATTATAGAAACATAGAAACACAGACTTTGACGGCAGATAAGGACCGCTAGGCCCATCTAGTCTGCCCATTTCCCTACCTACAGGATAGGCCGCAGATCCTAGTTAACCAACAGCCTATTTCTTCCTACCCCCAACAAGAATTGCCTTATATCTGTCCCATGCATTCTTGAATTCTCCCACAGTTTTAGACCCCACAACCTCCTCAGGAAGGCTGTTCCATGCATCCACTACCCTCTCTGTGAAATAATATTTCCTCACATTGCCCCTGAACCACCCTCCTTCTATCGTTAAATTGTGTCCCCTTGTTCTTGCAAGTCTCTTTTTCTGAAAGATGCTACCCTCTTGGACTTTGTTGATTCCACTGAGGTACTTCAAAGTTTCTATCATGTCCCCCCTCTCCCTTCTTTCCTCAAGGGTATACATATTAAGCTCCTTTAGTCTCTCCTCATACGGTTTCTCTTGCAGACCCTGCACCATTTTAGTTGCCCTCCTCTGGACTGCCTCTATCCTGTCTATGTCCTTGTGGAGATGGGGTCTCCAGAACTGGACACAGTACTCCAGATGGGGTCTCACCAACTGTCTGTACAGAGGGATAACAACTTCCTGTTTTCTGCTGATGATGCATCTCCCTATACAGCCCAGTATACCCCCAGCCCTCCCTACTGCCTTCTCACATTGCTTGCTAACCTTAAGGTCATCTGATATGATTACACCCAGGTCCCTTTCCTTTTTTGTTGTTGTTACTACCTCCCCACCCATTGTGTATTCTTCCCCTTGGTTCTTGTTTCCCAGGTGCATTATTTTCACTTTTTGCATTGAATCCTAGCTGCCATACTTCTGACCATTCCTCCAACCTTGCAAGTCCCTTTTCATCCTTTCCACGCCTCCTTGTGTATCAACCCTGTTGCAGATCTTTGTGTCATCTGCAAAAGGTATACTTTTCCTTCCAGTCCCTCTGCAATGTCACTGATGAAGACATTAAAAAGGACTGGACCCAATACTGAACTCTGTGGTACCCCACTAGTAACCCCCTTTCTTAGAGTGGACTCCATTTACAATTACTTTCTGTGTCCTGTTGTCCAGCCAATGTTTTACCCAGGCTACCACCCTGGGTCCCACTCCCAGGCTGGTTAATTTGATTATTAATCTTTTGTGTGGGACTGTGTCAAATGCCTTGCTAAAGTCTAGGTAGGCCATGTCCACAGCCCCTCCCTGGTCTACTACTTTGGTCACCCAGTCAAAGAAATCTATTAGATTCGTCTGACATGACCTTCCCGCTATGAACCCATGCTGCCTTGGGTCCTGTGCTCCACTGGCCTCTAGGTACTCGACTATTCTTTCCTTCAGAAGTGACTCCATCACTTTCCCTACCACAGAGGTCAGACTGACAGGTCTGTAGTTCCCTGCCTCTGTCTTGGACCCACTTTTGTGAAGGGGAATCACATCCGCCTTCCTCCAGTCCTCGGGTACCACACCACCCTCCCATGATTTATTAAAAAGAGTAGCCAGTGGTTTCACTAGTTCCTCCCTTAATTCTTTTAGAATTCTGGGGTGAATTCCATCAGGACCCATTGCTTTGTCCACCTTCAGTTTTAGGAGTTCTTGCAGAACCCTTTCTTCTGTGAAAGGACTGGGATCGACCCCCCTATAAACAGTGCTTCTGTTAATTGGATTAGGCACTTCCCCCTCCTCTTTCGTGAATACTGAGCAGAAATATTCGTTCAGTATTCCTGCTTTTTCACTGTCCCCCTCTGCCCACCCACCGTTCATTCTATTCAGCCTCACTATCCCTCCCTTTGTCTTTCACGCCGCTGATGTACCTATAAAGGTTTTATCCCTTCTTAACTGAGTTGGCTATCTTTTCCTCAGTTTGGGCCTTTGCTATTCTGACTTCCCTCCCTGCTTCCTTCTGCCTTAACTGGTACAGCTCTCTGTCCTGCTCCTTCTGTGTTTCCTTATACTTCCGGAATGCTATCTTTTTCTTCCTGACTTTCACAGCCACCTCTTTTGAGAACCATAGTGGCTTTTTCTTTCATTTTGATTTGTTTATTTGCTTCACACAAAGGCTTGTTGCCTCTGTGATGGCAGTTTTGATAATTCCCCATTGTTGCTCCACACCTCCTTCTAGCCTGTTTGCTAGTGCTTTTCTGAGGCACTCTCCCATCCTGCCAAAGTCAGCCCTCCTAAAGTCCAGTACCCTCACTTTGTATGGCTTGACTCTGTAGCTGAGTTTAACGTGAACCACACTGTTTGATGGTCACTTGTCTCCAGATGACAACCCACTTCTAGATCTGAGATCCTCTCACTGCCCGTTTGAGAGTATGAGGTCTAAGATTGCTCCCTCATGAGTGGGTTCCGAAACTAGCTGTCTAATGCCTGCCACCTGTAGGGCATCAAGAATGGCCCTGCTCTTGGATGTGGCTGCAGCAAATTTGCTCCAGTTAACATCTGGCATATTCAGGTCTCCCATCAACAGTATCTCCCCTTTCTCTGCCAATCTAAGAATGCCTTCTATCATATCCTTGTCCATTCCTTCCCCCTGACATGGGGATCTGTACACAACCCCTGTGCGGATTGTGGTGCCCTTTCCAGTCTCCAAGGTGACCAACAGTGCCTCCTCTCCTCCCAGTTTACTCTTTTGTTCAGTTGCTTTTATCCCTTCCTTTACATAGAGAGCTACTCCTCCCCCTCTTCACCCCTGCCTGTCTCTCCTGTAGGTTATGTACCCTGGTATGTTAACATCCCAGTCATGTTTCTCTGTGTACCATGTTTCTGTGACTGCTACAATATCCCGGCATCCCTCTTCCATTAAGGCCATCAGCTCAGGGAGCTTGTTGCCCAGACTACGGGCATTGGTACTCATTACCCTCCATTTCCTGATGGCCTTACTCCCTTTTGCCCCATCCCTGTCCTTCTTGCCTTTGTCACTTTCTCCATTTACCCCAGCCCTTCTCCCTATCGACACCTCTATGTTGCTGTTTGCCGCACTTACTACCGTGATTATTTGGGGGCTAGGATTTTCCTGCTCCTTTCCAGTGCCTCCCCCCTTGGCTAGTTTAAAAGCTTGCCAATGAAGCATTTAAACCTATCACCTAGGATCCTGGTTCCCCTCCCGGACAGATGCAGCCCATCATGCCAGTATAGGCTTGCATCACTCCAGGTGGACCCCAGTCCCCAATGAAGCCAAATCCTGAGCTCCACACCAGTTTTCAACCACTGATTGAATCCCATGGTGCGGAACACCTAGTCTCTCCTATGCCATAGATGGGTAGAACCTCCAAGAAGGTTACCGTGCGTGCTACTTGACTAAGGCCCCTCGCCAATTCCACAAACTCTTCCTGCACTTCTCTAATCCCTTTCTTAGCCAGATCATTTGTCCCTAGGTGGACACTGACATCCAGCTCCCTCCCCTGTGCAGCTGCTCCGGCAGTCCTGAGGATTCGCTCCCTGTCCCTCCAAGCCATGGCGCCAGTCAGGCACCTTACCTCCCTCTCCCCTTCCTCCCCCAGTTCTACCTTCCTAACAATGGAGTCCCCCACCAGGAGTTGTTTCCTTCCCCTGCAGGGTCCCCTGCCACCCTCCTGTGGGTCTCCTTTGTGGAGGTTCCCAGCATCCTCCTTGATCTTCACTGTGGGTGCCTCCATAGAGGAACCACACTTTGCCAGAATGGCATAGGAATTGTGGAGAGGTACAACTGGAGGGATGTGCCTCTGTTCCACCACCCTCACCCTCCCTGAGCCCACTGTGGTCCAACCACTCCTCTTTCTTGGCAACCTCTGAGGCAACGGCAGTGGCACTGGTGGTCCCTGGATGGAAGAGGAGGTCCCACAAATCCTGGCCAACTCAGACTGGAGATGCGCAACCTCCTCCCTCAGCCCAGAGAGGTGCCTGCAGATGGGACAACACCGCATCCTCCAGAACATCTCCCGGAAAACTGCTGCTCCACAGCCACTGCACTGCACCACTCCAATCATGTCTTATTTCTGGCCCCTTAACTGTTTTCAATCATAGATACATACATAGATACATAGACAGTGTTGGCAGATAAGGGCCTATGGCCCACCCAGTCTGCCCATTTGAGCTGGTAAGTTCAGTTTGTTTTCCAAGAAGTCTGTTGCACCTTACCCCTGACCTCCAGAATTCCTTTATGTCTATCCCATGCATTCTTAAATCCCGTGATTGTTTCAGCCCCCCACCACTTCCTCTGGCAGGGTGTTCCACTTGTCCACCACCCGTTCTGTGAAGAAATTCTTTCTCATGTTTCCTCTGAATTGTCCTCCCTCCAACTTCATCCCATGCCCTCTAGTCCTGGAACATCTTTTTTGCTTAAAAATAGTGTTTTCCTGCACCCTGTACCTCCCTGTAAGATACTTGTATGTCTCTATCATATCCCCTCTCTCTCTCCTCTCCTCCAGGGAGTACATGTTCAGTTTCTTCAAACTATCTTCATAGGACTTGTGATGCAATCCATGCACCATCTTTGTTGCCCTCCTCTGAACCTTCTCTACCCTGTCTATGTCCTTACGTAGGTATGGTCTCCAGAACTGTATACTGTACTCCAGGTGGGGCCTCACTAGTGTCTTGTATAGTAGAATTATGACCTCCCTTTACCTGCTGGTAATGCCCCTGCCTATACATCCCAGCATCCTATTTGCTTTACCTGCTGCCTTGTCACACTGTTTCCCTACCTTGAGGTCATCAGAGATGATAACCCCAAGATCTCTTTCCTGCTTGGTGCATGCTATATCCTCACCCCCAACTGATATATTGTGCCAGGGTTTTGTGCCCATATGCATTATCTTGCACTTCTTTGCATTGAATTTCAACTGCCAAACCCCTGACCATTCTTCAAGTTTCTGCAGGTCTTCTCATTCTGTCTACACCCTCTGGTGTGTCTACTCTGTTACAGAGCTTTGTGTCATCAGCTGAACTCTGAAATTCTGCCTTCTAGGTCCTGCACCATGTCACTGATGAAGATGTTGAATAGGACCGGTCCCAGCACTGATCCCTGTGGTACCCCACTGGTCACTCTTCCCTCTGTGGAGTGACAGCCATTTACCACCACCCTCTGTGTCCTGCCACCCAGCCAGTTACCTACCCACCACACTACTGTCCTGCCCACACCCATATTCCCCAGTTTGTGTAATAGTCTTCTATGTGGCACAGTGTCAAAGGCCTTGCTGAAGTCCAGATAGGGCCATGTCCACTGCCCTCCCCTGATCCACCTTCCTAGTCACCCAGTCAAAAAATTCAATGAGGTTGGTCTGACATGACCTCCCCCTGGTGAAACCATGCTGCCGTGGGTCCTGTAGTCCATTGACAACCAGATGTTCCACCAATCTCTCCTTCAGTAGTGCTTCCATGATCTTCCCCACTACCAAGGTGAGGCTGACTGGTCTGTAGTTCCCTGCTTCCTCTTTGTTCCCACTTTTGTATAAGGGGACTACATCTGCTGTCCTCCAGTCTTTGGGTACCTCCCCCTGTTTCCAGTGATCGGCTAAACAGGATAGCCAGAGGTTCAGCCACCACCTCTCTTAGTTCTTTAAGGACCCTGGGGTGCACCCCATCTGGCCCCATTGCTTTATCAACTCTTATTACTTCCAGTTCCTTCAGGACCCTTTCGTAAAGGGACTTGTGTCCATTTCTGCACCATTCTCACCCCTTGTACTCCCTTCAGACCCATTACCCTCCTCTTCCTCAGTAAAGACTGAGCGGAAATACCTGTTCAGTATGTCAGCTTTACTGTTGTCATCCTCCACATGGCCCCCATCCTCCCCCTTCAGTCTCACTATCCCTCCCTTTGTCTTTCTTTTTTCACTTATGTACCTGTAAAAGGTTTTGTCCCCTCTACCCACTGATTTTGCAATGTGTTCTTCTGTCTGAGCTTTGGCTTCCCTTACTGACCTCCTGCCTCCCTTTGCTTCTCCTGGTACTTCTCCTATCCCTTCTGCCTGTGTCTTTTGTATTGCCTGAATGCAATCTTTTTGGCTTTCACTTTCTTTGCTACCTCTTTGGAAAACCATAATGGTCTCCTCTTCCTTTTCCTCTTGCTAACCTGTTTAATGCATAATTCTGTTGTTCTTGTAATCCCCATTTTAAATACTGCCCACTGTTCCTCAACCCCTGATTCCTGTCCCATTCCCCTTAATGCCTCTTTCAAGTATCTCCCCATTTTCCCAAAGTCTGCCCCTCTAAAATCCAGGATACGTGTTTCCTCTTACTCATGTTTACTCTTTCCTCTGTTTTTTTCTCTCTCTCCTTACTTTCTGCCTGTGTGCCCTTTAAGCTCCTGATTGTCCTGTTCTGAGACAAGAATATCCTATATTTCGCAGTAGACCACTTACTTGCTCAGAAGCAGACCTCCAGCAGCTAGAGGGGGCCGGAGAGCTACTCTTGCCCTTCTAGGATGGTGGGTCCTTGGTGGTTCTGTGATCACTCACTTCCTGCCCCTAAACAGGAAGTTCCTGTTGTCAGTCAAATCCTGTGCCTATAAAAATAGCACTAGCTTTGGGTGGGAAGGAGGGCAATATAGTCCCAGTACAAAAGTTCAGTCACACAGCAGTTCTTTCTCCTGGTATCTTCTGCCAAGCTATATTAAGGGAGTATGTCTGTAGGGGATAAGCTCTGCCAAAGTGCAATACGGTGCACTTATCTATGTTAAAGTGCATATCATTTGTTTGGGCCCAAGTTTCAATATGTTTTAAATAATTTATAACTGAAAGTCTATTTAATAATGAGTCAACCCTCCCTCCCAACTTTGTATCATCTGCAAATTTTGAAAGAAAATTTGCAGACTTAACCTGCATATCCCAGATGAAAATATTAAACAATGAAGGCCCAAGTATGGATCCCTGAGGGACCCCGCTTGTCACTTGTCCTTTTTCCAATAAACTGCCTTGTATTTTAACTTGCTGACTTCTGTTAGACAGCCAGTTGTTTATCCATTTAACTAAAACAGGAGAGAAGCCTACTAATTGTAGTTTGATAATAAACTTATTATGAGAGACCTTATCAAAAGCCTTACTATAATCCAAGTGGATCACATCTTGGGGGATGTTAAGATCAAGACCCTGGCTTATATTTTCATAAAAGGCTATTAAATTCATAGTACAGTACATGAGTGGTCTTTTTCAAAGCTGTATTGAGTTGAATCATTAAGTTTTAATAAATCCATTTCTTTTTCAAGAAGTGCTTTAATGATTTTTTCCATTACTTTGGAAAGAACAGATGTTAGACTAATAGGTCTGTAATTTTCGGGTTTAGATCGATTCCCTTTTTTGAAAATAGATACCACAATGGCCTTGTGCCAGTCACTGGGGAACTATACCCTCTTGAAGTGATATGTTAAATATAAGAGACAGAGGGAGTGCTAAGGCTGTAGATGCTGCATGTAGAACTCTGGGATTTACTGTATATTGTCTGGCCGAGGACTGGGAGTTTTATTTATGGATTTAAGTGCTGCCAGCATGTCTGCTAGAGAAATAGTGTAGTGACTAGGTACAGTAGAAGAGACCAGTGTTGATGTTACCTTTGGGGTAAATACTGAACAAAAATAATTATTAAAGGAGTTGCCAATGTCTATATCTGTAGATAATGAAGAATTGTCAACCATAAGAGGACCAATTTGTCCAGTGAAACCTTTTTTTTTTATTAAGATATGAAAATAGGGATTTAGAACTATCTTTAGAATGTGCAAGTCTAAATTCCAAATTTCTTTTAGATAGCAGTATATGGTCTTTTAGTTCTCTGACTGCTTCTTCATATTTAAGTGCGACTTCAGCCTTATCTTTAATATTACAATTCTTAAGGTTCTTAAAAAGCTTTTCCTTTTTTTAATCAATTTTTTAATGTTTTTGTTAAACCATAAGGGTATCTTGCCCTTAGAATTATATTTTTTTTTTATGTGGGACAAAGGTGTTTTCAAGATTTAAAATAGTGAATTTAACATAGGTCCAAGCTTCTTCAAGTGATAACGGTAATAGTATATCACACCATGCTATTTTGTTTAGTTGTTCATTAATTAATTCAAAATTAGCTTGATCATAATTTTTAAATAGAGAGTAATTACGAGGTAGCTGATAATGATAAGTCAGAGAAAAGGAGATGGCATTATGGTCACTGCAACCTAAAGGGTCATCTTAAGGAAATGCTGGATATATTGTCAAATAGATTAGTAATCACAAGATCCAGGATCTTATTTCCTCTTGTGGGCTCTTTAATGAGTTGTTCTAACCCTAATTCAATTAGTGATGGTATAAAATAATTTTCTATACGGGATTTACTAGTGAGGTTATGCCAATTTATTGAGGGCATAGTGAAATCGCCCAAAATAATGACATGCTCATTGTCAGTCAATACTGAAATGTATTTTATTAATGTATCTGTATATTCATGATCTACTGAAGGAGGCCTGTAGCAAGTACCTACGACAATTTGAGGATGCCCTGGAAAATGAATATTAACCCAAATACTTTCCGTTATGGTGTCATGTAGAATTTGATTAGATGGAATGTAATTTCTCACATATAAGCAAACCCCTCCACCAATTTGACCTTGATGGTCCTTGTGGTGAAGTTTATAGCCTGGAATTTCTTTAATCTAAGCTGAGTTGGAATCCCACCATGTTTCGGTAATGGCTACAATGCCATAATTAAATATTTTGCATTTAACTTCTAATTCAGCAATTTTAGTTAGATTTAAGAATCGTGCATTTAAAGATAACAAATTACAAGATTTAACTGTGGTATATTTCATATCAAAAGACCTGGAAACAATCCCATTCTCTCCCTGGGGTACTAGTTTAAATGTTTATTGATTGTTGACAGAAAGCTTTTTCCTAACAGGACACTACCTCACCTGCTAAGCTGTAGTCCATCCTAGCAAAACAGTGAGGGTTTGTCATAAAAGTTTTCCCAGTGCATTATTATGCAAGTAATTCCCTGTTGGTAACACCATTTCCGTAGCCACTCATTTAAGGCTTTGATTTTATCAGTAATGGCGGGGGTAGCTCTGGGTACTGGTATAACCTCGGAAAAGCAGACTGTACAACCTCTTTCTGCCAGCACATTGTTAAGGACAACAAAATCTTGCTTTATATTATCAAGGTTAGTCCAATTTATATCATTAGTGCCTACATGTGCAAGAAGAAAAAATTACTCACCTTAGTAATGTTGTTTCTTCTAATGGAGTCTTGCTATATTATGACATATGCTATATTATGACATATGCAGTTTGTCCCAGCCTTAGAACTGCTCCGGAGGTGAAAGAGTTAACTTCGATGCCAGGCATGGAATCTTGAGCGTGAGCTCGGTTGAAAAAACTCTGTCTGTTGATCTTCAAACTGAAACTGTCAGATCTTTATGAGCAAAAACTCACTAAGGTTCTGTGTGGAAGCTGTAAACCTACACTAGCCAACTGGCTACTAAAATATTAACACATTTTTCTGGTCCCAAAACCAAGACTCAAGTCAGGGGACCCAGAAAATGAAATAAAATACAACACCCAAACACCCCAAAAAGGAGGGGTGAAAAACACAAGGTGGGCATCATTAAGTGCCAACACTGCACTGCCCACCCACATCCCAAGAGCAGAGGTTCTGAGAGGGGCAGGCAGGGGAGGAGGTCATAATATAGCAAGACTCCATTAGAAGAAACAACATTACTAAGGTAGTAATTTTTCTTCAAACAACATGAAGTCTTGCTATATTATGACATATGCAGAATACGCAGCAGTACCTCCATGGAGGAGGGACAGAACCTACTTAGGAAATAGGCTCTGAAGCACAGTTGTGCCAAACTAAGCATCCCTCCTAGCCTGGATGTCCAGGGAGTAATGCTGGGTGAAAGTGTGTACTGTTTTCCAGGTAGCTGCTTGACATATCTCTAAGATAGAGATGTCCCTGGCCGCAGCTAGGGACACAGCTGTACCTCTGGTACAGTGAGCCCTCAGGCCTGAAGGGGGAACCTTACCCAGTTTTTGATAGCAAAATTGGATACAAGAGACAATCCACCTGGCAATGGATCTTTTAGTGGCAGGTTTCTCTTTACCAACCTCACCATAAGTGAGGAACAGTTGGAGGGAGTCAAACCTGTGACTCTTGGTACGCTCTATGTAGTAACTAAGGGCTCTCTTTACATCTAAACTGTGCAACCTCCTCTCGCCAGAGAAGGAATGGTCAGTGAAGTACACTGGAAGAGATATAGATTGATTAAGGTGGAAATGTGAAACCATCTTAGGCAAGAACTTCCTGTTAGTCCTGAGGACTACCTTATCTCTGTGAAAGGAGATAAAATCAGGCTCCACTGACAAAGCTTGTAATTCACTTATGCGCTTGGCAGAAGTGATGGCTACTAGAAACACAGTTTTCCAAGTCAAGTACTTAAGCTCTGCTGAAGACAAAGGCTCAAAGGGGGGTTGCATTAGCTGAGCAATGCAAACATTAAGATCCCAGGCAGGAGCAGGGTCCCTGAATGGAGGGTTGGTGTGAAGCAATCCCTTGAAAAACTTGGAGAATACAGGGTGAGCAGAAAGAGAAGAGGGCTTTCCTGCTGAAATAAAAGCAGAGACAGCTGCCAAATGCACTTTCAGGGTAGATGGTCTTAGCCCCAAAGTATTTAGATGGACCATATAGTCCAAGACTGTGGGCAAATCAGCAGATTCTGGGGAAATATGCTTCCCAGAGCACCATATTGAAAACCTTTTCCATTTAGAATTATAAGTAGCCCTGGTGGAAGGCTTCCTAGAAGCTTTCAAGATTTCAAGTACACCTTGAGAAAGGTGTAGGTCAGCAAATTCTAACTCCTCAAGAGCCAGGCCTTGAGGTTGAGGGATTTGAGATTCGGATACCAAACTCTCCCCTGGGCACAGGTTAACAGATTGTGATTCTTGGGGAGACACAGGGGAAGGTGGACTGCTAAGGACAGAAGGAGTGGATACCAGGGCTGTCTGGCCCAATCTGGAGCAATCAGAATCATCTTGCAAGGTTGAGATCTGATTTTGACTAGCACCTTGAACAAGAGAGGGAAGGGGGGAAAGGCATAAAGGAACTTCCCTTCCCAATTGAGAAGGAAGGCATCCAGAGGGACTGAGCCCAACACTGGGGGCCTGCAACAAAAAAGCAGAAGTTGGTGATTGTCTGGGGCTGCAAAAAGATCTATCTGAGGGGTACCCCACCTGGAAAATACTGACCCCAGTACTAGGGGATCCAGTGACCATTCTTGATGGCCCTGGGAGATCCTGCTGAGAGCATCTGCCAGGACATTGTCCTTGCCTGGGAGGTGAACTGCCATAAGGGAGGAATTCAGGGAATAAGCCAGAGACCACAACTTCATTGCCTCGGTGCACAAGGCCGAAGACCGAATGCCCCTTGCTTGTTGATGTACCACATTGTAGTGGTGTTGTCTGTTCTGACCTGTACCACTCTGTTCTGAACAGATGCAGAAAAAACCTGAAGTGCTAGAAAAACAGCTCTGAGTTCCAACAGATTGATGTGGAGCAGAGATTCCTGAGGGGACCACAATCCCTGGGTGGTGAGGTCACCCATGTGAGCTCCCCATCCCAAGAGGGACGCATCTGTAGTAAGGGTCAAGAAGTGAGATTGAGGGATGAAAGGAACCCCCTGTCTCAGATTGCTCTGATCCTGCCACCACTGCAGGGCCTGGATCAGGGTTCGAATTACTGGGATCAATTTGGTTAGAGGATCTCTCCTTTGAGACCAGAAGGCTCTCAAATGGAACTGAATGTCCCTCATCTGAAATCTGGCTCCTTGCACTACAGCTGTGGAAGCAGCCATGTGCCCTAGGAGCTGTGAAAGTGCCTTGCTGGTGGGGACCTGCAGAGTGAAGGAGGAGGCTAGAGCCACCAGGGTCTTTACTCTTTTAGAGGAAGGAAAGCTCTGGCCTGCTTTGTGTCCAGTTCTGCGCCTATGAAGGTGAGTAGCTGAACAGGCTCTAGAACTGACTTTGGAAGATTGAGAAGAAAACCTAGAGATGTAAGCAGCTGCTGGGTAACCTGAAGGTGTGATTTGACTTGGTCTGGAGACTGACCCACTATGAGCCAGTCATCCAGGTAAGGAAAGATGGCAATCTTTTGCCTTCTTAAGTGAGCAACTGCTACTGCCAGGCATTTTGTGAATACCCTTGGGGCAGAGGTAAAGCCGAAGGGCATTGCTCTGAACTAGTAATGGCCTGAGGGCAGTTCGAATCTGAGGTACTTTCGGTGGGAGCTTCTGATGAGAACATGGAAGTAAGCATCCTTGAGGTCCAGGGACGCTAGCCAGTCCCCTGGCCTTAGAGAGGGTAAAATAATTCCCAGAGTCACCATTTTGAATTTTGGCTTTAAAAGGTGCTTGTTTAGGTATCTTAGATCCAGGATGGGCCGCCATTCTCCTGTCTTTTTTGGTGTAAGGAAGTACCTGGAATACAGTCCTTTGCCCTGGTGTAGGGGAGGAACCCTTTCTACAGCTCTGAGAGCCAGGAGGGTTGAGACTTCGGTTTCCAAAGCAAGAGCCTCTAATGGATTTGCAAGTGGAAAAGATCTGGTTGTCATCTTTGGAAATTTTTTGAAGCTGAGAACTAGTCCCTGGCTTACTACTTCCAGGACCCACTTGTCTGATGTTAAAGACTCCCAGTCCTGGACGAAGTAAGCCAGCCTGCCCTCTACAGCTAATGGAGAATCGGCCCTGGGCATCCCATCAGGGTGCCTGTTTGGCAGGGGCTTTAGGCTGAGGGGTGGGAGCAGGCCTGCTTGTACCCCGTCTGCCTCTCCCCCTGAAGAACCCCCTCTGGGCATAAGCTGAAGAGGAGGCCTGGGCTTGGTAAAAAGGCCTGCGAAAAGGCCTGCCCCTGCCCCTGGAAGGCTGCCTCTGAGGAGTGGCTTGCCTTTCCTTGGCCTGTGCACTCCTATAAGTGGTCCTATACTCATCCATTTTCTTCATGTAATTCTCTGTCTGCTCCCCAAACAGAGAATTACCCACTAAGGAAAATCCATGGCCTTAGCCTGGGTATCCTGTGACAGGCTAAGTACACCTGAGCCAAGCCATTCTACGAAAAGCCACAGATGTAGCCATGACTCTTGAAGATACATCATTAGAGTCCACTGCAGCATGGAATTGCACCTTGGATGCCTCAATACCATCAGCAGCTACCTGTTCCAGCTCTTTGGTAAGCTGGCCAGGGACCTGTTTCGCTAAAGCCATAACAGTATCCCATCTGGATTTCTGGTATCTTGCAACATAGGCCATATAATTTGCCTGTCTGAGTCCCAAGGATGCTGCCATGTATTGTTTCTTTGCCATGGCATCAATCCTCCTGGAGTTCTTGTCAGGGTTGTGTGAAGCCAAGGGAATATTTGCCTTATCACAGGCTGCAGCCTGCACTACCCCAACATGGCTGCATTGTTGTGAAAGGAACTCCGTATCAGGGCCTGACAATGTGTACCTTCTGTCCATCTTTTTATTGATAAGGCAAATATTCCCTTGGCTTCACACACCCCTGACAAGGACTCCAGAAGGATTGATGCCATGGCAAAGAAACAATACATGGCAGCATCCTTGGGACTCAGACAGGCAAATTATATGGCCTATGTTGCAAGATACCAGAAATCCAGATGGGATACTGTTATGGCTTTAGAGAAACAGGTCCCTGGCCAGCTTGCCAAGGAGCTGGAACAGGTAGCTGCTGATGGTATTGAGGCATCCAAGGTGCAATTCAATTTAATTAGGAGCTTTTAGAATTTTTATTGTCTGTTTCCTAAAAGATTTATGTAAAGGAATAGACAATCTCCTGGACTCTGGGATATCCATCATTTCCACATAGTCAGGCTCCTCCTGTTCATCCACAGCTTCTTCCAAAGGGAGCTGGAGGGTTTCAGCAACTTTTTTATAAAACAGAAAATGAGAAGGGGACTCAGAAAGCCTAGGGGGAGACACTCCTGAAGGTCTGTCTGGGGAGATGTCCGGTTAAATGGGCACATCCAGACTTTCAAAATCACATTCACTCTCTTCATAATCCTCCTCCCCCTCCTCTGGTTCATAAAATTCTTCTATATCATATTCTTGAACTGGTGGAACCGACCGAACCGACCATTTACCTGATGGTGGCGGTTCGGACGGAACCGGGGAAAGCGACTGGACAATTTGGATCGCTTTGGCTATCTCTGCAGCGGTTGGAGAAGGAAATTTTGGCTCCACACCTGCTGATTTTCTAGTCCTCTTTGCTGGAACTGGCTCCTCCGAGTCAGCTCTTCGTTTGCCCGAAGAAGTCTCACCCTGGTCAGAGGGCACTCTCTCCGGTTCGGTTGGCACTGAACTGGACTGGCCATCCAGGTCAGCGGACTTTTTGGCCTCTAGTTCCCTGAGCCTACCAACTCTCTTATCCATGGTAGCTGCGGAAATTCTTGCAAATCTGGCAGTCTGCATTGAGGTGGTCAAACCCCAGACAATAAACACATGTGGTGTGTGGGTCAGCCTTAGCGAGCTTCCCCACAGACACTACAGTCTTAAACCAGTGGGCGGTTTTCTTTTGGTTCTCAAACATAATGCCAGCCTAACCAAAACCTTGCCTTTTCCAGCAAATCGCCAAGCAAGAAACTTTATCGGTTCCCAACCGTGTCACGGGTCGTGGAAAAAAACATAATGAAATCCATTTTTTTAGAACCGATAAGAACCGGGAACCGCACTCTAAATGTAATTTAATAAGTTTTAACAACAACCTGATCGATTCAAATTGAACCGATAACAACGTTTGCAAGTTCCACACAGAAAATGTAAAACCTATCTATTACTTATGATACCACAGACAGAGCTTGAACCGACTAGTTGTGGTTAAAATAAATACATTGCGGTTTAAAAAAATGAGAAATAACACTTTTTTAACCTTGAAATGAACCGAGCAGTAGGAGGAATCTCCGGAGCGACTGTTCAGTGAGGCAGAGTAAAGAATCTGACAGTTTCGGTTTGAAGATCAACAGACAGAGTTTTTTCAACCGAGCTCGCGCTCAAGATTCCATGCCTGGCATGGAAGTTAACTCTTTCACCTCCGGAGCAGTTCTAAGGCTGGGACTAGCTGCATATGTCATAATATAGCATATGTCATAATACTTCATGTTGTTTGAATCAGGGAATTTTTGCCTGAATGTTTAAGTTCTTTTTTAACAATTTTTGTAACATCTGCTACCCTAGCTCCCCTAAAACTGGAACAGGTACGGTTAAGTTTATCTGGGTTGCATATTACTCAATCAATATGTTTGATCATAGAATACCCCATCACTAAAATTCGTTTAACATCTGTAGTATTGGTCACAGTATTGGTTGATACAGTGGGGCCTAGAACCCCAGGAGAGGAAGTTGAGGCAACTTTTGTCATGGTATTGGAAGGTGAATTTATAATGTATGGTAGAACGCTGTTAACCTTAGGAAATCCTCATTTCCTAAGGTTGTTATACCATCGATGTGATGTAATGTTGTTAACCTATCAATGCTATGTCACATCAATAGGTTAACAATGGGGATCAGTCTGCGCATGTGCGTGCCTTTTTTACACTCGGGAACCAACGGATGCATGCAGCGGTAAGGGAATGACTGAACGGCCATGGCGGTGACTCTGTTTCAAAAAATAAGGAGCCGTTTTTCCCTTTTCTTGGGACATACACTACAAAAACAATGTATGGTCCTTCTATAAACAACCGGCTAATGTTAACTGTCTAAAGTTTGCCATGGCGGCAATAAACCTCTGAGCAGCTCCTACCGGGGTTTTGACACGGTCGCCCTGGCAACCTCTCGACGTTAACAGACCGATTACTGATAGAGGACCACACATTATCCTCTATATTATAGGTTGTGGGATTTTTTTTTTTAAAGGTTTTCCTGTATTCTCAGGACTTTTAGGTGATATATTAGGAGACTCATTCTGGGAGAGGAGGGGATATCCTCAATTGGTAAGCTGTCATACCTGTTATATACGTGTAATGTGGGGGGTTATTAAAAATCTGACCTCCTCTTCACTTAGTTTTATGTTTGGAAACAACAGACCAATCATCATCCTGTTTAACCATAGGGAGACAATAATCTCCTGGGAGAGAACAACTTGCTTTACAGCTGGTAATTTCAGACTTGGATAGGGTACTAGTGGAGAATAAAGATTCAGACATTTGATCCCCAAATTGTTCAAGGGCTTCAATTTCTGGGTTGGTAGATGTTGGTACCTGCAGCCTAGAAGTTTCTGCCTGCAGAGTCTGTAATAATGTACATTTATCACAGATATAGTCAATAATTTGATTACCCCATCCAAACATTTGACAGATACTGCAGAAATTATTAGGGACTTCCATAGTTGTTATAATACTTTATGATAACTGTATACTGCCTTTAACTGTCTTAATTTTAGGCTTACCATTTGGTTTTATGTTAACACACTATCGTGGCCCTGGTCCCCTGCTTCCCCTGTAGATACAGCTGACATGCGCAAATGCGCATGTCTCTGCACGTGGCCCCGCTCGCTAACATGGGTCAAATATAGTGGCCAAAACTGGAAGTGCCTATGCAACCTCCAGTTTCATGCTAGGGTTTAGAGCTGCAAAGTATATTTAAAAAAAAGGTTTAGAACAGGCTAGGAAGCCTGAGTAGGCAACACAAAACATTTTGGGTAATGATAGCCTGCTGTAGTCCGGAGATGTTCTCCCGAAATAGTATATTTATAAATTTGGGATCAAGATAGATTCAGAAGCTCCACCAGTATCCCAGACACCTTCTCTGTCCCCACCAGCAAGTAGGTAGGTCAGGAGGATACCCAGTCCAGGCAACAATTTCCCAAATACAACGTTTTCTCAATCAATAGTATATTTCAATCACAATAACACATTCAGCATTAAGATACAGCCTCTCACTAGAGACAGAGTTTGTATATCGGATCTATGTATCTATGTATGTATTACTGTACTATCTAATGATGTATATTACATCTCATATGTAACTGTCTCTTTTATGTTGTAAACTCCTATTCTCCCTCTTCCCTAGGTTGTTACCAGAAGAAAAAATTACTCACCTTAGTAATGTTGTTTCTTCTAATGGAGTCTTGCTATATTATGACATATGCAGTTTGTCCCAGCCTTAGAACTGCTCCGGAGGTGAAAGAGTTAACCTCCATGCCAGGCATGGAATCTTGAGCGCGAGCTCAGTTGAAAAAACTCTGTCTGTTGATCTTCAAACTGAAACTGTCAGATCTTTATGAGCAAAAATTCACTAAGGTTCTGTGTGGAAGCTGTAAACCTACACTAGCCAACTGGCTACTAAAATATTAACACATTTTTCTGGTCCCAAAACCAAGACTCAAGTCAGGGGACCCAGAAAATGAAATAAAATACAACACCCAAACACCCCAAAAAGGAGGGGTGAAAAACACAAGGTGGGCATCATTAGTGCCAACACTGCACTGCTCACCCACATCCCAAGAGCAGAGGTTCTGAGAGGGGCAGGCAGGGGGGGAGGTCATAATATAGCAAGACTCCATTAGAAGAAACAACATTACTAAGGTGAGTCATTTTTTTCTTCAAACAACATGAAGTCTTGCTATATTATGACATATGCAGACTACACAGCAGTACCTCCATGGAGGAGGGACAGAACCTACTTAGGAAATAGGCTCTGAAGCACAGCTGTGCCAAGCCAAGCATCCCTCCTAGCCTGGATGTCCAGAGAGTAATGCTGGGTGAAAGTGTGTACTGATTTCCAGGTAGCTGCTTGACATATCTCTAAGATAGGGATGTCCCTGGCCACAGCTAGGGACACAGCTGTACCTCTGGTAGAGTGAGCCCTCAGGCCTGAAGGGGGAACCTTACCCAGTTTTTGATAGCAAAATTGGATACAAGAGACAATCCACCTGGCAATGGATCTTTTAGTGGCAGGTTTCCCTATACCAACCTCACCATAAGTGAGGAACAGTTGGAGGGAGTCAAACCTGTGACCCTTGGTACGCTCTATGTAGTAACTAAGGGCTCTCTTTACATCTAAACTGTGCAACCTCCTCTCGCCAGAGGAGGAATGGTCAGTGAAGTACACTGGAAGAGATATAGATTGATTAAGGTGGAAATCTGAAACCACCTTAGGCAAGAACTTCCTGTTAGTCCTGAGGACTACCTTATCTCTGTGACAGGAGATAAAATCAGGCTCCACTGACAAAGCTTGTAATTCACTTATGCGCTTGGCAGAAGTGATGGCTACTAGAAACACAGTTTTCCAAGTCAAGTACTTAAGCTCTGCTGAAGACAAAGGCTCAAAGGGTGGTTGCATTAGCTGAGCAATGCAAACATTAAGATCCCAGGCAGGAGCAGGGTCTCTGAATGGAGGGTTGGTGTGAAGCAATCCCTTGAAAAACTTGGAGAATACAGGGTGAGCAGAAAGAGAACAGGGCTTTCCTGCTGAAATAAAAGCAGAGACAGCTGCCAAATGCACTTTCAGGGTAGCTGGCCTCAGCCCCACAGTATTTAGATGGACCATATAGTCCAAGACTGTGGGCAAATCAGCAGATTCTGGGGAAATATGCTTCCCAGAGCACCATATGGAAAACCTTTTCCATTTAGAATTATAAGTAGCCCAGGTGGAAGGCTTCCTAGAAGCTTTCAAGATTTCAAGTACACCTCGAGAAAGGTGTAGTTCAGCAAACTCTAACTCCTCAAGAGCCAGGCCTTGAGGTTGAGGGATTTGAGATTCGGATACCAAACTCTCCCCTGGGCACAGGTTAACAGATTGTGATTCTTGGGGAGACACAGGGGAAGGTGAACTGCTAAGAACAGAAGGAGTGGATACCAGGGCTGTCTGGCCCAATCTGGAGCAATCAGAATCATCTTGCAAGGTTGAGATCTGATTTTGACTAGCACCTTGAACAGGAGAGGGAAGGGGGGAAAGGCATAGAGGAACTTCCCTTCCCAATCGAGAAGGAAGGCATCCTGAGGGACTGAACCCAACACTGGGGGCCTGCAACAAAAAAGCGGAAGTTGGTGATTGTCTGGGGCTGCAAAAAGATCTATCTGAGGGGTGCCCCACCTGGCAAATACTGACCCCAGTACTAGGGGATCCAGTGACCATTCGTGATGGACCTGGGAGATCCTGCTGAGAGCATCTGCCAGGACATTGTCCTTGCCTGGGAGGTGAACTGCCATAAGGGAGGAATTCAGGGAATAAGCCAGAGACCACAACTTCATTGCCTCGGTGCACAAGGCCTAAGACCGAGTGCCCCTTGCTTGTTGATGTACCACATTGTAGTGGTGTTGTCTGTTCTGTCCTGTACCACCCTGTTCTGAACAGATGCAGAAAAAACCTGAAGTGCTAGAAAAACAGCTCTGAGTTCCAACAGATTGATGTGGAGCACAGATTCCTGAGGGGACCACAATCCCTGGGTGGTGAGGTCACCCATGTGAGTCCCCATCCCAAGAGGGACGCATCTGTAGTAAGGGTCAAGGAGTGAGACTGAGGGATGAAAGGAACCCCCTGTCTCAGATTGCTCTGATCCTGCCACCACTGCAGGGCCTGGATCAGGGTTCGAGTTACTGGGATCAATTTGGTTAGAGGATCTCTCCTTTGAGACCAGAAGGCTCTCAAATGGAACTGAATGTCCCTCATCTGAAATCTTACTCCTTGCACTACAGCTGTGGAAGCAGCCATGTGCCCTAGGAGCTGTAGAAAGTGCCTTGCTGGTCGAGAGACAGTGAAGGAGGAGGCCAGAGCCACCAGGGTCTTTACTCTTTTAGAGGAAGGAAAGCTCTGGCCTGCTTTGTGTCCAGTTCTCGCCTATGAAGGTGAGTAGCTGAACGGGCTCTAGAACTGACTTTGGAAGATTGAGAAGAAAACCTAGAGATGTAAGCAGCTGCTGGGTAACCTGAAAGTGTGATTTGACTTGGTCTGGAGACTGACCCACTATGAGCCAGTCATCCAGGTAAGGAAAGATGGCAATCTTTTGCCTTCTTAAGTGAGCAACTGCTACTGCCAGGCATTTTGTGAATACCCTTGGGGCAGAGGTAAAGCCGAAGGGCATTGCTCTGAACTGGTAATGGCCTGAGGGCAGTTCGAATCTGAGGTACTTTCGGTGGGAGCTTCTGATGAGAACATGGAAGTAGGCATCCTTGAGGTCCAGGGATGCTAGCCAGTCCCCTGGCCTTAGGGAGGGTAAAATAATTCCCAGAGTCACCATTTTGAATTTTGACTTTAAAAGGTGCTTGTTTAGGTATCTTAGATCCAGAATGGGCCGCCATTCTCCTGTCTTTTTTGGTGTAAGGAAGTACCTGGAATACAGTCCTTTGCCCTGGTATAGGGGAGGAACCCTTTCTACAGCTCTGAGAGCCAGGAGGGTTGAGACTTCTGTTTCCAAAGCAAGAGCCTCTAATGGATTTGCAGGTGGAAAAGATCTGGTTGTCATCTTTGGAAATTTTTTGAAGCTGAGAACCAGTCCCTGGCTTACTACTTCCAGGACCCACTTGTCTGATGTTAAAGACTCCCAGTCCTGGACGAAGTAAGCCAGCCTGCCCCTACAGGTAATGAAGAATCGGCCCTGGGCATCCCATCAGGGTGCCTGTTTGGCAGGGGCTTTAGGCTGAGGGCTGGGAGCAGGCCTGCTCGTACCCCGTCTTCCTCTCCCCCTGAAGAACCCCCTCTGGGCATAAGCTGAAGAGGAGGCCTGGGCTTGGTAAAAAGGTCTGTGAAAAGGCCTGCCCCTGCCCCTGGAAGGCTGCCTCTGAGGAGCGGCTTGCCTTTCCTTGGCCTGTGCACTCCTATAAGTGGTCCTATACTCATCCATTTTCTTCATGTAATTCTCTGTCTGCTCCCCAAACAGAGAATTACCCTCAATAGGAAAATCCATGGCCTTAGCCTGGGTATCCTGTGACAGGCTAGTACACCTGAGCCAAGCCATTCTACGAAAAGCCACAGATGTAGCCATGACTCTTGAAGATACATCATTAGAGTCCACTGCAGCATGGAATTGCACCTTGGATGCCTCAATACCATCAGCAGCTACCTGTTTCAGCTCTTTGGCAAGCTGGCCAGGGACCTGTTTCGCTAAAGCCATAACAGTATCCCATCTGGATTTCTGGTATCTTGCAACATAGGCCATATAATTTGCCTGTCTGAGTCCCAAGGATGCTGCCATGTATTGTTTCTTTGCCATGGCATCAATCCTCCGGAGTCCTTGTCAGGGGTGTGAAGCCAAGGGAATATTTGCCTTATCACAGGCTGCAGCCTGCACTACTAACATGTGCTGCATTGTTGTGAAAGGAACTCCGTATCAGGGCCTGACAATGTGTACCTCTTGTCCATTTTTTATCCACAGGAGGTATAGTGTGAGGAACTTTTAAAATTTTTATTGTCTGTTTCCTAAAAGATTTATGTAAAGGAATAGACAATCTCCTGGACTCTGGGATATCCATCATTTCCACATAGTCAGGCTCCTCCTGTTCATCCACAGCTTCTTCCAAAGGGAGCTGGAGGGTTTCAACAACTTTTTATAAAACAGAAAATGAGAAGGGACGAAAGCCTGGGGAGACACTCCTGAAGGTCTGTCTGGGGAGATGTCGGTTCAATGGGCACATCCAGACTTTCAAAACCACATTCACTCTCTTCATAATCCTCCTCCCCCTCCTCCGGTTCATAAAATTCCTCTATATCATATTCTTGAACTGGTGGAACCGACTGAACCGACCGTTTACCTGATGGTGGCGGTTCGGATGGAACCGGGGAAAGCGACTGGACAATTTGGATCGCTTTGGCTATCTCTGCAGCGGTTGGAGAAGAAAATTTTGGCTCCACACCTGCTGATTTTCTAGTCCTCTTTGCTGGAACTGGCTCCTCCGAGTCAGCTGTTCGTTTGCCCGAGGGAGTCTCGCCCTGGTCAGAGGGCACTCCCTCCGGTTCAGTTGGCACTGAACCGGGCTGGCCATCCAGGTCAGCGGACTTTTTGGCCTCTCGTTCCCTGAGCCTACCAACTCTCTTATCCACGGTAGCTGCAGGAAAATTCTTGCAAATCTGGCAGTCTGCATTGAGGTGGTCAAACCCCAGACAATAAACACATGTGGTGTGTGGGTCAGCCTTGGCAAAGGCTTCCCCACAGACACTACAGTGCTGAAACCCAGTGGGCCCGGTTTTTCTTTTGGGTTTCTCAGACATAATGCCAGCCTAACCAAAAAGTTGCCCTTTTCCGGCAAATCGCCAAGCAAGACACCCTTATCGGTTCCCAACCGTGTCACGGGTCATGGAAAAAAATGTAATGAAATCCATTTTTTTCACAACCGATAAGAATCGGGAACCGCACTCTAAATGTAATTTAATAAGTTTTAACAACAACCTGATCGGTTCAAACCGAACCGATAACAACGTTTGCAAGTTCCACACAGAAAATGTAAAACCTGTTACTTACGATACCACAGACAGAGCTTGAACCGACCGGTTGCGGTTAAAATAAATATATTGCGGTTTAAAAAACCGAGAAATAATTTTTTAACCGAGAAATGAACCGAGCAGTAGGAGGAATCTCCGGAGCGACTGTTCAGTGAGGCGGAGTAAAGAATCTGACAGTTTCAGTCTGAAGATCAACAGACAGAGTTTTTTCAACCGAGCTCGCGCTCAAGATTCCATGCCTGGCATGGAAGTTAACTCTTTCACCTCTGGAGCAGTTCTAAGGCTGGGACAAACTGCATATGTTATAATATAGCAAGACTTCATGTTGTTTGAAACATGCCTTGGCTCAGTGTGCCTTTCCCAGCTACCAATCTTTAAATAAATCAATCGATTGCAGATACTTAAAATGCCCCTTTGGAGATCCTTTACAGACAGATAGTGGTTAAAAGAATAGCCTATAATGAGTTTAATTATATTGCAGCAGAGCTTAGTTTGGCACATTAATAATGCAAGATACTATGAGTTTGGCAATCAAAGCATTAAACTACTAGTCTGCCAACTAAAACGTGAAACACAGAACAAACTCATTGGATCTATCCCCATGGCTGATTGGCAAGTTACCTTTGACCATCAGGCAATCAGTGATGCATGTGTGCATTACTTTAAGAAGCTTTATATTAAGGGTGAGGGAAACCCAGAACATATTGTTAGTTTGAGCATTTTTTTGTCAGGGTTTGATCTTCCTCAACTTACACCTAAGGAAGCTACAGACTTAGAAGCCCCTTTCACAGTCATGGAAGTCCGTTCTGCCTTGTTTTCTCTGGCTTCTGAAAAAGCACCTAGGTCTGATGGCCTTCTGATTGAGCTGTACATAATATTGCAGGGTTTTATTTAACTCTAAAAATTGATTAGTGTTTTGCTCATAAAAGTGCTAAAACATTGTGAAAATGCATAGCACTTGCCTCACTACGTTTAACAAACATAACACTTCTAGAAAACCTACATAAATACTTTCTGTACAGTTAATATTGTCCCCCCAAAAAAACTGCTAATCAATTATTTAAAACCCTGTATTGGCACAGATGGTTGTTCAACCACTGCAGAATTATTTCAGTGGGCATTGCAAGAGGGTACATTACCAGTCTCCTTTTATGAAGCTAAACTTATTCTAATTCCAAAATAAGGTAAACCCAGAGAGTAGGCCAGCTCTTATAGACCTATTGCTTTGCTAAATGCTGATTTTAAAATTATATCTAAGTTGTTGGCTAATAGGATGGAAAGGGCCCTGCTTAGACTGATTACTACAGATCAGACAAGATTTGTGTTGGGGAGGGACACAATAATTAATCTACATAAACTGACTAATATATTAGCTTAGGACAAGGGGGTAAGGATACAGTGGTGGTCTCACCCAACAAGGATAAACTTTTGACTATGTTGAGTGGAACCACCTTTGGGAGGTCCTGGATCCCATGAATTTTGGGTCATCCTTTATAACTTGGTTGCAGACAATTTATAAATCTCCCTGTTCAAGGATTCAAATGAACTCCATCCTATTTTAACCCTTTCTTCTTTCATGGGGCATCCATCAGGGATGCCCATTAGCTCCACCCCTTTTTGATTTAGTGTTAGAACCCTTGGTGATAGCATAAAGAGCTCACCCCTTAATCGGGGGATATGAGTGGGGACTACAACAATAACCACCCACCTTTATGCAGATAATAATCTCTACTGGGATTATTAGAGTTGGGTAAACATTTTGGAGCTACTGCGGGACACAAAATAAATTGGGGGAAATAGGTAGCGATGCCCTTAACTTCATTTGATTTGTCAGATTCGGCCCTCTAGTTTTAAATATTTAGGGGTCAATATTACCCCCGCTTACTCAGATTTTTTTCAGGCTGATTCCCCCAACTGTTGGATCACATGAAACAGGAAATTCAAAACTGAGTGACTTGCCTCTGTCTCTGCTTTGGTGGAATTAATGTTTTAAAGTTGTCACTGTTACCTAAGTTCCTGTATTTTTCAGGTGCGCCTAATATACATGCCAGACTCCTTTTTTCTAAAAAGTTAACTCCTTGATTACACATTGGGTGTGGTCTGGGAAAGCTCCTAGAATTCAGTTATCTTTATTGATGCTTCCGCCTTTCAGTTATATTACTGGCCAGCTCAATTAGCACTCCCTGATGATGCCTTAGGGTGAAACTGGTAGGAGATTTGGTGCTTAGGGCATCTGCCAGTGTCCTCACTGAGAGGTGTGGTGAGTTCACTGACTTTGGGCTTTTACATAATAATATACTGCTTGATAAGTACACCTGAAACTGGTGTTAGTCTGCTTCAGTAGGTTGGTGGACAGTGTGGCCATTTATGTTTGAACAACTCAATTAGCAGCCATAAGGGAATAGTTTGTGACCACTCTCACCACTCCAGGAGCCAAACTGGAACATGCCCTTGCACAGTGTGGCCATTTAATGTTAGACTTACATGGGGGGGAATTCCAGGGTTCGGCCACGATAGTGCTGAAGTGAGCCCCCGTAGCTCATGCATCACAGGGTTTTATTTAACTCTAAAAATTGATTAGTGTTTTGTTCATAAAAGTGCTAAAACATTGTGAAAATGCATAGCACTTGCCTCACTGTGTTTAACAAACATAACACTTCTAGAAAACCTATATAAATACTTTCTGTTCAGTTAGTATTGTCCCAAGGAAAAAACTGCTAATCAATTATTTAAAACCCTGCAATCACTGCCACTGACTTATGAGAAGGGGGATCAATTTAAAGATAAGGCCCTTAAGGACTCCCTAGCTCCCAAAGCATAATTCCAACATTGTGACCATCTACGGGATTTACTGTACTGTACCTCCGTTAAACAACAGATAGATGGACCAAATAGCAAAGTGTCTCAAAACAGCTGTACTCTATGGTATAAAGTTCATCATAAATTGGAGGGGTGGAGGGCTAATTTGTCTGCCTTTAGACCAATACAGCAGAATCTCTGTTTACCAACGTTCTTAAGAGATTCTCAATATGACATTTGGAAATCCCAGGGATTCCATTATGTTGATCAGTTATTTCATGAGGGGACACTTGTATCCCTTCCAGAGCTCTGTAATAAATTTCATATACCAATCACTAGTTTTTCTAAGTACTACCAGGTGAGACTTGTGTTCAAAGCTCCTGCCTTTTTGCAACTCATTGAGCCCTCAGTGGTAGTAAGTTCTCTTTTAGCCATACAACAAGAGAAGGGAACTGTTTCCTTGCTGTATAATGTGATGGCTAGAGCTCAAGGAGATGCCTTTAAGAGGCTTGCACTTTTGTGGGAGTCTTTAAGGGTGGGGGACAAAACAGTAGACGAGGAGCAACTGTTTCCTGATGGCTTCCACATTATCTATTCCAATAAGCCAAAGGGTAACGCAATATCACACCTTGCTACACGTGTATTATACCCTGGAAAAACGTGCCATATTTCAAGGAACTGACTTTTGTTTTTTATTCTTTGCTAACCACCAGGTAAGATCCACTAGGCACAAGTGTCTGTTTTGAGTGGTGACCAGGGAGCACTGGGGAGGTCAAATTATTTGCTCAGAGTCAAACAGTATACAAGTGGAGGTTGTGGGAATCAACCCCAGGCCTGCCGAAGGTACCAAGCTCATTACTCTAACAGCTAGGCTAAACTGCCGGCCCCAAAACTGGGTTAAATGTGGGTTAGAAAAAGTTAATTTTCTTCACCTGATCTATGACTACACGAGTCTGGACACCTATTGGTGTGAGACAGAGCATACCCTGGGGGAAATACTGTGTTTGCCTTTTCATTGTCCGTTCAACAGGTTTGTCGGGGGGACTTTGAGACCTGTTTTGAAACACAAGAATTAATGCAGGATGAGGAATGCTTTTTATACTTAGCATTTTTTAAAGCTAAACAATTCATTTAATCATAACTGAAAACAGAGTGAGCCAGCAGTGGTGGCACAGTGGTTGTCTAGTGTGGCACACTGTGCCACCAGGAGAAAATATTTTTTTGGTCTGGGGCAATTTTTGGGCTATTGACAAGAAATAGGAAAAGTGGACAGACTTTACTGCAACAGTACCCCCAGGCCGTTCTCTTTACTTCTTGAGACTTACACAGTGACAGCTAGACATCAGTTTGTTTGTTTGTTTGTTGTTGTCTATATTATGTGTTTTCTTTACTCATATGTTATCTATGACAGGACAAGGGTTAGTACTTGACAGCCACATGTATGATTCATGTGTATTGATGCCCATTAGTTCTGTATCTCTTCATGATTATGGCTCTGCTGTTGGGGTGGGTGATCCTGGGTAGTGGTGCGCATAAACTCAGCCAGGCTCCTGGCCAGGTCTGAGTCTGGTTCTTACTCCTCTGGGTGGTTTGATGATCCTGTGGGGTACAGTGGATGTATGTCATCACCAATGTATTACATATGGATTCTAGATGCAAGAATGCTGCAGAAATTGCTTTGATGTTAGGTGCAGTATTACTCTGTATAGTCTTTTTTCCTTCTCTAGTTACTTGTGCCAAACTGAAACTTTACAGTTGTTTGTATTGTGTTTCTCTGTTTATGAAAACTAATAAATTTCTATTGAAAAGAAATTTCTCTTGGTTCTTTCGAAAGAGTAAAGAAGTTATACCTGGTGTCCTGGACAACATTCCCTCCCTTTCAAAAGAAATGCGTCTGCATGAGGATGAAGGAGAAGTGTTCTTACGCTCCTTAGAAGGGCATTCAGACTCTTTAATGTGCATCTTGGGTGCCTTATTATGCTTATAAACTGTCTCACTGTTCTTATGTATTACAGCAGTACCACTCAGGATGCATCGCACTACATTGCAGTATTACTGCAGAGTGCTGCAGGGGACAATGTAATTCAATTGTAATTTAGCACTTATGTCATGCAGTATCTTGGCTCTATGATGCCAGTTCCACAACACTTTTGTCAACCGGCATCATAACGATGGGAATTATGTCGACCGCAAGTTGCGGTTGACATAATTCCTGAATGCCTCGGTCCTGTTTCTATCGGGGCAGCCCTGAACCCCTGTACTTTTTATAATCAACTCCAAGTCAGACTTGATTTGGGGAGGGGGCTCAGGACCGGGAGACAGTGTGCCCCTGTCTCAGGCACACCAACACAGCGATCTGTTGGGGCCCTGTTGATTTCATCTACAGCGATGTAGGTCACTGTGTTGGTGTCGCTGTATAGAGGGTATACCCAGTATTTTGTGATATGTCACTTACTGCAAGTCACTGCATTGCATCCTGTCTGGCTCCCCTGTATATTTAAAATGAATAATTTTAAATATGTTTTTTTTAGATAATTTGTTTTCATCTATGTTAAATAACAAACTATGTACATGTAGTAGTAGTAAAATATGTATTCATAAAAAAAGTTTTATGAATCAGGATAAAACTTCAGTGAGTTAAAAAGTCATTTAAATAAGGTCCCCTAGGTACATAAAGTGCATTATTACAAGTCATATTACATATCTTACCAAATTATTACAGACTTGTATCTCATATGCATATAAAGTAAGAGGTGGCAAAAATCATGTTACTATTCTTCAGTAGAACACTATTACATAAACTCCACCTGCCAACTTAGATATGGTGCATAAAAGTCACTGGTGTTACCTAGTGGCAATATCTCCTCCATAACAACATTGTCATGGTTTGCTGAATGCATCATCAACCACGCTTTTATTATATTCCAAGTTTTTATCCCTGCTGAGTCTCTTAAATTGTGTGCAATATTATTCCAAATTAGTGCACCTCGATAATACACCAAATGCCGGCCCACATCTAAATTACACCTGGGTACCATTAAGTCAATGGTTGTCGCAAATCTTAAATATTCCACTTTCTTTCTACTCGCAAAATGAGAAGTCATATATAAAGGAAGCTTGCTGGCCATCCCTTGTACATAAAATAGTCCATGATTTTCTGGGTAATGAGGCTAAGGCTGGCAGTATAGCCTTCAGGTTAACGTAATGAGCTGTGAATGAAGTTGGTAGATCCAGCAGTCAGACCTGGATTTGATTCCCACAACCTCTACTTGCATACTGTGTGACTCTGAGCAAGTCACTTAACCTCCCCAGTGCTCCTGGGTTGCCCCTGAAAACAGGCACCTGCCCCTAGTGGGCCTTACCTGGTTACCAAAAGAATAAAAAAAATGCCTTGGTATTAAGATCTAGCACCGGCCTATGCATTGCTAGAGCTTTTTAATGCCCTGTCAACCAATGGCATTTCAGGGTTTTTTTTCCTTGCCATTTTTGAAATACAACACATTTAATGTCTGCTGCAGGAATAATGGATATAGTCCCTGCACTGGCAGCATCTAAGGACAAAATCCATGAACTGTGCCAGCATATGCATGACTTATATATAGCTCATGGCAGTTCATGTCACCATACTCCCATCCCCTAGTGCTGCTCAATGAACCTACCTTCTCAATAACATTCACATACCCAGTCACATCTGTCTGCTGTTGCAGAGCTCCATACAATGGCAGGGAGTAACCCGGGAGGTGGAGGTGGGCTGAACATCGAGCGTCCAATCAAAAGCCCAGGCTCACTGGCCAATGAAATCCTTTTCTCCATGTGACCAAAGATTATGAGATATTACAGTCTGGCTAGGATGGCTATATCCATTTTTGAGAATGGCAGTAATTGTTTACTCTCACTGATGTCCTGCAATGGAGGAGGGCTTGTCATCATGTGAAGGTGGGAAACAGAGCACTTCTATCTTTCAAAGGACACAGCAGGGGTGCAGATCAGTTACAGCAGGTGTACTCCACCATCCATATCATTCACGTTCTGTTGAACCTAGATGTACAGTATCTGACTATCTGCATGGTGCAGAGCATGACCTCGCCTATGTCTGCCTCCCAACTGAACCCCCCCATGTGGTTCTGCTGAGCAGGATCAGGTGACAACAATGGGCATCTGTGCTGCAGGTATGTTTAGTGCCACAGAAGCCTCCACAGTGCTGGGCAGCAGTGTGCATCTGAGTACGGGCATATGCCTTTGAGTACTGATCCCCTCCTCACTGCTTTGTAAAGTGCTTTGGGATACCATGTATATGAAGTGTGCTACATAAAACTAAATGATTTACTATTGTGAAGCACACTTCTTTTACTATGTGATAACATCATAGTCATCAGCTGTCTAGCTGGAGTCACTGCTTGCAATAGTTACTAAATTATGACGTCACCATAATACCTACTAATCACACTGATGGTACTTATCAACTTGCTTTACAAACTCCTACACTAGATAATGCATGAGAGGACTATATACAGTGTTAGACTAAATTAATGATTTTTTTACCAAAATAAACTGGGTTCCAACAAACTTCTGGTGAATTACAAAGGTAAAATAACCAAGCGTCAAGAGGAACTGATTCCAGACTTGGTCAACTTTGGATAAAGAAGGAGCTGTAAGTAGAGACTGGGTAAGGTCTGTGTTGATCAATTTTATTAATATCTGAACACCTGTGAAAATCCCACCAGATACTGCTACTCAGTTAACATCAAGCTTATCCAATTCAAATTTTTTCACAACCTGTATCTAACACCCCCCCCCAACTACCCTATGGGTAGTTCGTTGCCACCTCAGTGGCTGCCTGCATGGATGTGTCACATTTTACCAGATTTTGCAAAAGCTTGCTCCACTACAGCAATGGCATATCTCAATATTTCAATTCACAAAACAATAGGTCAGTCCAGTGTTGTTTTCCATTCCAACGTAATGCAGAACTGAAGACATATTCTTCTTCTGACACCAAACACTGGATGCTGTTTCTCTTCTAGTAGGTCAATCCACATTCACAGATTTAAGAATCCCATAATTGGAAAGCAGGAAAAAATGTATATTATTAACACTTTGACTATTAACTGTAAGAAAGAGAAACAACCATGAGAAACACATGAAAAAATTACTCACCTTAGTAATTATGTTTCTTCTAATGGAGTCTTGCTGTATTCTGACAATATGCAGTTAGCCCCAGCTCTTGAACTGCTACGGAGATGAGTTAACTCTATGCTGACAGCATAGAACGTTGAGCTCGTGCTCGGTTCAAACCTCTGTTTGCTGCACTTTCAAGTGTAACCGTCAGATTCTTATGAGCCAAAACTAACTAATTACATCTATAGTGTGGAAATTGTAAAAAAACACTAGCCATAAAGGCAATCCAAAGTTTTAGAATCCCCAAAAGACTCAAGTCGAGAATCCCAAAACAAAAAACTCAGGTAGTGAACTAAACATAACTCTAAATAACCACAAATAAAGACCACTATGACCAGCTCCTCCAAAAGAAGAGGGAGCCAATTAACCTCTGGGGTGCAGCACTGTACCTGCCAGTCCACATCCCAAAAAACAGGTTCTGAGAGGGGAGGCAGGGGGGAAGTCAGAATACAGCAAGACTCCATTAGAAGAAACACAATTACTAAGGTGAGTAATTTTTCTTCAAACAACATGAAGTCTTGCTGTATTCTGACAATATGCAGACTGCCAAGCAGTACCTCCCAGGAGGAGGGTACAGAATCTACTTAGGAAATAGACTCTGCAGCACTGCTGTACCAAACCTAGCATCACTCCTAGCCTGGATGTCCAGAGAGTAATGCTTGGTGAAAGTATGAACTGTTTTCCAGGTGGCTGCTTTACAGATCTCTAAGAGTGGAACATCTCTGGCTGCAGCCAGAGAAGCAGCTGTACCTCTGGTCTAATGAGCCCTCAGGCCTGAGGGGGTACCTTGCCCAGCTTTTCATAGCAGAATTGAATACAAGAGACAATCCACCTGGCAACAGTCCTCTTAGTAGCAGGTTTGCCCTTCCCTACTTCACCATAAGTGAGAAACAACTGAGAACAGTCAAACCTAACTGCCTTAGTGTGCTCCATGTAGTAGCTAAGAGACCTTTTAACATCCAAACTGTGTAATCTTCTCTCTCCTGAAGAAGAATGATCAGTGAAAAACACAGGAAGGAACATGGATTGGTTCAGATGAAAATCTGACACCATTTTGGGCAAGAACCTCCTATTGGTTCTAAGGACCACCTTATCTCTATGAAAAGAAATAAAACCAGGCTCCACTGATGGAGCTTGTAATTCACTGATACGCCTGGCAGAAGTAATAGCTACCAGGAACACAGTTTTCCAAGTCAAGTACTTAAGTTCTGCTGAGGCCAAAGGCTGAAAGGGTGGTTGCATGAGCTGAGCAATGCACACATTAAGATCCCAAACAGGGATAGGATCCCGAAAAGGGGGATTAGTATGAAGTAGTCCCTTAAAAAATTTACAGAACACAGGGTGAGAAGCTAGGGAAGAAGGCTTCCCCACTGATAAAAATGCAGAAACAGCTGGTAGATGCACCTTGAGGATAGCTGGTCTGATGCCTAGACTATTGAGATAAACCATATAGTCCAGAACTGCAGACAAATCAGCAGAATCTGGTGATATCTGTTTACTAGAACACCAAATACCAAACCTTTTCCATTTGGAGTTATAGGTTTTTCTAGTGTCAGGTTTACAAGAAGCCTTGAGAATGTCCAGAACCCCCTGAGACAGATTCATACTTGCATATTCTAGCTCTTCAATAGCCAAGCTTTGAGATTAAGATACTGAAGATTGGGATACCAAATTCTTCCCTGACAGGAAGTTAGCAGATTGTGCTTTTTGGGGAGAACCAATGGAAGATGGACCACCAGAGACAGCAAGAGAGGATACCAAGGCTGCCTGGCCCAGTCTGGTGCAGTCAGGATCACCTTGCAAGGTTGTGACCTTATCTTGACCAGAACTCTGAACAGAGGAAAGGGGGGAAAGGCATACAGAAATTTCCCCAACCAATCCAACAGTAGAGCACCCAGGGGGACTGAGCCTAATACTGGGGGTCTGCAACAAAAGAGAGGAAGTTGGTGATTGCCTGGGGCTGCAAAGAGGTCTATCTGAGGAGTGCCCCATCTCAGAAATATCACTTTTAGCACTAGAGGATCCAGGGACCATTCATGATGGCCTTAAGAAATCCTGCTCAAAGCATCTGCTAAAACACTGTCCTTCCCTGGAAGGTGGACTGCTATCAGGGATGTTTGTACAGAATAGGCCAGAGACCAGACTTTCATGACTTCTGTCCACAAGGCTGTCAACCAAGTGCTTCCCTGCTTGTTGATGTACCACATGGTGGTGGTGTTGTCTGTTCTCACCTGAACAACCTTGTTTTGTATTGCCTGTGCGAAAGCTTGTAAGGCCAAGTATACTGCCCTGAGTTCTAGAAGATTGATATGAAGGAGAGACTCCTGAGGGAACCACACGCCCTGTGCTGTGAGGGCTCCCAAGTGAGCTCCCCACCCCAGAAGAGAAGCGTCTGTGGTCAGAACCACAGAATGAAACTGAGAAACAAATGGGACCCCTTGCCTGAGGTTGTCCTGATCCAACCACCACTGGAGAGCATGGATATGGAAATTACGTACTTACTGTAATTATTGATATTCTTGGACAGTCTCCATCACTCATTCACACTAGTGGAATAGCGCCAGAGGCGCTAGGACCAAGCGCGAGCCTAAAGTTTTCAGAAGGGTCGGCACCGAGAGAGGACCACACATGCGCAGCACCATGAGACTAGCTCGCACCTGTGTAGGCTATCTTGGTGTCGACCCTCCAACCACCTCAGTACCTTTTCAACCGGGGAGGTGCAGCGTGACTAATGAGAATAACTCATCCTGAGTTTCTGGGCCTGAGAGGGCCCAGATGGCCTTTGCAAGAAAGGTTAAGAATAATGTCCTCACAGTCTGAATCATAGGACCGTGAAGACCAGGAAAGAAAATGAGTGAACCCAGGGGATGGTGGGGTAGAATGAGTGATGGAGACCGTCCAAGAAGATCAATAATTACGGTAAGTACGTAATTTCCATATCTTCCTAACTAAGTCTCCATCACTCATTCACACTAGTGGGAGAGTACCAAGCTAAAACCAACAACCCTGAGTAGGGTGGTAGGAGATAGGGTTCACTCAGAAAGGACAGCCAAGGACTGTCCTGTTAATAAAAAGAGCTGTCTTATAAGAGCATCTATAACATAGTGCCTACAAGATAAACGCTCGAGTTGTAACTCGTCACCTTGCCGACGACTACAATGGGCACAAAATGAAAGTCTGCCAGGCAGCTGCAACCACTCTAGAAAAGTGGCAAGAACCTGGCTTCACAATTTGATCTAGGACCAAAATTAATTGTGTCAAAGACATGTACTAATGTAACGTAAAGGGACCTCAGGAACTGAAAGAGTCGGAGGTAAAGTCTACTGGTTCAGGGTAGAACAGAAAGTGCAGATGGAAACCCCCACTATCCAGTATGGTTGACCTGTAAACAACAGGTCCAGAAGCACTTGAACCCCTTACTTGGTGAGCAAGGGGGTCCAGGTGGGGTTAGCCCATCAAGGAGAATGGTCTCCACTTAGTCACAGGATCTTCCTGATGGAAGGCCAAGCATGACTTAGAAGCCTCTCGTGGTGGTCTAGTAAAACCAGATCCTACCCACTGTATATTCCAAGAGGAATAATCCTTCCCCTGTGTGTACAACTGTAGCAGCAGTCTCTGAACTCAGGGAAGAAAGGAAATAGGTGTACAGGAGGATGTGTCCACTGCGGAAAAAAACATTCCGACAGAAAAAAAACGGGCTTGATTTCTAAGGTCAATAGAGGCAGATGTGCGTCGAGGAGGGACACAGCAGGACCAAGTTAGGGCTAACCCATTTGTTGAAGTGACTGAAAGAGGCAGTGATTCAGTGCGGTGAAGCACTAGTCACTCTGGCTTTCCTGAAAGGAGTAGGAAAGGATTCTAGTTCATTTGCTGAAAAAGAAACATCACCACTCCCTCTTGCACTTGAAGAGGATAGCTTCGTGAGCGACTGGCATGGACCAGAGCGCAGGAACCGAAGGTGTGAATATTTGAGAAGCTTCCTCAGAAAAAGGGACCTACTTGACCATCCGTCAAGAAGGAGGAAATCACCTGTTAAATTAAGCAAGCAAGGAAGCAGAAACCTGAGTTCCAACTCAGTGGAGAGTCGCTTCTGCTGCTGTAAGGCTCTGTTCAAGAGAAGAAAGCCTGATAAAAAGAAAAGGAATTAACAGACTGGGCAGTCGCCTAGGTCTAGGAAATGTCTCTGAATGAGAGAAATCTCTCAGAGAAAGAGATGACCCATATCGTCGCCAGATCGGACTCCCCATAGGGGAAGAAGAAATCAGGTACTCTTTACCATATCCCGGAGATGAGCGCCTCAGGGGCTGAGGAGGAATCTGACCAGATCCCCATATGATATAAATTATTTTTTTTTTTTTTTTAGTCCGAGCCTAACAAGGCCTTCACGCTGTTGTTTTGAGGATTGTCTTGATACAAAAAGATGAAGATGTTCTCAATCTGAGTGCGGAAAGAGCCTGAGTGTCCAAACTGAAATCATGACCGGACTAACAATCACAGCTGGAGAGAAGTTAACCACCTGTGCCGAAGAAGCCACCGAAGAGGCAATATTGCAAGGGGGCTATATATCCCTATCAAAGGAGCAGAAGAGTCAGAGTGGCCCCCGACCATTAAGTTAAAATGCTCCACAGAGTGTAACTATCTTGACGATTGAAAAAGTCTAGACGCAGAAGAGTATGGTCCATGGACGCAGTGTGAAATACTATAGTGGACCCCATTACTGAGGAATTACTGAAAGGATTTTCCCCTCACGGACTCTGAAGATAGAGATGACGTGTCCTCCAGTATATAAAATGAGCCGTCCTCTGTGCTACTGACCAGAAGGACAGGGAAAGACCCATCTAGATGCACTTCTACCCCAGAAGGACCTCCAAGAGAGGTCTAGGTCAGAGCCACTAGAGACTCCACCATCAGGAAGGATGTCGAGGAGCTTGGTACCATGTAGGGAACAGAGAAAGTGCAGAGCAGAATGAGATTCCGCTGGCAGAATGGTACAGCAGAGTTCCATAGCAGAAAACCACTGGATGACACAAGATCCCACATAGACCACCACTCACTAAAATGTGTGGAAAAAATAATCCGCAGAACAGGAGTTCCCACATCCCACCACAAGTTCTGTGGAAAGGAGTCTGAAAGGAAAAATGTGTCACTAATTCTGCCATACAGCACCCACTAGCACCCGTGTGGCATCAGCAGCACTCGTGGCACAGGAGGGCACCAAGCAGTGCCTATGCCAACCTGGGAGATACCCAAGGCCAGCCATGGTAGCATCCGCAGGTACTCCCGGCATCCACGTAGCAATGGCACTTGAGGGCACTTCCGACGCCCATGGCACCAATGTCACCCATGGCACCCAAGACACCCATGGTAAGAATGGCACCTGAGGGCACCAATGGCACCAGTGGCATCCATGGGCACCTGCAGTGCCACCCATGGCACCCATGGGTGTCACCCCAGGACCCAAGGCACCAGTGGCACCCATGGCACTTGAAGCATCCATGGAACCCATAGGCACCCACAGCATCACCCGTGGCACCCATGGCTCCTGGCACCACCCCTGGCATCCCTGGCACCCATGGCGCCACCTGTGAGTGAACGGCGTTGCCCGTGGGTAAATGACACCACCCATGGGAGCACAGCGCCACTCGGTGGGTGCACGGCGCCACCCACGGGAGCAGGGCATCACCCATGGGTGCACAGTGCCACCCGGGGGAGCACGGCACCACTGATGGCACAGACAACCAGTGGCAGCAAAGAGAGCACCCACGGCACCTCACAGAGTGATGGTGCTGACCCATGGCACCGACTAAGGCATGGCACCGACCATGGCCTCGAGGCTCGGCGCCGACCAAGGCACTGAGCCACACCTCTGAGGCATGGCACCGACCATGGCACCAAGCCATGGTGCCGACCAAGGCACCGAGCCACGGCGTCGACCATGGTGCCGAGCCACGCCACCGACCAAGGCACTGAGCCATGGCTCCGAGGCACGGCGCCAACCATGGCGCCGAGCCACGGCGCTGAACCACAGCACCAAATGAAAATGCCAATGAAAATCTTGAAAAGGGGAGAAGGAAAAAGGTGGTGCCCGTGCTGGCCCCTGCATGGAAAAGGGAGAGGGGGGTAGGCACGAGGGGCCGACATGATGGCAAAGGCACCCAGAGGGCACCTCAACATATGTGATCCAATCAACCTGGCTCCGGTCCAACAGCTCCGAGGCCCAGAGGTCCTGAAATCAGGAACAGAGCCAGGAAAACTGGAAAGTCGAACCCCCTGCTCCATAGGAGCGACCTAAAGGTGAAACTGCTCACCGGAGCTCCAGCGAGGACAGAGATGGAGCTCGGAGTCGAGAAAGCAGCCGTTATGAGCAGGGCCAAGAGGAACCCACCAAAGTCGGTTCGGGCCCATCGCCCCTCCAGACGAACATTCCTCGTGCAGACATACCAACAGGCAATCTCGAGTGGCACTGATTCTTCTTCCCCGAACGTGGAAGAGGAGCTTGAGGTCAAGCAGAAACCGGATCACCGGAACCGTTAGATTTGTGCTTCGGAGAACTGTCCTCCCCCCAAGCACAGGACTGTCCATAGTCAGACCCCCTCCCCCGTTAATTAAGGGCGGTGGACAGGACACAGCCCCTCTGCCATAAAAACTTTCAAACGAAGTCCTCCTACCATCACCGCTACCATCTAAGGATGACTCCGTTGATGGCAGGAAATAATTTCTTTTTTCTTCTTCTTCAAAATCTTCTTCTTGTTCGTAAAATAATAAATTACTACTTTAAAATATTAAAACATTAAGAGCTGTTGTCGTATAGATGAAAACTTCGACTCCGGCAGATGAGCGACGTCGACATCCAAGCGCACTCAACGGCAGGAGAAAAGGAACTGAGGCTGTTGGAGGGTTGACGCCGAGATAGCCTACACAGGCGCGAGCTAGTCTCGTGGTGCCGCGCATGCGTGGTCCTCTCTCGGCACCGACCCTTCTGAAAACTTTAGGCTCCCGCTTGATCCTAGTGCCTCCGGCGCTATCCCACTAGTGTGAATGAGTGATGGAGACTTAGTCCAGGAAGATCAAGGTCTGAGTCACTGGAATCAGTTTGGTGAGAGAGTCTTTTTTCTGGGACCAAAAAGCCCTCACGTGAAACTGGATATCCCTCATCTGGAACCTGGCCCCTGGAACCACTGCAGTGGCAGCTGCCATGTGGCCCAGTAGTTGAAGAAAATGTCTTGCTGGATGAGAAATGAGGAGACGAAATGAGGAAGCCAGGTCTGTAATGGCCTTTACCCTTGACAAGGGAAGAAAGGCCTTTGCCTGGACAATGTCCAACTCCGCCCCTATGAAGGTGAGGAGTTGCACTGGTTTGAGAACTGACTTTGGAAGATTGAGAAGGAATCCTAAGGAAGTGAGCACTTCCTGGATCACTTGTAAATTTGACTTGACTTGGTCTGGAGACTGCCCCACAATGAGCCAGTCATCGAGATATGGGAAAATAGAGATGTTCTGTCTCCTTAAAAAAGCTACTACTACTGCTAGGCATTTTGTAAAGACCCTTGGTGCTGATGTTAGCCCAAAGGGCATTGCCCTGAATTGGTAATGGCCTGAGGGCAGTTTGAATCTGAGATACTTTCTGTGGGAGCACCTGATGGGAATGTGAAAGTAGGCATCCTTGAGGTCTAGGGAAGCTAACCAATCCCCTGGCCTTAGAGGGGGAAGAATTATTCCCAGAATCACCATTTTGAACTTTGGCTTCAGCAAATGCTTGTTTAAGTATCTTAGGTCTAGGATAGGCCGCCACTCCCCTGTCTTTTTTGGGGTAAGGAAGTACCTGGAGTACAGACCTTTGCCCCTGAGGGATGTAAGAACTCTCGCTATAGATCTGAGTGCTATCAGAGAGGAAACTTCTGCCTCTAGAGCAATGGTTTCGGATATGTTGGCAGGTGGAAAAGACCTGACCCTTAGCTTTGGGAATTTTTTGAAGCTGAGGGCCAGTCCCTGGCTTACTACCTCCAGGGCCCACTTGTCTGAGGTCACAGACTTCCAGGCCTGGAAATAGTAAGTCAGCCTGCCTCCTACAGGGATTGGGGAGTCGACCCAGGCTGACACCTCAGGGCGTCTGCTTGGCAGGAGCCTTAGGCTAAGAGGTGAATGCAGCCCTGCTCATCCCCCCCCACCTCTCCCTCTAAAGAATCCCCTCTGGGAAAAAGGAGAGGAGGCCTGTGCCTGGTAGAAAGGCCTGTGAAAAGGCCTGCCCCTAGCCTGCTGCTTCTGAGGAGTTGACTGCCTTTCCTTGGCTTGAGCACTCCTATAGGTGGTCCTGTACTCATCCATCTTCTTCATGTAGTTCTCTGTCTGCTCCCCAAACAGAGAATTATCTACAGTAGGAAAATCCATGGCCTTAGCCTGGGTATCCTGCGAGAGGCTAGTACATCTGAGCCAAGCCATCCTCCGAAGAACCACGGATGTAGCCATGACTCGTGATGAAACATTGGAGTCCACAGCAGCTTGAAATTGAATCTTAGATGCCTCTATCCCATCAGCAGCCACCTCCTCCAACTCCTTGGCTAGTTGGGGGGAAGCCTGCTTAGCCAGATCCAAAACAGACTCCCACCTGGACTTTCGATATCTAGCTGCATAGGCCATATAGTCAGTCTGCCTGAGTCCCAGAGAAGATGCCAGGTACTGCTTTTTAGCCATAGCATCTATCTTCCTGAAGTCCTTATCCGGGGGGGGGAGGTGAGAAGCCAATGGAATGCTAGCCTTGTCAAAGGCTGCAGCCTGTACACCCCAACATGGCTGCAATGCTGGTATAGGAACTCTGAAGCTAAGCCTGACAGCATGTACCTCCTGTCCATTTGTTTGTCCACTGGAGGCAATGAATTTGGAGTCTTTAAAAGTTTGTGAGTCTGTTTCCCAAAGGATTTGTGCAAGGGAATAGACAGTTTCTTGGACTCTGGGATGTCCATCATCTCTACAAAGTCAGGCTCCTCCTGCTCCTCAACAGCTTCATCTGCAGGAAGCTGGAAGGTGTCAGCCACTTTTCTGTAAAACATGAAGTGGGAAGCGGACTCAGAAAGCCTGGGAGGGGAAATTACTGAAGGTCTGTCTGGGGAGTTGCCCGGTTCAATGGGTTCATCCAGACCTTCCCCACTGTCTTCTTCCTCATCATCACACTCTTCTTCCCCTTCCCATTCTGGCTCATAATATTCTTCCAAAGAATAGTCAGAAACCGAGGGATCTGACTGAACCGAGCGCCTACCGAGAGATGCCGAATTGGTCAAAACTGAATGGAGCGATTCCACAATACTAATCGCCCTGGCAATTTCTTCGGCGGTTGGAAGGTGGGGATTTGAATCCGAACTGGCCAATTTTTCTTTCTTCTTCTTTTTTGCAGGAACTGACCCCTCAGGATCGGCTATCCTCTTGCCCGAGGAAGTCTGGCCCTAATCAGAGGGCACTTCCTCAGGTTCGGTCGGAACTGAACTGGGCTGGCCATCCGAGTCAGCAGACTTCTCAGCCTCTTTCTCCCTAAGCCTGCCCAACCTTTTCTTTATGGTGGTCTTAGGAAAATGTTTGCAAATTTGGCAGTCTGAATTGAGGTGGTCAAACTCCAGACAATAAACACAGGTGGTGTGGGGATCAGCCTTAGCAAAGGCCTTCCCACACACACTACAGTGCTGAAACCCAGTGGACCTGGTTTTTCTTTTGGGTTTCTCTAAAGTCAGAGAAATCTTACCTTTTACACGGCTTCAGGCCAGGTAAGACAACCTTTCGGTTCCTAACCGTGTTACGGGTATTGGAAAAAAAGTAAAAGACGTCTTTTTTTTAGAACCGATAAGCACCGGAATCACCACAGACTAAAGAATGATCGGTTCAGCCAAACCGACCGAAACAATTCAGAGATTTTACAATTTCCACAGTAATTAATACAAATTTCAATACAGTTCACTACCACTACCACTTACTGTACCACAGACAGGGATCTGAACTGATGAAAATAAGAAAAAACTGCGGTTAAAACCGACAATTTTTACAAGCGAACCGAAAGTGACAGGAGAAACTCCAGAGCAACTGTTCAGTTAGGCAGAGTAAAGAATCTGATGGTTACACTTGAAAGTGCAGCAGACAGAGGTTTGAACCGAGCACGAGCTCAACATTCTATGCCCTCAGCACAGAGTTAACTCTTTCATCTCCGGAGCAGTTCAAGAGCTGGGGCTAACTGCATATTGTCAGAACATCAGAGGAATTGAGTAGAAAGCACAATAGTGCTAGGGCAGCTAGTCCTGCAGTTTGTAGCAGCAGCAAGGTCCAGGAAGACACAGTGAGTCCTTTAGAGCTTTTCAGAAGATCAAATGGCTGAGAGAGAGGAATAATTCTAAGGAAAGGGAGTTCCAGTAGATAGAGATATAGACTTTAAAAGCCAGTTTGCCCAGGCCAGCGAAGCACCTGTGCTCAGTGAGAGGCTGGAAGTCCACAGACCTTAGCAAGTATGTAGTAAGGGGTTGCTGCAAATACCTTGCTAGGGCAGATGGGGAGCCTGTTCAAAAGCAGTTTGTCTACAAAATGGCCAGAGCAAGAGATCACTGGCCAGCAGAGGAAGGCCAGCACAGACCACTGTAGACAAGGTAGTGATGAGCGAGCTTCAGAGAAGCTACGGTAAAGTGACTCACATTATTGCATGTTGTGTCCCATCTAGAGAGGATGATTTTGTTTACACCCAGGAACGTAAGGAAGGCCATATGCAACACCTGGAAGGGGCAGTCAGGAATAAGCAGTGTTTGACCCTAAAGGCCTTGCCCAGCTTTTCAGACTGAGGGGACATCGAGGGAGTAATCAAGGATCTAGCCTTACTCCTGAGTATTTGAAATTGTTGGCACACTTGAGTGGGGATCCATCTTTACAGGTGATGGAGAGTTTTGAAGGAGCAGCATAAAATTTCAGTTTGGAACCAAATAGCATGAACTTGGTCTTTTTGCTGTTTATGATGAGCTTGTTTGTGGATAGACAAGACAGATTGCAACAGCAGCAGAGAGGGATTTTGTGATGTCAGGAACAATCTGGGCACTGCAGTACAAGACAAGATCACCGTATAACAGTGAGCTGTAGCCACAGGCAACATCAGGGAGACTACTGATATAAACAGAGAAAATGAGTGGGCCTAGAACTGAGTCCTGGGGAACCCCAATGGTAATGTCAGCAAGGCTGAAGGTAGCAGAGTGGAGGTGAACTTGCTGTTTCCTGCCAGTTAGGTATCTAGAAAACCATGAGTTTGCAGGTGGGCAGACACCAAAGAAGGCAAGCTTGGTTTTGAGTAGAGAGTGACTGACCAAGCTGAATGTCTTAGTGAGGTCAATAAACACCACACCAGTTATGAGATCAGAGTCCATAGGTAAGCTGATGCTGTTCATTAGTTTGGCCAGGGTTGCAATGGCTTTTTCCTAAATCCATGTTGTATGGGAGACAGGCGATTGTACTTGGATACATCCAGCAAAGGGAGAGGTGTTACTACAGATAAGGTACCAGTAGAGGCCATTTGCAAGATGGCAGAAGAGGGTGAGATGCTGCTGGTGGGGGACTTCAGTCTCCTTGATGTAGACTGGAGCCTCCCAGTTGTGACTTCAAACAGAAGCAGGGACATTCTGGACTCACTGCAAGGGGTAACCAACACATGATGGGGCAATACTGAACCTAGAACTTACTAATAGGGACAGTGTTGCAGACATCAAGGTGGGAGACCACCTGAGGACCAAAGATCACCACACAGTGTGATTCAATATAAGGATGGCTGTAGAATCAAACCACACAAAGGTGAGGGTCCTGGACTTCAGGAGGGCAGATGTTATAAAGATGGGTGAATGCCTCATGGATGAACTGGTGGGAGGGATGACCTAGGTGGTGTGAAGGAACAGGGTGCAAAACTAAAAGGGGGCATAGTGGAGGCAACAAACCTATGCATCAAACAAGTGAATAAGAATAAGAGGAAACAGACACTGTAGTTCTTGAAAGAGGTAGCTGAAAAGATTAAGGGTAAAAGGGTGGCATTCAGAAAATATAAAGAAACACAGAGGTGGGAGGAGAATGATGTGTATCAGGAGAAATAGAGAGAAGCAGGGAAAGCACAAGGAGAGCAAAGTCACAAACTATAGAGAAAATATCCCAAGTGGTAATGAAAGAGGACAATACATTTTTTAGGTATGTAAGTGAAAACAGGAAGACCAGTGGAGGGATTGTAAGGTTCAAAAGGGATGAGGGGGATGGTGTAGAGGGGGACTAGGAAAAGGCAGACATCCTGAACAAATACTTCTGTTCAGTGTTCACAGTGGAGGGAGAAGGGGATGGCCACAAAAAGTAGCAGGATCGCTGATGGAAGGGAGGTGGACACTAGTCCTTTTTCAGAGGAGAGTCCTAAAGGGACTCACTAATCTGAAAGTGAACAAAGCAATGGGATCAGATGGGGTACATCCTAGGGTATTTTTTGTCAACTATTTTTATCCTCCTGTGGTGGGTCAACTTCAGCGCCTACCGAGCCTACCAAACTCAGGGTCCTTTGGGGGCTTCTAGCACCATGCGCGCCCCAGCAGATCCCCAGAGTCAGTCTGGGGGCATCATCCACATCGGCCCCCATGATTTCCTCCATTTTCTCCACGAACTACCCCAGGACCCCCGGAAGCGGTAGTGCATGTACGTGGAGGTGCACATGCGCAACGCAGCTCCGAACCAGGTCCCCTCAACCCTCCCCATCAACCCATGTCGGAGCTCCTCATGAGTGGCACCATCCCTCCGGCCTCCACCAGGGGGCGAACAAGCTCCGAGAGTGCTGGATTCCTCCTCCTGAGGTGGAGCGCTGCCAGCCAGCAGCATCTCGCATCCTCTCCCTCCACCCCCCGCCAGCCTCCGACGACCCTGGCTCATTCCCAAACCAGGGTCACTGGTATGGCATGAGGTGTGGTGTCCAGTGCCTCAGCCCTCAGCGCCATTGGGCCTGCTAACATCCTAGGGTATTGAGGGAGCTTGGAGAGGTACTTATCTGCACCTCTGACAGCACCGTTCAACAGCTCACTCGAAATAGGTGTGGTTCCCAGAGGACTGGAGGAGGGCAGATGCAGTCCTGCTTCATAAAAGTGGCAACAAGAAGGATGCTCTATATATATAGCCATGTTAAATGACTTGATCATGGTCACGAAGGGGGGCAGTTGCTTTAGCCATGTCATTCAAAGCTGGATCCATCTCAGTGCTGTTGCTGTGGGTAATGTTCATGTATATAGTCTATCTGCTTTCCATACTTTATATTGCACCAGTATCAGTGTGCCCTGCTGTGAACTGTATGTATTCAGAGGACACATACATTTGTTCACACTTCCGGCTACTAAGTCCCACATTTGGGCTACGTGACATCTAGCGGCATGAATCTACATGCTGACATAAAGGTGCTTGTAGATTACATACTTTGCATAACTTCAGTCAGAGCTGGAGAGTACATCTCTTTGCACATTTGGCCAACATTTTGATGGCATGAACTTGATAATATATTCACCAATATATGCTTCTTTGCTGGCATTTTTGTCATAATGTTTATTATTGTGTGTGAGCCAAGGATATAGAGGTAGACTTCCCACAGGTCACATAGTGGAAAAGTTGTTTGAGCTGTGAGATTCAAACCAGGATCACCATGTTCCAAGCTCTACATTCTGCAGTTCTGTTGTTACTCATTGTAAAGTAACTTATAGAGTATCTTCTTTGTATACTACATTTTCCATCATTATTAGTGTAAACTGTTGTGTGCACTATGTATCCAGATGAAAACCAGATTTGCTACAAGTTGACCATACATATTGTTGTTTCAGTCCCTTGACACAGATAATGGGGCATCTGAGCATCACCCTATGGAGTTTAGTGTTCAGCACCACCAATTCTTGGCTGGCATATTTCTAATGGTGTACACAGCAATGAACATTGCAACCAACGTGCACAAAGGCATCAGTTCATTTTGTGCCATTCCTGGTCAAACAGTATGCATCAGAGTTTGCAGCTGGGCAGACAGTCCCAGAATAATTCTTAGTTTATGTTTGCCTTTGTTTCCAATGACATGTGGGGCAAGGTCAGCTGCACTCATACATTTATGAATACCTAAGCCACCTAGATAGACAGATGCTCATTATATCCACTAGCGAAGCTGCTCTTAGGTGTATTACATTGTCTCTGAAAGCCATATTCCCATGGACTGACTTTACGCATAGCTGTGCATTCCTCTCAAAGGAACACTTTGTGATCCTGTTTCTGTTTACCAGTAGTGAAGTCTACCTTGAAAATCACTTAGCCCATCGTGTGTGGGAAGGGACTGTCAAAGATCAGACAGTTATTAGTGTGTGCCATTTAAAGTAAAGCACATCTATTGAGTACCGCAATTGGGGTTACTTTTCAGCTATTTGGTGCATGTCCTCAGTGCCTTGTCTTTGCATCTCATGAATACTTATGCACTGCGTTTCATCCTTTGATGCTTTGTTTGTGAGGCTATTTCATTCAGCATCTTGTACTTTGTGACTAATGATTGTCCTCACTGTGATCACCACATCAGTGGCTTCTGCATGTCTATGCCAAAGACATTCTGTTTTGTTCCTTGCAATTTTACCTACAGTATGTCAAAGTCTCTGTCTTAGAGTTTGGGTCCTGCATTCATATGCAAAAAGACAGATAGGCTGACAGACAGACCAGCAGATGTACAGAAACAGAGAAACACAGACAGTGTGATAGCACATAAGGGCCGCTGGGCCCACTTAGTCTGCCTGTTTGTTTGTTTGTTTGTTTTTATCACCTTCATTTTTTTTCCTGTGTGTGTGACTACAGACCCTACTTAACCTACAGACCAGCCCCCCCCTTAGCCCTACAATTAAGCAATAAGGTATAAGGGTGTGTGTTATTGTGTATTATGAAATGGGTAGAAAGAATGCTGAATTCTGACTGGCTGAGAGCTTGTTTCAGCTGGGCTGTTATTCCAGTACAAAGGCCCAGCTGAAAGTAATATTTACTTTATTTATTTAATAACATTCGGAATTACAACCCTTTGAGTCATAGACTCCTTTACAAAGGCTCCACGTCAAACAACAATAAGGACTTACATATAGTATTAAGCAGTACAATGTTCAGGTAATAAAAACAAGAGATAAAACAAGTAATGGAAGTTACGCATACAACAAATTATACAATATTTTAAATACAGTGATCATGGAAGAAAGACAATAGACAAAACCACACAGCTGGGGGATACAGAACAATACTCTTTGGGAGAGGAAGGCCCAGCATTATCCATAATATGCATAATATTTCCGACTTCTCCTCCCTGGAGGGTTGGTTCCATGGTAAGCACCTTGTCCTAAATTAAAAAACAAACAAAGTGTATGCTCTTCTCCCATCTCTCACCAGCCAAGCGCTGCCACCTATGCCTCACTAGCACCTCCCTTAGTGGTGATATCTTGGAGTGCGTCCATTCCTTTAAATACCTAGGCATCACTCTGGACCCTTCTCTCTCTCTCTCTTAAGTTGCATACCTTCAACGTATCTAAAGTGCTCAACCAGCAGCTCGGCCACCTCTATAGGATTCATCCATTCCTATCCTTGGCCTCCTGCCGCAAGATTGCAACCTCTTCCCTTATACCTCTTCTAACTTATGGAGCTCCATTTCTGGCCCCAGCAAACTCTTCGACCCTATCCATACTCTCCCAGGCCTACCACAGGGTCGGTAGGTTTGCTCTGGGGGTCGACTCCTGGCAACATCACTGTGATGTCCTCTCCTCCTTTGGATGGTTACCTTATTTGTCCAGATTGAAGTACTACTCCCTTAGCCTCTTGTTTAAACTGGTAAATATATCTACCCCACCTTCCTTAGTTGGGCTTATCTGTCTAAACAAGCCTCACGTTCTCTCCGTTCAGTGTCACGTCCCCTTCTTATCAAGCCTAGTTTTCATCTTGCTACTGCTTGTAGGTTCTTCTCCTATGCTGGTCCTTCTGATTGGGACTCACTCCCTCCCGTTGTCCTGTCTTGTCCCTCTCTCCATAAGTTCCAATCCTCTTTGCTGGCCTCCCTTACTGCCTCTGCAGCATGCTCTTGCTTTGGTTAAAGTCCTACTACTCTGCCTCCAGTGTCTCAGGCTGCAGTACCTATCTGTCTGTATGTCTCTAATGTCCTATGTATACCATACAAAATGCTATTAACTTTCGTTACATTCTACTGACTACCTGTATATTCTTTGCCAATTGTACATAATATGTATATATACTTTCTGTCAACCTGGTTTTGTATAAGATGTGTTCACACTGTTTTCTTTTTTTGTATCTCTCTTATTTGTCACAATGTTTAATGCTCTCTGTAACTCTTGTTACCCGGGTCAACCCTGAAAAAGGAACTGTACTTGTCTCAGTGGACTTACCCAGTCACCAAAACTCAAATAAATAAATATTTAGGTGATGCATGAAGAAAAAATTACTTACTATAGTAATCTTGTTTCTTCCCAGTGATACTCAGGTATTCAGAACTTCCACAGTGTTCCTTTAAGACTGAACTACCAGGAGAGAATTTAGAATGGTAGGCAAATGATGGAATCTTTGCACGTGCTATTTTCAAATGCTGCCTTGAACTAACTGCCTAGGTTCTAAACCCTCAGATTTCCATGGAGCCTGGAAAAAGAAGCCTCAAAAAAACTATTAGAAATATAATAATAGTGGAATAACACCCAAATGCCCCCGGGTGGGGGGAACCCAAACTGGAGGTCATAAAATGTAACAATACCCCTGAATCTCAGAAATCACCTGAAGGAGAAAAACCAAAAATGAACCCAAATCACAAACATATAGTGCCTGATTGTGGCACCTATAAAGTAGGTCACAAAAACATTCCCAGCAATGCAGAGGCTACTGGTTCTTGAAGTAATTTTTATGTGGGCTCGTGTGTGCGCGCCAGCCAACATATTGCAGTAGTAGCAGATTTGGAGGTGCGGTCACTGTGGGTGAATGCAGGGCACACATCAGTAGGTGTATCCCTCATTCCCCAATAAGGCAGCTGCAGGTGCTGACACCAGCAACACGTAAACTGGCCACCAGATCAAAGAGGAGGTCTGTTGCAATGACAGCCAAGCTTGTCATGCAGTGACGTGCTTTTCCTGGTGAAGCAGTTTAATAAACATGGCGGCACTGACTGCCACCGTGCAGAGCATTGACTTCAGGGGTGCCCAATCCCCCTGTTAGCATGCCTCAACCCACTTCATTTGCCAATGGGGAAGCCCACTCCCCGTCGGCATAATGCCCCCTCCTTCCCATTTCACGGAGGTGCTGAGGAGGTGCTCAATCCCCTCGCATCAAGCGCCCCAACAGTCTTTTTTACAATGGGGGCCCAATCCCCATCGGCTTTAGTCCCCTTCCAGTTTAATTTGCTGACGGAAGCCCACCCCGCCGGCATAATGTCCCTCCTCCCTATCTGTTGTGGTGTCGAGGGGTGCCCAATCCCCTGGCTCTTGTCCCCCTTCACTCTGTTATACTGATGGGGTGCCCAATCCCTGTCAGCTACAGCACCCCAAACACATTGGTGGCACGCTGGGAGCCCACCCCAGCATGCCAATGATCCTATAAAAAAAAAAAAAGTCCTCAATGCTTTTTTTTTTTTTTTAAACCTGTAAATCAGAAAATGGTCCTCACAGTCTGTCCTGCTCCTCCCTCCCTCCCTCAACCCACACCCACCCTCTGCGCATTACCTCTCCACACCCTCACCCCATACTTACCTCCGGAGCCTGGTGTGACGATCTTCGGTGGACTGGGAACACATCTGCACTCTTCAAAGTCGACCGCGAACTGAAGAAATGCCTGTAAACTGTATAATGTCATAAATAGTTTTTTTCAACTTTGGTGCATATCTCGGCCATTTTGGGGAATTTTGGCACCAAAGTTTCAACATGGGGTTATTGGGACCCCTCCTCATGAATTCAGTCACTTGCATTGCGTTATTCATTCCTGAAAGGTGATTTCACGGTCACTGCGTGGAATCACCTTTTGGGACTGATTAATGAAATGACAGTGCCACTGTTCATGGGGGGGCTCTCAAAAAGCCTATGTTGTAAATTTGGTGAAAAAAAAAAAAAATGGCTTTTATGAGCGTGCGTTGTGCAGTTTCCACGCACGCTCATAACTTTGTGAATTTGTAATATTTTCACTCCAGATTTTCAGCATTGCCATTTTCCCACACCTCCTTATGAACAGTACAGCAGTCATTTTACATATCCTGACCGAAATGTGTTTTTGCACGTCCGGCGCAGAACAGTGTGATCGTGGTGTGAAATCAGTTTTCCGGGCAGTTTGACAAAATGACAGTGACACTGTTCATGAACAGAAGTCCTAAAATGCCTATGTTGAAAATTTGGTGATGAAAGTCCATAAAATCACTGTGTCACAAGCATATAGTGTATGGGGGAACGTTATTGTGCATGGAAATCCATGCTTGGAATATCCTTGTTCTCCTACACTGAGTATGTCACGATCTTGTTGCGCTGCACTCAGTAGGTCAGTAGTGCAGCACAACAAAACTGAACAGCTCCTTGAGCTGCCACCACCACGCGACACAGCTGACGTAAAATGAAATATGTATTTACCGGTATACATACTAACGGTAAAGTGCACATCTCGGTCGCGAAAGTGAAAACCCTCAAAAGTAAAAATAAAAAAAAAAACACAACGGCATTGGCCCACCCATCCGAATCAATATCAGAGAGCCATTAGAGTCAGTATATAGTAATGAGTTAATGAGCCGCTTATTTTTATTGGAGCAAGGGTATTTGTTTGCTGTGTGCCTCCTTTTTCTCTCAAGTAAAAAAAATGTTTGCCAACATCATACCACTTCCCTTTCTTCATGGCCTTGCCATCTAATCAACTCCCCATACACTATAAAAGATTGTCTATGGGGAGTTTTGTACAACAAGGGTATTCAAAAATCTCGAGGTATCCATGGCACCATGACACCTCTCGAGCTGTGCTCTCGAGGTTACCCATTGCCATGGATACCTCTCGATTAAGAATACCCTTGTTGAGCATGCCACCCCATAGACAATCCTCTATGTGTTGCGCCATTTTCATGCACCCTTGTAACTTCACAAATTTGCAATATTTTCATGCCAGATTTTCAACACACATTTTTTTCACACCTCCTTATGAACAGTACAGCTGTCATTTTTCACATCCTGCCCAAAATGTGTTTTCGCACCTGTGGCGTACAATGGCGTGGTCGCTGTGGGAGATCAAATTTTCAGACAGATTAAGAAAATCACAGTGCCACTGTTCATGAGGGGAGGTCCCAAAATGCCTATATTGAAAATGTGGTTTAAAAAAACAAACAAAAAAATTGGGTTATGGACGTGCATTGCGCAGTTTCTATGCATGCTCATGACTTCACCAATTTTTCATATTTTCGCTCCAGATTTTCAACGTTGCCATTTTTTTACACCTCCTCATGAACAATTCAGTTGTCATTTTTCACATCCTGCCCAAAATGTGTTTACGTACCTGTGACGCCAAATGGCACAGTCGCTGAGCAAAATCACCTTTCAGCTAACAAACTGATTGCCGCTCTTCATGAGGTGGGGTCACAAAAAGCCCATGTTGATAATTTGGAGTGAAAATACCAACACATGCCTACGGTGTTAGGGTTTTCAACTGTTACACCCCACCCTGTAGAGATTGACAGGCATCAGGGATGTGACTTGGGATCATTAGCTATAATGCTCCCGCCATTCCACCCCCACCCTGCAGCCACTGACAGGCATCGAGGTGTGCCTTGGAGTGTTCAGCCACAAAGTTCACCCCATTCTCCTATACTGCACCCACCTCAGCATATTTCCCTTATGGTAAGTATAATGCCCAAGGACCCCAAAGCACACCATGACACTTGTCAGTGTCTACAGGGTAGGGTGAGGTAAAAGGGCATGAGCATTATAGCTGACAACCCAAAGGCACACCCCAATGCCTGTCTGTCTCTACAGGGTGGGTGTGGGGATCGTGTCAGTTCAATACTTCACCACCACTCCTATTATGCATCTCTAACTCCTGCACTACCAATGCCAATGCCAGCAAGACAACATTCGGCATTGACAGATGCTTGTTTCTTCTAACCCCAGTAATACTCAGGTATTTATAACTTCTGCAGACCAAGAAGCAGTACCTTTGGAGGTGGGCACAGAACCTACTTTGGGAAACAGGCTCTGCAGGACTGCTGTGCCAAACCTGGCATCACCCCTGGATAGGATGTCCAAATTGTAATGTTTTGTAAAGGTGTGTACTGTTTTCCAGGTGGCTGCTTTACAGATGTCCACTAGCAGCACATCCCTGGCAGCTGCTATAATAGCCACTGTGCCCCTTGTGGAATGGGTCCTCTATCCTGCTGGGGGTTCCCTTCCCACCTTAGAATAACAAAACTGGATGCACTGTATTATCCAGCGAGAAATGGACCTTACAGATGCTGGGTTACCCTTTCCTACATCCACATAAGTCAGGAACAGCTGTTTTCTGTCCAACCTATGGTCCTTAGTGGCTGTCGTGCAGTAATTAAGAGCTCTCTTGACATCCAGACTGTGGAGCCTCCTTTCACCAGAAGTAGAGTGCTCAGTGGAAAAGACAGGTAGGGTAATGGTTTGGTTCAAGTGGAAATCAGAAACCACTTTAGGAAGAAATTTCCTGTTTGTTCTCAGGACCACTTTGTCCTTGTGGAAAGAAATATAGTCCTGGTCTATGCAGAGAGCTTGAAGTGTGCCAATTCTTCTAGCAGAGGTCACTGCCACTAGGAAAACTGTTTTCCATGTGACATATTTTAGATGAGCTGAAGACATGGGCTCAAAAGGAGCCCCTATGAGTTTGGCTATATATACATTGAGGTCCCATGCCGGCACTGGCTCCCTGTTGGGGGAGGGGGGGTGAATATGGGAAACCTCTTAAAGATAGGGCCTGAGGTAAGAGAAAAGCTTTGCCTGGCTGGAATGTAAGCAGATGCTGCAGCCAAATGTACCTTCAGGGTACTGGGCTGAAGGCCCAAAGAATGCAAATAAGATAATCCAGCATGGCTGATACCCCAGCCAGTGTTGGCACAATATTCTGGGTTGAACACCAAATAGAAAACCTTTTCCATTTTGCAGCATATGTTTTCTTAGTGAAGGGCTTCCTGTAACCCCTCAAAATGTCCAGGACACCTTCAGAAAAGTTTAGGCCTGCATAGAGCCAGGACCTAGGTCCTCAAGAGCCAGGTCTTGAGCCTGAGGGATCTGAGGTTTGGGTACAGAAGCCTCCCCTGATTGGAGGTTAACAGGTTGTGCCTCCTGGGAAGGTGTATCAGCTCAGCCACAGACATGGAGGGCAGTAGAGAGTACCATGGCTGCCTGGGCCAATCTGTAACTATCAAGATCATCGATGCTGACTGGGATCTGAGCTTGAGCAAAACCCTGTACACCAAGGGGAAGGGAGGAAAGAAAAAAATACTCACCTTAGTAATGTTGTTTCTTCTAATGGAGTCTTGCTGTATTCTGACATATGCAGTGATATCCAACCTTTGAACTGCCCCAGAGAGGAAAGAGTTAACTTTCCAAGCAAGGTATGGAACGCTGAGCTCGACCTCGGTTGAGACGCTGTCTGTTGTTGTTTGAACCCAAACTGCCAGATCTTTACAAGCTATACTCACTGAGCATCCTGTGTGGAAACTGTAAACTCACACTAGCCAACTGGCAACTAAATTTAATAAAAAGGTTTTTTGGTTCCAAGGCAAAGACTCAAGTCAGGAAACCCAAAAAAAAAAACACAACACACACCCACAAATAAGAGGGTGAGAAAGAAGGGGGGCACCTCTAGGGTGCCAACACTGTTCCTGCCCACCCACATCCCAAAAACCCAGGTTCTGAGAGGGGAGGCGGGGGGGAGGTCAGAATACAGCAAGACTCCATTAGAAGAAACATTACTAAGGTGAGTAATTTTTTCTTCAAACAACATGAAGTCTTGCTGTACTCTGACATATGCAGACTACCAAGCAGTACCTCCATGGAGGAGGGACAGAACCTACTTTGGAAACAGGCTCTGAAGCACTGCTGTGCCAAACCGAACATCACTCCTAGCCTGGATATCCAGAGAGTAATGCTTGGTGAAAGTATGTACTGTTTTCCAGGTGACTGCTTGACAAATCTCCAAGACAGGAATATCCCTGGCAGCAGCCAGGGAAGAAGCTGTACCTCTAGTAGAGTGAGCCCTCAGGCCTGAGGGTGGGATCCTACCTAATTTTTCACAGCAGAATTGTATACAAGAGACAATTCACCTGGCAATAGATCTCTTAGTGGCAGGTTTTCCCTTACCAACCTCACCATAAGTGAGGAACAATTGGAGGGAGTCAAACCTGGGACCCTTGGTGTGCTCTATGTAGCAGCTAAGGGCCCTTTTCACATCCAGACTATGCAGCCTCCTCTCCCCAGAGGAGGAATGGTCAGTGAAGAAAACAGGAAGAGACATAGACTGATTAAGGTGGAAATCTCAAACCACCTTAGGCAAAAACTTCCTATTAGTCCTGAGGACCACCTTATCCCTATGGAAAGAGATAAAATCAGGCTCCACTGACAGGGCCTGTAACTCACTTATGCGTCTGGCAGAAGTAACAGCTACCAAGAACACAGTTTTCCAAGTCAAGTACTTAAGCTCTGCTGAGGACAAAGGCTCAAAAGGGGGTTGCATAAGCTGAGCAATGCAAACATTATGGTCCCAAGCAGGGGCAGGGTCCCTGAAGAAGGATTGGTATGCAGCAATCCCTTGAAGAATTTACAGAATACAGGATGAGCTGAAAGGGAAGAGTGTTTACCTGCCGACAAGAAGGCAGAGACAGCTGCCAGATGCACTCTAAGTGAAGCTGGTCTGAGTCCCAAGCTATTGAGATGAACCATATAGTCCAGGACTGTAGGCAACCCAGCAGACTCTGGAGAAATATGCTTCCCAGAGCACCAAATAGTAAACCTTTTCCATTTGGAGTTGTAAGTCTTTCTGGTGAAAGGCTTTCGAGAAGCCTTTAGAATATCCAGAACACCTTGAGAGAGAGAGATGCAAATCAGCAAACTCTAACTCTTCAAGAGCCAGGCCTTGAGATTGAGAGATTTGAGATTCGGATACCAAACCCTCCCCTGAGAACATGTTAACAGGTTGTAATTCCTGGGAAGAGACAGGGGAAGGTGGACTGCTAAGGACAGCAAGAGAGGGTACCAGGGCTGTCTGGCCCAGTCTGGAGCAATCACAATCACTTTGCAGGGTTGAGACCTGATTTTGACTAGTACTTTGAACAGGAGAGGGAAGGGGGGAAGCATACAGGAACTCCCCTCCCCCAATTGAGAACCAGAGCATCCAGGGGGACTGAGCCCAATACTGGGGGTCTTCAGCAAAAAAGAGGAAGTTGGTGATTGTCTGGGGCTGCAAAAAGATCTATCTGTGGAGTGCCCCATCTGGAGAAGATCACCTTCAAAATCAGGGGATCTAGGGACTATTCGTGATGGCTCTGAGATATCCTGCTGAGAGCATCTACCAGGACATTGTCCTTCCCTGGGAGGTGCACTGCTATCAGAAAGGTATTCAGGGAATAGGCCAGAGACCACAACTTCATTGCTTCTGTGCACAAGGCCGTAGACCGAGTGCCCCCTTGCTTGTTGATGTACCACATTGTGGTGGTATTGTCTGTCCTGATCTGAACTACTTTCTTCTGAACAGACTTGGAAAAAACTTGAAGTGCTAGAAACACTGCTCTGAGTTCTAAGAGACTGATGTGAAGCAGAGATTCTTGAGGTGACCACAACCCTTGGGTGGTCAGATCCCCCAAGTGGGCTCCCCAGCCCAAGAGGAAGGCATCTGTGGTAAGGATTAGAGAATGAGATTGAGTGACAAAGGGGACTCCTTGCTTTAAGTTGTCCTGATCCTGCCACTATTGCAAAGCCTGGATCAGGGTTCGAGTCAATGGGATTAGCTTGGTCAGAGAATCCTTTCTCTGGGACCAGAAGGCTCTTAAGTGGAACTGAATGTCCCTCATCTGAAATCTTGTTCCTTGGACCACTGCTGTAGAGGCAGCCATGTGGCCCAGGAGCTTCAGAAAATGCCTTGCTGGTCGAGACACCTGAAGGGTGAATGAAGAGGCCAGTGTAACAAGGGTCCTTACCCTGTCCAGGGTAAGGAAGGCTCTTGCCCTTATTGTATTCAGCTCCATACCTATGAAGGTGAGGAGCTGCACTGGCTCTAGAACTGACTTTGAAAGATTCAGGAGGAATCCTAGAAAAGTGAGCAGTTACTGAGTTATCTGTAGGTGTGACTTGACTTGGTCTGGAAACTGACCCACTATGAGCCAGTCGTCCAGGTATGGAAAGATGGAAATCTTTTTTCTCCTTAGGAAAGCAACCACTACTGCCAGGCATTTTGTAAACACCCTTGGAGCTGATGTTAGGCCAAAGGGCATTGTTCTGAATTGATAGTGGCCCGAGGGCAACTCGAACCTGAGGTACTTTCTGTGGAAGCATCTGATGAGAAAGTGGAAATAGGCATCCTTGAGGTCCAGGGAGACTAGAATTATTCCCAGAGTCACCATTTTGAACTTTGGCTTTAAAAGGTGCTTGTTTAAATATCTGAGATCCAGGATGGGCCGCCATTCTCCTGTCTTTTTGGGAGTTATGAAGTACCTGGAGTACAATCCTTTTCCCTTGTGTAGGGGTGGAACCCTTTCTATGGCTCTCAGAGCCAAGAGGGAAGAGACCTCTGCCTCTAGGGCAAGGGCCTCTGAAGGATTTGCAGGTGGAAAGGATCTGGTTCTCATCTTGGGAAATTGTTTGAAGCTGAGAACCAGTCCCTGGCTTACTACTTCCAGGACCCATTTGACTGATGTTAAAGACCTCCAGTCCTGGACAAAGTCAGCCAGCCTGCCCCTTACTGGTAGTGGAGAATCGGCCCGGGCAAACCCATCAGGGTGCCTGTTTGGCAGGGGCTTTAGGCTGAGGGGTGGTAGCAGGTCTGCTTATACCCCGTCTGCCTCTCCCTCTGAAGAACCCCCTCTGGGCAAAGGCGGAAGAGGAGGCCTGGGCTTGGTAGAAAGGCCTATGAAAAGGCCTCCTGGCCCCTGGAATGCTGCTCTCTGGGAGTGGCTTGCCTTTCCTTGGCCTGAGCACTCCTATAGGTGGTCCTGTACTCATCCATTTTCTTCATGTAGTTCTCTGTCTGCTCCCCAAACAGAGAATTACCAACAACAGGAAAATCCATGGCCTTAGTCTGGGTATCCTGTGATAGGCTAGTACATCTGAGCCAAGCCATCCTACGAAGGGCCACAGATGTAGCCATGACTCTAGATGAAACATCATTGGAGTCCACTGCAGCATGAAATTGCACCTTCGATGCCTCAATACCATCTGCAGCCACCTGCTCCAGCTCCTGGCAGCTGGCCAGGGACCTGTTTAGCAGAGCCATCACAGTGTCCCATCTAGACTTCTGGTATCTAGCTGTGTAGGCCATATAATTAGCCTGTCTGAGTCCCAAAGATGCTGCCATGTACTGTTTCTTGCCATGGCATCAATCCTCCTGGAGTCCTTATCTGGGGGTGTAGCCAAGGGTATATTTGCTTTATCACAGGCAGCAGCCTGCACTACCCAACATGGCTGCATTGCTGGGAAAGGAACTCCATATCTGAGCCTGAAAGAGTATACCTCTTGTCCATTCTTCTGTCCACAGGAGGTATAGAATTAGGAGTCTTTAAAATTTTAAATGTGTTTCCCAAAAGACTTATGGAGGGGAATAGACAGCCTCCTGGACTCTGGGATGTCCATCATCTCAACATAATCAGGCTCCTCCTGATCCTCTACTGCTTCCTCCACAGGAAGCTGGAGAGTTTCGGCCACTTTTTTGTAAAACATAAAGTGGGAAGGGGACTCAGAAAGCCTAGGAGGAGAAACCCCTGAAGGTCTGTCTGGGGAGATGTCCGGGTCAATGGGCACATCCAGACTTTCATAATCACCATCACTATCCTCATACTCTCCCTCCTCCGGTTCATAAAAATCCTCTAAATTATAATCCGGAACCAGGTGAACCGACCGAACTGAGCCCCTAACCGACCGGAGTTAGCGATTGAACAATCCGTATCACTTTGGCTATTTCATCAGCGGTCAGAGAAAGAACTTGTGGATCCGAACCAGCTGACTTATCCCATCTTTTTCTTTTAACCGGAACCAACTCCTCAGAGTCGGTTCTCCTTTTGCCCAAAGAAGTTTCGTCCTGGTCAGAGGGCACTCTTTCTGGTTCGGTTGGAACCGAACCGGGCTGGCTATCCGGGTCAGCGGACCTTTTGGCCTCCCTTTCCCTCAGCCTAGCTACCCTCTTTTCCAGGGTAGCCATGGGAAAACTTTTACAAATCTGGCAGTCTGGATCGAGGTGGTCAAACTCCAGACAATCAACACAGGTGGTGTGGGGGTCAGCCTTAGCAAAGGCTTCCCCACACACACTACAGTGCTGAAACCCAGTGGGCCCGGTTTTTCTTTTGGGTTTCTCAGATATGGCCAGTCCTAACCAAACTTACCCTTTTTTCGGCAATCCGCCAGGCAAGACACCCTTATCGGTTCCTGATCGTGTTACGGGTCGTGGAAAAAAACGTAATGAAATCCATTTTTTTTAGAACCGATAAGGACCGGTTACCACACTCTAAAAAGCAGAACAAACCTTTTTTTTTACAAACCTGATCGGTTCAAACCGAATCGATCTGACATTTACAAGTTCCACACAGAAGCTAATAATAATAAACCTATCTAGTACTCACAGTACCACAGACAGAGACTGAACCGACAGGTTAGATGGAAGAAATTTGGTTGAAACCGAGGAAAAAACGACACTTTAACCGACTAAATTGAACCGAGCAAAGGAGAAATCTCCATAGCAACTGTTCAGTGAGGCAGAGTAAAGAATCTGGTGATTTGGGTTCAAACAACAACAGACAGAGTCTCAACCGAGCTCGAGCTCTGCGTTCCATGCCTTGCATGGAAAGTTAACTCTTTCCTCTCCGGAGCAGTTCAAAGGTTGGATATCACTGCATATGTCAGAATACAGCAAGACTTCATGTTGTTTGAAAGCATACAGCTGTTTCCCTGACCAATCCAGAATTAAAGCATCCAGGGGGACTGTTCCCTGCTCTGGTGGTCTGCAACAGTGTTTTGGTAGGTGGTGGTTCTGGTGGGATGCGAACAAGTCTACCTCTGGAGTGACTCACCTTCTGAAAATCACTTCCACCACTTGACTGTTCAGAGTCCATTCATGATGGGCCTGACTGATTCGACTCAAGGTGTTTGCCAAGGTATTGTCCTTGCCAGGCAGATGAATGGCCTGTAGAGAAACTCCCAAGGAGTATGCCAGACTCCATATTTTCATGGTTTCTGTGAAGACAGGGTTTGACTTTGTCCCTCCCTGCTTGTTTATGTAGTGCATAGTGGTGGTATTGTCTGTTCTGATCTGTACCACTTTTCCCTGTTGTAATGGCGTAAAGGCCTTTAATGCCAACAATACTGCTCTGAGCTCCAGCAGGTTTAGGTGCAGCAGTGACTCTGCACTTGCCCATGTGCCTTGGGTGGTGTGATCTCCCAGGTGGGCACCCCACCCCAATAGTGATGCATCCGTTCTGAGAACTATTGAAGGGGGCTCTTGTTGAAAAGTAACCCCTTCTCTCAGATTGGTTTCCTCTTTCTACCATTCGAGGGCCTGTAACAGAGCTCCTGTTACTGGAATCAATTTTGAAAGAAGGTCTCTTCTTTGGCACCAGTGAGCCCTGAGGTGAAACTGGATGTCCCTCATTTGAATCTGGATCCCAGCACTGTGCCTGTGGCAGCTGCCATGTGGCCCAGCAGCTGAAGAAACTGTCTTGCAGTTTTTGGTTTGTTCAGGAAGAATGAACCTGCTACCTGTTGGATGCTCCTTACCCCGTCCAGAGGCAGGTATGCCTTGCCCTGCAGAGTATTTAGCTCGGCTCCTATGAACTGCAATACCCGAACAGGCTGAAGGACCAACTTTTTTAGCTTTATCAGGAATCCTGGAGACTCCAAGAGCTCTTGGGTGAGTTGCAGCTGCTTCCTGACGTGCTGGGGTGATTTTCCCACCACCAGCCAGTCGCCTCGGTATGGGAAGACTGTGACACCTTGCTTTCGAAGGTGTGTCATTACCACTGCCAGACTCTTTGTGAACATCCTTGGTGCTGAAGTGAGACCGAATGGCAGGGTTGAGCACAAATAGTGACCTGAAGGGAGTCTGAACCTGAGGTATTTTCTGTGACAATCCTTTATGGGGATGTAGAAATAGGCATTTTTTAGGTCCAATGAAGCCAACCAGTCTCCTTTTTGGAGGGTTAGCAAAATCAGTGCCAGTGTTACCATTTTGAACTTTGTTTTTTTTTTTAACTCAAGTTTATTTAAAGAAATAATATCTCATACTGTAACACCATATGACTGTCTTTACATATTACAAGTACATACTGATTGATATATAGTCCAGAAAAACTGTAAAAATAAACATGTAAAAAACATTCAAACAACATGAAGTCTTGCTATATTATGACATATGGAGTGAGTCCCAACCTTCGAACAGCTCCGGAGGTGAAAGAGTTAACTTTTCATGCCAGGCATGGAACGCTGAGCTCGAGCTCGGTTGAAACTCTGTCTGTTGTTCTTCAAACTCAAACTGTCAGATTCTTTACTCCGCCTCACTGAACAGTCGCTCCGAGATTTCTCCTTCTGCTTGGTTCATTTTGTCAGTTAAAGTATTGTTTTTCTCAGTTTTCGACAGAATTTAAACCGCAACCGGTCGGTTCAGACTCTGTCTGTGGTATTGTGAGCACTAGATAGGTTTTACATTAATTTCTATTCTGTGTGGAACTTGTAAACGGTTTATCGGTTCGGTATGAACCAATCAGGTCATTTTAAATATATTAATCTGTCATTTAGAGTGTGGTTACCGGTTCTTATCGGTTCTAAAAAAAACCGATTTTATTACGTTTTTTTTCCACGACCCGTGACATGGCTGGGAACTGATAAGAGGGTCTTACCTGGCGGATTGCCATAAATGGGTAAGTTTGGTTAGGCTGGCATTATGTCTGAGAAACCCAAAAGAAAACCAGGCCCACTGGGTTTCAACACTGCAGTGTCTGTGGGGAAGTCTTCGCCAAGGCGGACCCCCACACCACCTGTGTTTATTGTCTGGGGTTTGACCACCTCAATGCAGACTGCCAGATTTGTAAAAATGTTCCTGCAGCTACCCTGGAAAAGAGAGTTGGTAGGCTCAGGGAAAGGGAGGCCAAAAAGTCCGCTGAACCGGATGGCCAGCCCAGTTCGGTTCCAACTGAACCGGAGGGAGTGCCCTCTGACCAGGGCGAGACTTTCTCGGGCAAAAGGAGATCCGACTCTGAGGAGTCAGTTCCAGCAAAAAGGACTAGGAAATCAGCTGGTGTGGAGCCAAAACGTTCCTCTCCAACTGCTGAAGAAATAGCCACAGCGATTAAAATTGTCCAGTCGCATTCCCCGGTTCCGACCGAACCGGCATCATCAGGTAAGTGTACAGTTCGGCCGGTTCTACCGGTTCAAGAGTATGATTTAGAGGAATATTATGAACCGGAGGAGGGGGAAGAGGAGTAAGAGGAGAGTGAATGTGGATTTGAAAGTCTGGATGTGCCCATTGACCCGGACAACTCCCCAGACAGACCTTCAGGAGTGTCTCCTCCTAGGCTTTCTGAGTCCCCTTCTCATTTTATGTTTTATAAAAAAGTGGCTGAAACCCTCCAGCTCCCTATGGAGGAAGCTGTGGATGATCAAGAGGAGCCTGACTATGTGGAAATGATGGATATCGCAGAGCCTAGGAGACTGTCTATTCCTCTGCATAAATCTTTTGGGAAACAGACAGTAAAAATTCTAAAAACTCCTCACACTATACCTCCTGTGGATAAGAGAATGGACAAGAGATACACATTGTCAGGCTCTGATACGGAGTTCCTTACTCAACAATGCAGCCATGTTGGGGTAGTGCAGGCTGCAGCCTGTGACAAGGCAAATATTCCCTTGGCTTCACACTCCCCTGACAAGGACATCAGGAGGATTGATGCCATGGCAAAGAAACAGTACATGGCAGCATCCTTGGGACTCAGACAGGCAAATTATATGGCTTATGTTGCCAGATATAAGAAATCCAGATGGGATACTGTTATGGCTCTAGCAAAACAGGTCCCTGGCCAGCTTGCCAAGGAGCTTGAGCAGGTTGCTGCTGATGGTATTGAGGCATCCAAGGTGTAATTCCATGCTGCAGTGGACTCTAATGATGTGTCATCAAGAGTCATGGCTACATCAGTGGCACTTCGCAGAATGGCTTGGCTGAGATGTACTAGCCTGTCACAGGATACCCAGACTAAGGCCATGGATTTTCCTGTTATGGGTAATTTTCTGTATGGGGAGCAGACAGAGAATTACATGAAGAAAATGGATGAGTATAGGACCACCTATAGGAGTGCACAGGCCAAGGAAAGGCAGGCCACTCCTCAAAGGCAGCCTTCCAGGGGCAGGGGCAGGCCTTTTCATAGGCCTTTTTACCAAGCCCAGGCCTCCTCTTCTGCTTACGCCCAGAGGGGGTTCTTTAGAGGGAGAGGCAGACGGGGTACAAGCAGGCCTGCTTCCACCCCGCAGCCTAAAGCCTCTGCCAAGCAGGCACACTGATGGGGTTGCCAGGGCCGATTCTCAGCTACCTGTAGGGGGCAGACTGGCTTACTTTGTCCAGGACTGGAAGTCTCTGACATCAGACAAGTGGGTCCTGGAAGTAGTAAGCCAGGGACTGGTTCTCAGCTTCAAAAGATTTCCAAAGATGAGAACCAGATCCTTTCCACCTGTAAATCCACCAGCGTCACTTACCCTAGAGGCAGAGGTCTCTTCCCTCCTGGCTCTCAGAGCTGTGGAAAGGGTTCCACCCCTACACCAGGGCAAAGGATTGTACTCCAGGTACTTTCTTACCCCAAAAAGACAGGAGAATGGCGGCCCATCCTGGATCTCAGATATTTAAACAAGCACCTTTTAAAACCAAAATTCAAAATGGTGACTCTGGGAATTATTCTACCTCTCTAAGGCCAGGGACTGGCTAGCATCCCTGGACCTCAAGGATGCCTACTTCCATATTCTCATCAGACGCTCCCATCGAAAGTACCTCAGGTTGGAGCTGCCCTCAGGCCATTACCAGTTCAGAGCAATGCCCTGTGGCCTCACCTCTGCTCCAAGGGTATTCACAAAATGCCTGGCAGTAGCAGTCACTTCCCTAAGAAGGCAAAAAATTGCCATCTTCCCTTACCTGGATGACTGGCTCATAGTAGGCCAGTCTCCAGACCAAGTCAAGTTACATCTACAGATAACTCAGCAACTGCTCACCTCTCTAGGTTCCCTTCTGAATCTTTCAAAGTCAGTTCTAGAGCCTGTCCAGCTCCTCACCTTCATAGGCGCAGAACTGAACACAGAGAAAGCCAGAGCCTTCCTTCCTTTGGACAGGGCAAGGACCCTGGTCTCTCTGGCCTCCTCATTCACCCTACAGGTCTCTCGACCAGCAAGGCATTTTCTACAGCTCCTGGGGCACATGGCTGCTTCTACAGCAGTAGTGCAGGGAGCAGAGGGAGGATCACGTGATGCAGAGCATGAGCTAGCTGCTCTTCTTCTGAGCTCCGTCTGCCCAACCTATATTTTTACCCCTCATTTGTTCCTAACGCAAGTTGCACTACTCTAGGGGCAGTATTTGTGTTCCAGTGTCACCTGAGATCGTCTCTTGGTGCTCAATGGAGGTGGAATTGAAAGATACGCTACCTCGGCACACTCCTCCGCCTACTCGGGAGAAGGTCCCAAAGAAAGCCAGGGCCTCTGCTAGCAGCAATGCTCTAATCAGAATGCGGTCTTCAAGACGTTGAGCCACTTACTCAACCTAGTTTCCGAAAGAATTTCAACCTTTAAAGACGAAATGAAGGAGTTAGCAGGATCTCAAAAATATTACCCGAGCACTGGAGGATTTAGCACTACAAACCAGCGATACTTAAGCCGCATAAAATCAGTCGAGAAGAACCGAGAAGCTGGATCCCGAATTAGCCTCGATGAGACAGCAAATTTCCCGGTTAGAAGCTAAAGTCGAAGACCTTGAAGGCAGGAGTCGCCGTAACAATGTTGTTATTATTGGCCTCCCAGAAAAGCAAGAAGGCAGTGACCCTGTTAAAGTTGCGCAGCGACTAGTGGAGAAAATTGCTGGTCCATCACCTTTTGGGCATGGCTATGTGATAGAGAGAGCCCATCGTGCCCTGAGAGCTTCTCCACCTGCTGGATCCCCTCCTCGTACCTTTATCCTTCGCTTTCTCAATTATTTAGAGCGTCAACATTTTCTGGCTAAAATTAAAGAAATTCAGGACCTGACCTGGGAGGGAGCGTCGCTGAGGATTGTACAGGACTTGCCGTTTTCTATCCGGCAGAAAAGAGCTACTTTTCACCCCATCATCACCAAATTGATCGCTGCCAGTATTAAATTTAAGATGGGGTATCCTGCTCATTTCCAGGTTTTGGTGGCTGGTTCCTGGCGCAATGTTGACAATTATGACTCTGCCCTGGCTGCTCTCAAGCAGGCCCTTCCGGATCTCTTTAATAATGTTTGATATCTCTGGCTACCCATTTTTTCTTCTCTGGACTCCAACTGTTTTATTTCAGTCTTAGGACTGTTATGAATACGGGTTGTAATTTTACAGGGTGTGCTGTAATATTAGGGGATAGCCCATTTTGGAGCAAGGGGTGTTGTTTTCTGGACCTTCTCCATGGCCCTGTCCTCTCCCGCGTATGCTGGTGGTTCAGCTTGTGGGCTGGGTGTAGGTTCTTTTGGCCCTGTGGCCTGAGTTTTAAGCGGGATCACCTGGTGGGCATTGGGTTGCCTGGGCCCTCCTTTTTTTCTCTCCTTGAGTCAAGTTTTGGATCTCAAGGTGTTTTCCATAATATAGGAGAGCAAGTGTTTTTCGTTTCAGCCGTCAGAGGCGCCAATGCTCCTTAATTTCCTATTTGGTTTTTGGCTAGTCCATTTTACTTTACTCTAGCTGGGCCTGCACATTTTCTATATGTGCTTATAGGGAGTTTGGGGTCTTGATTTTGACTCGATGGTTAGGGGAGGGGGCTTGCTCCTGTGTTCAGAGAAATCAGATGTGTGTTGAATTTTGATCACACAGTATTTCATTAGTTATCATAGTTATTTTTGCACTTGAGTAGTGCTGCTTTGGAGGTTGTGGGGATGGGCTGAGAAGGCAACTACTGTGGGCTGCAATCCACGGTCATTGATAATTCGGGTGGGATGTGGGTGGCGGGATTGGGGTTGGGGATTTTTGTTTTGGATTTGTTGTGGGATTTGGTATGTCTGGAAAGGGGAGGTCTGCACAGCACACATTGGGATTACATATGATATTTCGGGGTGGTTATTTCATTTCAACTGTTGGGGATATAATTTTCGATTTTGCATATGGCTAGGAATATTAATTCTTGAGTTGGAATGTTCATGGCCTTCGCCATAAGATGAAACAATATATGTCTTTAAACATTTGGAATATATGAAAGCAGATATTATATTCCTACAGGAGACTCATATTTACTTAATTCTGAGTGTACATAAGTTATGTAGATTGCAAATTGGTCAGAGTATTTGCATCGAAGGTAATTCAGAGCAAGGGGTGTTGATTATGATACGAGATCAATCCTATTCAATCCGTCTCAGGTAATTCAGGATACTTCTGGAAGATATATCTTTGTTAAAGGTACATTGCATACCTTAGAAATTCTCCTTGGTTCCATATATGGTCCTATCCTTGATAGCCCTGAATTTTTTGTTCAATTATCAGAAATACTGTCACCCTATTGCAACCTTCCCACTATAATTGGTGGGGATCTCAATCTGGTTATGGATACAGCTATGGACAGATCTGGTTCTAATAGGAAAGGTCTATCCCCGGGTCAAAGGGCGGTAAGAGAAATGATGGACCAGTTGGCCTTATGTGATGTATGGAGGGTTCTCCATCCAGAGCTCAAAGTTCACCTTTGTTTCTCCGGTACATAATACCTCCTCGAGAATTGATTACGTTTTAATTTCTAATATGCTGTTGCCCGGTGTTTTAAATACAGAGATATCCCCTGGGCTACCCTCGGACCATGCGGTAGTCTCCTGCTTAATGGCCTTCTCGGTACTACCCAAACCAACTGGTAGATGGAAACTTAATAACCAATTACTGAAAGATCCGAAATTGGTTAAATATATTTCTTCCCAAATAAAGGACTTCTGGCTCTTTAATCGTAACTCTACCACCAGGCCAGATATAGAATGGGGTGCATTCAAAGCTTTTTTAAGGGGTATCCTTATAGGGCTTGCTTCGAAAGAAAAATAAGGTTGTCTCAAATGTCTCGAATTACTTACTCAGATTAGAGAAAAGAGGCGGGCTCTCTGCCTCTTCATCTGAGGATTATAGACAGGATTTAACCCGGCTTAGAGACTCATACCTCAGACTGTTGAGTGAACAGGCTGAATGGGCTATTATCAGAATGAGGGCAGTATATACAGATCAAGGGGAAAAAGCAGGGCGTTTATTAGCTAGGAGGGTAAAGCAGTTGGAGACCTCCAGGGCCATACCGGCTATCCGGTCCTTAGAGGATGGTCTAATGAAGATTTCTCCTGGAGATATTCTGGGTGAGTTTAAACAGTATTTTGAGGAGATTTATGGACCTATGAGGGATCCACCTTCTAATGAAAGGATTGACTCCTTTCTAAAGGATCTAATTTGCCCTCCTAAGTGAGGCTAGTAGAGCCTTCACTTACAGCTCCCATTACAGAGTATGAAATAGGTGAGGTTATCAAATCTCTCCAACCTGATAAAACTCCTGGCCCAGATGGCTTTTCGCCAACTTCTATAAGACCTTTACATGAGCTAATCCCTTCTCTATTGAAACTGGTCCAATGCATTTTAGAAAGTGCCGCCACTGAAGTTTCTCTTTTGAGGCTTTAATTGTCTTGTTGCCCAAACCTGGTAAACCTCTTGATTCAGTAGCCAGCTACAGGCCTATTTCACTTCTCAATCAGGATATAAAATTCTCACTAAGTTATTGGCTGATAGGGTTAGTAGGATTCTTCCAGAGCTAATAGGTGCTGAACAGGTTGGGTTCATTAAGGGAAGGTCTTCAGTTGACTATCTGAGGGCCTTGGTACATATCTTCTCGGCCTCCAAGGATTCTGTTCATCCGAGGGTGTTGGTTTCTTTGGATGCCGTGAAGGCATTTGACAAGGTGTACTGGAAGTATTTGTTGATGGTTATGGCAAATTTTGGTTTTCCTCCACAGTTTTGCTGTTGGATTAATTCTCTCTATAAGTTCCCAACCGCGAGGGTTACTTGTAATGGTCTAACCTCTGATCCTTTCAATCTTTATGTTGGCACCAGACAAGGTTGCCCACTGTCCCTGCTGCTTTTGAATTTATATATTGAACCCCTTATTAGACAGATTAAACTAAATCAGGGTATTTAGGGTATTCAGGTTTTGGACCACACCTTGAAAGTTCTGGCGTATGCAGATGACCTTTGTTGTTAGTCTCATATCAGCCTCTTTCTATTCCGGTCCTGCTTAAAACTATTGACAATTTCAGTGCAGTGACTAATTACAAGCTCAATACTGAAAGTCGGTAGTTCTCCCTTTAAATTATAAAACTTTTGCTCAGGATGTTACCTTTGGATTGGCCTGAATCCGGTGGCAATTAAATATTTGGGCCTTACTTTACCTAGAGTATCCTCTCGTTTAGCCCAATATAATCTAGATCCAGTGTTGCAAAGTATTGAAATGGATCTTAATAGATGGGCGTTATCCCTTCTGTCATCTGGGGTAAAATTAACTTAGTGAAAATAGAATGTTTTTCCCTGCTTATTTTACCCATGAACATGTTAAATATCTGGCTTCCTAAAAATGGTTTAAAAAAGTTCATCGTGTAATCTCTGCTTTCATGGAACCATAAAACCTAGGCTGGTTTATGGCATATTGGCTGCCCTTGAACTGTCTGGGGGCTTAAGATTGCCTCACTTTGTTTGTATTACTGGGCCAGCTATGCTAATAAGTATCTTAAGTGGCTTATGACCAATGATGATTCTGGAGACACTAGTTATTCTCCTCTTTGGTTAAAATCGAGATTTCTCAAATTCTCAATTGGCTTTCACCCAGGGCCTTATTGTATTCTAGCCCAAATTCTCTCCCATCTCACTCACGTGAATCTCCCATTGAGACATCTCTCAAAGTACATATGCAGTTGTGTACCTTCTTAAAGTACTCTCATATTTCAGATCCCTCCAACCATTGTTGGGTAATCCCAATCTTTTGATAGATAGGAAACCCATTAGGGGATTGGTTACCTTTACCAAAGGATACTTTAGTTAAAGATTTGTTGTCGGATGGAGTAGCTACTACTTCAATTGAGATCTTAAACAAATTCAATCTCTCAAAGATGATTTTAAAATTTTCAAATGCGCCATCTGATTGTGAACAAATTTGGTACCTTCCTCTAATAGGGTATCCTCGATTTCTGTGACACACTGCAACCCTTGTCTGAGGTAGCTCATACTGTCTCGCAATATATGGTGTGTGTTACTCAGCTGGTACACCCCGCAGTTCTGGCACCCAAGAGATATTGTCCCTGTTGTTCTCGGATTATAATTTTCATTGGCTAGTATTTGGAAATCGTCATAAGTTTTGTTACAGGATAGACTTAGAATTATGCAATTTAAATTACTACATAATATTTATTTTTCTCCTTGAAACTGACTAGCCTTGGCATGATTTCTCTCCTCTCTGTTTTAGATGTTTACAAGCAGAGGGGACCTCCTTCATTTTTTTGGAGCTGTTTCTAAAATAATCCCATTGTGGGACACTATTAAACAGAGTTGGATCCTCTTGGGGTTGGGCACCTTTAGGCGCAGATATGTGTGCTGGGGATGTCTCTTCTATTGATGTCAAGAATAGGAAGTACCATATTTGTTTGATCTCTGCTTTACTAAAAAAGGTGGTCTTGAAGCATTGGAAAGATACCTCACTGATCACCTATGGCGAATGGTTACAAGAACTCCTGGCTAACCTTAGAACAGAAAGGACCATTACTAGTCTTCAGAATAAATTACCCAAGTTTAATCGGATTTGGGGTCCTTTATATTCCCTTTATTCCTGTTCTGATTAGTTTGGCCCCATATTTTCTTTTAGCTTTAGGCTGCTATTTTGTGTGCTGTGCAGAGGGGGGGAGGGTCTTTTTCTTCAACATATTTCACTGCCATTTATATCTCTAATTTTTTTTTGCTTGTTTGTTTGTTTTGTTGGGTGGGGGCTGTGGGGGGTTGGACTGCATCCGGACTGTCTTTGTTCTTCATGTGTATTGTCAATTGTTATTTGCCTTTCACCGGATGTATTCCTCGGGTTAATAATCTTTAATAAAATTTGAATTGCAAAAAAAAAAAAAAGTAGTGCAGGGAGCAAGATTTCAAATGAGGGACATCCAGTTCCATTTGAGAGTCTTTTGGTCTCAAAGGAAAGACCCTCTAACCAAATTGATCCCAGTAACTCGAACCCTGATCCAAGCCCTACAGTGGTGGCAGGATCAGAGCAATCTGAGACAAGGGGTTCCCTTTGTCACTCAGTCTCACTCCTTAATCCTTACTACAGATGCATCCCTCTTGGGGTGGGGAGCTAACATGGGCGAACTCACTACCCAGGGATTGTGGTCCCCACAGGAATCTCTGCTCCACATCAATCTGTTGGAACTCAGAGCAGTTTTTCTAGCACTTCAAGCTTTTTCCAAATCTGTTCAAAACAAAGTTGTACAGGTCAAAACAGACAACACCATCACAATGTGGTACATCAACAAGCAAGGAGGCACTCGGTCTATGGCCTTGTGCACCGAAGCAATGAAGTTGTGGTCTCTGGCTTACTCCCTGAACACCTCCCTTACGGCAGTTCACCTTCCAGGCAAGGACAATGTCCTGGCAGATGCTCTCAGCAGGATTTCCCAGGGCCATCACAAATGGTCACTGGACCCCTAGTCCTGGAGGTGATATTGCCAGATGGGGCACCCCCAGATAGATCTTTTGCAGCCCCAGACAATCACCAACTTCCCTTTTGCTGCAGGCACCCAGTGTAGGCTCAGTCCTCTGGATGCCTTGTTCTCACTGGAAGGGAAGTTTCTCATGCTTCCCTCCCTCTCTCCTGTTCAAAGTGTTAGTCAAAATCGGATCTCAATCCTGCAAGATGATCCTGATTGCTCCAGATTGGGCCAGACAACCCTGGTATCCACTCCTACTGTCCTTAGCAGTCCATCTTCCCCTGTGTCTTCCCAGGAATCACAACCTGTTAACCTGTGCTCAGGGGAAGGTTTGGTACCCGAACCTCAAATCTCTCAACCTCAAGGCCTGGCTCTTGAAGAGTTAGAGTTTGCTGATCTACACCTCTCCCAAGGTGTAATGGATATATTGAAGGCTTCTAGGAAACCTTCCACCAGGGCTACCTATAATTCCAAATGGAAGAGGTTTTCCATATGGTGCTCTGGGAAGCATATTTCCCCAGAATCTGCTGATTTACCCACAGTTCTGGATTACATGGTCCATTTAAATACCTTGGGGCTGAGACCAGCTACCCTAAAAGTACATTTGGCAGCTGTGTCTGCTTTTATTTCAGCAGGTAAACCCTCTTCTCTTTCAGTTCATCCTGTATTCTCCAAGTTTTTAAGGATTGCTTTACATCAACCCTCCATTCAGGGACCCTGCCCTGCCTGGGATCTTAATGTTTGCATTGCTCAGCTTGCAACCTCCCTTTGAGCCCTTGGTTTCAGCAGAGCTTATGTACTTGACTTGAAGACTGTGTTTTGGTAGCCATCACTTCTGCCAGGACGCAAGTGAATTACAAGCTTTGTCAGTGGAGCCTGATTTTATCTCCTTTCATAGAGATAAGGTGGTTCTCAGGACTAACAGGAAGTTCTTGCCTAAGGTGGTTTCAGATTTCCACCTTAATCAATCTATATCTCTTCCAGTGTACTTCACTGACCATTCCTCCTCTGGCTAGAGGAGGCTGCACAGCTTAGATGTGAAGAGAGCCCTAGTTACTACGTAGAGTACCAAGGGTGACAGGTTTGACTCCTCCAACTGTTCCTCACGATGGTGAGGTTGGTAAAGGAAATCTGCCACTAAAAGATCCATTGCCAGGTGGATTGTCTCTTGTATCCAATTCTGTTATGAAAAGCTGGGTAAGGTTCCTCCCTCAGGCCTGAGGGCTCACTCTACCAGAGGTACAGTTGCTTCCTGGCTGCTGCCAGGGACATCCCTATTCTAGAGATATGTCAAGCAGCTACCTGGAAAACAGTTCACACTTTTACCAACATTACCCTGGACATCCAGGCTAGAGTGATGCTTGGCTTGGCACAGCTGTGCTCAGAGCCTATTTCTTGAGTAGGTTCTGTCCTCCTCCATGGAGGCATTGCTTTGTAGTTTCAGATATGTACATAATATAGCAAGACTTCATGTTGTTTGAAGAAAATTACTCACCTTAGTAATGTTGTTTCTTCTAATGGAGTCTTGCTATATTATGACCTCCTCCCCGCCTGCCCCTCTCAGAACCTCTGTTTTCGGGATGTGGGTGGGCAGTGCATTGTTGGCACTTAGTAGATGCCCACCTTGTTGTTTTCACCCCTCCTTTTTTGGGGTGACTTGGTGTTGTGTTTTTCATTTTTTGGGACCAAAAAATGTGTTCTTATGTTTAGTAGCCAGTTGGCTAGTGTAGGCTTACAGCTTCCACACAGGACCTCAGTGAGTTTAGCCCATAAAGATCTGACGGTTTGAGTTTGAAGAACAACAGAGTTTCAACCGAGTTCGAGCTCCGAGTTCCATGCCTGGCATGGAAAGTTAACTCTTTCACCTCCGGAGCAGTTCAAAGGTTGGGAATCACTGCATATGTCATAATATAGCAAGACTCCATTAGAAGAAACAACATTACTAAGGTGAGTAATTTTTTCTAATTCCACATCACCCCATTAGGGGTTCCCCATTTTCTGATAATCACCTGGACAGACATCTTATTTTACTCTATGTCTCAATTTATAACAGTCCTCCTACTTATTACCATGTAGGAGTGAGCTAAAATGATATAATCTTTAAAAAAAACTATTTATATATGCCCAGGATTTGTTACAAATTTTACTAATAAAGATTTGCTTTTCACATGAACATACGAAATTTGCCAGCAGATAAAGGCCTAGAGGTCTATCAAGTCTGCTCAAATGTGCAGCTAGCACCCCTTATTCTACAGCTGCCCCTCCCTTCCACCCATCTCCTTCATTAACCCTCCCCCTTGTCCTGTCCCATCCTCGTTTGAAGCAGTCCACTGTTCTACTGCATACCACTTCAGCAGGTAACGCATTCCACCCAGCCACCACCCTCTCTGTAAAAAAGTGTCTCCTCATCTCCCTCCTGAACCTTCTTCGCTCCAGTCTCATATCATGACCCCTGGTGTCCCTCCCCTTCCTTAGTTTGAACAGCCCCTCTGTACCTGTCTTGTTTATTCCTTTCATGTGTTTAGAGGTTTCAATCATGTCACCTCTGTCTCTCCTCTCCTCCAGTGAGTACATGTTCAACTCCTTCAACCTCCTCTCGTATGATAAGAACCCCAGCCCCTTGATCATCTTTTTGCTCTGCACTGCACCCCCTCCAGTAACTTAATGTCCCTCTTCAGATACGGATGCCAGTACTGCACGCAGCACTCCAGGTGTGGTCTAACTAATGACCTATACAGTGGCAGAATCACCTCCTCCCTCCTCGAGGATATACCCCTTGCAATACAACCCAGCATTTTGTTGGCCATTGCAGCTGCCTTCCTACATTGTGCCGAGTTGTTCATTGACCCTGTAATGAGCACACCCAGATCCTTCTCCTCCTCTGTCTGGGCTAGCTGCACTCCCCTAGCTGGTAACTCCTCCTTGGGTTCTTCATCCCAAAATGCAGCACCTTGTACTTTTTGGCATTAAAGCCCAGTTGCCAGGTGTCTGACCAGGTTTCCAGCTTTGCCAGATCATCCTGCAACCCCTGCCATCCCCCTAGGTCATCCACCACCGCGCCTACCTTGGTATCATCAGCAAACAGACTGATCTTGCTCTTGATGTCTCATGATATGTCTGCAATGAATATCCCAAACAACACTGGTCCCAACACCAAGCCCTGTGGAACACCACTCGTCACTGCCCTTGGGTGTGAGAGCTCCCCACCCACCACCACCCTCTGTTGCCTTCCCTGCAGCCAGTTTCCTACCCATCTCACCAGCTTTGCACCCACCCCGTGCCTACTAACTTCGTTCCCAGCCTTCCATATGGCACTGAGTCGAATGCCTTACTGAAGTCCAGATACAGGACATCCACTGCATGGCCCCTGTCCAGTTGCCTAGTTACCCAGTCATAGAACTCGACCAGGTTGGTTTGGCAGGATCTGCCACGTATGAAGCCATGCTGTCTGCTGTCCTGTAGTCCTTTGGCCTCTAAGAGAGTCACCAGCCTCTCCTTCAGGATAGTCTCCATTAGCTTACCTATGATGGATGTGAGGCTCACTGGTCTGTAGTTTCCCGGTTCATCCTTGGGGCCACTTTTGTGGAGGGGCACCACATGAGCCATCCTCCAGTCCTGAGGTACACACCCAAATGTAGTGAGGCATTAAATAGGTCTGCTAAAGGTCCTGCAAGGACCTCTGCCAGCTCCTTCAGTACCCTGGGGTGGATGCCATCTGGGCCTGGCACCTTGTCCACCCTCAGTGCCTTCAAACCCTCTCAAACTCTGCTCTCCATGATTTCCCATCTGTCACCACTTCCCACCTGCTTCTGCCATTTCTCCCACCTTGGGTGTCACCTCTTCTCTTTAGTAAATATTAAGCGAAGTACTCATTTAGTGCTTCCGCCTTATAGCACCCTGCTTCCACCCAACCCCCTCCTTCCTAATCCTTACTATGTGGTTCTTACAGCTCCTTTTCTCCTGATGTACTTAAAGAAGTCCTTCTCCCCTTCTTAATGCCTTGTGGCCAGCCTGAGTTCCGTAGATGCTTTGGCTTCCCTTACTGCCCTTGTCACCTCCTTCAATTCTGTCAAGTACTCCTCCCTGTCCTTCCCCCTCCCTGTTTTCTTGTACTTCCTAAAGGCAGCTCTTTTCCTCCTTACCTTTTCCATGACCTCCTTGCTCAACCAGATTGGTTTCTTAGCCCTAGCCTTCTTGCTCTGAGCTTTGCAGCAGGTTTTGGTTGCCTCCACTATCCTCAGCTTTATGAGCTCCCACCTCTGGTTAGTGTCCATACTAGATTGAATTCTGGCCAGGTACCCTTTTACCACTTCCCCCATCCTCCCAAAGTCGGCCCTCCTGAAGTCCAGCACTATTGTGCCAGATTCCACTCCTTCCTTGCCCATATCCAATGTGAGCCATACTGAGTGGTGGTCACTCCCTGACAGCGGTTCCTCCACTGTAAGTTCTCTCACAAAGTCCCCATTTGCCAGCACAAGGTAAAGGGTATTCCCGAACCTGGTTGGTTCACTGACCATTTGCAGCAGGAAGCATATTTTATAGTGTCGGTGGTCTTCTTTTTCTCTATGATTGAGGAAGAGATCCCCTCCCTCCTTGGGGAGGTATTGGGAAGGGTAGACTTAAATATCTGGAAGGGAGTAGTGGCAATCCCACCTGCCTTGGCTATATTTAGAAAATCTCTACTGGATACAAAGCTTAGGCACAAAATGGGTCCCACTTTAACTTTTTGTGTCCTCTCAGAGGTCAGGGCATAATCACCCTGGCTACTCCCTATATTTCTCATAGTCCAATTTATCCAAGGGTCCCACACTAACCTAAATTGCTCCTCCCACAAGTGGATTCTAGCTGTTCTCCATTCCATGTCGCAGATGTAAGTCAGTCTGGTCACCCATTCTTTCTGTGTTGGAGAGTAGGCATCCAGCCAGTGGGCAGTTAAACATTTTAGGGCTGCTGCCAAGCAGGCCAAGACTAGCTTTCTTTGTGCAGGTGGGAGTCCTACGGCTGTGGGCATTCCCAGGACCCATTCCTAAAATTGAACTTTGGTTTTGTTAGGTATCTGTTTAAGACCCTGAGGTCTAAGATGGGCCACCACTCCCCATATTTCTTTATGGTAAGGAAGCATCTTGAGTAAAATCCCTTTTCTTTAAGTGGATTGGTACCGGTTCCACTGCTCGTGACAGAAGCAGTTTTTGAACCTCTGTTTCCAGGAGTTTTCTCTCTGCATTTGAAGTTGGTTTGAAAAGTTGGGTTCATAAAGGTGGGAGGGATTTGAAGGTTAGAGACAATCCCTGGCTCACTACTTCCAGGACCCACTTGTCTGTGGTGATGTTTTTCCAAGCATGCAAATAGTGAGCCAGTCTGCCTCCTACAGACAGTAGGGAGGTGGACTGTACAGACACGTCAGGGTGCCTGCTTTGCTTGAGGCTGAGCTTGGGATTGGGAACCATGCCTAGAACCCCTTCTACCCCTACCTCTCAAATATCCCTGCTGTGGAAACTGCTGGTACTGAGGCATAGCCATGGCCTGGAAAAAGGGCCTGCTTTCAAAGGATCTGCCCCTGCCTTCCCTTCCATAGGGTCTGGTGGATGGGGAAGCTTTGTATTGCTTCTGTAGGTGCCTTGTATTCATCCACCTTTTTCATATAAGTCTCTGTTTTCCTCCAGTGGGAAATCCAATGCCTTGGTTTGTGTATCCTGGGTAAGATTTCTGGATCTTAGCCAAGCAAACCTTCTCTGAGCCACAGAGCTTGCCATCCACCTGGTAGCTGTGTCATTTGAATCAGCAACCATTTGAAACTGATATTTGGCTGCTTCTAAACCAAACCTGGCTGTTTCATCCAAGTCAGCTGAAAGGGGAGACTGTGCCTTGTCTGACATAGCAAGGACTGACTGCCAAAGAGGTTTCTGGTACTGTGCAGCATAGGCCTGGAAGTTTGCCTACCTGATGGCCAACGAGGCTGAAAGGTAATCTTTCTTGGCCATGCTATCAATTTTTCTAGAGTCTTTGTCTGGAGGGTGGGAGGCTAGTGGAACCCTTGCCTTGTCACAGGCTACCACTTGCACTACCCCTTGGTGGTCAGGGTGAAAGAGCAAGAATTCAGCACCCTGCCTTTCCAAACTGATACTTTTTATCCAACCTATTATCTAGAGAGGGAGCAGTATTAGATGTGTGCAAAATCTTTAAGGCATCCTTCTTAAAAAAAACTTGTTAACAGGAAGAAAAAATTACTTACCACAATAATCTTGTTTCTTCCAGAGGATACTCCAATATTCCTAACTCTTATGCAGTATGCCTTTAAGCCAGATCTGCCCAGAGATGAAACGTTATGCTAATGATGGAATCATTGGCTCGTGCCACTTTTTCAAATGCTGCCACCTATCAACTGCCTACATTCTAGCCCTCAGACTTCGTGGACACCTGACAAGACAGGGCTCTAGAGGAATTTAATAATTATCCATAACAATAATAATAAAACACCCAGAAACCTCCAACAGGAGGAAAAAACTTCAACAAAACACCCCCTAATGTCAGAATCATCTGAAAAAGGGAAAAACCATTGAAACACAGTTCCAATATAAAAGCCAGAGTGTGGCACACATACCCCTAGTATCACAGCATGGAGTGCAGAGGCCACTGGTTCTAGCAGGGGAGGCAGGGTGGGAGAGTTATGAATATTAGAGTATCCCTGTAAGAAACAAGATTACTGTAGCAAGTACTTTTTTTCTTCTCACCCAGGAATACTCCAATATTCCTAACTCTTATGCAGACTAAGAAGCAATACCTTTGGAGGTGGACACAGAACCTACTTTGGAAATAGGCTCTTCAGGACAGCTGTGCCAAACCTGGCATCACCTCTAGCCTGTGTATGAGGCTATAATGCTTGGTAAAGGTGTGCATTGTCCTCCAGGTGGCTGCTTTGCAGATGTCCACCAAGAAAACATTACTCACCATAGTAATGTTGTTTCTTCTAATGGAGTCTTGCTGTATTCTGACTATATGCAGTTAGCCCCAGTGCTTGAACTGCTCTGGAGAGGAAAGGGTTAACTATATGCCAGGGCAAAGAACATTGAGCTCGAGATCAGTTTTCAAACCTCTGTCTCTGGTACTTCTCAGTGTAACTGTCAGATTCTTACAAGCACTATACTAACTATAGAAATAGAAATTGTTTTAAATTTTGAAGCCAAAGGGCAATAACATTTTTGGGGGCATAAGACTCAAGTCGAGAACCCCAAAAAGAATCCAAGTATATAGTGAGTATCAACTATATATTTAAAGTGAGAACAAAAAAACCCTCCTGATAAGGAAAGGTGACACAGGTACACCTCTGGGGTGCAGCACTGAACTTGTCAACCCATTTCCCAAAACAACTAGGTTCCAAGAGGGGGAGGCAGGTCAGAATACAGCAAGACTCCATTAGAAAAAACAACATTACTATAATAAGTAATTTTTTCTTCAAACAACATGACGTCTTGCTGTATTCTGACTATATGCAGACTACCAAGCAGTACCCCCCCTGGAGGAGAGAGCTACAGAACCTATTTTGGGAGCAAGATCTGCAGCACTGCTGAGCCAAACCTAGCATCACTTCTCAACTGGATGTCACGAGAATAATGCTTGGTGAATGTGTGAACAGTTTTCCAGGTGGCTGCTTTACAAATTTCCACTAGGGAAATATCTCTAGCTTCTGCAAGTGAAGCAGCTGTACCTCTGTTGGAGTGAGTCCTCAGGCCTGAGGGTGGCTCTTTCCCCAGCTTAGAATAACAGAATCGGATACAGGAGACAATCCACCTGGCAATAGTTCTTTTAGTGGCAGGTTTACCTTTTCCCACTTCTCCATAAGTGAGAAACAGCTGTGAACAGTCATTTCTGTGGGACTTAGTGTGCTCTATGTAATAACTGAGGGCCCTCTTCACATCAAGACTGTGTAGTCTTCTCTCCCCAGAGGAAGAATGGTCAGTGAAAAATACAGACAATGACATAGTCTGATTCAAATAAAAGTCTGATACCACCTTGGGAAGCAACTTTCTGTTCGTCTGAAGGACCACCTTGTCCCTATGAAATGAGATGAAATCAGGTTCCACTGATAGGGCCTGTAATTCACTGATTCTCCTGGCGAAAGTAATGGCTAGCAGGAACACAGTTTTCCAAGTCAAGTATTTAAGATCAGTTGAAGATTATGGCTCAAAGGGGGGCTGCATAAGCTGTGCAATACAGATATTCAGGTCCCAAACAGGAGTAGGCTCCCTAAAAGGAGGGTTGATATGAACCAGACCTTTGAAAAATTTCTTGAAAACTGGATGGGAGGCTAGGGAAGAGCCCTTCCCAGCAGAAAGGAAGGCAGAAATAGCTACCAAATGAACCTTAAGAGTGGTAGACCTCAGGCCTAGACTGTTAAGATGTACCAAATAATCTAAAGCAGTGGCAATGTCAGCTGAATCTGGCTGAATATGCCTCTGAGAACACCAGAAACCAAATCTCTTCCATTTAGAATTGTGAGTTTTCCTAGTAGGTTTTCTACTAACCTCAAGAATATCCAAGACTGACTTGGAAAGATGCAGGCCTGCATATTCTAGCTCCTCAAGAGCCAAACTTTGAGTCCGAGAGTCTGAAGGTTGGGATACAGTATCCTCCCTTGAGAGGATGTTAGAAGATTGAATTTTCTGGGAAGACAGGAATTGTCACTGACAGTGACAACAGCAGGGGGTATCAAGGTTGCCTGGCCCAGTCTGGAGCCACTAGGATCACTGTGCAAGGCTGAGACCTGATCTTTATCAGTACTCTGAACATCAGAGGAAAAGGAGGAAAAGCATAAAGAAACCTGCTTGTCCAATCCAGTAGGAGAGCATCCTGAGGAACAGACCCCAAGAGGGGGGTCTGCAACAGAACAGAGGATGCTGACAATTGTCCCGGGCTACAAAGAGGTCTATCTCTGGGGTGCCCCATCTCTTGAAAATGACCTGGAAAATTTGAGGATTCAGGGACCACTCGCGGTGACCCTGAGCAATTCTGCTGAGTGCATCTTCCAATACATTGTCCTTTTCTGGGAGATGCAGAGCTATCAGAGAAGCTTGAAGGGTGTAAGCCAGTGACCATAGTTTCATGGCTTTGGTGCACAAGGCTGAGGACTGAGTGCTCCTGCTTGTTTATGTACCACATGGTTGTGATGTTGTCTGTCCTGATCTGTACCACTTTTCCCTGAATTGTGTTTGAGAATGTCTGGAGGGCTAGAAAGATGGCTCTGAGTTCCAGAAGATTTATGTGTAGGAGAGACTCCTGGTGAGACCATGTTCCCTGAGCAGTGAACTGATCCAGATGGGCTCCCCATCCCAACAGGGAAGCATCCGTAGTGAGAATCACTGTAGGGGCCTGACAGAGGAATGGGACACCTTGCCTCAGTTGTCCTCCTCCAGCCACCACTAGGGAGCCTGAACCAGAGTCCGAGAGACTGGAATTAACTTGGAAAGGGGATCTTTTTTCTGAGACCAAAAGGACTTGAGATGGATCTGAATGTCCCTCGTTTGAAATCTTGCCCCTTGCACTACTGCAGTGGAAGCTGCCATGTGGCCTAGCAACTGAAAGAAGTGCCTGGCTGGTCGAGATACTAGTGGGTGAAAGGAAGAAGCCAGGGTTCTGAGGGACTTTACTCTTGAGAAAGGAAGAAAGGCCCTTGTCTGAACAGTGTCCAGCTCCACACCTATAAATGTGAGAAGCTGGCTTGCTTCTAGAACAGACTTTTCTAGGTTTAGGATGAATCCTAGGGACCTCAGAAGTTTCTGAGTGACCTCTAGAGCTGACCTGACTTGGTCTGAGGACTGACCCACTATGAGCCAGTCATCCAGGTAAGGGAACAGCAAGATGCCTTGTTTCCTGAGAAAGGCCACCACTACTGCTAGACATTTGGTGAACACCCTTGGGGCAGATGTTAGGCTGAAAGGCACTGCTCTGAACTGGTAATGACCTGAGGGCAACTCAAACCTGAGGTACTTTCTGTGGGAATATCTGATAGGTATGTGAAAGTAGGCATCCTTGAGATCCAGGGAGGCTAGCTAGTCTCCTGGTCTCAGAGAGGGAAGAATTACTCCTAGAGTCACCATTTTGAACTTTGGCTTTATCATATGTCTGTTCAGGTATCTTAGATCTAGGATGGGTCACCCTTCCCCTGTCTTTTTTGGGGTAAGGTAGTATCTGGAATACAGTCCTTTGCCCCTGTGCTGATGGGGCACCCTCTCCACTGCCCGCAGAAGCAGCAAAGAGGAGACCTCTGCTTCTAGGGCATCTGTTTCCGAAGGAGTGAGATGACTGAAAGCATTTGCTCTCATTCTTGGGGAACCTTTTGTAACTGAGAGCAAGCCCCGGCTCACTACTTCCAGGACCCATCTGTCTGAAGTAATAGACTTCCAGACCTGGAAATAGTGAGCCAGCCTGCCCCCCACAGGAACTGAGGAGGCGACCCTGACTGACACCTCAGAGTGTCTGTTTGGCAGGGGGCTTAGACTGAGTAGAATATGGAGTTCTGGTCATCCCCATTCTGCCTCTTCCCCTAAAGAAACACCTCTGTTGAAAGGAAGAGGAGGCCTGAGCTTGGTAGAAAGGCCTGTGAAAAGGCCTGCCCCTGCCAGCCCTAGATTGCTGCCTTTGAGGAGTGACCTGCTTCTCCTTGGCTGCAGCACTCCTGTAGGTGGTCCTGTACTCATCCATCTTTTTCATGAAGGCCTCTGTTTGTTCCCCAGAGAGTTACCGGTAACAGAGAAATCCATGGCCTTAGTCTGTGTATCCTGTGACAGACTGGTACATCTGAGCCAAGCAAACCTCCTCATGGAGACAGATGTAGTCATAACTCTGGAATGCACATCATTCAAGTCCACAGCAGCATGAAATTGGACCCTGGATGCCTCAATGCCATCTGCAGCCACCCGCTCTGGCTCCTTGGCTAGCTGGGGAAGGGCATTCCTGGCCAGCTCCAGAACCGTATCCCACACAGATTTCTGGTACCTGGCTGTATATGCCAAATAGGAAGCCTGCCTGAGTCCCAAAAAGGATGCCAAGTACTGTTTCTTTGCCATGGCATCCACTTTCCTAGAATCCTTATTTGGGGGGTGAGATGCCAAAGGAATTTTAGCCCTGTCATAGGCTGCAGCTTACACTACCCCAACATGGCTGCAATGACTGGTAAGGAAACCATCCCGGGACCTGACAAAGTATACCTTCTGTCCATTTTCTTATCCACAGGAGGTATAGATGTAGGAAATTGTAAAATGTTCTGTGTCTGTTTCCTCCAGGGATTTATGCAGAGGGATAGACACCCTTTTGGACTCTGGGACATCCATCATCTCCACATAGTTAGGTTCCTCCTGATCCTGTTCAGCCTCTTCCACTGGAAGCTGAAGAGTGTCAGCCACTTTCTTGTAAAACAAGAAATGGGAGGGGGACTCAGAAAGTCTGGGAGAAGAAACATTGGAATGCCTGTCTGGGGAGATGTCAGGCTTTACTGGCTCATCTAGGCCTTCATATTCATCATCATCATAATCCTCTTCTCCCTCTCAGTCGCCCTCATAAAAAGCTTGAGGGTCATAATCTGAAGCAAAAACTTACAACCAAACCGATTGTCTTTGTGTCAGTGTCGGTTCAGTCAGAACCGGGCAAAGCAACTGAACAATCGTGATCACTTTAGCAATCTCTTCAGCGGTTGGAACATGGGAACCGGGATCTGAACCGGCTAATTTACGCTTTTTCTTTGCAGGAACTGATTCAGCAGAATTGGCTCTCCTTTTGTCTGAGGAGGTATTGCCCAGGTCAGTAGGCATCCCCTCAGGTTCAGTCGGAACCAAACTGGGATGGCTGTCCAGGTCAACAGACTTCTCAGCCTCTCTTTCCTTCAGCCTACTTAGACATGTTTCTAAAGTCGCTTTGGGAAAGTCTTTACATATTTGGCAGTCTTCTTTGAGGTGGTCAAACCCCAGACAATAAACACAAATGAGGTGGGGATCAGCCTTGGCAAATGCCTCCCCACACTCGGTACAGTGCTGAAACCCAGTGGGACCGGTTTTCTTTTTGGGTTTCTCAGACATGCCTAGTTCAAACAAATTACTCTTGTCAGCCTTCAAGCCAGGTAACACAAACCTATCAGTTCCAACTGTGTCACGGGTCGGTTAAAAAAAAAAAAGAAAAAAATCCTCTTTTTTTTAGGAATCGATAAGTACTGGAACACCACAGATAGGAAAAAAGACAGAAACAGAGAATTATTTCGGTTCCCAACCGGACCGACTGGAAAGAAACCGAACAAAAACAATTTCTACACAAAAACTATACACTATCTACCTATTACACTACCTGTACAGTAGACAGAGATCTGATACCGGAAAAAATAAAGAAGCGGTTGTTGAAACTGACCGACTTTAACTAACACCGAACCAAAGGGAAGGAGAACTCTCCGGACTGACTTCACAGTTAGGCGTAGTAAAGAATCAGACGGTTACACCAAGAAGTACCAAAGACAGAGGTTTGAAAACCGAGCTCGAGCTCAACGTTCTATGCCCTGGCATAGAGTTAACCCTTTCCTCTCCAGAGCAGTTCAAGTGCTGGGGCTAACTGCATATAGTCAGAATACAGCAAGACTTCATGTTGTTTGAAAGGAACATCCCTGGAAGCTGCTATAGTAGCAGCTGTACCCCTTGTGGAATGGACTATCCAGTGAGGAAATGGACCTCTTAGATGCTGGATTTCCTTTTCCCACATCCCCATATGTTTGGAACAGTTGCTTCCTGTTCTGTCTATGGGCCTTGGTGACTGTCATATAGCAGTTAAGAGCTCTCTTGACATCAACACTGTGCAGTCTATGCTCCCCAGAGCTGGAATGCTCAGAAAAGAAAACAGGTAAGGTGACGGACTGGTTTAAGTGAAAGTCCGAAACCACTTTTGGGAGGCATTTTCTGTTAGTTCACAGAACCACTTTGTCCCTCTGGAATGAAATGTAGTCCTGCTCAACGTAGAGAGCCTGGAGCTCACTGATCCTTCTAGCAGAAGTGATTGCCACTAGGAAAACTATTTTCCATGTGACATATTTTAAAGGAGCTGAAAACATGGGTTCAAAAGCGGGAGCCATGAGCTTGGCAATACAAACATTTACATCCCATGCTGGCACCGGTTCCCTGTTAGGGGGGTGCAGGTGGGCCAGACCTTTAAAGAACCTTTTAAAGGTAGAATCTGATGCCATGGAGGCATTCTTCCCAGCTGAAGTGTAAGCAGACACTGAAGCTAAATGAACTTTTAAAGTAGTGGGCTGCAAGCCCAATGAATGCAAATAAGTAAGGTAGTCCAGAACAGCTGGAACCCCTGCCTGAGCTGGCACTATATTCCTGATGGAACACCAAACAGAAAACCTTTTCCATTTAGAGGCTTACTGTAGGTTTTCTTGGTGGAAGGCTTCCTGTATACCCTTAAAATATCTGGAACACTTTCAGAGGGATGCAAGCCTGTATACTTTAGGTCCTCAAGAGCCATGCTTTGAGTCTGAGTGACTTAATGTTCAAGTACAGGAGTCTCCCCTGGCTGGAGGTTAGCAAGTTGTGCCTCTGAGGAAGGTGTATTGGTTCGGTCACAGACATGGAGAGCAGCACAGAGTACCATGGCTGCCCGGCCTAGTCTGGGGCTATCAAGATCATTGTGGCTGACTGGGACCAGAGTTTGAGTAGCACCCTGTAAACCAGAGGGAATGGAGGGAATGCATACAGATACCTCCCTGACCAATCCAGAACCAGAGCATCCAGGAGGACTGTTCCCTGAGCTGGGAGTCTACAATACTGTGGTAGGTGGTGACATTCCTGGGAAGCAAAGAGATCCATCTCTCAGGTGCCCCACCTTTTGAAAATCACTTCCACCACCTGTCTGTTCAGGGCCCACTCATGGTGGGACTGGTTGATCCAGCTCAGGGCATCTGCTAGGGTATTGTCCTTGCCTGGCAGATGAATGGCCTGAAGAGAAGCTTCTAGGGAGTCAACCAGAGTCCAAATTCTCATAGCTTCTGTGCAGAGGACCTGACCTTGTTCCTCCCTGCTTGTTTATGTAATACATGGTGGTAGTATTGTATGTTCTGACCTGTACCGCCTTTCCCTGAACTAGTGGTGTGAAGGCTTGGAGAGACAGGAACACAGCCCTGAGCTCCAAATGTTTCATGTGCTGGACAGATTCTGCACTTGACCAAGTGCCCTGGGTAGTGTGATCTCCTAGATGGGCAACCCACCCTAGTAGTGATGCATCCGTTGTGAGAATCACTGATGGAGGCTCCTTTTGAAAGGGGACCCCCTCTCTGAGGATTGCTTCCTTTTTCCACCACTGAAGGGCCAGGAGTAACGTTTTTGTTATTGGGACCAGCTTTAAGAGAGAATCCAGTCTTTGACACCAATGAGCCCTTAGGTGGAACTGGATGTCTCTCATCTGAAGCCTGGAACCCAGAACTGTGCCAGTGGCAGCTGCCATGTGGCCTAGTAACTGTAGAAACTGTCTTGAAGTTTTTGGTTTGTTCAGGCGGAAAGAGCCTGCCACTGTAGAATGCTGTTTACCCTGTCCAGAGGTAAATATGCCCTGCCTTCCTGGGTATTTAACTCCACTCCTATGAATTGCAACACTTGTGCAGGAAGAAGGACTGACTTCTTGAGAGTTACCAGGAAACCCAGGAGCTCCAAGAGTCCTTGGGTGAGCTGCAGGTGCCCCTCTACCTGCTGTGGTGAATTTCCCACCACTAACCAGTCATCCAGGTAGGGGAACACTGAAACACCTTGACTTCACAGGTGTGCCACAACCACTGCCAGGCACTTTGTGAACACTCTTGGAGCTGAAGTGAGATGAAATAGCAGGGCTGAATAATGGTAATGACCTGATGGGAGTCTGAACCTGAGTTACTTTCTGTGAGACTCCCTTATGGGGATGTGGAAATAAGCATCTTTTAGGTCCAGGGATGCCAGCCAATCTCCTTTCTGGAGAGCTGGCAGAATCAGTGACAAGGTTACCATCTTGAACCTTGGCTTTAATAAGTGCCTGTTTAACACCCTTAGGTCTAGGATAGGCTGCCACTCACCATTTTTCTTTGTTGTGAGGAAGTATCTTGAATAAAACCCCTTTCCCTTTTTTTATTTTTATTTATTTTATTAAAAGTATTAGAATTACAATCCTTTGAGTCATAGACTCCTTTACAAAGGCTCCACGTCATTTTGAGACAAGGTACAAAAGACAGTGTGGTACAACAGACAGTGTAATACAGAGGATACAGGGATGTGCAGACAGGGGTAGTCACTATACAGTGCAATAAAAACATACAGTACAAATTGGTAGGTTAACTAGTGCTGCACAACAAATACAAAAACAGTACAGTATATATACAGTGTGGAATATATTCATTGAACCCAGTGCATAAGGAGGCAGTATAGTGCAGTGGGTTAAGGCTCTGAGCTGTAGATCTGGAGACCTGGGTTTGAATCCCACAGCCACCTAGGTGCATACTGTGTGATCCTGAGCAAGTCACTTAACTTCCTTGTGCTCCCAGGTCGCATCTGGAAACAAGCTTTGGCTTAGTGTGCTACTCCTGCCTAAACAATGTTCCCTATTCCCTAAACAGTGTTCCATATAAGACAGCAGCAGGCATACATCTAAAAGGAGGGGTAAGTCGGGACATAGGTCCGTTGTCAAAGGCAGAGAAGGGGAGCTTGGCATGCTGAGTGGGCTATGTGCAGTTGCAGGTGTGCAGGGAGCGGAGACAGCTTTGGAGTGAGGTCTTGAAAGGACCGATTCTGTTTTCAGAGGAGATGGGTGCAGGGAGGGAGTTTATCCAAGCAGGGTCTTTGTAGGAGAAGGACCTTTATGCCAGCGAGGTCCTAACTCTGGGCACATGAAGGATGGTCCGGGCAGTGCTGCGAGTGGGAGGGGCAGGAGGGAGAGATTGGAGTAACGTGAAGAGTCTAGGTGGGGCCAGTCCAACCATAATTTTTTTGGCAAAGAAGCAGGACTGGTACTGGAGTCATTCCTCAAAGTTAAGAAGGTTGGCTAGGTCATATAGGGAGCAGGTGTGGGTAAGTTTGTCACGTCCTGCAAGTAGGTGGAAAGCTTTGTTTAGCGAAATTTTGATTCTTTGGAGCGTAGAGTTGGCCGCCTCCCAATAGACTATGAGTCCATAATCCACAAGAGAGAGGACAAAGGAGGTGATAGTGAGTCTTAGAGCATTGGGGGGAGGCAGTCCCTGTGGCAGTAAAGTAGGCCAATACAGGTATTTATATTGGTGCAAAGGAGATGGACATGCTGATATTTAAAGCTAAGGACTTGCTCTATTGAGAGAAGCTTGCTAGTCAAAATGTTCAGAGGGGAGTCACGGTGCTTACTCTGGTTATGGGAGAAAAGCATGGACTTTATTTTTTTGTGGTTGAGTATGAGTCTGTGGTCAGTGAACCACGATTCAGCCTCGCTGAAAAATTTCTGGACAGTGGCTTAAAGGGAGTGGGGGTCAGGGTGGTAGTGAAAGAGTACTGCGTCATCCGCATAAAGGAGGACGTGCTCAGAGCAGGCAATGGGGAGTGAATTGAGGTACAGGCTAAAAAGCAGGGGACCCAGAATGGATCCTTCGGGAACCCCGGAAAGAACAGGTCAGTGAGAAGAGATGGTGTAATTTATCCTGACACATTGGGAGCACGAAGAAAGATAGTTGAAGAATCAGGAGGTGACAACCTGGGAGAAACCCAGCTGAGTAAGACTACATAGGAGGAGAGGGCGGCTTACTATGTCAAATGCCTTGGACAGATCTAAGAAGAGAGCCCCAGCCAGGTGTCCTTTGTTAAATTCCAGTAAGGCAGTCGTAGTACTATGACCTGAGCGGAAGCCATGTTGCTCCTCACAAAGGAGGCTGTGGGTAGTGAGATATTCAGATAGCTGGTCCGCAATGATTTTTTCCCAAGGCCTTTGGGGGGGATGGAGATCGGGCGATAGTCTCCTGGGGAGGTGCGGTCACCACTCTTGTGCACTGGGGTAATGAATGCCACTTTCCAAGTGGAGGGGGAATTGGCTGAAACAAAAGAAGTGGTTTAGAAGGCAGGTGAGAAGAGTAAGCATTACATCAAAGACGTGATGCAGCAGTCTGAGGTCCAGTGAGTCATTATTGTGACTGTGGCTGTTTAGAACTTTTAAGAGGTAGGGTATTGCTGCCTGCGAGAGGGCATGAAAACAGAAGGTAGGGCAGGTGAGGGGGACTGTAGGAAGGGTGGGGATGGGTCAAAGAAATCTGGGGGAAGGACTGAGCTTAAGTCGGAGAAGGTGGAATTTAGAGTATCTGCAATGCAGTTGGGGTCTGAGAAGAGGGTACCATTAACACTGATCTGGGAGAGTGGTGGGGATACTGACTTTCCATTAAGCTCTTTGATATTATCCCAGAATTTCCAGGCCAAGCTTCAGGAGGAGGCCAGTACTGATTTGTAATGGTCAGCCTTTGCTTTCCAGATGGCCCAGGTGCATTTGTTATGGGCCTCCCGGTAGAGCTGCCTAACAGAGGCCTTTCCAGAGTTGAGGGCTTTATGCCAGAGACTGTCCTGATGGTGCATACAGCTGAGTAACAGTTAGGTGACCCATGGGGTGTTAGTGTTTTTTACCAGGTGTTTTGTAAGGGGGTGAGAAGATCACAGGCTGAACTGAAAGAGCGGATAAGGTACAATAGGGCTGCATCAATGTCGAGTGCCTGGTTAAGTAGGGACCAGTCTCAGTGGGTTAGGTAGGCTTTTAGCTGTTCCAAACATTCTATATTAAGGCAGCGCCGGAGGGTGGTTTTGGGGGGGTGTTTTTTGTGATTTTCCAGACCAGGAAAATAGTATAGGGGAGTGGTCACTGAGAGCATTTGGTAGGACAGTGGTACTAGTAATTTTGTGTGGCCGGTTGGTGAGGACGTTATCAAGAAGCGAGGAGGAGCCATTAGTAGGATTGGCACAGCTAGGTTGTGTGACCAGCTACATGAGGCCCAGGGCAACAATGGTATCTTTAGATTGGTCTGCCAAGCTGGAGAGCCAGTTTATGTTTAAGTCCCCCAGGATGATTTGTTCGGCTTTGGGTGAGAGCTGGGAGAGATGGTCAAGCAGGGATTTGAAAGTAAGTTTCTGGTGGTGGGGGGGGAGTAGGTGGTGGTGATAAATACTGGAGCCCTGGAGGGGTCAGGTGGGTTTTGATTGTGGTGCTTGGGCACCATGATTGAGCTGGGAGTAGGAGGCGTGAGCACAGAGGGGTTAGCGTCTGAAGGCACATCCACCACCCCATTTCCCTACCCTGTCTTCCTGGAGTAGGGTGTAACGAGGGAGGGTGATGAAGGAGTCAGGGGTGGTTTTAGATAGCCAAGTCTCCACAATGGCCAGGACATCAGGTTGATACTGTACGATCCAGCCCTGGAGCCCTGCAAAACTTTTTTAGAAGGCTGTAGATGTTCATGATAGAAATGCAAAGTGTGGATGATGGGGTGGTGCAGGAGGGGTGGGTTTGAGGGAGCTGGGTTTGGGTGAATGTTGCCAGACATCAAAAGGAGGAGGAAGGATATTGTTCTAAGGAGTGCGATGGGGAAGGATGAAGGCCAAGGTATAGCGATGGCCAGGAGGGCAGACAGGGATGGGTAGAGTGAGCAGGGCCAGAAGGAAAAAATTACTCACCATAGTAATGTTGTTTCTTCTAATGGAGTCTTGCTGTATTCTGACAAATGCAGTATGACTGACTGGTTCAGTTACCCCAGAGAACGAAGAGTTAAACTCTATGCAAATGCATAGAACGTTGAGCTCGAGTTCAGTTTTCAGACCGCTGTCCTCGGTTCGTTCTAGTAACTGATCAGATTCTTATGAAGCTTACTATTAGAAGATATAGGGGAAAACAAAGTCTAACCAGACCTAAGCACCCCACGGGCAAACACAACAATAAAGAGGGGGCAAGTAGAAGACTCAAGTCACTGATGCCCCAGGAAAAACACCCTACCCACTGGTGGGTGAAGATATCACTGGGATCACCTTTTCCCCAGGTTCTGGAGGAGAGGCAGGGTGGGAGGTCAGAATACAGCAAGCCTGCATTAGAAGAAACAACATTATTATAGTGAGTATTTTTTTCTTCAAACAACATGAAGTCTTGCTGTATTCTGACAAATGCAGACTACAAAGCAGTGCCCTCTGGAGGTGGGCACAGAACCTACTTGGGAAATAGGCTCTGCAACACTGCTGTGCCAAACCTGGCATCACTTCTGGCCTGGGTGTCCAAACAGTAGTGCTTAGTGAATGTGTGAACAGTCTTCTAGGTGGCTGCTTTACACATCCCTAGTAAGGGGACATCCCTGGCAGCTACCACTGAGGCACTGCTGGTGGGTCCTTACCCAGCTTGTTATAACAAAAATGGATACAGGCCACAATCCATCTAGCTATGGTCCACTTAGTGGCTGGCCTGCCCTTACCCACTTCGCCGTAGGTAAGGAACAGCTGGGAACAGTCCTTCCTTAGCTCTCTTGTCCTGTCCATATAATAGCTGATAGCCTTCTTTACTTCCAGACTGTGGAGCCTGCGTTTACCTGAGCTGGAATGGTCCGTGAAGAACACAGGTAATGTGATGGACTGATTTAGATGGAAATCAGAGAACACCTTAGGGAGAAATTTCCTATTGGCTCAGAGGACAATCTTATCTCTGTGGGGAGCAATGTATTTGGGCTCCACTGACGAGGCCTGAAGCTCACGTATCCTTCTGGCAGAAGTGATGGCCACTAGAACTACAGTCTTCCAAGTCAGGAACTTGAGTTCAACTGAAGACATGGGTTCAAAGGGAGGATGCATAAGCTAAGCTATGCAAATATTCAGATCCCATGCTGGGGTAGGCTCCTTGTGAGGAGGATGGAAGTGGAGCAAACCCTTAAAAAATTTCTTGAAAATTGGGTGTGCAGCTAGGGAAGAGCCCTTCCCTGCTGCCAAATAGGCAGAGACAGCTGCCAGGTGCACCTTTAATGTAGATAGCTGTAGTTTTAGCGATTGAAGATGTACCAGATAATCCAAAAGTGCTGAGAGACCAGCCTGTTGTGACTCCAGGCCTTGTTAGGAACACCAGATGGAAAACCTCTTCCACTTGGAGGAGTAGGTTTTCCTAGTGGTAGGCTTCCTTGACACTCTCAAGATGTCCAGAACACCTTCAGAAAGATGCAGATCTGCATATTTTAAGTCCTCAAGAGCCAGGCTCTGAGGTGAAGGAACTAGAGACTGGGGTAGAGGATCCTTCCCTGAGAAGATGTCAGCAGGTTGTGCCTCCTGGCGAGGCAAATCAGACTGGCCACTGACAGGGACAACAGCATCAAGTACCATGGTTGTCTGGCCCAATCTGGGGCTATGAGAATCATGGTAGCCTGCTGAGACCTCAGCTTGACTAAGACCCTGGATATCAGGGTAAAAGGAGGAAAGGTATAAAGGAACCTGTTTGACCAGTCCAAGAGCAGGGCCTCCAGAGGCACTGAGTCCCAAGCAGGAGGCTTGCAACAATACAGGGGCAACTGATGATTGTCTGAGGCTGCAAAGAGATATATCTCTGGCACCCCCACCTCCTGAATACTGACAGAAGGACTTGCTTGTTCAAGGCCCATTCATGATGGCCCTGGCTGATTCTGCTGAGGGCATCTGCTAGGACATTGTCCATCCCTGGCAGGTGGACCACTGATAGAGATATGTTCAGGGAGTAGGCCAGACTCCAAATCCTCATGGCCTCTGTACAAAGCAGTGAGGATCTGGTTCCCACTGTTTGTTGATGTAGTACAGGGTGGTGGTATTGTCTGTCCTGACTTGCCCCACCTTATCCGGTAAGTGACTGGCAAACTCCTGAACTGCCAGAAACACTGCCCTGAGTTCCAGGAGACTGATGTACAATAGGGTCTCCTGAGGAAGCCAAGTGCCGTGGGCTATGTGTTCTCCCATGTGAGCACCCCAGCCCAGCAAGGAAGCATCTGTTGTCAGCATCAGAGAGGGGGTCTGGAGGAGAAGAGGAACTCCCACTCTGAGGTTGTCCAAGTTCTGCCACCACTGGAGAGCTTGCAGTAAGGTGGGAGACACTGGAATCAGCTTGGACAGGGAATCCTTCCTTTGGTACCAGAAGGATCTCAGGTGAAACTGAACATCCCTCATCTGGAACCTGGCCCCAGGGACCACAGCTGTGGTGGAGGCCATGTGTCCCAGAAGCTGCAAGAAGTACCTTGCTGGTCGAGGGACTCAAAGATGAAAGGATTCTACAAGGCAGATGAGGCCTGTGCCCTGCCTGGAGGCAGAAAGGCCCTTGCCTGGATAGTGTCCATCTCCGCCCCTATGAAGTCCAGGACCTGAACAGGTGTCAAGCCTGATTTTTTTGAAATTCACCAGGAAACCTAGAGACTGAAGAGTATACTGAGTGAGATCTAAGGCTTCCTTTACCAACTGGGAGACTGACCCACCAGCAGCTAGTCATCCAGGTAGGGGTAAACAGAGACCCCTTGCCTTCTTAGGTATGCCACTACCACTGCTTGGTACTCTGTAAATACCCTTGGTGCAGAGGTCAGCCCGAAAGGCATGGCCCTGAACTGGTAGTGGCCTGAAAGTAGTCAAACTCAGAGGTATTTTCTGCGAGACTGCCTGATAGGAATGTGGAAGTATGCATCCTTTAGATCCAGGGATGCTATCCAGTCCCCTTGTCTGAGAGTAGGCAGAATAGAAGCCAGGGTTGTCATCTTGAACTTTGGCATTGTAAGATGCCTGTTTAGGTATCTGAGATCTAGAATGGGCCACCACTCCCCAGTTTTCTTTAGTGCAAGGAAATACCTGAAGTACAACCTTTTTCCCCTATGCTAAGGTGACACAGGCTCCACTGCCTTTGAGAGAAGAGTGGAGACCTCTGCTTCCAACAAGGCTGTTTCTGTAGGAATGGCAGGTTTGAAAGCTCTTGGTCCCAGCTTTGGAAACAGCTTGAAGCTGAGAGCAAGGCCCTGCCCTACTATCTCCAGGACCCACCCATCTGAAGTGATGGATTGCCAGGCCTGGAGATAGTAGGCCAGCCTGCCCCTACAGGGATAGGGGAGGCAGCCCGGACAGACTCCTCAGGGTGTCTGCTCAGAAGAGGTAACAGACTGGGAGGTAGAAGCATCATGGCCAGCTCCTCTCCTGCCCCTCCCTCTAAAGAAATCCCTAGGTTGATGATGAGAGGGGAAAGCCTGAGCCTGGTGGAAAGGCCTGGGGTAAGGTCTGCCGCTACCCCTGGCCTGTTGTCTCTGAGGAGTGGCAGCCTTCTCCTTGGCTGAAGCACTCCTGTACACCACTCTGTACTCGTTGATCTTTTTCATGCAGGCTTCAGTCTGTTCCCCAAACAAAGAATTTTGAATGGGGGAAAGTCTAAAGCATTAGTTTGTGTGTCCTGGGATAAGTTGGCACATCTTAGCCAGGAGAACCGCCTAAGACAGGTGGCAGATACCATAGCTCAGGAAGCTGCATCATTAGAGTCCACAGCCATGTGGAACTGGGACTTGGATGCCTGTACCCCCTTAGTAACCAACTCCTGGAGATCTCAGGTGAGCTCAGGAGGTGCTTTCTGAGCCAGCTGCTCAACAGACTCCCATAGGGATTTCTGTTACCTGGAGGCGTAGACCATATAGGAGGCCTGTCTGATGCCCAAAGAGTAAGCCAGATATATCTTCTTTGACAGGGAATCCATTTTTCTGGAATCCTTGTCAGGGGGAATTTGAAGCCAGAGGAATGCCAGCCTTTTCGCAGGCTGCCGTTGGAACCACCCCTATATGGTTGCAGTGGCTGGATAAAAATTCAGTGCCATTTCCAGCCAAGACACACTTTCTGTCCATCTTCTTGTCCAAAGGATGGACAGAACTAGGGGTCTGGAGGATTTTAATGGTCTGCTTTTTCAGGAACTTGTGGACAGGGATAGACAGACCCTGAGAGACAGGGAGATCCATCATCTCCCTGTAATCCTCCTCTTCATCCTCTTCTTGTCTGGCTTCCTGTACAGAGAGGTGGACAGTTTCTGCTATCTGTCTCATAAAGGCAAAATGAGAGGTAGTCTCAGAGACAGGTCTAGGAAGAGACTCATACTGGGGATGATCAGGAGAAATGTCAGGATAGTACAGTCACGTAAGAACTTACCGTAACAGTAGATCTTCGAGAACAGCTCTTGCAGCAGGTTACACCATTAGGACTGAAGCCGGCAGGTGCTAGGACCCCACGGAAAAATTCTAGCTAGCAGTATCCAGCGGGGGACCGCCCCTGACACTGGCCCCTCCCTGATGTCAGGCATCACATAAAAGGGGGCAGTCCCCAAGCATCCCCAGTTCTCCTGTTGGAGACTCCCTGCTGAAATGTGACATCTGAAGGGAGACCGAGGATTCGCTTTCAAAGGAAGGTTAGAAAAAGGCGTTAAAGGACGCTGTAGCCTAAAAACTAGGTCAGAAGACTCAACCTCCAGAAGGGAAGGTGAACCAATGCTGTGGACCAATGGGCGTACAGCCCTACCGTACAGTGTCAGTCAGCGGGCGGTGGGGTGGTAAGCGGGTGGGGAGCTGCTGCTTGCCACTGACTGGGGAGAGCGGGCGATGGGGCTCAGTGGGCGGGTGGGGAGGTGGGTACCGCTGGACCACCAGGGATATGGGACTAGTATATTCTTACTTATGCCCCCGATCGGTCTGCAAGCAGTCCACTGGACTACCAGGGATACAGGAATACTTTTATTTTACTTATGCCCATGATCGGGCTGCAAGCGGTCCACTGGACCACCAGGGATATAGGAATACTTTTATTCTTACTTATGCCCGCGATCGGGCTGCGAGCGATCCACTGGACCACCAGGGATATTAGACTTTACTTTTTTACTTATGCCCGTCATCGGGCATGGGGGGGTGCTGCCACGAAGGTGCAGCCGGAGCTTGGGTGGCCACCCACAGGTGCCAGCTGCCGTGTTGTGCCCTATAATATGGCAGCTCACCTGTGGGTGGCCAGCCGTTGTTCCTTTTTTTTTGGCTCACCTGTGTGCAGTGCAAGTAGGGGTTGTGCATGCATGGGTTCAGCACATCCCGGGCTGAATATCGGAATGTGCAGAGTATGCATGGGCACGCCCCCCCACCTGCGCTACATACATTATTGATGCGCTCTGGTGCATTGGGATTTATGCCAGGCACAATCCCCATTTGAATATCGTGCCGGGTGCATCAGTGGGTTGCGCATGGCGCAACACTGTTGTGCCATGCGCAACCCTTTTGAATATCCGGGCCCTGGAGTGAATTTCTCAGAAAAGAAGACAGGCAGAGTAATGGACTGGTTTAGTTGGAACTCCGAAACCACCTTTGGCAGAAATGTCCTATTTGTCCTGAGCTCAACTTTATTGTTGTGAGGAATGATGTCATTTGGCTCAGTGCACAGGACCTGTAGCTCTGAAACCCTCCTGGCAGAGGTAATGGCCACCAGGAAGATGATCTTCCAAGTCATAAACTTCATATGAGCAATGGACATAGGCTCAAAGGATGGTTTCATGAGCCTGTCTATGCAGAGGTTCAGGCTCCCAGTGCACCCCTTCATCTCAACACCCCGATGGCGAAAGACGAAAAAAGACCATTACAGTGACAGTCGCTGTAATGGTCCTTTTCCATTTTTCGCTTTCCCCCAGTGTTCTTCCCCCTCCCAGGACCAACTCTGATCTGAGCAGAGCCCCCCGCATGGGAGGTGTGGGGGGGGCACTGCCCCCCACAGAAAACACTCGTAGATAGGGTAGCACAATACCTGCATCAGTATTTTGCCATTGCTGTGTGGGAGGTCGGCATTTTCACTGTCGACCTCCCTTGGTGCTTCCCAGGCTCCAAGGAAGAACCGGCTCCCTGACTGGAAGTTGGAGAAGAAGAAGAATCAGCATTTATATAGCACTTTTCATACATCCAAAGTGCTTTACAAGCAATGCTAGATTGGTAGTGAAGTGACTGAATGATGTGGTGGCGGCCATATCGCACATCGTCACCCACACACAGCCTGGATAATTGCATGAACCGGTTTATGGGAAGGGGAATGTTGGCCAAGACACCGGGAATGTTCCCTACTCTTTGCAAAGAGTGCCCTGGGTTCTTTTACTTCCACCTGGACACTCACCAGGATGGGCAGAAGGGACCTCGGTTTAACGTCTCATTCGAAGGATGGCACACCCCAGCAGTACAGCACCCCCCAATACTGCACTCGGATGTCAGTGATTTTTAGGTGCAAGTCCAATCCCGGTGTGGGACAAGAACCCACGACTTTCTGGTCCAGAGGCGGATGTGCTACCAACTAAGCCACGCTGACACCTAGTGTCAAGAAGGAGGTACAAGAAGCCTTTAAAAAACTGTTTAAATATGGTGCGGGAAAAAAATGACTTTCTTTCCCACTGAAAGGTAGGCCAAAACTGCAGCCAGGTGTAGCTTGAGGAAAGATAGCTTTAAGCCTGACACCTGCAAGTGTACCAGGTAATCCAACAGCTGAGGGTCTGAAGCTGAAAGGGGATCAACCTTTTTGCTCTTGCACCAGAGGGCAAACCTTTTCCATTTGTGTTTGTTTTTTTAGCCATTCTCAATATCTTAAGGACCTTTACAGAGTACTGAAAGGATGTGAACTCTAACTCCTCAAGAACCAGGCCTTGAGGAGAAGAGAGTGTACATCTGGACAATGCATTCCTGTCCAAGGAAGGGTCAGCAGGGAGTGAGTTGGCAGCAGGCGAATTGGCCTGCTGTGGGACAGAAAAGGGTATCAGGCTTGCCTGGGCCAATCTGGAGCCACCAGTATCACTGAAGCATAGAAACATAGACTTTGACGGCATATAAGGACTGCTTGGCCCATCTAGTCTGCCCATTTCCCTACCTACAGGATAGGCCACAGATCCTAGTTAACCAACAGCCTATTTCTTCCTACCCCCCACAAGAATTGCCTTATGTCTGTCCCATGCATTCTTGAATTCTCCCACAGTTTTAGACCCCACAACCTCCTCAGGAAGGCTGTTCCATGCATCCACTACCCTCTCTGTGAAATAATACTTCCTCACATTGCCCCTGAACTGTCCCCATCTTTAAATTGTGTCCCCTTGTTCTTGCACGCTTCTTTTTCTGAAAGATGCTACCCTCTTGGACTTTGTTGATTCTACTGAGGTACTTAAAAGTTTATATCATGTTCCCCCTCTCCCTTCTTTCCTCAAGGGTATACATATTAAGCTCCTTTATTCTCTCCTCATACGGCTTCTCTTGCAGACCCTGCACCATTTTATTTGCCCTCCTCTGGACTGCCTCTATCCTGTCTATGTCCTTGTGGAGATGGGGTCTCCAGAACTGGATGCAGTATTCCAGATGGGGTCTCACCAACTGTCTATACAGAGGGATAACAACTTCCTGTTTTCTGCTGCTGATGCCTCTCCCTATGCATCCCAGTATACCCCTAGCCCTCCCTACTGCCTTCTCACATTGTTTGCTAACCTTAAGGTCATCTGATATGATTACCCCCAGGTCCCTTTCCTTTTTTGTTGTTGTTACTACCTCCCCCCCACTGTGTATTCTTCCCCTGGGTTCTGGTTTCCCAGGTGCATTATTTTGCACTTCTTTGCATTGAACCCTAGCTGCCATACTTCTGACCATTCCTCCAATCTTGCCAAGTCCCTTCTCATCCTTTCCACGCCTCCTTGTGTATCAACCCTGTTGCAGATCTTTGTGTCATCTGCAAAGAGGCATACTTTTCCTTCCAGTCCCTCTGCAATGTCACTTATGAAGACATTAAAAAGGACTGGACCCAATACTGAACCCTGTGGTACCCCACTAGTAACCCCTCATTCTTCAGAGTGGACTCCATTTACAATTACCTTCTGTGTTCTGTTGTCCAGCCAATGTTTTACCCAGGCTACCACCCTGGGACCCACTCTCAGGCTGGTTAATTTGACTATTAATTTTTTGTGTGGGACTGTGTCAAATGCCTTGCTAAAGTCTAGGTAGGCCATGTCCACAGCTCCTCCCTGGTCTACTACTTTGGTCACCCAGTCAAAGAAATCTATTAGATTCGTCTAACATGACCTTCCTGCTGTGAACCCATGCTGCCTTGGGTCCTGTGCCCCACTGGCCTCTAGGTACTCAACTATTCTTTCCTTCAGCAGGCTGTTGTCCAAGTTTCAGCAATACCCTGAGTATCAGGGGAAAAGGAGGGAATGCATATAGGAACCTCCCTGATCAGTCCAGGATCAAGGTATCCAGAGGAAGCTTTCCCAGGACTGGGGACCTGCAACGGTACTGAGAAAGCTACATGTTGAGGGGCGAGGCAAACAGATTCACTTCTGGTGCACCCCACAACCTGAACACTGTGGCTAGTACTTGCGTGTTCAGAGTCCATTCACTCTGGCCTTGACTGATGTGACTTAGAGCATCTGCCAGGGTATTCTGTTTGCCTGGGAGGTGAATAGCTAAAAGGCTGACTCCCAGGGAGAGGCTAGAGACCAGAGTTTCAGAGCTTCTGAACAGAGTATTCCTGATCTGGTACCACCATGCTTGTTTATGTAAAACATTGTAGTGGCATTGCCTGATCTGCCCTTTTATGCTGGCAGCAAATGCTTTGAGAGATAAAAAGATTGCTCTGAGTTCCAAAAGATTTATGTGTAACTGTGACTCTTCAAGAGTCCAGGTGCCACACACTGAGGCACTGTCCAGATGTGCTCCCCACCCGAGGAGGGAGGAGTCTGTGGTGATCACCTTTGTGGGTAGTGGAACCTGGAAGGGTACCCCTGCTGCCAAACTTGCAGGATTCTTCCACCAAAGCAGGTTCTGGAGGAACTGATCCATCACAGTTATCAGCTTTGAAAAATTGTTGCTTCTCTGAGACCAGCAAGCTCTGAGGTAGGCTTGCAGGTGTCACATCCTGTACTTGCCTCCTGGGGCCACTGCAGTCATTGAAGCCATGTGTCCCAAGAGCCTAAGGAAATGTCTGGCTGGTCTTGGCTGTCCCCGGATGAAAGAATCTGTCACTGAAAGGAAACTTTCAATTCTTTCCTGCGGAAGGAAGCCATAACCTTTCTGAGTGTCCAGCCGGGCTCCTATGAAGGTGAGCAGCTGGGTGGGTTCTGGGTGAAACTTCTTTAGATTTACCAGAAATCCCAGAGACTCTAAAGTGCGCTCTGTAAGGGAAAGGGACTCCTTGACCTGACAAGAAGACTTTGCCACTATGAGACAGTCATCTAGATAGGGATAGAGAGTGACACCCAGTTTCCTGAGGTGTGCTACCACTGCAAGGCACTTGGTAAAGACTCTTGGGGCCAAGGACAGGCTGAAGGGCATTATAGCAAACTGATAGTGGCCCAAAGGTAGTCTGAATCTGAGAAACTCCCTGTGAGACCTCCATATCGGTATGTGGAAGTAAGCATCCTTTAGGTCCAGGGAGGCTAGCCAGTCTCCCTGCTGTAAGGACTGTAAGACTATTGACAGAGTGACCATCTTGAATTTGGGTTTTAGCAGATGTTTGTTTAAATATCTGAGATCTAAGATAAGTTGCCACTCCCCAGTTTTCTTTTGTGTGAGAAAGTACCTGTAGTAGAGGCCCTTGCCCTTCTCATGGGCTGGGACCCTCTCCACTGCTTGTAGAACTAGAAGGTTTTTTACCTCCAATTCCAACAGTAGCACCTGTGTTGGGGTTAGACATTTTGACACCTGGGTACACTTGAGGTCTGGCATCTGCTTGAACTGTAGTGGCAGACTCTTCTCCATGATCTCCAGATCCCACCTGTCTGATGTAATAAGGGACAAATTCTGAAGATAGTGGGAGAGTCTACCTCCTACCTGGAGTTGGGAGGTGACCTGGACACTCACATCAGGGCTTAGACTGCGAGGCTGCAGGCTGGGTAGAGGTGGCCCTTCTTTGGCCCCTTCTACCCCTCCCTCTGAAAGATCCTCTGTACTGAAAAGTCAGATTGGGGACAAGGAGTGTAAGGCCTGGGGAAACTTCTGCCCCTACTGCCCCTGGGGCGGGATTTCTGTGGGGCAGTAGGCTTAGGTTTAGAGAAATGACTCTGCCGAAGGCCTTGTACTCATCAACCTTTTTCATGTAGTCAGTCGTTCTGGAATCAAACAGCATGTTTTGATCACAGGGAAAGTCCATGGCCTTAGACTGGGTGTCTGGGGTCAGACTGGTAGTTCTAAGCCAGACAAAGTGCCTCAGAGAGATGGCACGGGCCATTGCCCTGGAGGTGGCATCATTATTGTCAACTGCCATGTGGAACTGGTATTTGGTAGCTTCTAGGGCAGTTTTTGCCATATCCACCAGCTCCTGCACCACTGTATCTGACCCATTGAGGGCAATGGCCAGGACAGACTTCCATACAGCTTTTTGTTATTTGGTTGTGAAAGCCATATATGAAGAAAGTCTGATCAGCAGGGAAGCCGTGGCACATATTTTCTTTGCTATAAAGTCTATTTTCTTAGAGTCCTTGTCCGGGGGTAAGGGGGGACAAGGAGACCCCAGCTTTCTCATAAGCTGCATGCTGTACTACACTCTCATGGGGTACCTGTGAGTTTAGCGACTGCGATTGGGCATCTAACGAAATGGCGACTCAATCACAGCACTTTTGACCACAGCGAGGAGGGAGGGAAGCGACGGGTGGGAGGTGCGACTCCAGCGACAGGATGCTGCCACATGTGCACTGCAGGGGGGAGCTTTGCACTGTGCGTGGGATGGGATGGGAGGAGGAGGATTGTGAGGGGTGGTGGCTGCAGTGAGCTGCCGAGCCGCCTCCCATGGTGTGGTGGGTGGGTTCAGGGCTAGGGCGTGTGTGGTGTTGAGTTCAGGTCCGGGCTGGTGCCTTTTGTTGCACCCAGCCCGGATTTTGTTTTCCGGATTTTCACCCCCAACATGCACCCCCCAGAGTTGAGAATCCTAAGCTTGGCTTGGCAGAAGACACCAGGAGAAAGGACTGCTGTGACTGACCTCTACTGGGACTAAAGAAGAAGAACTTTGTACTTGGACCTTTAATTTAGGGTAAAAAAAAAACTAACAAACAAAACAAAAAAAAAAGTGTGTGTTTGTCTGAGTTAACTGAACTAAATGGTTATCTGAACAGCTATCTAGGTGTAAATCTCAGGTGATTGAAAGGACTTAATAGCTGTGAGGTTTAAATTACTTGTAGAAAGATTTAGTAAGTAGGGGGAGTGGCTTAGCTAGAAGGAAGCTACATTTAAAGACTGCCTTAGACAGATTCTGCTAACAGCTTGGCAGAAGACACCAGGAGAAAGGACTGCTGTGTGACTGGACTCCTCTACTGGGACTAAAGAAGAAGAAGAAGAAGGTTTGTACTTGGACCTTTAATTTAGGGTAAAAAAAAAAAACTAACAAACAAAACAAAAAAAAAGTGTGTGTTTGTCTGAGTTAACTGAACTAAATGGTTATCTGAACAGTTATCTAGGTGTAAATCTCACGTGATTGAAATCACTTAATAGCTGTGAGGTTTAAATTACTTGTAGAAAGATCTAGTAAGTAAGGGGAGTGGCTTAGCTAGAAGGAAGCTACATTTAAAGACTGCCTTAGAAAGATTCTGCTAATAGCTTGGCAGAAGACACCAGGAGAAAGGACTGCTGTGTGACTGGGCTCCTCTACTGGGACTAAAGAAGAAGAAGAACTTTTGTACTTGAACCTTTAATTTAGGGTAAAAAAACTAACAAACAAAACAAAAAAAAGTGTGTGTTTGTCTGAGTTAACTGAACTAAATGGTTATCTGAACAGTTATCTAGGTGTAAAGCTCAGGTGACTGAAATAGCTTAATAGCTGTGAGGTTTAAATTACTTGTAGAAAGATCTAGTAAGTAGGGGGAGTGGCTTAGCTAGAAGGAAGCTATATTTAAAGGCTGCCTTAGAAATATTCTGCTAATAGCTTGGCAGAAGACACCAGGGGAAAAGACTGCTGTGTGACTGGACTCCTCTACTGGGACTATATTGCCCTCCTTCCCACCCAAAGCTAGTTCTACTTTTATAGGCACAGGATTTGACTGACAACAGGAACTTCCTGTTTGGGAGCAGGAAGTGAGTGATCACAGAAAGTACAGTTATGTAAGAACTCACCGTAACAGTAGATCTTTGAGAACAGCTCTTGCAGCAGGTTACACCATTAGGACTGAAGCCGGCAGGCGTCAGGACCCCACGGAATTCTTCTAGCTAGCTATCTTCAGCAGGGACTGCCCCCGACGTCGGTCCCGCCCCCGACGTCAGGCGTAGTACATAAGGGGGCGGTCCCGCCAGATTCCCCAGTTCTCCCACCCCAGTTCTCCTGCCGGACACTCCCGGCCACAGAATGACATCAGAATGGGAGACCGAGGATCCGTCATCAAAAGACAAAGGGCGTAAGCCCCTGCCCAAGGCTCGGTAAGCCAAGTGCCTCCTCCAAGGGGAATGGTGGGCGGAGTACTCATGTAAGAGATGTTCTCAAGATCTACTGTTACGGTAAGTTCTAATGCGAACTGTACTATCTACTTCGAGAAACAGCTCTTGCAGCAGGTTACACCATTAGGACTGATTTCCAAGCAATAGCATCTGTAAGCATTCTGGGAGGAGGAATCTAGGAAAGATCTTGACAAGTCATGACTCTAGGACAGGAGACCCTCTAGCACGGCCAGGCTGAAACCGGCCCTCCGCCGTGATGCAATATCCAGGCTATAGTGCCTAATGAATATGTGCACAGAGCTCCAAGTAGCTGCGGCACAAATGGCACAGGTGGAGATGTTACGAAGTGCTGCAAACGAGGTAGCCACTCCCCTTGTCTAATGGCCCCGGACTGTACCTGGGAGGGGCTTCTGGTTGCTGTCGTAGCAGAATGAGATACACTGGACAAGCCAGCGAGGAAGAGACTACTTTGAGACAGGTTGGCCCAGCATCCTCTCAGCAAAGGAAACGAATAGTTGTCTTCGACTTCATAAGCTGTTTAGTTCTGTTCAGGTAATACCTAGACAGCGTGAACATCCAGGGTGTGAAGCAATGCCTCTCCTCTATTGGAATATTTAGGAAAATATACAGGTAAATCGATGTCCTGGTTGAGAGTGAGGGCAGAGACCACCTTAGGCAAAAACTTAGGATTCGTCCTCAGAGATACTCAGTCCTGGTGGAAAATTAAATAAGGCTCCTTTCACATGAGAGCGTGGAGCTCGGAAACTCTCCTTGCTGACGTGACAGCAACCAAAAATAACGCTCTCCTGACAGAAACCGAAGCTCGCAATCCGCGGCAGGTTCAAAGGAGGAAGCATGAGTTGTTCCAGGACAAAGAGTAAGTCCCATGGAGGAACTGGATCCTCAATGGTGGCCTAAGTAACACCCTCTCAGGAAATCTCGAGAGGCATCAAGTTGTGCCACTGTGTGCTGTCCCACCGGAAGTGGTAAGCAGAAATCGCGCAGAGGTGCAATTCTTAATAGAGGAGTAAGCGAGACCGATGGAATAGGGGAAAGCAGGTATTCCAACACCACTTTCACTGGGCATCCTAGAGGGAAAGGCCGCTGCTATATCCACAAGCAAAAGCGTGCCATTTCATGGCGTGACGTCAGATGCGCTGTCCGCTTTCTGGCTGGGGAAAGAACTTCCGCCACCTCTTGCGAGACCCCGTGTCGCAAAATGGCTATGTCTCTAGGAGCCATGCATGCAGGTTCAGTGAGCGTAAGTCTGGGTGGACTAGAGAACCTTCCTCCTGAGACAAGAGATGGGAGCTGAAAGGCAACGGGTTTGGAGGTTCCTGGGACAGCTGCATTAGCAAGGGGAACCAGATCTGTCTGGGCCAGAATGGGGCTACCAGGATCATTGTTGCATGCTCCCTGCGCAGTTTGAGAAGAACTCTCTGGATCAACGGGAAGGGAGGGAAAGCATAGAGGAATCTGTCCGCCCAGGAGAGGGACAACGCGTCTCGCCAGAAAACACCAGGCCCTGGATCTAGCAAGCAAAAATTGGGCAGTTTTGCATTGGATGGGGAAGTGAATAAGTCCAGTTCTGGAGTGCCCCATCAAAGAAACAGATCCTCTGCTACCCCTTGAAGAAGTTCCCACCATGGACCTTGGCCTGGAACAACTCAGGCCATCTGCGATTGTGTTGTCCACTCCAGGAACGTGAACTGCAATCAGGCTCACGCCTGTCGGATTACCCAATCCTCACTCTCATCGCTTCCTGCAAAGGGGTAAGAGGTGCGCCTCTGTTTGTTGAGGTAATACATCACCGCCATATTGTCTGTTTGGAGCAAAAGAGTATTCGAGGGGATCTCTGACTGAAAGGCCTGCAGGGCATAAGGACTGCCCTCATCTCCAGAATGTTGATGTGGAGATGAGCTTGAGGGGTCCACGCTCCCTGGGACCTCACCCTGCTCAGGTGTGCTCCCACCCCAGCCCTGAGGCGTCTGTGGAAAGAATCACCTCCGGGGACGGCGCTGTGAACGGAACACCCGCAGAGAATGGACCTGGGTCTAGCCACCACTGCCAGTCTCGAATCACGGCATTCGTGATTCTGACCGGCTGCTGCATGTGGTCTTGCCTTTGGTCCCACTGCACCTTGAGCATCCACTGAGTTACCCGCATGTGGAGCCTTTCCAAAGGGATGGTTGGAATGGCCGCAGCCATGTGTCAGAGCAAACAAAGGACCAGCCTGGCAGGGGCAGTCTTCTTCGCCGAGAGGTCCCTGATGAGGGATCTGATGCGTTCCGCTCTTTCGTCAGGAAGAAATGCTTTCCCTTGGACAGTGTCCAGAACTGCGCCTATGAACTGCAGCTTTTGTGACGGTATGAGGAGAGACTTTTCGTAACTGATTAGGATGCCCAGAGACTGGAACAGGTCCTGGGTGCTCTGGATAGCCAGTAACAATGCCTCTCTGGAGGCGGCCATGAGAAGCCAATCGTCCAAGTACAGGAACACATAGTGGCCCTATCTCCTTAAAGACGCTGCCACGACTGCCATGCACTTGGTAAAGACCCTGGGGGCTGATGACAGTCCGAACGGGAGAGCTTGGAACTGAAAATGGTGGCCAAGAAACTCAAAGCGCAGGAACCTCCTGTGCGCTTGAGCCACAGGGATATGCAGGTAGGCATCCTGCATGTCTAGGGACGCTAAGAAGGCATCCTGCTTTAGCATGGGAATGAGACCCTGAAGGGTCACCATGCAAAATCGTTTGTAGGTGACTGATGTATTTAGGTCGCTGAGGTCCAAGATTGGACGGAGGTCCCCTGTTTTCTTCGGAACCAGAAAGAAGTGGGAATAGTATCCGGATCCTATCTGGTTCTCTGGAACATACTCCACCGCTCCCTTCTGCAAGAGCACGAGTATTTCTTGCCTGATAAGCAATTTGTGCTGACCCGAGTAACGGGAGAGCAGAGGAGGCCTCGAGGGTGGCTTGTCTGTGAATTTATAAAGTGGCCTCTTTGACTAATGAAGGACCACCTGTCGGTGGTTATGGACTGCCACCCTGGCAGGTAGTCCGAATGCGACCCTCACCTTGATGTCCCATTGATCCTGAGGGGCGGGCCGGAAGGAGTCATGCTGTGGCGGCTGAGGGTCCAGCGGCTGAGCCGGCTTAGCTGGTCACTGGCTTCGCCCCTGACAACTTCCCTGGGCTCTGCGTGAGAAGGAGCCTCTGTTGGGTGGTCAAAGGGACCGCTGTCCCTGCACCGCCTGAAAACGGCTTTGGTTCCCATGAAAGGAACTAAGCTTGGTCTGTACATAGCCTGGACAGACCGCACCGCCTTCCCAGCCTTTCGAAGTTTGGTGAGGACCTTCTGAGGACTCACCAAAAGAACTTCCATGAAACGAGGCATCCAGGATGTTCTTCTGGATGTCCGGGTGAATTCGAGACACGGAGCCATGAGTGTCTCCGAGGCATACGCCCAAAGCTGCCGCCTGGCCGAGGAGTCCGCTGAATCGAGCGCAGCCTCGCAGCACCTGGGTTCCCAAATCTGAACTCCGCATACGGAGGAGCTGCAACATCTCCTCCTCTGCTCACCGCCTGGCAATTTGTCTGCCAGGTCCTGTCCCTGCTCCCACAAGGCATTTTGGAACTGTACCATGTGGATTAAGTAGTTCAGGGATCTGATGGCGCAAGTAGAGGAAGCATACATGCGCCTGCCCATAGCATCCAGCTGTTTGGACTCCGGGTCCAGTGGCAGGGTGCTCAAATGTTGCGGTCTCTGGGACCGGTCATGAGAGGCTGTGATGACCAGAGAGTCAGCCAGAGGATGTGAAGCCAGATACTGGTCCTCCCTAGGGGCCTTGTACAGGGGTCAGCTTTCTTCGGCATCGCCGTGAGCGAGTGTGGACACTTCCACGCTGCCTTGGTGACATCCACGAAAGTGTCCACCAAGGGTGGTACCACCACAGGCTTGGGATCTTTTCTGCCAAAGATACCATGCAGGCGTAGTCTCGGGTTCAATTCTTCCACATCCCAGCCCATGTTCTCTTGGATATGCCTCATGATCTCTGAGAATGATGGGTCATCCAGAGGAGATCTAGGAAGTTCACGTGGGTCCAGAAAAAGGATGTGGATTGGAGAGGGGGATCTGGATCCTTCCGAGAATTCCGATCCCGTGTCCTCCGTCGAAGGCGAACGGCGGCGACTTCTGGGTTTCTTAGGGCTGGGCGACCCTGAAGAAGATCTGGACGGAGGTCGCACTTCGAAGGATGGCCTTCAACGGAGGTTGGAGAGGACATCAGACAGCAAAAGAGCAAAAATGAACTTTTCCTCAAGGAAGAACTTAACCAAGCGGCCGCCAGAAACGAAAGCCAAGGGTCGAGACATGCAAGTTGACGCATGTGGAAAGAACTGGGAATCTGGCGAGACTAATTCTTATGTACTACGCCTGGACGCCGGGGCAGGACCAACGCCGGGGCAGTCCCCGCTGAAGATACCTAGCTAGAAGAATTCTGTGGGGTCCTGATGCCTGCCGGCTTCAGTCCTAATGGTGTAACCTGCTGCAAGAGCTGTTTCTTGAAGTAAGATCCACCAAAGACCCACCATCCTAGAGGGGCAAGAGTAGCTCTCCGGCCCCCTCTAGCTGCTGGAGGTCTGCCTCTGAGCAAGTAAGCAGTCTACTGAGAAATATAGGATATTCTTGTCTCAGAACAGGACAATCAGGAGCTTAAAGGGCACAGAGGCAGAAAGTAAGGAGAGAGAGAAAAAAACAGAGGAAAGAGTAAGGGTTGCAAACAGTTGAGGGGCCAGAAATAAGACATGATTGGAGTGGTGCACTGCAGTGGCTGTGGAGCAGCAGTCTTCCGGGAGATGTTCTGGAGGATGCGGTGTTGTCCCATCTGCAGGCACCTCTCTGGGCTGAGGAAGGAGGTTGCTCATCTCCAGGCTGAGTTGGCCAGGATTTGTGGGACTTCCTCTTCCATCCAGGGACCACCAGTGCCACTGCCGTTGCCTCAGAGGTTGCCAAGAAAGAGGAGCAGTTGGACCACAGTGGGCTCAGGGAGGGTGAGGGTGGTGGAACAGAGGCGCATCCCTCCAGTTGTACCTCTCCACAATTCCTATGCCATTCTGGCAAAGTGTGGTTCCTCTATGGAGGCACCCAAAGTGGAGACCAAGGAGGATGCTGGGAACCTCCACAAAGGAGACCCACAGGAGGGTGGCAGGGGACCCTGCAGGGGAAGGAAACAACTTCTGGTGGGGGACTCCATTGTTAGGAAGGTAGAACTGGGGAGGAAGGGGAGAGGAGGTAAGGTGCCTGGCCTGAAGCCATGGCTTGAGGGACAGTTAGCGAATCAGGATGCAGGAGCAGCTGCACAGGAGGGAGCTGGATGTCATTGTCCACCTAGGGACAAATGACCTGGCTAAGAAAGGGATTGGAGAAGTGCAGGAAGAGTTTGGAATTGGGGAGGGCCTTAGTCAAGTAGCACGCACGTAACCTTCTCGGAAGTGCTGCCCATCTATGGCATAGGAGAGGCTAGGTGTTCCGCACCATGGGATTCAATCAGTGGTTGAAAAACTGGTGTGGAGCTCGGGATTTGGCTTCATTGGGGACTGGGTCTACCTGGAGTGATGTGCTCATACTGGCATAATGGGCTGCATCTTCCGGGAGGGGAACCAGGTCCTAGGTGATAGGTTTAAATGCTTCATTGGCAAGCATTTAAACTAGCCAAGGGGAGGCACTGAAAGGAGCAGGGAAACTTAGCCTCAAATAATCACGGTAGTAGTGTGGCAAACACCAACATAGGGATGTCAATAGGGAAAGGGCAGGGTTAAATGGAGAAAGTGACACAGGCAAGAAGGACAATGGATGGGCAAAAGGAGTAAGGCCATCAGGAAATGGAGGGTAATGAGTACCAATGCCTGTAGTATGGGCAACAAGCTCTCTGAGCTGGTGGCCTTGATGGAAGAGGGATGCCTGGATATCGTAGCAGTCACAGAAACATGGTACACAGAGAACCATGACTGGGATGTTAACATAGCAGGGTACATAACCTACAGGAGAGACAGGCAGGGAGAAGAGGGGAGGAGTAGCTCTCTATGTAAAGGAAGGGATAAAAGCAACTGAAAAAGAGTAAACAGGAGGGAGAGGAGGCACTGTGGGTCACCTTGAGACTGGAAAGGGCACCACAATCCGCACAGGGGTTGTGTACAGACCCCCATGTCAGTGGGAGGGAATGGACAAGGATATGTGAGAAGGCATTCTTAGAATGGCAGAGAAAGGGGAGATACTGTTGATGGGAGACCTGAATATGCCAGATGTTAACTGGAGCACAGTTGCTGCAGCCACATCCAAGAGCAGGGCCATTCTTGATGCCCTACAGGTGGCAGGCCTCAGACAGCTAGTTTCGGAACCTACTCATGAGGGAGCAATATTAAAGCTTGTACTCAAACGGGGGAGTGAGAGGATCTCAGATCTAGAAGTAGGTTGCCATCTGGGACAAGTGACCATCAAACAGTGTGGTTCATGTTAACTCAGCTACAGAGTCAGCCATACAAAAGTGAGGGTACTGGACTTTAGGAGGGCTGACTCTGGTAAGATGGGAGAGTGCTTGTGAAAAGCACTAGCAAACAGGATAGAAGGAGGTGGAGCAACAATGGGGAATCATCAAACTGCCATCACAGAGGCAACAAGCTCTTGTGTGAAGCAAACAAACAAATCAAAACAAAAGAAAAGCCACTATGGTTCACAAAAGAGGTGGCTGTGAAAGTCAGAAAGAAAAATATAGCATTCGAAGTATAAGGAAACACAGAACGAAGCAGGACAGAGAGCTGTACCAGTTAAGGCAGAAGGAAGCAGGGAGGAAAGTCAGAATAGCAAAGGCCCAAACTGAGGAAAGATAGCCAACTCCAGTTAAGAAGGAGGATAAAACCTTTATAGGTACATCAGCGAGCGAGAAAGACAAAGGGAGGGATAGTGAGGCTGAATAAAATGAACGGTGGGTGGGAAGAGGGGACAGTGAGAGCAGGGATACTGAACAAATATTTCTGCTCAGTATTAACAAAAAGGAGGGGAAGTGCTAATCCAATTAACAGAAGCACTCTTGATAGGGGTCAATCTCAGTCCTTTCACAGAAGAAAGGGTTTTGCAAGAAGAAAAATTACTCACCTTAGTAATGTTGTTTCTTCTAATGGAGTCTGCTATATTATGACATATGCAGTGAGTCTCAACCTTCTAACTGCCCCAGAGGTGAAAGAGTTAATTTTCCATGCCAGGCATGGAACGCTGAGCTCAAGCTCGGTTGAAACTCTGTCTGTTGTTCTTCAAACTCAAACCATCAGATCTTATGAGCTAAACTCACTGAGGTCCTGTGTGGAAGCTGTAAACCCACACTAGCCAACTGGGTACTAAATATAAGAACACATTCTTTGGTCCCAAAACAAAGACTCAAGTCAGGAGACCCAAACAATGAAAAACACACACCAAGTCACCCCAAAAAGGAGGGTGAAACAACAAGGTGGGTTTACTAAGTGCCAACACTGCACTACCCACCCACATCCCAAAAACAGAGGTTCTGAGAGGGCAGGAGGGGAGGTCATAATGTAGAAGACTCATTAGAAGAAACAACATTACTAAGGTGAGTAATTTTCTTCAAACAACATGAAGTCTTGCTATATTATGACATATGCAGACTACACAGCAGTATCTCTGTGGAGGAGGGATAGAACCTATTAGAATTAGGCTCTGAAGCTACGCTGTAATAAACCGAGCATCACTCCCAGCCTGGATGTCCAGGGAGTAATGCTTGGTAAAAGTGTGAACTGTTTTCCAGGTAGCTGCTTGACATATCTCTAGAACAGGATGTCCCTCGGCAGCAGCCAGGAAGCAGCTGTACCTCAGGTAGAGGTGAGCCCCCAGGCCTGAGGAGGAACTCACCTAGTTTTTCATAGCAAAATTGTATACAAGAGACACTCCACCTGGCAATGGATCTTTTAGTGGCAGGTTTCTCACCAACCTCACCATAAGTGAGGAACAGTTGGAGGAGTCAAACCTGTGACCCTTGGTACGCCTATGTAGTAACTATGGCTCTTTTCACATCTAGCTGTGCAGCCTCCTCTCGCCAGAGGAGAATGTCAGTGAAGTACACTGAAGAGATATACCTTGATTAAGGTGGAAATCTGAAACCACCTTAGGCAAGAACTTCCTGTTAGTCCTGAGGACCACCTTATCTCTATGAAAGGAGATAAAATCAGGCTTCACTGACAAGGCTTGTAATTCACTTACGCGTCTGGCAGAAGTGATGGCTACCAGAAACACAGTTTTCCATGTCAAATACTTAAGCTCTACTGAAGACAAAGGCTCAAAGGGGGGGTTGCATAAGCTGAGCAATGCAAACATTAAGATCCCAGGCAGGGGCAGGGGCCCTGAATGGAGGGTTGGTGTGAACAATCCCTTGAAAACTTGGAGAATACCAGATGAGCTGAAAGAGAAGAGGGCTTACCTGTTGATAAGAAAGCAGACACAGCTGCCAGATGCACTTTTAGGTAGCTGGTCTCAGCCCCAAAGTATTTAAGTGGACCATATAATCCAGAACTGTGGGTAAGTCAGCAGATTCTGGGGAAATATGTTTCCAGAGCACCATATGGAAAACCTATTCCATTTGGAATTAAGTAGTTCTGGTGGAAGGCTTTCTAGAAGCCTTCAGGATATCCATTACACCTTGGGAGAGGTGTAGGTCAGCAACTCTAACTCTTCAAGAGCCAGGCCTTGAGATTGAGAGATTTGAGGTTCGGTACCAAACCTCCCCTGAGCACAGGTTGACAGGTTCGGATTCCTGGAAGACACAGGGAAGGTGGACTGCTAAGGACAGTAGGAGTGGGTACCAAGGCTGTCTGGCCCAGTCTGGAGCAAATGAGGATCATCTTGCAGGGTTGAGATCTAATTTGACTAGCACTTGAACAGGAGAGGGAAGGGGAGAAAAGATAGAGAAACTCTCCTTCCCAACTGAGAAGGAAAGCATCCAGAGGGACTGAGCCCAACACTGGGGGCCTGCAACAAAAAAGGGGAAGTTGGTGATTGTCTGGGGCTGCAAAAAGATCTATCTGTGGGTGCCCCACCTGGCAAATACCACCTCCAAGACCAGAGGGTCCAGTGACCATTCATGATGGCCCTGGGAAATCCTGCTGAGAGCATCTGCCAGGACATTCTCCTTGCCTGGGAGGTGAACTGCCATAAGGGAAGTGTTCAGGGAGTAAGCCAGAGACCACAACTTCATTGCTTCGGTGCACAGGCCATAGACCAAGTGCCGCCTTGTTTGTTGATGTACCACATTGTAGTGGTAAAGGTCTGTTCTGACCTTAAAGTATATAACTTTGTCCTGAACAGATTTGGAAAAACTTGAAGTGCTAGAAAACTGCCTTAGAGTTCCAACAGATTGATGTGGGAGCAGAGATTCCTGAGGGACCATATCCCTAGGTAGTGAGGACGCCCATGTGAGCCCCCACCCAACAGGGATGCATCTGAGTAAGGATTAAGGAGTGAGACTGAGGGGCAAAGGAACCCCTGTCTCAGATTGCTCTGGTCCTGCCACCACTGTAGGGCCTGGATCAGGTTCGAGTCACTGGGATCAATTTGGTGTAGGTTTTCTTGATCCAAAAGGCTCTCAAATGGAACTGGATGTCCTCGTCTGAAATCTTGCTCCGCACTACTGCTGCAGAAGCAGCCATGTGCCCCAGGAGCTGTAGAGTGCCTTGCTGGTCGAGAGATCCGCGAGGGTGAATGAGGAGGGCTAGAGACCAGGGACCTTGCCCTGTCCAAAGGAAGGAAGGCTCTGGCTCTCTCTGTGTTCAGCTCTGTGCCTATGAAGGTGAGGAGCTGGACAGGCTCTAGAACTGACTTTGAAAGATTCAGAAGGAAACCCTAGAAGTGAGCAGTTGCTGAGTTATCTAGATGTAACTCTGACTTGTCTGGAGACTGGCCTACTATGAGCCAGTCGTCCAAGTAAGGGAAGATGGCAATTTTTTGCCTTTCTGGGAAAGCAACTGCTACTGCCAGGCATTTTGATGACTACTTGAGCAGAGGTTGGACCGTAGGCATTGCTTTGAATTGGTAATGGCCTGAGGGCAGCTTCGAACCTGGAGGTACTTTCAATAGAGCTTCTAAGAGAATATGGAAATAGGCATCCTTGAGGTCCAGGGGAAGCTGCTCAGTCCCCTGGCCTTAGAGAAGGTAGAATAATTCCCAGAGTCACCATTTTGAATTTTGGTTTTAAAAGGTGCTTGTTTAAGCTATCTGAGATCCAGGATGGGTCCGCCATTCTCCTGTCTTTTCTAGGGTAAAGTACCTGGAGTACAAGCCTTTGCCCTGGTGTAGGGTGGAACCCTTTCCACAGCTCTGAGAGCTAGCAGGAAGAGACCTCTGCCTCAAGGCAAGAGCCTCTGGTGGATTTGCAGGTGAAAGGATCTGGTCCCATCTTTGGAAATTTCTAAGTTGAGAACCAGTCCCTGGCTACTACTTCCAGGACCCACTTGTCTGATGTCAGAGACTTCCAGTCCTGGACAAAGTAAGCCAGCCTGCCCCTACAGGTAGCTGAGAATTGGCCCTGGCAACCCCATCAGGTGCCTGTTTGGCAGGGGCTTTGGGCTGTGGATGATAGGCCTGCTTGTACCCTGTCTGCCTCCCTCAAAGAACCCTCTGGGTATAGGCAGAAGAGAGGCCTGGGCTTACTAAAGGGGCTATAAAAGGCCTGCCCTGAAAGCTGCCTTTGAGGAGTGGCCTGGCCTTCTTTGGCCTGTGCACTCCTATAGGTGGTCCTATGCTCATCCATTTTTTTCATAGTCTCTGTTTGCTCCCAAACAGAATTACCCACAACAGGAAAATCCATGGCCTTAGTCTGGGTATCCCTGACAGGCTAGTACATCTGGAGCTGCTTCATTCTGCTAAGTGCGTCACAGATGTAGCCATGACTCTTGATGACACATCATTAGAGTTCACTGCAGCATGGAATTGCACCTTGGATGCCTCAATATCAGCAGCCACCTGCTCCAGCTCCTTTTCAAGCTGGCCAGGACCGGCCTTGCTAGAGCCATAACGGTATCCCATCTGGTTTCTGGTATCTGGCAATATATGCCATATAATTTGGCCTGTCTGAGTCCCAAGGATGCTGCCATGTACTGCTTCCTTTGTCATGTCATCAATCCTCCTGGAGTCCCTTATCCGGGGGTGTGAAGCCAAGGAATATTGTCTGTCACAGGCTGCAGTCTGCACTACCCCAACATGGCTGCATTGTTGTGTGAGGAACCTCAGATCAGAGCCTGACAATGTGTACCTCTTGTCCATTCTCTTATCAACAGGAGGTATATTGTTGAGAGCTTTTAAAATTTTAAAAGTCTGTTTCCAAAAGATTTATGCAAGGGGATAGTCCCCTGTACTCTGGGATATCCATCATTTCACACAGTCAGGCTCCTCTTGATCATCCGCTTCTCTCCATAGAGAGCTGGAGGGTTTCAGCCACTTTTATAAAACATAAAATGAAGGGGACTCAGAAAGCCTAGGAGGAGACACCTGAAGGTCTGTCTGGGGAGATGTCCGGTCAATGGGCACATCCAGACTTTCAAATCTATATTCATCTCTCCTCATACTCCTCTTCCCCTCCTCCGGTTCATAATAATCCTCAATCATACTTTGAACTGTGGATCCTTGCCGAACTGCTTTATTGATGGTGCCGGTTCGGTCGGAACCGGGAAAGTGACTGGACAATTTTATCGCTTGTTATTTCTTCAGGTTGTTGAGGAAATTTTGGCTCCACACCAGCTGATTTTCTAGTCCTTTTGCTGGACCCGCCCTCAGAGTCGATCTCCTTGCCCGAGGAAGTCTCGCTCTGGTCAGAGGGCACTCTTCCGATCTGGTTGAACTTGAACCGGGCTGGCCATCCGTTCAGCTGACTTTTTGGCCTCCTTTCCTGAGTCTCACCAACTCTTTTTCCAGGGTAGCTGCAGGAAAACTTTACAAATCTGGCAGTCTGCATTGAGGTGGTCAAACCCCAGACAATAAACACAGGTGGTGTGTGGACAGCCTGGCAAAGACTTCCCCACACACTGCAGTGTTGAAACCCAGTGGGTCCGGGTTTTTCTTTTGGGTTTGTCAGACACAGTGCCAGTCTAACAAACTTACCTGTTTGTAACGGGTTGGTAAGACCTCTTATCGGTTCCCAATCGTGTCAGTCGGTCGTGAAAACATAATAAACTGCTTTTTTAGAACCGATAAGAACTGCAACTACACACACTTAAAAGACAGATTAAGATATTTTAAACTAACTTATTGGTTCAAACCGAACGCACAAACGGCTTATGTTCCACACTGAATAGAAATAACAAAACCTATCTAGTATCTTACAAAATACCACAGACAGAGTCTGAACTGACCGGTTGTGGTTTAAATTCATTAGAAAACCGAGAAAACAATACTTTAACCGACAAATGAACCAAGCAGAAGGAGATCTCCAGATGTTACTGTTCAGTGAGATGCGAGTAAAGAATCTGACGGTTTGAGTTTGAAGAACAACAGACAGAGTTTAACCAAGCTCGAGTTTGCTGCTCCATGCTCGGCATGGAAAGTTAACTCTTTCACCTCCGAGCAGTTCGCGGGTTGGGACTCACTGCATATGTCATAATATAGCAAGATTGCTCATTTGTTTGGTGCAGTTACGTAAGAACTTACTCCGAACGGTAGATCTTCGAGAGAGGCTCTTGCAGTAGGTAATTACATATAGGACTGATGTCGGCAGGTGGCAGGACCCCACAGAAAAATTTCTAGCTAGCAGTCCTCATGGGACCGCCCACGCTAGGTGAGGCGGCGTTGATCACGCCGGTATAAAAGGGGCGGTCCCAGATGCTCGCCTTTCAGTTCTTTTCCCCGCCACAGACCCTGAAGGCCCGGACGAGAGTAGAGATATTTCCTCAATGGAAAAGGAGCTGAAAGCCTAGGGGATGGAGGGAGGATAGCTACTGCAAGAGCCTCTCAAAGATCTACTGTTACGGTGGGTTTCTACGAACTGCACTTACTTCAGAGAGGGCTTTTGTAGGTAATTACATATAGGACAGAATCCCAAGCAGTCTGGAACAAATGAAAAGGCACCGGAGGAGGAACTACTCACGAAGTGAGGCAAAAAGCTTGCAAACCTCAAGAAAGGAGGCCTCAAGACAGCTAACCCAAAACCCGCTCTACGGCGAGAGGCAATGTCCAAACTGTAATGTTTAGTAAATGTGTGGACAGAGGTCCGAGATGGCGGCACAGATGTCTGCCGTAGACACATTCTTGAAACAGCTCGCAGAGGTCGCTACTCTCGAGTAGAGTGGTTCTGACTTGACCCGTAGGGTCTTGTTATACTTGTTGGTAACAGAAAGTGATGCAATGAGCTAACCACTTTGATAGGCATTGCTTTGAGACAGCATTGCCTTCCTTTTGTGAGCAAAGAGACAAACAACTGATCAGTCTTTCTGAAATCCTTGTCCTATCGTTGTAGTATCTCAGAATCCTGTGGACATCCATGGTATGGATCAAGTATTCTTTTGGTTGGAATACTGTGTGAAAAAGGCAGGTAATTCAATAGACTGATTTAGGGTAGATCTCGCCATCACTGTTTGGGAGAAACTTGGGGTTCGTGTGTGAAAGAGCTACTCTTTCTTTGTGAAAGATCAGATATGGATTTTACATAGGGCCTGAACTTGGAAATTCTTAAGAGCAGAAGTAATCTGCCACCAAGAAGAGGCCTTCCATGATAAGAACTCTCAAGTCTCGCGGGAGCCGCAGGCTCAAAGGGAGGAAGGGTAAGTTTTCTAGAACAAAGTTCAAGTCCCGGGGAGCTTGAATCTGAACAGGGGTCTGAGATGAAGGACCCTCTGAGAAAATTCTTGGATACTCAATTGGGCAAAAGGCTTGTCAGCGAAAAGGACATAGGCTAGAATAGCTGTTCATGTGGACTTTCAAAGAGGAGTGACTGGAGACCGTGGTCAGAAAGATGACGAGATAATCAAGCAGAACAGCCACAGGACAGGAGAAAGGCTCCGCTGTTCTGGAGGCAGCCCAAATGGAAAATCTTTTCCATTTCATGGCGTAGGTGGACCTAGTGGAGGGTTTCTAGCTCCACCAAAATCTCGCCACCTTAGAAGAGACGCCAAAGCGAGATTGGGCTAGGCTTCAGTGAGCCATGGCATGTGAAGAGACTTGAGTCCGGATGGTTGAGGGTCCCTGATCCTGGGTCAGCAATCCTTGAATAAAGGCAGAGGAAGAGGAGGAACCTCTGGGTATTGTTGTAGAATAGAGAACCAATTTGTCCTGGGCCAGAAAGGAGCAATCAAGTCATTCTCGCTCGCCCAATGCCAGTTTCTTGCAACACATGAGGGACCAGAGGAATCGGGGAAAAGCATAGACGTAATCTGTCCTTCCAGTTTAGAGACAGAGCTACTCCAGAAAGCGCCTGTTCTGGGGGTGAGCAAACAAAAATTTGAAGCTTTGTATTTGGGAGGAGGTGAATAGGTTCATCTGTGGAGTCCCCAGTCTGAAGATGCTTTAGATCTTTTTGGTTCAGTTCCCACTCTGTGGCAGAGCCAAGAACGACTTAGCTTGTCTGCCATGACATTGTCGACTCCGGAACGGATCACCATGAAGTGGCGTTGTGAAGAGTTGCCCATTCCCAAACCTCATCGCTTCGCTGCATGCGGTGGGACCTAAGTCCCTCCCTTGTTGTTATGCCCACACCACACACATGTTGTCTGTTTGATGGCTAGGTGACCGAAGGATGTATTGGTGAAGGCCTGGAGAGACACAGCATTGCTCAAGCTCGAAAGCCTATTGATGTGAGATTCAACTCCAATTGTGACCATAAGCCCTGTTTGTGAGAACCAGATGGGCTCCCAACCTTCACCTGATGCATCCGTGTCGGAGTCTGAGCGGGGAGGATGAAAAGAGACCTCTGAATAGTTCTCTCTAACCATCCACCATTGCAAATCTCGTGTCATCGGTGAGAGACTGGCACCAGATGATCTAGGTTGTCTACAAGCTGATCCCACTGGGAGCGGAGAGTCCACTGAGAGATCTCTGTGTGAGGTGCTGCCGAACCGCTGGGATGGCAGCCGCTATAAGCCCGAGTGAGGTCATGACCTGCCTTCGGAACCTCTCCATTCCGATAGAAGGAAATCTGGGACTGGAAGGCCCCCCTGTCCAGAGGCAGGAAGGCCCTGCGCTGGTCGCCTGTCGAGTATGCCCCAATGAACTTGGAGTCTCTGGGACGGATCCAGGTGAGACTTGGAATGGTTGATGGTGATACCTGTACAGTGAAAACCAGCTGGGTGAGGGAGATAATGCATGAGTTCCTCCTGACGAGGGCTCGCCTAGGAGCCAGTTGTCCAGGTAGGAAAACCTGAACTCCCAAAGCACGTGGGTGGGTCGCTACCACCGCCAGCATTTTGGTAAAGACTTCGTGGAGTTTGAGGAAAGACCAAAAGGAGTGCCCGGAATTGGTAGTGGTCCCCTGGAGCGCAAACCTGAGTACTTTTGTTGCGCGGCGAATGGGGGATGTGCAGTGATCCTGCATATCCAGTGCATTAAAGCCATAGGCCCAGCCAAAGCAGGGGTAAGAGGATTTGAAGGAGAGCATCCTGAACTCTTTATTCCTACATAGGTTCAGGAGCTGAGATCAAGAATAGGTCTGAGATCTCCCGCCTTCTTTGGTACCAGAAAGAAATGGGAATAGTAACCCGTCCCATGAAGATGAGGAGGGGCGGTTCTGTGGCCTGCTTCGCGAGAGCTGGCATTCTCATCCTGACCAGCTGATGGTCCTGAGGGAGTTCAGGGGGGCGTGGAGGTTTCTGCAGAACCTCTGTGGTGCTCTTCTCTATGATCTAAGCACCCAAGAATCGTGTTATCCTCTCCCACCGAGGTGGAGGAGAATCTCCTCACCGTTCCTCCGGGTCCGGAGGTGGTGGGTGAGGGAAGGAGTCAGGTGGTGGAGGCGGCGCTGCAGGGGCATCCTGCTTTTTGGTCGTGGGTTTGCAGCGTGGGGACCTGACGTTTTGTGGCCGTCTTCCTGAGGTTTCGCTTGAGGCGGCTCGTCTGCAAAAGAGACGCTGCGGGGAGGGCACATTGAATCAACAGAGGGCGTCCCTTCTCCTGGAAGTCGTGATGATGTCCTTACATCACCACTGAAAAGCACAGAACCCCTGAAAGGTGCTTCGGTTGCTGACTGCACTCAGGACCAGACTTGACATGAGTTATGCAGGCGTCAAGATTCACGGTGACGCGAGAGTCCTCCTGTGGTGTCACTGCCGTAGGTCATCCTCAGAATATGATGATGTCTAACAAGCAAACGGACCAGGTCGGCTAACTCCTCTTGATTTGGGAGTCACAAGGAGCCTGTTGGATTCTGCTGGATGGGATGGCCTTCTGGTAATCCCCATATCGCTACATAATTTAGGGCCTAATCCCAGTGGAAGCATGAATCTTCCTTCCATACTGATCCAGAAGCAGATTCCTTATCTGGGGAGACAAGCTCAAATGTTTAGGGTGCCGGACCGGCCATGGCCAGGCGCCATCACAACCCGAGTCTGCACGGTGAGAGTCTGAAGTCTACACCCTCGGAGCCTCAGAGTATAGCCTGTTGGACTTCGAGAGTGGGGCTAAAAACCAGTTGTTTCAAATGGTGGAAACAAAGGTGGGCATGAGGCTCGATCTGAGGTGGCACTGGGCCGTAAGGCAAGTCCAGATGTTGGGCAGTTTAACCCGCTGGAGAATTGGTTCTAAGAACGCCACTGATGGATCCCTGATCTTCCTGTTAACTCGTGAAGGATCCTCGGAGGAACTTCTGAGAGTCTCGGCTGGGGCTTTGGCCGGAGGCGAGGTTCGTTGTCTTTCTCGACAACCATCGGAGGAATCGAGGTCGAGAAGAGAAGAAGAAGAGGAATTTGAAGCGAGTAAGACTCTCCAGCCCCTCAGATTTTCAATGCCATTTACCACCTCCTTTTGGCGATGTAGCTGTCATTTTACATCCCCCAAACGTGTTTCCACCATGTGGCGCACAATGGCACAGTCTTGTGTGAAATCAATGTATGGGACACATAAGAAAATCACAGTGACACTGTCATTAGCAGAGGTCTTAAATGCTATGTTGAAAATTTGGACAAAATTCTAACAAGCATTTGTCAATGCGAGCGTCATTGCGGGTATTTGCGGTGGTGTTTGGCATGTATAGTTCTTTTACCTACTGCCCTGTCGATTGCTGGTATTTGGACAACAGTGTCAGCATGACCTTTTTTACCCCATTGTGCTACAGAGCGGAAACACGTTTGGGCGGGATGTGAAAATGACAGCTGTACTGCTCATGGAGGTGTGGTAAAAGGCAATGTGAGAAAATCTGGTGGAAATATTGAAGTAGATGGGAGCTGAAAGGCAACGGGTTTGGAGGTTCCTGGGACAGCTGCATTAGCAAGGGGAACCAGATCTGTCTGGGCCAGAATGGGGCTACCAGGATCATTGTTGCATGCTCCCTGCGCAGTTTGAGAAGAACTCTCTGGATCAACGGGAAGGGAGGGAAAGCATAGAGGAATCTGTCCGCCCAGGAGAGGGACAACGCGTCTCGCCAGAAAACACCAGGCCCTGGATCTAGCAAGCAAAAATTGGGCAGTTTTGCATTGGATGGGGAAGTGAATAAGTCCAGTTCTGGAGTGCCCCATCAAAGAAACAGATCCTCTGCTACCCCTTGAAGAAGTTCCCACTCATGGACCTTGGCCTGGGAACAACTCAGGCCATCTGCGATTGTGTTGTCCACTCCAGGAACGTGAACTGCAATCAGGCTCACGCCGTGTCGGATTACCCAATCCCACACTCTCATCGCTTCCCTGCAAAGAGGGTAAGAGTGTGCGCCTCCTTGTTTGTTGAGGTAATACATCACCGCCATATTGTCTGTTTGGAGCAAAAGAGTATTCGGCGGGATCTCTGACTGAAAGGCCTGCAGGGCATAAAGGACTGCCCTCATCTCCAGAATGTTGATGTGGAGATGAGCTTCTTGAGGGGTCCACGTTCCCTGGGACCTCACCCCGTTCAGGTGTGCTCCCCACCCCAGCCCTGAGGCGCCTGTGGAAAGAATCACCTCCGGGACGGCGCGTAGAACGGAACACCCGCAGAGAATGGACCTGGGTCAGCCACCACTGCCAGTCTCGAATCACGGCATTCTGATTCTGACCGCTGCTGCATGTGGTCTTGCCTTGGTCCCACTGCACCTTGAGCATCCACTGAGTTACCGTGATGTGGAGCCTTTCAAAGGATGGTTGGAATGGCCGCAGCCATGTGTCAGAGCAAACAAAGGACCAGCCTGGCAGGGGCAGTCTTCGCGAGAGGTCCCTGATGAGGGATCTGATGCGTTCCGCTCTTTCGTCAGGAAGAAATGCTTTCCCTTGGACAGTGTCCAGAACTGCGCCTATGAACTGCAGCTTTAGGACGGTATGAGGAGAGACTTTTCAGAACTGATTAGGATGCCCAGAGACTGGAACAGGTCCTGGGTGCTCTGGATAGCTAGTAACAATGCTCTCTGAGGCGGCCATGAGAAGCCAATCGTCCAAGTACAGAACACATAGTGGCCCTATTCCCCTAAAGACGCTGCTACCACTGCCATGCACTGGTAAAGACCCTGGGGCTGATGACAGTCCGAACGGGAGAGCTTGGAACTGAAAATGGTGGCCAGAAACTCAAAGCCAGGAACCTCCTGTGCGCTTGAGCCTAAGGATATGCAGGTAGGCATCCTGCATGTCTAGGGACGCTAAGAAGGCATCCTGCTTTAGCATGGGAATGAGACCCTGAAGGGTCACCATGCAAAATCGTTTGTAGGTGACTGATGTATTTAGGTCGCTGAGGTCCAAGATTGGACGGAGGTCCCCTGTTTTCTTCGGAACCAGAAAGAAGTGGGAATAGTATCCGGATCCTATCTGGTTCTCTGGAACATACTCCACCGCTCCCTTCTGCAAGAGCACGAGTATTTCTTGCCTGATAAGCAATTTGTGCTGACCCGAGTAACGGGAGAGCAGAGGAGGCCTCGAGGGTGGCTTGTCTGTGAATTCTATAAAGTGGCCTCTTTTGACCAACTGAAGGACCACCTGTCGGTGGTTATGGACTGCCACCCTGGCAGGTAGTCCGCAATGCGACCCCCGACCTTGATGTCCCATTGATCCTGAGGGGCGGGGGCCGGGAAGGAGTCATGCTGTGGCGGCTGAGGGTCCAGCGGCTGAGCCGCTTAGCTGGTCACTGGCTTCGCCCGCGGACAACTTCCCCTGGGCTCTGCGTGAGAAGGAGCCCCTCTGTTGCGGGCCGGCGCGGGACTGCTGTCCCTGCACCCGGCCTTGAAAACGGCTTTGGTTCCTATGAAAGGAACTAAGCTTGGGTCTGTACATAGCCTGGACAGACCGCACCGCCTTCCCAGCCTCTTGAAGTTTGGTGAGGACCTTCTCTGAGGACTCACCAAAAAGAACTTCTCCATGAAACGAGGCATCCAGGATGTTCTTCTGGATGTCCGGGGAATTCGAGACACGGAGCCATGAGTGTCTCCGGAGGCATACGCCCAAAGCTGCCGCTCTGGCCGAGGAGTCCGCGGAATCGTACGCAGCTCGCAGCACCTGGGTTCCCACATCTGAACCCGTACGGAGGAGTTGCAACATCTCCTCCTTCTGCTCACCGTCTGGCAATTTGTCTGCCAGGTCCTGTCCCTGCTCCCACAAGGCATTTTGGAACTGTACCATGTGGATTAAGTAGTTCAGGGATCTGATGGCGCAAGTAGAGGAAGCATACATGCTTCGCTCATAGCATCCAGCTGTTTGGACTCGGGTCCAGTGGCAGGGTGCTCAAATGCTGCGTGCTCTGGGACCGGTCATGAGAGGCTGTGATGACCAGAGAGTCAGCCAGAGGATGTGAAGCCAGATACTGGTCCTCCCTAGGCCTTGCACAGGGTCAGCTTTCTTCGCATCGCTGAGCGAGTGTGGACACTTCCACTTGCCTTGGTGACATCCACGAAAGTGTCCACCAAGGGTGGTACCACCACAGGCTTGGGATCTTTTCTGCCAAAGATACCTGGCCAGGCGTAGTCTCTCGGGGTCTAATTCTTCCACATCCCAGCCCATGTTCTCTTGGATATGCCTCATGATCTCTGAGAATGATGGGTCATCCAGAGGAGATCTAGGAAGTTCACGTGGGTCCAGAAAAAGGATGTGGATTGGAGAGGGGGATCTGGATCCTTCCGAGAATTCCGATCCCGTGTCCTCCGTCGCAGGCGAACGGCGGCGACTTCTGGGTTTCTTAGGGCTGGGCGACCCTGAAGAAGATCTGGACGGAGGTCGCACTTCGGAGGATGGCCTTCAACGGAGGTTGGAGAGGACATCAGACAGCAAAAGAGCCGGAAAAATGAACTTTTCCCCGAAGGAAGAACTTAACCAAGCGGCCGCCAGAAACGAAAGCCAAGGGTCGAGACATGCAAGTTGACGCATGTGGAAAGAACTGGGAATCTGGCGAGACTAATTCTTTATGTACCACGCCTGGACGCCGGGGCAGGACCAACGCCGGGGCAGTCCCCGCTGAAGATACCTAGCTAGAAGAATTCTTGGGGTCCTGATGCCTGCCGGCTTCAGTCCTAATGGTGTAACCTGCTGCAAGAGCTGTTTCTTGAAGTAAGATCCACCAAAGACCCACCATCCTAGAGGGGCAAGAGTAGCTCTCCGGCCCCCTCTAGCTGCTGGAGGTCTGCCTCTGAGCAAGTAAGCAGTCTACTGAGAAATATAGGATATTCTTGTCTCAGAACAGGACAATCAGGAGCTTAAAGGGCACAGAGGCAGAAAGTAAGGAGAGAGAGAAAAAAACAGAGGAAAGAGTAAGGGTTGCAAACAGTTGAGGGGCCAGAAATAAGACATGATTGGAGTGGTGCACTGCAGTGGCTGTGGAGCAGCAGTCTTCCGGGAGATGTTCTGGAGGATGCGGTGTTGTCCCATCTGCAGGCACCTCTGGGCTGAGGAAGGAGGTTGCTCATCTCCAGGCTGAGTTGGCCAGGATTTGTGGGACTTCCTCTTCCATCCAGGGACCACCAGTGCCACTGCCGCTGCCTCAGAGGTTGCCAAGAAAGAGGCGTGTTGGACCACAGGTGGGCTCAGGGAGGTGAGGGTGGTGGAACAGAGGCACATCCCTCCAGTTGTACCTCTCCACATTCCTATGCCATTCTGGCAAAGTGTGGTTCCTCTATGGAGGCACCCACAGTGGAGACCAAGGAGGATGCTGGGAACCTCCACAAAGGAGACCCACAGGAGGGTGGCAGGGGACCCCGCAGGGAAGGAAACAACTTCTGGTGGGGGACTCCATTGTTAGGAAGGAAGAACTGGGGAGGAAGGGGAGAGGAGGTAAGGTGCCTGGCCTCAAGCCATGGCTTGAGGACAGTTAGCGAATCAGGATCAGTTGAGCAGCTGCACAGGAGGGAGCTGGATGTCATTGTCCACCTAGGGACAAATGACCTGGCTAAGAAAGGGATTGGAGAAGTGCAGGAAGAGTTTGTGAATTGGGGAGGGCCTTAGTCAAGCAGCACGCACGTAACCTTCTCGGAAGTGCTGCCCATCTATGGCATAGGAGAGGCTAGGTGTTCCGCACCATGGGATTCAATCAGTGGTTGAAAAACTGGTGTGGAGCTCAGGATTTGGCTTCATTGGGGACTGGGTCCACCTGGAGTGATGTGCTCATACTGGCATAATGGGCTGCATCTTCCGGGAGGGGAACCAGGTCCTAGGTGATAGGTTTAAATGCTTCATTGGCAAGCATTTAAACTAGCCAAGGGGAGGCACTGAAAGGAGCAGGAAACTTAGCCCCAAATAATCATGGAGTAAGTGTGGCAAACACCAACATAGGGATGTCAATAGGGAAAGGGCAGGGTTGAATGGAGAAAGTGACACAGGCAAGAAGGACACGGATGGGGCAAAAGGGAGTAAGGCCATCAGGAAATGGAGGGTAATGAGTACCAATGCCCGTAGTATGGGCAACAAGCTCCCTGAGCTGGTGGCCTTGATGGAAGAGGGATGCCTGGATATCGTAGCAGTCACAGAAACATGGTACACAGAGAACCATGACTGGGATGTTAACATAGCAGGGTACATAACCTACAGGAGAGACAGGCAGGGGAGAAGAGGGGGAGGAGTAGCTCTCTATGTAAAGGAAAGGGATAAAGCAACTGAAAAAGAGTAAACAGGAGGAGAGGAGGCACTGTGGGTCACCCCTAGACTGGAAAGGGCACCACAACCGCACAGGGGTTGTGTACAGACCCCATGTCAGTGGAGGAATGGACAAGGATATGTGAGAAGGCATTCTTAGAATGGCAGAGAAAGGGAGATACTGTTGATGGGAGACCTGAATATGCCAGATGTTAACTGGAGCACAGTTGCTGCAGCCACATCCAAGAGCAGGGCCATTCTTGATGCCCTACAGGTGGCAGGCCTCAGACAGCTAGTTTCGGAACCTACTCATGAGGGAGCAATATTAAAGCTTGTACTCTCAAACGGGGGCAGTGAGAGGATCTCAGATCTAGAAGTAGGTTGCCATCTGGGGACAAGTGACCATCAAACAGTGTGGTTCATGTTAAACTCAGCTACAGAGTCAAGCCATACAAAAGTGAGGGTACTGGACTTTAGGAGGGCTGACTCTGGCAAGATGGGAGAGTGCCTCAGAAAAGCACTAGCAAACAGGATAGAAGGAGGTGTGGAGCAACAATGGGGAATCATCAAAACTGCCATCACAGAGGCAACAAGCCTTTGTGTGAAGCAAATAAACAAATCAAAACAAAAGAAAAAGCCACTATGGTTCACAAAAGAGGTGGCTGTGAAAGTCAGAAAGAAAAATATAGCATTCCGGAAGTATAAGGAAACACAGAACGAGCAGGACAGAGAGCTGTACCAGTTAAGGCAGAAGGAAGCAGGGAGGAAAGTCAGAATAGCAAAGGCCCAAACTGAGGAAAAGATAGCCAACTCAGTTAAGAAGGAGGATAAAACCTTTTATAGGTACATCAGCGAGCGAGAAGACAAAGGGAGGGATAGTGAGGCTGAATAAAATGAACGTGGGTGGGAAGAGGGGACAGTGAGAAGCATGGGATACTGAACAAATATTTCTGCTCAGTATTAACAAAAAAGGAGGGGGAAGTGCCTAATCCAATTAACAGAAGCACTCTTGATAGGGGGTCAATCTCAGTCCTTTCACAGAAGAAAGAGTTCTGCAAGAAGAAAAAATTACTCACCTTAGTAATGTTGTTTCTTCTAATGGAGTCTTGCTATATTATGACATATGCAGTGAGTCTCAACCTTCGAACTGCCCCAGAGGTGAAAGAGTTAATTTTCCATGCCAGGCATGGAACGCTGAGCTCAAGCTCGGTTGAAACTCTGTCTGTTGTTCTTCAAACTCAAACCATCAGATCTTTATGAGCTAAACTCACTGAGGTCCTGTGTGGAAGCTGTAAACCTACACTAGCCAACTGGGTACTAAACATAAGAACACATTCTTTGGTCCCAAAACAAAGACTCAAGTCAGGAGACCCAAACAATGAAAACACAACACCAAGTCACCCCAAAAAAGGAGGGGTGAAAACAACAAGGTGGGCTTCTACTAAGTGCCAACACTGCACTACCCACCCACATCCCAAAAACAGAGGTTCTGAGAGGGCAGGAGGGGAGGTCATAATGTAGAAGACTCATTAGAAGAAACAACATTACTAAGGTGAGTAATTTTCTTCAAAAACATGAAGTCTTGCTATATTATGACATATGCAGACTACACAGCAGTATCTCTGTGGAGGAGGGATAGAACCTACTTAGAATTAGGCTCTGAACCAGCTGTGCTAAACCGAGCATCACCCCAGCCTGGATGTCCAGGGAGTAATGCTTGGTAAAAGTGTGAACTGTTTTCCAGGTAGCTGCATATATACTCCTAGAACAGGATGTCCTCGGCAGCAGCCAGGAAGCAGCTGTACCCTCAGGTGAGAGTGAGCCCTCAGGCCTGAGGGAGGAACTCACTAGTTTTTCATAGCAAAATTGTATACAAGAGACACTCCACCTGGCAATGGATCTTTTAGTGGCAGGTCCCTTCACCAACCTCACCATAAGTGAGGAACAGTTGAGGAGTCAAACCTGTGACCCTTGGTCACGCCTATGTAGTAACTATGGATTTTTCACATCTAAGCTGTGCAGCCTCCTCTCGCCAGAGGAGAATGGTCAAAGTACACTGAAGAGATATACCTTGATTAAGGTGGAAATCTGAAACCACCTTAGGCAAGAACTTCCTGTTAGTCCTGAGGACCACCTTATCTCTATGAAAGGAGATAAAATCAGGCTTCACTGACAAGGCTTGTAACTCACTTAATGCCTGGCAGAAGTGATGGCTACCAGAAACACAGTTTTCCATGTCAAATACTTAAGCTCTACTGAAGACAAAGGCTCAAAGGGGGGGTTGCATAAGCTGAGCAATGCAAACATTAAGATCCCAGGCAGGGGCAGGGGCCCTGAATGGAGGGTTGGTGTGAACAATCCCTTGAAAAACTTGGAGAATACCAGATGAGCTGAAAGAGAAGAGGGCTTACCTGCTGATAAGAAAGCAGACACAGCTGCCAGATGCACTTTTAGGGTAGCTGGTCTCAGCCCCAAAGTATTTAAGTGGACCATATAATCCAGAACTGTGGGTAAGTCAGCAGATTCTGGGGAAATATGCTTTCCAGAGCACCATATGGAAAACCTATTCCATTTGGAATTATATAGTTCTGGTGGAAGGCTTTCTAGAAGCCTTCAGGATATCCATACACCTTGGGAGAGGTGTAGGTCAGCAACTCTAACTCTTCAAGAGCCAGGCCTTGAGATTGAGAGATTTGAGGTTCGGGTACCAAACTCTCCCCTGAGCACAGGTTGACAGGTTGTGATTCCTGGGAAGACACAGGGGAAGGTGGACTGCTAAGGACAGTAGGAGTGGGTACCAAGGCTGTCTGGCCCAGTCTGGAGCAATGAGGATCATCTTGCAGGGTTGAGATCTAATTTTGACTAGCACTTTGAACAGGAGAGGGAAGGGGAGAAAAGGATAGAGAAACTTCCTTTCCCAACTGAGAAGGAAAGCATCCAGAGGGACTGAGCCCAACACTGGGGGCCTGCAACAAAAAAGGGGAAGTTGGTGATTGTCTGGGGCTGCAAAAGATCTATCTGTGGGTGCCCCACCTGGCAAATACCACCTCCAAGACCAGAGGGTCCAGTGACCATTCATGATGGCCCTGGGAAATCCTGCTGAGACATCTGCCAGGACATTCTCCTTGCCTGGGAGGTGAACTGCCATAAGGGAAGTGTTCAGGAGTAGCCACAGACCACAACTTCATTGCTTCGTGCACAAGGCCATAGACCAAGTGCCGCCTTGTTTGTTGATGTACCACATTGTAGTGGTGTTGTTCTGACCTTGACCTGTATAACTTTGTTCTTGAACAGATTTGGAAAAACTTGAAGTAGTAGAAAACTGCCTGAGAGTTCCAACAGATTGATGTGGAGCAGAGATTCCTGAGGGACCAAAACCCTAGGTAGTGAGGACGCCCATGTGAGCCCCCACCCCAACAGGGATGCATCTGTAGTAAGGATTAAGGAGTGAGACTGAGGGCAAAAGGAACCCCTTGTCTCAGATTGCTCTGGTCCTGCCACCACTGTAGGGCCTGGATCAGGTGTTGATCACTGGATCAATTTGGTTGAAGGTTTTCTTTGAGACCAAAAGGCTCTCAAATGGAACTGGATGTCCTCGCCTGAAATCTTGCTCCCGCAACTGCTGCAGAAGCAGCCATGTGCCCCAGGAGCTGTAGAGTGCCTTGCTGGTCAGAGACCCGCGAGGGTGAATTGAGGAAGGCCAGAGAGACCAGGGACCTTGCCCTGTCCAAGAGAAGGAAGGCTCTGGCTCTCTCTGTGTTCAGCTCTGTGCCTATGAAGGTGAGGAGCTGGACAGGCTCTGAACTGACTTTGAAAGATTCAGAAGGAAACCTAGAGAAGTGAGCAGTTGCTGAGTTATCTGTAGATGTAACTTGACTTGTCTGGAGACTGGCCTACTATGAGCCAGTCGTCCAAGTAAGGGAAGATGGCAATTTTTTGCCTTCTGAAAGAGCAACTGCTACTGCCAGGCATTTTGTGAATACCCTGGAGCAGAGGTTAGACCGAGGGATTGCTCTGAATGGTAATGGCCTGAGGGCAGCTCGAACCTGGAGGTACTTTCAATAGAGCTTCGAAGAGAATATGGAAATAGGCATCCTTGAGGTCCAGGGAAGCTGCACAGTCCCCTGGCCTTAGAGAAGGTAGAATAATTCCCAGAGTCACCATTTTGAATTTTGGTTTTAAAAGGTGCTTGCTTAAGTATCTGAGATCCAGGATGGGCCGCCATTCTCCTGTCTTTTCGGGTAAAGAAGTACCTGGAGTACAAGCCTTTGCCCTGGTGTAGGGTGGAACCCTTTCCACAGCTCTGAGAGCTAGCAGGAAGAGACCTCTGCCTCAAAGCAAGAGCCTCTGGTGGATTGGCAGGTGAAAGGATCTGGGCCCTCATCTTTGAAATTTCAAAGTTGAGAACCAGTCCCTGGCTACTACTACCAGGACCCACTTGTCTGATGTCAGAGACTTCCAGTCCTGGACAAAGTAAGCCAGCCTGCCCCCACAGGTAGCTGAGAATTGGCCCTGGCAACCCCATCAGGTGCCTGTTTGGCAGGAGCATTGGGCTGTGGAGATAGGCCTGCTTGCACCCTGTCTGCCTCCCTCAAAGAACCCCTCTGGGTATAGGCAGAAGAGGAGGCCTGGGCTTACAAAAGGCCTATAAAAGGCCTGCCCTGAAAGCTGCCTTTGAGGAGTGGCCTGCCTTTCTTTGGCCTGTGCACTCCTATAGGTGGTCCTATGCTCATCCATTTCTTGATGTAACTCTGTTTGCTCCCAAACAAGAATTACCAACAACAGGAAAATCCATAGCCTTAGTCTGGGTATCCCTGACAGGCTAGTACATCAGGAGCAAAGCCATTCAGCCAGAAAGTACCACAGATGTAGCCATGACTCTTGATGACACACCATTAGAGTTCACTGCAGCATGGAATTGCACCTTGGATGCCTCAATACCATCAACCACCTGCTCCAGCTCCGCGTCAAGCTGGCCAGGAACCGCCTTGCTAGAGCCACAACGGTATCCCATCTGGATTTCTGGTATCTGGCTATAAGCCATATAATTTGGCCTGTCTGAAGTCCCAAGGATGCTGCCATGTACTGCTTCCTTTGCCATGGCATCAATCCTCCTGGAGTCCTTATCCAAGAGTGTGAAGCCAAGGAAATATTGCATGTCACAGGCTGCAGTCTGCACTACCCCAACATGGCTGCATTGTTGTGTGAGGAACCTCAGATCAGAGCCTGACAATGTGTACCTCTTGTCCATTCTCTTATCAACAGGAGGTATAGTGTGAGAGCTTTTAAAATTTAAAAGTCTGTTTCCAAAAGATTTATGCAAAGGGGACAGTCCCCAGACTCTGGGATATCCATCATTTCACACAATAGGCTCCCTTCGATCATCACAGCTTCCTCCATAGAGAGCTGGAGGGTTTCAGCCACTTTTATAAAACATAAAATAGAAGGGGACTCAGAAAGCCTAGGAGGAGACACTGAAGGTCTGTCTGGGGAGATGTCCGTCAATGGGCACATCCAGACTTTCAAACCACATATTCACCTCCCCATACTCCTCTTCCCCTCCTCCGGTTCATAATACTCCTCAACAACACTATTGAACCGTGGCCCACCGAACCAGAGCTCACTATGATAGTGCAGGTTCGGTCGAACCGGGAAAGTGACTGGACAATTTTATCGCTTGTTATTTCTTCAGCGTGTGGAGGAAAGTTTGGCTCCACACCAGCTGATTTTCTAGTCCTTTTGCTGGACCCGCCCTCAGAGTCGGATCTCCTTTGCCCGAGGGAAGTCTCGCCTGGTCAGAGGGCACTCCTTCCGATTCGGTTGGAACTGAACCGGGCTGGCCATCCGTTCAGCGGACTTTTGGCCTCCTTTCCTGAGTCTACCAACTCTTTTTCCAGGGTAGCTGCAGGAAAACTTTACAAATCTGGCAGTCTGCATTGAGGTGGTCAAACCCCAGACAATAAACACAGGTGGTGTGGGGATCAGCCTTGGCAAAGACTTCCCCACACACACTGCAGTGTTGAAACCCAGTGGGTCCGGTTTTTCTTTTGGGTTTGTCAGACACAGTGCCAGTCCTAACCAAACTTACCTGTTTATGGCAATCGGCCAGGTAAGACCCTCTTATCGGTTCCCAACCGTGTCACGGGTCGTGGAAAAAAACATAATAAAATCCGTTTTTTTTAGAACCGATAAGAACCGATAACCACACACTAAAAGACAGATTAAGATATTTTAAACAACTTGGTCGGTTCAAACCGAACCGACAAACCGTTTACAAGTTCCACACTGAATAGAAATAAATGTAAAACCTATCTAGTACTCACAAATACCACAGACAGAGTCTGAACTGACCGGTTGTGGTTTAAATTCATTAGAAAACCGAGAAAAACAATACTTTAACCGACAAAATGAACCAAGCAGAAGGAGAAATCTCCAGAGCGACTGTTCAGTGAGGCGGAGTAAAGAATCTGACGGTTTGAGTTTGAAGAACAACAGACAGAGTTTCAACCAAGCTCGAGCTCGCGTTCCATGCTAGGCATGGAAAGTTAACTCTTTCACCTCGGAGCAGTTCCGAAGGTTGGGACTCACTACATATGTCATAATATAGCAAGACTTCATGTTGTTTGAAAGTGCACTACGTAAGAACTTACGTAACAGTAGATCTTAGAGAGGCTCTTGCAGTAGGTAATACATATAGGACTGATGTCGGCAGGTGGTGGGACCCCACAGAAAAAATTTCTAGCTAGCAGTCCTCGGCGAGACAGCTACGTCAGGTGACACCGGGCGTTGACTACGTCGGTATAGAAGGCATGCACCAGATGCCCGCTTTTCCAGTTCTTTTCCCGCCAGACCCTGGAAGGCCCGACTATAGGTAGCGATATTTCCCCAATGGAAAAGGAGCTGAAAAGCCCAGGGATGGAGGGAGGAAGGTAATACCTACTGCAAGAGCCTCTCAAAGATCTACTTTCACAGTGGGATTTCTTACGTAACTGCACTTACCCCAGGAGGGCTCTTGCAGTAGGTAATTACATATAGGACAGAACCCAAGCAGTCTGGAACAAATGAAAGGCACCGGGAGGAGGAACTACCCAGAAGCAAGCAAAAGCTGCAAACCTCAAGAAAGGAGGCCCATACAAGACAGCTACCAAAACCTCGCTCTACGGCGGAGAGGCAATGTCCAAACTGTAATGTTTAGTAAATGTGGACAGAGGTCCAAAGTGGCGGCACAGATGTTGCCATGAACACATTCTTGAAACAAGCGCGAAGCTGCTACTCCTCGGTAAGTGGCCTCTGACTTGACCAGTAGAGTCTTGTTGCTCTGTCATAACAGAAGGAAGTGATGCAATGAGCCAACCACTTTGATAGGCATTGCTTAGAGACAGCACTGCCTTCCTTTGTGAGCAAAAGACAAACAACTGATCAGTCTTTCTGAAATCCTTCATCCCATCGAGTGTAGTATCTCAGAATCTCAGACATCCATGGTATGGATCAAGTATTCTCTTGGTTGGAATACTGTGTGAAAAAGGCAGGTAACTCAATAGACTGATTGGGGTGAACTCCGCTACTGCTTGCAGAGACTTGGGGATTTAGATGCAAGGCTACTCTTTCTTTGTGAAGGTCAGATAGGGATTTTACATAAAGGGCCTGGAACTTGGAAATTCTGCGAGCAAATACTTGACCACCAAGAAGAGGCGTCTATGATAAGAACTGGGGTCTCACGGGAAGGCCGCAGGCTCAAAGGGAGGAAGGGTAGGCTTTCTGAGAACAAAGTTCAAGTCCCGGGGGAGCTGGAATCCAACAGGGGTCTGAGATGAAGGACCCTCTGAGAAAAGTCTGAGATACCTCCAATTGGGCAAAAAGGCTTGTCCAGCGAAAAGGACATAGTAGGCTAGAAATAGCACCATGTGGACTTTCAAAGAGAGTGACTGAGACCGAGGTCGAAAGATGGCGCAGATAATCAAGCAGAACAGCCACAGGACAGGAGAAAGGCTCCACGTTCCTGAGGCAGCCCAAATGGAAAATCTTTTCCATTTCATAGCGTGGTGGACCTAGTGGAGGGTTTCAGCCTCCACCAAAATCTCGACCACCTTAGAAGAGACGCCAAGCGAGATTGGCTAAGGTCTGCAGGAGCCATGCATGTGTTGAAGAGACTTGAGTCCCGGATGGACCAGGGTCCCCTGATCCTGGGTCAGCAATCCTTGAGATAAAGGCAGAGGAAGAGGAGGAACCTCTGGGTATTGTTGTAGAAGAGAGAACCAAATTTGCCTGGGCCAGAAAGGAGCAATCAGAATCATTCTCGCTCCTTCCAATGCCAGTTTCTGCAACACATGAGGGACCAGAGGAATCGGGGGGAAAAGCATAGACGAATCTGTCCTTCCAGTTTAGAGACAGAGCGTTACTCCAGAAAGCGCCTTGCTCTGGCGTGAGCAAACAAAAAATTGGAAGCTTTGCATTTTGGGAGGAGGTGAACAGGTTCATCTGTGGAGTCCCCAAGTCTGAAGATGCTTTAGATCTTTTGGATTCAGTTCCCACTCATGTGGCAGAGCCAAAGAACGACTTAGCTTGTCTCACAGGACATTGTCGACTCCGGAACGGATCACCATGGAAGTGAAGGTTGTAAAGAGTTGCCCATTCCCAAACCCTCATCGCTTCCCTGCAAGCGGTGGGGACCAAAGCCCTCCTGCTTGTTGATACGCCCACACCACACACATGTTGTCTGTTTGGATGGCTAGTGACCGAAGGATGTATTAGGTGAAGAGCCTGGAGAACACAGCATTGCTCAAGCCCGAACACATTGATGTGAGATCTACTCAATTGTGACCATAAGCCCTGGTTCAAAGAGGAACCAGATGGGCTCCCAACCTTCACCTGATGCATCCGTGTCAGGAATTACAGGCGGGGGAGGATGAAAAGAACCCTCGGAATGAGTTCTCTCGAACCATCCCACCATGCAAATCTCGTGTCATCGGTGAGGAGATCGGTACCAGATGATCCGGTTGTCTACAAGTTGATCCCACTGGGAGGCGGAGAGTCCCACTGAGAGATCCTCATGTGGAGGAGTGCAGCGGAACCGCCGGGATGGCAGCCACTACTAAGCCCCAGGCAGACCATGACCGACCTAGGCCGAACCCATCCTGCATTCCGATAGAAGGGAAATCTGGGACTGGAGAAGCCCCCCAATGTCCAGAGGCAGGAAGGCCCTGCACGTTGTCGTGACGAGTATTGCCCCAATGAACTGGAGTCTCTGGGAAGGATCCAGGGAGACTTGAATGGTTGATGGTGATACCCAGGCCAGTGAAAACCAGCTGGGTGAGGAGAGACAATGCGAGTTCCTCCCTGGGGCCGAACCCGCCAAGACCAGTTGTCCAGAGTAGGAAAACCTGAACTCCAAAAATGCATGGGTGGGCCGCCACCACCGCCAGCAATTTGGTAAAGACCTCGGGGAGCTGAGGAAAGACCAAAAGGAGTGCCCGAATTGGTAGTGGTCCCCTGGAACGCAAACCTGAGATACTTTTGGCGCGAAGACGAATGGGGATGTGCAGAGCACACCTGCATATCCAGTGCAATAAAGCCACAGGCCCAGCCAAAGCAGGGCAAAAGAGATTTGAAGGAGAGCATCCTGAACCTCTTGTATTCCACATTATAGGTTCAGGAGCTGAGATCAAGAATAGGTCTGAGATCTCACCTCCTCTTTGGTACCAGAAAGAATGGAATAGTAACCCGTCCCATGAAGATAAGGAGGGACGGTTCTATGCCTGCTTCGCGCAGAGCAGAAATTTCATCCTGACCAAAGAAAGATGGCCCCGTAGTAAGAGGAGTTCAGAGGGATGACGTGGAGGTTTCTGCAGAACCTCTGGAGGCCCTATACGCTATGATCTGAAGCACCCAAGAATCGATGTTATCCTCTCCCAACCCAAGGTGGAGGAGAATCTCCTCCCACCGGTTCCTCCAGGCGTCCGGAGGTGGTGGGGGAGGGAAGGAGTCAGGTGGTGTGAGGCAGCGCAGCAAGGGGCATCCATTGCTTTTGGGCAGTGGGGCCTGCAGCTGTCGGGACCTGACGTTTTGTGGCCCGCCTTCCCTGGAGTTTCGCTTGAGGCCGGCTCGCCTGCAAAAGAGACGGCGCCAGGGGCATGGGGACGGTACATTGAATCAACAGATTAGGGCACCCCTTCTTCCTGCAAAGCATGATGATGTCCTTGACATCACCACTGAAAAGCACAGAACCCCTGAAAGGTGCTTCGGATTACTGACTGCACCTCACAGGACCAGACCTGACATGGAGCCATGCATGACGTCAAGACTTCACGGCTAACGCAGAAACTCCATCCTGTGGTGTCCACTGCACGTAGGTCATCCTCAGAATATGATGACTGCTCCAACAAGCAAACGGACCAGGTCGGCTAACTCCTGCTTGATTTGGGAGTCAGGCAAGGAGTCAATATTGGATTCCCGCCTGGATAAGACAGCCTTCTGGTAATCCCCCATATCACCACATAATTTAGGGCCCGAATCCCCAGTGGAAGGAAGTAAATCTTCCTTCCATACTGATCCAGAAGCAGATTCCTTATCTGGGGAGACAAGCTCAAATGTTTAGGGTGCCGGACCGGCCATGGCCAGGCGCCATCACAACCCGAGTCTGCACGGTGAGAGTCTGAAGTCTACACCCTCGGAGCCTCAGAGTATAGCCTGTTGGACTTCGAGAGTGGGGCTAAAAACCAGTTGTTTCAAATGGTGGAAACAAAGGTGGGCATGAGGCTCGATCCCAGGTGGCACGAGTCGGGCCGTAAGGGGCAAGTCCAGACAAGCCGCAAGTTTAACCCCGCTGGAGAATCTGGTTCTAAGGAACGCCCACCGATGGACTTCCCTGGATCTTCCCTGAGCAAACAGCCGTGAAGGAAGGATCCTCCTGAGGAGACTTCAGAGGAGTCCTCGGCTGGGGCTTGGGACGGAGAGCGAGGCTCGTCGCCTTTCTCGACAACCATCGGAGGAATCGAGGTCGAGAAGAGAAGAAGAAGAGGAATTTGAAGCGAGTAAGACTCTCCAGCCCCTCAGATTTTCAATGCCATTTACCACCTCCTTATGAGCAAGTATAGCTGTCATTTTCACATCCTGCCCAAACGCAGTTTCCACCCATGTAGCGCACAATGGCACAGTAAGTGTGTGAAATCAATGTATGGGACACATTAAGAAAATCACAGTGACACTGTTCATTAGCAGAGGTCTTAAATGGCTATGTTGAAAATTGGTGACAAAATTCTAACAAGCATGTGTCAATGCGAGCGTTAAACACGGGTATTTGCGGTGGTGTTTTGGCATGTATAATTAACTTACCTAATGCCCTGTCGATTGCTGGTATTTGCACAATAAGTGTCAGCATGACCTTTTTGTTACCCCCATTGTGCTACATGAAGCGGAAACACGCTTTGGGCAGGATGTGAAAATGACAGCTGTACTGCTCATAAGGAAGTGTGGTAAAATGGCAATGTGAGAAAATCTGAGTGGAAATATTGAAAATGACACAACCCTAATGCGTCGCGTATGGAACTGTGTACGCGCATTGCGAAATAAAACAGTCATTTTTAGGAATTTTCTACCAAATTCTCAACATTGCCATTTTAGACTCTACTCATAAACAGTGTCACTGTGATTTTCTTAATGTGTCCTCATACATTGATCAAGACACCGACCAGCCATTGTGCACTACATGGTAGGAAAGCGTTTCGACGGGATGTGAAAAATGACAGCTATACTGCTCATAAGGAGGGGTGTGGTAAAATGGCAATGTTGAAAATCTGGAATTTGAAAAATATTGAAAATTCGCAAACTTACGAAAGGAGCGAGGGAACTCGCGAACGAGACTCATAAAACAGTCATTTTTGGAATTTTTCACCAAATTTCAGTCACAGCCATTTTAAGACCTCTGCTCATGATCAGTGTCACTGTGATTTCTTAATGTGTCCCACACATTGAGTTAACACACCGACTGCGCCATTATGCGCTACATGTTGAAAAACACATTTTGGGCAGGATGTGAAAATTACAGCTGTACTGCTCATGAGGAGGTCTGGTAAATGCAAATGTTGAAAATCTGGAGTGCAAATATTGAAAATTACAAGAAAGCGTCACGGTGTAATGCGTAGAACTCTTGCATAACGCATAGTCGAATACAACAATCATTTTAGAATTTTTTTCACCAATTTTCAACATAACCATTTTAAGACCTCTACTCATGAACAGTGTCATAGTGATTTTCTTTATGTGTTCCATACATTGATTTCCATTTTGCAAACTGCATGGTGTGTGCTACATAGGTAGGAAACATGTTTTGAGTGAGATGTAAAAATGACAGCTGTATAACTCTATAAGAAGGTGTAATAAAATGGCAATGTTGAAAATCTGGATGAAAATATTGAAAATTCCCGAACTTACGAGCCTGAGTAGGAACTGCATAGCCACGCTCGTAAAACAGTCATTTTGGAATTTTCGCAAATTTTTCAACAGGGGTTTGGGACCCCTTCTCATGAATGATGTCACTGTCATGGTGTTATTCAAGGCAAGGGTGATTTCACGCGGTGACTGCACGATGCCTGTGAAATCACCCTTCGGGCCCGGATAATGCCATGACAGTGACATCATTCACGAGAGGGGTCCCAAAACCATGTGTGAAAATTTGCAAAAATAAAAAAAATGACTGAGATATACAAAAGTTGAAACCCCTATCTAGCCCATTATACAGCTTATCGGCATTTCCTCAGTTCGCGGTCGCCTTTGAAGAGTGCAGACGTGTTCCTGGTCCACCGAAGATGATCGCGCGGAGTCCAGAAGAAGCATGGGGTGGGGGTGGGGGAGGCTGAGCGCAGTGGGTGGGTGCGGGTTATGGGAGGGGCTGGGAGCGTCAGTGGGACCGCTTTTATTTTACAGGTATAAAAAAAGACAACGTGACGCTTGCCACGCTGGAGTGGCCTCAGCGTGGCACAAGATGACTGGGGGGGTGAGGAGCTGACGGGGATTGGGCACCCCGCCGGGCAAACCACGCGGGAGGGGGGGCCGAGGAGCCGACGGGGATTGGGCACCCCGCCGGGCAAAACAGTAGACATTTGCCACGCTGGGGTGGGCTCCCAGCGTGGCAGCAGGATGGTTTGGGGAGCCGTGGAGCCGACGGGGATTAGGCACCCCGTCGGCAAACAAAGTTTGCAAGCTGTGGGGGGGCAGCTCGTGACGCGAGAGGGGGACATTGTGACGGCGGCGCTCAATATGGCAGCGGTGCTTTCCTTTGAAGCAGAGGAACACCGCTGTCATACTGAGCTCCTGCACCCATTGGTGCAGGACCGCCACGCCTGCTCAATGGAGCAATGCATTGGATGGGAGAGACACACCTCCAAGTGTGCTACTCTCCCAAAATGTTCCTTGCGCACGCACGCAAGCGAACGTAAAAATAACTGTTTTACGAGCAGGCATTGAGAAGATCCTACGCACGCTCGTAAGTTTGTGAATTTTCAATATTTTTACTCCAGATTTTCAACACTGGCATTTTACCACACCTCCTTACGAGCAGTATAGCTGTCATTTTTCACATCCTGCCCAAAACATGTTTCCGTCCATGTAGTGCACAATGGCGCAGTCGGTGTGCGAACTCAATGTATGGGACACATAAAGAAAATCACAGTGACACTGTTCATGAGCAGAGGTCTTAAAATGGCTATGTTGAATTTGGTGAAAAAATTCTAAAAATGACTGTTTTCACAGTGTGAATTTAGCAGTTCCCTACTGACATTGGTAGTTCAAGTGGATCAAATATTTGCACCCAATGAGTTCCAAATACCTAAACAGCACATAGAAGCAAGCAACATCTGCATTGATAAATGCTTGTACTTCTTTGTCACTGATTTTTAAGTCATGTCCAAGTGCCAAATACCACTGCAAATACTTGCAAGCGAACGTTCGGCATTGACAAATGCTTGTTTTTTAATTTGTGAGGAACTTCATCAGCTCATTAGGAAGCTTTATTTTTTGGCTGGGATCTGGAGGCTTCATCACCCCTCTGCTTACATTTTTGTTGTTACTGCTTTTAGATGGCCCCTCATCGGTAGCCTTTGATTTTTCCTTAGCCGTACTATTTATTAGGTTTCTTTGCAGTGTGCCAGTTTTACAAAGAGAACCTGAGATCTTGGCCAAATACAACTGAGCACAGGTTTCTGTGAAATGCTGCGAAGCCAGTCCTGTGCCAGTTGATACTTTCAGGTACAGTTTTATTTAATTGTGGGAATCTCTGACCTTGCTAATCTTCAGCAGACCCAGCAGCAACTGTCAAAACTCTGAAGTACAATTTGGTTGCCTCGCAGTGGAACTCGCGAGGTTGGAGGTAAAAAAAATAAGGCAAAACACACAAATTCAATGGTCCCTTCATGAATTGTATTAAAAAAGTGAAGAACTGTCAAAATTCAGCATCCGCAGTAAAAAGTGAATATAATTTAAGCAACTGAGGTAAAAATAACGTAAAAATAACACAGTTGCGGTAATATTAACACAAATGTGTGAGAAAAAACAAGCACTAACAAAAAACATAAAATTACACTCAGCACACTAAACAAGTAGATTTATGAGGAAAACGTTACCAAGATAAACGAATAGGAGGCTGTCAACAAGGAAAGTTGACAGGTACATCAGGGGCAATGTTGCTCAGTCAGCAGAGAAAAACTTCTGAAGCACTTCAGGCTGCTCTCACTCAGCTCACTCCCCTCCTGTTTATTAATTGGCTGATGCTCAAGCTCATTTAAATAAATTCTCTTAGAGGCATACCTCTGGGGCAGTTGCACCTAGCCGGCTAACTGCTATAGTTACTGATGCTAAAAGACTCCTGGGGGAAGAAGGAGCACTTGGCCCACCTAGCCTGCCCATGTTCCCTACCTACTGTAACACAGTAGACCCTACTTGATCTCTGGCTTTAACCCCCACCATTTCCTGGCTTCTAAGGTTCCCTTTTACTTATCCCATGCCTTCTTAAATCCCATTACAGTTTATGCTCCCACCACCTCCTCAGGGAGGCTGTTCCAGGCATCCATCACCCTTTCTGTGAGAAGTGTTTTCTTACATTCCCCCCCGATTCTAACCCACCTCCAGCTTCATCATATGACCCCTTGTTCTTGTGCATCCTTTTCTCTGAAAAAGTCTTTCTTCTTGAACCTTATTTATACCTTAAAAGTATTCGAAAGTCTATTGTATGCCCCCTCTCCCTCCTTTCCTCCAGCCCGTACATACTGAGGTCTGTCAGTCTCTTCTCATATGGCTTTTGATGCAGATCTCACACCATTTTAGTTGCTCTCCTCTGGAGTGCCTCAACTCTGTCCATGTCCTTTCAGAGAGGAGGACTGCACAAGACACTATTCTAGGTGGGGTCTTGGAGATTGATACACCACCTCCCTCTTTCTGCTGGTGATGCCCCTCCCTATGCATCCTAGCATCCCACTGGCTCTCCCCACTACAGCCTTGTCACACTGTTTGGACACCTTTAGGACATCAGATATGACAACACCCAGGTCTCTCCTGTTTGGTGGCCACCAGTATCACTCCCATTTTGTACTCTTGACATTACTTGTTTAAAGACATCAAGTGCCCCTCAGTCTGGATTTAGGAAGTCGCGCTCCACCATCACCTCCCTTCTAAGGCTCACTGACACCATCATCTCTGGAATGGAACATGGGCATACCACCTCAGCTATCTTTATCGACCTTGCCAAAGCCTTTGACACTGTTTTCCACACCCTTTTGCTGTCCAAACTATCCCACACTAGACTTTCAGATGTAGCCACCATCTGGTTCCAATCCTACTTGACAGGCAGGTTACAGACTATAAGAATAAGCTCTTGCACTTCTGTCCCTCTCCCTGTCACCTTTGGGGTCCCCCAGGGCTCAGTCCTAGGCCCATTACTGTTCTCCATTTTTCTAAACAACCTGTCCTCAGCATGCATACACACATCCATTCACATGTATGCAGACGACACTGTTCTGTACGTAACAGGGCCCTCCACCTCTGAAGCGGCCAGTATACTCCAGAAGGATTTCAGTGCCATCCAGCTTTTGTTCCGCTCCAACCAGATTTTTCTAAATCCCAAGAAAACTGTCTCACTAACTTTCGGCACACGGCAAAGACTCTCCCGACTATCTGCAGCCCCCACCTTCCACATGACTGATGGGTCTCCCTTAGAAGATTGCACCTCCTTTAGACACCTAGGGGTCTGGCTCGAGCAGCATCCCAATTTTTCTGTCCACAGTGACACAAACCTCAAAAACTTCAGCCCAAACTGTGTGCCGTATATCGTTACTGGGCCTGCCTCCCTTTGTCTGCCCGCAAAGCTATTGTATGGAAAATGATCCTCCCAATTCTTGACTATGACGACATAGTCTACAGTGCGGCCCCTAAGTCCACTTTAACCAGATTAGATCCCCTATTCCATTCCTTCTGCCATGTTGCCCTGGACTGTCCACCCATGACTCACCACTGCATCCTTTACAAATCACTAGACCTGCCGTCACTACAGGAACAGAGACAGGCCCACTGTGCAGGGTTACAGCAAAATTCTGGACACAGTCCCTCCCCTTCTACCTCAGGTCTGCCCTCTCAGTCCCACCTCCCTCTACATACGTGCTCAGAAACACTGACTCCAAGCTTCTTCATGTAAAATACATGTCCACTACTAAAGGCCAAGTTGCTTTCTCCTTCCGTATGTCTAAATTATGGAACTCACTGCCTACAGACATTCGGCACCTAGACAACACCCAGCATCTAAACTATCTCTTCAAGGCACACTTCTCCTCCACCTGCTCATGCACCTAGCTCTCACAAGAAGCATAGTGCCCCCTTTTAAATAAAAACAGTTTACCTCCATTACCACGTTTCCTTACTATGTACGGTGCCACATTCCCTCACTATGTACAGTGCCACATTCCCTCACTATGTGTTGTGCCCTGGCAAACAGTGGGGGAATTCAAACATGCATGGGACAAACATAAAGCAATTGTAGTGGGGGGTTGCAGGAAGTAGGCTGTTGGTTAACTAGAATCTGCAGCTTATCCAATAGGAAGGGAAATGGGCAGACTGGGTGGGCCAAGTGATCCTTATCTGCTATCAAAGTCTATGTTTCTATGTTAAAACTCTTAAATAAATGAATAAATAAATTTATAAGGAACAGAAAGCAGTTTTACGCAACACCTTCCCATCATGTTGTATCCCAAATAGCTTTATAAGCCAATAGTTTCACATAGGCATCAGGCCATCAAAGAGAGGTTGTGCAAGATTCACTCGAGGAGATGAAGTGCAAAATAGGAAAATTACGTACCTACCGTAATTCTTGATCTTCTCTTGTATCTTCACCATTCATTACTTCCTGGGTGTAAGCCGGAGGCGCGCACCCGTCCACGAGGAAACTTTTTTTTTTTTAAAAGTTGCCTAACGCCCGCCCGCGAGCGGCGTCATCGCCATGGCGAGGCGGCCGTTAGTAGCGACCGACTCCTCCTCCAACTCAGTTCTGTGAGCCGGAGAGCAAAAGTGAAAGCAGAAAATATAGATAGCGAGGCAAGATGGCCGAGGATAGCAAAAGCAAGGAAGAATGAACTGAAAAGGAATAAGCCGATGGAGGAAGGACAGAGGAGATAAGAACATCCCTAGCCTAGGGAGTGCAGGGCCTCCTTACCTGGGCGACTCTAGGAGGAGAGATGAGTAAGGAAATGAGAAAATAGAAGAAGAAGAAAGAGAAGAGAGAGATGGGATGTTGAAGGACCAGAAGGCCCAATCGAGCATAGTTAGCTTGTAGCTGAAGGCTCGACTAAAGGGGAAGCAAGAATCCCGGAGATAGAGCTGAAGAGAAGGTTCACGAACCCGCTAGACAGACTCAGGAGGGCATAGTCCTCATCTTCAACATGCCATTGTTCTTGACACCCACCTCGGCTCCTGGCGCGGAGGGCTGCTAAGTGGAGGACAGCCGAGGTGGGAAGAATAAAACCCTAGCAGCATGAGGCGCTGCTCAGGGGTTTAGAAATAGAAAATGTAAGCCTTTCAGGCGTTTCAAGATAGAAATGGGACTCAGACTGACTGGCTAAGGCGGGCAAGGCTTAGAGCTGGCTAAAGTGGATATGGTCAGCAGAGCTCTACTGTAAAAATTGTCCAGGAGGACACTTAAAGGGAGAAACCACTAGCAAAACAGCGAGAGGGATAGCCTACCTTCTCATTTGCTTTCTTGTTTGATTTCTCCATTTTTTTTTTTTTTTTTTAGTAGATGCATGACCCAGATACCAAGATGCCTACAGCAGTCGGAGAGTTCCCTCAGCATTTTTTTTTTTTTTTAAAAGAAAGGAACAGACGTACTCGTTCCTCTGCTCTGCAAGATAAGAATAGAGGGGGGAAACAGATTTCAGGGCAACTATCTGAACACGGGATTGCAGGATCAAAACTGAATAGCCTGAGCCAGGCCAAAAACCCCAGAGGTATCTTGCCATAAGAATAGCAAGAGATAGTTGTGCAGTCTGATGTGCCAATGCAATCCACGAGATGGCCCATGAATCTTAGAGTAAGTAATTTTTCTGGATTTTAGAACCCCCTCAAAAAGATATTTTTTTTTTTTTTTTTTTTTTTTTTGGAAAATTAGGAAATTTTCCTATATTTCATATAAAATGCAGAGAGAGGAAGGAGGCGGGAGGTGGAGAAGCCACAGGAAGAGGCACTGAGGGGATGGTGGGCGGGTGAAGTAATGAATGGTGAAGATACAAGAGAAGATCAAGAATTACGGTAGGTACGTAATTTTCCTATCTTCCTTGTCAATCTTCACCATTCATTACTTCCTGGGTGATACTAGCTCCTCTTCCCCTGGAGGAAGAGCCACACCTGAGGAACAAGACCCCCAGCCTTCTGCTGGTGAGAAACAGAAGGAGAAGACCCTGGCTTATTCAGAAAGCCTCAAGAGGAGAAGAGCTAGGAGGTGCCTCCCGAGGACGAGGGAGACGGAGGGAGCCCTGTAAAGTCTCCTAGCTCTGGAAGAGAAAGACGGGTCCCCGGAAGCGGAGCGAATCACCCTACGCCGGCCAGGGTGACAACCTGAAAGACGGCCATGCCGTCCGCCTGATGCAGATCGCTGTCCTCGCGAAGCCTGGAAGCCACCTCATTGCGCCGTAAGATGCCCTTGCTTTGTGTCTTGCCAGCTCCAGGCCTACCTGGAGAGGGCAACGGCTTGTCTGGTTTGTCTCGTATCAGGCATAGATGCCAGCAGCTGGGACATCATCGACCACAGATGCCGGTTGTAGGCAGCGTGGTGAGCCTGATGAGATGCAATACATGCACTCGCACGAGAAGAAGAGAACACTCTTCGCTCCCAACGGTCGAACTGGAGAGAGTCCGAATCCGGTGGGCGGTCGTGCGCCAGGCAACGGCGCCCAGAAGGAGTATCCAGGTATACCAAACCTGAGGATGGGTTGGGAAGGGAACCTAGAGACTCAGAGGGGGCACAATACCTACGCTGGCAGTCCGCCGGGGCTGGGGAAGAAGCGGCAGGGGACTGCCATGACCGGATAGACGCCTCCTGGAAGGGGATAGGCCAGGAAGGTACCACCAGATGCTGGGCACTGAACTCACCAGGAATTCACGCTGCCTCCTGCTCGGTATTGTCTCTCTCGAACGAGGGAACCGGAGATCCTCACCATCCTCGAGAGGAAACGCTGATATTCTGTGAAATCAGCATCGGAGGACAGATGAGCAGGGGTTCCTCTCCTCGGAGGAGGGAGACGAGGATGATGGGGAACTGGAATGCCCAGAGGATTCCTGCGGTGGGAGAGCCGAAGACCCGGCCATGCATGTACCTAACGATATGAGGGGAAGGCCGCAGAACCCTGAACTGCTCCCAGGATAACGGACCGGTGAGGGCCGACATGGCCTGGGAGGGGTGGTGAAGGCAGAGAGATGGGAGAGGGGCACCTCCTGGAGGCAACTGCTTGCGAGGGCTCTGGAATCCGGGAAAGGAGCCCCGAGAGGGGGATCCCGAAATCAGACCAGGCCGCAGAACGGAACTCTGGGAAGCGGAGCCTGAAGAGCCCTGGGGAGAACCTCCCTGTGACGCACGCCGGGACTGCATGGATCCAGAAGGGCAGTCCGACAAACGCCGAAGGACACCCTAGAACCCTGAGGGAGGGGCGAGGCTCTGCACTGCTCCTGGCCACCCCCTGAGGTGGCCAAGGAATACGAGCAGCAGACCCCCTGCCCTCGACCCGGACTCAGAGAGGGCCCTCCTCCCCGACCACACAGCGCTCCCTGTCCCTAGAGAGAGTGACAGCACCCCACAAGGCAGCTGTCACCGGCTCTCCAGAGGGAGCCTCCCCGCCACCCCGCGCCTGCCCCCAGGCTCCTCGCCACCCCCAGCCGGGAAACCCTCAGGAGGCGACTTAGAGGGGGACAGAGGGAGGGGCCCGCGCCGCCTGGCACTCTCAGCCACCGGGACCCAGACTCGAAGAGTGGGTGCCAGGATGGGTCCACGCTTGTATCATCGCCTCCGAGGGAGGACGAGACCAGCAGGACCTCAATGCTGGCTACCACCCCAGGGGTCCTCGAGGCTACGGGCCGCGAACGCCCCGTACCAGCGGGAGGCGCCGCCGCCTCCCTCACGCCGCGTAGCAGCCAGGCCTAGCTCCACACTCCCAACGGCGCCGGCGAGGCCGGCACCGCCTGGAGGAAGGACCAGGCCCACGGCGCCGGGCGCGTTGGAAGGCGAGGCGGCACCGCCGACGGCGCCGCCCTGTCCATCGACGCCGCGAACGGCGCCAAGGCCCAAAGCAGTGCACGCCAACGGCGCCGCTCATCACCGCGCGCGAACGGCGCTGGATCCAAAGCGGCAAGACCGACGGCGCCGCTTGATTGGCCGCGCGCGAACGGCGCTGACTCAAACGGCGTTGAAATGGCGCTGCTCGATACCGCACCGCGAACGGTGCCAGGATCCGAAACGGCGCCGAAAGGCGGCGTCGAGGGTCCACCCGAGCTAGGCCCAAAAGACGAGGGCCTCGCCACGGGGGGAGCCTGCACCTCCGAAGAGGTGACTGCCGAGGCGGTGTCGGCGCCGCGGCCCCGGAAGGGACTACCACGCCCCGACACCCAGAGAAGGGCCCTCCTCGCAAGAAAAGACGAGGAGCCCTCCTCCTCAGACCAGAGTAGGTCCGGGAGGGACCCGGGAAGGGGCTCAGAGACCTTACCTGAGAATCCTTTGAGCCGCCGCCCGCAGGTCGGCGCGGGCTTTGCCGAGCTTGAATGCGCTGGACTTCGAGGACACGGCGGTCCATGGAGAAACAGGCGCCGCGATAATCCATGTCATGGTTAGTCCCAGGCAACGGCGACAAACGCTATCGCCGGTCCGAGACGGAGAAATGCCGCCACAGTAACACTGACGATAGGCGGCGCCTGCCTTCAAACACGCTAGCTCCGACCCGACATAACGCGAAATCAACAAGAAAAATAGTAGGAAACACACCCGCGCCGCTTTTAAAAAGAAAAAGAACGGTCTTACCGGACGAAGGCCGAGTGTGTGGAAAGAGGAGTCGCTGACGAGTGGAGAATGGACGCCCGAAACAGGTGCTGCCTCGACGGCGGGAGAAACAGAACTGAGTTGAGGAGGAGTCGGTGCTACTAACGCCGCCCTGCGCATGGCGCGGCGTCGCTCGGCGGGCCGTTGGGCAACTTTTAAAAAAAGTTCGCGGACGGGTGCCGCCCGCTTACACCCAGGAAGTAATGAATGGTGAAGATTGACAAGGGAAGATCTGAAGGAAAACTAATTTGTGGAGAAAAGTTACCCTGCAGGGCTGGGAGCTACCCACCAGCTCAGACAGATGAAAAGGGAGTCTGGAAAGGGGTGTGTCCTAAGGCTTCTCTCAGGTTTCATCCAACCACGTGCAGCAGGAGAGAACAGCCCATACCATAGAAGAGGATACAAACAGAAGTTGTGCGAGGTTAGAAACAGAAGCAAAAAAGATAAGTCCATCTAGTCTGCCTTCACCTACCTAACCTCCCCTCAGAGTTCATACTACCGCCTTCAAATCACTGCCTTTCATAACCACCTTGAAAATATCCCATTGTTCTATGTTTATGAATCCTTATGCAGTAACTACAGTCTATTCTCACTCCTGCAGTTGCTCCCAACACTTTGGTCTTGAACATTTGTCTGTTGCCCTACTTTCACTAGTTAGCCCCTTTGTCCCAAGTTTTCAGCCACTATCTCCCTTTATCATTGCTAAATGCAGGTTACTCACCTGTAACAGGAGTTCTAGGAGTGGTATATGTTGTCCATCCACACTGCCTGGTAGGTTCCTTGCCGCTTTAATTCTTGCCGGAAGGTCTTCAAGCTTGCTCCTCCCACCCAGCCGGGTGGTAAACCCTCGGCTCCGCCCCATGATGCCAGATCTAGACCGCTGGAAGCCAGGCTGCGCGTCGAAGAAGGGGAGGTCGGATGGGTCGTGTGGATGAACAACATATACCACTCCTAGAACTCCTGTTACAGGTGAGTAACCTGTATTTCTAGGGACGTGGATATCTTGTTCAATCCACACTGTCTGGCAGATTCCTAGCAGTTCTCCGGGAGGAGGGAGGCAAGGCATGCACCCCTTACTTCGGGAATAAGGACTGGAGAACCAAGGTCCCAAAACCAGCATACCAGCGTGACTCTAGGTCAATGTGGTAATGGGAAATAAAGGTGTGTTCTGACTTCCAGGTAGCAGCCCTGCAGATTTCCTGGAAAGGGACGTCCCTAGAAGCAGCCACCGAAGCAGCGGTATGGCAGGCAGAATGAGCTCTTATCCCTTTGGAAGGTTCCATGCCCGCCAACCTATAGCAGAGATCTATGCAGGAGGTGACCCACCTGCTTATCGTCCACTTGGCTGCAGGTCTGCCAGGTGCAGCTTCAGCGTAGGTGACAAACAGCTGGCGAACCTCTCCCCGAACTTCAGCCATTTGCTCCTTATAATAAGCGAGCACTCTTCTAGGGTCCAAAGTATGGAGTCTATATTTGGCCTCCGAGGTGTGATTGGGATAGAACACCGGCAGAGTCAACACTTGGTTAAGGTGAAACTCCGACATCACCTTTGAAAGGACTTTCAGGTGGGGGTGAAGGACAACCTTGTCCCTGTGGAAGACCAGATAAGGAGACTCGATGGAAAGGGCCTGGAGCTCTCCCATCCTTCTGGCTGACGTTATAGCCACCAAGAAGGCAGTCTTCCACGACAGGTGGGAGACGTTGTACCTGTGCATCAGTTCGAATGGCTTGCCCATGAGCTTAGCCAATACCAGCAGTAGATCCCACGGAGGTGGAGGTTCTCGCACCGGAGGGGATATGTGATCAAGGCCTTTGAAAAAGCACCCGACCACCTTCTCCTGCACCACCGACTGCTTGTTGGCCCACGCCCGGTAAGCAGAGATGGCTGCCAGGTACAGCTTGAGGGTCGTCAACCAAAGCCTTAGCTGAGAAAGGGACCACAGGTAGTCCAGAATATTAGCCAAGGGACAGGAAGAGGGGTCCTACCCCTTGTCCTGACACCAAATGGAGAATCTCTTCCATTTGAAGGCGTAGCATTTTCTGGTCAACTCCTTAAGGGATGCCTCAATGATGTTGAGGACCTCGTCAGAAAGACCCAAGGCCTGGAACTCTAGCCGCTCAGGAACCAGGTCATCAGGTGCAGGGATTGAGGGTCCAGATGGAGAACCTTCCCCTTGTCAACTGAGATCAGGTCCGGGTTGGCTGGAAGCCGCCTCGGGAGCCTGGAGCTGAGGGTGAGGAGATCTGGGTACCAGAACTGGTGAGGCCAGTCTGGGGCTACCAGGATCACCTGCGCCTTGTCCCTCCTCACCTTGAGGAGCACCTTGTGGATCAAGGGAAATGGAGAGAAGGCGTAAAAGAGGCCCAGGGTCCAAAGCCTTGAGAAGACATCCCCCTGCAGTGAGCCCTGCTGAGGGTGGTGGGCGTGAAACAGCCTCATATTCACATTCTCCCTGGAGGTTAACAGGTCCACCTGAGGGGTGCCCCAATGGGAGAACAAGTCTTGCAGTACCTCCTGCAGGAGAGACCACTCATGAGATACAGCGCCTATCCGGCTGAGGGCATCGGCCAGACTGTTGGAGGCTCCTGCCACATGGATGGCTAGGAGATCCGCCTCCAGGCTGATCACAAGAGACCAGATGCAGAGAGCCTCCTTGCACAGAGGAAAGGAGTGCGTCCCGCCCTGACGGTTGAGGTAGTACATGGTCGTGGTGTTGTCCGTCTGGACCTGAACCACCTGACCCCGTACAAATGGAGTGAAGGCGGTGAGGGCTAGTCAAACTGCTTGAAGCTCCAGCAGGTTGATGTGGCATCGAGACTCGTGAGGGGGCCAGAGGCCGTTGGCCCAGAGATCCCTCAGATGGGCACCCCAACCCATCAGAGAAGCATCAGTCATTAGTGTGACCGTCGGCTCGAGGCGGACAAACGGGATACCCTCCTGCAGATGAGCGGGGACAAGCCAACATTGCAGACTATCCTACATCTCCTGGGTCACTGTCACCGGCTGGTCCAGAGGACAGGAGCATTGTGACCACTGGCTGGCCAGCCATCATTGCAGGGGATGCATATGCCAGCGGGCCAAACGGACCACACTGGTGCAGGCCGCCATGAGGCCCAGAAGGCACAGGAAGTCCCGGGCAGGGCGCAACTGCCCAACCAGAAATTATTGGGCAAAGAAGGAAAGGACCTTGGCCCTGTCCGCTGGGAGCCAAGCTCTGGCTCGCAGAGAGTCGAGCTCTGCCCCGATGAACTGAATCACTCATGATGGCACAAGTTCTGATTTGGCCTGATGAGGAGGCCAATCTGAGAGCAGACCTGGAGGGCCAGATCCTTGCACCGCTCCACCTCCAACCTGGAGGGGGCTGCAATCAGCCAGTCGTCTAGGTAAGGGTACACTCGGACTCCTCGGTGCCGCAGGAATGCTGTCACCACTGCCATGCATTTGGCAAAGACCCTGGGAGCTGGAGAGAGGCTGAAAGAGCATGGCCCGAAACTCGTAAAGAGATCTGAAGGTGCGCAGCCTTAGAAACTTGTTCAGGTCATGCAGGTCGAGAATGGGGTGCCAGCCCCCCCCCCGTCTGTTTTGGGACCAGGAAGTACCTGGACACAAACCCTGGGTCTGGTGGAGGGTCCGCCACCTTGCTAATCACTTCCTTCTGGAGGAGCAGGGCAATGTCGGCTCGACCAGCCAACAGAGAGGCTGCAGAACCTGTTGCACCCCCCATGGGGTGATGGCTTGATAGGGAGGGAACTGCTCAAATTCCAGAGGCAGACCCCTGCTGAGCACTTCTAGCACCCAGCGGTCCATGGTGATAGAGGACCAAGCGGAAAGGAAGTGGTGGAGCCGTCCCCCCATGGGGGAACCTGGGAAGGAGTGACAAGGCTGGGGGCGACACCCCTCAACCCGTCACTGGGCAGACTTGGAGGAAGGGCCGGCCGAGAGGCCTCCTGGACCCTTCCCTCCAGGCTTCCTACTGGAGGAGGCGGCAGACTTAGCCTCAGGGTGCCAAGTGTGAGCCTGCTGGCCCTGTTGCTGGTGTTGCTGGGCCGTACATGCCGCAGGAGCGGAAGGGCAAAAGGGCTTACGCTGCTGCTGGTGACCTTTGTCCTTCTGGGCAGACGTGACCGAGTCCAAGGTGGCATTGGACTTCTCGATCCTCTGGAGATGGCCTTCCACCCCTGGCCCGAACAAGTCGGTGCCCAGGAAGGGAACCTCTGCCAGCTTGTGCTGGGTGTCTGCCGTGAAGGTGGAGATCCGCAGTCAAGCTCTGCGGCGCATGGCTACTGCGGCCACTACTGACTGGGCACAAGAGTCACTGATGTCCAAAGAAGTCTGGCGCTGTTGTTTAGCCACCGCCCTTCCCTGATCCCGCACCTGCTTGACCGTCGTCTGGAGGTCAGCCGGGAGATGAGGAATCACCTCATCCAGGGAACCCATAAGGGTGTGTGAGAAATGTGCCATCAGTACAGCCGAGCTAGCCTGTCGAAGGCCTAGGGAGGAAGCAGCGTAAACCTTCCGCCCCGAGGAATCCATAGAAACATAGAATTTGATGGCAGATAAGGACCGCTTGGCCCACCCAGTCTGTCCATTTCCCTACCTACTGGATAAGCTGCAGATCCTAGTTAACCAGCAGCCTACTTCTTCCTACCCCCACCCCCTAGAATTGCCTTATGACTGTCCCATGCATGCTTGAATTCCACCACTGATTTTGACTCCACAACCTCCTCTGGAAGGCCGCTCCATGCATCCACAACCCTCTGTGTAAAAAAATACTTCCTTATATTACCTCTGAGCCACCCCCATCTTCAAATTGTGCCCCCTTGTTCTTGCACACCTCTTTTTTTGAAAGATGCTACCTTCTTGGACTTTGTTGATTCCCTTGGGGTACTTGAAAGTTTCTATCATGTCCCCCCCTCTCCCTCCTTTCCTCGAGGCTATACATATTAAACTCCTTTAGGCTCTCTTCATATGTCTTCCGGTGCAGACCCTGCACCATTTTAGTTGCCCTCCTCTGGACAGCTTCCATCCTGTCTATGTCTTTGCGGAGATTGGGTCTCCAGAACTGCACACAGTACTCCAGATGGGGTCTCACCAGCTGTCTGTACAGAGGGATAATAACTTCCTGTTTTCTACTGGTGATGCCTCTCCCTATGCATCCCAGTATCCCCCAGCCCTCCTTGCTGCCCTCTCACATTGCTTGCCCACCTTTAGGTCATCTGATATGACTACCCCCAGGTCCCTTACCATTTTTGTTGTTGTTAGTATCTCACCCCACATTGTGTACTCTTCCCCTTGGTTTTTGTTTCCCAGGTGCATTACCTTGCACTTCTTAGCATTGAATCTAAGCTGCCATACATTTGACCATTCCTCTAACCTTGCCAAGTCCCTTCTCATCCTTTCCACCCCACCTTGTGCATCAACTCTGCTGCAGATCTTTGTGTCATCTGCAAAGAGACATACTTTTCCTTCCAGTCCCTCTGCAATGTCACTTATAAAGACATTGAAGAGGACCGGTCCTAATACTGAACCCTGCGGTACCCCACTAGTAACCCCCCTTTCTTCAGAGAAATAGAGAATCCAGCTTTTTGGATTCTTTATCTGGCGGTTTGTCTACGTCCCTAGCATTCCCAGAATGCCGGAAAACACTGTCGGTCACCAGCTCGTCTGCAGAGGGGTGCTCCGAGAAACTGGAGAGTGAACTGTGGGGACCAGCAGTACCATGAGCCATCCTGGCCGGTCAAGGCGTGGACAAGATGCAGGCTGTTGCCACAACTCCAGGGCTAGGCCAACAATGACTTCGCCATAGAAAGCCTCCGAGTCGTCCAGTATTCCATGAGGGATACCTGGCCCGCTTTCTGAACAGGTTCGAGCTGCATCCCAGAGGACTCCGAGATGAGTTGAAGTATACCCAAGAACAAGAATGGGCTTTCGTCCACTGACTGACCCTCTGCAGATTCCAGGTCAATGGGCCTGGAATACAGGGAGGAGTCGTCGTCGGACTCCGAGGAGTCTGCAAACAGCTGCCGAGCGCCTAAGCCACCCTCCACCTGCCAAGGTCGATCGGGAGTGAGGGTGACCGACAACCTGTGGGGCAAGCCCTGACCCGACCGAGAATCCTTGTTCAGAGCCCCAATCTTCAGTTGAGGAGGCGGTGATTCCACCACAATGGGCGGAGCAGCCAGTTTTGGCCAAACAACCGGCGCTGGGGTCAGCTCCTCGATAACCACAAGGGGTTGCTTTGGTCGCTCTGGTGACAGCCACTTAATTGCCAGAGAAGGCGGCAGAGTCAGCTTGTTACCAGTCAACAAAAGTTGCTGCCACATCATGTCCTCATAGCGCCTGCGTAACTTACGTCGGAGCCTATCCTCCGAAGAGGACGAGCGGCGACGCCACTTTCCATGGTGCCAAGACCGAGACCACCAGTGTCAGCGGGACCTACTCGACCTGGAAGAGGACCAAGACCGAGACCTTCAGGGTCACCAAGGGTGGGTCAAAGAGGGGGTGGGGGAAACCCGCTCATCCCCTGGTTCAGGGTCCTTTACTGGGGACTTCGGCACAGGAGGCACGGGCAAGTCCTCGGTTACCACCGCGAGAACCGGTGAAGAAGGGTTGTCGGCTTCTTCAGTCGACAAACCGTCCAACAGATTGAAAAAAATCTCGACCTTGCCGATGGATGTCTCGGCCGGCTGACCTGACGGGGACACCAGGAAACCACTGGCCTTAGCCACAACCTCGACCGAAGTCGAGAGCCGACGGTCCGGTGAAGGGGATCTCTCCCGCTCCCACAAACGTTGATGGTGGGACTTACCCTTTGGTTCTTTTTTCTTCAACCTACTGGTATGTCCCGATGGCCCTTCTCCCTTGGTGGAGAGGGACTGGCAAAGCTCCTTAAAGGAAGCAGTGTAGGAGGAGCCCAAGGAGAGCGGGATAAATGCCGCAGCCGAGGAGGAAGATGAAGCGGCATGGGCTGCCTCCTCCTTGAGGGCAATCAACTGCTCCAGCTGCTCTGCGGAGCCCGCAGTCATGGACACCGCCCAACGGGCCTCCTTTGACTTCACCGGTGGGTACCATTTCTCGGGACACCCAAGTTGTAGTCTAGCAGCGCGGTCCTCTAAGACCGAAGCCGAGAAGGACTTGCACAGACTGCAGGCCTGCAGATCATGGGCAAGGCCCAGGCAGTAAACGCACGTGGAGTGCGGGTTGGTCCGGGACATCTTCTTCCCGCAAGAGCACCAACGGAAGCCTGGAGTGGATTTGTCCATTGCAGCCACAAGGGAAGATGAAGACTGTAGTCTTGAAAACTTTAAAATAATTTTCAGAAAACCTGAAGAGTTTGTATCCAAGCCTAAAACGCAGAGCACTAAGGAGGGAACCTGAGCTTCCAAGCGGTAAGGAAGATCTGGAGTCATGGGGCTGAGCTGAGGGTTTTACCACCCGGGTGGGTGGAAAGAACCAGCTTGAAGACCTTCCGGCAAGAATTAAAGCGGCAAGGAACCTGCCAGACAGTGTGGATTGAACAACATATCCACGTCCCTAGAACCATGTTTTTAATTTGCTGCATCCTGTTTAGAATAATTCATGATTAGAAACACTGCTTGCACTTGCTCATACTAGAAACAGACAATGACGACAGAAAAAGATCTATGGTCATTCTAGTCTACCCAAATTCCCTAAATCCCTGGAATTGTTTCTGGAACCTAATGTTCTCCCAGGATACTAACCCTTTCGCTATCTGTCTATGAATTTCCATTACTGCATTTAATTAAAAATTTTACTTTATAGTTGCACTGTTCTCATCTCCCCCCCGCCAACACATCTGTAAATAGGCAGATACCAGCTCTGCATGTCTTTCCTGGTAAAGCTTTTAAAATAACTATGTCATACCGCCCACTGTGGACACTCATCTTTTCTGACCCCCTGCTTAAAACTCTGCCCCCTTGTAGGTGTACTGTTGAAAAATCTGCATTTCACCTTGTTTAATCCTCAAGCACAGAGGGTGAGTCTGGAATGGATCACCTTTACATTTGACACCACCAAAACTAAAGCTCTCTCCTTATCCGATACCAGTGAAAAGCAGGAGCATGCATGGAGTAAGTGTTTTAGAAGGACTGTACACTTAAATATATACAGGTGTTCCCCACAGCTTACCTCATTGTGAGCATCAGAGCTGGTTGCATGGGACTCTGGCTACAGTACAGCCAGCACAGAGTCACAGATCAGCTAGATTCCCTAATTATTCAACTGCTCATGGCTTGTACAGTGATTTGAAATACTATGTGTATCAAAGGCATTACATAAAACTATTTTTTCGTAATCTGTTTTAATTATACATAAATTAACCATGTGCCCATTTTAAAATCAAATTTGCCCATTACAGAGTCCCATTTCACTCACCATCCTTCTCAGTCATCTGTTTCTTGGGTGCTGAGGCTGCTTTCTGCTGTGGCATTTCCTTTTTCCTCTTTGCAGCGTTCTCCTTTGCTGGTTCTGAGTATTCCAATAATGGGGGAAAAGAAAAGATTTAGACTGTTTCATATTTACTTACACAACAGATACAAAAGGGGGCTGACCTGGCGGCACTGAGGGTTGCAGCACTGAGTGCCACATCTCGCTTCAGGCCAGCGATCCATGTTCAGGAGCAAAAATGGGGCACCAGGGGTCAGCCGGGAGGGGAAGAAGATTGAGAGTCCCAGGGACTGCTCTCTTCTCCTGGAGAGGAAGGACTGCAGACTCTGCCGAATAACCACCACCAGGTGGAGGCCTGGTGGTACTGTGGGGTGGGAGAAGCAGGAAATGGGTGGTGCTGCAGGACTCTGGTATGTATATGCCTCCATGTGCAGACCCCAGCAACATGGGTCGGTGAGAAAACAGAGGAAAATGGCAGCAGGGGAGACATTCATGAAGCCCTGCCCACTGATCCCTCACCCACTTCATGACCAGGACACAGATGGCCAGAACTAGATACTGGACTCAAGGGCCTCCCCGACCCTGCCACAGGGAAGACAAGCTGGCTGGTAATTGGAGATTATTTTGTGGGGTGGGGATTCAGCGGAGCAGGATGGAAAGGAGCCCCACTTGCCCCAGGTGCAAGGAGGATAATATACATGGGAAAGAATTTGCACAAAAAATCGTTAATGCTAGCTGGTTATTTTGCGCCGCATGACCCTGAAACAGTAGCACAAGTTTAATAGGTTAACTGCAACTTCCCTGTTGGTAATTCTAGTTGTGTGTAGGTTCCTTTCATAGAAACACAGAAATTGTTGGCAAATAAGGACTGCTAGGCCCATCCAGTCTGCCCATAAGCCCTTCCCTTGTTTGTGGCCTCTGACCTCATCTGGTCAGCTGATTTTCACCACTCCTTCCCACCTCTAAGGTTCTCTTATGCCTGTCCCAGGCATGTTTAAATCTCTCCACTGTGCTCGCTCCCACCACCTCCTGTGGCAGACTATTCCATGTGTCCACCACCCTCTCAGTGAAGAAAAACTTCCTCACATTTCCCCTTAACCTGCCACCTTCCAATTTCATATAATGCCCCCTCGTACTTGTACTCCTCCTATACTGGAAGGAAGAGGTCTCCTCCTTGCACCTTGTTTATACCCTTAAGGTACTAGAATGTTTCTATTATGTCCCCCCGATCCCTCCTCTCCTCCAGTGAGTACATATTGTGGTCCTTTAATCTCTCCTCATATGTTTTCTGGTGCAAGCCCTATACCATCTTAGTTGTCCTTCTCTCGATTGCTTCCACCCTGTCGATGTCCTTATGAAGATGCAGCCTCCAGAATTGCACAGAGTACTCTAGGTGAGGCCTCACTAGTGAGTTATACAATGGCATCACTACCTCCCACCTTCTGCTAGTGATAAAGTACAGTTACGTAAGAACTTACCATGACAGTAGATCTTTGAGAACAGCTCTTGCAGCAGGTTACACCATTAGGACTGAAGCCGGCAGGCATCAGGACCCCACGGAAAAATTCTAGCTAGCTATCTTCAGCGGGGACCGCCCCCCGACATCGGTCCCGCCTCCGACGTCAGGCGTAGTATATAAGGGGGCGGTCCCGCCAGATTCCCCAGTTCTCCCGCCGGAGACTTCCGGCCGCAGGCTGACATTGAAATGGGAGACCAAGGATCCACCGTCAGAAGACAAAAGGGTAAAATCCCTGTTGGCAAGGCTGAAGCGTGCATCCTCAAGGGGAGGTGGGCGGAAGGTACCTGCTGCGAGCTGTTCTCAAAGATCTACTGTTATGGTAAGTTCTTACGTAACTGTACTATCTTACTTCGAGACACAGCTCTTGCAGCAGGTTGCACCATTAGGACTGATTCCCAAGCAGTAGCGCTTGCAAACACTCTGGGAGGAGGAAACTAGAAGGAACATTCCAGGTCCTGAATCTAGGACAGGAGACCCTGTAGCACAGCCAGACCGAAGCCTGCTCTTCGCCGTGAAGCGATGTCCAGGCTATAATGCCTGATAAAGGTATGTACAGAGCTCCAAGTGGCTGCAGCACAAATGGCAGAAGTGGAGACGTTTCGAAGTGCTGCAAAGGAGGTGGCCACACTCCTAGTGGAATGGCCCTGGACTGATCCCGGGAAGGGCACTTGTTTGATATCATAACAGTATGAGATACACTGGACAAGCCAGCGAGACAGGGACTGTTTGGATACTGGTTGGCCCATCATCCTTTCAGAAAAGGAAATGAAAAGTTGCTCTGATTTACGAAGCTGCTTAGTTCTGTTCAGGTAGTACCTCAAGCTGCGGTGAATATCCAGGGTGTGGAGCAGTGCCTCTCCTCTATTAGAATAATTCGGGAAGTAGACCGGCAGGTCAATATCCTGATTGAGAGTGAGTGTGGAAACCACCTTAGGCAAGAATTTAGGATTCGTCCTCAGGGATACTCTGTTCCGGTGGAAAATTAAATAAGGCTCTTTGCACATGAGAGCATGAAGCTCAGAAACTCTTCTTGCTGATGTAACAGCAACCAAAAACAACGTTTTCCACAACAGAAAACGCAGCTCGCAATCCGCGGCAGGTTCAAAGGGAGGGAGCGTGAGTTGCTCCAGGACAAAGAGCAAATCCCATGGAGGCATAGGGTCCTTAATGGGAGGCCTAAGGTGTAACACCCCTCTCAAGAATTCTTGACAGGCATCTAATTGTGCCACTGTGCGCTGTCCCACCGGGGGGTGATAAGCTGAAATGGCACAGAGGTGCACCTTAATAGAGGAGTAGGCGAGACCCGAACGAAAAAGGGAGAGTAAGTACTCTAGCACCGCTTTCACTGGACAACCTAAAGGGGAAAGGTCGCATGCTTGCGACCATAAACAAAATAGGTGCCATTTCATGGCGTACGTCGCATGCGTTGCCGGTTTTCTGGCTGCAGAAAGAACTTCTGCAACCTCTTGCAAGACCCTGTGTCGCAAGATGGCTATGTCTCTAGGAGCCATGCATGCAGATTCACTGAGCGTAAGTCCGGGTGGACCAGTGAACCCTCCTCCTGAGACAAGAGATAGGAGCTGAATGGCAACGGGAGCGGAGGTTCCCGGGATAGCTGTATTAGCAAAGGGAACCAGATCTGTCTGGGCCAGAAAGGGGCCACCAGGATCATTGTTGCATGCTCCCTGCGCAGTTTGAGAAGAACTCTCTGGATCAACGGGAAGGGAGGGAAAGCGTGAGAATCTGTCCGCCAGGAGAGGGACAACGCGTCTCACCAGAAAACACCAGGCCTTGTATCTAGCGAGCAAAAATTGGGCAGTTTTGAGTTGGATGGGGAAGCGAACAAGTCCAATTCTGGAGTTCCCCATCGAAGAAACAGAACCTCTTCTACCTCCTGAAGAAGTTCCCACTCATAGACTCTGGCCTGGGAGTGACTCAGGCCATCTGCAATTGTGTTGTCCACCCCGGGAACATGTACTGTGATCAGGTTTGTGCCATGTCGGATTACCCAATCCCACACCCTCATGGTCTCCCTGCAAAGGGGGTTAGAGTGTGCGCCTCCTTGTTTGTTGAGGTAATACATCACTGCCGTGTTGTCTGTCTGAAGCAGGAGAGTACTCGGCGGGATCTCTGACTGAAATGCCTGCAGGGCATAAAGGACCGCCCTCATCTCTAGGACATTGATATGGAGGTGAGCCTCCTGAGGGGTCCACATTCCCTGGGACTTCACCCCATCCAGGTTTGCTGCCCACCCTAGACCTGAGGTGTCTGTGGTGAGGATTACCTCCGGGGACGGCGCTACAAATGGGACGCCCGTAGAGAGTGTCCCTGGGTCTAGCCACCACTGCCAGTCTCAAATCACGGTATTCGTGATTCTGACCGGATGCTGCATGTGGTCTTGCCTTTGGTCCCCTTGCACTTTGAGCATCCACTGAGTTACCCACATGTGGAGCCTTGCGAAAGAGACAGTAGGAATGGCCGTAGCCATGTGTCCGAGCAAGCGAAGGACCGACCTGGCTGGGACAGTCTTGTTCGACGAAAGCTCCCTGATGAGGGATCTGATGCGCTCCGCTCTGTCGTCTGGAAGAAATGCTCTTCCATGGACAGTGTCCAGTACTGCGCCTATAAACTGAAGCTTCTGCGATGGTACCAGGAGAGACTTCTCGTGGTTGATTAGGATACCCAGAGATCGAAACAGGTCCTGGGTGCTCTGGATCGCCCGTAACAACGCCTCTCTGGAGGCGGCCATGAGAAGCCAATCGTCCAGGTACGGGAATACATAATGGCCCTGTCTCCTTAGAGACGCTGCCACGACTGCCATGCATTGGTAAAGACCCTGGGTGCTGATGACAGCCCAATGGAAGGACTCGGAACTGAAGATGATGGCCGAGACTTCGAGCGCAGGAACCTCTTGTGCGCTTGAGCTTAAGGATGTGCAGGTTAAGCGTCCTGCATATCTAGAGATGCTAAAGGCGTCCTGCTTCAGCATGGGAATAAGACCCGAAGAGTTACCATGCGGAATCTTTGTAGGCGACTGAAAATTGAGGTCGCTGAGGTCCAGAATCGGACAGAGGTCCCCTGTCTTTTGGAACCAGGAAGAAGTGGGAATAGTATCCATGTCCTCTCTGGTTCTCCGGGACGTACTCTATCGCTCCTTTTGCAGGAGCGTGAGTACTTCTTGTCTGATCAATGACTTGTGCTGACCCGGATACCAGGAGAGCAAAGGAGGCCTCGAGGGTGGCTTTTCCGTGAATTCTATAAAGTGGCCTCTTCCGACCAACTGTAGAACCCACCTGTCGGTGGTTATAGTCTGCCATCCTGGCTGGAAATTCGCAATGCGACCCCCGACCATGACGTCCTGTTGATACTGAGGGGCGTGGGCCGGGAAGGAGTCAGGCTGTGGCAGCTGAGGGTCCCGCTGGCTGGACCGGCTTAGGAGTACACTGGCTTCGGCCTGCAGGTTGTTTCCCCTGGGCTCTGCAAAAGCCGGAGCCCCTTTGTTGTGGAACGGGGTGGGACTGCTGTCTTTGCATCCGTCCACGAAATCGGCTTTGGTTCCTACGAAAGGAACTAAGCTTGGGTCGGTACATGGCCTGAACCGACCTCACCGCCTTCCCGGCCTCTTGGAGTTTGGTAATTATCTTCTCTGAGGGTTTACCAAACAAAACTTCTCCCTCGAATGGGGCATCCATGATATTTTTCTGGACGTCCGGGGTGAAACCGGAGACACGGAGCCAAGAGTGTCTCCGGAGGCATACGCCTGAAGCTGCTGCTCGGGTCGAGGAGTCCGCGGAGTCGTACGCGGCTCATAGCACTTGGGTTCCCACGTCCGAACCCATATGGAGGAGTTGCAACATCTCCTCCTTCTGCTCATCTTCTGGCAATTTCTCAGCCGCATCCAGACCCTGCTCCCACAAGGCATTCTGGAACTGCACCATGTGGGTCAAATAATTCAGGGATCTGATGGCACAGGTAGCGGAAGCATACGTGCGCCTACCCATGGCATCCAGCTGTTTGGACTCTGGGTCTGGTAGCAGGGTGCTCAAATGTTGCGGTCTCTGGGACCGGTCATGAGAGGCTGTTATGACCAGAGAGTTGGCCTGAGGATGCTGAGTCAAGTGCTGGTCTTCTCTGGAAGCCTTGTACAAATGGTCAGCTTTCTTCGGCATCGCTGGGAGTGAATGTGGATGCTTCCATGCAGCCTTGGTGACATCCACGAAAGTGTCTACCAAGGGTGGCACCACCACAGGCTTGGGGTCCTTCTGCCGAAGATACTTCGCAAGGCATAGCCTTTCTGGGTCTAACTCTTCTGCATCCCATCCCATGTTCTCTTGGATGTGTCTCATGATATCCGAGAATGAAGGGTCATCTGGAGAAGACTTGGGCAGCTCACGTGGGTCCGGAGAAGGGATGGAGAGTGGAGATGGGGATCTGGATGTTGAAAACTCTGATCCCGTGTCCTCCGTCGAAGGCAAATGATGACGTCTTCTGTGTCTCTTGGGACTGAATGACCTAGAAGAGGATCTGGATGGAGGTCTCCTTTTGTCTGGTCTCCCTGGAGGGGTCCTAGGCTCCCGGGAGGAGGTAACCGGCCTGCAGACCCCGATGGAGAAGGGGCACAGGAACCGGAGGAGCAACTGGTGTAGGAGGAGGAGGAGGAGGTGGAGTGGGGACCATGTCTTTTGATGGTGTCCCACCAGTAAGTGAAAAGATCCTTCACCTCTGAGAAAGAAAGGCCCGACGATGGCCCGGGCACCGTGGAGGCGGTCGTCGGTCCCGCATCGGCTCCACAGGGGCTTGGGTTGTGGAGAGGGATCCCTGGGAGTCTCCACAGGGCCGGGGTCATCCGTCTGGTCCTCAGGCTGAGTCAACTCCTCCTCAGTGATGGTCTCCTGACCGACGTCGGTCGGAGGCGTCGGTGTCCTCTTCTCAATTGGAGCGGGTGCCAGTCCCCCTACCAGTGTCCGGTGATGAGTTGGCCTGGCCGGCGACGGTCTCCTGACGGACGACAGCTCTGGGGACCTGTGGTGAGAGGCCGACATCGGACGAACCAGTGTCGGGTCCCTAGGCCTCTTGAGTGAGGTGAGCTCCTTGGTTTTCCGGTGGAGAGGAGGTGGCAAGGAAGCAGACCTGACGTCAGATTCCGAATGGCGGGAACCCGACTTGTGGTGATGGCGGAGGTCCCCTGACTTCGCCATGGCCTTGGAGGACGAGGAAGGTCTGGGAGTCTTAGCCTGAGAAGAGGATGAAGACTTTCTCACCGCAGTGGGGGGAGGCTGAGAGCTGGCCCGGGAGGGAGAGCGGTCGGACCTGGAGCCAGAGCTGCGCGAGTCGGAGGCCCTAGACGGGGACCTGGAAGGGGCCTTCTCCCTATGCTTCTCAGCATGCTTGCGGGCCTTCTGCAAAGAATCCCCCCTTGGAAGCCATGGACTTGAGTTGCTCCTCTAGCAGGAATGCCTGTAGGGCCTTCTGGTGACGGATCCGGGTTCTGCTGTTGAAACCCTGGCAAAAGGTGCAGGACCGGGTGTCGTGGTCTGGGCCTAGGCACCGGACACAGGCCGAGTGCGGATCCTTGAAAGGGATCTGCTTCCCACAGGCACACTTCGAGGAGTGACCAGAGGTCGGTGAGGACATCAGAGAAGGAACTGAATGCAGAGAATGAATTTCCCGTAGGAAAACACTTTACCACGCGTCACGCGCTAGAAACTGAACCGAAGGGTCGAGACATGCAAGTCGATGGCGGGAAAGAACTGGGGAATCTGGCGGGACCGCCCCCTTATATACTATGCCTGACGTCATTTAGGACAGATGGAATACACTGAGGGATATGGAATAGCAGACATCTACTCATCTATTCCATCTGTCCCAGATAAGAAGAGAAGACGACAGCCAGCAGGTTGCTGCCTGCCCATAGAAGCAGACAACCTATTTTATCTTCCTGGAGCAGGATAAAAACTCTGCCCTGTCAGGCACCAAAAGGGATTTACGGACTACTGCAGCCCAACCAGGCACTGCAGTACCAGGTTCCAACTGTAGACATAATTCCCGTGCTGCATGCAGCACTGGAGCTTCCAGACATATTTCCTGAGGTTCTGTGCTGCAGCAGTTGTGTATTTATTGGTTTGGCCAGGAAAGACATACTGAGCAGACATGCTTTTTTCTAGATGTGTCCTGGGGGAGAGGGGAATGGGATACACAGCATGAGTGAAGAGACGTTGCCAACTGTAACAAAATAAATATAAACCTAAATAATCCACAGTGCAGAGACCAATCTACCAGCCTGAACAAAGTGCAGCAGAGTAAGAGAATCTTGGAAGGGGTGTGTTCCCAACACCAGTCCCAGCTGGCAGGTAGGACAGCCCTTTGACCAACTATAGGAGCAGACACATTATTAGCCCTTGACTCCCAGATCCTACCTAATCTTCTGGGGGCGAGGAGTGGGCTTTAGTAGCCCTACCAGGCTCTGTATCCCAGGGCTCCCAAAGTGTGCAGACTGAGCAATCACCCACAGGATGAAGCTGCTATGGAACAAGTCTTGCCAGTAGCTGCATTCCCAGAGCAGCATCAAAACTGGATAAATTGCATAAATTGTGGGGAAAAATTCACTTGTTCAATAGTCTATTGCCCAAGACAGGATAAAGACTGAAGGAGTTTGGGAAGAGGAGTGTCCTAGTACTATTTACAGACTTATCTTGTCTCAGATAGTAAAGGACAGCCCGTATCAACTGACAACTGATTGCCTATAGGAACCAACACACTTGCCAGTTCCAAAACCCAGTGACAGCAGTTGAACATAAGTTAATATGGTTCTGTGCCTCACCAATTCAGTGCACTTGGCTCTCAGCCAGTGCACCAAGTTTGTTGGGCCAGCATAGCTAACCCTGATCTCCCAAGCACAGTACAATAGGATCTTACTTCGAGATACAGCTCTTGCAGCAGGTTACACCATTAGGACGGAAGCCATCAGGCGCCAGGACCCCACAGAAATTTTCTAGCTAGCAGTCTTCAGCGGGGAACCCTCTGACGTCGGTCCCGGCCCCGGCATCAGGTGTAGTACATAAGGAGGCGGCCCCCCTCAATCCTCAGTTCTTTTCCCGCCATCGACATCGGAAGCATCGGCCTCTCGGTCACTTTCTAGCTGGCGACGACTCAGAACTATGACGTTCTCTCTTTTTTGTACGAATTTGGATTCATCTGATGTCCTCTCCAAACACCTCTCTGGAAGGTCACCCATCGAAGTGCGCCTGCAGCAAACAGATCCCCTTCAAGGATCCTCACTCAGCCTGCATGCATTGTCTAGGCCCGGAACACGACACCAAGGCCTGCTCCTTCTGCCAGGGCTTCAACAGTCGCACCAGGATCTGCCACCAGAAGGCCCTTCAAACGTTTCTCTTGGAGGAGAAGTAAAAATTACTCACCTTAGTAATGTTGTTTCTTCTAATGGAATCTTGCTATATTATGACATATGCAGTTTGTCCCAGCCTTAGAACTGCTCCGGAGGTGAAAGAGTTAACTTCCATGCCAGGCATGGAACTTAGAGCTCGAGCTCGGTTGAAAATTCTATCTGTTGTTCTTCAAACTTAAACTGTCAGATCTTTACAAGCAAAAACTCACTAAGACTCTGTGTGGAAGCTGTAAACCTACACTAGCCAACTGGCTACTTAATTAAATAAACACATTTTTTGGTGCCACAAAGAAGACTCAAGCCAGGAGACCCAAAAAATGACAACACAACAAAGATCACCCCAAAAGGAGGGGTGAAAAACAAAGTGGGCATCTAAAAAGTGCCAACGCTGCCCTGCCTACCCACATCCCCAAGAGTAAGGTTCTGAGAGGGGCAGGCGGGGGGGAGGTCATAATATAGCAAGACTCCATTAGAAGAAACATTACTAAGGTGAGTAATTTTTTCTTCAAACAACATGAAGTCTTGCTATATTATGACATATGCAGACTACACAGCAGTACTCCATGGAGGAGGGACAGAACCCACTTAGGAAATAGGCTCTGAAGCACAGCTGTAAGAAACGAGCATCACTCCTAGCTTGGATGTCCAGGGAGTAATGCTTAGTAAAAGTGTGCACCATTTCCAGATAGCTGCTTGACATATCTCTAGATAGAGATGTCCCTGGTAGCAGCCAGAGACGAGCTGTACCTCTGGTGGTGTGAGCCCTCAGGCCTGAGGGAGGAACTTACCCAGTTTTTTCATAGCAGAATTGACACAAGAGACGATCCACCTGGCAATGGATCTTTTAGTGGCAGGTTTCTTTGCCAACCTCACCATAAGTGAGGAAAAGTTGGAGGAGTTAAACCTGTGACCTTTGGTACGATCTATGTAGTAGCTAAGGATCTTTGACATCTAAACTGTGCAACTTCCTCTCACCAGAAGAGGAATGGCCAGTGAAGTACACAGGAGAGATATAGATTGATTAAGGGAAATCTGAGACCACCTTAGGCAAGAACTTTCAGTTAGTCCTGAGGCCTACCTTATCTCTGTGAAAGGAGATAAAATCAGGCTCCACTGACAATGCTTGTAACTCACTTATGCGCCTGGCAGAAGTGGTGGCTACCAAAAACACAGTTTTCCAAGTCAAGTACTTGAGCTCTGCTGGGGACAAGGGCTCAAAAGGGTGTTGCATAAGCTGGGCAATGCAAATATTAAGATCCCAGGCAGGGGGAAGGATCCCTAAATGGGGGGTTGGTGTGAAGCAACCCTTTGAAAAACTTGGAGAATACAGGATGAGCTGAAAGAGAAGAGGGCTTGCCTGCTGACAAGAAAGCAGACACGGCTGCCAAGCGCACTTTTAGGATAGCTGGTCTCAGCCCTAAAGTATTTAAATGAACCATATAATCCAGGACTGCGGATAAATCAGCAGATTCTGGGGAAATATGCTTCCCAGAGCACCATATGGAAAAATCTCTTCCATTTTGAATTATAAGTAGCCCTGGTGGAAGGCTTCCTAGAAGCCTTAAGAATATCCAATACACCTTGGGAAAGGTGTAGGTCAGCAAATTCTAACTCTTCAAGAGCCAGGCCTTGGGATTGAGAGATTTGAGGTTCGGGTACCCAAACCCTCTCCTGAACACAGGATAACAGATTGTGATTCCTGGGAGACACAGGGGGACGGTGGACTGCTAAGGACATAAGGAGTGGGTACCAGGGCTGTCTGGCCCAGTCTGGAGCAATCATAAACATCTTGCAGGATTGAGACCTGATTTTAACTAGCACTTTGAACAGGAGAGGGAAGGGCAGAAAGGCATAGAGAAACTTCCCTTCCCAACTGAGAAGGAAGGCACCCGGGGGACTGAGCCCAGCACTGGGGCCTGCAACAAAAAAGAGGAAGTTGGTGATTGTCTGGGGCGGCAAAAGATCTATCGGTGTGCCCCTTATCTGGCAAATACCACCTCCAGAACTAGGGGATCCAGAGCCCATTCAGTGATGGCCTTGGGAAATCCTGCTGAGAGCATCTGCCAGGACATTGCCCTTGCCTGGGAGGTGAACTACTACAAGGGAGGTGTTCAGGGAGTAAGCCAGAGACCACAACTTCGTTGTTTCGGTGCACAAAGCCATAGACCGAGTGGCCCCTTGCTTGTTGATGTACCACACTGTGGTGGTATTGTCTGTTCTGACTTGAATAACCTTGTTCTGAACAGATTTGGAAAACACTTGAAGTGCTAGAAAAACTACTCTGAGTTCCAACAGATTGATGTGGAGCAGATATTCCTGAGGGGACCCCAATCCTGGGTGAGGTGGCCCATGTGAGCTCCCCACCCCAATAGGGATGCATCTGTAGTAAGGATTAAGGAGTGAGACTGAGGGGTAGGGGACCCCTGTCTCAAATTGCCCTGGTCCTGCCCCCATTGAAGGGCCTGGATCAGGGTTCGAGTCACTGGAATTAATTTGGTTAGAGGGTCCTTTCTTTGAGACCAAAAGGCTCTCAAATGGAACTGGATGTCCCTCATCTGAAATCTAGCTCCCTGCACTACTGCTGTCAAAGTAGTCATGTGTCCCAGGAGCTGTAGAAAGTGCCTTGCTGGTTGAGAGACCCGCAGGGTGAAGGAGGAAGCCAGAGAAATCAGGGTACTTGCCCTTTCCAGAGGAAGGAAGGCTCTGGCTTCTTTGTGTTCAGTTCTGCACCTATGAAGGTGAGAAGCTGGACAGGCTCTAGGACTGACTTTGGAAGATTGAGAAGGAAACCAGAGAATGTAGCAGTTGCTGAGTTACTTGAAGGTGTAACCTGACTTGGTCTGTGGACTGGCCTACTATGAGCCAGTCATCCAAGTAAGGAAAGATGGCAATTTTTTTGCCTTCTTAAGTGGGCAACTGCTACTGCCAGGCATTTTGTGAATACCCTTGGGGCAGATGTAAGGCCGAAGGACATTGCTCTGAACTGGTAATGACCTGAGGGCAGTTTGAAGCTGAGGTACTTTCAATGGGAGCTTCTGATGAGAACATGAAAACAGGCATCCTTGAGGTCCAGGAACACTAGCCAGTCCCCTGGCCTTAAAGAGGGTAAAATAATTCCCAGAGTCACCATTTTGAATTTTGGTTTTAAAAGGTGTTTGTTTAGATACCTGAGATCCAGGATGGGCCGCCATTCTCCTGTCTTTTTTGGGGTAAGGAAGTACCTGGAGTACAACCCTTTGCCTTGGTGTAGGGGTGGAACCCTTTCCACAGCTCTGAGAGCCAGGAGGGTAGAGACTTCTGCCTCCAGGGCAAGAGCCTCTGAAGGATTTGCAGGTGGAGAGGATCTGATTCTCATCTTTGGAAATTTTTTGAAGCTGAGAACCAGTCCCTGGCTTACTACTTCCAGGACCCACTTGTCTGACGTTAGAGACTCCCAGTCCTGGACAAAGTAAGCCAGCCTGCCCCCTACAGGTAGTGGAGAATCAGCCCTGGGCACCCCATCAGGGTGCCTGTTTGGCAGGGGCTTTAGGCTGAGGGATGGAAGCAGGCCTGCCTGCACCCCGTCTGCCTCTCCCTCTAAAGAACCCCTTCTGTGCAAAAGCTGAAGAGGAATCCTGGGCTTGGTAAAAAGGCCTATGAAAAGGCCTACTCCTGCCCCGGGGAGGCTGCCTTTGGAAAGTGATTTGCCTTTCCTTGGCCTGTGCATTCCTATAGGTGGTCCTATATTCATCCATTTTCTTCATGTAATTCTCTGTTTGTTCCCCAAACAGAGAGTTGCCACCACAGGGAAATCCATGGCCTTAGTCTGGGTATCCTGTGACAGGCTAGTACATCTGAGCCAAGCCATTCTATGGAGAGCCACAGATGTAGCCATGACTCTGGGTGATACATCATTAGAGTCCACTGCAGCATGGAATTGCACCTTGGATGCCTCAATACCATCAGGGGCCACCTGCTCCCGCTCTTCTGCCAGCTGGCCAGGAACCTGCTTTGCTAGAGCTGAAACAGTATCCCATCTGGATTTTTGATATCTAGCAACATAAGCCATATAATTAGCCTGTCTGAGTCCTAAGGAAGCTGCCATGTACTGTTTCTTTGTCATGGCATCTATCTTCTGGAGTCCTTGTCAGGGGGGTGAGAGGCTAAGGGAACATTTGCCTTGTCACAGGCTGCAGCCTGCACCACCCCTACATGGCTGCATTGTTGTGTAAGGAACTCTGTATCAGAGCCTGATAATGCATACCTTTTGTCCATTCTTTATCAACAGGAGGTATGGTGTGAGGAGCTTTTAAAATCTTTACTGTCTGTTTCCAAAAAGATTTATGCAGAAGAATAGACAGTCTCCTAAACTCTGGGATAGCCAGCATTTCTACAAAATCAGGCTCCTTCTGATCATCCACAGCTTCCTCCATAGGGAGCTGGAGGGTTTCAGCCACTTTTTTTTTTTAAAACATGAAGTGAGAAGAGGACTCAGAAAGCCTAGGGGGAGACACTCCTGAAGGTCTGTCTGGAGAGATGTCCGGTTCAATGGGCACATCCAGACTTTCAAAACCACATTCACTCTCCTCATACTCCTCTTCCCCCTCCTCTGGTTCATAAAATTCCCTTAAATAATACTCCTGAAACGGAGGAACCAACCGAACCGAGCGCTTACCTGATGATGCCGGTTCGGTCGGAACCGGGAAGACTGAACAATTTTTAATGCTTTAGCTATTTCTTCAGCGGTTGGAGAGGGAAGTTTTGACTCCATACCAGCTGATTTTCTAGATTTCTTTGTTGGAACCGACTCATCAGAGTCAGCTCTCCTTTTGCCCGAGGAAGTATCGCCCTGGTCAGAGGGCACTCCCTCCGGTTCGGTTGAAACCGAACCGGGCTGGCCATTCGGATCAGCGGACTTTATGGCCTCCTGTTCCTTGAGTCTACCAACTCTCTTATCCAGGGTAGCTGCAGGAAAACCCATGCAAATCTGGCAGTCTGAAATGAGGTGGTCAACCCCAGACAATAAACACATGTGTGTGGGGTCAGCCTTGGCAAGGCTTCCCCACATACAACCACAGTGCTGAAACCCAGTGGGCCCGGTTTTTCTTTTGGGTTTCTCAGACATAGTGCCAGCCTAACCAAAAACTCGCCCTTTTACGGCAATCTGCCAAGCAAGACTCCCTTATCGGTTCCCAACCATGTCACGGGTCGTTAAAAAAAACGTAATTAAATCCGTCTTTTTAGAACCGATAAGAACCGGGAACCGCACTTCTAAAAGACTGTAATGTAATAGAAGTAACTTGATCAGTTAAAACCGAACCGATAAAAATGTTTACAAGTTCCACACAGAAAAATAAATGTAAAACCTATCTAGTACTTACAATACCACAGATAGAGCTTGAACCGACCGGTTGCGGTTTAATTTCGGTTAAAAAAACGAAAACTTTTATACTTTAACCGACAAAATGAACCGTGCAGAAGGAGGAATCTCCGGAGGGACTGTTCAGTGAGGCGGAGTAAAGAATCTGACAGTTTAAGTTTGAAGAACAACAGATAGAATTTTCAACCGAGCTCGAGCTCTAAGTTCCATGCCTGGCATGGAAGTTAACTCTTTCACCTCCGGAGCAGTTCTAAGGCTGGGACAAACTGCATATGTCATAATATAGCAAGACTTCATGCTGTTTGAAACTAAAGACTATGGATAGGAAACCTTCCTCCGGGGGGGAGTCATCAGGGAAGACCCACAAACACCGGGAAAAACACCAGGAGAAGGAAAGGCCCAGGTCCCCAGCGAGGGCCTCGGACGCCCGAAGCTCCGGCTCACGATCAGACCGCTCTCCTTCCAGGGCTCAATCTCAGCCTCCCCCGGTTCAGGTCAGATCCTCCAGCGGCTCCTCATCCCTGCAGCCTCTCAAGACTTCCAAGCCGTTGGCTTCATCCACTCCTTCTAAGGCCTTGTCTACTGGGAGTCTGGGGCGCCAAATCTTCCTCCCGCTGTCGGGACTCCGGCGTAAGGTCAGATGTCCCAGCCTCCGCATGGGTCGGACCCGGTCCCGCATAAGACTAAGGACCTGACATTCCTAACACGGACGCCAGACCCGACGTCGGCCCACCCAACATCGGCCAAGCATCACAGGCACTCCCAGGGGCCAGCGACAGCAAGACATCCGTCGCCGGCCAGGCATTCGCCTCCCAGGGCGTCAGCCAGGGGACCGACGTCGGCTACTCCAGAGAGGAGGACTGAACCACCATCGTTGGTCAGAAGGAATCATCGGAGGAGGATACCACTCAGCCCGAGGACCAGGCGGGTGACACCAGAGTCATCGGGCTCCCACAGGAACCCTCCCCGGAGCGGGACACCCCTGGGGATCCGATGCCCGACCCCGGTGACAGACCACTGGTGCCCAGCCCGTCGTCAGGCCTGAATTTGGCAGAGGTAAAGGAGCTCTTTACCTTCTGGTGAGACACCATCAGGAAGGATGTGGTCACCACACACCCTCCTCCTACTCTGGCTCCGCCTCCACCCACTCCTTCACTGCCTACACCCCCTCCTCCGCCTAAGGGGCCCGTAGGACGGTCACCAACCCCCAAGGAGCCAACACCTCCTCCTAGGGGCAGATCCTCAGATAGGAGAAGACCTCCCTCAAGATCCACTTCAGGGTCACCTAGCCCTTTTACCTTTGGTCCCATTGCACCCTTAGCATCCACTGGGTTACCCGCATGTGGAGCTGTGCCATTGGGACCGGGCGCGGTTAAGGGTCATTCCATGAGAGAGGTGGCAACTTCCTTTGCAGTGTTAAGGAACGTCTCCACTTCAGCTATTTGCACTGCAGCCACTTGGAGCTCTGTGCAAACCTTTATCAGGCATTACAGCCTAGACCTTGCTTCGAGGCGAAGAGCAGGGTTCGGCCTAGCCGTCCTTCAGGGACTTCTCTCCTAGGCTCGAGTTGCATTGAGACTTCTACCTTTCCTCCTCTCTGGGGCGTAAGATTGCCACTATTGCTTGGAAATAAGTCCTAATGGTGTAACCTGCTGCAAGAGCTGTATCACGAAGTAAGATAGTACAGTTACGTAAGAACTTACCGTAACCAATCAGCCTACTTTCCCATTTGCTGGTTATATCTTTCCAGCACTAGAGGGAGTCTGCTCTCACTTTCTGCTTTTCTTTGGGAAATGTCACTCACTAGCTTAAACCTTGCTATGCTGGCTCTCCTCTTGTCCCCACTTTACTTACTCTCCACCCCTATATCCCCCTCAACCTGCCCTCGACTAAAACACATTCCCTCCACTCTCAGTACTCTGCTCTCCCATCAGACTACCCAACAACTATCTCCAGTCTATCCCCATTTTCCTCCTGACCCTGGATCACCACACTACCCCCACCCACCCACCACCTAAGTGCTACTCTCAGTATTGTGATTTCTATCACAAGAGGTCTCTCTCCTCGCCAGCCCGCGGTTCTATTCTCCTTCCTATCCCATGCACCTCCCTGGTAAGGTCTCACACCATATATGCCCCCACCCCAGCAACCAACACCTTGGCGAGGCACCTAATTATTCTGCTGCTCCTGCTCCGCAATGTGCACCAACCGGGCCCGCCACCTCAGCCATGCCTCAGCCTACCGGAGGCAAAGGCCCAATCGTCTTTTATCAATATATGCAGTCTCCTAAGAAAACTGCAGCCCTCCAATGCTGGGTCACCCAACACTCCCGACATTCTCATGCTTGCAGAAACCTGGCTCTCTCCCTCACACGGACTCTGCCATCTCTCTTCCAGGTTTTCCCTGTTTAGGGCCGATAGGATGGGCAGGCGTGGAGGGTGCGCATTCACCTGCGCGACTCAGTCCTCGGTCATGCCCTCTCCAACACCGAGCTTAGCTACGGGCAAGCCATTACTTTAAAATCTCCCCCACCCAGGTCGTGGCCCCTTTATCTCAACGCGGCTTACCCTCCCCGGGTCAAAAAAGATCTTATGGTCACCTCCTCTTGACTACCTATCCACCCTACCCGGAAGTCTGAACAACTAATCATGGGGACTTAAACACCAACTGGCTCAACCCATCATCTGATAATATGAAGAATGAGCTTGCAGCCCTTGACCTGTCTCTAAATGGTCACCCAGCCCACTAGGCTTAACAAAGTAACAGGAACTAGTTCCCTCTGGATGTAGTCCCTCCAACCGCCACATAAAATAGGATCTGTACAAGTCCTTGCTAACTCACTCAGTGACCACTCCCCTATCATCTGCTCTTGGTCATCCCCCACTCTCAGCCCGGTGTACTGCAGGACCCCTCAACGCCGTTTTCTCCCCAGAGGTCTTGTCAACCTCAAACGTCACCTCACCCAAATCAACTGGACCCCAGTGGCCTGAGCACCTGACATTAACTCTGCCCTAACTTACCTCACCACAGCTTTCAACCATGCCTGTGATCAGTTTGCCCCCTTCAGCACACCTAAGTTAAAAAAATGGACTGTTGCATGGATAACCCCTGCACTGATCCAACAACTAAATAAAAGAGATAACCTTTGGCACTTAGCTAATCGACTGAGATTGGCGATAGAGCGAAGCCTACAGGGCAGCCCGCAACCAATGCACCTGGACCATCAAGCAGGCTAAAGCAAATACTACCAGCCTGCCTTGACATCCTCCTGGGGCTCGTCCAGAGCTTTCTGGGACAACATAAAGAACTGAATGGTAAAGCCCGCTCCCTCCATCCCAGATTGTCATAAATGGGGCTGTCTCGACTGACCAACGTGTGTATTGCTGACTGCCTTAATAAGACTTTCACAGATTTGGGTGCGGTCCTCCTGCCCACTTTTTGACCGGTTGCCACACCCTCATACTCCCATTTCCAGGCCACAATTCCACTTACAAATGATCTCACCACATGATGCCAAACCTTTCTTATTAAGGTCCCTTGCCTCTCAGAACCCAAGTAGTGACCCTCTTGACTCCAAAATACTCCGCCTCACGCTAGATGTCATGCTTATCCCCCTCACGCTTATCATAAATAAATCCTTATGCCTAGGCCAATTCCCGGAGGCCTGGAAGCATGCTGAAGTAACCCCCATCCACAAGTCTGGGGACCGTACTCTGCCTAACAACTACAGGCCCATCTCCATCCTCCCCCCCTTATCCAAAGCTTTAGAAAAAATCGTAAACACACAGCTCACGGAATACCTTTCTAAATACAACCTTCTATGTCCGAGCAACATGGGTTTGTCTGGCCATAGCACATCCACTGCCCTCCTGGAATTCTCCATCACATACACTCCGCACTTGACAAAGGTCAGCTTGCAGGGCGGTTTTCATAGACCTTTCAAGGCCTTTGACATGGTGTGCCACCCCTGCTATTACACTCCCTGGCAAACTGGGCCTCTCGTCAGACCCCTTAAGTGGTTCACAAGCTACCTTCACAACAGGACCCAAGAGTCAAGCTAAATGGAACCTTCTCCTCCAACCTACCCATACTCTCTGGGGTCCCTCAAGGCTCCATCCTTGGACCGACCTTTTCAGCCTATTCCTGAACACCATCCCTAGTTCCTGTTCCAGCAAAATACTCTATGCAGGACGACGCTGTAATCCTAGCTACACACCCTGACCCACTCCCTCTCCAAGTCATATTACAAAGCGCCTTCCTCCAAACCGAAAAATGGTTCAATAAACATCGTCTAGTCCTGAATCTAAAGAAAACAAAGTCCATGCTATTTTCACATCGGCAAAACAGCACCAAGGACTTTCCTCTCCACATCACCACCAGCATGCCCCTCCCACTTGAACAAGTAACATCCTATAAGTACCTGGGCATCACCTTTGACTCCAGCCTTACTTTCCATGCCCACCTCAAAGCCCTGTCATCTGCCATGAACTCCAGGATTGGGCTTCTCTACCGCCACAAAGACTGCCTCCCTGAACCAGCCTTAAAATCCAGCCATCCCCTCATCAGGTGTTATCGCTGGCTGACTATGTGCTCCCAATTTACGCTGCTGCCCGATGCCACTGCCTTATCTAAAGTCCAGACCGCTATTAACAAAGCCTGTAGGCTCCTTACCCAGTGCCCACAGCAGAGACCACACCTGTCTGCTATACTGCACCACAAATATACTCACTCTTGAGGAAAAGACTGAAATATCAAACCTGCCTGCTGGCCAAAAGTCCATGTCAGGCCTTTGTCCTCCTGGGGTCTCTGGACCCTTGCAGCTGGCTACCCAGTCCCTGCCTACCACAACTCCTCCACTGCCACCTTCATTGTTCCCAGGGCCAGGACCTCTCTGCCAAAAGATCCTTCCATCACTTGGCCCCGTATTGGTTCAACTCCTTTCTGAATCTATCTCCAAGATCCCGGGATTGGCCACTTCAAAACCACCCTCCGTAAGCATATTATTGACAGTCGATGCTGTAAATGCTTGTAGCTACCTAAACCGGTCCCGCCCTAGCCCTCCCAGCCCCCTGGCACCGGTTTTTTGGTACTACATAATTGTCTAAGACTAATTGTTAGTTGTGTGATGTCTCTATTGCTTTGTAACAATGCTTGTAACTTTACACATGTTTGTACCAGTATAGCTGCTGCCTGTAATCTTCAAGTGTGTTTATGTATCTCACCCGTATGTTCATCCCTGTCCCAAACTCACTTTATTGTTGTCTCCCCCCCAAATGACGAGGTATCTTTGTAAACGAGTCCATGACTCAAAGGTTGTAAAACTGATTTCTCCAATAAAAAAAAAAATAAAGTAACAGTAGATCTTCGAGAACAGCTCTTACAGCAGGTACCTTCCCGCCCACCATCCCCCTTCTTGTGGAGGTAGGTTGTAGCCAAACATCCATCTTACAAGATTGGACATTCTGTTTTAGTCTTGGCCATCTAGTAGCGGATCCTCGGTCTCCTCTTCTGATGTCATCCAGTGGCCGGGAGTCTCCGGCGGGAGAACTGAGGATTGTGGGGGGACTGCCTCCTTATGTACTACGCCTGACGTCGGGGGCGGGACCGACGTCGGAGGTGGTCCCCGCATAAGACTGCTAGCTAGAAAATTTCCGTGGGGTCCTGGCGCCTGACGGCTTCAGTCCTAATGGTGTAACCTGCTGCAAGAGCTGTTCTCGAAGATCTACTATTACGGTAAGTTCTTACATAACTGCACTTTCCAGACAGTGGCAGCACTCGAAAAACTCCCCAGTAGAAAAAAGACTGAGGCTGTTAAATAGCCAACTGTTTACTTGTAAGTCAAAATATTTTTATTGGTAAGCCAATAAGTATTGTAAATAGTGAAGATGCTGGCAAGAGAGCTGCCCCAGCACTTTGATCAGTACTGACCTTCGTCAGAGGTTGCCTACGTTGCACAGCAGTACAATAGCTTGCTGCCTGATCCAATTTTCATTTTTAAAGAGACCCATGATTTTTTGTGTTTTACGGGAATTCTATGTGCTCTAATATTTACCACTGCAATTCCACAAGTTTCTCCACAGTACCTCATGACAAATATTACAGTCCTAGTGATAATGGATTCACTTAATATTTTTATCACTCAAACATTTATTCTAAAGTGTGATTCCAAGCACAGAAATACCTACAGGGTCACCCTAAGGCAGATTAGTTACCTTTCTCTTCATCTTCATCCTCCTCCTCCACCTCCTCCTCATCATCATCATCAGCAGCAGCAGACTCCTCTTCCTTAGCCGTCTTCCCTTTTTCTACTGCTGGGGATGTATCTTTGGCTTCATCCTCAGAGTCTGAAAGCCAAGAAAAAGGTAATTGACCCACCAATTGAGCTCAGCTATCAAACTTCAGGGTAACTTCATGCGACTCTTAAAGCATAGTGGTTGCCAAACTGTTTCAAGTAAAAAAAAAATCAAATTTAAATGAAAAATATGCTGATCTGCACTTAATTTGTCGGGAACACACATCTGAACTGCCCCTTTGAAAACAGAATCAGTGGCCCCCAGACCTTCTGCAAAAGATGGACTCTGATTAGACTGCATGCACAGAAATGTGCAAGCTGGCTGCCAGATGACAAGAAGGCATAACCCATCTCCAAGGGTGTGACCAAACAGATTTAAGTGCAGGAGCTCAGTCCCACAGTCATGTAACTGGATTTTGGGGCACTCCCTCTCCCTCCAGCAAAACAAGGATTACTGCCCATCTCCTAACTGGGCCCAGGGACACTGTGCCTCCCATCACTAAGCAGTCTTTCCAGGCACTGCAGCCCTTGGCTCCTCCAGCAATATCCCCAGTTGGTGCTTGGCAAGGGGCTGTCTCCAGCTATGGGACAAACAGAAAATACTGAGCATTATGGGATGAGGCATGACCTTCCTGCACATCCATGGAATAAGTCAAACTCCAAATCCTCATGGCTATTGTGCATAGCTTTGAGGGCTTGGTGTCTTCCCGTTTGCTGGCGTAATACATGGTGGTGACTTTGTCTGTCCTCATTTGGACTGACTGACCTTGCACCTGAGGGGCAAGAAGCACAGGGCAAGATAGACCGTGCTTGGCTCCAGAAGACTGATTTTTTCTGCCCTACCTTGAAAGTCATCCAGCTCTGCTCCTATGAACTCCCAACAGCTGCACTGGTTCTGTTTGGGATTGTTGTACATTTATGAGAGAGGATGACTCCAGGGTGCTTCGAGTTAGCTGAAGGAAATCCTTTACCTGCTGGTGTGACTTCCGTGTGACCAGCCAGTTATTCAGATAGAAAAAGACCATCACACCCTGCCTGCCAAAATGTGCCGGCACCATGGCCAGGCACTTCGTGAACACCCAGGAAGCAGAAGAGAAACCTATAAAGTAAAGACTGTGAACTGGGGCTAGACAGTAGTCTGGGCATTAGGTATTTTCTGTGACTGGGCCCGACTGGGATTTGGAAATAGGCATCCATCAGTTCCAGAGAAACCATCCAGTCCCCCAGCTGCAGGAAAGGGATCACTATGGCTAGGGTGATCTTGAACTTGTGTTTTTCAGATGCTTGAACTTGAGATCCAAGATGGGTCTCCACTCCATGTTTTTATTTCCAGTGAGGAAGTATCTTGAGCAGAGGCCTCTCCCCCACTGCTCAAGAGAAACCCTCTCACTGCATTTGCCTGCAAGAACTTTTTTTTTTAGTTATCTATTTTTGGCCCCTGTCGTGCTCAGGAGCTGCCTCTCCTTTGGGCTGCCATGATCCCTCAGACATTCCCCCTACTATCTCCACACAAGTCACCTTATCTCAAATCCACAGCCAACCTCGGTATAGCCTGGCATAACCCTGTACCGGGTGGGTCCTTCTCCTCCGAGGAGGAAGGCACCAGTGGGAGGAAACCGGCACACTATTTCTTTCGGTCCTGGGAATTGCTCAGGCTTTGTGTGGCCTCCTGGGAATCTTCAGAGGTGTACTTAGGCTGGCAGCTGTCATCCAGCCAGTCTCCAGAGCCATATTTCCATTTTTCTGGTGTTCCCCTTGAAATGCTCCCTCTGCAATGTTCCTGGTCTCCACCGGGTGCCGCTGCAGAGCGACCATGCATCCCCAACACACCCCAGGGGAGAAGAGCTGTCCTGCAGATGCTTGATCCTTCCCCTTCCCCTTCCCCTGTCAACCCCCGGCGCCCGAGTCCGTTCCCGAACCCGGGTCGCCAGCATGGTATGCAATAACTTTTTGACCTCCAAGTCCAATGGCATCCTCTCTGTTAACATGCTCTCTGTTTTTGTGCATTTATTTTTCCCAGGTTCTGCAGATCTGGGGATCTGCGAAACTACAGAGTAAGCCCAAGACTCAACTTACAGTACCTGTCTGTTCCACCCCCCCAATTTGTCGATGCCCCCCATCTCACCCACCATGTCAGTGGCTCAGTAGGTAGCACATGTGCCTCTGAGGCCGGGAGATCCGGGGGCTGTAGGTTCAGTTCCCACAACTGACACTTGGGTTAATATCCCAGTACTGACACTGCAGTGCAGCATGAGAAGGGTGCTGCACTCCTGAATTGCCGTCTTTTAGATGAGACATTAAACCGAGGTCCCATCTGCCTGGATTGATGGTAGTCAGGTGGATGTTAAGGATCCCATGGCATTTATTGAAAAGGAGTAGGGGAATTTTTATTGTATTCACGTCAAAAACAAATATTTACAACTGGTGTTACATCACACTCAAAAAAACCGTAAAGAACACAATATTACATAACATCATACACCTTTCAATTCAAATTTAAAGACAGTATTTACAGAAAACCAAAAAAAAAAGGTTTTTTGTGCAAGAACAACAGAAAATTATCACATTCGATAGCCCTATCCACCCGAAAAATGCAACATTACCTTAAGCACCTAAAAAACTACTAATTGATTTGTGTTCCTTAGCCCTCCCCCTTATATAAAGGTCACTACTTCATATCAACGTACCACCTTTATACTTATTTATATTTAATAAATTTTGAAAAACCTTTCTACCATCTTATAACTTTTAAGGAGTCAGAGGTTAGTTTATCTTTGAAAAACACTGACCTCATAGCTTGAACTACTAATACTGCAAAGGTTTCAAAGAAAAAATTACTCACCTTAGTAATGTTGTTTCTTCTAATGGAGTCTTGCTATATTATCACATATGCAGTTTGTCCCAGCCTTAGAACTGCTCCAGAGGTGAAAGAGTTAACTTTCCATGCCAGGCATGGAATCTTGAGCACGAGCTCGGTTGAAAACTCTGTCTGTTGTTCTTCAAACTCAAACTGTCAGATCTTTACGAGCAAAACTCACTAAGATTCTGTGTGGAAGCTGTAAACCTACACTAGCCAACTGGCTACTAAAATATTAACACATTTTTTGGTCCCAAAACAAAGACTCAAGTCAGGGGATCCAAAAAATAAAATAAAATACAACACCCAAACACCCCAAAAAGGAGGGGTGAAAAACACAAGGTGGGCATCACTAAGTGCCAACACTGCACTGCCCACCCACATCCCAAAAGCAGAGGTTCTGAGAGGGGCAGGCGGGGGGGAGGTCATAATATAGCAAGACTCCATTAGCAGAAACATTACTAAGGTGAGTAATTTTTTCTTCAAACAACATGAAGTCTTGCTATATTATGACATATGCAGACTACACAGCAGTACCTCCATGGAGGAGGGACAGAACCTACTTAGGAAATAGGCTCTGAAGCACAGCTGTGCCAAACCGAGCATCACTCCTAGCCTGGATGTCCAGGGAGTAATGCTTGGTGAAAGTGTGTACTGTTTTCCAGGTAGCTGCTTGACATATCTTTAAGATAGGGATGTCCCTGGCCGCAGCTAGGGACGCAGCTGTACCTCTGGTAGAGTGAGCCCTCAGGCCTGAAGGGGGAACCTTACCCAGTTTTTGATAACAAAATTGGATACAAGAGACAATCCACCTGGCAATGGATCTTTTAGTGGCAGGTTTCCCTTTACCAACCTCACCATAAGTGAGGAACAGTTGGAGGGAGTCAAACCTGTGACCCTTGGTACGCTCTATGTAGTAACTAAGGGCTCTCTTTACATCTAAACTGTGCAGCCTCCTCTCGCCAGAGGAGGAATGGTCAGTGAAGTACACTGGAAGAGATATAGATTGATTAAGGTGGAAATCTGAAACCACCTTGGGCAAGAACTTCCTGTTAGTCCTGAGGACTACCTTATCTCTGTGAAAGGAGATAAAATCAGGCTCCACTGACAAGCTTGTAATTCACTTATGCCTGGCAGAAGTGATGGCTACTAGAAACACAGTTTTCCAAGTCAAGTACTTAAGCTCTGCTGAAGACAAAGGCTCAAAGGGGGGTTGCATTAGCTGAGCAATGCAAACATTAAGATCCCAGGCAGGAGCAGGGTCCCTGAATGGAGGGTTGGTGTGAAGCAATCCCTTGAAAAACTTGGAGAATACAGGGTGAGCAGAAAGAGAAGAGGGCTTTCCTGCTGAAATAAAAGCAGAGACAGCTGCCAAATGCACTTTCAGGGTAGCTGGCCTCAGCCCCAAAGTATTTAGATGGACCATATAATCCAGGACTGTGGGCAAATCAGCAGATTCTGGGGAAATATGCTTACCTTTTCCATTTAGAATTATAAGTAGCCCTGGTGGAAGGCTTCCTAGAAGCTTTCAAGATATCGAGTACACCTTGAGAAAGGTGTAGGTCAGCAAACTCTAACTCTTCAAGAGCCAGGCCTTGAGGTTGAGGGATTTGAGATTCAGATACCAAACTCTCCCCTGGGCACAGGTTAACAGATTGTGATTCCTGGGAAGACACAGGGGGAAGGTGGACTGCTAAGGACAGAAGGAGTGGATACCAGGGCTGTCTGGACCAATCTGGAGCAATTAGAATCATCTTGCAAGGTTGAGATCTGATTTTGACTAGCACCTTGAACAAGAGAGGGAAGGGGGGAAAGGCATAGAGGAACTTCCCTTCCCAGTCGAGAAGGAAGGCATCCAGAGGACTGAGCCCAACAGCCGCTGCAACAAAAAGCGGAAGTTGGTGATTGTCTGGGGCTGCAAAAGATCTATCTGAGGGGGTCCCACCTGGCAAATACTAACTCAGTACTAGGGATCCAGTGACCATTGTGATGGCCCTGGGAATCTTGCTGAGAGCATCTGCCAGGACATTGTCCTTGCCTGGGAAGTGAACTGCCATGAGGAAGTATTCAGGGAATAAGCCAGAGACCACAACTTCATTGCCTCAGTGCACAAGGCCGAAGACCGAGTGCCCCCTTGCTGTTGATGTACCCACATTGTAGTGGTGTTGTCTGTTCTGACCTGTACCAGTTTGTTCTGGAACAGATGCAGAAAAACCTGAAGTGCTAGAAAACAGCTCTGAGTTCCAACAGACTGATGTGGAGCAGAGATTCCTGAGGGACCACAATCCCTGGGTGGTGAGGTCGCCCATGTGAGCTCCCCATCCCAAGAGGGACGCATCTGTAGTAAGGGTCAAGGAGTGAGATTGAGGGATGAAAGGAACCCCCTGTCTCAGATTGCTCTGATCCTGCCACCACTGCAGGGCCTGGATCAGGGTTCGAGTTACTGGGATCAATTTGGTTAAAGGATCTCTCCTTTGAGACCAGAAGGCTCTCAAATGGAACTGACTGTCCCTCGTCTGAAATCTTGCTCCTTGCACTACAGCTGTGGAAGCAGCCATGTGCCCTAGGAGCTGTAGAAAGTGCCTTGCTGGTCAAGAGACCTGCAGAGTGAAGATGGAGGCCAGAGCCACCAGGGTCTTTACTCTTTCTAGAGGAAGGAAAGCTCTGGCCTGCTTTGTGTCCAGTTCTGTGCCTATGAAGGTGAGTAGCTGAACAGGCTCTAGAACTGACTTTGGAAGATTGAGAAGAAAACCTAGAGATGTAAGCAGCTGCTGGGTAACCTGAAGGTGTAATATGACTTGGTCTGGAGACTGACCCACTATGAGCCAGTCGTCCAGGTAAGGAAAGATGGCAATCTTTTGCCTTCTTAAGTGAGCAACTGCTACTGCCAAGCATTTTGTGAATACCCTTGGGGCAGAGGTGAGGCCGAAGGGCATTGCTCTGAACTGGTAATGGCCTGAGAACAGTTCGAATCTGAGGTACTTTCAGTGGGAGCTTCTGATGAGAACATGGAAGTAGGCATCCTTGAGGTCCAGGGACGCTAGCAGTCCCCTGGCCTTAGGGAGGGTAAAATAACTCCCAGAGTCACCATTTTGAATTTTGGTTTTAAAAGGTGCTTGTTTAGGTATCTGAGATCCTGGATGGGCCGCCATTCTCCTGTCTTTTTTGTGGTAAGGAAGTACCTGGAGTACAGTCCTTTGCCCTGGTGTAGGGGAGGAACCCTTTCTACAGCTCTGAGAGCCAGGAGGGTTAAGACTTCTGTTTCCAAAGCGAGAGCATCTAATGGATTTGCAAGTGGAAAGGATCTGGTTCTCATCTTTGGAAATTTTTTGAAGCTGAGAACCAGTCCCTGGCTTACTACTTCCAGGACCCACTTGTCTGATGTTAAAGACTCCCAGTCCTGGACGAAGTAAGCCAACCTGCCCCCTACAGGTAATGGAGAATCGGCCCTGGGCATCCCATCAGGGTGCCTGTTTGGCAGGGGCTTTAGGCTGAGGGGTGGGAGCAGGCCTGCTCGCACCCTGTCTGCCTCTCCCTCTGAAGAACCCCCTCTGGGCATAAGCTGAAGAGGAGGCCTGAGCTGGTAAAAGGCCTGTAGAAAGGCCAGCCCCTGCCCCTGAAAGCTGCCTCTGAGGAGTGGCTTGCCTCTCTTGACCTGTGCATACCCTATAGGTGGTCCTATACTCATCCATTTTCTTCATGTAATTCTCTGTCCTCTCCCAAACAGAGAATTACCCACAACAGGAAAATCCATGGCCTTAGCCTGGGTATCCTGTGACAGGCTAGTACACCTGAGCCAAGCCATTCTGCGAAAAGCCACAGATGTAGCCATGACTCTTGAAGATACATCATTAGAGTCCACTGCAGCATGGAATTGCACCTTAGATGCCTCAATACCATCAGCAGCCACCTGCTCCAGCTCCTTTGCAAGCTGGCCAGGGACCTGTTTCACTAAAGCCATAACAGTATCCCATCTGGATTTCTGGTGTCTTGCAACATAGGCCATATAATTTGCCTGTCTGAGTCCCAAGGATGCTGCCATGTATTGTTTCTTTGCCATGGCATCAATCCTCCTGGTGTCCTTGTCAGGGGGATGTGAAGCCAAGGGAATATTTGCCTTATCACAGGCTGCAGCCTGCACTACCCTAACATGGCTGCATTATTGTGAAAGGAACTCTGTATCAGAGCCTAACAATGTGTACCTCTTGTCCATTTTTTTATCCACAGGAGGTATAGTGTTAGGAGCTTTTAAAATTTGTATTGTCTGTTTCCTAAAAGATTTATGTAAAGGAATAGACAATCTCCTGGACTCTGGTATATCCATCATTTCCACATAGTCAGGCTCCTCCTGTTCATCCACAGCTTCTTCCAAAGGGAGCTAGAGGGTTTCAGCAACTTTTTTATAAAACATAAAATGGGAAGGGGACTCAGAAAGCCTAGGGGGAGACACTCCTGAAGGTCTGTCTGGGGAGATGTCCAGTTCAATGGGCACATCCAGACTTTCAAAATCACATTCACTCTCTTCATAATCCTCCTCCCCCTCCTCCGGTTCATAAAATTCCTCTATATCATATTCTTGAACCGGTGGAACCGACCGAACCGACCGCTTACCTGATGGTGCCGGTTCGGTCGGAACCAGAGAAAGCGAGTGGACAATTTGGATCATTTTGGCTATCTCTGCAGCGGTTGGAGAAGGAAATTTTGGCTCCACACCTGCTGATTTTCTAGTCCTCTTTGCTGGAACAGGCTCCTCCGAGTCAGCTCTTCGTTTGCCTGAGGAAGTCTCGCCCTGGTCAGAGGGCACTCCCTCTGGTTCGGTTGGCACTGAACCGGGCTGGCCATCCGGGTCAGCGGACTTTTTGGCCTCTCGTTCCCTGAGCCTACCAACTCTCTTATCCAGGGTAGCTGCAGGGAAATTCTTGCAAATCTGGCAGTCTGCATTGAGGTGGTCAAACCCCAGACAATAAACACATGTGGTGTGGGTCAGCCTTGGCAAAGGCTTCCCCACAGACACTACAGTGCTGAAACCAGTGGGCCGGTTTTCTTTTGGGTTCTCAGACATAATGCCAGCCCTAACCAAAAACTTGCCCTTTACGGCAAATCGCCAAACAAGACACCCTTATCGGTTCCCAACCGTGTCACGGAGTCATGGAAAAACCGTAATGAAATCCGTTTTTTAGAACCGATAAGAACCGAGAACCGCACTCTAAATGCAATTTAATAAAGTTTAACAACAACCTGATCGGTTCAAACTGAACCCGATATCGCGTTAAGTTCCACACAGAGAAAATGTAAAACCTATCTGTACCTACGATACCACAGACAGAGCTTGAACCGACGGTTGCAGTTAAAATAAGACAAATGCAGGTTTAAAAAAGCGAGAAATTACACTTTTAACCGACAAAATGAACCGAGCAGAAGGAGAAATCTCCGGAGCGACTGTTCAGTGAGAGATAAAGAATCTGACAGTTTGAGTTTGAAGAACAACAGACACAGTTTTCAACCGAGCTCTCGCTCAAGATTCCATGCCTGGCATGGAAAGTTAACTCTTTCATCTCCGGAGCAGTTCTAAGGCTGGGACAAACTGCATATGTCATAATATAGCAAGACTTCATGTTGTTTGAATGACATTTGTTTTTGATGTAAAACCCATTGGCACCTGGCTTGCAATAAATAATATTTTAGAATACAAAAGAAAATCACAAAGGTAACTTTATGAAAAGTATTTACAAGAGATATATATTGTCCTAATATAAAACTATCATACGTTAAATTACACAGCCATGGCATTTTCCACTGTAAGGCTAAATATTTCCGTAATGCTGAAGCAAAAGGAAAATGATGCATTGTTTCTTCTTTTCCTATACATTTTAAATAGGGACAATTCCTGTCTTCTAAACTTTTATGTTTCCAATTACCCCTAACTTTTAATCTCCCATACATAGATAGCCAATATATTTCCCACATGTGGGTTGGGATTCATTTATTATTCAGTTGCACTAAAACTGCCCCATTATCTTCCAGAGGACACTTGTTTAAATACTGGGATAATGGGATGGACCACCGAGAGAATGCTGTTATACAACTGCTTAGATTTATTTATTTATTTAAGGGACTCAGATACACCTTTGAGCCAGGGGCTCTTTTACAAGGGTTCCACGTCAGGTTACTTGAAACATTAGGACAGGCAGTGGTTCTGTGCAAAAGAGAAATAAACATTGCAGCCAGAGGGCTTTGTCAATTACCAAAACATCACAATTGTGCAAATCACTTCTATAACAATTTAAACAATACAGAATTATATAAGTAGCCATCCGACAGAGGGAGGCGAGGCCAGAGGCTGGTGCAAAGAGGGAGAAAGAGAGGAGTGGGGGTGGGTCAGGGTCAGGGTCACGCAGGAGGTGTGGAGGGAGTAGAGGAGGAGGAAGGAGTGGGAGGGAAGGGTGGGGTATGGGGAGTGGGGCGGGATAACCATTTAGGTGTAGCAGTCGCAGGAGGCACAGGAGATGAGGTATTGACGCAGGCTGAGCTTATAGATGACTGAGTTTCTATAAGCCTCCTATCTAATTTCCACTTGTATACTTTCTGTGCTGCAGGTTTCATAAATTCAGGAAGCTTCAAACTACTATGTGGTCTAGGAGGGTCATGATTCCATGATAGAAAATAATGTCCCATGTTAGTTTTGATCCACTGACTGACCACCCCTATTGTAGGTACTAATCCTACTTTTAATGTTTGGGAAAAAAATATTGAATGAAAGAAAATTATAGGGTCAAGCATTCCTAATCCTCCTTTTTCTCTAGAAAGATATGTATAACTTCATTTGATTGGATTTAGTTGAGAACTCCATAACATTTGAAAAAAAAGGTTGCATAATTTGGTTTCGATCTGGATAGGTGGGGGAAAAATTGTGGCTATGTATAATAATCTGGGTATAATAAACATTTTTATGATTTGTATCCTTTTAATTTTTGATAATTTCCACCCTTTCCAGCGTTGCCATTCCTTTCTATGTCCTGTAGGGCTATTTTCCAGTTATGGGAAGCTACATTCTGATGGCCCAAAACCACACCTAGTATCTTTATTTGGTCATAAGATAACTGAAATCCCACTAACTACACTCTCTGTAGGACCTTCGAGACCTATTATCAAATCTTTACATTTATTCAAATTCAACTCAGCGTTAAGACACTGCTTGCTGTAAATTGTTCCATTATTTTATGGAACAACATAATTTGTGAAGGATTTGAAACAAACAAATATCATCCACATAAGCTATGATTTGTAAGTCCTTATGTGGTATACCCGAGGATATTCCTTGCCACAGAGGATGATGCTGTATTATTTTCAATAGAGGATCGAGAGAAAACAAATACAGCAATGGACTCAAGGGGCACCCCTGTCGTAGCCCCGCTGTAACTTTCGCTGTCTGGATTTTAAAATCAGAGTTTAATATGGTGATAGGTCTCCAATTCTGAATTAACCTTTTATCCCGATTTATAAAGAAACATAATCAGACTTTCCGTGAATGTGGATGGAATACTTTGATGCAAAAGAAAAAAATTAAACACTATTGGACGTACGGTTGCATTAGCATATAGCAGTTGTAACCATTTTATAAAATCTTCAGGGACACCGTACTGTTGTAAAGTAAAGAAAAGAAAAGGATGGTGTACTCTGACAAACTCTTTTTTTTGGTCCAATGATATAATATAATGATTTAAACCTTTTGAATTTGAGATTTCAATTATCTCTCTCACTACAGTTAGGGTCTGGTGAATTTTCCTTCCTGGAAGACCACAAAACTGTGTTGGTGACAATGCTAAGGTTGCTAGTTGTTTCAGTCTGTTATGTAACATTTGTGAGAGGATTTTAAAATCAGAGTTTAATATGGTGATAGGTCTCCAATTCTGAATTAACCTTTTATCCCGATTTATAAAGAAACATAATCAGACTTTCCGTGAATGTGGACAGAATACTTTGATGCAAAAGAAAAAAATTAAACACTACGGTAAGACACACACTTAATTCTCTACAGAACACTTTATAGAATTCATACGGAATACCATCCATCCCTGGAGAAACTCCGGACTTTAAAATCTTAACCACTGTCTGCACTTCGAAAAGAGAAATAGGTTCTCCCATTGTCCTGGCCACCTCTGGGAATTTAGGTATCTGTGCATGTTTGAAATATTCCTGCAAGTTCTGTACCTGGGAAATCTGAGCTGGCAGCATCTGCTGAGCTTGTATATGTTTCTGAATGATTTCAGTTGTACAAGGGATGGAGGCAACTGTTTCCTTCCTCATCACATAGTTCTGCTATCAATGTTTTTGCCTTTCTGATTTTACAGGTCTCATATGAGTCCCCCACCGGAGTTTGCTGTGTTCCATATTGCAGCATAGACTTTACCATTTGGGCCCTATCATATTGAAAAGCTTTCATCTCTCTTTTTACATTTGCAATTTGTGTTGAAAAGTCATATCTAGATGTAGCTGCCATAGTAAACAAATATTGTAGATGTCTTCATTTTAGATATCTAAAAAATGTATCCGTTTCTCTTGTTCTTCCTTAATTTTGAAACCATTTAGTTATTTCCTCTTTTATAGTATCCCACCACTCACCCACATCCTGATAGAGAAAACAAACTGATGTTCTAGCCCATAATAGACTAATCACCTTCTTATGCACTATAGGTTCATTCAAAGTGGCTGTATTCATTTTCCAACGTTTTGGGGGGGGTTCATAGTACCTTGAAAGTCAATTATTAAAAGGCAGTGGTCTGAAAATTCCACAGGGTATACCTTCAGACAAGGAGAGGGCAATGCTTTGGATACAAAAAAATAATCAATGGTAGAAACCTATTTCCCCTGAGTGTATGTAAAACAGCTTTTGCTGGACTGCATTTTTACACTCACGAAGCTCAGCTGTTTCTATGCATTTGCGTAAGGCATTTGAGTCGCAATATACCTTTTTTCCCCACTGTAGTCGAGGGGTTCTTCAATTCACAATTAAAGTCCCCACCAAGAATAATATATTTATTTGTAACCAAATAAGCTTGTAAAGAGTGAAACAACTCTACTCTCTCAGCTTTAGATTGAGGCCCATAAACATTTATGAACCTATATTCAACTTCTCCAATGCACCCATCTATAATCAACAGCCTACCTGAAATAAGGTCTATAAACTTAAAGAAAAGGTGTCGTCTGCAATGATGATACCCAGGACATCCGCTCGGTCCATCCCAAATGACCAACAAGACTGTCCAGTTGTCCACTCTATTTAAAGGCCCTTTCCTGGTATACTATATACATCCAAGTTTCCTGCAGGAAACATAGGGTGAGTTGGTGCTGTCGAACTGATTGAAAAATAGTGTGCCTTTTATTTGGATTTAAAAGACTGTGGACAATCACAAATCCTACCTTCAAATTTTGAAAAGACGTGTTAGAAAATTATTTCTTTCCTTTTTTTTCTTCTTCCTGGTTTTATAGCCCTCAGTCTCTTCAATTTTCCCCAGGTCCCCCTTACCTGGGGGGTGCATATCTGCGTTTTCCTGATCACTAACTACCTCTCCCCATGTTGCAAGGGCCGAAAATTAATTTTTTTGTGACTAAGGGATCATTAGCCTGGGGGGATTCATACTCCTTGTGGCTCTTCTCGTGATTGGCTCTGACACCATGACTACAGAAGGTTTTTGTTCCATTCTAGTACTATGTGTATGGTCCACATAACACACAGGCTGTAGATCAAGGGGGGATATCGCGACATCTAGCTCAGATGAGGGAGTCTGTTCTGTTTTCTTCTCTTCTGATTCTTGAGGGGGTGGGTCAGGAGGCCTCTCCTCTTTGGAAGGAGGGGGTAGCTGCATCTTGAGCTTGTTGAATTAGCAGATCAGGGCTAATTACCAAAGCTTTATTTTTTGCTGCCCAAGGACAACCTGAAAAACATGACCTATCTCTTCACACAATTCACATTTAGTATGGTTAGCACACTGAAAAGTACCATGTCCCACCTCTCCACAATTAATGCATCCAGGCATATCACAAACACTAGATAAATGTGTCCTCTACCCACACTTATAGCAGGCCCAAGGCTGGCCAGCATAGAAACATACTCCTCTATCACGGACTAACATAAAAGAATTAGGAGTATGTTCAATCCCTGTCTCATTCTGTCAGAGTTTCACCTTGTATTTCCACCCCCTGTCCAAAATAGCTTACTATCTAGGATTGCTTCTGGTGCACTTAACACTTCGCTTTTCTGCGACAACCAGTGTGTTATATCCTTCACATGGACCCCCTCATTCCTAAACATGACTGTAACATATTTAATTAGGGGTTTCGTTAAAGGAATCACTAAAAAGGGGGATCCATGTGGGGGAAAACTTAACCTGGGAATACCTCTCCCAAAATAAATCCAGCACATAGGCCGAACGAAAACTGATATCATAATTATCCTCCCCAGAGATATTTATTAAACCATAAACGTCTCAGGGGGAAAATTTCAAAGAATCTTTTAATAATACTTTCCCGACATGGTATCTGTCGAGTCTAATGTCCAATCTTCCTTTACAGTGAATTCAAACGGCATTCCTCCGAGTAGCTGCCTCCTTTTTAGATGTTTGAAATAGTTCTGATAGTAATGGTTTGGAAGACCTAGGAGCCGGTTGTTCGATCGAGTTAGACATGTCCTGGGCCAATATGTTTGTTTCATCTGTTCCTGGATTCATATTATCCCCTTTTAGTTGTTGCCCATCCTTAAGTTCCTGTGGCACAGAAATAATTGGGGTTGCCTTTGCCTGATCGTCCTGTACAACATCATGTAAAATACTTTTGTTCAAGGACGGGTCTAATCCCTGTACTGAATCTGTTGGGCACCATGTAGGTTTGTCTGGTGAAAAAGGCACCTGCAAATCCCATAATGGGTCAGGTATCCAAATACCAGATGTGTTCTGTATCCAGTCAGCTGACTGTAAAGCTGCACCCAGAGACCAGTTTGTGGCTAAATGGTCTTTCCTTTGTGGCAAGGAAAAGGCTAATTTAATAGCTCCAGAGGTCGGTATATCCATAGCTTGTCCCTGTGTTTTAGACTGTGAATCAGTCATTTGGGGTTTATTATCTAAATGGCGTTTTGCCAATGTCAGCACTTCTCTTTTTTCCTTTGAAAGCTCTTTCCTTTGGGGTTTTGGCATGCTCTTTGCTGAAAGGGAGTACACTGTAACCCTTTCTTGATGAAGGGGAGTCATTTTGGTATTTGACAGCCTCTGCTGTTTTTTCAGCATTGTCAGCCGACTGCAGAACCGGCTCTGAGTTTCAACCTCAGCCTGCACCGCACTCTCCGGTTCTGCATCTTTCAGTATATGTAGTCCACCCCGCTCCCCCTCTGGCTCTATGCACATCTCCTGTGATACAGTGTCACTGCCAGCTACATTTGAAATAAATATCATAGGGGAAGCATTTACCTGAGGTGTAAGTGAAGGTTGCATTTCCACGGTCGCTAGGAGTGCTGCATCATGCTTAGCTAAGTGTTGGCTCTCTCTGCTCATAACATCGCTCTGCAAACACTCGCTTTGATCCAACTTCGCTATTCTAGCTCAAAGCAGTTCTTGCCTTTTAGTGTGTTTTTCCACCTCAACTCACATCGCAGCCTGTCAATCCTCCTTCTATATAGCTTTGCCATCCCGTTTCTCACTCGCATCTTGCCGCTCTTTTTGAACCGGACCACTCTCTTCTTTCTCTACCATAGTTAAATCCTCGGTAGAAATAAATATGTCTTCTTCCAAAAAATCTAGGTTCACCTCAACAGGTGTATCCAGACTGGAACTCACTGCAGATCAGCAAAGCCCCCTGCAGGGGAGTAGGGGGATATTTTATTAGAACTTCAAAATCAAAACAAAACAGTGTGCCTCACACAAAATAAAATACAAATCATAATAAAATCAAATATGTATTACAGTCATATGTGTCCCAATATACTTTCTAATACAGATACAGAACCCAAATCTCATCTTAATACTGAAAGGAACCCCCCTCCAACTAAAAGAGATGGGGAATTTTTTATTGAAATCACAAACCAAAACGTAGACAAAGTAATATTGCATCACACAAAAGAAAAAATTACTCACCTTAGTAATGTTGTTTCTTCTAATGGAGTCTTGCTATATTATGACATATGCAGTGAGTCCCAACCTTCGAACTGCCCCGGAGGTGAAAGAGTTAACTTTCCATGCCAGGCATGGAACGCTGAGCTCGAGCTCGGTTGAAACTCTGTCAGTTGTTCTTCAAACTCAAACTGTCAGATCTTTATGAGCTAAACTCACTGAGGTCCTGTGTGGAAGCTGTAAACCTACACTAGTCAACTGGCTACTAAAACATAAGAACACATTTTTTGGTCCCAAAACAAAGACTCAAGTCAGGAGACCCAAAAATGAAAAAACACAACACCAAGCACCCCAAGAAAGGAGGGGTGAAAACAACAAGGTGGGCACCTACTGAGTGCCAACACTGCACTGCCCACCCACATCCCAAAAACAGAGGTTCTGAGAGGGGCAGGCAGGGGGGAGGTCATAATACAGCAAGACTCCATTAGAAGAAATGACATTACTAAGGTGAGTAATTTTTTCTTCAAACAACATGAAGTCTTGCTATGTTATGACATATGCAGATTACAAAGCAGTACCTCCATGGAGGAGGGACAGAACCTACTTAGGAAATAGGCTCTGAAGCACACCTGTGCCAAACCGAGCATCACTCCTAGCCTGGATGTCCAGGGAGTAATGCTTGGTAAAAGTGTGAACTGTTTTCCAGGTAGCTGCTTGACATATCTCTGAAATAGGGATGTCCCTGGCAGCAGCCAGGGAAGCAGCTGTACCTCTGGTAGAGTGAGCCCTCAGGCCTGAGGGGGGGGGAACATTACCCAGTTTTTCATAGCAAAATTGGATACAAGAGACAATCCACCTGGCAATGGATCTTTTAGTGGCAGGTTTACCGTTACCAACCTCACCATAAGTGAGGAACAGTTGGAGGGAGTCAAACCTGTGACCCTTGGTATGCTCTATGTAGTAACTAAGGGCTCTCTTCACATCTAAGATGTACAGCCTCCTCTCACCAGAGGAGGAATGGTCAGTGAAGTACACTGGAAGGGATATGGATTGTTTAAGGTGGAAATCTGAAACCATCTTAAGCAAAAACTTCCTATCAGTCCTGAGGACCACCTTATCTCTATGAAAGGAGATAAAATCAGGCTCCACTGACAAAGCTTGCAATTCACTTATACGTCTGGCAGAAGTGATGGCTACCAGAAACACAGTCTTCCAAGTCAAGTACTTACGTTCTGCTGAAGACAAAGGCTCAAAGGGGGGTTGCATAAGCTGAGCAATGCAAACATTAAGATCCCAGGCAGGGCAGGGTCCCTGAATGGAGGGTTGGAAATGAAGCAATCCCTTAAAAACTTGGAGAATACAGGATGAGCTGAAAGAGAAGAGGGCTTACCTGCTGAAATAAAAGCAGACACAGCTGCCAAATGCACTTTTAGAGTAGTTGGTCTCAGCCCCAAGGTATTTAAGTGGACCATATAATCCAGGACTGTGGGTAAGTCAGCAGATTCTGGGGAAATATGCTTTCTAGAACACCATATGGAAAACCTTTTCCATTTGGAATTATAAGTAGCCCTGGTGGAAGGTTTCCTAAAAGCCTTCAGGATATCCATTACACCTTGGGAGAGGTGTAGATCAGCAAACTCTAACTCTTCAAACGCCAGGCCTTGAGATTGAGAGATTTGAGGTTCGGGTACCAAACCCTCCCCTGAGCACAGGTTAACAGGTTGTAATTCCTGGGAAGATACAGAGGAAGATGGACTGCTAAGGACAGTAGGAGTGGATACCGGGGCTGTATGGCCCAATCTGGAGCAATCAGGATCACTTTGCAGGGTTGAGACCTGATTTTGACTAGCACTTTGAACAGGAGAGGGAAGGGAGGAAAAGCATATAGAAACTTCCCTTCTCAATTGAGGACTAAGGCATCCAGAGGGACTGAGCCCAACACTGAGGGCCTACAACAAAAAAGGGGAAGTTGGTGATTGTCTGGGGCTGCAAAAAGATCTATCTGCAGGGTGCCCCATCTGCCAAAGATCACCTCCAAAACCAGGGGGTTCAGTGACCATTCGTGATGGCCCTGTGAAATCCTGCTGAGAGCATCTGCCAGGACATTGTCCTTGCCTGGGAGGTGAACTGCTGTAAGGGAGGTGTTCAGGGAGTAAGCCAGAGACCACAACTTCATTGCTTCGGTGCACAAGGCCATAGACCGAGTGCCCCCTTGCTTGTTGATGTACCACATTGTGGTGGTGTTGTCTGTTCTGACCTGTACAGCTTTGTTCTGAACTGATTTGGAAAAACTTGAAGTGCTAGAAAAACTGCTCTGAGTTCCAACAGATTGATGTGGAGCAGAGATTCCTGAGGGGACCACAATCCCCGGGTAGTGAGGTCGCCCATGTGAGCTCCCCACCCCAAGAGGGATGCATCTGTAGTAAGGATTAAGGAATGAGACTGAGTGACAAAGGGAACCCCTTGCCTCAGATTGCTCTGATCCTGCCACCACTGTAGGGCCTGTTCAGGGTTCGAGTAACTGGGATCAATTTGGTTAGAGGGTCTTTCCTTTGAGACCAAAAGGCTCTCATATGGAACTGGATGTCCCTCATCTGAAATCTTGCTCCCTGTACTACTGCTGTAGAGGCAGCCATGTGCCCTAGGAGTTGTAGAAAATGCCTTGCTGGTTGAGAGACCTGCAGGGTGAATGAGGAGGCCAGAGAGACCAGGGTCCTTTCCCTGTCCAGAGGAAGGAAGGCTCTGGCTTTCTTTGTGTTCAGCTCTGCGCCTATGAAGGTGAGGAGCAGTACAGGCTCTAGAACTGACTTTGAAAGATTTAGAAGGAAACCTAGAGAGGTGAGCAGTTGCTGAGTTATCTGCAGATGTAACCTGACCTGGTCTGGGGACTGGCCTTCCATAAGCCAATCGTCCAGGTAAGGGAAGATGGCAATTTTTTGCCTTCTTAGGGAAACAACTGCTACTGCCAGGGCATTTTGTGAATACCCTTGGAGCAGAGGTGAGGCCAAAGGGCATTGCTCTGAACTGGTAATGGCCTGAGGGCAGCTCGAACCTGAGGCACTTTCGATGGGAGCTTCTGATGAGAATATGGAAGTAGGCATCCTTGAGGTCCAGGGATGCTAGCCAGTCCCCTGGCCTTAGAGAGGGTACAATAATTCCCAGAGTCACCATTTTGAATTTTGGTTTTAAAAGGTGCTTATTTAGGTATCTGAGATCCAGGATGGGCTGCCATTCTCCTGTCTTTTTTGGGGTAAGGAAGTACCTGGAGTACAATCCTTTGCCCTGGTGTAGGGGTGGAACCTTTCCACAGATCTGAGAGCCAGGAGGAAGAGACTCTGCCTCTAGGGCAAGTGCCTCTGGTGGATTTGCAGGTGGAAAGGATCTGGTTCTCATCTTTGGAAACTTTTTAAAGCTGAGAACCAGTCCCTGGCTTACTACTTCCAGGACCCACTTGTCTGATGTCAGAGACTGCCAGTCCTGGACAAAGTAAGCCAGCCTGCCCCCTACAGGTAGGTAAGAATTGGCCCTGGCAACCCCATCAGGGTGCCTGCTTGGCAGATGCTTTGGGCTGAGGGGTGGAAGCAGGCCTGCTTGTACCCCGTCTGCCTCTCCCTCTAAAGAACTCCCTCTGGGCATAGGCAGAAGAGGAGGCCTGGGCTTGGTAAAAAGGCCTATGAAAAGACCTGCCCCTACCCCTGGAAAGCTGTCTTTGGGGAGTGGCCTGTCTTTCCTTGGCCTGTGCATTCCTATTGGTGGTCCTATACTCATCCATTTTCTTCATGTAATTCTCTGTCTGCTCCCCAAACAGAGAATTACCCACAACAGGAAAATCCATGGCTTTAGTCTGGGTATCCTGTGACAGGCTAGTACATCTGAGCCAAGCCATTCTGCGAAGTGCCACAGATGTAGCCATGACTCTTGATGACACATCATTAGAGTCCACTGCAGCATGGAATTGCACCTTGGATGCCTCAATACCATCAGCAGCCACCTGTTCCAGCTCCTTGGCAAGCTGACCAGGGACCTGTTTTGCTAGAGCCATAACAGTGTCCCATCTGGATTTCTGATATCTAGCAACATAAGCCATATAATTTGCCTGTCTGAGTCCCAAGGATGCTGCCATGTACTGTTTCTTTGCCATGGCATCAATCCTCCTGGAGTCCTTGTCTGGGGGGTGTGAAGCCAAGATAATGTTTGCCTTGTCACAGGCTGCAGTCTGCACTACCCCTACATGGCTGCATTGTTGTGAAAGGAACTCCATATCAGAGCCTGACAATGTGTACCTCTTGTCCATTCTCTTATCCACAGGAGGTATAGTGTGAGGAGTTTTTAGGATTTTAAATGTCTGTTTCCCAAAAGATTTATGCAAGGGAATAGACAGCCTCCTAGACTCTGGGATATCCATCATTTCCACGTAGTCAGGCTCCTCTTGATCATTCACAGCTTCCTCCATAGGGAGCTGGAGGGTTTCAGCCACTTTTTTATAGAAAATAAAATGAGAAGGGGACTCAGAAAGCCCAGGAGGGGACACTCCTGAAGGTCTGTCTGGGGAGATGTCCAGATCGATGGGCATATCCAGACTTTCAAATCCACATTCACTCTCCTCATGCTCCTCTTCCCCCTCCTCCGGTTCATAATATTCCTCTAAATCGTAGTCTTGAACCGGTGGAACCGGCCGAACCGGGCACTTACCTGATGGCACCAGTTCGGTCGGAACTGGAGAAAGCGACTGGACAATCTGAATCGCTTTGGCTATCTCTTCAGCGATTGGAGAGGAAGGTTTTGGCTCCATACCAGCCGATTTTCTAGTCCTTTTTGCTGGAACCGACCCTTCAGAGTCGGCTCTCGTTTTTCCCGAGGAAGTCTCGCCCTGGTCAGAGGGCACTCCCTCTGGTTCGGTTGGAACCGAACCGGCTGGCCATCCAGGTCAGCTGCATTTTAGCCTCCTTTCCCTGAGCCTACCAACTCTCTTTTCCAGGGTAGCTGCAGGAAAATTTTTACAAATCTGGCAGTCTGCATTGAGGTGGTCAAACCCCAGACAATAAACACAGGTGGTATGGGGGTCAGCCTTGGAAAAGGCTTCCCCACACACACTGCAGTGTTGAAACCCAGTGGGCCCGGTTTTTCTTTTGGGTTTCTCAGACATAGTGCCAGTCCTTACCAAACTTGCCCATTTATGGCAATCCGCCAAGCAAGACCCTCTTATCGGCGGGTCGTGGAAAAAAACGTAAGAAATTCCATTTTTTTTTAGAACCGATAAGAACCGGTAACCACACTCTAAATGATAGAATAAAATATTTTTAAATAACCTGATCGGTTCAAACCGAACCGATAAGCCGTTTACAAGTTCCACACAGAAGAATTAATGTAAAACCTATCTAGTACTTACAATACCACAGACAGAGCTTGAACCGACAGGTTATGTTTAATTTGGTCAAAAACCGAGAAAACAATACTTTAACCGACAAATGAACCTGAGCAGAAGGAGAAATCTCCGGAGTGACTGTTCGGTGAGGCGTAGTAAAGAATCTGATGGTTTGAGTTTGAAGAACAAAAGACAGAGTTTCAACCGAGCTCAAGCTCAGCATTCCATGCCTGGCATGGAAAGTTAACTCCTTCACCTCTGAGGCAGTTCGAAGGTTGGGACTCACTGCATATGTCATAATATAGCAAGACTTCATGTTGTTTGAACCATAAGAAAAGAAAAGCAAAAATATAAACAAGCATTTCATCATACAGTAACCCCAACATAAAGAAGACATACCGTAACCAGACCCCCTCCCCATGAAAAGAGGAGGGCAATTTATTTTTTTCTCAAAAAACCTTAAGAAACATAGATGCATAACTACATTACCCCATAGAACGTATAAACCATAAAATACATGCTATCACACCATAACCCCAACCTGTGTACCTCCCACAAAATAAGTAGGGGAGTTTTAAAATAAAATCTAGGTGGGACCACCAAGCTGTCCACTTTTCCAAATCTCCTTGTAAAAATTCAGCCTTTTTCCATTTCTTAAGTTCCACAGAAAGAATATAATATAAATCTAAAGCTGTTATATCTTGCTGATATAAAACCAAACGACAGCAGCAAATCCAGATCCAATAAAGAAATGTGCAAATATGACCCTAAGAGTACGTTTATGGGGCTGTAACACCACCTGGGGAATAATACCATAATACAATCAAGTAGAAACTGGAGGAACTGGCAGTTTTATCTTCCCACTGTTCCTTCACTACATCCCAAAAATGAATAATAAATGGGCATGCATAATACAAATGATCTATTGTTTCTACCACCTGTACACGGCATTCTCTAGGACAATACCTCTCCTGTAAAGCTTTATGTTTCTGGTTTCCTTTTACATTCATCTTGCTATGGAGTCCCAACCACACCATATCCCACATCTGGTAGTCTCTTATCCATGATATATTCTGCAATCGAATCCTGTTGGAATTGTGAAAACCCCGGAAAAGGGTGTTCCACAAAATGAACTGTGAGAATTTCCACATACAACTGTATTCTAAATAATTTAAGAAATGTCATATATTTAATATCCCACTTAATAATCCAATCAAAACCCCCCTCCCAGCGTTTCACCAACCTAGGATTCCTTTTATTTTTATGGAGAAATTTATTTCCTTTCCATTCTGATAAAATTCCCTGAAGTAGGGAATATCCCCAAATTCCCCATACCTGTGCAGTACCCTTCATTAAAGGAATTACATTCACATATAAAAAAACTGTAAATAAGAACACAATAGAATTGATCATGTTAACCTCTCCATATTTAATCTCCTTACATAAAATATTCCTTTTAATGGGATTCAAGCGACTGCCCCAAAAACAAGAAAAAAACAGCCCAATAAAGAAACTTCCAAATGATTATTGACCAAAAAAACAGCACTAATATACAAAAAAAGCGGTATAAAAAACGTGCAAATAAGATACACCCATTTCTTGTTAGCTACCCTCCATCGATGACATCTACCTACCATATCATTACCCACAGAAAGCATCCTACCCCAATTATACTCCGCCATATCTCCACACCCATAATAAATCCCTATAATTTTACATGGGGCTGCAGCTACTGTACAACCTCCCACCTCCCGATGGGTGTCCTGGAACCCTGATAAATCAATACATTTTGTTTTATCAAGATTGAGACTCACCCCAGTAACTTTCCCTACAGCCTATATAAGACCACTGGCCCTTATAAAGTATTGTCCATAATGAAGCAAGAGACAAAGATCATCTGCATATGCTATTACCTTACCAGAGCAAGAGTACCCCCCCAAGCAACCCATGGATCCTTGGGGATCGTGGAATCAGTCTCATAATAGGATCTATCATAAACACATATAAAAGGGGGCTCAGGGGACAACCCTGACAAACTCCTCTCCACACTCGGATTTTAGGACCCCTGATCCCATTATCAAAGGGCACTACGTAAGCTAACGCATAGCACAATTCCAATAAATCAATGAAATCCTTAGGAATACCATAAACACTTAAACAATCCCATAAAAACAAATGGGAAACTCTATCAAACGCTTTAGCCTGGTCCAAACTGACTTAATAACCTGCTCGCTGTCCCAGACCATGCCCCGCATCCCCTTCTACTATTTCTCAAAGAAGTAGCAAGGCCTCTATAATTCTCTTGCTTGGCACTGAACAAAACTGCATCAGGTTAATTAAATTCTCCATCACCTGAGCCAATCTATTATCCAGTAACTTTGCAAATATCTGAAAATCAGTATTTAATAAGGTGATGGGCAGCCAATTTATGAGAGCTGTAGGATCCCCAGATTTAAATAAAAAAAATCAACAAACCCTCATACATACCAGTCGGTAAATAACATTCTTCTCAAAAAAAATGTAACGCTTTTAAAAGTTCCTGTGGAATAATATCCCATAGCACATTGTACACTCCCCTCAGTAACCCATCTGAACCAGGTGACATCCCACTATGCAGACCTGTATCACTTGTGAGAGTTCAAGAAAATAATACTAAAGATTTTTACTCATATATTAATTATTTAAAAAAACCTGTTTGCCAAGTTGGTCCCATTGTACAACATAATGATATTGTGTATGATCCTAAAATGATGGCCGATATATTTAATACAGAATTTTGTAAAACATTTACAGTTTCTGACAATCTTCCTGTTAGCACTAATAATGGTAATGATTCTGTTATAACTTTTGATGAAAAACAGATATATGACAAATTGATTTCTTTAAAAGGTAAATACTGCTCTGGTCCTGATAAATTGGCTGGGCATTTATTGTTTTTGTTAGCCAAATATATTGCATCACCATTAAAAATTACATTTGACAAGTTTTTATTAGAAAAGTACAGTTACGTAAGAACTTACCGTAACAGTAGATCTTTGAGAGAGGCTCTTGCAGTAGGTAATTACATATAGGACTGATGTTGGTAGGCGGCAGGACCCCACGGAAAAAATTCTAGCTAGCAGTCCCTGGCGAGGGACCACCCCCACGTCAGGTGACCGGCGTCAGGAGACATCGGTATAAAGGGGCAGTCCCGGATGCCCGCCTTCCAGTTCTTTCCCGTCACAGGCCAGAAAAGGCTGGACAAGAGAGGAGTGGATATTTCCATCACTGGAAAAGGAGCTGAAAAAGCCTAGGGGGATGGAGGGCAGGAAGGTATTACCTACTGCAAGAGCCTCTCTCGAAGATCTACTGTTACGGTAAGTTCTTACATAACTGTACTATCTTACTTCGAGAGGGCTCTTACAGTAGGTAATTACATATAGGACTAAATCCCAAGCAGTCTGGAACAAAGAGAGGCACCAGGAGGAGGAAAACTACTCCAAGCAGTAGTTCTAGCTGTGCAAGCCTCAAGATAAGAGACCTTGCAAGACAGCCAGCCTGAGGCCTGCTCTACGGCAAGAGGCAATATCCAAACTGTAGTGTTTAGAAAAGGTATGAACGGAAGTCTAGGTGGCGGCAGCACAGATGTCTACCGCAGACATATTTTTGAAACAAGCCGCTGAGGCAGCTACTCCTCTGGTGGAGTGGCCACTTACCTGACCCGGGAGGGTCTTGTTGTATATGTCATAACAGATTGATGTAATGAGAACCACTTAGATAGGCATTGCTTAGAAACAGCATTGTCTTCCCTTTTATGAGCAAAAGAGATGAACAATTGATCAGTCTTTCTGAGATCCTTCGTCCTGTTGGTGTAGTATCTCAGAATCCGGTGAACATCCACAGCATGGAGTAAATACTCCCCTTGATTAGAGTACTGTGTGAAAAAGGCGGGTAACTCTATGGACTGATTTAGAGTAGACTCCGCTACTACCTTAGAGAGAAACTTAGGGTTCGTGCGAAGAGCAACACGTTCCTTGTGAAAAATCAAGTAAGGAATTTTACACATCAGGGCCTGGAGCTCGGAAATTCTCCAAGTGGAGGTAATGGCCACCAGAAAGAGAGTCTTCCATGAAAGGAACTTCAAGTCCGTAGAAGCTGCCGGTTCAAAGGGAGGCAGAGCAAGTTTCCTGAGGACAAAGTTCAAGTCCCAAGGGGCAGCAGGAGTACGGATAGGGGGTCTCAGATGGAGAACCCCTCTGAGAAAGGTCTTAGAGACCTCCAATTGAGCAAAGTTTTATCTGCAAAGGGGACATGATAGGCCAAGATGGCCACCATGCGTACCTTCAGAGAAGAATGACTGAGACCCAAGTCAAACAGATGACGTAGATACTCCAGCAGAAGCCCCGCTGAACAGGAGAAAGGTTCCACGTTCTTGGAAGTGGCCCAGATAGTGAATCTTTTCCACTTCATGGTGTAAGTCGATCTAGTGGAGGGTTTTCTAGCCTCCACCAGGATCTCCGCCACTTGGGGAGACACCCCAAAACAGGATTGAGCTAAGTCTGCAGGAGTCATGCGTGCAGCTGAAGAGATCTGAGGCCCGGATGGACCAGGGTCCCCTGATCCTGGGTCAGTAAACCTTGAGATAGAGAAAAAGGATGATTCTCTGAGTATTGTTGTAGAAGAGAGAGCCAAACTTGCCTGGGACAGAAAGGAGCAATCAGAATCATTCATGCTCCTTCTGAAGCTAGCTTCTGCAAGACTCTTGGGACAAGTGGAATTGGGGGAAAGGCACAGATGGATCTGTCCTTCCAGTCTAGAGACAGAGCGTCTCCCCAGAAAGCGCCTCGCTCTGGAACGAGCGAGAAGAAGATGGGAAGCTTTGCGTTTAGAGGGGATTTGAACAGGTCAACCTGTGGTGTTCCCCAAAGCTGGAAGATATTGTCTAGGACCTCTTGGTCCAGCTCCCACTCATGAGTCAGAGCAGAAGAGCAACTTAGCTTGTCTGCCAGGGTGTTGTCGATTCCCGAAACATGAATTGCCATGAGGCGAAGGTCATGTTGTGTTGCCCAATCCCAAACCCTCATTGCTTCCCTGCAAAGAGGGTAGGACCGAGTCCCCCCTTCTTTGTTGATGTACCAAACCATGCACATGTTGTCTGTCTGGACAGCTAGGTAGCCGGGAAGAATGTATTGACAAAGGGCTTGGAGAGCGTACAACACTGCCCGAAGCTTGAGCACACTGATGTGGAGAGTTTGTTCGAGCTTGGACCAGGAGCCCTGGGTCCGATGAGGGCCTAGATGGGCTCCCCAACCTTCGCCCGAGGCGTCTGTGGTTAGAGTTTGGGAGGGGGGAGGATGAAAGAAAGGAACTCCCCGAAACAGGTTCTCTCGAACCATCCACCATTGCAAGTCTTGAAGCATCAGCGAGGAGACGAGAACTGGGTGATCTAGATCGTCCACTAACTGATCCCATTGGAAACGTAGCATCCACTGAGAAACTCTCATGTGGAGTCGAGCGTGAGGAACTGTCGGGATAGCAGCCGCCATGAGCCCGAGAAGGTGAAGGACTGATCTTGCACAGACCCGCCTGCGGCCGGACAGCAGACTTACCTGAGTCTGGAGGGTGGAAGCCCTGTCTGGTGACAGGAAGACCCTGCCCATGGTCGTGTCTAGAACTGCCCCAATAAACTGTAGTCTCGGGGATGGGATCAGGTGAGACTTGGAATGGTTGATGGTAATACCCAGGCAGGCAAAAACCTGCTGGGTAAGGGTGAGGCAGCACAGGAGTTCCTCCCTGGACAAGGCCGCCACAAGCCAATTGTCCAGGTACGGGAAAACCTGCACCCCTCCGGTATGCAGATGGGCCGCCACCACTGCCAGGCATTTGGTAAATACTCGGGGCGCTGAGGATAGGCCAAACGGAAGTGCCTTGAATTGGTAGTAGTCCCCCTGGAACGCAAAACGAAGGTATTTGAGGTGAGACAGGCAAATGGAAATGTGTAGATAAGCATCCTGCATATCCAGGGCACACAGCCATTGACCCAGCCAGAGGAGGGGCAGAAGGCTCTGCAACAAGAGCATCCTGAACCTTTTGTATTCCACAAAGAGATTCAGGGAACTGAGATCCAGAATTGGTCTGAGATCTCCTGTCTTCTTGGGGACCAGGAAGAAATTGGAATACTAACCCATCCCTTGCAGATGAAGGGGGATGGGTTCTATTGCTTGTTTCAGCAGAAGAGCTGAAATTTCCTCCTGGACCAAGAGAAGGTGTTCCCTTGAATACGATGACTTTAGAGGGGGGTGGCGAGGTGGTTTCTGAAGAAACTCTATCGAGTGCCCTTCTGCGATGAGCTGGAGCACCCAAGAATCTGTTGTTATCCTCTCCCAGCCCGAAAGGTGGAGGGAAAACCTCCCTCCTACCGGTTCCTCCAGGGAGTCCGGAGGCTGTGGGAGAGGGAAGGAGTCAGGTGGTGTGGGGCAGCACTGCAGCTGAAGCACCTGCTGCTTTTTTGGGCGGGGAGGCTTAGCAGCTGTGGGGGCCCGGCATTTTGTGGCCCACCTTCCCTGGGGTTTCACCTTGGGCCAATTCCATCTGCAAAAGGGACGGCGCTGCTGCTGATGGGGGCAGTAGATGGAGTCAACAGACTTTAGGGCCATTCCCTTCTCCTGCAAATCGGTGATGATGTCCTTGACATCACCGCCGAAAAGCACCGACCCCTGGAAGGGCGCTTCCTGGATGGCGGATTGAACTTCCGGGACCAACCCTGACATGTGGAGCCAAGCATGATGACTTAAGCCTACAGCGAAAGCTGAGCTCCGTCTAGCAGTATCCACTGCATCGTAGGTCGCACGAAGCATGTGTCGACTGGCCGAACGTGCAGAGCAGACAAGATCAATCAACTCCTGCTTGGCTTGGGAGTCTGGCAAGGAGCCCAATCTGGCTTCCACCTGAGTCAGAATGGCTTTCTGGTAGTCCCCCATATGGCCGACATAATTCAGGGCCCTAATCCCCAGCATGGAGGAAGCAAAGATCTTCTTTCCGTACTGGTCCAGAAGGCAGGATTCTTTGTCAGGTGGCGACGAGCTGAGGTGTTTTAAGTTGGCCGACCAGCCGTGAGTGGCACTAATCACGACCGAGTCGGCATGAGGATGAGAATCTAGGAAATCAACACCCTCGGAAGCCTGATACAGCCTGTTCGGCTTCCTCAGAAGTGCGGCTAGAGCTGACGGCTGTTTCCATATGGTGGTAACGAGGTCGGCATGAGGCTCTATCCAGGGTGGCACCAAGGTAGGGGCTTTCACGGGCAGATCCAGATGCTCACCGAGTTTCAGATGCTGAGGATCTGGTTCCAAAGAGTGCCACTGATGAACCTCCTGGATTTTCCTTAGCAACTCAGTAAAAGAAGGATCATCTGGAGGAGACTTCGGAGGAGTCCTTGGCCTAGGCTTCGATGGAGAGCGAGGCTCGTCGTCCCTTTCAGAGCAACCATCGGAGGAATCTGAGGAGTCTGAGGGTGAAGAGGAGGAGGAGGAAGAGAAAAAAGACTCCCTTTCCCGATCAGGGGGAGGAACGGACCCCTTGGGAAGCCTCTGGGGAAGCGTGTCCTGCCCCTCTCTGAACCCAGATGGAAGAGCCCTGTAGTCCGGAGGTGGTGAGGGAGTGTGCCGCCTAGGACGTACGGGAACCTGAGATGGCACCATCGTCAGTAGGTGGCTCTCAACTCCCTGGTGAGCTGAGCCTTGGCCTCAGCCCACCAGGAGGACAGAGTCTCCTGCAAGTCCACCGGGCGGCTGTGGTGGCGGTGGAGGAGGAGGAGGTGGGGGATAAGGATACGGGTTGTACCCACGTGGAGAGTATCCAAAACCTGGCTGCGGATACCCGGCGTCGGGTATTGTGGCATCAGAAAGACCGGCTTCAGGTACTGCAGCACCAGATACTGTGATCCCGGGTACATCGGCGTCAGATAGGATGGAGGGTACCCGGGAGCCGGGGGAACTGCCTGAGCAGACGGCCCGGACAGTGGCCTCACGGGTGAGTCCAAGTTGGAGGGCCCAGAGGGCGGAGGGCCCGGTGGTGGGGGGACATCCGGAAACAGAATGTCCGCCAGAGTCGGTAGACCCGGCTTCGGGGGTACTTGCATTGGGGCAGGCATCCAGGGAGCCGACGTCAGATCCGGCACACCCACAGGAGGATGGTCCAGTGGAGGAAGGTCCCCAGCGTCACCCGGGGATGGAGGAGAAAAATCCCCAGGGTCGGGCTGGGGGGACTCTGGGTCCACGGATGGCAGCAAAGGCTGCCGAGAACCGAGAACAATGGACGTAGGGAGGTCCGTCATCGGTTCAGTTGCCAACCGGGCATCGGGCGAACCGACGTTACGGCTTTACAGCAAGCTCCAGGTGGGTGCCGGAGGAGCTGGCGTCCGGCTTATGGGAGCCTTCACTAGAGGCAGACCGAGGAGAAGGATCGGCCTGGTCCAATGGGAGAGAGGCCATGCGCCACTCCGAAGGGTCATGCGCCTTACCAACCTTCTCCATGCGGACGTCGGAGAAGCCGACACCTGGCTTACCGGAGTCACCCACGCCAATAGGCCGTGAGCCTGCAGCTGAACTGGGGGCGGAGGCCTCCAATTGTCCGGAGGTGCCCGAAAGGCCCGAGCGCGAGCCAGACGGGCGGGCCAATGCCCCCTCGGAAACCTCCGAGGCGGCTGTCGAGGAGCAGTCCCCCAGAGGGAACATTACCTGTGACCCAGCGGCTCCCCAGGGAGACACGGTAGAGGAGACCTTCGAAGCAACAAACTTTTCCAGGAGGCGCTGCATGAGCTAACGGCGGGAAAGAACTGGAAGGCGGGCATTAGGGACCGCCCCTTTATACCGACGTCTCCTGACGCCGGTCACCTGACGTCAGGGCGGTCCCTCGCCAGGGACTGCTAGCTAGAAATGTTTCCGTTGGGTCCTGCCGCCTGCCAACGTCAGTCCTATATGTAATTACCTATTGCAAGAGCCCTCTCGAAGTAAGATACTATGTTCCAGATGACTGGAAAAAAGCTAATGTTATACCAATTCACAAGAAGGGATTAAAAAATAATTGGGAAAATTATCGTCCTATTAGTTTGACCTCCACAGTATGTAAAGTTTTGGAGAGTCCTATTAAAGATATCATTACACCAACTTTGGATGTTTATGACACTGAACAGCATGGATTTAAGAAGGGCAGAAGTTGCTTTACCAATTTGTTATCCTTTTATGAAAACATTAGCGAATTTCTGGACCATAATATTCCATGTGATGTTATTTATATCGATTTCAGCAGAGTATTTGACATCATGCCACATACGGCTCTTATTTCCAAATTATGTAATATTAAAATCAACTGTTATATTACTAATTGGATTAGTAATTGGTTGCAGGACAGGACACAGTGTGTTGTCATTGACGGATTTAGTTCTGAAATGGGCTTTGTGTCTCGTGGGGTCCCACAGGGCTCTGTGTTGGGCCCTTGTCTTTTTCAGGCTTTTATTGCTGACATGACTGATGAATGCCAGTCTATTTCTATCAAATATGCTGACAATGTAAAAAATGGTGGTTCTTGTCTAACTATTATGCAATCTGTCATTATTCAAATTATAAAAAGGGTCTGAGAAATGGAGCTTTCTGATTGGCTGCAAACATTCTAACAGCCTTATGTTAATCTTTTATTAACATACATGTAGAGCTTTAGCCATATGCTGACCAAGGTTTAACACTGCTTAAAAAACATTTTTTATTATAATAGCAATAAGGCACTTCCAGGGATTATGTTAATGGTCAGTTAATCACCCTCTAGGGGCATGTGGCACTTGGCTACACCTCGTGCCACAGTACACCCCTAGAAGGTGATTAACAGACCATTAACATAACCCTTGGTCATGCCTTATTGCTTAAATGACCTGGATATTATTACATCATGGGTAGATAAGTTAGGTATGAAGTTGAATTTGGATAAGTGTAAAGTCATGCACTTGGGCTCTAATAACCTAAATTATACGTACCAACTATATAGAACTAACCTAGTTAGTTCCATTGATGAAAAAAGATTTGGGTATTAGTATCTCTAATGACATGTCCTATAATAAGCACATCCATGACATCATTAATAAGTCCAATAGAGTAATATGGTCTATTTTACATAATATCAGATCACGTAAATCTGAGGTTCTTGTCCCTCTGTTTAGATCATATGTCAGGCCTCACTTGTCAGGTTCCTTGTATATATGTAAATTGTTGTATATAATCATTTCATGCCATTGTATTGCTATTTATGCTATTCTTGTCTATGTAATAATACTTGTATCCTCATTTGTATGACCACTCAGGTCCATCTTGTAAATGAGCTTTGCTCAATGATGTTCACCTGAATAAATAAAGATTTTGATTGATTGATTGATTGACTTGGAGTATGCTGCTCAGCTGTGGTCTCCACATAAAAAATGTATTAGTAATTCACTGGAGAATGTTCAAACATGATTTACAAAGAAAATATGTGGTCTAAAAAATTATTTGTATAACGATCTGTTACAGACCCTAAATTTAATGTCTTTATCCACTTGTCATCTCAGAGGCGATTTGCTTCTTCTTTTTGACATAATTAAGGATCCTGCTGTTATGACTGAATTAAATTTACAGTTCAAAGACCATTCACATAATGTCAGAGGTTATCCCTTACAATTAATAAGGAATCCATTTAGACATAAAAGCTGACAATATTTTTTTACATTAAGAGTTGTGGGTCCCTGGAATAATTTGCCTACTAATGTTATTATCAGTGAGCACAAAAAATCTTTTAAATACAGGCTTGATCAATTAATTAGCACTGGATTTGTTTTTCCATATTATCCTTTGGCTTAGTGTAAGAGTGCTATGGGCTAACGCCCTCTTGCTCTTTCCATGACCTTAGTATGAACCATAGTATAAGATGTGTAAAGGGAGCTATTAAAGGTCCATGAAACTCCGAGGCCAAAGAACTAAGGAACCTCGGCCGCCTGTAGTATCAAAGGGGTAAACTGGGAGTGTTCTACCGGGATCCCAAACTGTCTCCATATACTGCACAATTCTCCCCATAATTCCCTCATTATCTACCACCTGTGACCTATGTGAAGATTTCAGACCTTTTATCAATTTTTTCTCCCATCTACACTGACTACTTACAAAAGGGTTAATGCTTTCAGCCTTTCCTTGTGTAAGAAACATCTGTTCTCTTTGCAATGGACTAAGCCGATCATATTGATAGGTTCTCATTTCTAGTTTAACTGAATCGATGTCCTCCCTGAGGCCTACCCCCTCAGTATACATCAAAAGTCTCAAATCTCTCCGGAATGCTAAATATCATTTATAAGAAGAGGCTGCCTGGGTCCTTCCCAGTAATTAGAAAAAAACTATCATAAGAAGTTTCAGGGCTTCCCACCAAAGTCTCACATCATTGTATAGGAAAAGTGTCGTAGCCTTATCTCTCACCAATGATCTGAAAGCTGCCAACACTCCTGGATTACTCAATAAGGTAGCATTCAATTTCCAAAAACCTGGCCCAGCTTCCCTATATGGTGGTACAGCTATACTGGGCCAGGGTTCTTCCCCTGCCCCTCAGTACCCCTGTAATGTCAGAAACAGCATGGTGGCATAGCCAGCGTGGGTTCAGCAGCCACCAGAGTTTCCTATTCCCCCACCCACCTCCGCACCAGCATCCAACTCCTCCACTAAGTCTGCCACCCCTGTCGCCTGCCTGGGCTCCTCCTACACTGGTGCCTGCCTCTCCTCAACCTGTGCCTGTGGGATCACCTTCCAACTGCCTCACCCAGCTTCAGTTTGGTCTTGTCCTACCCAGCGTCAGTCGGACCTACCCCTGTTTACACCCAGCCTAAGCCGGCCTACCCCTAGCAGATGCCCGCTGGCCCTAAACCTATGCTATTTACTAATGTCCTGGAAGGGTTCCACTAATGGTGGAATGACTAATGGTTTCAGGTCAGTGGCCCCCAAAAATTATCGCCAGGCGGTGTCTCTCGGGGTCTAAATCCTCAGTCTCCCACTGGTTAAGGAACTGAATCTGTCATCACATCTAAGAAGGAGGATCACCCCAAGGAGATCTTGGGTAATCCTCTCCTTGGGTTCGGGGATGGAAGAGACAAGTCATCTGACAAATCATAGGATGAGGAACCTCCAGTGGATTCCTCCAACAATGCAGATTGTCGTTCCCTAGAACTACTCCGGCATCTAGAGGAGGATCTGGATGACGGATGACGGCCGTGCTGTCATCATTTTGGAGACTCCTGTGAGTCACCCTCTGGAATCAGGTGGGCTGGCGAAGGTGATTTACATGGAGGAGTCGCCTGCCTAGGTGGAGCTGGGACAGGGATCCCCACTGGGGATGGGTTGCGGCTCTGGCGGTCTGGGCAAAAGGTTCCCTTTGCCTAAGGAATGCACTAGCAAATGGACAGGAAGGAGGGGTGGAAGAACAATGGGGAATAATAAAAACTGCCATCACAGAGGCAATAAGCCTTTGTGTAAAGCAAATAAACAAAACGAAACGAGGTAAGAAACCACTATGGTTCTCAAAGGAAGTGGCAGTGAAGGTTCAAGAGAAAAAGAAAGCATTCAGGAAGTACAAGGAATCACAGAAGGAACAGGACAGAGAACTGTATCAGTTAGAGCAAAAGGAAGCTGGAAAGGCAGTCAGAACAGCAAAGGCCCAAACCGAGGAAAAGATAGCCAACTCAGTTAAGAAGGGGGATAAAACCTTTTATAGGTATATCAGGGAGCAAAGGAAGACCAAGGGAGGGATAGTGAGGCTTAATAAAGGGAGGAGGGTGGGCAGAGGGTGACTGTGAAAAGGCAGAGATACTAAACAAATATTTTTGCTCAGTATTTACAAAGGAAGAGGGGGAGGTACCTAAAACAAACAGTAGAAACACTCTGGATACAGAAGTTGATACCAGCCCATTTACAGAAGAAAGAGTTCTGAAAGAGCTCTTAAAACTGAAGGTGGACAAAGCAATGGGGCCTGATGGGATTCATCCCAGAATTCTAAAAGCACTAAGGATAGAACTAGTGACACCACTGACTACCCTCTTTAACAAATCATGGGAGGATGAGGTGGTACCTGAGGACTGGAGGAGGGAAGATGTGATTCCCCTTCACAAAAGTGGGAGCAAGGCAGAAACAGGAAACTACAGACCTGTTAATTTAACCTCAGTGGTAGGGAAAATGATGGAATCACTTCTGAAGGAAAGAATTGTTGAGTATCTAGAGGCCAGAGGGGCACAGGACCCAAGGCAGCATGGATTCACAGCGGGAAGGTCATGCCAGACAAATCTGATAGATTTCTTTGACTGGGTGACCAAAGTAGTAGATCAGGGAGGGGCTGTGGACATGGCCTACCTAGACTTTAGCAAGGCATTTGACACAGTCCCACATAAAAGATTAATATACAAGCTAGCCAGCCTGGGAGTGGGTCCCAAGATGACAGCCTGGGTAAAGAATTGGCTGGAGAATAGGACACAGAGAGTAATAGTAAATGGAGTCCACTCTGAAAAAAGGGGGGTTAGCAGTGGGGTACCACAGGGTTCAGTATTAGGACCGGTCCTCTTCAATGTCTTTATAAGCGACATTGCAGAGGGACTGGAAGGAAAAGTATGTCTCTTTGCAGATGACACAAAGATCTGCAACAGAGTTGATGCACAAGGTGGGGTGGAAAGGATGAGAAGGGACTTGGCAAGGTTAGAGGAATGGTCAAATGTATAGCAGCTTAGATTCAATGCTAAGAAGTGCAAGGTAATGCACCTGGAAACAAAACCCAGGAAGAGTACACAATGGGGTGAGATACTAACAACAACAAAATGGAAAGGGACCTGGGGTAGTCATATCAGATGACCTAAAGGTGGGCAAGCAATGTGAGAGGCAGCAAGGAAGGCTGGGGGATACTGGGATGCATAGGGAGGCATCACCAGCAGAAAACAAGAAGTTATTATCCTCTGTACAGACAGCTGGTGAGACCACATCTGGAGTACTGTGTGCAGTTCTGGAGACCAATCTCTGCAAAGACATAGACAGGATGGAAGCTGTCCAGAGGAGGGCAACTAAAATGGTGCAGGGTCTGCACGGAAGACATATGAAGTGAGACTTAAGGAGCTTAATATGTATAGCCTCGAGGAAAGGAGGGAGGGGGACATGATAGAAACTTTCAAGTACCTCAAGGAATCAACAAAGTCCAAGAGGTAGCATCTTTCAAAAAGAGGTGTGCAAGAACAAGGGGCACAATTTGAAGATAGAAGAGGGCGGCTCAGAGGTAATTTAAGGAAGTATTTTTTCACAGAGAGGGTTGTGGATGCATGGAACAGCCTTCCAGAGGAGGTTGTGGAGTCAAAAACAGTGGTGGAATTCAAGCATGCATGGGACAGTCATAAGGCAATTCTAGGGGGTGGGGGTAGGAAGAAGTAGGCTGCTGGTTAACTAGGATCTGCAGCTTATCCATCAGGTAGGGAAATGGGCAGACTGGGTGGGCCAAGCGGTCCTTATCTGCCGTCAAATTCTATGTTTCTATGTTTCTATGATGGTGTTCCACCAGCTGGTGAAAAGGGCACCGACCTCAGCCAAATGGACAACAGGGCCCAGCTGGGGTTATGGCTTTGGGGTAGGGGTGCTAGAGGGGCCTGACATCGGACCCTGTGGTATATAGTCTCCTTATCATCAGGTCTGATGGTGCCGCTGTATCAGACATCAAGTCCGATGGTATACCACCCCCTGGCGTCTGGTAGGGCTCCCGAGGGAGAGGAAATGGCAGACGGGTGATACCTGGTCCGTGGTTCCCTCTGAGGCAGGTGTCAGGTCCTCAGACATCAGGTCTGATGTTAGATCCTTTTCAGAGCCCTGCGGATCAGACGGCTTGTAGGGGGTAGTCTGGTCCAGTTCCTTAGTGAAGTCCAAGGGCATTGAGGACCGAAGTCGGTCCAGAGCCCTGGCCGAAGACAGCTTGGAAAGCGAGCATGGGTTCTTGTGGCTCTCATGTTCGTGACACTTCTTGGTGTCAGACTCTTGCATCCTGTCCAATGACCCAGAGGCCACAGCCTTGCGGATGGCAGGCTCCAACCTGTCTCCCAAAGAATGTGCCAATCCTTGTGACTCAGACTCTAACATAAGTTTGTAGGGCCCGATAGCCAGGGAAACAGGGGCCTGGGAAGGTCCTAGTCCAGAAAACTCCCTGCCAGACATCTGAATGAAGGTGGGGGGCTTCCTTGACAGTAACCTCGAGAGAAATCGGGGAAACCTGAGGGGCTGAGTCTGACCTCATGTTGGAGGTAGAATTTTTGGAAACCTTATGTGGAGACCTGGGACGGGATTCTGACCTGGACCCATCCTTGTCCAGATGATGGTGCTTCCCGCTCTATTTCTTTTGTCTGGGGAAGGAACCCTTGGTGGAGTTGGAAGACGAGCTGTGCCCCAAGTGGGTCTTCTGCATAGCGGCCACTGGTTCAAGGAGGTATGCTTTTAAAGTCTTTTAGGCGGTGGATGAGAGTTCTCCTGTTGAAGCTGAGGTAATGCGTGCAGGCATCCAGCTTATGGTTGGGACCTAGGCATAGCAATAAGGCAGAATGGCTGTCTTTTGCTGGGATTTGCTTTCCACACGTGCAGTTCAATTTCTCCATACATGACAAATTCAGTACTTCAATGAAACAAAACGATAATTGTGCGAAGCACGAAAATGTCAGTTGACTAGCAGCAGTCCACAGAGCAGAGAAGCATAAGTCGATGGAGGTGGGTCAACGGCAGGAAAAAACTGAGGTGGTGCCAGGGGACTTCCCCCTTTATACCACTGGTGATGTTGGGGGGGGGGGCGATGTTAGGGGGCTGGTCCCCTGTCTTGGACTGCTAGCTATGATTTTTCCATGGGGTCATAGTGCCTGGCAGCATAGTCCTAATGGTTATTACCTGCTGCAAGAGCTCTATTTTTGAAGCACAAAATTCAAACCTCACACAGGGACTGGATTCCAGATAGGGGGATGAAGGTGCATAATACCTTATAAAAAAGGTGCGAATCAAAGGTAACTGGAACAATGGTTTGTTGCCCATAAGTAAATGATATGTGGCAATGGCCGAAAGGTGGACTTTTACAGAGGAATATTTCAGTCCACCCCCCCATCCCGGACCAGTCTGATTAGTACTTTCTGAACGAGAGGAAAGGGTGGGAAGGTGTAAAGAAATCTTCCTGTCCAGGAAAGAGATAACATGTCCAGCAGCACAGTTCCAAGACCTCGCTCAAGAGAGTAGTAAAGAGGTCATTTGGTGGAGCGGCAAATATGTCTAACTCCGGTCAACCACATGGGTGGAAGAAGTCTGGTAGGATTTCCCACTCATGGGCCAGGGCAGTGGATCTGCTTAGGGCATCTGCCAGGATGTTGGACACCCTGGGGATGTGGACTGCCAGAAGATGGATAGTCTTCTGAATCACCCAGTACCAGCCCCCCATCGATTCTCTGCAGCGAGAGTATGAATGGGTACCTCCTTGCTTGTTTAGGCAGTGAACCAGACCCCCATCAATTCTCTGCAGAGAGGGTATGAATGGGTACCTCTCTGCTTGTTTAGGCTGTGAACCAGACCCCCATCGATTCCCTGCAGCGAGGGTATGAATGGGTACCTCCTTGCTTGTTTAGGTAGTGAACCACCACAGAATCATCTGACTGCACCTGAAGGCAACCTGGGGAAGGAGAGTTTCCAACGTCTGTAAAGCTTAGATCACTACCCTCATCTCCAAGCATTGATGTGAAGATGGGTTTTCCACAGGCATCCAGGATCCTTGGGATTGGACGTGCAGGAGATGAGCTCCCTACCTTGTCAAGGATGAGTCTGTAGTCAAAATGAGACACAGGACAGAAGAACTAAACGTTATGCCTTGCATTAAGTTGTCCATGGACTTCTACCATTGTAGAGCTCAAAGAGCCAAGGAAGACATCAGGACCTTAGCATCGAAGTTATCCTCCCACTGGTCCCACTGGACTCTCAGGGACCAATGAAGGACCCTCATAGATAGTCAGCCTGACATGGAGGACTGTCGGAATTGTGGCCGCCAAATGACCCAGGAGACACAGGTAGTCTCATGCCTACACCCGTCTGGACTCTAGTCTGTGCGCCAAAGCAATCAGGGCATCCGCCAGAGCCTTGAGCAAAAAACACCATCCTCAAGGAGGTATTCAACACGACTCTGATGTAGAGGAGGCATTGTGCTGGAACCATCTTGGATTTCGGAAAGTTTACAGCTATCCCTGCCCAGTCAAAAAAACTGAAGGGTTCAAGAAAGTGTGAACAGCAGCCTTTGGCGGGAGGATGCTTTCATGAGCCAATCATCCAGGTAAGGAAAGATAGAGGCCTTTTGTGGAATAAGACTTTTCCTGATTTGTCATGATTCTGATATTGTGTTTTAATGAACTATGTTTTTAAATTTTGTGAAGCACCTTGATAATTGAAAGGCACTCAATAAATAAAGCTATTGTTATTATTATTATTATTATTATTATTCCCTGCGGAGGGCCACTGTGATCGCCGCTAGGTATTTTGTAAACACCCTCTCAGCCAAGGAAAGGCCTAATGGGAGGGCTCTGAACTGGTAACGGTGATCCTGGAACAAACAATCGAGAAACTGTCGGTGAGCAGAGTGCATCTGGATATGAAGGTGCGTATGAAGAGAGCAGAGCCAATCTCCTGTGTTCAGCAAGTCCTGTGTTCAGCAAGGGGAAAAGTGTCTGAAGAGACACCATTCTGAACTTTTGGTATCTGATATAGAGATTGAGATTCCTTAGATCCAAAATGGGGCGCAAGTCCCCCGTCCATTTGGGAACCCGGAAAAAATGGGGAGTAAAATCCTGGATCCTTCTGTAAGAGGGGAACTGGTTCAATGGCATGTTTTATGAGCAAAGTATGGATTTACATAGAAACTTAGAAACATAGAAGTTGACGGCAGATAATGACCGCAAGGCCCATCCAGTCTGCCCATTTCTTTTTCTACCTTACGACTGTGCCATTGGCCTTTGCTCTGTCAATGGCCTATCTATTCATACTCATCTGTATTGCTCCCTTATGCCTATCCCATGCCTGTTTAAAGCCATGCACTGTATTCATATCCACCACTTCCTGAGGTAGGCCGTTCCACGCAACCACCACCCTTTCTGTGAAAAAGAACTTCCTCACATTACCCCTTAATTGGCCTCCCTCTAATCTCATGCTGTGTCCTCTTGTCCTGCTATTTTTCTTACATTGAAACATGTTAGACTTTTTCACCTTGTTAATGCCCGTAAGGTGTTTGAATATTTCAATCATATCACCTCTCTCCCTCCTTTGCTCTAGGGTATACATATTGAGCTCAGTTAATCTGTCCTCATATGTTTTCTGATGCAGTCCCTGCACCATTCTGGTTGCCCTTCTCTGGACTGCCTCAATTTGGTTAATGTCCTTGTGAAGGTGTGGCCTGCAGTACTGCACGCAGTACTCCAGATGGGGCCTAACCAGTGTCTTGTAAAGAGAGATTATTACTTCCCTCTTCTGACTTGTGATACCCCTACTAATACACTCCAACATCCCTCCAGCCTTACCTACTGCTTTAGTGGTCTGCTTGGATGATTTCAGGTCATCAGTGATGACGACGCCCAAGTCTCTTTCTTCCCTTGTGATTGCCAGCAACTCCCCTCCCAGCCTATAGGTGGCTTCAGGGTTTCTCTTCCCAGTGTGCATGATCTTGCACTTCTTTGCGTTAAAACCCCAGTTGCCACTCTTCCAACCATTTTGCTAGTTTATCCTGATCTTTTCTCATTCTGCCCACCCCATCTGGATCATCTACTCTGTTGCAGATCTTGGTGTCATCTGCAAACAGACAAACCTTACCCCTCCAGTCCATCTGCAATGTCACTGATGAAGATATTGAAGAGGACTGGCCCCAGGACTGATCCCTGAGGTAACCCACTTGTGACTTGCATCTCTTCTGACTATATACCGTTTACCACCACTCTCTGTTTTCTGCCCGTCAACCAGTTTGCCACCCAGCTGACCAACATCTGACCAACTCTGAGCCTACCCAGCTTATTAATCAATCTTCTATGAGGAACAGTATCGAAAGCTTTGTTGAAGTCAAGGTAGGCAACATCAACTGCTCCCCCTTGGTCCTCCACTCTGGTTACCCAGTCAAAGAAATCTATGAGATTAGTTTGACAGGATCTTCCTTTTTGTAAACCCATGCTGTCTTGGATCCTTTGCTCTTATGGATTCCAAGTGTTGCACTATCCTTTCCTTAAGGAGTGTCTCCATAATCTTGCCCACTACTGAGGTAAGACTGACTGGTCTGTAGTTCCCTGCCTCCTCCCTGCTACCACTCTTGTGGAGCGGGATCACATGAGCCCTTCTCCAGGCTTCTGGAACCTCTCCTGTGCTCAGAGACTCACTAAACAGTTCTGATAATGGCCCTGCTAGTTCCACCTTTAGCTCCTTTAGTACCCTGGGATGTATGCCATCAGGTCCCATTGCCTTGCCCACCCTGAGCTTATTGAGCTCTTGTAGGACCCTTTCTTTTATGAAGAGACTAGTGCACACCTCCCTCCCCCCTGTGTCTATAGTGCTGAGCTGTGGTCCCTGCCCTACCTTCTCTTCAGTAAATACTGAGCTGAAGTATCTATTTAGGATAGATGCTTTTACATGGTCCTCCTCCTCACATGCCCCTTATCCCCTTTGATCTTAGCAATACCCTCTCTGGACTTTCCCCTTTCACTAATGTACCTATTGAAAGTCTTGTCACCTTCTTTTACTTTTCGTGCTAGTGTTTCCTCGGTTTGGGCCTTTGCCTGCCTTACTGCCTTCCCTGCTTCCCTTAGGGAAGTTTGGTATGCCTCCCAACTTCATCCTGCTGCATTCCCTTATATTTCCTGAAGTCCAGCCTTTTGGCTCTGACCTTTTCTGCTACTGTGTTTGAGAACCAAAGTGGTTTCCTTCTTCTTTTGTACTTCGTTTTCTCACTAACACAATGGGATGTTGCTTCAAGTATTGCATCTTTAATGCTTGCCCACTTTACCTATACCCCCTCACCTGTATTTCTTTTTGCCAGGGCTAGCTTAACTCTAATGGCCATCTTATCAAAGTCAGCTCCTCTGAAGTCCCATATTTTTGCCTTGGAATGGGATGATTTTGTTCTAGTGGCCTAATTGAACCATACCATGTGATGGTCACTGGCACCCAGGTGACCTTCTACCTAGAGATCTGTGATCCTTTCCCTGTTAGTCAATACTAGATCTAGGATAGCCCTGTCTCTTGTGGGTTGTTGTACCAGTTGTTTGAGGCCCTCCCCCTGAGGGACTCCACCATTTGTCTAGTTCTGGCAGATGTCCCTGCTGGTATTGATCAATCCGTGTCTGGCATGTTGAAGTCTCCCATTATCAGAACCTCCCCTTTAGCGGTCATGTTTTGTATATCTTCTAATAGTAATGTGTCTATGTCCTCCCCCTCGTCTGGAGGCCTGTACACAACCCCAGTTCGTATGGCTGTCCCACTTCCTGTTTCCAGGGTGATCCACAGTTCTTCTGGCTCCTTCAGTGTATTCTGAATTTCAGTAGCTTTGATATTTTCATTGACATAAAGGGCCACTCCACCCCCCTTTTTGCACCTCGGTCTCTTCTGAACAGTACATAGCCAGGTACTGAAGTCTCCCAAGTGTGATTACTGGTAAACCATGTCTCGCTTATGGTGGTCAACTGGGACTTGTCATTCTGTAAGATCAATGCTTGGTCTGGGGGGTAATGAGACCCTTGGTGGCAAAGCTGAACTCCAGTGTGTGCCTGATTTGATCAATTGCAGGAGCCACAGGTCACAGGAGATGGCTTGCCACCCTTGTAGGTGCAGGGAAAAACCTTCCTCTGGCCATAGGAAGCGTCTCTGGTCCCATGACCAGAGGAAGACCTTCAGGCCAAAGGCTGGCCCTGCTGTGCAGCGGCAAGGACATAACAGGACATTTCTGGAGTATTTCTAGGACCAGGAAATGTCAGTTGAGTCTTGCGCCGATGGTGGTCATTGAGCATTTGGACGCGACCTATAGGGGAAGCCTCTAGATTTGTTTTTTTTTTTGTTTTGTTTTATCAGGATAGACACACTAAGCTGAAAGCTTGTTTACAGGTGTGACCTGGGAGCACAAAGAAGTTAAGTGACTTGCTCAGGGTCACACAGTATGCAAGTGGGGGCGGTGGGATTCAAACCCAGATCTCCCGGTTTGCAGCTCAGAGCCTTAAACCACTGTGCTATACTACCTCCTAGAGGAAACCCCTGTAGGCTGGTTTTGCTTTAGGATGGTACAGACTAATTGAAGGGTATGACACGAGTCTTGTAAATCCTTCAACACTTCTGGGGTCTGTGGACCAAAAAGTCGATCACCCTTAAAAGGAGTGTTAAGGATAGACTGCAGTATGTCCTGTGAAAATCCTGACATTCTCAGCCAGGTGAGACGTCTCAGACAAACTCCTGCAGAGGACGTTCAGGCTGCTGTGTCAATGGCATTGTAGGTGGCCCTGAGCAGGTGGCAACATATAGCCACCACAGTAGACATCTTGGTTATCAGATCCTCCTGAGTAGAACCCGCAGGGAGGGACTGGAGTGTCACCTGGGAGGCTTTCAGAATTTCCTGATATTTCAGGAGATGTCCCATGTAATTGAGTAAACGGAGAGACATGGTAGCCAAGGCATATACCCATTTCCCCATAACATCTAATTTCTTGGATTCCTTATCCAGGGGCTGAGCACTCGTGTTGAGGTCTAGAGGACCTATCATGAGTGGCATTGATCACCACAGAATCAGCCCGAGGCAGAGACATAAAGTAGGGGTGGTCAACTGGGACTTGATAAATCCTATCAGCCTTACAAGGATTGGAGGGAATTTTAAAGGGCTGCTTCCAAGCAGCCCAAATAGCCTCCTCAAAAGTGTCCACCAAAGGGGGGGCGACCAGAGTGGGGCATTCCAGTATACCCAAATACTGTGCCAGCTTCTTTCTTAAAGCATCCTGCTCAGTACCCTGGAACCCAAAAGGTCTGTATCATAATGGGATCAGGCAGAGAACATGGTAATTCAGAAGTAGGTTCACCCTGTACAGAGGAGGCGGCTGGGGGGACTCCTCCAGGTCCATACCCTATCACCATCCAGGTCAGCCAAATCCCAGTACTGCAGCACAGGGTCATCCATGTCCACATCCGAAGGTTGAAAACCCAGGGAGACAGGGGAAGAGTTGGCCATTCTCTGGGTCTAGAGGGAGCAGAGACCAGGGTTGACCATTCACTAGGGGGGTGGGTGGTCTTTGTAAGGTCCAGAATAATACTGACTAGTGCCTGGACATCAATCATGGCCATTTTCCCAGCAGAAGTAACTGCAACAGAAGCCATATGAGGAGAGACTAAAGGAGGTTAATATGCATACCCTTGAGGAAAGGAGGGAGAGGGGGGGACATGATAGAAACTTTTAAGTACCTCAAGGGAATCAACAAAGTCCAAGAGGGTAGCATCTTTCAGAAAAAGAGATGTGCAAGAACAAGGGGACACAATTTGAAGATAGAGGGGGGGCGGCTCAAGGGTAATGTGAGGAAGTATTTTTTCACAGAAAGGGTGGTGGATGCATGAAACGGCCTTCCTGAGGAGGTTGTGGGGTCAAAAACAGTGGGGGAATTCAAGAATGCATGGGAAAAGCAATTCTTGTGGGAGGTAGGAAGAAATAGGCTGTTGGCTAACTAGGATCTGCAGCTTATCCAGTAGGTAGGGAAATGGGCAGACTAGGTGGGCCAAGTGGTTCTTATCTGCCATCAAAGTCTAGGCTTCTATGTTTCTATGATGATTACCCATCAGGGACTGTTGCCCCATTACACCCAGAGACTGGATTTGCTCCCTAGACATGCAGACTGGCTGTTAGCAGTGCCGTCCAAGGAATGCCTGCTCCAAACCTTGGATTCTACCTGCTGCCTCTTCCAGGATATGGGGTCACCATCAACCTACTCAAATCTTTTCTGACCCGTCTCCCAACAACTCCAGTACATTGGGGCGGTGTTAGATACAGCCCAAGGGATGGTCCTTCTTCCCTAGGTCAGGGTGGAGCGTCTGATGAGCAAGCCTACCTGCTCTACACCAGCAGTCACATCCCACACCAGGTCTTCCTTAGCCTCCTGGGACTTACAGTTCTCCTAGCCAGGCTGCATATGAGGATCTCATAATGGACTTTGTGGGCCTGGTGGGACCAGCACATGGACAACATGGAGCAACCAGTCCAGGTCTCTGATCCAGTCAGGAAGGTACTGTCATGGTGGCTGGAGCTCAGCAATCTCCCAAGGGGGTGCCCTTTTACATTCCAGCTCTGCAAAGCCTTACAATGGATGCCTCAGGTTTAGGCTGGGGGCACTCATCTGGATGCCTACTAGACTCAACAGCAATGAAACACTTTGGAGATGGGCCTTCAGTTCTGCATGCCCTACAGGCCTTTCAGACATCTCTCCCCGGGTCCACTGCCAATTCAAACATACAACTCCAGTGTGGTCCATTACATCAACAAATAGGGAAGGGACTCACTCGTGTTCGGAAGTGATGCGTGTCTGGTACTGGGTGATAGATTACAGCCTGGAACTTTCAGTTGTCCATGTTCCTGGTGTCCAAAAAGTCTTAGTGGACAGCCTAAGCCAGTCCCCGTCTCTGGCTCACATATGGGAACTCCAGACTTCAGTGGTGCAAGGTCTGTGCGACTGGTGGGGGTCGTCCAGAGTTGGACCTTTTTTGCATCCCTAAAGTAAAACTGCCACTTCTCTGCTTGCTCATTCTAGAGTCTGGAGTTTTCTGGTGAGACGTATTGTCCCTCTCTTGGAAAGGGAGATTTCTGTACGCCTTTCCTCCCTTCCCACACCTCCAGAGAGTTCTGCTCAAACTTCAGATGGAAGAGGCAAATGATCCTTGTAATCCACCCCCCTTCTGGCCTTGTCAGATCTGGTTCCCTTTGCTTCAACAGCTGGCAGTGGCACCTCAGGTGCCCCTGCCCCTCTGCTCAGGCTTGCTCTTCCAAAAGCAGGGCACCCCGATCCACCCAGATCTCTCCATCTTCATGTGCGTCTCCTGAGGACGTAGCCATCACGAGGTTTAGTGTGTACACTAAAGTGGCAGATATTTGGTGGTGGCTAAGAAGCCTTCTACCTGGGCTACATATTCTATGAAATGGAAGCGCTTTGCCATATGGGCTGCCTCGCACCACCTGGATCACTTCACCTGTAAGGTGAACCAGATTTCGGAGAACTTGCTTTCCCTCTCAGACTCCAGTCTAAAGTACTCTTCAATTAAAGTTCATCTTTTGGCTCCATCTGCCTATTATGTTCCCACAGATGGCCGTTTAGTGGCCCAACTAGATGCATTGCACGTTTTTGAGGCATTCTACACCACAAGCCTCCAATCCGCAACCCTGTCCCAGGTCTTGGAAAGCATTTTTGATCACTATTACATCTGCTCAGAGGATTTCCGAGCTTCAGGCGCACATGTGAGCAGCCTTATTTAGTTTTCCACAAAGACAAGGTGTCCTTGCATACCAATCCCAAGTTTCTCCCCAAGGTGGTGTCAGAGTTTACTTTGAATAAATCCATCCACCTACCGGTTTATTTTCCGGAGCATGCCAATCCAGGGGAAGTTCTGCTCCATACCTTAGATGAAAACAGAATTTTGCATTACTATATACAGTGTACCAAGGACTGCAGGAAGTCCAAACAGCTATTTGTTTCTTTTGCCCCTGGGAAAGAGGGGGTCCCAGTGTCTAAAGAGTGTCTGTGCAAATGGTTGGCCAGCTGCATTACTTTCTGTTATGGAAGTATGATAAAGGAGTGGTACATGGTCATTCTATCAGAGGTATGACCACCTCTGTTGCTTGATCTTCCCCATGTCAGTCTTCACCATTCATCACTGATGGGTGGTCGGCCGGAGACTAGCACCCCGCCTTTTGTTTTCTATAGGAGGGAGGAGCTGGAATTATTGGTGCCGCCCACAAGGCAGACATATTGGCATTCGCGGGTTGGCCAGTAACGGCTGTTGGCTCCTTCTCCACCTCAGTTTTGCTTCTCCTGCCATTGAGACAGCATCTTGCCAGCAGCTCAGAATTTCTACTACAACACTGTGTCCTAAGTCAGATGGTCAAAATCTCAATACTCAGAAGTCGTTGCTCCTCGGGGCCGTTCGACACCGAGCTTCTTTGACACCATTCGACTCCACCTTGGTTCTGCAGCCCACTCGGTGCCATTATCACCCAGCCAATTCCGCTATGGTTCTACAGCCCACTCAACGCCGTTATCAACCATTCAACTCTGCCTCAGTTCTGCAGCCCACTCGGCACTGTTATCAAGATGGTAAGATCTTTCCCTTTTATTAAGCGGTGGCGAGTCTTTACTGTTTTTTTGTGTTTAGTTACTGTCACATCATGCCTGGTCCTCGGGACAAATGTCTGTCTCACCTGCCTTGGATTCCAACATGACATGGACACCTGCAATGCCTGCTTCTCTACGGACCACTGCATTCTGGAGCATCGTGAGTTAAAAAGTCGGCAGGGCTTCGAGGACTTTTGGGAGGAGCATCATCGTTAGTCAGTCCAATCGCAGGACTCTCGGCCCTTCCTCCAGGTCCCTTCCTGGGCCTACACGGTCCGGTGAAGAGGGGGTCTCCTCTTCTTCTTGCCTTGCCATAAAGTAGGTCTCTACTGTGGTGCCGGAGGTCCGATCTGGTTCTACTCAGGGCCGGGCCGGGAGTACCACTCTGGCAGTCACCTCTTCGGATGTGCAGGCTCCCCCGTTGTCAGGGCCCACGGCTGCAGGTCCTGGTGTGGGGTGTTCCTCGGCATCACCCATTGGCACTGCCTTGGATCCCAGAGCCATTCACGGTGTCGGTGATTGGGGCGGCATCACGAGGGGTGCGGGGCCAGCACGCAGCACGGCAGGCGGGAAAGCTCCCCGGGCCGCCACTCCACAACTCCTCTGAATCATCTCCTCTTTGGAGCCGGTTGATTTGGAGGCTAATCCGGACTGGCAGCCTGACTCCTTGGAGCCTGAGGGTTCTCCACAGCCTAGCACTCTTGTGCCTTCCCAGGTGTGCCCTCCTGCGGTTCCAGCCCGTACCGACTCTCAAGCCGATGGTGGCTCAATGGATCAGGTGCAGGCTGATGGTCCCACTGTTACAGGGGCAGTGGCCCAGGCTTTGGGGGAGGGGCTGGCTACCATCCCTGGTGCATCCCCTCCATCAGGGTCAAGACCAAACCTCCCTCCTCTGCAACTTTCCTTGGGAAGTCACTGGAATTGAGAAGGGGGGGTTATTTGGCACAGGGTGCGAGAAAGAGGGCTTCCTTGAAGTCAATGGGGTTGAGGGGATGGGACGAGGGACAGTGGCACCCTTCCATGGCCCTCCAGGGCCTGGGGAGGAGCCACAGTGCTGAACCCAGGTTCTCTCCTTTGTCCTCTTCGAGGGAGTCCTCATTGGGTGGGGCTGGGGACTGCCATTCTGGTTCCATGCAGCCCTGGTCTCCTCAAAGGGAAGCTTCCCCAACAGGGCTCAGCCCCAACCACTTTACTTTTCTTAACAGGACAGTGACTTTGCAGACCTGCAGATTCCGTTATGCCAAGATCGCCTGTTGGGCCTTCCAGCCCTGGCAGAGACATGTCACGTACGGTGACAGGTTCACCCATGCCTCTGCATCAAGCTCCCCCTCTCCCAGGCCATGTTGGCTCTTCAGGGCCTTTGACCAGGGTACAGTTCAGATCCCAGGCTGCAGATTTCCCCCAGTACGTTAGCGCTATGGATGAACTGATCTTTCGACCAGTTCTTCCTCCACAGCCGGAGTCCAACTCCACAAGTTCCTCAGCCTCGTCTTCTTCCACTATTACCTATTTTGCCCATCAAAATACAGAGTGTTTGACGCATGCCTTCTTGGGGCGAGTTCGAGGCACACCATTTGGTGGTCTCTTCCTGGCCAGTTCCCTTCCAGAAGGCGTCATACAGCACCTGTAAGCTTCCATATGCCACAGCTCCAGCCCCCATGGACTGCTGGAGACTGTATTATGCACACCAGGGGTCACCATTCTGCCTAATCTTACTTTGGGACTGACATACCTGGACACCCCTACTGGGCACAGATGTCTGGTCCATGACCGACCCCCCCAGATCCCGATTCTGTGAGTTTGATCATCTGGGGTGGAGAGTTTTCTCCTCTGTGCAGATGGTTCCATCCATTGTTTCACATCAAGCACACCACGCTGCCTATAATAGGCATCTGTGGGCGATGCTGAGCCAGGCGCTGGCATCGTTGCCAGATTTGGAGTCTACCTGGCAAGCCATAGCCCTCTCTGCTATAGGTCTGGAGCTGGCAAGGCACCAGTCAAGGGCACTGCGATGCCAATGAGGTCACTGCATAACTTGCAGGGACAATGATCTGCATTAGGCGACAGCATGGCTTCGCCTTTTGAGGCTGTCACCTTTGGACCGGCAGAGGTTACTGGCCTCCTCCTTTCCAGGGGACCCATCTCTTTTCCTGCAGGGCGATACGGGAATTACAATGGCTCCTTCCTTCCCCCAGGGGACCCCACCTTGCCTGATCAGTCCCAGACCTAACTGGCCAGTGGAGGGTCTGCCCACTGCCCATGTTTCCCCATGGGGGGCTGAAGGATTCTATTCCCTCAGGGATTTACTGGGCCCCCTTTGGCGGGGCTTGGTACTCACCCACCAGTGATGAATGGTGAAGACTGACACAGGGGAGATATGAAAATTACATACCTACTGTAATTTTTGATCTTTCTGTGTGTATCTTCATCATTCATCACTGAATCCTACCCATCTTCCCCCTCATAAAGCATCAGTCATTGGTCCATGTCCACTCCCTGCTCGCCCTCCTCCATGGGAATCTTCTGGGGGGTTTTCCCCCTCCCTTCTCCTGGTGGGCTTTTAGGAGACTTCTGAGAGGGTCTCAGAGAATGGCAAGTAGGGCCTTTGTCTGGGCCATGTAGGGACTTCTGGTGGGCCCTTCACCATTATCCTGGGCCTGATGTCAAGGGTCGGCTAATCCCCTAGTGGGTGCACCGACCTTTGGGTCCCTGGGATGGGGGGAATCTGGGGCTGGCTGGAAGTCCCTCCACCCCACCCTTGTTATGCTATCCTTTTCTGTCTCATTCTCCTTGGGAAAGGGAAGCATTAATAGTGGGGACATCCTCCCCCCCAGGAACCCTGTGGATTCTCCTGCTAAAGGATAATGGAGAGAGGGGCAGGGAATCCTCCTGGGGTTAAGGGTTCGGGGGGGCCCTTACCCATCTTCAGGATTCTTCAGTTTCCTCTGAATCTTCCTTAGGTAGGTCCTTTCCTTGGAATATTCCTTAGTTGGGTTCTTACATCCTGGAAGATCTGCCCTTGCCAGCTCTATATCCTGTATGGGTCTTCGGCCCCCTTCCTCCTTCCTTCCCATCCCATTAATTCCTCTCTCTCTCGCTCTCTCTCTCTCTCATCTCTCTCTTTCTCTTTCCTTCTCTTCCTGCCCTTATGGCCATCCAGGGACTGGGGCCTTCTTCGTCCCATAACCTCTCAGGTTCTCCTCCTTCTGTCCTCTGGTCAGCCTATTTCTTTTTCAGTTTACATCCTTTCCTTTTGCTGTCTCTCGGGCTCCCTTGCACTGCCCTTATTTTTCTCCATCACCCCCCCTGGTCTCTCCGGCATGCAGAACTGAGGTGGTGGAGGAGCCAATGGCAGTTACTGGCCAACCTGCAAGCACCATGCAATGCGTCAGCCTTGTGGGCTGCACTGACGGCACCGGCTCCTCCCTCCTACAAAAACAAAAATGTCCCACAGGGTGCTCGTCTCCAGCCAACCACCCACCAGTGATGAATGGTGAAGATCCACAGGAAGATTAAGAATTATGGTAGGTATGTAATTTCTATTTTCTGCAATGTCTCTGCTGCAGAGATCTGTGCAACGGCTACTTGAAGTTCGATCCATACTTCTACTAAGCATTATTTATAGTGTGGCTATCTCCATCCAGCACAGACCCAATTTCAGGCTAGCCATTCTTCAGGACCTCCTTTTTTTAGGTCCTTTCTTCCAACCTCCTGGACTGTGACAGTTTCTGCAGAACTGCTTGGGACTCATCCTACCAGTCTGCCCTGCTGCAAGAGATACCCTCAAAGTAAGATGATCTCTTGCAGCAGGCCCTGCTTTCCCTTCTTCCTTTCCCCCTTTCTTTATAGCTTTCCCTTCCTTTGGGGAGCAGTCTTCTAATTCCTTTTCTTTCTAACAGTTACCTCAGCTTACTCCTCGGTCCTCCTAGCAGGTTTTGCTTTTGGTCTCCAATGGGAGAACTACGATGTGTGCGGGGGCTGCCCACTCTCATAGAGTTGGCTGACGTAAGTGGTGGGTGGCCCTCTCAGGTAGACTGCTAACTAGAAAGTTTCTGTGTGATCCTAGTGCTTTGCATCTAAGTCCTACTAGAGTGGCCTGCTGCAAGAGATCCTCTCGAAGATCTACCATGTTTACGTAACTGTACTTTTTCTGTTCATTTTTAATACTTACATGCCCACTAAACCAGTGATAAGTTCTAGTAACAGGTCACACAATTTCTTATTCTATGCCCGTTATCTTTCGGGATTGGAGGGTTACGCATAAAACTATTAGGACGTCACAGAATGCTCTTGCAGAGTACAATGTGCTACCAACACAACAGAACAAGAGTTCATCTGCACACCAGCAGTTAGTGCCTGGTTTTGTTGTGATGAATATTTTGAAGTTACCATGAGCACCCACTTCCTTGTGCGAGCCCTGCTGTTTGTTTACGTAAGTAATGTTGTGTAGCACCCACTGAAATCCAACAAGTAATCAACACTTGATACTGCCACCACCAAGGGACCAACCAACTTAGTGCCACAAGGAGAGAATCTGAGCAAGTAGTAGCTACTGTAGTGGATCCTCCACTCCTTCTCTGACAGTCCTGGGTCTTCGGTTCTGGAGGCATATCCCCCCACCATGTTTACAGCTTTCTAAGAGGGAACTCCTGCATAAAGTAATGTTTTAAGTTTCAGTGATCACCTTCCGTGTGTCCTCAAAGAAAGCTTGGCAGGTCACTAACTTTTTTTTTGCATCTTCTATTTATGTACCCTACCCCCAGAACACTCTCAGGCTACTCCTGCTCGCCTAACATTGTTCTACCACCCACGTGACCCCCGTCTCCAACTGCCCTCCACCATCCTCCAGCCGGCAGACTCCCCAGCTCTGAGGCCCCTGTGGTAGGGTCACCTCCACTCCAGAGCTTTATCTAGAATAGAGTCTGCCAGCCGAGGTGGTGGAGGAAAAGGGTGGGGAACAGAGACAGGGCCCAGTGTTGGGCATGTGGTGATGGGGCACAGAGGAGAGCCATCACCTATCCAGGATCGTGGGATTTTCAAGCGTATGGTTCCCCCCTAGGAGCACAGGCGTGCAATGACGCCCGCATGGCCATGCTATAAGCATTTGCCGTGCTCCTCCCTCTAACTGCTCCATGCACTAGCTGTGCCTTCGGCCTCCACTGGGGGTCACTACTGTGCCAGAGAACTCTAGATCCCTCCCTAGGGAAAGGAGAGCAGTCAATCGGACACTCGATCCTACTCCCTCCCCTGCCAACCCCCGGCACCCGATCTTGCTCCCGAACTTGGGTTGCCGGCATGGCACGAGGTGTGGCATCCAGTGCCTCAACCCTCAGCGCCCCCAGGCCGCCCACAAGTCACTAACTTGAATGTCAAATTACTCCTCAGGCAGTTAGCTTACCACCATCGTCGTCATCCCCTTCAGCTTCTTGTTTAGCTTTTGCTTTTTTCTTCGCGGAGCAGACTCCTGTTTTGCTGCCTCTTTCTTAGGAGTAGGCTGCTCTTCCTCCTCCTCCTCCTCTTCATCCTCCTCTTCCTCAGACTCTTGTTTTGCTTTTGCTAAAGCCTCTTTCTTCGTAGGAGCAGGCATTTCCTCTTCAAATTCCCATGTAAATGGGGGGAGAATAAAAAACCTTAACAACAGGCAAAGCAAACACATCAAAAAACACCTTAACTCTCTAGGTTAAGAGAAACACTGGCCTGCAATCAGCTGACCACATTTTTTACCCCTATGTTTCAGACACCACCCAGTGGTAAAGCGCATACTGCAGTCCCTTCATGTTATCTGATGCCATGGGGCATCTCTCTCTTAAACAGTGCTCTCAGAAAATGGGCTGTTGGGCCAAACAAATCTAATTTTCAAAGTGGGATTAAGACCATACAGGGTGTGGGGACCCATCCTTCCAGGGGCTAAATGCCCTCTGCCTCCGGCAGACCATGTTCCTGGAGTGGGTGGCTATTCCAACGCTCTGAAGGGTCACATTGATTACATGCATCAGCCCATCTGAGCAATACACATGGTACACTCACACACGCAACCTTTCCCTACTTAACAGGTTTTACCTAGTCATTCGCAGGACTGTGCTTTTCTACATTCTCATTTATCAGTGCTCTACATGGCAACCAGGTTTGGCCAGTGGGGTACTGCCCAAATCATCATTGGTGATCCCCCATGAACGGTCATTTAGCAGTGTTTACATGACAACCAGATCTTTATTTTGGCCAGTGGAGGTAATCCTAGGTTACTACAGGAGTTTAACAGGTTGCCTCAATTTTGCTTCTGTGAAGCTAGTGCTCCCCAAAGGTATGACTACAATTTAGCCTGTGCTGGAACCAGGACTCAGACCTACCTTTAGCTCAGACATTTGCTTCAGTACTCAGTTTTCTCTGTATGATAAAGTGAAACGTAATCTGCATACTATTTACACCAACTTGCTGTTCGAGATGCAGAACTGTAGGGAATGGACATTTTTTGTTCTTTTGGGACAGGGAAGAAAACAGATCTGGGACATCAGGTATATTGTCCAAAGTACAGCATGAAGCATCCCCGATTATAAAAACCAGGGACACAATGGACTTAGAGTCCCTTCTGACCTTATCAGGGCATCACTCACATTAACATAACTATGAGTTCCAATGCCATAGTATTCTAGGACATTTCCAACTGCTGGCAAGTGAGGGAGACTGTTACAGAATAACTACTGTAGCTATGAAAGGGTGTCAACAGGTGCAAGCTTCTCATTGCCATTATCCAACCAGGGTTCGTTTCAGATATTTATCCATGTGGGATACTGACCCACTGGTTATAAAAAGTAAGTGTCAAATGAAAAAAAAAAGAAGAAGAACCAATGGGTCATACTGTTCAACTACGCCTAGATTCATAAAACAGCAGTTTAAAACCTCAACACTTCTGACTCAGCAGGAGAGCCTGTTACACATCAGTATTGCCCTCCTCCCCTCTACCCCTCCACCCTTAGCCAGTTCCACTTTTATAGGCACTGGATTTGACTGACAAAAGGAACTACCTGTTTGGGAGCAGGAAGGGAAGGATCACAGAGACTCCTTGGAGGAAAAGAGCAGCCCCCCCAAGCTGCTTGAGGTCCGACTCTAAGCAAGGAAGGAGACTGCCAAGGAATACAGGAAGTTCCTGGTCCAGAACAGGAAGGGCAGGAGCTGTAAGGGCACAAAAGCAGTAGGGAAGTAGAAAGAAGATAAATAAGAGGGAGGAGAGAGTAAGCATACTAAACAACAGGAGCAAGGCCACAAATAAGACAAGACAGAAGTGGTGCAGTGCAGTGGCTGTGGAGCGGCAGTCTTCGAGGAGACGTTATAGAGGATGCAGTGTTGTCTCATCAGCAGGCACCTCTCTGGGCTGAGGGAGGAGGTTGCTCGTCTCCATGATGGTTAGCCAGGATTCAGGGGACTTCATCCTTCATCCAGGGACCATCGAGTCCACCCCTACTACCTCAAAGGTTGCCTGGGTGGAGTAGTGTCTGGACTACAGTGGGCTTGGGAAGGGTGAGGGTGGTGGGGCAGAGGCACATCCCTCCTGCGGTTAAACTCTACCACTTCCTATGATGCACTGGCAGGGTGGGACTGTCCCAATGGAGGTACCCGCAGTAGAGGCCAAGCAGGATGTACGTGTCCTCCATGGTGAAGACTCGGGGGGGAGACCCCAGAGGAGGAGGAAGCAACTCGTGGTGGAGGATTCTATTGTTAGGGGGTAGACTTGGGGGTGGATGGAGTGGGAAAGAGGGAGGCTAAGTGACTAACAAGTGCCATGACTTGGAGGGATGGAAAGCGCATCCAGAGGATCGCTGGGACAGCAGGACAGGAGGGAGAGCTTGACATCATTGTCCACCCTGAGGACAAATGATCTGGCTGGTGATGCGGTTAGGGTAGTGCAGGAGAACTTCAGGGAGCTGGGGAGGGGGGTCCTAGACAAGTGACACACACTGTCACCTTCTCAGAAGTGCTACTGGTCAATAACAAGGGGGAAGGCAGGGCACTATGAACCAAGAGATTCAATGCATGGTTGAAGGACTGGTGCAGAGAAGAGGGCTCTGGCTATATCGGGGACTGGGGTCCCACCTGGAGGGATGCAGGCCTATACAAGTGGGATGGACTGCATCTACTGAGGGGGAGAACCAAGATCCTTAGTGAGAGGTTTAAATGCTTCATTGGCGACCATTTAAACTAGCCAAGGAGGGGCAAGATAGGCAGAAGAAGCTAACTCAACTCCCCCCCCCCCCCAGCACGAAGCAGTCAGTAGGAAGACCCTAGGATTTGGAAATTGAAACTAAAACTAAACTACGTACTCTCCTCTCCAATCAAAGGAAGTTCCCCTGCTCCTGATAAAGGAGGCTTGTAGAAAGCCAGGTTTCATTTCCATCGGCACTTATTCGTGCCCACACTGACTCTGATCAACCAGCACTAACCCATTTCCTCCCTTTCCTACTTACGTCCTCCCTACCCTCCTTATAAATCCTAAGCCCTCCCCGTAGCAACTGTCTTGAGCCCACTGCCCTTTCACCTTCATTCCCTACTTCCCATCCCCACTCTCCACCTTTCCTATTTCCTTGTTCCCCCTTCTCACCTCCTCCCATCCCAACTCAACTAAAATCCACTCTCTCTCTACTTTATCCACCTGTACTCCACCCCCTCTTCCTTGCTACCTCCCACTCTACCCTTAACCTCTGTCATCTACACCAAAGTTGTATTAACCCCCCTTATCTCCAGACAAAGGGATTTAATTATTCCCGCACTGACCCATATCCTACCTCCTTTGACACCTGTCTTCTCCCATATCTACTAACTGCTCTATTTTGACTCCTGTTCACTCAAAGAAAACCTGTTATTGTTTGATATCATTCTTACAGCAGATTTGCATGATCTACTATGTATAATATTCCTGCTCTGTTAATGTCAAATATGTATTCTGTAGTGCCCCAGAAGTTGTCTGACCAGCAGACCAGGGAAGACCTCCGGGAGGGAAAGGGTTAACTCCCACCCACCCCACACCTAGCCAACTAGCTTGCTGACCACTTCCTGTACTGGTCCTCCTCTCCCCCCTCCTGTACTTTTCCAGGGCTTCAGCCTTTGTTCTGGCCAGGCCAGAGCTCTGGCCAATGCCTAAAGGGGCCATAAATTAGCCCATGGGGCTGATTTAGGCCCCAGGGACCCAATCACTTGGCCAGAAGCCAAGCCCGCCCCCAGGCTAGAAAAGGGTCTCCCCTGCTAGCCAGAGGGCAGTTCTGGACTGGGTGGCTGACCGAGTGGAGAGCACGGGGCATGGACACCTGGAGGCTTCCCTGTAGCTCGGGTCCGTAGCTCCCTGGTGGCTGCTCCTCTGCAGCCAGGGGTCCTCAGCAGCAGCAGACATCCTCCAGCCTGAAGGGGTCCGGTTGGGAGTCCAGCAGTCCCTCAGCTCAGCAGCAGCAGTCAGTCCCCTAGGGTAAGTCCCTTCAGTTGTTTTCCCCCTGAGTTTGGGGTTTCATTGGGTCTGGTGGGTGCCTTAGGGTGAGGCATTTTGGGGAGGAATTTTGTGCTCCTCCATTTACATTGACCTTGGGTTGTTTTTTTCTTCCTTCCTTTGTTGTCTCCCTGCATCGGGGTGGCTCCCTCTGGTCTCTCCTCCCTCTGGTCTCTCCTCGGTGGCCTCCAGCAACCATAGGCTTGTGCCTTTCAGAGAGGAAGTAAGGAGAACCACGCGTGGTGAGCTGCCCCTTTACTGCTGGGCGTGCCACCACCCTTTTTGTTCTCTTCCTTACCTTCTCCCCTCTGTTATTCCATACCCTTGGTGGTGTTTCCCCTGCCCTCAGCTCGTCTGCTGTCTCCCAGTGCTGGCCATACCCCTGTTTGAAATAGTGCCGCCCCTTGTTGGGGGGAGCCGTGGTGGTGGAAAAACTTTTATTTCCCACTCGTCCACATCCCCTCTGGTTCCACTACAGCTGTTATAAAAGCTGCCAACTCGCGCTGCACTCAGGAGGGGAACTACTGTGTGGCTGGACCACGGTGTGATACTGCAAAGTGCGTCTGGGTGGAAACAACCACCCAGAACACCAGGGTTCCGACGCACATTGCAAAAGGGGCAGCAAAGGTGTCAGGTGGTAGTGTGTCTTCCCGACTCTTACCACTAGCACCACCAGGGATTTATCTGGCGGCCAAGGACCTGGACCAGGTGGTGAGTGGACAGTAAGTCCAAAAGTTTATTTTACTTCATGCAAAAGGCGCCTAAGGGGTAGACAAGAGCACAAAGAGCAAGGGTGGGCAGAGCACCTACAAGGGGATAATAAAGGGGCACAGTGTGGCATGCACACCAGGGTTTAGGTTCAGTGCCAGGAGGACACCCTGCAAGAAGAAAGGCAGCCAGAGGAGCAACAGGGGTGGGTCTAGGGTGGGTTAAGAAGGAGGGACCACAGAGACAGCAGTGCACTCTGGCTGAGTGTGCAGGGGTGGGGCCAGAGCCAAGGCCCACATGTTTACGTGCAAAAGGGGGCACAGCCCAGCCTAGGGCCTACACGGTGGGGCTGCAGCCCAACAATTAATATTTATGAGAGGCAGAGCTCAGTCTGGACCCACTGCATAGCCCAGCAGCCACCCCTCATACCTATGCAGATGGTGTGAGCCCAGTCCAGGCAATCCCCTGCAGGCATACCGAGCCAACAAGATTTTTCTTAGGGATTTAAAAGGCCAGTGCCCCATCTTGGAGAAGCTGTTCACCAAGGCCACAGTTGCCCTCTGGGAGCCCCGACTACCCCTTCATTAGCCACCTCTCTTTCCCTGGACTGCTTGCTGACTGCATGAGTACCTGATGATGGTAGGGGCTGCCCAGCCTACACTGTGCTGCCTGTCACCCCAACCCTGGCTAGAAGCGAACCCAGCTCCTGGTAAAAAGAACAAGGTGTTATTGAGTAATCGTAATTTACAGTATTTTTCTGGGCTGCACCCTGGGATGGTATTGGCCCCATCTGAATGAACTAACTTGCATCAGGGTCTAATCAAAATTGCAACAGGGCCTGAACTGCCTGTCCGGCACCCACTAAAGCCATCTATCCATGTTGTGGCCAAACAGGCTTGCCCTGCACTTCGACCAGTTGGTTCCTGAACTGTCCCTGAAGGGGCTCAAACTGCCTGCCCCCTCACCAACTGCATTGAGACACATCAGTACTCTCTCTCCACTCCCCTAGTCTGAGCTGTTGCCATGGGGCACTGGACAGGCTGCCCAACAGTGGCAGTCCCATCACCCTGCTAATTGCCCTAAAAAGACTGCAGCTGCCTGTACCACTGAGGAAAGGGGTCACCCACCTTCTGAACAAGCATCCAGTGCCTTCCACCCAGCCTGCCAGCAACCCTCGAAGACAACAAAAGCCGGCACTAGCTAGCATAGAGGTAGTCCGTAACCCCCCTAGTTTAGTCAGCTGAGGAGCCTCCCCGGCTCACAATAGTGAGGTTCCCTCTGAAGTACGCAATTAGGAGATTGTCCCATTTTTGTTTTACTTTTTCCGAGGTGGCTATAGCTCCCTTCCCCGGCTGGACGGCAACTCATCAGGAGCTTTCCAGAAAACTCGCCATCAAAGGACATCGCCTCAACCATCTTCCACCCTCTGATCACCTGCATCTCCAACTCCAGACCAACCTGCATCCTCTCCAGCTTCATCATCTTCATCTCCATTTTGTTCTCCTCAGCCCTCCTGCCAGCCAATGAGACCAATCAGTCACTGAGGTACTGCACCCACTCTTCAAGCTAGCTAGCCCCCACCTGCTTTGCACCAAAGAGACTGTTCCTTCAACTGGACTGTCGGACTATAAGCTGGTGTGTTTTTAGTTACCCTTGGCCAAGGTGGTTAGGCATTGGTAAATTATTATTATTGATGTCTGCAGACATAGGGTACTAGGTGACCCTGTTAGAGGTACCATACATGTTGGTGTTATATATCTGACTGTTTACTTTCACCTTCACTGCACCTAGCCCTGTATAGTTGCCTTCTCTCACTAAGCAATGTAAGTGTTGTGCATGACAATCACTGTAAGTGCCTTGTACTTTGCAACCCCATAACCAATTTATTTCCAGCATAACCAGTGGCTGTCCCAATAAAAGCTTGCTGTTTGTACTTGGAACTGTTGTGCCTGCCTCTCCTTGAAAAGAAGAGATGAATCACCCACCTAAGTCTGGTCACCACAATTCTTTCTATGTAAAACCGTTATAATTGAGCTTTTCAAAGATGTTTTAAGTCAAACTACCCTGTATATTATACCTGTTCTGTTCTTGTTAAGTATGTTTCCACTGATGCGGAACCTTTGTAAATGAGCTTTTAGCTCAAAGGTTGTAATCCTAGAACTAAATAAAATGAAACAATAAATAAAAATAAAACCAAGATAAGTAGAATGTAAGAGATAAGAAACAACAGGAGTAAAAACAGGAGAGGAAGGGATGGGAGGAGCTACTAGAAGGGGAGGTTGCAAAATTTGGAAGGCCATGTGCATGAATGCCTGCAGCCTAGGAAATAAAAATGCAGACCTAGTGGCCTTGAATGCAGAGGCAAACCTGGACATTGTTGCGGTTACCGAGACATGGTACATGGGGATCCATCAATGGGATATAGCTATACCAGGTTACACTGTGGTGGAGTAAGGCTACACCCTCAGCTGTGACTGATGGACCACTTTTCTATCTCCTTATTTCCTAGCAACAGTTAACACTTTTCTCTTTGCTTTTCTTCTTTTTCCCCCTACCCTAGATTGGCCACCTAGTGTAGCTCTTTACTTTCCCTACTAAACTTCCTACTAGTTCACTTTTTCATTTTCATTCTTTTTCCATTTCCATCTATCCAGTCCCTGGAATGATGCCAAACATCTGGAGAAGGGTTGTGAAAAGTGCTAAATGCATTTGGTGTACAAAAAAAATGAAGGCTATTTTAAATACGAATACATACAGTTAATAAAGCCTTTTTAAATAAAAGGATTCAGAAGTCATATGAAACAATAATAATTTCATGACTAGTACAGGTATAAGAAATCCTTAAGATATTTTCATAAATTCACACTATAAACCTCTTATCGTACAAGGTTCTATGTATCAGAATGTGGTATACTTTATAAAAGTGCTTAGTCAGTGGATTAGAGATATTTAGAGTCAGTATCTGTGGAGATATACACTGTACCTTTAATTGAACCAGGAAATCCCCTGAAACAACCCCCCATCCCCCCCTTGGTTTTGAAACAACATGTCCAGACATGTAAATAGAAGAGGACTCAGTCAGGTGACCCCACCAAAAAGATATAAAAACCTCTTCACTGAGTTCACTTCAGCTCAGTCCAGTGGGGCTCAGCCCTGACAGGAAAAGAGAGGCAGACAAGCTGTTGAATGTAGATGAGAAGGGTCTTAGGCGCTCTAAGATCCAGGACTGTATTATGTGAGAAACTACTGATGTTAAGTGGTGATTTTCTTTGTAGTTTTTTTGTTTTCATTTATTACTTTTCAAACTTTTGAAAAATAAACCACACCAAGGTATGTTTTAAACCTGTAAATTTGCCTCATCTGAAGTTTATTCCCACATGCTGTGGCATACATTCTATTTAGAGAAGACAGAGTGTGGGGAGAGGATGGGAGTGGCTATATCAGGGAGGAAATTAAAGCAACTGAAGTTCAGAGAATGCAGGAGGAAGCGGAAGCACTGTGGGTCACCCCGGAGACAGGAAATGGCACTGTCATTCGCACAGTCATGATCTACAACCCTCCAGCACAAGGGGAGGAGATGGATGGGGTTACTAGTGGAAGCTATCCACAAAATGACAGCCAAAGGTGAAGTGCTGCTGGTGGGAAACTTCAATATGGCCAATGTGGACTGAAGCACCCAGGCTGCAGCCACAACTAGCAGAGGCATCTTGGATGTCCTGCAAGGGGCATGCCTCTAGAAGCTTGTGGCAGAACCCACCAGAGAAGGAGCAATATTAGACCTAGTATTCACCAATGGGGACAGAGTCACCGATGAAATGGTGGGTAGCCACCTGGGGTCCAGTGATCATCGTACGGTGTGGTTCAATGCAAAAACAGTGGAGGAGTCAAACCACACGAAAGCAAGGCTCATAGATTTCAGACAGGTTGACTTTGCAAAAATGGAGAGTGTCTCAAAGAAGCCCTGGCAGGGGAAGAAAGGGGGATGTAGAGAAAATAAGCTATCCTTAAGGGAGCCATAGCAAAGGCAACAAGCCTTTGTGTTAGGCAAGCAAGCAAAACAAAAAGAAAAAAAATGGTTCTCAAAGGACGTGGATGGGAAGAGAAGAAAAAATTACTCACCTTAGTAATGTTGTTTCTTCTAATGGAGTCTTGCTATATTATGACATATGCAGTATAACCCCAGGTTAGAACTGCTCTGGAGGTGAAAGAGTTAACTTTCCATGCAGGGCATGGAATCTTGAGTGCGAGCTCGGTTGAACACTCTGTCTGTTGTAGCTCAAACTTAAACTGTCAGATCTTTACAAGCAAAAACTCACTGAGGTTCTGTGTGGAAGCCGTAAACCTACACTAGTCCACTGGCTACTAACTACAAAAACACATTTTTGTTCTTGATCCCAAAACAAAGACTCAAGTCAGGGGACTCAAGAAAGAAAAGATAAGCATAACACCTAAGCACCCTAAGAGGGTGAAAATAAAGTGGGCATCCATGAAGTGCCAACATTGCACTGCCCACCCACATCCCAAAATAAGAGGTTCTGAGAGGGGCAGGCTGGGGGGAGGTCATAATATAGAGGATTGTGTATGAGCAGTCAACATAACAAGGATATTCTTGTATCGAGAGGTTTCCTTGGTAACAGATTACCTCGAGAGTGCAGCTCAAGATACAGGAATTTCCTTGTTTGTGTATGACTGCTCATACAAAATCTTTTATAGTGTATGGGCAATCACAGCATAGAAAATCACGCAAAACCAGCTGGAGAAGACAACAGAGAACAGAAATTTTAACATTTTCTTTTTTGTTTAACTGACAGCGTGCTGCAGATGTTTCTGCAAGTTCAAGTTAAAAAAAAAAACACAACTTCCAGCTTAACTGGATTGAGGAAAGCAACTATGTGGCAGCATTCCAAGCTGTTATGCTGCAGTAGTGAAACAGCTAGTGCAACATAACAGCTGTGATGACATAGCTACTGCAGCATAACAACTCCATTCTAGTTATGGATTTCTATCCATAACAACATTCTGCCATACACTATATAGCAAGACTCCATTAGAAAAAACAACATTACTAAGGTGAGTAATTTTTTCTTCAAACAACATGAAGTCTTGCTATATTATGACATATGCAGATTACACATCAGTACCTCCAAGGAGAAGGGACAGAACCTACTTGGGAAATAGGCTCTGAAGCACAGCTGTGCCAAATCGAGCATCACTCCTAGCCTGGATATCCAGGGAGTAATGCTTAGTAAAAGTGTGAACTGTTTTCCAGGTAGCTGCTTGACATATCTCTAAGATAGGGATGTCCCTGGCAGCAGCCAGAGACGCAGCTGTACCTCTAGTAGAGTGAGCCCTCAGGCCTGAGGGAGGAACCTTACCCAGTTTTTCGTAGCAAAATTGGATACAAGAGACAATCCACCTGGCATTGATCTTTTAGTGGCAGGTTTCCCTTTACCAACCTCACCATAAGTGAGGAACAATGGAGGGATTCAAACCTGTGACTCTTGGTACGTTCTATATAGTAACTAAGGGCTCTTTTGACATCTAAACTGTGCAATCTCCTCTCACCAGAGGAGGAATGGTCAGTGAAGTACACAGGAAGAGACATGGATTGATTAAGGTGGAAGTCTGAAACCACCTTAGGCAAAAACTTCCTGTTAGTCCTGAGGGCCACCTTATCTCTATGAAAGGAGATAAAATCAGGCTCCACTGACAATGCTTGTAGCTCACTTATGCGCCTGGCAGAGGTGATGGCTACCAGAAACACAGTTTTCAAGTCAAGTACTTAAGCTCTGCTGAAGACAATGGCTCAAAAGGGGTTGCATAAGCTGAGCAATGCAAATATTAAGATCCAAGCAGGGCAGGGTCCTGAATGGAGGGTTGGTGAAGCAACCCTTTAAAAACTCTGGAGAACACAGGGTGAGCTGAAAAGAAGAGGGCTTACCCGCTGATAAGAAGACAGACACAGCTGCCAAGTGCACTTTTAGGGTAGCTGGTCTCAGCCCAAGGAATTCAAATGCACCAAATAATCCAGGATCGTGGCACGCCAGCAGATTCTGGAGAAATATGCTTACTAGCACACCATATGGAAAATCTTTTCCATTTTGAATTATAAGTAGCCCTGGTGGAAGGCTTCCTAGAGGCCTTCAATATATCCAATACACCTTGGGAAAGGTGTAGGTCAGCAAACTCTAACTCTTCAAGAACCATGGTTTGAGATTGAGAGATTTGAGGTTCGGATACCAAACTCTCCCCTGGGCACAGGTTAACAGGTTGTGATTCCTGGGAAGACACAGGGGAAGATGGACTGCTAAGGACATGAGGAGTGGGTACCAAGGCTGCCTGGTCCAATCTGGAGCAAGCAGGATCATCTTGCAGGGTTGAGATCTGATTCTGACTAGCACCTTGAAAAGAAGGGGGAAGGGGGGAAAAGCATAGAGAAACTTCCCTTCCCAACTGAGTAGGAAGGCATCCAGAGGGACTGAGCCCAACACTGGGGGCCTGCAGCAAAAAAGGGGAAGTTGGTGATTGTCTGGGGCTGCAAAGAGATCTATCTGTGGGGTGCCCCATCTGGCAAATACTACCTCCAGTACTAGGGGATCCAGTGCCCATTCATGATGGCCCTGGAAAATCCTGCTGAGAGCATCCACTAGGACATTGTCCTTGCCTGGGAGGTGAACTGCCATAAGGGAGGCATTCAGAGAATAAGCCAGAGACCACAACTTCATTGCTTCGTGCACAAGGTCGAGACCGAGTGCCCCTTGCTGGTTGATGTACCACATCAGAGTGGTATTGTCTGTTCTGATCTGAACAACCTGTTCTGAACAGATCTGGAAAACCTGGAGTGCTAGAAAACTTCTCTGAGTTCCAGCAAATTGATGTGGAGCAGAGATTCCTGAGGGGACCACAGCCCTTGGGTGGAAAGGTCACCCATGTGAGCTCCCCAACCCAAGAGGGATGCATCTGTAGTAAGGGTCAAGAAATGAGACTGGGGAGTGAAGGGAAACCCCTGTCTCAGGTTGCTCTGATCCTGCCACCACTGAAGGGCCTGGATCAGGGTTCGAGTCACTGGGATCAATTTGGTTAGAGGATCTGACCTTTGAGACCAAAAGGCTCTCAAATGGAACTGGATGTCCCTCATCTGAAATCTTGCTCCCTGCACTACTGCTGTAGAAGCAGCCATGTGCCCCAGGAGCTGTAGAAAATGCCTTGCTGGTCGAGAGAGACCACAGAGGGTGAAAGAAGAGGCCAGAGAGACCAAGGTCCTTGCTCTTTCCAGAGGGAGGAAGGCTCTGGCTTCTTTTGTGTTCAGTTCTGTGCCTATGAAGGTGAGAAGCTGGACAGGCTCCAGAACTGACTTGGAAGATTAGAAGGAAACCTAGAGATGTAAGCAGTTGCTGGGTTACTTGTAAGTGTAGTTTGACCTGTTCTGAGACTGCCTACAATGAGCCAGTCATCCAGATAAGGAAAGATGGCAATCTTTTGCCTTCTTAAATGAGCAACTGCTACTGCCAGGCATTTTGTGAACACCCTCGGGGCCGAGGTGAGGCCGAAGGGCATTGCTCTGAACTGGTAATGGCCTGAGGGCAGTTCGAATCTGAGGTATTTTCGATGGGAGATTCTGATGAGAACATGGAAGTAGGCATCCTTGAGGTCCAGGGAGGCTAGCCAGTCCCCTGGCCTTAGAGAGGGTAAAATAATTCCCAGAGTCACCATTTTGAACTTTGGTTTTAAAAGGTGCTTGTTTAGATACCTGAGATCCAGGATGGGCCACCATTCTCCTGTCTTTTTTGGGGTAAGGAAGTACCTGGAGTACAACCCTTTGCCCTGGTGTATGGGTGGAACCCTTTCCACAGATCTGAGAGCCAGGAAGGAAGAAACTTCTGCTTCCAGGGCAAGTGCTTCTGATGGGTTTGCAGGTGGAAAAAACCTGGCTCTCATCTTCAGAAATTTTTTGAAGCTGAGAACCAGTCCCTGGCTTACTACTTCCAGGACCCACTTGTCAGATGTTAAAGACTTCCAGTCCTGGACAAAGTAAGCCAGCCTGCCCCCTAACGGTAGTGGAGAATCGGCCCTGGGTACCCCATCAGGGAGCCTGTTTTGCAGGGGGTTTGGGTTGAGGGGTAGAAGCAGGCTTACTAGAACCCCTTCTGGCTCTTCCTCTAAAGAACCCCCTCTGGGCATAAGCAGAAGAGGAGGCCTGGGCTTGGTAAAAAGGCCTATGAAATGGCCTGCCCCTGCCATGCTGCCTTTGAGGAGTGGCTTGCCTTTCTTTGGCCTGTGCACTCCTATAGGTGGTCCTATACTCATCCATTGTCTTCATATAATTCTCTGTCTGCTCCCCAAACAGAGAATTGCCCACAACAGGAAAATCCATAGCCTTACACTGAGTATCCTGTGACAGGGCAGTACATCTGAGCCAGGCCATTCTGCGAAGAGACACAGATGTAGCCATGACTCTTGATGAAACATCATTAGAGTCTACTGCAGCATGAAATTGCACCTTGATGCCTCAATCATCCACAGCCACCTGCTCCAGCTCCCTGGCAAGCTGGTCAGGGGCCTGTTTTGCTAGGGCCAGGACAGTATCCCATCTGGATTTCTGGTACCTAGCTGCATAAGCCATATAATTTGCCTGTCTGAGTCCCAAAGATGCTGCCATGTACTGTTTCTTTGCCATGGCATCCATCCTCCTGGAATCCTTTTCAGAACGGTGAGAGGCTAGAGGAATATTAGCCTTGTCACAGGCTGCCGCCTGCACTACCCCCACATGGAATGTATTTAAGAATGCATGGGATAGACATAAAGGAATTCTGGAGGTCAGGGGTAAGGGGCAACAGACTTCCTGGAAAACATAAACTGAACTTACAAACTTAAATGGGTAGACTGGGTGGGCCATAGGCCCTTATCTGCCGACACTGTCTATGTATCTATGTATCTATGTATGGCTGCATTGCTGAGAGAGGAACTCCATATCAGAGCCTGATAAAGCATACCTCTTGTCCATCCTGTTATCCACAGGGAGGATAGAGTGAGGAGTTTTTACAATTTTTACTGTCTGTTTCCTAAAAGATTTGTGCAAGGGAATAGACAGTCTCCTAGACTCTGGAATATCCATCATTTCCACATAATCAGGCTCTTCTTGATCATCAACAGCTTCCTCAACAGGGAGTTGCAGAGTCTCAGCAACTTTCTTGTAAAACAAAAATGAGAAGGGGACTCAGATAGCCTGGGAGGGGAAACCCTTGAAGGTCTGTCTGGAGAGATGTCTGGTTCAATGGGCACATCCAGACTTTCAAAATCACATTCACTCTCCTCATACCCCTCCTCCCCTTCCTCCGGTTCATAAAAATCCTCAAAATCATAATCTTGAACCGGTGGAACCGTCCGAACTCGAGCACTTCCCTAATGGTGTCGGTTCGGACGGAACCGGGGAAAGAGACTGGAAAATTTGAATAGCTTTGCTATTTCCTCAGCGGTTGGAGAAAAAACTTTTGGCTCCACACTAGCTGACTTTCTAGTCCTTTTAGTTGAACCGCCCTCAGAGCTGGTTTTCATTTGCCCGAGGAGTATCGCCCTGGTCAGAGGCACTCTCAGGTTCGGTTGGAACAGAACCGGCTGGAATCCAGGTCAGCGGACTTTTGGCCTCCTTTCCTGAGCCTACCAACTCTCTTTTCCACGGTGGCAGCAGGAAAATTCTTACAAATCTGGCAGTCTGCATTGAGGTGGTCAAACCCCCGACAATATACACAAGTGGTGTGTGGGTCAGCCTTAGCAAAGGCTTCCCCACAGAGGCCACAGTGCTGAAACCCAGTGGGTCCGGTTTTTCTTTTGGGTTTCTCAGACATAGTGCCAGCCTATCCAAAACCTGCCCATTAATGGCAATCCAGCAAGCAAGACTCTCTTATCGGTTCTCAACCGTGTCACGGGTCATGGAAAAAAATGTAATAAAATCCGTTTCTTTTAGAACCGATAAGAACCGGGAACCGCACTCTAAAGGACTAGAAAGTAAATTTAAACCCAAACTGATCGGTTCAAACCGAACCGAAAAGACGTTTACAAGTTCCACACAGAAGAATTAAATAAAAGTCTATCTATTACTTACAGTACCACAGACAGAGCTTGAACCGACGATTGCGGTTTAATTTCGGTAAAATAAACCGAGAATTACACTTTTAAACCGACAAACGAACCGAGCAGCAGGAGAAATCTCCGGAGCGACTGTTCAGTGAGGCGGAGTAAAGAATCTAACAGTTTAAGTTTGAGCTACAACAGACAGAGTGTTCAACCGAGCTCGCGCTTAAGATTCCATGCCCTGCATGGAAAGTTAACTCTTTCACCTCCGGAGCAGTTCTAACCTGGGGTTATACTGCATATGTCATAATATAGCAAGGCTTCATGTTGTTTGAATAAATAATTCTACACAAAACAATAGGCTACTCTACTACGACTACAAGGCTACTCAACTACGACTACAAGGCTACACTATCCCTATACAAACACATTATTATTAATTTTTTGGCAAACTGGAACCGATATTTTTTGGGAGTTCGGCACTGTACACTGAAAATGGTAGTCCTTTTAATTCCATTCGTCCTGAAGTGTGCAGAACTTCTCATTGATTGCACCGAGTTCACCATTGTTAATTTCAAAGGTCCCACCTTCCTGCAAAAACTGAATTGGCCCATGAAAAAGTAATCTTCCTCGAACACGGTCACTGTCCTGACACCGTGGCCATGTAAAGACATTTCCACACTGTTTCATGAAAGTACAGTTACGTAAGAACTTACCGTAACAGTAGATCTTCGAGAGAGGCTCTTGCAGTAGGTAATTACATATAGTACTGATGCTGGCCGGCGGCAGGACCCCACGAAAAATTTCTAGCTAGCAGGTCCCCATGGGACCGCCTCTATCGCCAGGTGACCGGGCCACACGACGTCGGTATAAAGGGGCGTCCCGGATGCCCGCCTTCTAGTTCTTTCCCGCCACAGGCCCGGAAGGCCTGGATGAGAGAGAAGCAGATATTTCCTCAATGGAAAAGGAGCTGAAAAGCCTAGGGATGGAGGAGGTATTACCTACTGCAAGAGCCTCTCTCGAAGATCTACTGTTACGGTAAGTTCTTACGTCACTGTACTATCTCACTTCGAGAGGGCTCTTGAAGTAGGTAATTACATATAGGACAGAATCCCAAGCAGTCTGGAACAAATGAAAATGCACCAGGAGGAGGAACTACTCCAAAAAATAGCAAATAATCTAGCAGGTCTCAAGAAAGGAGGTCTTGCAAGACAGCTAACCCGAAGCCTGCTCTACGGCGAGAGGCAATGTCCAAACTGTAATGCTTAGTAAAAGTATGGACAGAAGTCCAAGTGGCGGCAGCACAGATGTCTGCCGCAGACACGTTCTTGAAACAAGCCGCAGAGGTGGCAACTCCACGAGTGGAGAGACCTCTGACTTGACCCGGGAGGGTCTTGTTGTACTTGTCATAACAGAAAGTGATGCAATGGGCCAACCATTTTGATAGGCATTGCTTAGAAACAGCGTTGCCTTCTCTTTTGTGAGCAAAGGAGATGAACAACTGATCAGTCTTTCTGAGATCCTTTGTCCTTTCGGTGTAGTATCTCAGTATCCTGTGAACATCCGTGGTATGGAGCAGGTATTCTCCTTGATTGGAGTACTGAGTGAAGAAAGCAGGCAATTCAATAGACTGATTCAAGGTAGATTCCGCTACCACTTTCAGGAGAAACTTAGGATTCGTGCGAAGAGCTACTCGTTCTTTGTGAAAAATCAAATAAGGGATTTTGCACATAAGGGCCTGGAGCTCGGAAATTCTGCGAGTGGAAGTAATGGCCACCAAGAAGAGCATCTTCCACGATAAATACTTCAAATCTGCGGAAGCCGCAGGCTCAAAGGGGGAAGGGTAAGTTTCTCGAGGACAAAGTTTAAGTCCCAAGGTGGAGCTGGGGTCCAGACAGGGGGCCTGAGATGAAGGACCCCTCTAAGGAAAGTTTTGGAGCCTTCCAGCTGGGTGAATGCCTTGTCAGAGAAAGGGACATGATAGGCTGAAATAGCCACCATATGGACTTTCAAAGAGGAGTGACTGAGACCCAGGTCGAAAAGATGACGCATGTACTCAAGCAGAATGGTCACAGGACAGGAAAAGGGCTCCACGATCCTGGACGCAGCCCAGATGGAAAATCTTTTCCATTTCATGGCATAGGTGGACCTAGTGGAGGGTTTTCTAGGCTCCACGAGAATCTCGGCCACCTTTGGAGAGACTCCAAAACGAGATTGAGCTAGGTCTGTAGGAGCCATGCATGAAGATGAAGGGACTTGAGTCCCGGATGGACCAGGGTCCCCTGATCCTGGGTCAGCAATCCTGGAGATAAAGGAAGAGGAAGAGGAGGAACCTCTGAATATTGTTGTAGAAGAGAGAACCAGATTTGCCTGGGCCAAAAAGGAGCGATCAGAATCAATCTTGCTCCTTCCAAAGCAAGCTTCTGCAGCACACGAGGTACCAGAGGAACTGGGGGAAGAGCATAGATGAATCTGTCCTTCCAGCTTAGAGATAGAGCGTCGCTCCAGAAAGCGTCTCACTCTGGAGCGAGCGAGCAAAAGATTGGAAGCTTTGCGTTTTGGGAGGAGGCGAACAGGTCTATCTGAGGAGTCCCCCAAATATGGGAGATGCTTTTTAGAACATTTTCATCCAATTCCCACTCGTGTGGTAGAGCCGACGAGCAACTTAGTCTGTCTGCCAGGACATTGTCGACTCCCGGAGCGTGGATCGCCGTGAGGTAAAGGTTGTGAAGCGTTGCCCAATCCCAGACCCTCATCACTTCCCTGCACAGCGGGTAGGACCGAGTTCCTCCCTGCTTGTTGATGTACCACACCACGCACATGTTGTCCATTTGGACAGCTAGGTGACAGGGAAAGATGTATTGGTGAAAGGCTTGGAGAGCATACAACACTGCTCAGAGTTCGAGCACGTTGATGTGGAGAACGATCTCCAACTTTGACCATAGGCCCTGGGTTCGGTGAGGACCTAAATGGGCTCCCCAACCTTCGCCTGAAGTGTCCGTAGTCAGAGTCTGATGGGAGGATGACAAAAGGGGACCCTCCAGAACAGGTTCTCTCGAACCATCCACCATTGTAAGTCTCTTACCATCGGCGAGGAGATCAGGACCAGATGATCTAGGTCGTCTACTCGTTGATCCCACTGAGATCGGAGAGTCCACTGAGAGATCCACATGTGGAGGCGTGCTCGCGGAACCGTCGGGATGGCCGCCGCCATAAGCCCCAGTAGATGGAGCACTGACCTCGCCGGGACCCTCCTGTGTTCCGATAGGAGGGAAATCTGTGACTGAAGGGAGGTCCCCTGTCTGGAGGCAGAAAGGCCTTGCACATTGTTGTGTCGAGGATTGCCCCGATGAACTGGAGCCTCTGTGAAGGATCCAGATGAGACTTGGAATGGTTGATGGTAATACCCAGGCCAGTGAAAACCTGTTGGGTGAGGGAGAGAAAATGCAGGAGTTCCTCCCTGGACGGGGCCGCCAGGAGCCAGTCGTCCAGATAGGGAAAAACCTGAGCTCCCAAAGAACGCAGGTGGGCCGCTACCACCACCAGGCATTTGGTAAAGACTTGGGGTGCCAAGAAAAGACCAAATGGGAGCACCCAGAATTGGTAGTGGACCCCCTGGAACGCAAACCTGAGGGACTTTCGGTGCGAAGGGCGAATGGGGATGTGCAGGTACGCATCCTGCATATCCAGTGCACAAAGCCATTGGCCCGGCTGAAGCAGGAGCAAAAGGGTTTGAAGGGAGAGCATCCTGAACCTCTTGTATTCCACATACAGGTTCAGAGAGCTGAGATCGAGAATAGGTCTGAGATCTCCTGCCTTCTTGGTACAAGGAACAAGTGAATAGTAACCCATTCCCCATAGAGGTGAGGGGATGGGCTCTATAGCCTGTTTTGCAAGGAGCACAGAGATTTCTTCCCTGACCAAAGGAAGATGGTCCCTTGAGTAAGCGGAGTTCAGAGGGGGTGACGTGGAGGTTTCTGTAGAAACTCTATGGAGTGCCCCTCTGCTATGATCTGAAGCACCCATGAATCCGATGTTATCCTCTCCCAACCCGGAAGGTGGAGGGAGAACCTCCCTCCACGGTTCCTCTGGGGTGTCCGGAGGTGGTGGGAGAGGGAAGGAGTCAGGTGGTGTGAGGCAGCACCGCAGCTGGGGCACCCGTTGCTTTTTTGGGGGGTGGGAGCCTGGCAGCTGTGGGGGCCTGACGTTTGGTGGCCCGCCTTCCCTGAGGTTTTGCTTGAGGCCAGCTGCGTCTGTGAAAGGGACGGCGCTGTGGGGGATGGGGACGGTACATTGAATCAACAGATTTAAGGGCAGTCCCCTTCTCCTGCAAATCAGTGATGATGTCCTTGACATCACCGCCAAAAAGCACAGAACCCCTGAAAGGTGCTTCTTGGATCGCTGACTGCACCTCTGGGACCAGACCTGACACACGGAGCCATGCATGACGCCGAAGACTCACGGCAAATGCAGAGCTCTGTCCTGCGGTGTCCACTGCGTCGTAGGTCGTCCTCAAAATATGACAACTGGCTGAACGAGCAGAATGGACCAGGTCGGCTAACTCCTGCTTGACTTGGGAGTCAGGCAAAGAGTCAATCTTAGATTCTGCCTAGGTAAGGATGGCCTTCTGGTAATCCCCCATATGTGCTACATAGTTCAGGGCCCTAATCCCCAGTGTTTACTTGGTTTACTTGGTTTCAAAGGACAAAAGCAGGCTACTGCCCATCGAAATTGTCCCCCACCACATTGGTGGGATAATTATACCTTGTAGTTGTTAAACTCGAGCCAGCAATCCAGCCCTTTTTTGAAGACTGTATTGGAGCTACTGTCTACTAAGTATTGTGGGAGGAGATTCCACAATTTGGGGTTCTTACTGTAAAGTAGTTTAACCTTTTTGTTGTTTTAGCTTTAGATACAAATATCTCGTTGTTATGATACCGGTGAAGTCCAACTGGTGGAGAAATGTAAGCCACAGTGGTGCATTAACTCTTGAGAATTCCGGATTTTGTACAATAGAGAAGGTCACCTCTGGTACGCCTTTGGTGCGTGAGTGAACCCTGTAACTCTTAATCTTCCTCGTAGTCGAGTCTGGATAAATAAGGACCATTTTGTGGCTCTTCTCTGCACCCTCTCAACCCCGTCAACGTCCTGCCCCAGACAGGGACTCCAGCAGGGGGATCCATAGTCCAAATGGGGCCTGACATAAGCCCTATACAAGGGGATTATGCATTCCTGTGTCCTAGACACCAACGAAAGTTGAATCCGAGTGAGCAAAGCATTAGATTTCCTGGCTATCATCCTGCTATCATCCTGCAGTGTGGAAGAAAGCATAGATCTTCCTTCCATATTGATCCAGAAGGCGAGATTCCTTATCCGGGGGAGACAAACTCAAGTGTTTCGGGTGTGCTGACCCGCCGTGAGCGGCACTAATCACAACCGAGTCTGCACGGGGGGTGAGAGTCTAAAAAGGCTACACCCTCCGGAGCCTGGTATAGCCTGTTCGACTTCCTGGGAAGTGGGGCTCAAGCCGACGGTTGCTTCCAAATAGTGGAAACAAGGTGGGCGTGAGGCTCGATCCAGGGTGGCACTAGGGTAGGAGCCATAAGGGGCAAGTCCAGATGTTCAGCGAGTTTAACCTGTTGAGGATCTGGCTCTAAGGAATGCCACTGATGGACTTCCTGGATCTTCCTGAGCAACTCCGTGAAGGAAGGATCCTCCGGAGGAGGCTTCAGAGGAGTCCTCGGCCGGGGCTTGGACGGTGAGCGTGGCTTGTCGTCTTTCTCGGAACATCCATCGGAAGCCTCCAAGGAGTCCGAGAGAGAAGGGGAGGAAGAGTCTGAAGCAGAGTAAGACTCCCTAACTCGTCTAGGGGGAGGAACGGGTTCCTTGGGGGGATCCCAGAATGCGTGTCCTGCCCCTCTCTGGATCCTGAAGGTAGAGCCCGGGAATCTGGAGGAGGAGAGGGAGTGTGCCATCTGGGGCGTACAGGAGCCGAGGGTGGCACCATCGTCGTAAGACAGCTCTCGACTTCCTTGGTGAGCTGAGCCTTGGCCTCAGCCCACCAGGAGGCAAGAGTCTCCTGAAGATCCACCGCGCCTAGGGGGTGGGGAGGAGGAGGGGATGGTTGTACGGAGGAAACATAGGGGAGTATCCGTAATCCGCTGTGGGTATACCGGAGCCGGGTACCGCGCGGCCGGGTACTGTGGCATCGGCGAGTCGGCACCAGGTACTGCGACACAGGATACTGCAGACCTGGGAAAATCAGCGTCAGATATGACGGCGGATACCCAGGCACTGGAGGAGCTGCCGGAGCAGACGGCCCAGCTGGGTACTCCACGGGTGGATCAGCCGGGATAGGCCCATGGGGTGGAGGGCCCGATAGAAGAGGAATATCCCCCGCCAGCGTCGGAGGGGCCGGTGTCGGAACCGGCGTCAGTGGGGCCGGTGTCGGGGCCGGCGTCGGAGGAGCTGGCGCCGGAGCCGGCCAGGGGGAGCTGGTGTCGATCTGCTTCAGGAAGAGGATCAGACAGTAGCCCAGGGTCCCGAGCCTCATCCGGGATGGAGGGAAAAATCCCAAGGGTCGGGCAGGGGGGACTGGGGCTCCCCTGACGGCAGCGAAGGCTGCGGAGAGCCTGGTACGACAGAAACAGCAGGGTCTGCCATAGGCTCCGAGGCCCGGCGCACATCAGAGGAGCCGACATGTGGCTTATGGGCTGAATCCCGGCAGATGCCAGAGGAGCCGGCATCCGACTTCGGGGGTCCCTCATTGGAGGCAGGCCGAGGATGAGAGGAGGCCCAGTCTGAGGGGGACACTGCCATGCGCCGCCCCAAAGGGTCAAGCGTCTTAGCAGCCTTCTCCCGGCGTACGTCAGAGGAGCTGACGTCCGGCTTAAGGGAGGTGCCTGCACCAGTAGGCCACAGGCCTGCGGTGGTTCTGGGGGCTAGAGTCTCCTTTTGCCCGGAGACGCCCGGCAGGCTCGAACGCGAACCCGAAGGGTGGGCCGACGCCTCCTCCAAAGCCTTGGAGGTTGCCGTCGGGCGATCCCCCAGAGGGGATGTTACCTTACCCGCAACTCCGGCCAGAGTCACGGAGGAGGAGGCCTTCTCCCGGTGCCTTTCCTTGTCCTGCTTCTTATGCCCTTCAGGGGAGGTCGATGCCTGCTGAAGTTTCTTCAACTCCTTCTCCATTGTGGACATCTTCTTTTTGAGGAGATGGGCTTCGAGGGACTGCTGGCATCGTCTGCGGGTGGCCACGTTGAATCGAAGGCAGTGCGGACACTTGTCGACCGCGTGGTCGGGCCTAAGCAGAAAAAGGCAGAGGGAGGACTGCCTTTGGTGAGGCAGTTACGCCCGCACGAGTCGTGACTTATTCTTTGAAGGACGTCATATACCGACGCTCACCTGATGAAAGAAGTATAAAATTTATACTGAAAACTTTTGGGAAAAATGACAAAGTAACAGGACTGGAGCGATATGAACTTAACTGCGAGAGCTGCACGAGCTGACGGCGGAAACAACTGAAGGCAGGCATCCGGGACCGCCTTTATACTGGACGTGTTGTGGACGCCAGTCACCTGACGTGGAAGCGGCCCCGCCAGGGACGCTAGCTAGAAATTTTTCCGGGGGGTCCTGCCGCCGGCCGGCGTCAGTCCTATATGTAATTACCTACTGCAAGAGCCCTCTCGAAGGGAGATCTTCAGTGAGTACCACTGTCCCATAGGATCCACTGCAGTTAGTTGCCCCACAAAATATTCTTTTGAGTAGTACATGGCATAATACTGACTGGTCTGTATCATTTGTGGGTCTAGCAAAGTTCTCTGCTTTTTAAGGACTGTGTGTTTCATGGGTAATGGAGCTGAAGCATCAGTGGTGATTGTAGTGCTTTCACTTCTGGTGGCATCCTCTTCAGCAACCTTTGACTCACTGTCATGTGCACCATTGTTGCCTGTGGATTCTTCAGGTATGGCCTCAGCAGGCGCTAGATTCTCACTGCAGGCTGTTTGAGACTCCAACGCAGGATCAGCACTTGTGGCCAGCAAGTCATGGGTTGTGTTGACATGTGAGGCAGCAGCTTGGGAAGCTGTTGTGTGTGCAGAAGCAGAGGGACCAATGGGTTCGGTGTTGGCATCTGAAGACAACATTCTGTATGCTACAGAAGCAGTTAGTTTTTTAACCTTCCAGTCTTCAACATGATGTACATTTTCACAGGACCCATCTTCATGAGCACAGTGTGTGCAAAAGCAAGTCCGGTTTCTTGTTACCACCACACCTTCTGTTGCACACTTGACACTGTGAAACTTTCGTGTTCCAGGTATCATTTTAACATTGTTTCGGGCTGGTCTTCTAATTTCATTTTCATCAACCAAGAAAAATGTACGTCTGAAATGTTTGCTGCACCCTTCTGTGTCATGCTCTCTAGCCAATGTTGCTTGGCAGAATTTATAGAGCTCTTTAGCTTTTCTAATTATGGCCCATCATGACTGTACAGCTCTGCTTGCTGCTGATTTTACAGCGGCATTCTCACCATCCGCTGGACCCTTTCCATGTTGTTAGCCAAAAAAAGCCCTCTTGATGGGGAAGCCAAATTCCTTGGATGACACTGAAATGTCAAAGAAGGCCCATTTCGATTTATACTGGGCACCACAGCCATCAGTGAAATGAACCTCTCTTCTGATTTTTAATTTGCGGACATTCTGTAGATGTGAATTCGATAGCTCCACAAAGTGATGTACAGCATGGTGATCATGTTTTAAATCACTGGATATAAAAACTAATGACTCTGTTACTGTTGAGTCACACTGCTCACAAGGGTAGTATGTTACTACTGGGTGAACTGTGGCTTCTTCATAATGCCAGACAGCTGCCTGCACTTCGTCCTGTAATCTGTAGGCATAGTTCTCGGCAAAGTCAAGAACCATCACTACCCATCCCTGGGGTAGGCATTTTTTGATGCAAGCAAACTGGAGGTGCTGCCATGCTGCTGTATGCAAGTGCTGACCCAAAAACAAAAGTTCCTCTTTTATGACTTCCACCAGTGTCTGCAATGTTGCTTTTTTATTTTTCAGCACTTTTCGTGTCTGCCGTACCTGGATGCTATTGACAGGTCGCATGACTGTTGTATTCTCCCACTGCTGGAATGTAACATTGTCTTGTCCATGTCCATTAATAAGGTCCGCCATGGCTTTTACAAAATTTTCTGTGCTGCACTGTTCACATGTTTTTTCCACACGGTCCTGGCTGTAAAACCTTTGCATAGGAGGGCGAGGACACATTGTTAGCTCTACTGCACGTTGCAGAGTGAGGACTTTACATGATGTCAGCCGGTGAAGATCCGCCACACGGTTCAGCGCCTTGAGTTTCAGTAAGCTATTCGTGCAGTATTCACAGAGGCTCTTTGGCCAGTTTAATGTGCTTAGGGCGTAGGCTTCCAAATTTCCTCACTCCTACCGGTGTGTCTGGGTTCTGTTGGGTGAATTCATTGTATAGAGTATGGATGGGTCTGTCAAGATATAACTGACATGTGCCAGTTCTTTTTGAAAAAGCTTTCTTGTGAGGTAGTGGGGTTGCAGACTCTTCAAAAAAAATCTCCACTTTTCTCTTTGTTGACTCGGGCAGTACAGACTTGTGCTGTTTGTTGGATTCTGTTCCACCACGTGATACCTCTATGAGCCTCTTCCAGCTGATGCCCAGTGTTGCACTTGTGGTTCTGAGCAAACGGTATTTTTTTAGCACAAGAACTGTATTGATGAACTCTCTGTTCAGGAGACTGTCCTGTTTTTTGGCCTTTTTTAGGTTTGATATCTTCTCCATAAAAGCAGACATCAGTTTTTCTTGTAGGTTGCATGGACTGGGGAGAATGTTTTGACGAGCCAAAGCGGTTTGTTTGGCAGGTGAACAAGACGACAGGATCTTCTTCATTACATAAGAATATCGATTTGGTGATTTTGGAAGACCTTTTCTTACTCTCTGCACGGCCTTCCTTACAGCAGTGTCATATCTGTGGGCCTGCGGCGTCACACACAGCTCTCTAGTTGGCGTGCCGATCAGTACAGCTGGTGGGGTCGTGGTGACGGTGGCTGAGAGTTGTGCAGGCCTTTCACGCTCCTTTTTTTCTGTGTATTTCCGGCATTCTTTTTCATTAATTCATCGACATTTCTGACTTGTCATTTGTTCACGTTGTCGGCATTTTTTCTCCCTCCATGCTTGTCTTTGCACTTCAGATGTGTTCTCATCAGGCTTTCTTTCTCTGTTTCTTGGAGCACTACATGTGTCAGCTTGCATTTTTTTCTGCTTTTGAGCCGCTCTATATCTTTTCATTTTCTCTTTAGCCATCTGATTATAATGTTCTCGCTTGTCATCCTTCATGTTGCTGCGGTATGCACGTGAGCGTGCTGCACATTTCTCCTTGTAGTTTTGATAACGTTACGGGAATTTCTTTATGTTTGCTCGGTGATGTTTCTTCCTTTCTTTTGATGATTTAGGATCGACTGTAGTCCATAGAGCTTCAGTGAGCATGGCTGCAGCAGACAGCAAGGGTCTTCTTCTGGATTCCATTCCTTGTGAAAAAGTTAACTGTTGAAACACAAGTGCGTTCAAAAAATCATGGGTCAACTTTCACAGTAAAATAATTTTGGTGGGTAAAACAAAAAGTCTACCATGCCGCCAAACAAGACTGAAGTGACAGAGATGATGAAACACATCATTGACGTAAGTGCTGCCTCACAGCGGCAGCATGCAACAGAGTAAGTGATCAGTCAGAATACAAAGTCTAAATCATCCCCGCTTGTGGTGACAAAGTGGTCACCACAAGAGATTAGTCACAATTTAAAGATTTGACGCAACAAGAGATTGATCACAAAACAGAGCTGACGCAAAGAAAAAATGGCACCATAAAAGAGACACTGCACAAAGAGATTCTTCAATGAAGTAAATGGAAGAGGTGATTCTTTACAAAACATCGATGAAAGAGGAGGTAATGCACACAAAACAAAGTCGATGGAAGGTGATTCTTCACAAAATGTCGAAGGAAGAGGAAGTAATGCACACAAAACGAAGTTGATGGAAGGTGATTCTTCACAAAACGTCGAAGGAAGAGGAGGAAATGCACACAAAAATGAAGTTGACAGAAGATGATTCTTTACAAAATGAAATTGACGGAAGAGGTGATTCTTCACAAAACGCTGATGGAAGTGGAAGTAATGCACACAAAACGAAGTCGACAGAAGGTGATTCTTCACAAAACGTTAAAGTAAGAGGAGGTAATACACAAAACAAAGTCGACAGAAGGTGATTCTTCACAAAACAAAGTCGACGGAAGAGGTGATTATTTACAAAACATCAAAGGAAGAGGAGGTAATGCACACAAAACGAAGTCGACGGAAGGTGATTCTTCACAAAACATTGAAGGAAGAGGAGGTAATACACACAAAACGAAGTTGACGGAAAGTGATTCTTCACAAAACAAAGTCGATGGAAGAGGTGATTATTCACAAAACATTGAAGGAAGAGGAGGTAATGCACACAAAACGAAGTCAATGGAAGGTGATTCTTCACAAAACATCGAAGGAAGAGGAGGTAATGCACACAAAACGAAGTTGACGGAAGGTGATTCTTCACAAAATGAAGTTGACGGAAGAGGTGATTCTTCACAAAATGTTGCAATGCTGGAGCACAGTGCTTAAAACATAAAAAAAAAATATTTTAAACTCAGTTTTTGATAAGAATCTGAACGTAACTGCAGGTGACCAGAGCAGTTACATTCAAGTGCCAAACTTCAGGGGGATCTGGTGTGGGGTGGGAGGGTCAGACTAGTGCCCTAAATGGCTGGAACATGAAAAAAGCACCAACACAAGTGATGCAAACAGTTTATGGGCACAACAAAGTCTACCATTAAAATTAAATGACAAACTGCAGCCTTGGGTACAAATGTCACAAAACTGGCCATCTTACAGCAGGAGTTTCCACAGAAGACATTCAAATTTTTATAGAAAGGAGCATGGGATTTCATTAATTTTATCTATATTATCTCCCAATAAAGGCTTCTTATGGATGCAATAGTTAAAACTGTCTTTAATTGTTTTCCCTGCCCTTGGTCTGTGTGGAGTTTTGCGACCAGCACTGGTTACCCCATTTCGTGCACTCAGCCTTATGTGGTACATGGTAGTAGTGTTGTCTGTCCTGACTTGCACTACCTTTCCCTGTATCAGTGGTCTGAAAGCATGCATTGCCAAAAACTCTGCTCTGAGCTCCAACAGGTTTATGTGCAGAAGAGTTTCTGCACTTGACCAAGTGCCCTGGGCAGTGTGCTCTGCTAGATGAGCTCCCCAGCCCAGGAGGGATGCATCTGTTGTGAGAATCACTGAAGGAAGCTCTTTCTGAAAAGGAACCCCTTCTCTGAGGTTAGTTTCCTCTTTCCACCATTGAAGAGCTTGAATAAATGTTTTTGTTACAGGAACAAGATTTGACAGGGAATCCTTTCATTGGCACCAATGAGTTCTTAGATGAAATTGGATGTCCCTCATCTGAAACCTGGATCCCAGCACTGTAACTGTTGCAGCAGCCATGTGGCCCAGGAGTTGCAGGAACTGCCTTGCTGGCCTTGGGACATTGAGCCTGAAAGAGGCTGCCAACTGCAGGATGCTTTTTGCCCTGTCTCTCGGCAAGAATGCTCTGCCCACATTTGCATTCAATTCTGCTCCTATAAACTGCAGAATTTGAGAAGGAATCAGAAATTATTTTTCCAGGTTTAAAATGAACCCCAGAAACTCCAGCAAATGTTGAGTGAGTTGGAGGTGCTCTGTTAGCTGTTGTGGTGAATCCTCCACCACCAGCCAGTCATCTAAGTAGGGGAATACTGAGACACCTTGTTTGCGTAAGTGTGCCACTACCACAGCCAGTCACTTTGTGAACACCCTTGGTGCTGAAGTGAGACCAAAAGGAAGAACTGAGAACTGATAGTGTCCTGGTTGGAGTCTGAACCTGAGAAACTTTCTGTGAGACTCTTTTATGAGAATGTGGAAATAGGCATCATTTAGGTCCAATGATACCAACCAGTCCCCTTTTCGGATTGCTGGCAGAATCAGAGACAAAGTTACCATTTTGAACTTTGGTTCTGTTAGGAATTTGTTGAGGACCCTGAGATCCAGGATAGGCCCCAGCTCTCTATTTTTCTTTGGCGTAAGAAAGTACCTTGAGTAAAGTCCTTTCCCCCTTTGATTCAGTGGTACTGGTTCCACTGCCTTCAGAGAAAGAAGGTACTTCACCTCTTCTTCCAGCCTTCTGCTTTCTAGATGGGAAGCTGGTTTGAAAACTCTGGTTCTTTGAACAGGGGAGGATTTGAAGTTTAGGGACAGGCCATGACCTACTATCTCCAGAACCCACTTGTCTGTGGTGATGGTTTTCCAGTTGTGGAGAAAATGAGTCAACCTGCCCCCTACTAGTAAGGGAGAGGCATCCTGAATGAAGAAGTCAGGGGTCCTGTTTAGCCTAGGGCTGAGACTGGGTACTGCGCTTGGCACCTCTTCTGCCCCTACCCCTAAAGCACCCTAGCTATGGGTATTGGGGTGCTTGAGAAAGTACCATGACCTGGTTAAAAGGCCTAGTATGAAACTGTCTGCACCTACCAAATAAAGAATTGCCCTCCATAGGAAAATCCAGAGTCTTTCTTATTCTGGGTATCCTGTGTTAAGTTTGTGGCTCTGACCCAAGCAAACCTTCTCTGTGCGATGGTATTTGCCATCCACCTTGCAGCAGTCTCATTGCTGTCTGCTGCCATCTGAAACTAATATTTGGCAGCTTCCAGGCCAAACCTAACTGTTTCGGCCAGGTCTGCCGAAAAAGGAGGAGTTGCTTTTTCAGACATGTCCAGGACAGACTGCCAAAGAGCCTTCTGGTACTGTGCTGCATAGGCCTGATAATTTGCTTGCCAAATGGCAAGAGAGACTGACAAATAACCTTTCTTGGCCATGCTTTCAATTTTTCATGAGTCCTTCTCTAGAGGGTGAGAGGCCAGAGGGACCTTTGCCTTATCACAAGCTGCAGCTTGCACCACCTCCTGCTGGTCAGGGTGTGAAAATAAAAATTCATCCCCTGTTCTGTCAAGCTGATACTTTTTGTCCACCCTCTTGTCTAGAGGAGGGACAGACCCAGGAGCTGGGAGGAGTTTAAAAATATCCCTTTTGAAGAATTTATTGATGGGAGATGAAAGCTTTTTAATTGGAGTCAATCCCACCATGTCCAAATATTCAGCCTCCTCCTCATCCTCTACAGCTTCAGTAGTAGGGATGTCCAAGGCATCAGCAATTTTCCTAATAAAGGAAAAATATGAAGAATAATTTTCAGTGATTCTGGGAGGAGAGCCAAACTCCTGTTCAGGGAAGACCTCAGGCTCTACAGGCTCACCTTCTTCTTCTTCTTCCTCCTCTCCCTCACGCTGTTCAGGAAAACAGAGTGGGATGGAGGATGCAGAAGTCTGGACTGGGGACTGTGATACCACAGGCAGCAGACCCTGCAATGCTTGCATAATTTTTATTGCTCATGCAATCTCAGGAGAAGGCACAGTGGCAGGCACAGCAGAAATCCCCTTTTCCACAGGGGATTCAGTGTGCTTTTATTTTTCTGTTTTTTAACATGAACTGGGGAGCTAGCTGGTTCAGAGGGTCTCTTTTTACCCGTGTCAGGGGAAGAAAAATCAGAAATTGTGGTGTCATCCACAGACCCTGAGGGTTTCGGCTGATCAGAGCCAGAGGGACTCTTTAATCTTTTATTTAGTCTGTCCAGATGTTTTTCTAAAGTCTTGTCTGGAAAAGATTTACAGGTAGCACAGTCAGACTTTAAATGGTCAAAACCCAAGCAGAAAACACACACAGAGTGTTTATCTGCTTTAGCAAAGACTTCACCACACTCAGAACAGTTTTTAAAACCGGGCTCACCGGTTCTCTTTTTAGGTTTTTCTGACATAATGAAGAAAAAATGCAACCACAATAGTAAAACCTTTTAAAACGTAATTTTAAACACTTTTTATTGGTTGTGGTCGGTTCAGGAACCGAGAGGAAAAACCAAGTGGAACCGGGAACCGATAAAATTTGAACCGAGAATAGGGGTTCAGAACCGAAGTTATCGGTTCTAAAATATAAAGTTTAAACAGTCAAAATACCACAAAATGAATAGAAAAAGTCTAATATTAGCACAAAATACCTTGGTTCCTCAGCAGTTATCCCGAACCGAGAGAAACTGAGAAAACTATACTAAACTAGCTAAATAAACTAACGGTTATAGAAAAACACAAAGATAAGAGGCAGTAAATGAAAACAATCAAGAAATACTAAAGTATTTATGAATTTCAAGGCTTCTTGAGACTAGATGATGAGGAGGAAATCTCCAGGCGTCTGGTCTTGACAGGCGGAGAGAGAAATCTGAGGGTTAGAATGTAGGCAGTTCATAGGTGGCAGCATTTGAAAAGTGGCTCATGCCAATGATTCCATCATTTGCATAACATTCCACACTGCAAAGAGTTAGGAATATTGAAGTATTCCTGGGGTGAGAAATCTGATTTCTTTGGGTGACCAGGGAAGTACATATGGGAGGGGTGGTGGATGAGAGGGAGGGAGGGGGGATATGATAAGAGACTTTTAAGTACATCGGGGTATAAAACAAGGTACAGGAGGGTAGCATCTTTCAGAAAAGATGTACAAGAACAAGGGGGCACGACATGAGACTAGAGGGGGTAGGCTCATGGGCAACGCAAGGAAGTACTTTTTATAGAAAAGAGTAGTGGATGCTTGGAACAGCCTTCCTACGGAGATGATGGGGCAAAAACAGTAGGGGAATTTAAGAATGCATGGGATAGACACGAGTACTCTAGCAATAGGAAAGAGGGTAGGTCACAGATAAACTAAGGTCTGCAGTAAGTCATTAGGTGGGGAAAAGGGGAAGACTAGGATGGCCACATGGTCCTCATCTGCAATCACCTTCTGTGTGTGTGTGTGTAACAGTGAGTAGGCTGTCCCCAAGCTAGAAGAAAATGTGGTCAAAATTAAAAACTGCGTGACAATTATCACAATCCCCCACCCAAAAATGAACCCCATCCCCAGAACCCTACACAGATGAATACCCCAACATTTACCAGAATCCTCTTTATCCTCGTCATCCTCCTCCTCCTCCTCATCAATTTCCTGCTTCTTTGTTTTCTTTTCATTTTTTGCTGCCTTGGCTGGAGTTGTGTTCTCAGATGGTGACTCTGGAGTGCTCCCCTTCTTTCCTTTCTTTGCCTTCTTCGGAGAGGTTTCCTAATTTCATCATACAAAAGAAGTCAGAAGTGGTCTGGGTCGCGAGTTCACTTTGCAGCAAACCGCTCATTTTTGCAACACATTAGTTTATTCGAAAAAGTACAGTTACATAAGAACTTACTATAACAGTAGATCTTCAAGAGAGACTCTTGTAGTAGGTATTTACATAAAGGATTGACCTGCCAGGCATCAGGACCCCATGGAAAAATTTCTAGCTTGCAGTCTCTGGTGGGGGACCACCCCCACGTCAGGTGACCGACATCATGCAAAGTCAGTATAAAGGGGCGGTCCCCCACACCCGCCTTCCAGTTCTTTCCCGCCAAGGGCCAAAAGAGGCAAGATGAGAGAGAGAAGAGGATATTTCCCTTCATGGAAAAGGAGCCAAAAAGCTTAAGGAGATAGAGGGCGGAAGTATTGTCTATTGCAAGAGCCTCTCTCGAAGATAGTACAGTTATAGTACAGTTACGTAAGAACTTACCGTAACAGTAGATCTTCGAAAGAGGCTCTTGCAGTAGATAATCACATATAGGACTGAAGCCAGCAGGCATCAGGACCCCACGGAAAAATTTCTAGCTAGCAGTCTCTGGCGAGGGACTGCCCCCACGTCAGATGACCAGCATCAGGAGACGACGGTATAAAGGGGCGGTTCCTCACGCCCACCTTCCAGTTCTTTCCCGCCAAAGGCCAAAAGAGGCCAGACGAGAGAGAAGTTAATATTTCTCACTGGAAAAGGAGCTGAAAAGCTTAGGGGGATGGAGGGATGGGAGATATTACCTACTGCAAGAGCCTCTCTCGAAGATCTACTGTTACGGTAAGTTCTTACATAACTGTACTATCTTACTTCGAGAGGGCTCTTGCAGTAGGTAATTACATATAGGACTGAGTCCCAAGCAGTCTGGAACAAGAAGAAGCAAACGGGAGGAGGAAAGCTACTCAAAGTAGATCCTCTAGCTATGAAGGCCTCAAGAAAGGAAGCCTTGCAGGACAGCAAGCCTGAAGCCTGCTCTACAGCAAGAGGCAATATCCAAACTGTAATGTTTTGTAAAGGTATGGATGGAAGTCCAGGTGGCGGCAGCACAGATATCTGCTGCTGACACATTCTTGAAACAAGCCGACGAGACAGGGACTCCTCTGGTGGAGTGGCCTCTCACTTGACCCGGAAGGGTCTTGTTGTACTTGTCATAACAGAAGGTGATGCAATGAGCTAACCATTTGGACAGGCATTGCTTAGAAACAGCATTGCCTTCTCTTTTGTGGGCAAAAGAGACAAACAGTTGATCAGTCTTTCTGAGATCTTTTGTTCTGTTAGTGTAGTATCTCAGAATTCAGTGAATGTCCATAGTGTGTAAAAGGTACTCCCCTTGATTGGAGTATTGCGTATAGAAAGCGGGTAACTCCATGGACTGGTTCAATGTAGATTCCGCTACCACCTTGGGGAGAAATTTAGGATTGGTGCGAAGAGCCACACATTCCTTGTGAAAAATCAAGTTAGGGATTTTACACATCAGGGCCTGGAGCTCGGAAATCCTCCGAACAGAAGTAATGGCCACTAGGAAGAGAGTCTTCCATGAAAGGAACTTCATGTCTGCTGAGGCTGCTGGTTCGAAAGGAGGCAAAGTAAGCTTCTCGAGAATGAAATTCAAATCCCAAGGAGGGGCGGAAACTCAGATGGGGGTCTTAAGTGGAGAACCCCCTCTGAGGAAGGTCTTGGAGACTTCCAGCTGAGCAAATGTCCTGTCTGCAAAAGGAACATGGTAGGCCGAAATGGCCGCCATGTGTACCTTCAGGGATGAGTGACTAAGACCCAGATCAAAAAGGTGGCACAGGTACTCCAGCAGCTTCCCAGCTGAGCACGGGAAAGGCTCAAAATCTTTTGAAGCGGCCCAGATTGTAAACCGTTTCCATTTCATGGCACAAGTAGACCTAGTGGAGGGTTTTCTAGCCTCCACCAGGATCTCAGCCACTTGGGGTGAAACCTCAAATCAGGCTTGAGCTATGTCTGCAGGAGCCATGCATGTAGTTGGAGGGACTTGAGACCTGGATGGACCAGGGTCCCCTGATCCTGGGTCAGTAAAATTCATGACAGAGGAAGAGGAAGAGGAGTTTCCTCTGAGTATTGTTGCAGAAGAGAGAACCAAACTTGCCTGGGCCAGAAAGGACCGATAAGAATCATTCGTGCTCCTTCTGAGCCGAGTTTCTGCAAGACTCTCGGGATCAAAGGGATCGGGGGGAAGGCATAGACGAATCTGTCCTTCCAATTTAGAGACAGAGCGTCTTTCCAAAAAATGCCGCGATCTGGAGCGAGAGAGCAGAAGTCGGGAAGCTTTGCGTTTAGAGGTGACGTGAACAGATCCACCTGTGGCGTTCCCCAATGTAGGAAGAGACTGTCTAAGACCCCCTGATCCAGTTCCCACTTGTGAGGTTGAGCAGACGAGCAACTGAGTTTGTCTGCTAAGGTGTTCTCGACCTCCAGGATGTGAATCGCCGTGAGGTGTAGGTTGTGCTGTACTGCCCAATACCAAACCCGCATCACTTCCCTGCAAAGAGGGTAGGAACAAGTCCCTCCCTGTTTGTTAATGTACCATACCACACACATATTGTCCGTCTGTACGGCTAAGTGGCCAGGAAGGAGATGCAGATGCAGAGCCTGGAGAGCATAAAGCACTGCCCGAAGCTCGAGCACATTGATATGAAGTGTTTTTTCGAGCTTGGACCAGGAGCCCTGGGTCCTGTGAGGTCCGAGATGGGCTCCCCAACCTTCACCCGAGGCATCTGTGGTCAGAGTCTGGGAGAGGGGGAGAAAGGCAGAAGGGAACTCCCCGACAAAGATTCTCTCGAACCATCCACCATTGCAAGTCCCGAACCATGGTGGAGGAGACTAGGACAAGCTGGTCCAGGTCATCCACCAACTGATCCCATTGAGACCGAAGCATCCATGAGAGACCCTCATGTGGAGCCAAGCGCGAGGGACTGTTGGAATAGCAGCCGCCATAAGCCCGAGGAGGCGAAGAACCGACCTAGCACTGACCTGCCTGTGGCCGGACAACAGGTTGACCGAGCCTGGAGTGTGGCCACCCTGTCCGGTGGCAGGAAGGCCCTGCCCAAGGTTGTGTCCATGATCGTCCCGATAAACTGGAGCCTCTGGGATGGGATCAAGTGAGACTTGGTATGGTTGATGGTGATACCCAGACAGGCAAAGACCTGCTGGGTAAGGGAGAGGAAGTGCAGGAGTTCCTCCCTGGATGAGGCCGCCAGGAGCCAATCGTCCAGATACGGGAAAACCTGCACACCCCGGGTACGCAGGTAGGCCGCTACCACCATAACGCATTTGGTGAACACCCGGAGTGCCGAGGAAAGACCAAATGGGAGGGCCTTGAACTGGTAGTGGTCCCCCTGGAAAGCAAAATGGAGGTATTTGTGGTGAGAAGGGCGGATAGGGATGTGCAGGTAAGCATCCTGCATATCCAGAGCGCAACAGCCACTGTCCCGACCAAAGGAGGGGCAGGAGGCTCTGAAGGAAGAGCATCCTGAACCTCTTGTACTCCACGAATAAGTTCAGGGAACTGATATCTAGAATCGGCCTTACATCTCCTGTCTTCTTCGGGACCAGGAAGAAGTGGGTATAGTAACCCGTTCCCTGTAGAGAAAGGGGGAAGGTCTCTATTGCCTCTTTCATCAAAAGTGCTGAAATCTCTTCCTGGACCAGAAGAAGGTGTTCCCGAGAGTACGGTGACCTTGGGGTAGGGTGACGAGGTGGCTTCTGTAGAAACTCTATTGAGTGTCCTTCTGCGATTAGCTGGAGCACCCAGGAATCTGAAGTTATCCTCTCCCAGCCCGGGAGGTGGAGGGAAAACCTCCCTCCTACCGGTTCCTCCAGGAAGCCCGGAGGCTGTGGGAGAGGGAAGGAGTTAGGTGGTGTGGGGCAGCATCGCAGCTGAAGCACCCGCTGCTTTTTTGGGTGGAGGGGGCTTGGCAGCTGGAGGGACCCGGCATTTAGCAACCCGCTTTACCTGGGGTTTCACCTTTGGCTGATTCCGTCTGTGAAAGGGGCGGCGCTGCATTTGATGGGGATGATACATGGAGTCCACAGACTTCAGTGCCGTCCCCTTCTCCTGCAGATCGGTGATGATGTCCTTGACATCACCACCGAACAGCACCGAACCCCGGAAGGGCGCTTCCTGAATGGCGGACTGCACTTCCAGGACCAACCCTGACACATGGAGCCAAGCATGATGCCGTAAGCCTACGGCGAAAGCTGAGCTCCTACCAGCAGTGTCCACTGCATCGTAAGTCACACGAAGTATGTGCCGACTTGCCGAACGTGCAGAGCGGACAAGGTCAGCCACTTCCTGCTTGACTTGAGAGTCTGGAAGGGAGTCCAATCTGGATTTCACCTCGCTAATAATTGCCTTACATAGAAACATAGAAACATAGATTTTGACGGCAGATAAGGACCACTTGGCCCACCCAGTCTGCCCATTTCCCTACCTATTGGATAAGCTGCAGATCCTAGTTAACCAGCAGCCTACTTCTTCCTACCCCCACCCCCTAGAATTGCCTTATGACTGTCCTATTCATGCTTGAATTCCATCACTGTTTTTGATTCCACAACCTCCTCCGGAAGGCCATTCCATGCATCCACAACCCTCTCTGTGAAAAAATACTTCCTTAAATTACCTCTGAGCCGCCCCCCTTCTATCTTCAAATTGTGCCCCCTTGTTCTTGCACACCTCTTTTTTTGAAAGATGCTACCCTCTTGGACTTTGTTGATTCCCTTGAGATACTTGAAAGTTTCTATCATGTCCCCCTCTCTCCTTTCCTCGAGGCTATACATATTCAGCTCCTTAAGTCTCTCTTCATATGTCTTCCAGTGCAGACCCTGCACCATTTTAATTGCCTCCTGACAGCCTCCATCCTGTCTATGTCCCATGGAGACTGGGTCTCCAGAACTGCACGCAGTACTCCAAATGGGGTCTCACCAACTGTCTGTACAGAGGATAATAACTTCCTGTTTTTGCTGGTGATGCTCTCCCATGCATCCCAGTATTCCCAAGCCTCCTTGCTGCCCTCTCACATTGCTTGTCCACCTTTAGGTCATCTGATATGACTACCCCAGGTCCCTTTCCATTTTTGTTGTTGTTAGTATCTCACCCCCATTGTGTACTCTTCCCTGGTTTTTGTTTCCAGGTGCATTACTTGCACTTCTTAGCATTGAATCTAAGCTGCCATACATTTGACCATTCCTCTAACCTTGCCAAATCCCTTCTCATCCTTTCCACCCCACCTTGTGCATCAACTCTGTTGCAGATCTTTGTGTCATCTGCAAAGAGACATACTTTTCTTCAGTCCCTCTGTAATATCGCTTATAAAGAGCATTGAAGAGAACCGGTCCTAATACTGAACCCTGCGAGGTACCCCACTAGTAACCCCCTTTCTTCAGAGTGGACTCCATTTACTATTACCTCTGTGTCCTATTCTCCAGCCAATTTTTACCCAGGCTGTCATCTTGGGACCCACTCCCAAGCTGGCTAACTTGTATATTAATCTTTGTGTGGACTGTGTCAAATGCCTTACTAAAGTCTAGGTAGGCCATGTCCACAGCTCCTCCCTGATCTACTACTTTGGTCACCCAGTCAAAGAAATCTATCAGATTTGTCTAAGGACCTTCCTGGCGCATCCATGCTGCCTTGGGTCCTGAGCCCTCTGGCCTCTAGATACTCAACAATTCTTTCCTTCAGAAGTGATTCCATCATTTTCCCTACCACTGAGGTTAAACTAACAGGTCTGTAGTTTTCTGCTTCTGCCTTGCTCCCACTTTTGTGAAGGGAATTGCATCTGCCCTCCTCCAGTCCTCAGGTACCACCCCATCCTCCCATGACTTTGTTAAAGAGGGTAGTCAGTGGTGTCACTAGTTCTACCCTTAGTTCTTTTAGAATTCTGGGATGAATCCCATCAGCCCCATTGCTTTGTTGACCTTCAGTTTTAAGAGTTCTTTCAGAACCCTTTCTTCTGTAAATGGGCTGGTATCAACTTCTGTATCCAGAGTGTTTCTACTGTTTGTTTTAGGTACCTCCCCCACTTCCTTTGTAAATACTGAGCAAAAATATTTGTTTAGTATCTCTGCCTTTTCACAGTCACCCTCTGCCCACCCTTCCTCCTCTTTATTAATCCTCACTAGCCCTCCCTTGGTCTTCCTTCGCTCCCTGATGTACCTATAAAAGGTTTTATCCCCCTTCTTAACAGAGTTGGCTATCTTTTCCTCGGTTTGGGCCTTTGCTGTTCTGACTGCCTTCCCAGCTTCCTTTTGCTTTAACTGATACAGTTCCCTGTCCTGCTCCTTCTGTGATTCCTTGTGCTTCCTGAATGCTTTCTTTTTCTCTTGAACCTTCACTGCCACTTCCTTTGAGAACCATAGTGGTTTCTTACATCATTTCGTTTTGTTAATTTGCTTCACACAAAGGCTTGTTACCTCTGTGATGGCAGTTTTTATTATTCCCCATTGTTCTTCCACCCCTCCTTCCTGCCCATTTGCTAGTGCATTCCTTAGGCACTCACCCATTTTGGCAAAGTCAGCCCTCCTAAAGTCCAGTACTTTTGCCTTTGTATGGCTTGACTCTATTGCTGTGTTTATTGTGAACCATACTTTTCGATGGTCGCTAGTTCTAATTCAGGGCCCTAATACCCAGAGTGGAAGAAGCGAAGATCTTCTTGCCATACTGGTCCAGAAGATGGGATTCTTTGTCAGGTGGAGACGAGCTCAAATGCCTCGGGTTAGCTGACCGACCGTGAGCAGCGCTAATCACGACCGAATCAGCTCAAGGGTGAGTCTAAAAATTCAACACCCTCGGGAGCCTGATATAGCCTGTTCGGTTTCCGAGGAAGTGGGGCTAAAGCCAACGGCTGTTTCCAAATAGTGGAAACCAGATCGGCAATCCAGTGTGGCACCAAGGTGGGAGCTTTCACGGGCAGATCCAGATGCTCAGCGAATTTCTTACACTGGGGATCTGGCTCCAAGGAATGCCACTTATGAACTTCCTGGATTTTATGTATCAACTCCGTAAAAGAAGGATCTTCTGAAGGAGACTTCAGAGGAGTCCTTGGCCTGGGCTTAGAAGCAGAGGGTGGCTCATCATCCTGCTCGGAACAACCGTCGGAGGTGTCCGAGGTGTCCGAGGAAGAAGAAGATAGTGATGAAGAAGACTCCCTCTCCCGGTGTGGGGGAGGAACGGACCCCTTGGGAAGCCCTCGGGGAAGTGTGTCCTGCCCCTCTCTGGAATCAGAGGGTTTAGCCCTGGTGTCCAGAGGTGGTGAGGCAGTTTGTTGTGGTGGACGTACGGGAACCGGGACCGGCACCATCGTCAGAAGATGACTCTCCACCTCTCTGGTGAGCTGAGCCTTGGCCTCAGCCCACCAGGAGGCCAGAATCTCCTGCAAGTCCACCAGCAGCTGAGGGGGTGGTGGAGGTGGAGAAGGAGGGGGATATGGGTATGGATTATACCCGTAAGGCGCATATCCGTAACCTGATGGCGGGAAGCCCGGCGTTGGATATTGAGGCACCGGTACTGTGGGCATCGGATAGGCCGCATCGGATACTGCAGTCCCGGTAAGACGGGCGCCGGATACGATGGGGTCAGATACCCGGGAACCAGGGGCTGCGAGCAGACGGCCTGGCCAGAGAGGCCCCACAGGCGGGCTTGTAGAGCAAAGGTCCAGTGGCCGGAGGCTGGGCGTAAGAGCGCATCCAGGAGCAGGATGTTCCCGGTGTCAGCAACACCGACGTCGGGGCCTGCAGCCAAGGAGCCGGCATCGGGGTCGGCGTCTGGGAAGCCGAAGTCAGACTGGTCGGACCAGCAGGCAGACAGTCTGACGGGGGCAGAACAGGAAGCTCAGCATCGCCTGGGGATGGAGGGGAAAAATCCTCGGGGTCAGGCTAAGGAGACCCAGGTCCCTGGAGGGCAGCAAAGGCTGTGGAGAGCTGGGAACGGTGGACGTGGGGGGGTTCGGCGTTGGCTCGTCCACTGTGCAGACGTCGGGCAAACTGACGTCCGACTTATCAGCGGGATCCGGGCAGGCGCAAGAGGAGCCGGCGTCCGACTTAGCGGACCCTTCAGCCAAGGCAGGCCGCAAAGGAGGGGCAGCATGGTCAGGCAGAATAGGGGCCGTGCACTGCCCTGAGGGGTCAGGCGACTTACCGACCTTCTCCGTGCGGGCATCGGAGGAGCCGACATCCGGCTTACCGGAGCTGCTCACACCAGTAGGCCACACCAGGGTGGCTTTACCGGGAGCAGAGGCCTCCAAAAGCCCAGAGGCACCCAAAGGGCCTGAGTGCGAGCCAGACGGGTGGGCCGACGCCACCTTAGAAGCCTCTAAGGCAGCCATTGCAGAGCGGTCCCCCGGGGAGGACGTTACCTGCAACACGGCAACTCCCAAAGAAGACACGGTGGATGAGGAGCCCTTGTCCCGGTGCTTCTCCTTGTCTTTTTTCTTTTGATGGCCTTTGGGGGAAGTGGACGCTTGCCGGAGCTTTTTCAGCTCTTTTTTCATGGAGCTCATTTTCTTCTCTAAAATATGGGCCTCCAGGGACTGCTGCCGCCATCTTCGGGTGGCCGCGTTGAACTTGAGGCAGTGCTGGCACTTCTCCACCGGATGGTCGGGGCCTAGGCAAAAGAGGCGCAGGGAATGGCCATCCTTGTGCAGGAGTAGGGCGCCACATGAGTGGCACTTGTTCTTGTGCTCGGAGGGTGTATGGGACGACATACACCGACGAATACCTGATAATGGATCGAAAAATCGAAAAATACTCTGTCCAAAGTACCAACGATAAAGGTTGACGAGTGATGAACTTTACCGCGAGGTGCTGGCATGAGCTAACGGCGGGAGAGAACTGTAAGGCGGGCATGAGGGGACATCCCTTTATACCAATGTCTCCTGACGCTGGTCACCTGACGTCGGGCGGTCCCGCGCCAGAGACTGCTAGCTAGAAATTTTTCCTGGGGTCCTGACACCTGCCGGCTTCAGTCCTATATGTAATTACCTACTGCAAGAGCCCTCTCGAAGTAAGATCTACTGTTACGGTAAGTTCTTACGTAACTCTACTATCTTACTTCAAGAGGGCTCTTGCAGTAGGTATTTACATGTAGGACTGATTCCCAAGCAGTCTGGAACAGGGAAAAGCACTCAGGAAGAGGAAAACGATCCATGTTATGGAACCTCCGGCTGAATGGGTCTTATGAAAGAAGACCTTGAAGCACAGCCAACCCGAAGCCTGCTCTACGGCAAGAGGCAATGTCCAAACTGTAGTGTTTCATAAAGGTATGGACAGAAGTCCAAGTTGTGGCCCCGCAGATGTCTGCCACTGACACATTCTTGAAACAAGCCGCAGAGGCAGCTACTCCTCTGGTGGAGTGACCCCTGACTTGACCCGGTAGGCTCTTGTTGTACTTGTCGTAACAGAAAGTGATACAATGAGCCAACCATTTAGATAGGCATTGCTTAGAAACAGCATTGTCTTCTCTTTTGTGAGCAAAAGAGACAAAAAGGTGATCAGATTTCCCGAGATCCTTAGTCCGAGTGGTGTAGTATCTCAGTATTCTGTGAACATCCAAAGTATGCAAGAGGTATTCCCCTTCATTGGAGTGTTGCATAAGGAAAGCGGGTAACTCAATGGATTGATTCAGCATAGATTCAGCCACCACCTTAGGGAGAAACTTAGGGCTGGTGCGTAGAGCCACATGTTCCCTGTGAAAAATCAAATACAGGATTTTACACATTAAGGCCTGAAGCTCGGAAATTCACCAAGCTGAAGTAATGGCCACTAGGAAGAGAGTCTTCCAAGAGAGGAACTTTAAATCTGCTGAGGCTGCTGGCTCGAAGGGAGGCAGAGTAAGCTTCTCAAGAATAAAATTCAAGTCCCAAGGAGGAGCAGGAATGCGGATGGGGGTTCTCAAATGGAGACCCCTCTGAGGAATGTCTTAGAGACTTCCAACTGAGCAAAAGTCCTATCTCCGAAGGGGACATGGTAGGCTGAAATTGCTGCCATGTGGACCTTTAAAGAGGAATGGCTGAGACTGAGATCGAAGAGATGACGCATGTAGTCCAGGACTCTGTTGGCTGGGCAAGAGAAAGGTTCGAAGTCCTTTGATGTGGCCCAAATAGAAAACCGTTTCCACTTCATGGAAGGCTTTCTGGACTCTACCAATATGTCTGCTACGAGTGGGAAAACCCCCGAAGTGGGCTTTAGCTATGTCTGCAGGAGCCACACATGCAAATGAAGGGATTTGAGACCTGGATGAACAAGGGTCCCCTGATCCTGGGTCAACAAGTGTTGCAACAGAGGAAGAGGAAGCAGAGGTTCCTCTGAAAACTGTTGCAGAAGAGAGAACCAAACTTGCCTGGGCCAGAATGGAGTGATGAGGATCATTCATGCCCCCTCTGATCTGAGCTTGTTCAGGACCCTCGGAGTTAAGGGAATAGGAGGGACGGCATAGACATATCTGTCCCTCCAATTGAGAGACAGAACATCCCGCCAACAAATGCCTCGCCCTGGAGCGAGCAGAAGGCGGGAAGTTTTGCGTTTTGAGGAGACACGAACAGGTCTACCTGAAGGGTTCCCCACTGCAGAAAAATGTCATCTACGACCTCTTCATCCAGTTCCCATTCATGGGCCCTAGCTGAGGACCGACTGAGATGGTCTGCCAGTGTGTTTTCCACTCCCGGAACATGAATGACCATCAGATGAAGGTTGTGCTGGGTAGCCCAGACCCACACTCTCATTGCTTCCCTGCATAAAGGGTAGGAACATGTTCCTCTCTGCTTGTTGAGATACCAGACTACACACATATTGTCTGTCTGTATGAGGAGATGACCGGGAAGGATGGAGGAGTGTAGGGCCTGGAGGGCATAAAGGACTGCTCTGAGTTCATGCACATTTATGTGCAGATTTTGTTTGAACTGGTACCAGCTGCCCTGAGTCCTGTTGAGACCTGAGATGGACTCCCCAGCCCTCTCCTGAGGCATCTGTCATCAACGTCTGGGAGGGGAGTTCGATGTTGACGTGAACTCCCCGGCAAAGGTTCTCTTGTACCATCCACCATTGCAAGTCCCTGATCATGGGATCGGAAACTAGTACCTCTTAGTCTAAGTCATCCAGTGTCTGGTCCCATTGAAACCGAAGTGTCCACTGAGAAATCCTCATATGGAGCCGAGCGTGTGGGACTGTCAGAATGGCAGCCGCCATTAGCCCGAGGAGGCAGAGGACTGACCTGGCTCTGACCCTTCTGTGACTGCACAGGAGGCTTGCTTGAGTCTGAAGGGTGTCCGCCCTGTCCTGAGGCAAAAAGGCTTTGCCGATGGTCATGTCCAGAATCGCCCCTATGAATTGTAGGTGTTGACAAGGGACCAAATGGGACTTTGCCTGGTTGATGGTGATACCTAGGCTGGTGAAAACCTGTAGGGTAAGGGAGACAGAGTGTAGGAGTTTGTCCTGGGACGGGGCCGCCAGGAGCCAATCATCCAGGTATGGGAATACCTGAACTCCTTGGGTACGCAGGTGGGCTGCCACCACAGACTGGCATTTGGTAAATACGCGTGGGGCCGAGGAAAGACCAAATGGGAGGGCCTTGAATTGGTAGTGGTCCCCCTGAAAGCAAAATTGAAGGAGTTTGCGGTGGGAAGGGCATATGGGGATATGTAGGTAAGCATCCTGCATGTCCAAAGCGCAAAGCCACAGTCCCTGCCAAAGAAGAGGCAGAAGACCCTGCAGGGAAAGCATTCTGAAGCGTTTGTACTCCACAAACATGTTCGGGGAACTGAGGTCTAAAATAGGCCTCACGGCTCCCATCTTCTTTGGAACTAGAAAGAAATGGAAATAGTAACCCGCCCCCCAAAGGTGGTTGGAAACTGGTTCTATTGCCTCCTTTGAGAGAAGGGAGGTAATTTCTTCAAGGACCAGAGGAAGATGTTCCAGGGAGTAAGACAACTTAGGGGGTGGTCTTCAGGTGGTTTCTGTAGAAACTCTATTGAGTGTCCTGCTGCAATCAACTGGAGAATCCAAGCATCCGATGTTATCCTCTCCCAACCCGGTAGATGGAAGGAAAATCTCCCTCCTACCGGTTCCTCTGGGACCTCCAGAGGCAGTGGGAGAGGTGATGAGTCAGGAGGTGTGGGACAGCACAGCAGCCGAGGCTCCTGCAGCTTTTTTGCTGGCAGGAGTCTTGGTTGCTGGAGGGGCCCGACTCTTGTTGGCCCATTTGCCCTGTGGTTTTGGTTTCTGTCGGTTCTGTCTATGAAAAGGGCGGTGTGGCCCCTGAGGTGGTCTGTACATAGAGTCAACAGACTTAAGTGCAGTGCCCTTCTCTTGCAGGTCGGTAATGATGTCCTTGACATCACCCCGAACAGTACTGAACCCCTGAAGGGGACATCCTGAATCACGGATTGCACTTTAGGGATCAAACCTGACACATGGAGCCAGGCATGACGCCGAAGGCCTACGGCGAATGTCAAGCTCCATCCAGCTGTGTTCACTGCATCGTAAGTGGCACGGAGCATGTGCCAACTGGCCGAATGAGCTAACTTTAATTCCACCTGACTAAGGATGGTCTTCTGGTAATCCCCCATATGTGCTACATAATTCAGGGCCCTAATACCCAGGGTAGAAGATGCATAGATCTTCTTCCCATACTGGTCCAGAAGCCGAGACTACTTGTCAGGCGGAGATGAGCTGAGATGTTTAGGATTAGCGGAGCGGCACTAATCACGACCGAGTCTGCTTTGGGGGTGAAGGTTCAAGAAATCTACTCCCTCGGGAGCCTGATATAGCCGATCTGCCTTCCTCAGAAGGGAGGATAACGCAGAAGGTTGTTTCCAAATAGTGGAAACAAGATCCGTGTGAGGCTCTATCAAGGGTGGAAGCAATGTAGGAGCGGTCTCAGGCAGATCCAAGTGGGCAACAAGCTTTTTACACTGTGGATCTGGCTCCAGAGATTGCCACTGATGAACTTCCTGGATCTTTCTCAGTAGCTCCAGAAAAGAAGGATCCTCCAGAGTAGACTTCGGAGGGGTCCTTGGCCTAGGTCGGTCTGCAGTACGAGGCTCATCGTCCAGATCAGAGCGTCCCCATGAGTCCAAGTCAGAGATCTCCAATGAAGAAGAGGAAGACTCCTCCCTATGCGGGGGAGGGCTCTCTGGGACGCATATACTCCCCACCCCGGTGCCCGAGGGTTCACTTCTGGTGTCGGGTAAGGGGGAGGGAGTTCCCCGTCTCTGATGCAGGGGATCCTGTGAAGGGTCTGGCATCGGTAGATGACTCTCTACCTCTCTAGTGAGTTGAGCCTTGACCTCAGCCCACCAGGAGGCTAGAGTCTCCTTCAAATCCGCCAACGGCTGGGGAGTGGGCGGTGGAAGAAGAGGGGGATATGGATACTGAGGATATCTGTACATCGAGTATCCATAACCCAACAGCGGGAAGCCTGGCATCGGGTATTGAGGTGCTGGGTACTGCGGCATCAGGTAAAGCGGCGTCCGGTACTGTGGCATCAGATATTGTGGGGCCGGGTAAGACGGCACCAGGTATTGAGGTGTCGGATACCTCGGTGCCAGGGGCTCTGGTGGAGCACAGGGACCTGGCAGAGGCCCAGCTGGCGGGCCAGGCAAAGGAAAGACTGGCCTCGTGGGCATCGGGCCTGGCGTGGGAGTGCCGTCTGGTAGGGGGACGTCAGCCGGCATTGGGTAAGGAAGGGGGGCCCTGATGGCAGTGTGTCCAAGTCCTCCATGATGACCAGGGAGGGAGGGAAGGTTGGAATCCCAGGGGTCAGTAGAGGAGATGCAGGGACCTCAGAGGGCAACACCAAGCATTGCGGGGAGCCTGGGGAGTTGGACTGGTTGAGGGGGTCTGACGCAGGCTCCTTGGCTGGCCGGGCATCGGAGGGGCTGATATCAGGCTTATCAGCTGGATCTGGGCAGGCGTCGGAGGAGCTGACGTCCAACTTATCGGATCCCTTCCTCAATAAAGGCCGCGCTGGAGATGCGGCCTTGAGCAGCTTACCAGCCTTGTTCGGGCGGATGTCGGTGGCACCGGCATCCAACTTAGTGGACCCACTCGAACCTGAGGGCCGCATGGCAGTGGCCTTCCCGGGAGCGGAGGCCTCCTTTACCCCGGAGGTACCCGAGGTGCCAGCACGTGAGCCCGATGGGAGGGGTGACACCTTCTTGGACACTGCCAAGACGGTCGTCGTGGAACGGTCCTCCGGAGGGAACGTTACCTTTAGAACCGTGACTCTGGCCAAAGTCGCGGAGGCCGTGGAAATCAAATCCTGCTCCCGGTGCTCCTCCTTCTTTTTATGGCCTTCAGGGGAAGTGGTCGCCTACTTCAACTTTTTTAACTCCTTCTCCATGAATGCCATTTTTTTCTTTAAAATATGGGCCTCCAGGGACTGCTGCCTCTGTTTTCGGGTAGCTGAATTAAATTTCTGGCAGTGCTGGCACTTCTCCACAGGGTGATCCGGGCATAGGCAGAAGAGGCACAGGGAATGGCCGTCCTTGTGCGGGAGCTGGGAACCGCACAATTCGCACTTGTGTTTATGCAATTCAGAAGGCGTCGGGGACAACATACTCAGCGTATCGAGAGATAAATATATATCAAAAAAAATGGTCGAAAAGTTCGAAAACTGAACTGACGGTAACGACTGACCAGCGTTGAACTCTACCGCAAGGAACTTTCACAAGTTGACAGCGGGAAAGAACTGGAAGGCGGGCATGGGGGACCACCCCTTTATATTGACATCACATGATGTCGGTCACCCTGACATCGGGGCAGTCCCCCGCCAGAGACTGCTAGCTAGAAATTTTTCCGTGAGGTCCTGACCCCTGGCGGGTCAGTCCTATATGTAAATACCTACTGCAAGAGCCTCTCTCGAAGTAAGATCATCAGTCACTTCAGTATTAAGTCCCTTTGAAAAAAATAATAATTTGTGTTACAAAATGCTGCAGTTTAGAATCCAATAGTACACTACATTTACCAGATAAACAGGATAATGTTCTTGGTAAAGCTAGGAATTCTGGTCTGGAGTGGATAACAAGATCTCAGAGTCACACACGAACACATACAGAAAGTGAGCTATTTGTGGATTCTGATCTGGAGCAGTTCAATGCGCTAGAAGACAATGTAACCTCTTAAACACCTTCATTTTCCATTCACCAATATCTGCTGTTCAGACATTACCCATTTAAACAGCCTTTACAGGTTGTGAACTTTTTGTTCTGGTTTCACGGACATTCTGTATCGGTCCCCACTGTTCCACACAGACTACAATGTGGAACAGTGCTCAAAATGCAGAATGCAAAGCACACACTGCAGCAGTAAACAGCAAAAGCATGACATGTTGAAAGATAACTAGTATGACAAAACAGGAGTTATTCATTTAAGATAATTCACTATCGCTTATCTGAACATACATCACTTCGGAGCTGTGAACCCAGAAACTAGTGTCTGAATCCCACCACTGCTACCTGTCAAGTCACCACCTAACTGAAGGTTACTGCTCTCATCTATTATTGCTGTAACCACCAGGGCAAAGTATTTAAATTGTTTTAAATTAAATCTGCTTTATTAAAGGAAAACTGTCATTATCTAAATCGTCCCACCCCCTATTTCAGCTGAAGTTGCGGTGCGGCACCACATAGTCCTCCATGTTTGGGAAGCGCATACTTTATAAAATTAAATTCTGTGAGCATCCTTACTAAAAAAAACACTTTCATGTGCAGAAAGCTTAATCAGAGGATAAAGCTTTCAGGGGTGGGATGATTTAGATAATGACAGTTGTCCTTTAAAAGGACACAGTCAACCTTTTTAACATCATATTATTTTTAGGTACAACCCCACATTTTACGATTGCTTACTGTCTCTAAAATTCACTGATGTTGCTGGTTATTTTGTCTGCCTTCTTGCTTAATAGAACCAAAATGCATGGTAATGTATAGCTTTGTCCAGCTTTGTTTTGCTTCCAATCACTGAACTAATCTTAGTGAAAACTTCCTAAACAGTTCAGCCACTCTTGATACAATAGTCTCCTCTACCCCCACTACATAATCAGTGGCTAGATTATGTTGGGGGTGTTCCAGAGTTCAGGAAAGGTGCAGAAGTGTTAACAAACATGTTCTGGTGTGTTACCAGTATGGTGGATCGTCCATTTTTCACTTTTTAAAAGAAAAAAAAATCTGAATCAAACTACCAGCTGCATTAACGGTCCCTACAGAATGTGAACAATCCTAAAATGGGTTTTTATGTTTGCTTGCGTGCATGCGCAAGAAATGTTATGCGGCAGCTTAGGAGAGAAGCAGGTTGTGGACGTGCGGCACTGTGACCGCCAACGGGGGCACTGCATTTGGGGGCTTGGCACTGGTAGACCAATGCAGGCCCAGTGTCCTAATGACACTGGTTCTCCGGAAGTGCCACCAAGTTGAAATGGTTTTGCCGCTGCAATCAGAGGCCGCCTTGCCATCACTGCAGGGCGGTACCTTGCCGTCTGCATGCCCCCGACCCAGTACATTTGTCGACGGGGGAGCCCACTCCCCATCGGCATACTGTAACCCCTCCATTTGTTGTATGATAAGGGGAGTGCCCAATCCCCCTCAGCATCATGCGCCCCCTCCCCAAAAGTCTTTCTTTGCCGATGGGGACCCCAATCCCGTCGGCTTCAGTCCCACCCTTCCCAGTAAATTCCCCCCAAATTTGTTGTGTGCCGACAGGGTACCCAATCCTGTCGGCCAGTGCCCCCCAAAATAAACATTCGACGTGGCATGCTGGGAGCCCACCCCAGCATGCCAAATGTCCCTAAAAAAAAAAAAAAAACCTGTCCTCAATGTTTTCCTCTTTTTTTCTTTAAACCTGTAAAACAGAAACAGTCCCTCGTTGAGTCCGGTGGCCCCTCCCCCAACCTGTGCCAACCCACTGCGCACCCTGCCTCCCCACACACACACCCTCACCCCATACTTACCTCCAGGGCCCAGCGCGACAATCTTCGGTGCAGCAGGAACACATCTACACTCTTCAAAGCCGACCACGAACTGAAGAAATGCCGGTAAGCTATATAATGGCATAAATAGGTTTTTTTCAAATTTGGTGCATATCTCGAGCATTTGGGGGATTTCTGACACCAAATTTTCAACATGGGGTTATTGGGACCACTCCTCATGAATTCAGTCATTGTCATGGCGTTATTTGGTCCTGAAAGGTGATTTCACGGTCACTGTGTGGAATCACCTTTTGGGACTGACTAACGAAACGACAGTGCCACTGTTTATGAGGTGGCTCTCAAAAAGCCTATGTTGCAAATTTGATGACAAAAAATCCAAAAAATGACTATTTTGCGAGCATGCATTGCGCAGTTTCCACGCACGATCGTAACTTCACGAATCTGTAATATTTTCACTCCAGATTTTCAACATTGGCATTTTTCCACACCTCCTTATGAACAGTACAGGTGTCATTTTACACATCCTGGCAAAAATGTGTTTTCGTACTTCCGGCGCAGAATAGCGTGGTCACTGTGGAAAATTAGTTTTTGGGATAGATTGAGAAAATGACAGCGATACTGTTTATGAGCAAAAGTCCTAAAATGCCTATGTTGAAAATCTGGTGACGAAAGTCCATAAAATGACTGTGTTACAAGTGTAACTTCGCAATTTAGCAATATTTTCACAACAGATTTTCAACACTGGCATTTTCTCACACCTCCTTATACGAACATATGAAATTTGCCAGCAGATAAAGGCCTAGAGGTCTATCAAGTCTGCTCGAATGTGCATGCTTCCCATATTCTGCAGCTGCCCCTCCCTCCCACCCTTCCTTCATTAACCCTCCCCATGTCCTGTCCCATCCTCATTTGAAGCAGTCCACTGTTCTACTGCATACCACTTCAGCAGGTAACACATTCCACCCAGCCACCACCCTCTCTGTAAAAAAGTGTCTCCTCATCTCCCTCCTGAACCTTCCTCACTCCAGTCTCATATCACGGCCCTTGGTGGCCCTCCCCTCCCTTACTTTGAACAGCCCCTCTGTACCCATCTTGTTTATTCCTTTCATGTATTTAAAGGTTTCAATCATGTCACCCCTGTCTCTCCTCTCCTCCAGTGAGTACATGTTCAACTCCTTCAATCTCCTCTTGTATGATAAGTCCCCCAGCCCCTTGATCATCTTTGTCGCTCTGCGCTGCACCCCCTCCAGTAACTTAATGTCCCTCTTCAGATACGGACGCCAGTACTGCATGCAGTACTTTAGGTGTGGTCTAACTGATGACCTATACAGTGGCAGAATCACCTCCTCCCTCCTCGAGGATATACCCCTTGCAATACAACCCAGCATTTTGTTGGCCTTTGCAGCTGCCTTCCTACATTGTGCCGAGTTGTTCATTGACCCTGTAATGAGCACACCCAGATCCTTCTCCTCCTCTGTCTGGGCTAGCTGCACTCCCCCTAGCTGGTAACTCATCCTTGGGTTCTTCATCCCAAAATGCAGCACCTTGCACTTTCTGGCATTAAAGCCCAGTTGCCAGGTGTCTGACCAGGTTTCAAGCTTTGCCAGATCATCCTGCAACCCCTGCCATCCCCCTAGGTCATCCACCATCACGCCTACCTTGGTATCATCAGCAAACAGACTGATCTTGCTCTTGATGTCCCATGATATGTCTGCAATGAATATCCCAAACAACACTGGTCCCAACACTGAGCCCTGTGGAACACTGCTCGTCACTGCCCTTGGGTGTGAGAGCTCCCCACCCACCATGACCCTCTGTTGCCTTCCCTGCAGCCAGTTTCCTACCCATCTCACCAGCTTTGCACCCGCCTCTGTGCCTACTAACTTCCTTCCCAGCCTTCCATGTGGCACCGAGTTGAATGCCTTACTGAAGTCCAGATACAGGACATCCACTGCATGGCCCCTGTCCAGTTGCCTAGTTACCCAGTCATAGAACTCGACCAGGTTGGTTTGGCAGGATCTGCCACGTGTGAAACCATGCTGTCTGCTGTCCTGTATTCCTTTGGCCTCTAGAAGGGCCACCAGCCTCTCCCTCAGGATGGTCTCCATTAGCTTACCCCACGATGGATGTGAGGCTCACTGGTCTGTAGTTCCCGGTTCATCCTTGGGGCCACTGTTGTGGAGGGCACCACATGAGCCATCCTCCAGTCCTGAGGTACACACCCCAATGCAGTGAGGCATTAAATAGGTTCCAAAGGTCCTGCAAGGACCTCTGCCAGCTCCTTCAGTACCCTGGGTGGATGCCATCTGGGTCTGGCGCCTTGTCCACCTCAGTGCCTTCAAACCCTCTTGAACTCTGCTCTCCATGATTTCCCATCTGTCACCACTTCCCACCTGCTTCTGCCATTTCTCCCACCTTGGGTGTCACCCCTCTTCTCTTTAGTAAATACTGGCAGAAGTACTCATTTAGTGCTTCCGCTTTATCGCACCCTGCTTCCACCCAACCCCCCTCCTTCCTAATCCTTACTATGTGGTCCTTACAGTTCCTTTTCTCCCTGATGTACTTAAAGAAGTCCTTCTCCCCCTTCTTAATGCCTTGTGCCAGCCTGAGTTCCGTAGATGCTTTGGCTCCCCTTACTGCCCTTGTCACCTCCTTTGAGTCAGTCAAGTACTCCTCCCTGTCCTCCCCCTTCCTGTTTTCTTGTACTTCCTAAAGGTAGCTCTTTTCCTCCTTACCTTTTCCATGACCTCCTTGCTCAACCAGATCAGTTTCTTAGCCCTAGCCTTCTTGCTCTGGGCTTTGCAGCAGGTTTTGGTTGCCTCTACTATCCCAAGCTTTATGAGCTCCCACCTCTGGTTAGTGTCCATACTAGATTGAATTCTGGCCAGGTACCCTTTACCACTTCCCCATCCTCCCAAAGTTGGCCTCCTGAAGTCCAACACTATTGTGCCAGATTCCTCCTTCCTTGCCCATATCCAATGTGAGCCATACTGAGCGGTGGTCACTCCCTGACAGCGGTTCCTCCACTGTAAGTTCTCTCACAAGTCCCCATTTGCCAGCATAAGGTCAAGGGTATTTCCTAACCTGGTTGGTTCACTGACCATTTGCAGCAAGAAGCTGTCCTGGAAGGCATCCAGCAGTACCTGCTCCCTTCTGTTCCTGGTTGTTGGGGTGCTCCAGTCCACTCCTGGCATGTTGAAGTCCCCCACAATCACCACATTACCCTTCTCGCAGGTCCTCCTGATCTGTCCCGCTAGTTCCTGTCTAACTCCTCTGTCTGAGATGGTGGCCTGTACACCACTCCCATTCTAAGAATCCTATTCTTGGAATCCTGGATTTCCATCCAAAGTGACTCCATACTACCCTCCTCCCTTCCTCCCTTACACACTTCAGTCCTTCCTTCACATATAGTGCCACCCCCTTTCCCAATCACTCTGTCCCTACAAAATAATCTGTACCCTGGTATAGACAGGTCCCAGTCATTGTATTGGGTGGCCCATGTTTCCGTGATGACTGCAATGTCCACCTCTCCCTCTGCCATGAGAACCTGTAACTCTGCAGTTTTCCTCCCAAGGCTCCCTAGCATTAAGGGTAACCACCTTCCACCCTTTCCCCTCCCATCCTGCCCTCCTTTCCTAGCATCACCAACAGTACTTGCCATTTGTCCTTTGTCACTGTTATGGGGTAAGCTCATATGGTTTCCCAACCTGTGGTCTCTGCATATCTCTTCCCAACTGCCACCCCCACTCCTAGTTTAAATTCCCAACTTCCTCTATGTACTCCCATCCTCTGTTTCAACACTTTCTTTCCCTCCTCACTCAAGTGTAGTCTGTCCTTGGCATAGAGACTACTGTCCTCCCAGGTCCCTCCCCACCTCCCCCCAACAGCCCATACCCTTTAGCACAACACCAGGTTCTTAGCCATCCATTAAATTCCTCAATTCTCAGCTTTCTTGTTGTGCTTGCCTTTGGCACAGGAAGTATCTCTGAAAAAGTTACTGATCTTCCTGCCCCCTCACATAATTGTGCTAGTTCCTCAAACCTCCTCTGGACTGTATCTACTGTCTTGTCAGCCAGGTCGTTTGTCCCATGATGTATAATTAAATGAGGCTTGTCCCTACCCTTCTAGCATATTTCAGAACAGACTGTCCCACCCTTTCCGTTGTCATTCCTGGCATGGCCTCCACCCAAATCGACTATGCTCTCCCCTTGCTATCCCACCTAACTCCTCTTAGTATTGAGTCCCCAGCACTAAGATTCCACCCTCTTACTCCTGCTTGCTTCATTCATCTCCCTCTCATTTCCAGCTCCTCTTCTTCCTCCTGCACATTATTTCCCTTTTACCCTGTTGCAATTCTCCAGCAGAACTTCCCTCCACTCCAGTTTGGTCCAGGCATTTATCAATTACTCCTCTAATTTCATCATTTCCTCCTCCACCTTCTTCCTCTCTAGCAGTGCACAACTATTTTCTGAAGGCCTTTCACAAATGCCGCTCCCTCTCTCTTCATAGTAACCTGTTCTCTCCTTCCACTCCATGACTTTTGCCACTTCTCGCCTCCCTCACAAGTCCCTATCTCCTCCTTCCATTTGTCTTTGTCTCCTGACCTGGTTTCCCGGCAATTGTTCTTCCTGGCCTGGGCCCTTTGTCTCTGCTTCCCTTCTTCTGACCCTCTCCTCACCACTGTTGGCTTAAATTGCCCTCCCTCATCTCCCTTCTTTCTCCCTCCAGTATTGGGCTAAACCCACCCCAATCTGCCTTGCCTGTCTTAGTTCCTCCTGCAGACCTCAATCTCCTAAGTTTTTCTATGTGGTTGCACACTAAACATCCTCCACACTCCAGGCAATTTTAGAAAGATTGGTGCACCGCAGTTGTTGCAGCCTACCACCCTACCCATTGCTGTCATTGTCCACCAGCGACCCCCCACCCTTCCAGATGCAGGATACCAAACACTCCCCCAAGTCTCCCCTCTCCCTCCTCTATCAGTGCAAAACATTTTCTTTATTTCCCTTACCTCCTTTGTTGCACACATTTAGATATATTGAGCAACTGCTTTTTATATTCCTATCCACACTCAAAAACAGACTTTAAGTAGCCATTGCACAACCTTCTTCAAACTCCTACTCCTCCTTTCCCCAATGTAATATCAATGCGAGAAGTAATAATGAAAGCTCCTAGATTTGCATTTACTTCCTTTCCACGAGAGCAGTCACCTCTTCACTTGCTGCTGTTCCTTTCCTGGATGTCTGCTTTTGCTATGACAGGTGCATATCCTTTGCCTGTTTGGGAAGTGATGTCAGAACCCTGGTATAAAGGAAATAATGGACCAAGGGTGGGACCACCCAAGTTTTCCAGAAACAATCAGGTAGCTAAGGCCTCTGGTCAGACCATTAGCACCCTTCCCCCACTCTGCACTCAAACTTTGCAGCTAGTGAAGCCAGCAACGATGAATCACAATTCTACTCAAAGCCCTCAAAATAAGTTTGCTACCCAAAGAAACAGGACTCCAATTCAAACAGCTACACCAGCAACACATCAAAATAAGCTTGGAATTAGAAGATATAAGTCTCCAATTCAAAGAAATAGACCCAGTTAAATCACACCAATTATGTTTTAAAACAGAAGAAATAGGTCTCTACAAATGCAGCCTGCCACACAGTGAATCAAACAAATGAACCCACTTATAGCTACCAAAACAGGTTTCAAAATTCCAACAGCCCCAAACAATACCTGCTAGCCTTAGTAGTAAGAAAGAAAAGAAATAACCTTCTACCAAGTAGAATCCACAAGAAACAATGTAAAACAACAAGAAGCTACTGTACTGTAGATCTGATCTTGTCCCCTTCTAGTTCCTTCTGAGAAGCCAAAGCACTGAGTTCCAAACTCTGTGATTTCCCTTGTGCTGCTTTCAAAATCAGACAGTTCCAAACTCTGTGATTTCCCTTGTGCTGCTTTCAAAATCAGATAGTTCCAAACTCTGTGACTTCCCTTGTGCTGCTTTCAAAATCAAACAGTTCCAAACTCTGACTTCCCTTGTGCTGCTTTCAAAATCAAACAGTTCCAAACTCTGTGACTTCCCTTGTGCTGCTTTCAAAATCAAACAGTTCCAAACTCTATGACTTCCCTTGTGCTGCTTTCAAAATCAAACAGTTCTAAACTCTGTGACTTCCCTTGTGCTGCTTTCAAAATCAAACAGTTCCAAACTTATGAACAGTACAGCTGTCATTTTTCACATCCTGGCCAAAATGTGTTTTTAAACTTCTGTCGTAGAATAGCTCGGTTGCTGTGAGAAATCAGTTTGGAACAGATTAAGATTGAGCGAGTGAGAGGGGGGGAGTGAACAAGCTCAACTGAGCTCTGTCAGGACTGCTGTGGATTTCTTTGTGGGCAGAATAAGGCACCAACACAGGCAGGAGCCCAGTACAAAAGGGCAGCCTGCAGCGCCGGGAGAAGCAGAACGAGCAAGTGAGAGAGAGGGAGTGAGCAAGCTCAATGGAGCTCTGTCGGGACTGCTGCGGTTTTTGTTTGTGGGCAGAAAAAGGTGCCAACGCAGGCAGGAGTCCAGTACAAAAGTGCAGTCTGCAGCACCGGGAGAAATGGAACGAGCAAGTGAGAGAGGAGGAGTGAGCGAGCACAGCGGAGCTCTGTTGGGACTGCTCGCGGTTTCTTTATGAGCAGAAAAGGTGTCAGCAGAGGCAGGAGCCCAGTACTAAGGGCACCTGCAGCGCCGGGAGAAACAGAGCGGCGAGTGAGAGGGTGAGTGAGCTCAGCAGACTCTGCCGGGACTTTACAGTTGCCCACTCCTCCCAGGGTCCTCTGTGGTCCTATATTACAGCAGGGTCTCTGGGGTGGAGACAAAGCAATGATTAGATACTTTGAGGAGTGCTCTAATAATACAGATTTAGTTGTTCTGTTTATTTCTCTAACTGAGCTAAGTACTGAGCTACACTGTTATGATTGCTGTAACAATAGATATTTATTGACTCTGTTTATTTCTCTAACTGAGCTGAGTAATACTTGGAGTGCAACAGGATTTCTAACTGGGCTAAGTGAAACTATATGAGAGCTGAGAACAAAAGGTATGGTAGCTGAGGGGTGAAAAACGGACAAGGAGGCTTTAGGATTGCTACAGTACTACAGTATCTAATGGATGAGATGTGAGACTGAATTACCCCGGTTGACGAGGGGCCAGTAGGGGGACTAGTGTGAGGGGGACAGTAATTTGAGTAAATAGGGGTGTAACAGTTGTAGTAGGGTACAGAACGTGGAAGTAAGAACCCGTAACATAAGATGGGGGTCAAAATGGGGCAGGTGCCACATGTCAATAGGGCAGGCATCTTTGGAAGGTTGGTAGGGTGTACTGGGTGTGGGTCCGCAATGATCCTGGACTGGACTTGGAGGATGGGGGGTGTATGGTCTGTAGATGACTGGCTAGTTTGAGGGAGGAACTGTGGAGGTTGGGGAGGAGTCTAAGTGGCAGGGCAGATGAGTATGGTAGGCATCCTGGCTGGGGGAATGGGGATGGCAAGGGGACAGAGGAAGAACAACTAGGGACTGAACTGACCCCAGTATCAGAGGCACTAGCAGAAAGAGAAGAAGGGAGGGGTGCCGAGTGAGGGGCCCTAATGGGGAAGAAGAGACCATGAGGAGTACCAGGGAAAGAGCAGATGGCTGCAGATAGGGAGGGACCAGGGGTGGGACCAGGGGCACAGGGAACAAGTAAGAAGGGGAACTGATAGGGGGAAGAGATGTAGGAGGGGTATTGACTAGGAATAGATTCGAGCCTCTGCTATGAGAGAGAGAGACGGGGGAGCAGAAACATACTGAAGGGGGAGGGCAAGTGTGGCATGAGAGGGATGGCAACAGCTAGGGGAAGAGATGGCGAGGATGAAAAGGTAGAAGGGGTCTAGTAAGGAAGGAGGGGTGGTGGCTGGAGGAGAGAAGGCTACAGGAAGGGGAAGAATGGGAGGGGCATCACTATCGGGGTAGAAAGGAATGGGGGCTCTAAATCGACAACAGCGGGGATACAAGAGGGTTGGAAATCAGCAGGGGAGGAGGGAGGTCAGCATAGGAAGTCAGTAGGAAGTAGTCAGGCTGGGAAGGGTTCAAGGGGATGGGAGGAGTAAGGCAGAGAAAGAGGTGAGAGCGGGAGTAGGGTACAGATACAGAAGTCACAGAGGGTGCAGCTGGCGGGGTGAGGGGCAGGAAGATCGAATACTGGGGTGGTAGAAGGGGCATTAGAAGGGAAAGGGGCTAAGGGATGGGGGGTACTCATCCTAGGGAATTCTATACTGAAAGGGGTGATGGGGCGGAAGGGGGGGAGGCACAGCCGTATTTGGGTTCAAGCTATCCCCAGGTTGACTGCAGGAGGGGCAGGGCAGGCACTGCTCAAGTGAGAAATGAGGGGGAGGAAGAAAGAACAGGTTACTCACCTGTAAAAGTAGTTCTAGGAGTGGTATATGCTGTTCATCCACACTTTTTGGCATGTCCCCTTCCACTTTAAATCTCACTGGAAGTCTTCAAGCTGGCTCTTCCCACCCATCCGGGTGGTATGTACCTCGGCTCCGCCCCATGATGCCAGATCTTAGCCCGCTGGAAGCCAGGTTGTGTGTGTCTGCAGCCAGGGAGGTTGGATGGGTCCGTGTGGATGAACAACATATACCACTCCTAGAACAACTGTTACAGATGAGTAACCTGTTCTTCTAGGAGCATGGATATGTTGTTCATCCACACTCTTTAGCAGACTCCTAGCAGTTCTCCGGGAGGAGGGAGGCAAGGCACACACCTCCTACTTAGGGAACAGAGATTGGAGAACTGAGGCCCCAAAACCAGCATCCCGGCATGACTCAAGGTCGATGTGGTAGTGGGTGATGAAGGTGTTTGCTGACTTCCAGGTAGCAGCCCGACAGATTTCCTGGATAGGTATGTCCCTGGAAGCAGCCACCGATGAAGCAGTATGGTGGGCAGAATGAACTCTTATCCCTCTGGGAGGCTCCTTGCCCACCAACTCATAGCACAGACCTATGCACAATGTAATCCATCTTGCAATAGTCCACTTCACTGCAGGTCTGCCAGAAGCGGCTTCAGTGTAGGTGACAAACAGCTGGCGAACCTCTCCCCGAATTTCTACCATCCTCTCATAATAGGAGAGAGCACATCTCAGGTCCAAAGTATGGAGCCTGTACTCGGCCTCCCAGGTGTAATTAGGGTAGTAAACTGGCAGAGTTGACACCTGGTTAAGGTGAAACTTTGACACCACCTTCAGAAGGAATTGCGGGTGGAGGTGTAGGACAACCTTGTCCCTGTGGAAGACCAGAAAAGGGGAGTCCACTGAAAACACCTGGCACTCCCCTGTCCTTCTGGCAGACGTGATAGCCACCAGGAAGGCCATCTTCCACGACAAGTGTGACAACTCGCACTGGTGCATAGGCTCGAATGGCTTGCCCATTAACTTTGTCAGTACTAGCAGTAGATCCCATGGAGGTGGAGGTTCATGCACTGGAGGGATATGTGATCCAGTCCTTTGAAAAAGCGCCAGACCACTGTCTCCTGCACCAACGTCGGCTGACCGGCCTGCACCTGGTAAGCAGAGATGGCTGCCAGGTGCACCTTAATGGTCGATGACCGGAGACCCCATTTGGAAAGAGACTAAAGGTAGTCAAGAATGTTAGCCACTGAACAGAATAAAGGGTCCAGGCCCTTACCCTGACACCAAATGGAAAACCTTTTCCATTTGAAGGCATAACATTTCCTGGTCGATTCCTTTCTGGGTGCCTACACCTCGGTGTAGACATCCTCGGAAAGACCCAAAGTCTGGAACTCTAGCCGCTCAAGTACCAGGCTGTGAGCTGCATGGATTGAAGGTCCGGATAGAATACCTTCCCCTGACTGAGTGATATCATGTCTGAGTGTGTGCAAAGTCGCTCTGGGTGCCTGCAGCTGAGGTTGAGGAGATCTGGATACCAGAACTGGGGCGGCCAGTCTGGGGCTACCAGGAACTCCTTCACCTTGTCCATCCTCACCTTGAGGAGCACCTTCTGGATCAAGGGAAATGGAGGAAAGGCAAAGAGGAGGCCTGGGGTCCGTGGCCTTGAGAAGGAATCCCCTGCAGCGAGCCCTGCTGAGGGGGCGGGCATGGAACAGCCTCAGCTTGGTGTTTTCCCTGGAGGAAAACAGGTCCACCATCAGTTTGCCCCAACGAGAGAACAGGCTGTAAGCTATCTCTGGATGGAGAGACCACTCGTGGGATGTCTGGCCTAAGTGACTGAGAGCATCTGCCAGATAGTTTGAGGCTCCTACCACATGGATGGCTAGGAGATCTGCCTCCAACCTGCTCACGAGGGACCAGATGCCGAGTGCCTCCTTGCACAGCAAATGGGAGTGTGTGCCGCTCTGTTTGTTGAGGTTATACATGGTCATGTTACTGTCCATCTGGACTTGAACCATTTGACCCCGGAGCCGAGGTGTAAAAGCTGACAATGCCAGTCTGACTGCTCTGAGCTCCAACAGGTTGATGTGGCATTGGGACTCCTCGGGGGGGGCCAGAGCCTGTGTGCCCTTTTGTCCCCCATGTGGGCTCCCCAGCCCATGAGAGAGGCATCGGTTGTGAGGACTACAGTTGGCTCAGAGCAAACAGGATCCCTTCCTGCAACCAGTCTGGGATGGTCCACCACTGGAAAGCGTCCCACATCTTCTGGGTTACAGTGACCAGCTGGTCGAAATGACAGTGGCACTGAGTCCACTGGGTGGCCAGCTCCCATTGGAGGGGCGCACCTGCAACTGGGCCCAAAGGACCACTGAGGTGCACGCCGCCATGTAATCCAGAAGGCACAGAAAGTCCCGGGCAGGGCGCAAGTGCCCAACCAGAAATTACTGGGCAAAGGAGGAAAGTACCGCCGCCCTGTCCACCAGGAGCCGAGTTCTAGCTTGACAAGAGTCGAGCTCAGCCCCAATGAAGCCCATCACCTGAGATGGCATGAGTTCTGACTTGGCCTCATTGATCAGGAGACCGAGTTTGGAAGCAGGTCTGGAGAACTAGGTCTCTGGACCTCTCCATTTCCTGTTGGGTGAATCCTGCTAACAGCCAATCGTCGAGGTAAGGGTAAATCCTGACCTCCCCCAATGCCTGAGATGGGCCGCCAATGCTGCAATGAATTTGGTGAAGACCCGTGGGGCCGATGACAGGCCGAACGGCATGGCTCAGAACTCGTACAAGGTCCCTTCAACCCTGAAGCAGAGGAACTGCTGATGGGACGGATGGATTGGGACATGAAAGAACACGTCCTACAGATCCAGTGAACAGAACCACACGTTTCGCTCCAAGGATGGTATGATCTGGGACAGAGTGACCATCCGAAAGGTGCGTGACCTGAGATATTGATTCAGGTCATGCAGATTTAGAATGGGGTATCAGCCCCCCATCTGCATGGGCACCAGGTAGTACCTGGAGACAAAGCCTGGGTCTGCTGAAGGATCCGCCACTGGAGTTACTACCTCCCTGAGGAGGAGCTGAGTGATGTCATCTCTGAGAGCCAACTGGGTCTGAGCGGATACTCTTTCCTCCTGAGGAGTGCCGGCTCGGCTTGGGGAGTGCTGCTTGAATTCCAGGGGCAGTCCCTGACTGACCACTTCCAGAACCCACCTGTCCGTGGTGATATTGGACTAGGTGGAAAAAGTTGTGGAGCCGGCTCCCCACGGGAGGACCCAGGACTGGTGTGGCAGGAGAGAGGGTGGCTGCCCCCACCCAGTCACTGAGCAGGCTTGGAGGAGGAGGCTCCAGGACCTGAACCTCGGCATCCTTTACGGGCCTGTTGGGGTCCGGGCTTGGATCAAGGGCGCCAAGCTTGAGCCTACTGTTGATGCTGGTGCTGCTGTCTGCCTTGAAAGGAGGACTGCTGAGCCACGGGGAAGAGTGACTAAAAGGTTTCTTCTTTTTCTTCTGCTGGTTCTTGCCTGAAGAACTCTTAGCAGAAGTAGCGTCCAAGGTGGCATTGGACTGCTCAATTCGCAGAAGGTGACCAGCCACTCCTGGACTGAACAAATTGGTCCCAAGGAAGAACACGTCAGCTAGTTTGTCCTGGGTATCCTCCAGAAAGGAGGAAAGCCTCAGCCAAGCCCTGCAATGAGAGGCAACTGCAGCAGCCATCGAGCGGGCACATGAATCCCCAATGTCCAGGGCCATCAGCTCGGCCCTGATCTCAGACCTGCTTGACCGTGGTCTGCATGTCTGCGGGGAGATGTGGGAGGACTTCATCTAACGACCCTAGAAGGGCGTGAAAGAAATGTGCCATGATGATCACTGAGCTTGCCTGACGAAGGCCCAAAGAGGAAACTGCACAGACCTTCCTGGCTGAATGGTCCAAGAGTTTGGACTCTTTATCAGGAGGTCGGTCAGTATCGGCAGAACTGCCGGTATGCCTGAACACCGAGGCGGTCACCAGCCTCTCGGACGAAGGGTGCTCTGTGAACCCTGCTAGCTGGACAAGAGGCAGGGTGCTGCCATAGTTCAAGGGCTGGGCCAACAATGGCCTCAGCCACTGCAAAAGCCTCTGTCGGGGTATCCCCTCTCTTCAGGATGTCTGTGAGAGAGTACTCTACCTTTTTCTGGATTGACTCCAGGGGCATCCCTGTAGATTCAGAGATGAGGCGAAGGATCCCTTGGAAAGATGAGGGATCTTCCTCTGTCTCTAGGCCAGTGGTTGATTCATCATCACCGGGATGTGAATGCAAACCAGTGACATCAGAATCCGAGGAATACGGGTACAACGGCCAACTGCCCAAGTCAACTTCGACTCGCCTGGGCAGTCTGGGGTGACCATGACTAACAAATGCCAGGGAAGAAAAAATTACTCACCTTAGTAATGTTGTTTCTTCTAATGGAGTCTTGCTATATTATGACATATGCAGTGAGTCCCAACCTTCGAACTGCTCCGGAGGTGAAAGAGTTAACTTTCCATGCCAGGCATGGAACCTTGAGCGCGAGCTCGGTTGAAAACTCTGTCTGTTGTTAATCAAACTCAAACTGTCAGATCTTTATGAGCAAAACTCACTAAGGTTCTGTGTGGAAGCTGTAAATCTACACTAGCCAACTGGCTACTAAATATAAGAACACATTTTTCTTGGTCCCAAAACAAAGACTCAAGTCAGGGGATCCAAGAAATTTAAAAACATACACCCAAACACCCCAAAAAAGAGGGGTGGAAAAAATAAGGTGGGCATCTACTAAGTGCCAACACTACACTGCCCACCCACATCCCAAAAGTAGAGGTTCTGAGAGGGGCAGGCAGGGGGGGAGGTCATAATATAGCAAGACTCCATTAGAAGAAACATTACTAAGGTGAGTAATTTTTTCTTCAAACATGAAGTCTTGCTATATTATGACATATGCAGACTACACAGCAGTACCTCCATGGAGGAGGGACAGAACCTACTTTGGAAATAGGCTCTGAAGCACAGCTGTGCAAAACCGGCATCACTCCTAGCCTGGATGTCCAGGAGTAATGCTTGGTAAAAGTATGAACTGTTTTCCAGGTAGCTGCTTGACATATCTCAAGAATAGGGATGTCCCTGGCAGCAGCCAGAGAGCAGCTGTACCCTGGTAGAGTGAGCCCTCAGGCCTGAGGAGGAACCTTACCCAATTTTTCATAGCAAAATTGGATACAAGAGACAATCCACCTGGCAATGGATCTTTTAGTGGCAGGTTTCCCTTTACCAACCTCACCATAAGTGAGGAACAGTTGGAGGGAGTCAAACCTGTGACCCTTGGTACATTCAATGTAGTAACTAAGGGCTCTTTTGACATCTAAACTGTGCAATCTCCTCTCGCCAGAGGAGGAATGGTCAGCCAAGTACACAGGAAGAGATACAGATTGATTAAGGTGGAAGTCTGAAACCACCTTAGGCAAGAACTTTCTGTTAGTCCTGAGGACCACCTTATCTCTATGAAAGGAGATAAAATCAGGTTCCACTGACAATGCTTATAATTCACTCATGCGCCTGGCAGAAGTGATGGCTACCAAAAACACAGTTTTCCAAGTCAAGTACTTAAGCTCTGCTGAAGACAAGGGCTCAAAAGGGGGTTGCATAAGCTGAGCAATGCAAATATTAAGATCCCAGGCAGGGGAAGGGTCCCTAAAAGGAGGGTTGGTGTGAAGCAACCCCTTGAAAAACTTGGAGAATACAGGATGAGCCGAAAGAGAAGAGGGTTTACCTGCTGATAAGAAAGCAGACACGGCTCCCAGGTGCACTTTTAGGGTAGCTGGGCTCAGCCCCAAAGTATTCAAATGCACCATATAATCCAGGACTGTGGGTAAGTCAGCAGATTCTGGGGAAATATGCTTGCTAGAGCACCAAATGGAAAATCTCTTCCATTTGGAATTATAAGTAGCCCTGGTGGAAGGCTTCCTAGAAGCCTTCAATATATCCAATACACCTTGGGAGAGGTGTAGGTAAGCAAACTCTAACTCTTCAACAGCCAGGCCTCGAGATTGAGAGATTTGAGATTCGGGTACCAAACCGTCCCCTGAGCACAGGTTAACAGGTTGTGATTCCTGGGAAGACACAGGGGAAGGTGGACTGCTAAGGACATAAGAAGTGGGTACCAGGGCTGTCTGGCCCAATCTGGAGCAATCAGGATCATCTTGCAGGATTGAGATCTGATTTTGACTAGCACATTGAACAAAAGAGGGAAGGGGGGAAAAGCATAGAGAAACTTCCCTTCCCAACTGAGAAGGAAGGCATCCAGAGGACTGAGCCCAACACTGGGGGCCTGCAGCAAAAAAGGGGAAGTTGGTGATTGTCTGGGGCTGCAAAAAGATCTATCTGCGGAATGCCCCATCTGGCAAATACTACCTCCAATACTAGGGGATCCAGTGACCATTCGTGATGGCCCTGGGAAAGCCTGCTGAGAGCATCTGCCAGGACATTGTCCTTGCCTGGGAGGTGAACTGCCATAAGGGAGATGTTCAGGGAATACGCCAGAGACCACAACTTCATTGCCATGGTGCACAAGGCCGTAGACCGAGTGCCTCCTTGCTTGCTGATGTACCACAATGTAGTGGTGTTGTCTGTTCTGATGGAAAAAAACCTGAAGTGCTAGAAAACTGCTCTGAGTTCCAACAGATTGATGTGGAGCAGAGATTCCTGGGGGGACCACAATCCCTGGGTAGTGAGATCGCCCATGAGAGCTCCCCACCCCAAGAGGGATGCATCTGTAGTAAGGATTAAGGAGTGAGACTGAGGGGTGAAGGGGAACCCCTGTCTCAGATTGCTCTGGTCCTGCCACCACTGAAAGGCTTGGATCAGGGTTCGAGTCACTGGGATCAATTTGGTCAGAGGGTCTCTCCTTTGAGACCAAAAGGCTCTCAAATGGAATTGGATGTCCCTCATCTGAAATCTTGCTCCCTGCACAACTGCTGTAGAAGCAGCCATGTGCCCCAGGAGCTGCAGAAAATGTCTTGCTGGTCCAGAGACCTGCAGGGTGAAGGAGGAGGCCAGAGAGACTAAGGTCTTTGCTCTTTCCAGAGGAAGGAAGACTCTGGCCTCTTTTGTGTTCAGTTCTGCACCTATGAAGGTGAGAAGCTGGACAGGCTCTAGAACTGACTTTGGAAGATTGAGAAGGAAACCTAGAGATGTGAGCAGTTGCTGAGTTACCTGAAGGTGTAGTCTGACTTGTTCTGGAGACTGGCCTACTATGAGCCAGTTGTCCAGGTAAGGAAAAAGTGGCAATCTTTTGCCTTCTTAAGTGGGCAACTGCTACTGCCAGGCATCTTGTGAATACCCTCGGGGCAGAGGTGAGGCCGAAGGGCATTGCTCTGAACTGGTAATGGCCTGAGGGCAGTTCGAATCTGAGGTACTTTCGGTGGGAGCTTCTGATAAGAACATGGAAGTAGGCATCCTTGAGGTCCAGGGACACTAGCCAGTCCTCTGGCCTTAGAGAGGGTAAAATAATTCCCAGAGTCACCATTTTGAATCTTGGTTTTAAAAGGTGCTTGTTTAGATATCTAAGATCCAGGATGGGCCGCCATTCTCCTGTCTTTTTTGTGGTAAGGAAGTACCTGGAGTACAACCCTTTGCCCTGGTGTAGGGGTGGAACCCTTTCCACAGCTCTGAGAGCTAGGAGGGTAGAAACTTCTGTTTCCAGGGCAAGTGCCTCTGATAGATTTTCAGGTGGAAAGGACCTTGCTCTCATCTTTGGAATTTTTTGAAGCTGAGAACCAGTCCCTGGCTTACTACTTCCAAGACCCACTTGTCTGATGTTACAGACTTCCAGTCCTGGACAAAGTAAGCCTGCCTGCCCCCTACAGGTAGAGGAGAATCGGCCCTGGCTACCCCATCAGGGTGACTGCTTGGCAGGGGCTTTGGGCTGAGGGGTGGAAGCAGGCTTGCTTGCACCCCGTCTGCCTCTCCCTCTAAAGAACTCCCTCTGGGCATAAGCAGAAGAGGAGGCCTGGACTTGATAAAAAGGCCTAAGAAAGGGCCTGCCCCTGTCCCTGGGATGCTGCCTTTGAGGAGTGTCCTGCCTTTCGTTGGCCTGTGCACTCCTATAGGTGGTCCTATATTCATCCATTTTCTTCATGTAATTCTCTGTCTCCCACAACAGGAAAATCCATGGCCTTAGACTGGGTATCCTGTGACAGGGCAGTACATCTGAGCCAAGCCATTCTGTGAAGTGCCACAGATGTAGCCATGACCCTTGATGACACATCATTAGAGTCTACTGCAGCATGAAATTGCACCTTGGATGCCTCAATACCATCTGCAGCCACCTGTTCCAGCTCCCTGGCAAGCTGGTCAGGGGCCATCTGGATTTCTGGTACCTAGCAGTATAAGCCATATAATTTGCCTGTCTGAGTCCCAAAGATGCTGCCATGTACTGTTTCTTTGCCATGGCATCAACCTTCCTGGAGTCCTTTTCAGTGGGGTGCGAAGCTAGGGGAATATTTGCCTTGTCACAGGCTGCAGCCTGCACTACCCCCACATGGCTGCATTGCTGTGTGAGGAACTCCATATCAGAGTCTGATAATGTATACCTCTTGTCCATCCTTTTATCCACAGGAGGTATAGTGTGAGGAGTTTTTAAAATTTTTACTGTCTGTTTCCGGAAAGATTTATGCAAAGGAATAGACAGTCTCCTAGACTCTGGAATATCCAAACATAAAATGAGAAAGGGACTCAGAAAGCCTGGGAGGAGAGACCCCTGATGGTCTGCCTGGAGAGATGTCTGGTTCAATGGGCACATCCAGACTTTCAAAATCACATTCACTCTCCTCATAATCCTCTTCCCCTTCCTCCGGTTCATAAAAATCCTCAAAACCATAATCTTGAACCTGTGAAACCGGCCAAACCGAGCGCTTCCCTGATGGTGTCGGTTCGGTCGGAACCGGGGAAAGTGACTGGACAATTTGAATTGCTTTAGCTATTTCCTCAGCGGTTGGAGAGAGAACTTTTGGCTCCACACTAGCTGACTTTCTAGTCCTTTTAGTTGGAACCGGCTCCTCAGAGCTGGTTCTTCGTTTGCCCGAGGAAGTATCGCCCTGGTCAGAGGGCACTCCCTCGAGTTCGGTTGGGACCGAACAGGGCTGGCCATCCGGGTCAGCGGACTTTTTGGCCTCCCTTTCCCTGAGCCTACCAACTCTCTTTTCTATGGTTGCAGCAGGGACATTTTTACAAATCTGGCAGTCTGCATTGAGGTGGTCAGCCCCAGACAATACACACAGATGGTGTGTGGGTCAGCCTTAGCAAAGGCTTCCCCACAACACCACAGTGCTGAAACCCAGTGGGCCCGGTTTTTCTTTTGGGTTTCTCAGACATAGTGCCAGCCTAACCTAACTTGCCCGTTTATGGCAATCCGCTAAGCAAGACTCCCTTATCGGTTCCCAACCGCGTCACGGGTCGTGGAAAAAAACGTAATGAAATCTGTTTTTTTTAGAACCAATAAGAACTGGGAACTGCACTCTAAAAAGGACTAGAAGTTTCTGAAAGTAACCTGATCGGTTCAAACCGAACCGAAAAGCGTTTACAAGTTCCACACAGAATAATACAAATGTAAGCCTATCTATTACTTACAATACCACAGACAGAGCTTGAACTGACCGGTTGCGGTTTAATTTCGGTGAAAAAAAACGATAAAATAATACTTTAACCGACAAAATGAACCGAGCAGAAGGAGAAATCTCCGGAGCGACTATTCAGTGAGGTGGAGTAAAGAATCTGACAGTTTGAATTTGATTAACAACAGACAGAGTTTTCAACCGAGCTCTTTGCTCAAGGTTCCATGCCTGGCATGGAAAGTTATCTCTTTCACCTCAGGAGCAGTTCGAAGGTTGGGACTCACTCCATATGTCATAATATAGCAAGACTTCATGTTGTTTGAAGCCCAGTATCCGGTCTGTCTTCCTTGGAAGGAGCCCCTTCCACAGGGTGTTTGGGTTGTGGTTCCACCACAATAGGTGGAGAGATCGTTTTGGGCCAAACAGGTGGTCTTGCTGGCTCCGCGGACTGGGGAACTGATTTGGTCGGTTCTGAAGGAGTTGGCTTGGCCGGGGAAGTGAAAACCAAGTAATGGCCGGGGTGGAAGCCGAGGTAGGCTTATGCCCAGACAAAATCAGCTGCTGCCATGAGGTCCTTGTAGCACCGACAGAGTTTCTGCTGGAGCCTCTCCTCATCCAAGGAGAGCGAGGACGATCGATGGCGTCACCTCTTTTTGGAGCGCTTATGGCTCTGCCTCGGCCTGTCGGTCAAGGGGGTCCTAGACCTCGACCGAGATCGGACAGGCTTACTCGGTCAGTCGGGGCACACCAGCGGGGAGGTAACTTCCCCGAGTCCAGGATCGGTTCCTCGTTGGGGACTTCAGCAGGCTGGGTCTCCTCATCAGGGAAAACAAGGACCGGAGTCCTCTCCAAGGAGTTGGCGACTTCAGTCGGTGACAAAGGGTCAATAGGGTTGATGATGATTTCCACATCATCGACCAAACCCTCAGTCAGTTGGCTTGACGGCAAGTCCAAAAAGCCAGCGGCTGAAGAAGCGATCTCGACCGAAGTCAAGACCACATGTTCCTGGGACCGAGATCTCTCCCACTCCAAAGACCATCTTCATTGAGATGAAGACGCACTCGGATCCTTCTCCCACTTACGGGATCGAGAGGAGTACAGGCCTGCAGGCGCCTCTCCCTTGGTAGGGAGAGACTCGCACAACTCCCGGAAGGAACCCGAGAAGGTGGAGCCCAGGTTGAGTGGAACGAAAAAGCTCCTAGAAGACTCCGCGGCATGAGCCACCTGCTCCTCGAATGCTTGCATGTGTTCCAACTGCTCGGCAGATCTCGCAGCAGCAGAAACCGCCCACCTAGCCTCCCTGGATTTCACTGGAGGGTTCCTCTTCTCCGGCCTCCCCAGTTTCAGGTGTGCAAGATGGTCGTCAAGGATTTGGGGATGAAGCCAAGTAAAAATTGCAAGACGAGGTGTCATGGCCGACACTGAAGCAGTAGACGCACGTGGTATGGGGATCAGTATGCAACATCTTCTGGCCGCACAGGCACCAATGAAATCTGGGGGAGGATTTTTTTTCAATAATTGAAGCTGCAAACTAGAGATCACTAACACACACAATGTGAAGTTTCGGTAAAACCGAAGGTTTGAAAGTCAGGGCCTACGAAATGCGAGAGCATGAGGGAGGCAACCTGAATCTTCCAGTGGAAAGGAAGATCTGGCATCATGGGGCACAGCCGAGGTATATACCACCCGGGTGGGTGGGAGGAGCCAGCTAGATGATTTCCCGTGAGATTTAAAGCGGATGGGGACATGCCAAAGAGTGTGGACGAACAACATATCCACGCTCCTAGAAAGTTCAGTTACATAAGAACTTACCGTAACAGCAGATCTTTGAGAGAGGCTCTTGCAGTAGGTAATTACGTATAGGACTGATGCCGGCCGGCGGCAGGACCCCACAGAAAAATTTCTAGCTAGCAGTCCCTGCGGCGAGGACCCGCCCATGTCGGTGACCGCGCCATGCGACGTCGCATGAGGCGATCCGGATGCCCGCCCTCCAGTTCTTTCCTGCCACAGGCCCGGAAGGCCCGGACGAGAGAGAAGCAGATATTTCCCTCAATGGAAAAGGAGCTGAAAAAGCCTAGGGGGATGGAGGGCAGGAAGGTATTACCTACTGCAAGAGCCTCTCTCGAAGATCTACTGTTACGGTAAGTTCTTATGTAACTGAACTATCTTACTTCGAGAGGGCTCTTGCAGTAGATAATTACATATAGGACAGAATCCAAAGCAGTCTGGAACAAAGGAAAAGGCACCAGGAGGAGGTACTACTCCAAGAAGTAGCAAGGAAAACCTTACAAGCCTTAAGAAAGGAGGCCTTGCAAGACAGCTAACCCGAAGCCTGCTCTACGGCGAGAGGCAATGTCCAAACTGTAATGTTTAGTAAAGGTATGGATGGAAGTCCAAGTGGCGGCAGCACAGATGTCTGCCGCAGACACGTTCTTGAAACAAGCCACAGAGGCTTCTACTCCACAAGTGGAGTGACCTCTGACTTGACCCGGTAGGGTCTTGTTGTACTTGTCATAACAGAAAGTGATGCAATGGGCCAACCATTTTGATAGGCATTGCTTAGAGACAGCATTGCCTTCTCTTTTGTGAGCAAAAGAGACAAACAACTGATCAGTCTTTCTGAGATCCTTCGTCCTATCAGTGTAGTATCTCAGAATCCTGTGAACATCCATGGTATGGAGCAGGTATTCTCCTTGATTGGAGTACTGCATGAAGAAGGCAGGTAATTCAATAGACTGATTCAAGGTAGATTCCGCTACCACCTTCGGGAGAAACTTAGGATTCGTGCGAAGAGCTACTCATTCTTTGTGGAAAATCAGATGAGGGATTTTGCACATTAGGGCCTGGAGCTCGGAAATTCTGCGAGCAGAAGTAATGGCCACAAAGAAGAGTGTCTTCCACGATAAAAACTTCAAGGCTGCAGAAGCCGCAGGCTCAAAGGGAGGAAGGGTAAGTTTCTCGAGGACAAAGTTTAAGTCCCAAGGGGGAACTGGAGTCCGGATAGGGGGCCTGAGATGAAGGACCCCTCTGAGGAAAGTTTTGGATACCTCCAGCTGGGCAAATGCCTTATCAGTGAAAGGGACATGGTAGGCTGAAATAGCCACCATATGGACTTTCAAAGAGGAGTGACTGAGACCCAGCTCGAAAAAGATGATGCATGTACTCAACTAGAAAGGTCACAGGACAGGAAAAGGGCTCCACGTTCCTGGACACAGCCCAGATGGAACATCTTTTCCATTTCATGGCATAGGTGGACCTAGTGGAGGGTTTTCTAGCCTCCACGAGAATCTCGGCCACCTTAGAGGAAACGCCAAAACGAGATTGAGCTAGGTCTGCAGGAGCCATGCATGAAGTTGAAGGTACTTGAGACCCGGATGAACCAGGGTCCCCTGATCCTGGGTCAGCAATCCTGGACATAAAGGAAGAGGAAGAGGAGGAACCTCTGAGTATTGTTGTAGAAGAGAGAACCAAATTTGCCTGGGCCAGAAAGGAGGATCAGATCATTCGCTCCTTCCAAAGCAAGCTTCTGCAGCACACGAGGGACCAGAGGAATTGGGGGAAAAGCATAGACGAATCTGTCCTTCCAGCTTAGAGATAGAGCGTCGCTCCAGAAAGCGCCTCGCTCTGGAGCGAGCGAGCAAAAGATTGGACGCTTTGCGTTTTGAGAGTAGGTGAACAGGTCTATCTGAGGAGTCCCCCAAATCTGGAAGATGCTTTCTAGAACTTTTTCTTCTAATTCCCACTCGTGTGGAAGAGCCGACAAGTGACTTAGTCTGTCTGCCAGGACACTGTCGACTCCAAGAACATGGATCGCCGTGAGGTGAAGGTTGTGAAGCATTGCCCATTCGCAAACCCTCATCACTTCCCGGCACAGTGGGTAGGAACGAGTCCCTCCCTGCTTGTTGATGTACCACACCACGCACATGTTGTCTGTTTGGACAGCTAGGTGACCGGGAAGGATGTATTGGTGAAGGGCCTGGAGAGCATACAGCACTGCTCGAAGCTCGAGCACATTGATGTGGAGAACTAACTCCAACTTTGACCATAGGCCCTGGGTTCAGTGAGGACCCAGATGGGCTCCCCAACCTTCGCCTGATGCGTCCGTGGTCAGAGTCTCATCGGGGGATGAAAAAAGGGGACCCCCCGGAATAGGTTCTCTCGAACCATCCACCATTGCAAGTCTCTTACCATCGGCGAGAAGATCAGAACCAGATGATCTAGGTTGTCTACCCGTTGATCCCACTGAGATCGAAGAGTCCACTGAAAGATTCTCATGTGGAGGCGTGCGCGCGGAACCGTCGGGATGGCCACCGCAATAAGCCCCAGTAGACTGAGCACCAACCTCGCCGGAACCCTCCTGTGTTCCGATAGGAGGGAAATCTGGGACTGGAGGGAGGCCCCCCTGTCCGGAGGCAGGAAGGCCTTGCACATTGTCATGTCGAGGATTGCCCCGATGAACTGGAGCCTCTGAGAAGGATCCAGGTGAGACTTGGAGTGGTTGATGGTGATACCCAGGCCAGTGAAGACCTGCTGGGTGAGGGAGAGAAAATGCCAGAGTTCCTTCCTGGATGGGGCCGCCAGGAGCCAGTCGTCCAGGTAGGGAAAAACCTGAACTCCCAAAGTATGCAGGTGGGCCGCTCCCACCACCAGGCATTTGGTAAAAACTTGGGGAGCCGAGGAAAGACCAAAAGGGAGTGCCCGGAATTGGTAGTGGTCCCCTTGGAATGCAAACCTGAGGTACTTTCGGTGTGAAGGGTGAATGGGGATGTGCAGGTATGCATCCTGCATATCCAATGCACAAAGCCATTGGCCTGGCCGAAGCAGGGGCAAGAGGGTTTGAAGGGAGAGCATCCTGAACCTCTTGTATTCCACATATAGGTTCAGGGAACTGAGATCGAGAATGGGTCTGAGATCTCCCGTCTTCTTTAGTACTGAGGAAGAAATGGAATAGTACCACTCCGTGGAGGTGAGGGGATGGGCTCTATAGCCTGCTCGCAAGGAGAACAGTGATTTCTTCCCTGACCAAAGGCAGATGGTCCCTTGAGTAAGAGGAGTTCAGAGGGGGGATGACGTGGAGGTTTCTGCAGAAACTCTATGGAGTGCCCCTCTGCTATGATCTGAAGCACCCATGAATCCGATGTTATCCTCTCCCAACCCGGAAGGTGGAGGGAGAACCTCCCTCCCACCGGTTCCTCCGGGACATCCAGAGGTGGTGGGAGAGGGAAGGAGTCAGGTGGTGTGAGGCAGCGCCGCAGCTGGGGCACCCATTGCTTTTTTGGGCGGCGGGGGCCTGGCAGCTGTGGGGACCCAACGTTTAGTGGCCCGCCTTCCCTGAGGTTTTGCTTGAGGCCGGCTGCATCAGTGAAAGGGACGGCGCTGTGGGGGATGGGGACGATACATAGAATCAACAGATTTAAGTGCCGTCCCCTTCTCCTGCAAGCCAGTGATGATGTCCTTGACATCACCACCGAAAAGCACAGAACCCCTGAAAGGTGCTTCTTGAATTGCTGACTGCACCTCCGGGACCAGACCTGACACACGGAGCCATGCATGACGCCGAAGACTTACAGTGAACGCAGAGCTCCATCCTGCAGTGTCCACTGCATCGTAGGGCATCCTCAGAATATGACAACTGGCCGAATGAGCAGAACGGACCAGGTCGGCTAACTCCTGCTTGACTTGAGAGTCAGGCAAGGAGTCAATCTTGGATTCCGCCTGGTAAGGACAGCCTTCTGGTAATCCCCCATATGTGCTACATAATTAAGGGCCCTGATTCCCAGTGTGAAAGAAGCATAGATCTTCCTTCTATACTGATCCAGAAGGCGAGATTCCTTATCCGGGGGAGACGAGCTCAAATGTTTCGGGTGTGCTGACCAGCCATGAGCGGCGCTAATCACAACCGAGTCTGCATGGGGTGAGAGTCTAAAAAGTCTACACCCTCTGGAGCCTGGTATAGCCTGTTAGACTTCTGAGGAAGTGGGGCTAAAGCCGACAGTTGTTTCCAAATAGTGGAAACAAGGTGGGCGTGAGGCTCGATCCAGGGTGGCACTAGAGTAGGAGCTGTAAGGGGCAAGTACAGATGTTCGGCGAGTTTAACCTGTTGAGGATCTGGCTCTAAGGAACGCCACTGATGGACTTCCTGGATCTTCCTGAGCAACTCCATGAAGGAAGGATCCTCCGGAGGAGACTTCAGAGGAGTCCTCGGCCGGGGTTTGGATGGAGAACGCAGCTCGTTGTCTTTCTCAGAACACCCATCGGAGGCCTCTGAGGAGTCCGAGAGAGAAGAAGAAGAGGAATTTGAAGCAGAGTAAGACTCCTTAGCTCATCTAGGGGGAGGAACGGGTTCCTTAGGGGGGATCCCTGGACGCGTGTCCTGCCCCTCTCTGGATCCTGAGGGCAAAGCACAGAAATCCGGAGGCAGAGAGGGAGTGTGTCGTCTGGGGCATGCAGGTGCCGGTGGTGGCACCGTCGCCCTAAGATGGCTCTCGACTTCTTTGGTGAGCTGAGCCTTGGCCTCAGCCCACCAGGATGCCAGAGTCTCCTGAAGATCCACCAGCAGCCTGGGGGTGGTGGAGGAGGAGGAGGAGGAGGGGGATAGTTGTACGGATGAAATCCGTAGGGAGAGTATCCGTAACCCAGCTGCGGGAATACCAGAGCCGGGTACTGCGGCGTTGGGTACTGCAGCGTCGGTGGAGTCGGTGCCGTGTACTGCGGCGCAAGATACTGTGGACCTGGGAAAACAAGCGTCGGACAGGACGGCGGATCCCCAGGCACTGGAGGAGCTGCCAGAGCAGATGGCCCAGCCGGGTACTCCACGGGCAGATCAACCGTGATAGGCTCATGGGGTGGAGGGCCCGATGGAAGAGGAATATCCCCCGCCAATGTCGGAGGGGCCGGCGTCGGAACTGGCGTCGGCGGGGCCTGTGTCGGAGCCAGCGTCAGGGGAGCCAGCGGCGGAGCCGGCATCAGGGGAGCCGATGTCAGATCCGGCTCTGTAGGAAGAGGATTGGACGGTAGCCCAGGATCCCGAGCCTCGTCCGGGGACAGGGGGGGAATCCCCGGGGTCGGGCAGGGGGGACTCGGGCTCCCCTAATGGCAGTGAAGGCTGCGGGGAACCTGGTACGACAGACAAGCAGGGTCTGCCGTGAGGTTCAAGGCCGGTGCACATCGGAGAAGCCGACGGTGACTTAGAGGGTCGATACCGGTGGACGCCCGGAGGAGCCGCGTCGACTTGGGGTCCCTCGTCAGAGATGGGCCGAGATGAGAAGAGGCCTGGTCCTATGGAGATACTGCCGTGCACCACCCCGAAGGGTCGGGCATCTTAGCAGCCTTCTGCCGGCGGACGTCGGAGGAGCCGACGTCCGGCTTATGGGAGGCACCCGCACCAGCAGGCCGCAAGCCTGCGGCGGTACTGGGGGCTGGAGCATCCTTTTGCCTGGAGGCACCCGGTGGGCTCGAACGCGAACCTGACGGGCGGGCCGACGCCTCCTCCAAAGCCTTGGAGGCTGCCGTCGGGCGATTCCCCCAGAGGGGATGTTACCTTACCTGTGACTCCGGCCGGAGTCGTGGAGGAGGAGGCCTTCTCCCGGTGCCTTTCCTTGTCCCGCTTCTTGGGCCCTTCAGGAGAGGTCGGCGCCTGCTGAGTTTCTTCAACTCCTTCTCCGCCAGCGGACATTTTCTTTTTTTAAGGAGATGGGCGAGGAGACACTGGCGTCGTCTGCGGGTGGCGCGTTGGGGAAATGAAGGCAGTGCGGACACTTCTGCGACCCGCGTGGTTGGGGCCTAAACAGATAAGGCAGAGGGAGTGACCGTCTTTGTGAGGCAGTTGGGCGCCGCATGAGTCGCACTTATTTTTGGAAGGGGATGACATATACCGACGTTCACCTGACGATTAGAAAATATGAAATACAAAATACTGAAACTTTTCTGAAAAACCGATGAAGTAACAGGACTGAGCAATAGAACTTCACCGCGAGGTGCTGCACGAGCTGACTGAGGGAACGAACTGGAAGGTGGGTGTCCGGGACCGCCCCTTTATACCGACGTCGCATGACGCCGGTCACCTGACGTGGGGGTGGTCCTTCGCCAGGGACTGCTAGCTAGAAATTTTTCTGTGGGGTCCTGCCGCCAGCTGGCATCAGTCCTATATGTAATTACCTACTGCAAGAGCCCACTTGAAGTAAGATCCTCATTTACTGTTGCACGTGGGTACAAACGACTTGGTGGGGGAGACTGTGGAAGTAGTCAGGGGGAAGTTCGAGTAGTTAGGTAGGCAGTGTGAGGGCGTGGAGGAGTCGGTGGCATTCTTAGGGGTACTTCCGGTACCATGTGTAAGCATGGGGAGGAAGGGTAGGATTGAGGAGTTCAGTGAGGGGCTGAGGGATTGGTGCCACAGCAAAAATTATGGGTTAGTGACTAACTGGGGTAGGGTCTGGGGAAATAGTGACTTGTATGCAGGGGACAGGGTATACTTTAGCAGGGAGGGGAGTATTAAAGGCAGGATTAGAGGAGTATATCTCTACTAAGGTGGATTTAAACTAGTTGGGGGGAGTGGCCAGAAGGCTGAGGTTAGTAGAAAGGTCCAGACAAAGAAGCCTAATGAGCTCACCCCCCTAGGTATAGGTAAAGGTGGAGACGTAGTAATCCTGGGAGGGGGCCGGCAGAGTGGTCTGAGTGTAATACAGAAGGCACCACCACCCGGTAAGAATAAGGAGTAGAAAGGGTGCGGGCTACTGGGAGGAGGGACACAGGCCAAGGAGGCGAAGAGTAAGGAGAAGGAGGGGTATGGGTGGAAGGTGGTCTCTCGCAATGCAAGAAGCCTGGGGAACAAAACTGCACAGCTTCAGGTGCTCCTTTCAGAGGGGAAGGTGGACATTACTGCAGTGACAGAGACTTGGGGCACAGAGTACCATGATTGGGGCTTGGCAATCCTGGAATACAGGTTATATAGCAGGAACCAGGGGGTTGGAAGGGGGGACTGCACTCTATGTGAGGGAAGGGATTAAATGCATAAGGGATGAGGGAGAAGAGGAGAGGACAGAGGCACTTTGGGTGCAGCTCCCGCACTCCAAGGGCAGAAAGCTGAGGCTGGGAGTGGTGTACAGCCCACCAGCCCAATCTGGGGAACTGGATGGGGAGTTGGCAGAGCAGATAAGGAGGGTGTGTAGAAGGGGGAGTGTGGTGATAGTGGGGGATTTTAACCTACCATGGGTTGACTGGAGCACCCCGGCCACTAGCAGTACCAGGGAGCAGGTGCTCCTTGATGCATTCCAGGACAGCCTTCTGATGCAGTTGGTAAGTGGGCCTATAAGGCTTGGTAGCACTCTGGACCTAGTACTGGCAAATGGGGAGGCGGTGAGGGAGGTAAGGGTGGAGGACCCACTAGCAGGTAGCAACCACCAAACAGTGTGCCTCATTGTCACGCTGGTCAGGAAGACAGGAGGCACGGGTGGACTTTGGGGGGATAGGAGCAATACTGCAAGGGAGAATCCAGGATAGAAGGCCAGGGATGGATGCAGAACAAAAGTGGAGAGTCATAAAGACTGGGCTAACAGAGGCCACAGTAGCCTGCACCAGGGCCAGGAGTAAGAAGAGCAGAGCCAAGAAACCATGCTGGCTGAACAAGGAAGTGCTGCAAGGGGTGAGGGCAAAGACGGCTGAATAACGGAAGTACAGGAGAACAGGGAAGGGAGAGGATAAGCAGGCTTTCGGGAATTGGTCAAGAGAGGTTGCCAGGAGGGTGAAGGGCATAAAGGCAGGGGAAAAGGACTTTTTTAGGTATGACAGTGAAAAGGGGAAGTGCAAGGAACATACTGTGAGGATAAAGCGGGGAGGGGATTGGGTGGAAAAGGCAGAGGAGCAAGTGGAAATTCTAAAGGAATACTTCTGCTCTATTTTCACTAAGGAGAGAGATGGCCCACTACCACAATGGCTAAAAGGGGTGGGGGATGGGGGGGAGGAGGTGACGGACAAACTGATCACAGGAAGTAGGGTGCTAGAGGGGCTGAGGACAGTAAGGGTGGACAAGGCACCAAGTCCCGATGCCATCCACCCCAGGGTGCTGAGGGAGATGGCGGAGCTGTTGGCTGAGCCACTAGCAGATCTGTTCAACACCTCCCTGGAAATGGGGTGAATGCCCCAGGACTGGAGGGTGGCCCATGTGGTGCCCATACACAAGACTGGGCCTAGGGAGGAGCCAGGAAATCATCAGCCGGTAAGTCTCACATCCATAGTGGGTAAGCTTATGGAGGCGATACTGAAGGAGAAGCTGGTGGCATTCCTAGACAGTAATGGCCTCTAAGATGGGCAGCAACACGGGTTCATCTCAGGAAGGTCTTGTCAAACCAACCTAATACAGTATTGTGACTGGGTGACAAGGGAGTTGGACAGGGACCATGCGGTACATGTCCTGTACTTGGACTTCAGTAAGACCTTTGATACAGTGCCCCATGGGAGACTGGGGGGGAAGCTGAGGGTAGTGGGGGTGGGAAAAAAGCTGACTAAATGGATAGAGAATTGGTAACAGGGAAGGGTGCAGAGGGTGGTGGTGGTGGGGGAGCTCTCGGCGCCCAGAGTAGTGACATGCAGGGTGCCGCAGTGGTCAGTGCTGGGCCCAGTGCTATTTGGGCTCTTTATCTCTGATACAGCACACCGAGTGAGGAGCAGGGTTAGTCTATTCACACATTATACCAAATTGGGGGCAGTGGTGGATGAAAAGGACGGATGGGAAAAACTGCAGGGGTACCTAACCAAACTACAGACATGGTCGGTGCAGTGGCAGCTAGGATTCAATGCAAAGAAATGTAAGGTGATGCACTTCAGGGCTAAGAACCAGAAGAGGCACTACTGGTTGGGGATCAGGGAGGAGAAGGACCTAGGGGTGTTGGTAACTGGGAGCATGAACAACTCAGCCCACAGCACGAGAGCAGCAGCAAAGGCAAACAGGATGCTGGGGTGCATCGCAAGGGGGTTCTCATCCAGACACAGGGATGTGATCCTATCTCTCTACAGATCATTGGTCAGACCGCACCTAGAGTACTATGTGCAGTACTGGAGGCCATACCTGAGGAGAGATACAAAGTTACTGGACAGGGTGCAAAGGAGGGCAACAAAAATGTTAAAGGGGATGGAAGGAAAGGAAGAAAAAATTACTCACCCTAGTAATGTTGTTTCTTCTAATGGAGTCTTGCTGTATTCTGACTAATTGCAGTGATCTCCAACCTTTGAACTGCCCCGGAGAGGAAAGAGTTAACTTTCCATGCAAGGCATGGAATGCTGAGCTCGAGCTCGGTTGAGCCTCTGTTTGCTGTTGTTTGAACCCCAACTGCCAGATCTTTACGAGCTATACTCACTGGGCATCCTGAGTGGAAACTGTAAACTCACACTAGCCAACTGGCAACTAAATATAATAAAAGGGTTTTTTGGTTTCAAAGCAAAGACTCAAGTCAGGAAACCCAAAAAACAAAACACAACACACACCCAAAAAGTAAAGAGGGTGAGAAAAGGAGGCACCTCTAGGGTGCCAACACTGCTCCTGCCCACCCATATCCCAAAACCAGGTTCTGAGAGGGAGGGGGGGAGGTCAGAATACAGCAAGACTCCATTAGAAGAAACAACATTACTAAGGTGAGTAATTTTTTCTTCAAACAACATGAAGTCTTGCTGTATTCTGACTAATTGTAGACTACCAAGCAGTACCTCCATGGAGGAGGGACATAACCTACTTTGGGAACAGGCTCTGAAGTACTGCTGTGCCAAACCGAGCATCACTCCTAGCCTGGATATCCAGAGAGTAATGCTTGGTAAAAGTATGGACTGTTTTCCAGGTGGCTGCTTGACATATCTCTAAGATAGGAATATCCCTGGAGGCAGCCAGGGAAGCAGCTGTACCTCTAGTAGAGTGAGCCCTCAGGCCTGAGGGTGAAGTCCTACCCAATTTTTTATAGCAGAATTGTATACAAGAGACAATCCACCTGGCAATATATCTTTTAGTGGCAGGTTTTCCCTTACCAACCTCACAATAAGTGAGGAACAAATGGAGGGAGTCAAACCTGTAAAAAAGCAGTCTCCATTCTTATAAGCTCCTTAAAGAAAGTTATACTTCTGCTTCTTCTCTGCTCAGAAAATGTGGAGCTCAATCCTCCCCCCCACAACTTACCTCACCTATCGATTTTGCTGAGGCCACAGGTCTCAAAATGATGATGGTCAACATTTTAAGCCTGCCTAAAAAACTTGTACAGCTGCAAGCCTGGGCTGCACACGTTAACCCTGACCTTATCATAATTACTGAGTCGTGGTTAAAAAAGACGAACACTGATCAACAAATATCACTGCAGGGCTACAATTTATTTAGAGCAGATAGAGAGTCTAGAGGCGGGGGTGTGGTTATCTACGCCAAATCTAAGTACTCGGTCACCAATATTAGTTGCAAATCTCTAGCCAAGGAATTTGAGTTAGTTTCACTGAGCCTTCATCTCCCCTCCTCGGAATGTATCACTATCCTAGGTGGCTACAGACCCCTGTCTGGTGGTGATGAAGTCCTTAATCTTTTGAAATCCATGTTCGTAGATGCAAAAACTGAAACAATATTTCTACGAGATCTAAATATGGACTGGCTGTCACCTAAATCACACGGCCTCAAATCCCTTTGTGACGAGCTAGGGTCTTGGGCAATTAGTCAGTGAACCCACTAGGAATAACACTCTAAATACTGCCAACAGTTCCATTCTAGATGTGGTACTAACCACCCATCCACACAAAACATCTCATTCGGCAGTGTTTCACAACGACATGAGCGATCATGGAATTGTTGCTTGCATAAGATCTCAAATTAAGGCCCGGCCACAACCCATCTTTATAACAAAAAGTTCCTTTTGCAAATTCAGTGCAGTAAACTTCCTATCTGACCTGAGCATGATCAGATGGCAAGATCTCTACCTAGCCAAAGATGTCAACAAGGCAGCTTACATCCTTAATGACAAACTCACTACAATAAGAAATAAGCATGCCCCTTTCATCAAAGTAAGGGTACGGAACAATTCCAACCCCTGGTTCACCTTGGATCTCAAGGCAGCCCTTATAGCTCGAGATAAGCTCTGGGCTAAAGCTAGACATTCCAAAGAATCTTCGGATTGGCAGGCCTTTAGAACAGCCAGGAATAACTGTGTGAAAAAACTTCACCTGCTAAAGCTAACTATTATATTTCTACTCTCGAACAAGCTAAAGGTAACCCTCATAAAATATGGAAGACTATCAAAGCTATAGAAGGACGCCCATGGCCCCTCTGTCCCAACAAAGATAGTTGCAAGTGGCAAGATTGTGGAAAACAAGTCCCTAATCCTGGAGGAACTTAACTCCCACTTTGCCACAGCTGGATTAGCTTTGACTCGTCACCTTATGCTGGTGCTGCGTGAGCCAGCATACCCCTCCCTACATCTAGTCCTCCACCCAGCCCTTCCAACTGCGCGAGATAACTTATATAAAGAAGAAGATTCTCTTCAACTTAGAAACCAAAGCGCTGGGGACGTATGGCTTGGAACCCTTTTCCTAAGGTCAGGCTACACCCATCTCACTGCCCCAATTCTCCACATCTTCAATCTTTCCATTACGTCTGCTACTGTGCCGCCCTGCTGGAAATCAGCATATATCCTCCTCTATTTAAATCTGGTGACCCATGCGATGTAAACAACTATAGGCCTATCTCCATATTGCCTATCCTTTCTAAAGTTCTCGAAAAACTGATCCATATTCAGTTAAAATCTCACTTGAAACCTTCTCTCTCATTAACCAGCTCAATCCGGCTTCGGGCTAATCATAGCACAATCACTGCACTAGCAAAAGTAACCAATGATTGGATCTCTGCTATAGATGCTAAGAAGGTAATTGGCTAGTTTTTTGGACCTCAGCAAGGCTTTTGATACTGTTGATCACAAACTATTAGTCAATTGCCTTGCAAAGTTGGGTGCCACATACCATACCACCCAGTGGTTCTCTAGCTACCTAACTGGAAGATTCCAAAAAGTAAAGGCAGAAGGCTTTTTTTCTGCTGCCTTGCCAGTTGCAAGAGGAGTCCCCCAAGGATCCATCTTAGGCCCTATCTTGTTTTCTTTGTACATTAATGACTTAAATGGTAACATATCTACGTCCAATCTGCACTTTTTTGCAGATGATACTGTGTTGTATACTTCTGGCTCATCGTTATCTGAAGTCAAGGGAGTGCTTCAAGCGGACTTCGCACAACTTGAGCATAATCTAATAAAGGCAAAGCTTCTGCTCAATGCTAAGAAGACTAAAGCGATGATATTCTCCCGCAGTGCTGTCACAGGCCCCCCCAATACCCTTGCCCAAGACTTCATTGTCACCACGCTAAACGAGCCTCTGGAAGTTGTAACCAAATTTAAATATCTAGGTATCTGGATCAACAATAAATTATCTTTCAATGACCATGTTGAAGATGTCTCTAGAAGGTTAAAAGCAAGGTTAGGTTTCTTCTACAGAAATAGGCCCTTTTCCTCCCTTCAAACTCGAAACAAGCTTGTGCAAGCCACTTTTCTCCCCCTACTCGACTATGGCGATGTAATCTATTCCTCCACCACTCTTGCAAATCAAAGTAAACTGGACATCCTTTATCACCGTGCGTTAAGGTTCATTACCAACTCCCCTTACTGTTCACACCACTGTGACTTATATGCAGCTGTTGGTTGGACATCCTTTACTACTAGACGCTGTTCCCATGCTGGGCTATGAACTCTAAACTGCTCCGCAGAAATTGCCAAGCTATTCTCTTCCCTTATTAGTATCTCACATATGCATACTGTTAAGAAAATCTGACTTTATTATGCTTGACATACCAAGGACGCGGACCTCCTTTGGTAAACGTGCTATTTCATATGCCCTTCCCTCCATTTGGAACCAATTATAAACCGTACTGAAACTAACTAGCGCAGTTTCAATAAACTTCTACAAATCGCTAAGTTCAGCCAAAATAAAAGACACCTGTAACTGTCATTAAGTCTCTTCCTTCCCCATGTGTGCCATATTTATCCACTGGTAAGGTATAATTGCTTTGTCATATTAACTGCTTTCCTTCCCTTCTACCCTGGCTTTATCTATGCTTACGCCCACTGCTACTCTATCAAATCACCTCCCCCATATCAGCTGTAGTCTGTTGTTTGTTCTAGCTGCCAAAATATATGTATTGCACACCAGTCATCATGTTTCATTTATCAGTATGCAACTTGTAAATCGCTTCCCTGTCTCATATTAATGTTTACCACCTGCGGTCACCCTATGTGGTACCCTTGTATGTATATCCAGCCTGTATCATGTAACGTGCATTTCATGTATATACTGTTATTACCTATCTATGTTTGTACTTTAAGTGTTTATGTCACAGGACCTCCTTGTGAATGAGCTTGCTTAATGGAGTTTTCCTGCAATAAACTTGAACTTGAACTGTGACCCTTGGTGCACTCTATGTAGTAGCTAAGAGCCCTTTTCACGTCCAGGCTGTGCAGCCTCCTCTCTCCAGAGGCGGAATGGTCAGTGAAGAAAACAGGAAGAGACATAGACTGGTTAAGGTGGAAATCTGAGACCACCTTTTGCAAAAACTTCCTATTAGTTCTTAAGACCACCTTATCTCTATGAAAAGAGATAAAATCAGGCTCCACTGACAGGGCCTGTAACTCACTGATGCATCTGGCAGACGTAATGGCTACCAAGAACACAGTTTTCCAAGTCAAGTACTTAAGCTCTGCTGAGGAAAAAGGCTCAAAAGGAGGTTGCATAAGCTGAGCAATGCAAACATTTAGGTACCAAGCAGGAGCAGGGTCCCTGAAGGGAGGATTGGTGTGCAACAATCCCTTGAAGAATTTACAAAATACAGGATGAGCTGAAAGAGAAGAGGGCTTACCTACTGACAAAAAAGCAGAAACAGCTGCTAAATGTACTTTGAGTGTAGCTGGTCTGAGCCCCAAGCTATTGAGATGAACCATATAGTCCAGGACTGCAGGCAACCCAGCAGACTCTGGAGAAATATGCTTACCAAAGCACCAAATAGTGAACCTTTTCCATTTGGAATTGTAAGTCTTTCTGGTGGAAGGCTTTCGAGAAGCCTTTAGAATATCCAGAACACCTTGAGAGAGAGAGATGCAGATCAGCAAACTCTAATTCTTCAAGAGCCAGGCCTTGAGATTGAGAGATTTGAGATTCGGGTACCAAACCCTCCCCTGAGAGGATGTCAACAGGTTGTAATTCTTGGGAAGAGACAGGGGAAGGTGGACTACTAAGGACAGCAACAGTGGGTACCAGGGCTGTCTGGCCCAGTCTGGAGCAATCAGAATCACTTTTCAGGGTTGAGACTTGATTTTGATTAGTACCTTGAATAGGAGAGGGAAGGGGGGAAGCATACAAAAACTTCCCTTCCCAATCGCGAACTAGAGCATCCAGGGGGACTGAGCCCAATACTGGAGGTCTGCAGCAAAAAAGGGGGAATTGGTGATTGTCTGGGGCTACAAGAAGATCTATCTGTTGATGGGGGACCTGAATATGCCAGATGTTAACTGGAGGAAATGTACTGCAGCCACATCCAAGAGCAGGGTCATTCTCGATGCCCTGCAGAGGGCAGACCTTAGACAGCTAGTGCTGGAACCCACTCGGGAGGGAGCAATACTAGACCTGGTACTCTCAAATGGAGAGAGGATCACAAATTTAGAAGTCAGTAGACATCTGGGAACAAGCGACCACTGCACAGTGTGCTTCACAATGACCACAACCATGGAGATAAGCCATACAAAAACAAGGATACTGGACTTTAGAAGGGCTGACTTTGGCAAAATGGGTGAACACCTGAAGAATGCACTAGCAAATGGCCAAATAGGAGGGGTGGAAGAACAATGGAGAAAATCAAAACTGCCATCATAGAGGCAACAAGTCTTTGTGTAAAACAAATAAAGATAACAAAGCGGAGTAAAACCACTATGGTTCTCAAAAGAGGTGGCAGGGAAGGTTAAGGAGAAAAGGCTGCATCAAAAAGTATAAGGAATCACAGAGGAGCACAACAGGGAACTGTATCAATTAAAGCAGAAAGAAGTAGGAAAGGCAGTCAGAATAGCAAAGGCACAAACCGAGAAAAAATAGCCAACTCGGGTCAAAAGGGGATAAAACCTTATAGGTACATTAGGAGCATAGAAAGGTTAAGGGAGGGATAGTGAAGATTAATAAAGGAGACGGAGGTGGGCAGAGGAGACAGTGAAAGGCAGAGATACTGAATGAATACTTTTGCTCAGTATTCACAAAAGAAGATGAGGAGCAGTTACCTAAACTAGACAATAGAAGCACTCTGGGTAGGGGGGTTGATACCAGTCCATTCACAGAAGAAAGAGTCCTGAAAGAACTCCTAAAACTCAAGGTGGACAAAGCAATGGGGCCTGACGAGATTCACCCCAGAATCCTAAAAGAACTAAGGGGGGACCTAGTGACACCACTGACCACACTTTTTAACAAATCATGGCAGGATGGGGTGGTACCTGAGGACTGGAGGAGGGCAGATGTGATTCCCTTTACAAAAAAGTGGCAAGGCGAAGCAGGAAACTATAGACCTGTAAGTTTGACCTCAGTGGTAGGGAAATGATGGAATCACTTTGAAAGAAAGAATTGTTGAGCACCTAGAGGCCAGCGGGCACAGGACCCAAAGCAACATGGATTTACAGCAGGAAGGTCATGTCAGACTAATCTAATTGATTTCTTTGACTGGGTGACCAAAGTAGTAGACCAGGGAGGGCTGTGGATATGGCCTACCTGAGACTTTAGTGAAGCATTGACACAGTCCCCCATAAGATTAATAATCAGTTAGCCAGCCTGGGAGTGGGTCCCAGGGTAGTAGCCTGGAGCGAACTGGCTGCACAACAGGACACAGAAGGTAATAGTGAATGGAACACATTCCGAAGAAAGGAGGTTACTAGTGGAGTACCTCAGGCTCAGTACTGGGTCCAATCCTCTTTAACATCTTTATAAGTGACATTGCAGAGGGTCTGGAGGAAAAGGTATGCCTCTTTGCAGATGACACAAAGATCTGTAACAGAGTTGATACACAAGAGGGGTAGAAAAGATGAGAAAGGACTTGCAAGTTGGAGGAATGGTCAGACATATGGCAACTTAGATTCAATGCAAAGAAGTGCAAAGTAATGCACCTGGGAAACAAAAACCCAGGAGAAGAGTACACAATAGCAGGGAGGTACTAACAACAACAAAAATGGAAAGGGACTTGGGAGTAGTCATATCAGATGACCTAAAGGTGGGTAAGCAATGTGAAAAGTCAGTAAGGAGAGCCAGGGGATACTGGGATGCATAGGAAGGGCATCACAAGTAGAAAAAGGGAAGTGATTATCCTCTATACAGACAGTTGGTGAGACCCCATCTGGAGTACTGTGTGCAGTTTGGAGACCTCTCATCTACGCAAGGACATAGACAGGATGGAAGCAGTCCAGAGGAGGGCAACTAAAATGGTGCAGGGTCTACATCAGAAACCATATGAAGAGAGACTGAGAGAGCTTAATATGTATACCCTTGATGAAAGGAGGGACGGGGAGACATGATAGAAACGTTCAAGTACCTCAAGGGAATCAACAAAGTCCAGGAGGGTAGCATCTTTCAGAAAAAGAGATGTGTAAGAACAAGGAGGCACAGTTTAAAGATAGAGAGGGGACGGCTCAGGGGTAATGTGAGGAAATTTTTTTTCATGGAGAGAGTGGTGGATACATGGAACAGCCTTCCTGAGGAGGTCGTTGGGTCTAAAACAGTGGGGGAATTCAAACATGCATGGGACAGACACAAAGCAATTATAGTGGGGGGTTGCAGGAAGCAGGCTGTTGGTTAACTAGAATCTGCAGCTTATCCAGTAGGTAGGGAAATGGGCAGACTGGGTGGGCCAAGTGGTCCTTTTCTGCCATCAAAGTCTATGTTTCTATGTTATCTGTGGAGTGCCCCATCTGGAGAAAATCACCTTCAAAACTAGGGGATCTAGGGACCATTTGTGATGGCCCTGAGATATCCTGCTGAGAGCATCTGCCAGGACATTGTCCTTTCCTGGGAGGTGCACTGCTATCAGAGAGGTTTGCAGGGAATAGGCCAGAGACCACAACTTCATTGCTTCTGTGCACAAGGCCGTACACCGAGTGCCCCCTTGCTTGTTGATGTACCACATTGTGGTGGTATTGTCTGTTCTGATCTGGACTACTTTGTTCTGAACAGACTTGGAAAAAACGTGTAGCACCAGAAACACTGCTCTGAGTTCCAAGAGATTGATGTGAAGCAGAGATTCTTGAGGAGACCACAGCTCATGGGTGGTCAGATCCCCCAAGTGGGCTCCCCAACCCAAGAGGGAGGCATCTGTGGTAAGGATTAGAGAATGAGATTGAGTGACAAAAGGAACTCCTTGCCTTAGATTGTCCTGATCCTGCCACCATTGCAAAGCCTAGATCAGGGTTCGAGTCACAGGGACTAGTTTGGTCAGAGAATCCTTTCTCTGGGACCAGAAGGCTCTTAAGTGGAACTGAATGTCCCTCATCTGAAACCTTGCTCCCTGGACCACTGCTGTAGAAGCTGCCATGTGGCCCAGGAGCTGCAGAAAGTGCCTTGCTGGTTGAGACACCTGGAGGGTGAAAGAAGAGGCCAGTTTCATAAGGGTCCTTGCCCTGTCCAGGGGAAGGAAGGCTCTTGTCCTTATTGTATCCAGTTCTGCCCCTATAAAGGTGAGGAGCTGTACTGGCTCCAGAACTGACTTTGAGAGATTTAGGAGGAACCCTAAGGAAGTGAGCAACTGCTGAGTTATCTGGAGATGTGACTTGACTTGGTCTGGAGACTGACCCACTATGAGCCAGTCGTCCAGGTATGAAAAGATGGAGATCTTTTTTTTCCTTAGGAAAGCAACCACTACTGCCAGGCATTTTGTGAACACCCCTGGGGCTGATGTTAGGCCAAAGGGCATTGCTCTGAATTGATAGTGGCCTGAGGGCAACTCGAACCTGAGGTACTTTCTGTGGGAGCACCTGATGGGAATGTGGAAATAGGCATCCTTGAGGTCCAGGGAGACTAGCCAGTCCTCTGGCTTTAGAGAGGGCAGAATTATTCCCAGAGTCACCATTTTTAATTTTGGCTTTAAAAGGTGCTTGTTTAAATATCTTAGATCCAGGATGCGCCGCCATTCTCCTCTCTTTTTGGGGGTTAGAAAGTACCTGGAGTACAATCCTTTTCCCCTGTGTAAGGGTGGAACCCTTTCTATGGCTCTGAGAGCCAAGAGGGAAGAGACCTCTGCCTCTAGGGCAAGGGTCTCTGAAGGATTTGCAGGTGGAAAGGATCTAGTTCTCATCTTGGGGAATTTTTTGAAGCTGAGAACCAGTCCCTGGCTTACTACTTCCAGGACCCACTTGTCTGTTGTTAAAGACTTCCAGTCCTGAACAAAGTAAGCCAGCCTGCCCCTACAGGTAGTGAAGACGCCCGGCAGACCCTCAGGGTGTCTGCTTGGCAGGGGCTTTAGGCTGAGGAGTGGGCAGGCCTGCTCATACCCCGTCTGCCTCTCCCTCTAAAGAACCCCTCTGAGCAAAGGCAGAAGAGGAGGCCTGGGCTTGGTAAAAGGGCCTATGAAAAGGCCTGCCCCTGCCCCTGGAATGCTACCTCTGGGGAGTGGCTTGCCTTTCTTTGGCCTGAGCACTGCTGTAGGTGATCCTGTACTCGTCCATTTTCTTCATGTAGTTCTCTGTCTGCTCCCCAAACAGAGAATTACCAATGACAGGAAAATCCATGGCCTTAGTCTGGGTATCCTGTGACAGGCTAGTACATCTGAGCCAAGCCATCCTTCGCCACAGATGTAGCCATGACTCTAGATGAAACATCATTGGAGTCCACAGCAGCATGAAATTGCACCTTGGATGCCTCAATCCCATCTGCAGCCACCCGCTCCAGTTCCTTGGCAAGCTGGTCAGGGACCTGTTTAGCTAGAGCCATCACAGTGTCCCATCTAGACTTCGGGTATCTAGCTGTGTAGGCCATATAATTAGCCTGCATGATTCCCAAAGATGCTGCCATGTACTGTTTCTTTGCCATGGCATCAATCCTCCTGGAGTCCTTATCTGGGAGGTGTGAAGCCAAGGGTATATTTGCCTTATCACAGACAGCAGCCTGCACTACCCCAACATGGCTGCATTGCTGGGAAAGGAACTCCGTATCTGAGCCTGAAAGAGTATACCATTTGTCCATTCTTCTGTCCACAGGAGGTATGGAATTAGGAGTTTTTAGAATTTTAAATGTCTGTTTCCCAAAAGACTTATGAAGGGGAATATACAATCTCCTGAACTCTTGGATGTCCATCATCTCAACGTAATCAGGCTCCTCTTGATCCTCCACTGCTTCTTCCATAGGAAGCTGGAGAGTTTCAGACACTTTTTTGTAAAACATAAAGTGGGAAGGGGACTCAGAAAGCCTAGGAGGAGAAACACCTGAAGGTCTGTCTGGGGAGATGTCCGGGTCAATGGGCACATCCAGACTTTCATAATCACCATCACTATCACCATACTCTCCCTCCTCCTCCTCCTCCGGTTCATAAAATTCTTCTAAATTATAATCCGGAACTGGGGGAACCGACCGAACTGAGCCCCTAACCGATGGTGCCGGTTCAGTCAGAACTGGAGTTAGCAATTGAACAATCCTTATCGCTTTGGCAATTTCATCAGCGGTCGGAGAAAGAACTTGTGCATCCAAACCGGCTGACTTATCCCTTCTTTTTCTTTTAACCAGAACCGACTCCTCAGAGTCGGTTCTCCTTTTGCCCAAAGAAGTCTCGCCCTGGTCAGAGGGCACTCCTTCTGGTTAGGTCGGAACCGAACCGGGCTGGCCATCCGGGTCAGCGGACTTCTCGGCCTCCCTTTCCCTCAGTCTACCTACTCTCTTATCCAGGGTAGCTTTGGGAAAAGTTTTGCAAATCTGTCAGTCTGAATCGAGGTGGTCAAACCCCAGACAATAAAAACAGGTGGTGTGGGAATCAGTCTTAGCAAAGGCTTCCCCACACACACTACAGTGTTGAAACCCAGTGGGCCCGGTTTTTTTCTTGGGTTTCTCAGACATGGCCAGTCCTAACCAAACTTACCCTTTTTTTCGGCAATCCGACAGGCAAGACACCCCTATCGGTTCCTGACTGTGTTACGGGCCCTGGAAAAAAACGTAATGAAATCCAGGTTTTTTTAGAACCGATACGGACTGCTTACCACACTCTAATAAATCAGAAAAAACTTTTTCACAAACCTGATTGGTTCAAACCGAACCGATCCGATGTTTACAAGTTCCACACAGAAAACTAATATAGAAACCTATCTAGTACTCACGGTACCACAGACAGAGACTTAACCGATAGGTTAGATTGTAGAAATTTGGTTGAAACCGAGAGAAAAAACGACACTTTAACCGACTTTTTTGAACCGGGCGAAGGAGAAATCTCCGGAGCGACTGTTCAGTGAGGTGGAGTAAAGAATCTGGCGGTTGGGGTTCAAACAACAGCAGACAGAGGCTCAACCGAGCTCGAGCTCAGCGTTCCATGCCTTGCATGGAAAGTTAACTCTTTCCTCTCCGGGGCAGTTCAAAGGTTGGAGATCACTGCAATTAGTCAGAATACAGCAAGACTTCATGTTGTTTGAATATGAAGTTAGCCTGAAGGAGCTGAACATGTACACACTGGAGGAGAGCAGGGATGGGGGGATATGACTGAAGCATTTAAATACCTGAGGGGGTAAATAAACCAAGCACCGAGGGGGTCTTTAAACTGAGGAGTGGAAGAGAGACAAGCGGGCATGGTCTAAGGTTGAAAGGGGGACGTTTCAAAAGGGAAATGAGGAAGTACTACTTCTCTGAGAGGGTGGTGTCTAGTTGGAATGTGCTGCCAGAAGGGGTGGTAACATGTAGGACAGTCAATAGGCAGGATTCACAAAGGAGATGCGCCCAGTGCAACTCGGCTGCTCCGGTGCAGGGGAGATGCACTGGGTGCAAAATGGACTATTCACAGAGGAGGCACAGGGAGATGCCCCTAGCACACCCACTCTGTGAATAGCACCGGTGCACCCAGCCCAGGATGCCCCAGAGCATCCCCCATGACAGGTAGTGAGTCCATCAGGGCAGATCATCTCAGAATGTCCTGCGCCCAAAAACACTATTCACAGCCAGGGGCATGCAAATGAGGCCATTAGACATGCATGGTGCAATGAGGCCATTTGCATGTCATTATGGCCCTATTTGCATATCGCTGGCTGGGAATCCCCAGCAGAATGCGCCCAGTGCAACCACCGCCCCACCCCCGCCCGACCCCAGCCCAAGCCATGCCGCTCTAGGCAGCGTTATATGTACTAGTTCCTCCAACCACAAGCCCCTGTAGAGCACCACATGGTGGCAGTAGCAACACCGTACACCCCCAATCCCTGTACAAAGCCACACCGCAGCGGCAGTAGAGTTCAGATGCCCCAATCCCTGTAATGAAGCCACTCACGGCGGCGTAGAGGTTCAGATGACCACGAGCACCCATACGATGCCACTGCGTGGCGCGCCAGACTGCAGGGGCAACACCCCCAGCCCCAAGCACCAGTACAGCTGTCACCCGCAGAGCGTGCAGACAGCCCCCATGTACACCGCCCATCCCTCCCCAGCAGGACCCGCTGTTGGCGGGCTGCTCACCTACATACACCACGGCCGCCGCCAACTGAGCAGTCTGCGACTGACAGCGATCGCACAGCCCAAGCACTGCAGACTGTCGATAGCTGTCGTGCGCAGGCAGCTCAGTTGGCGGGGCGGCCGTGATGGTATGTGGTTGGCTGAGCCGCCCGCCGACAGCAGGTCCTTGCTGGGTGGTGGTGCAGGGTGGGTTGGTGTACATGGGGCTGTCCCACATCTGCCGTGGGTGGCGGCTGTACCGGGTGCTTGGGGCTGGGGGCATGTTATCTGCAGTCTGGCGCCTCCGTGAGCGGCATCGTATGGGATTGGGGGCATCTGAACCTCTACTGCCACCATGAGAGGCTTTGTACTGGGATTGGGGGCATCTGAACCTCACCACCACCAGGAGCAGTTGTAATGGGATGGGAGGTCATCACTACTACTGCCGCCGTGAGCAGCTTTGAATGGGATGGGGGTAATCACCACTACTACTACCGGCTTTGTACAGGGATGGGGGGTCATTACCACTACTACTGCCACCGTGAGGCGGCTTTGTCTAGGGATGGGGGTCATCACCACTACTACTGCCGCCCGTGGCGGCTTTTGTACAAGGATTGGGGAGCATCTGAACCTCTACCACCACCATGAGCAGCTTTGTAAGGAGTTGGGGGCATCTGAACCTCTACCACCACCATGAGCAGCTTCGTATGGGGACTGAGGGTCATCACCACTACTACTGCTACACGTGAACAGCTTTATGCAGGGATGGGGTCATCACCCTACTACTGCTACCGTGAACAGCTTTATGCAGGATGAGGTCATCACCACTACTACTGCCGCGTGAGAGGCTTTATGCAGGGGATGGGGGTCATCACCACTACTACTGCTGCCGTGAGAGGCTTTATGCGGGGATGGGGGGTCATCACCACTACTACTGCTACCGTGAGCAGCTTTGTACGGGGATGGGGGTCATCACCACTACTACTGCCGCCGTGGCGGCTTTGCTCACAGGGATTGGGGGGCATCTGAACCTCTACCACCACCATGAGCAGCTTTATGCAGGGATTGGGGGCATCTGAACCTCTACCACCACCATGAGCAGCTTTGTACAGGGATTGGGGGTCATCACCACTACTACCGCCGCGTGGCGGCTTTGTATGGGGATCGGGGGTCATCACCACTACTACTGCTGCCGTGAGTGGCTCTGTACAGGGGTTTGGGGGTTGTCACCACTACTACTGCCACCGGGAGTGGCTTTGTACAGGGATTGGGGGGACGTGTCCAGTAACGCTGCCAGCAATGGTGGAGCTGGGGGGGCAGGGGGGCCAGCACCCACCCTGGACCATTTTGCCTCTGATTTTGCGCCCCTTGCCTCCAGCCATTTTGCTTCCCTGGGCTGGCTTCCACCCACAGCAGGCAACAGTCCTGTCCTGTCCTGACTCAGGACCCCCCTGACGTTTTTGATGCAGGACTAGGACCAAACGTGCTCCATTGGCAACCACGAAATTGGCTGTTTTTTAGGGATAAACGTCACTGAGAGCCGCACAAAGGGAGCGCGCCGTAACTAACATACAGATGTCAACCGTTTGTTTTGACACCCACAATATGGCAGAGTGCTTTACGTACTCACGCTATGCGGCAATCCCATTCCAGTCATTCTATTGCTTTTTGTGCTTGCGTTACTCTGCTGCGACATGCCACATGACGTCTTAAAACAACTACTGCATAGGTTGTCCTGCGTTCTCCTCCCGCATCCCAGAGCCTTGCCGGAGTCATATGTTTCCATTCTAATGAGGTCTTCTTCATTGTTTCAGGGGCAAAGAGGTCCAGAATGCAGAAGATGACAAGAGATCGGTCGACTTCCTTTTTTTAAGAGAGCTTGTTAGAACTAAGACTTTTGAGAGCACATTTCCATTTAAGGGGTAAGTGCAGTACAATTGTTGCGATGGGGAATAGAACCCACTGTTGCTAAACTATTATAGTGGTGTTTCTGCGTACAAGGAGCAGTGCCTAGTTGATCTTTATGTATCCAGTAAAGCTCCGGAGTTCAGAACCGTGGCATGTGCCTAATCTCTGTATGGCCCCACTGGCGAGGTTTTTCTGCTTCGTTGCTCGTCTCAGGTTTACAGAACCTCCAGAGTAGCCGTATAATTTTGAACTACTAGCCTAGGTATTGAAACTCCTTCATACATCAGACAGTCTGTGCGCGGGTGCCGGACCTGTGGGCGAGAGGGGTGGTAACCCCCTACTTTCACTTCTGGCCATGATGGCCATCATACCTCTCAACTGTCACTGATTTTGCCTAAAAATGTTCTTCTGTCCCTCATGAAATTTGTGTTTTTATGACTGAACACTGGAGATTGTAAGCACAAAATAATGTAAAATATTAAAGTTACAGACTTGTTCTTTAGCAAATGCATCTTAGAACAAGGGGATTGGTCTATCAGCTTCCTGGGTGAACATTACCAATTTTTAAGATGTATCACTGATTTGGGGTCTTTGTTCCTGATTTTGTTAAGCCCTGTCCCTGATTTGAGACATGAGGTTGAGACGTATGTTGGCCATGAACATTCAAGGTGCCCCTTTAATGCATGGAATGTTAGAAGGGAAACAATTTTCTCTTTTGTAATTACTGTAGCCCCCCACATTTTTTTATTTTTATTTAGTTTTTGTTTACCGGGTAAGGTGCACTAGCCATGGCATTGACTCTTTCCAGGCATGACCCAGACCCAGGAGGGTACAAAACTGCTTTACTGCATATCAGATTTTCCCATCCCAACCCTGACTGCTATTAAATAGTGCACCCTCCCCCCTCAGGGCACCACCCTCAAGCTCCACTTCTGCATCTGTCTGTTATTCCCCCCCTTAAAGTGACCTTTCACAAACATTTCCACTTGCCCTGTTTAGTGTCTACTCTGCTTGTCTCACTACCCTTCTCTCACTTTTTTTGTGGCTAATCTGTATCTTGCTTGCTACTACATACCTTGGATCACTCTACTAAGGACACCTGCATAATATCTTATTTCACCCCTCCTCTTTAGTAGTCTCGTGTCACCCACTACAGCAACTTTGTCCTACCTAACCATTGCACCTTTGCTATTTGTCCTAGTTACTTTCTCCCTAACTTTCACTGGGACATCCCCCACTCTAGCTCTAATGTGCATTATAACCCATAAAGTAATTCCTTCCAGCACATTGTCTTTTAACTTTTACTCTGCCTTGTTAGTCACCGCCACCCCCTCTGTGTGCATGAAACTCTGGCCCCTTGAGTACTCCAGTCTTTTACTATTACTCTCCCCTGTCTGCAACACGCATCCTTATAAATTCTCCAGGCAGCGCCAACTCAAGGTCAATAAACTCCTTGCCTGGTACCTTCTTAGGATTGTCTTGCTCTTACTACTTCTCTCAGGAAATGTCCACCCAAACCCTGGCCCACAGATAACACTTAATCCAATGTTCAATATGCAATAGATAGGAATGTTTCAATGTACAGTTAATGGCCATAACAGTCACAATTTCAAATGATCACTTTTGCCCGGTACCATCTTGGTGCCCCCAAAATGACTGACTTGCCCCCCCTGGCTCCCAAACCTGGCTCTGCCACTGGCTGCCTGGGGTAACAATGTACGGGGGCATGGGGCTTGGGGGGGCTGACTTGGCTGCCAGGGTGGTCAGGTGCCTGTACTGCTGCCCGCAGTGCAGCGGCCAGCCTGTAGGTGGCCCCTGACTTATACTACTTTTATTGTACTTATCTTTCTGTGGTGCAACCCGGGACTTGCCCCGGAGTTGCACCACAGAATTGGACTGTGAAAGGAGCTGTGCCCAGTATTCATGGGCACACACCACCTCGTGGCCCCTACGGATGCACCGCATATCTTTACAGGTGGTTTGCGGTGCATCGGGGTTGCGCCAGCACATGGTCGCCCTGCCTGAATCGCCCTCTGGCACATTCCGGGGATGCACCTGTGCATCTCGGATGTGCTGGGCGCATCCCTTTTGTGAATCCTGCCCAATAGCTTTAAGGAGGAGTGGGATAAAGCAAGAGGAAGAGTTGGGGGCAGGGGCTGGAACAAGTAGAGGAGGAACTGAGGGGGGGAGGCTGGGACAGCTGCAATCTAGGGTGCTAGCTGCACACTCAGGCAGACTTACATAGACTGATTGGTGTGTTCTGCTGGCAGAGTCATATGTTCGTATGTATGTTCGTATGTAAAATCACAGTGACTCTGTTCATGAGCAGAGGTCCTAAAATGCCTATGTTGAAAATTTGGTGACAAATGTCCATAAAATAATTGCGTTACAAGCGAGTGTGATGCAGTTTCCACGTACCTTCATAACTTGGCAAATCTGAAGTATTTTCACTTCAGATTTTTAACACTGGCATTTTTTTCAGACCTCCTTAAACAGTATAGCTGTCATTTTTCACATCCTGCCCGAAATATGCGTATACACATCTGACGCAAAATACCGCGGTTGCTGTGGGAAATCAATGTTCGGGACAGATTAAGAAAATCATAGTGATAATGTTCATGAGTAGAGGTCACAAAATGCCTATGTTGAAAATTTGGTGAAATAATTCCACTGCTGATGACACAATATTACGCGCATCTATTTTGCAGTTTCCAATGATGCTCAGAAGTTTGAGCATTTTTAATACTTTCACTACAGATTTTCAACATTGCCATCTCTTCACACCTCCCTATGAATGGTACAGCTGTCATTCTTCACATCCTGCCTAATCTGTGTTCTCGTACATCTTGCACACAATGGCACGGTCACTGTGGAAACTCAAATTCTGGGACACACTGACAAAATCACAGTGCCACTGTTCATGAGAAGAGGTCCCAAATGCATTCATGAGGTGGGGACCACAAAATAGCCATGTTGAAAATTTGTACTGCAAATATCAATACATGCCTGGGGTATTACGGTTTCTAACCATAACGTCCCACCCTGTACAGACTGACAGACATCAGGGGTGTGCCTTTGGATTGCTGATTATAATGCTCTTGCCACTGCAACCCCACCCTGTACCCACTTACAGGCATCGAGCTGTGCCTTGGACTCTTTGGCCCCACAGTTCACCCCATTCCTATATTGCACCCATTTCAGCGTATCTCCTTATGGAGTGGGGTGACTGTAAAGCCAAACACCCCAAGGCACACCTCAACACTTGTCAGTGTCTGCAGGATAGGGTGAGGTGAAATGGCATGAACTTTATGGGCGACAACCCAAACGCATGTCCCAATGCCTGCCCGTCTCTGCAGGGTGGGGGTGGGTTGGCATAAAGTTCAATAATTCACTGCCATTCCTACTCTGCATCTGTCTAACTCCTGCATTTCCAATGCTAATACCAGCAAGCAAACATTCGGCATTGACAAATGCTTGCTTAAACTAGGCATACTTTGAGGCCTAAGGGGGTTGACAGTGTCCCTTTAATATTCAAATGTAAAATACAGAACAGGACCCCATGCAACCCCAGAAAAAAACCCTCCCACCATCCCGATGTATACAAGTCGGTCACTTGAGGTATGATATGGCCATTTTTTCCTATATACAGTAAATACTTGGAGATAACCAGTTAGTACACCACTCAAGAGCATGCAATATAGACTACACCAGGGACAGCGCTAACATGCTCCAAAAGGGCAAAAGTTGAATCCTGCCAAGAAATGACCCCCCTCTTCCTCTGTCAGTGGGTCCAAATTGATGCATCTACTCTAACAATATCTAAGGGAACGTGAGCTGTTCAAAATCTGCCTCTGATTATGTTTTGACCCAGTATATTCTTCTTTAGACACACTTTTTTTTTTTGCATCAGTGGGTCCAATTTGACCCATGTTTTAAACCCTCCAGTGCTGTCACTGGACTACACATACAGGTTTTAATATCTGACTGCTTGTAGCGGATTTACGCTAGCAGCAAAATGACACCAGGCAATGTTAGCAGCTGTGTAACAGTCACTTACATTTTAGTTGCAACTTTTTCAAGAACACAAGGGAATAGTTTGCCATTTCTCTTTCCCCCATGCAGAGAAAATGGACACTGGTTTTGCATTAACAGAAGAAACAGCTCTCGGTGAGCTATGCAGGAGTCTTGTATCCCAAATGCTTTCTATGTTCCTATTAAGACATTACATATTCACATAAAGGTTCACAGATGTCTTTAGCTTGGCCCCTTCCTCTCAGCTGTCTTTGTAACCACACTGATCTAGTACAGATAAGGTCTTTATGGGCATTTTTACCTCTTCCTCACTGCCCTCTTCCTCTTCACCAAGATCGTCCTCCTCCTCGCTGTGTTCTTCCTTTGGAAGCGGGAGGGCTCCCTTGACCTTTTCGGAGTCCTGAAACACATCAAACATAATTATGGTACATTTCTATGTAATATCCCAGCAACTGATGGCTTAACAAAATGAATCAAGCCCAATATAAGAACTGGAGTAGAAGCACAAATTGACAAAATAAAATCTGTTGTTCTGCTTTTAGAGTCAATGATTTATTTCTGGTTTTCAGATGAACACCAGTAAAATGCAATCTGCAATTTTTAAACCACCACCTGGGAGTATGTTTCTCATGAAAACTGTCTGTACTACTGTATCATGCTGTGGCCCAGCTTTGTCAAAGCATGATTTAGGTGGAGGTGACACCTAGTTCTGGTAATCTGTCTTGCAGCTGTTGAATGGCTCTTCATGAGTCTACTGCTACACATCTCTGGAAATGGTTAGCATAACCTCGTTTTGCTCCTCTATACTAGCCATTTAATACCCCGATTACCAGATCTAGATAGTCAAATTTGCAGGCAAAGTGATGTTCCACACATCACACCTAGTACAGTCAGAGAGAATACCTGCAGATTGGCCACAAGGAAAAGGAAACGACAATGTACCTCAGACGTAAAAATGGTCAAGTTGGCTAGTTGAAAACAATATTATTTCAGAATGCACTAGCTCTTTTTTTTGGTAAAGCCCCACATTTCATGATTGCTTACTGTCCCTAAAATTCATTGATGTTGCTGGCTGTTGTATCTGCCTCTTTGCTGAACAGAACCAAAATGCATGGTAATGGCAGTTTACTCACCTGGTAAAGGTGATTGTGGGGGTATACATCTCTGAGGCACTCCACATTCATGACATCATGGGTTGTGTACACCTGATAGGTTGCTTGATGCACATGTAGATTTGAAGCAAGTCCGTCCCCCTTCTCCCAGGGGTCAGCTTACCTCAGCTCAGTTTGATGTATTCCAAAGCTGTATCTGTAACTAAGAGTTGTTAATGACTGCATTATATAAATGATTTCCTCTGGAGTGACTTCAATCATAGATTGATTTATTCCATATTAAGTAACTTAAAGTATTAAACGAATAAAAAACAGGGTGTTGCCTTAAGGGCGTGACCCCCTAACATAGACATATATTTTTTTTTAACTTTGTGTTTCTATTCCTTATTTGTCTCCTCCCTCCACTCTCTCCGACGTCTTCTGTGGACCCCCCAGACCCCGTTGTGATCTGCTCCAGAGCGCCTCGTCCATACACACTCCCCTGAAGACCCCCGGTATACCTCCCAGGTAGGGGTGGAGAGGGTATCCCCGGTGCTTACCTCTCTCCAAACCAGCACTCTGTATGTGTATGTGGATCCGGCACAGCGGAGTCTGCCCAACGAGCCCCAGAAATGTCCAATGGAGGCGTCTTCACCTATGAGGGAGTGAGATGTTTTTCCAGATTCCTTCCCCCCTGACGTCAGCGTGCAATGAGGGGCTACGAGCTAGGAGGCATGCTGAGATGTACCTCCTGCTCCACCCCTCTGCTGACCATCACCCAATCTGCTTGCTGCTGTTTCACCTACCATGCCATCCACCCGGGCTCCTCCAGGTGGCAGCATTGCAGCGGGAGCCTGCACTTGCCTCCCCCCAGAGGAGGAGAGCTGCCATCGGGCACTCTATCCTTCTCTGCCCCGGCCGACCCCAGACGACCCGTGCTCGTTTCTGAACCCAGATCGCCGGCGTGGTGCGAGGTGTGGCATCCAGCGCCTCAACCCTCAACGCCACCAGGCCATCTTAACATAGACATATTGAAGGGTAATACCTATGTTCATAGACTAGTCAAATGTAATGGGTTTCATTGCGTCTTTGTTTTATGCCACGTCTGCTGTGGAGGGCTGTGGAGTGCCTCAGAGATCTATACCCCCACAAACACCTTTACCAGGTGAGTAAACTACCATTGTGGGGGATAATCTCTGAGGCACTCCACATTCATGACATCATGGGTCATTAATAAGCAGTTTGTCTCTGTCCGGGTGGGTGAGACGTGATCTTGTAGCACTGATTCAGTTTTTGGCAGCAGCCAGTACTGCCCTTGCAAAGTCTGTTTTGTTGTCCTGCGACACATCCATGTGGTAATGTCTAGTGAAGGTATGGATAGTGGACCATGTGGCCGCTGCGTAGATTTCCTCAGCCGTTGCTATGTTCTTTTCTGCCCATGATGTGGCTATGGCTCATGTCGAATGGGCTTTAATGTCTGTAGGAGCGGTTGTGTTGCTCATTTTGTAAGCTTCTTTGATTGCCGTTTTGAGGTAAGAGGCTATGGACGCCTTGGATGCTGGCTGTCCTTTCCTTTTTCCTTGGAGGTTAATGAACAGTCTATCCGTGAGTCAAATGTCTTTCGTTCGATCTAGGTATGTGTATAATATTCGTCTCATTCCTAGGAGTTGTAATTGAGGGTCCTCCCATATGTCCTCTGTAGGGAGTTCTGCTGGTATCTCTATGATTTGGTTGAGATGAAAGGAGGATGCGAGCTTGGGTCTGAAGGAGGGGACTGTTCTGAGTGAGATTATATCATTGTAGAATGTTAGGAAGGGCAATTTGTACGATAATGCCTGTAATTCTCCTACCCTTCTTGCTGATGCGATGGCCATTAGAAAAACTGTTTTCAGTTGCATCCATTTTAGGGGTACTGTCTCTATTGGTTCGAAGGGTGTTTTTGTCATTGCCCTAGTACCAGTGTAAGATCCCATGGTGGTATTACGTCCTTGGTGACTGGTCTAAGGTTGGTTGCTGCTTTGAGAAAGCGCACTATTTCTTGATGGGATCCTGGTGTTGATCCTTATATTAGTCCCCCTCCTTTCCTCGATAGCTGCTACCTGTACCTTTAGTGATGCTGGGGATAGGCCCAGATGCAAGCCCTCTTGTAAGAATAGTAGTATTTGATGTATACTGCATTTGAGGGCCTCGATGTTGTGATGGTTACACCATTTAGAGAATATGTTCCAATGTCTCTGGTAAGTCGCATTTGTGGATGGTTGGCGGGACATAGTCATTGTATTGACGACTGTTGGGTGGTAGCCTGCTTTTAGCAGTCTCTCCCTTTCAGGAGCCAAGCCATAAGCTGTAGCTGTTGTGGATTGGGATGAATGATTGGTCCTTGGGATAGTAGATTTTCTCTGTGTGGTAGTGGCCATGGGCCGTCTAGTGCCATGGAGACTATCATCGCAAACCATGCTCTGCGTGGCCAGTGTGGCGCAATTAGTATTACTCTTGTTCTGGATGCTCTTATCTTCCGTAGTACCTGAGTCATCAATGGTATAGGAGGGAAGATATATGCTGTGTGGAAATTCCAGTGTGCTGTGAGTGCATCCACTCCTAGCGCTTTGCTGTCTTTGAATCTTGACCAGAACTTCTAGCATTGATTGTTGTGTCTTGACGCCATGAGGTCCATTTCTGCTGGTCCCCATTTCTTGTTTATCATGTTGAAAACCTGGTGATGCAGTTTCCACTCCCCTGGGTGTATGCGCTGATGGCTCAGCCAATCCGCTGTGGTATTCAGTGTTCCTGCCAGATGAATTGCTGTGAGTGATTACAGGTTTTTTTGTGCCCATGGTACGAGCTTTGCAGTTTCCGCCATTATCGCTCTGCTCTTTGTCCTGCCTTGCTTGTTTATGTAGGAGACAGTCACTTGAGTGTCTGATTTTATTCTGACATGTTTGTCTCTTAATTGTTTTGCGAAATGGAGAAGTGCCAGTATATTTCCAGTATATTTATTGACAGTTTTTTCTTTGCTAGTGACCATAACCCCTGTGCTGTGAGGGTTCCCATAGCAGCTCCCCATCCTGTTAAGCTGGCATCTGTCTCACGGACTGCCTCAGGCTGTGCATCACGTCTAGGTGTATGCCTTTTTTCAGTGTGTGTTTGTTTGTCCACCAGTATAGGCTTGATTTTACCCTGTTTGGTAATATCGCCTTTTTTGATACGTCGATGTCGTAGGTAGGACCTTGCTTTATGAGGAAATTCATAAGTGGTCTCATGTGCCACCGTGCCCAAGGTATTGTATCTATAGTGGAAGACATGAGTCCCAATACTTGTGATATGAGAAGTAGCATAGGTTCCTTTGCTCTTTGTAACATGGATGTGAGGTGTGTTATAGCTTTTACCCTGTCGTTTGATGGGAAGACTAGACCTACTTCTGTATCTATGATTGTGCCTAGCTGCTGTATAGATTGAGTGGGTACCAGGCAGCTTTTGGCGTGGTTTATTACCCATCTGTGATCCTGCAGGCATTGCACAACTGTATTTGTCTCCCTGGGTGCTTGTTGGTGTGATCTTGTTCTGATCAGCCAATCGTCTAGGTAGGGTATTACATGTATGCCTAGTTCCCTTAGTTTTGCTGCCAGCACTATAGAGACTTTCGTGAAAACTCTGGGTGCTGATGCTAGGCTGAATGGTAGGACCTGGTACTGATAATGGCCTCCCAGTATGTGGAAACGAAGGAATTCGAAGTGGCTGGGTCTGATCGGTATGTGTAGGTAAGCGTCTTTGAGATCTAAGGAAGTGAGAAAGTCTCCTGGTCTGATTACTCCGAGTGTATATCTGATTGTCTCCTTTTTGAATGGAGTGTATCTTACGGATTTGTTTAGGTATTTGAGATCTAATACGGGGCATAGGTCCCCTGTCTTTTTGGGCACCATGAAGAATAGGGAGTAGATTCCCTGACCCTGTTCCTGAGCTGGCACTGGCGCTATTGCGTTGTTGTGGATGAGAGTTTGTAACATCCTGTTCACTTCTTGAGGTGTTACTTTGTGTGGTGAAATGGGGGATCTGACCATGTGGTTGTGGCACGGTATGTTGTCGAATCCTATTGAGTATCCTTCTCGGATTATTTCTCGAACCCACTTGTCTGTGGTGGACTTTTCCCATGCCCGTTGGAATAGGAGTAGTCTTGTACCTCCGGGTGAAGTATTGGATACCTTGCAGTTGTGATAGTCATGGTCTGGAGTGTTGTCTCCTTGTATACTGCCTGCCTCAGCCTCGGGGGGTCCGATCCTCTACCTCTGAATTTGGTGTGCTGGTATGGTGGCATATACTGTTGTCTGTAAAGGGAACCTCTGAAAGATGGATATCCTCGTCATTTGTCCCGAAATGTTGACTGAGAGCAAAATCTGTGGCTGGTGGGAAGGTAGGTGTGTTGCGTACTGTCCTTAGATAGTGCCTTTCCCTCTTCTTTCCCTTTGAGATACTTCTCAAGGCCTTCGCCAAAAAGTAGGTTTCCTTTGAAAGGAAGTTTTTGGAGTGTCGCTTTGGACTCCCAGTCTGCGTCCCAAAGTTTCATCCAAAGAGCTCTCCGTGCTTTGTTGGTTAAGACGGCGGACCTGGAATTAATTTTGAGGGAATCGACAGCCATATCGGCTAGATATTTTGTGGACAGTATTGCATTGTCTATTAGCCCTGCTTCCGCAGACTTTGGTGGTAGTGTTTTTATGACCTCTTGCAGCCAAGTTAGTTGTGCCCTGGTAGCATAAATAGCTGTAGAGGCTGCCTTTGTGCCTAGTCCCGCCAGTTCTGCAATTTTTTTGAGTATGTCTTCTGGTTTTCTATCAATGGGGTCTTTGAGCCCTGAGGTGGACTCTGTGGGTAGTACAGTTTTCTTGTTTAGTGATGCTGTCTGGGGGTCTATAGTTGGTGGGGTGCACCATAACACTAATTTTTCTGCTTGCAGTGGGTACATTTTGTCCCATGACCTGCGCTCTGGAATGCGAGCAGGTTCGTTGGAGCCCCATTCCTGTAGTACTACTTCCTCAATGGCCTTGCACACTGGGAACACATCCGCTATCTTTGATTGTGGCTGTAGCGAGGGTATGAGTTTAGATGTGGGTGCTGGTGTAGGCGTTTCAAACCTCATTGTAGTCATGATATTTCTGACTAGTGTAGGGATTTGGTGGGGAAAGCACCATTTTGCAGTGAGGGTCTGGGATTCTACTCTAGTTCGCCCTCTTCTTCAGATGTTTGTTCTGTTTTGATAGTGTCAATTTGTACCTCCGTAGATATGGAGCCTGATGGTCTGTTATGACTCCTGACGGCTCTCTTTTTGGCTGGGGGAGGACTGGAAGTTTGTAGTGTAGAAAGCTCATTAAGCTTGGCTAGTATAGCCGCTAACACTTCTTGTTGTGCTAACATCAACTGATTGTTTTGTAACATTATGGCATTGCTGTCTGTGTTGTGATCTTTATTACTGATGTTGTTTTGTAGTCCACTAGTTCCTTCTCCTGGGTCCTCATTGTTAATAGAGGAAGAATTTTCCTCTACACAAGTAGCACATAGCCTTCCCTGGTGTTGTGGAGGTAGGGGCACATTACACTGTTTGCAAGATTTATTTTTCGCCATCGTGATCTGTGGAAAATATGGCACAAATCAGATACGTGTTTTTTGTTACATAGGAATATCAGTAAACAGTGAGCTTTATATATCTATATATATATATATATATAAACACCAGATATCAGGAAAAATAACATGGGTAAATACACAGTTGTATCTTTATAGCTGGGGTCTTTTTCTTCAGAGAATGAGTGTAAATATACTGAAAGACATGAAAGTGGTGACTGTCCCTTTAAGAGGCTAAAAATTAGGTACTCTGTGGGGACTCTGTTGGGTTTCACTCATTAGTCAGGCACTTTGCATTTATTTGGCATAGTAAATAAATATGTCAATAAGGCCAGGTGACATAAGGATTTGTTGTGAATATAGATTAGGCGTCATGCTTCTGTTCTTATTTTAATGCTCAGAATTGTAAATGCTGGTATCTGGCATGAAGTAGCAAGATATCTATGCATCTGAGAGATGTGCACCTCAAAAACATGGCGGAGGTAGTCTTGCGGGGTTTCCGAGCCAATCCGTGATTGGATAGCTCGCAGAGCGAGATCTGGAGCTGGAAGAGAAGGACAGGGGCAGGCACGGCTGAAGGAGGCTCTCCACGTACATAGGGGCCATAAAAAAAATCTTACTGACCTCCATCTTCTCCGTGGAAGGAGGGATTGCCCTGAAGGGAAGACAATCGAAGGAGGTGCCGGTGCGCTGCGATTCGGTCAAGCTTCGGGCGAACATGGGCATAATAAGAAGTCGTATTTCAGGAGGTATGCACTTTTTATGTGTGCTGTGCTGCATTTGTAAAACACTGTCTCCAGGGTAATGTGCCCATATAGCCTGTAAGACGCCGATGGGAGAGGTGTGTAACAGTTATTGTGACAGGAATATTTTTTGTTCTGGCTGTTTTGAATGTGACTAGTGGCTCATTTGAATGAAGCCTTAGTGGCATGGTCATTACTTGGGTCTGTGTTGTGTGTTTGCTCCTGGGACCGCTGGTAGGGGTCTCCAGGTAGTCAAGCATTTACCATGTATGGTAATTACAGTATTGTATGTGATATGAGCAACCTCTAGGACCGCTAGTAGGGGTTACCAGGTGCGTTTGTGAAAATGAACTAGTAGAGATGTTCTGTAATGTGTGTTTGCTCCTGGGACCGCTGGTAGGGGTTTCCAGGTAGTCAAACTGTGTCAATGAAAATTCATTACAGCCTTGTATGTGATAATAGCCAGTCCTGGGATCGCTAGCAGGGAATACCAGGTGGTGTGATTTAAATATAAGTAGTTTTGTCTTTGTGGAACCGCTAGGAGGGGTTTCCAGTAGCCAAATGAATTCACTTTGAAAACTGTTCTGATCACAAAGAACTTTCAAACCGACGTTAATAGACACAGATCTAGAATAGCATGCATCATATTCCTCTTTTGCCTATTATAGTCTGTAATTTTTTATGTATATGTACATATATAGGAAGTAATCTGAGTCTTACCTTAGCCTGTAGATTTGAATTGTTTTAGGTGTAGTGTGCCTGCAACCTCATCGGATGCACATCTAGAACTGACCTGAGGTAAGCTGACCCCTGGGAGAAGGGGGATGGACTTGCTTCAAATCTACATGTGCAACAAGCAACCTATCAGGAGTACACAACCCATGATGTCATGAATGTGGAATGCCTCAGATATTATCCCCCATAATGTACAGCTATTGTTTTTCTTCAAACCACTGAACTACTCTTAATGACCATTTACACTACCCTCTTCACAGCGCATTAACTCATGCGTTCCGGTTGATGCACTGCAAAGTCTGTGTTGTGGACACTCACCACAGCGGCTTAAATGTGGTCCCGCTCCCCGTTTCTGCTTCAATGAAAGTGTGAGGATGTGCACTGCACAGAGCGCATTACACTGCGGTGTGAACTGCTGAAGCGTTTGATCTGCTGCAATACTGTGTCTCCCAGCATCCTCCTGTGGTCCTCCAGTCTTCCCATCATTCTTTGGGGGCCAAAACTCTGAAGTATTTGCACACAGCCGTTGTTGGACCTGACACGCAGGCAGGCACACAACTTGTGAACTATTTCTTTCTTTAATAAAAGGCTGTTCCAGAAGTACAACTGGAGGTCAGTGTCTTTATTTAGCTATCTCCATGCTACACTTGCAGGCAGTTCAAACAATGGGGGGGTCCCTTCACACCAGCACTTCCTGTAAGGCATGGCAACCAGCAGAAGTGAGGTAGGGTAGTAGCGTGTCAGCAGCGAGTCACCGCCTAGGTCTTTTCGAGAGTCCAGCCCACTGAAGCACAGACACTCCTCTCTCTGTAAACTGAATTGCTGAGTCACGTCAGAGCACAGCAGGATGGCGGTGGAGCAGTAAGTGAAGAGCTGCTGCAGCGTAAGCAGGGCCATCATGTACACTTCCTGAACATTAGAAACCCTCTCAAACAGTTCAGCCACTATTGATACAACAGTCTCCTCTACTCCCACTGCACAGTGAGTGGCTAGATTGTGTTGGGGGTGTTCCTGAGTCCAGGAAAGACACAGAAATGTAAACAAACATGTTTTGGTGTGGTAACACCAATATGGTGGGCAGTCAGTTTTTCACCTTTTTTAAAGTAAAAAGGGATCTGAATCAACTACCAGCTGCATTAACAGTCTGTACAGAATGAGAATAATCATAAAATGTGTGTTTGAAACTAGGGTAATTTTGAGTTTTAAGGGGGTTGACAGTGTCCCTTTAAAGCAACAGTGCATGACAATGTTGAAAATTGACCCATCCATTCTATTTTGGAGTGCCCCTTATCTCCAGACTTGTGTGAAACCATTCTTTCCCCAATTTCGAGTCTGCTTAAAGAAATACTCCTTTTAATATGGTCAACCAGGTTTTCATCAGTATTATCAGCTGTTTTTGTACACCTGTTGTCCCAAAAGGTCAGGCAGCAGTGTCTGATCCATCCTAGTTCAGGGACACTGGTTTACTGTGATTGAGAAAGGGAAAATTCCATTTTGCACGTTGTAAAAAAATGATATTGCCACCGGTGTCTGCCAAGCCAAAATCCGTTTTTACCGGTGCTTGATTTTGTGCACTTTATTTAACAATTTTTAACTGTGTTAACATGCATTTTAGCAATTTTGACCTCCAGTATTGTACATCCATCCATCCTTGTACCAATTAAAAGTTATTTTAGGTACAAGATGTTACCAACAGCACTACAGCTCCCATCCCTCAGGTTCAATAGTAACAACAGCAATGTGGCCCCCACTCCTCAGGTGTGATGGCAGGCAGTGCAGCACTGAAGCCCCCACCCCTCAAGTGTGACAGCAGCAGCTGCAGCACTGAAGCCTCCACCCCACAGGTGTGACGGCAGGTGGTACAGCACTGAAGCTCCCACCCCTCAGGTGTGACGGCCATAGAGGATCATAACAGTACTCATCTAATGCCATGTACCAAAGCTTGTCTGTCTGAGCTCAGACATGAATTAAGCCAAACCACCAGATGCCAAGGTGGACTCCATCAGTTCAGTCCCTAACATTTAAGCTGCCTGAACTGGTTTATTTGTAAACAAATTGCACCCAATTAAAAAAATCCACAAGTGATTAATGAGGATGCTAATGGAAAGATACACAATCTCTCCCCAGTAATAAACCAATCCGGAATAGCACCCACAGTAAATTGGGCACTTGACTTGGCCTTCATGAAAACAGAGCCTCTTAGTTTTCATGTCGGAGCTCAAACTCATGAAAGAAGTTCTACCGGCAGAGGTGAAACCACGACCCCTGTACAGATTGGTGCTTCATCTCTCCTACCCCCCCGAAGTCAACATAACTAAATTAATCTTTGTGCCTGATCACTAGTACAAACTGGAACATTCTCTGGTGCGCTCAGCATTTTATGGTGCTACTTAACATGATGCACTCTTACTCGTAGCACTGCAAGCTGATGACGCTGCCTTACCCCTTCCTCAATACAATAGGCAGGGCAATAGTGCCCTAGGCACACCCATGGGATTTATAAAAGGGCACTGGAGATGTAAACTTCAATCTCCATGTGAAAGGGCACTACTGAGGAAGGAGCAGGTAGTGTCAATAGTTCATGAGAGCGCGGGTTGTTCACGAGTGCGAAAATTAAAATGCAGGGCACACCGGAGAATTTACCAGTTTGAGTGTCAGGTACAAATATTATTTATTCAATCTAGTGCCTGCAGGAGGGACCAGAGAGGTGAAGCCCCCATCTGTACAGCAGCCATGGCTTCACCTCTGCTGGTAGTTCTCCTTTAAAAACTCATCATCATGGCCAGCCTGATGGTGCAGAGGGTTGAGGCGCTGGGCGCTACACCTCGCACCATGCCCGGTTCGGGAACGACTTGGGTCATCGCTGGGGTCAGCAGGGGAAGGAGGGGATTGAGCATTTGGAGGATTGCTCTCCCCTCACGGGGTGTGTTCCGGGGTATGCCCTCTCCATAGTGGCTCCTGGTGGAGACCATGGGTCCTGCAGGCAGCAAGGCCTGATGACACATCAGGGGCGGAGCCACGACAGCCAGGCTGCATATAAATGCACTGCCGGCATTGCACGTCCGTGCTCCAGGGGGAAACTGAAAAAAGCAGAAAAAACCCTGGTGGCCTAGCAGAGACAAAGGAGGCCCAGAGACCTGCCTATATCCCAACGCCGGACCTGCTTCCCTGGGGTTCAGTCCTACTGGCTTCCACAGCTGTCCCTCTAATCACAGACAGGTTGCCACAGGCAGTGGGTGGGGGGGCCCTCCCCGGGGACCACCAAACAACGTATCTTCTTCACCCTACCCCAGGGGGGACTGGCTGGGTCACAGGTCAGGGTGCTAAATGAGGAGGACAGGCTGTAGAACATCTTGTTGAATCACACAATGATATGAAATTATTACATAAACACAGATTAAGATTTTTGTAAATAGTTTCTACTGTAGGATTTCATACCTCCCCAACAGTCATTAATTTTGACACAGAAACTTTTCAGTGCTCAGCAGTCCCTTGTATGAGGGGGTAAGCATGTCACGAACCCGGCGTACTGGCACACATGAGGGGAAAAAATGGTTCTATGCCACTCTGCCCATCCACCTCTCCCTCCTCCATCACCAGAGGCCAGAACTATTTTTTCCAGCATATGTACCAGTCTGCCTAGCTTGTCCTTCAACTGACCATCAACAACACACCACAGTAGCATGGCACAGACCCAGTGGACTGGCACACGAGGGGAAAAATGGTTCTGTGCCACTCTGCCCATCCACCCGTCCCTCCTCCATCACCAGATGCCAAAAGAAAAAATTACTCACCTTAGTAATTATGATTCTTCTATTGGAGTCTTGCTCTATTCTGACCATTGCAGTTAGCCCCAGCCTTTAAACTTCCCCGGAGAACAAAGGGCGTAACTTTCTATCCAGAGCATAGAATGCTGAGCTTGAGCTCGGTTGAGGTCTCTGTCTGCAGCCCTTTGAAATCCAACCGTCAGATTCTTATGAGCAAAAAACTCACTATCCTATGTGGAAATTGTAAAATTTTTACTAGCCAACTGGCAACAAGAGTTTTGAATTCCCAAGGAAGACTCAAGTCAGGAAACCCAAAACCAAAAACCAATCCAAATAAGAATAATAGTAAAACAAACACCCAAACAAAAAGAGGAGGGTGTAAAAGAAGCACCCCTGAGGTGCAACACTGCACCTGCCCACCCACTTCCCAAAAACAGGTTCTGAGAGGGAAGGCAGGGAGGGAGGGAGGGAGGTCAGAATACAGCAAGACTCCATTAGGAGAAACATAATTACTGAGATGAGTAATTTTTTCTTCAAACAACATGAAGTTTTGCTGTATTCTGACTATTGCAGACTACCAAGCAGTACCCCCATGGAGGAGGGACAGAAGCTACTTTGGGAATAGGCTCTGAAGTACTGCTGTGCCAAACCAAGCATCACTCCTAGCCTGAATATCCAGAGAGTAATGCTTAGTAAAGGTATGGACTGTTTTCCAGGTGGCTGCTTGACAAATTTCTAAGAGAGGAATATCTCTGGTAGCAGCCAGGGAAGCAGCTGTACATCTGGTGGAGTGAGCCCTCAGGCCTGAGGGTGGAATCTTTCCTAGTTTCTCATAGCAGAATTGTATACAAGACATAATCCACCTGGCAATAGTTCTCTTGGTGGCAGGTTTGCCATTTCCCACTTCTCCATAAGTGAGGAACAACTGGAGGGAATCAAACCTGTGACCCTTGGTATACTCTATATAGTAGCTAAGGACCCTTCTAACATCTAAACTGTGTAGCCTCCTCTCTCCTGAAGAAGAATGATCAGTGAAGAAGACAGGAAGAGACACAGACTGATTCAAGTGGAAATCTGAAACCACTTTGGGCAAGAACCTTCTATTGGTTCTAAGGACCACTTTATCCCTATGAAAGGAGATAAAATCAGGTTCCACTGACAGGGCTTGTAATTCACTGATACATCTGGCAGAGGTAATGGCTACTAAAAACACAGTTTTCCAAGTCAAGTACTTAAGCTCTGCTGAGGACAAGGGTTCAAAGGGAGGTTGCATAAGTTGAGCAATGCAAACATTTACATCCCAGGCAGGGGCAGGGTCTCTAAAGGGAGGATTGGTATGAAGCAATCCCTTAAAAATTTACAGAACACAGGATAAGATGATAGTAAGGAAGACTTTCCCACTGACAGAAAGGCAGAAACAGCTGACAAGTGTACCTTGAGAGTCGCTGGTCTGAGGCCTAAGCCATTCAAATGGACCATATAATCCCAAACTGTAGGCAATTCAGCAGTGTCTGGGGAAATATGTTTCTTGGAACACCAAATGCTGAATCTCTTCCATTTGGAGTTATAGGTTCTTCTAGTGGCAGGCTTTCGAAGGCATACAGAAATTTCCCTTCCCAGTTCAAAATCAGAGCATCCAGAGGGACTGAGTCCAAGACTGGGCATCTGCAACAAAAGCGAGGAAGTTGGAGATTGTCTGGAGCTGCAAAGAGATCTATCTCTGGAGTGCCCCACCTTGAAAAAATCACCTTCAACACCAGAGGGTCCAGGGACCATTTGTTAAGGCCCTGTGAGATCTTGCACAGTGCACCTGCTAGCACATTGTCCTTCCCTGGAAGGTGGACAGCTATCAGAGAGGTTTGCAGGGAATAAGCCAGGGACCACAACTTCACGGCTTCTGTGCACAAGGTCATAGACCGAGTGCCTCCCTTCTTGTTGATGTACCACATGGTGGTGGTGTTGTCTGTTCTGACCTGAACCACCTTGTTCTGCACTTACTGAGAGAAAGTTTGCAGGGCCAGAAAAACTGCCCTGAGTTCTAGGAGATTGATATGGAGAAGGGATTCCTGAGGGGACCACAGTCCCTGGGCAGTGAGGGCCCCCAGATGGGCTCCCCAGCCCAGAAGGGAAGCATCTGTGGTAAGGACCACTGAATGAGGCTGAGTGACAAATGGGACCCCTTGCCTTAAATTGTCCTGATCCTGCCACCATTGTGAAGGCTGAAGGAAGAAGCCGGTTCTATAAGAACTCTTGCCCTTTCCAGGGGAAGAAAAGCTTTTGCTTTGACAGTATCCAGCTCCGCTCCATAAAAGTAAGGAGCTGCACTGGCTCAAGAACTGACTTGGGAAGGTTGAGAAGAAATCCTAGAGAAGTGAGCACTTGCTGGGTCACTTGCAGGTCTGACTTGACTTGGTCAGGAGACTGGCCCACTATAAGCCAGTCATCCAGATATGGAAAAATGAAAAAAAGTTTGCCTTCTTAGAAAGGCAACGACTACTGCCAGGCACTTTGTGAAAACCCTTTGGGCTAATGTTAGGCCAAAGGGCATTACTTTGAACTGATAGTGGCCTGAGGTAAACTTGAACCTGAGGTACTTTCTGTGGGAGCACCTAATGGGAATGTGAAAATAGGCATCTTTGAGGTCCAGGGAAGCTAGCCAGTCCCCTGGCCTTAGAGAGGGAAGAATTATTCCCAGAGTTACCATCTTGAACTTTGGTTTTAAAAGATGTTTGTTCGGGTATCTTAGGTCTAGGATGGGTCACCACTCCCGTCTTTTCTGGGGTAAGGAAGTACCTGGAGTACAGACCTTTGCCCCAGTGTAGGGTAGGAACTCTCTCTATGGCTCTTAAGTCCAAAAGAGATAAAACCTCTGCCTTTAGGGCAAGGAATTCTGAGAGACCTGCAGGTGGAAAAGATCTGGCTCTCATCTTTGGAAATTTTTTGAGGCTGAGAACCAGTCCCTGGCTTACTACTTCCAGGACCCACTTGTCTGAGGTAACAGACATCCAGTCCTAGACAAAGTAAGCCAGCCTGCCCCCTACTGGAATAGGAGAGTCGACCCGGGCAGGCCCATCAGGGTGTTTGCTTGGCAGGGGCCTTAGGCTGAGGAGTGGATGCAGCCCTGCTCATCCCTCTTCTGCCTCTCCCTCTGAAGAACCCTCTCTGTGAAAAGGGAGAAGAGGCCTGTGCTTGGTAAAAAGGCTTATGAAAAGGCCTGCCCCTGCCCCTAGACTGCTGCCTTTGAGGAGTTGCCTGCCTCTCCTTGGCCTGAGCACTCCTATAAGTGGTTCTGTACTCATCAATTTTCTTCATGTAATTCTCTGTCTGCTCCCCAAACAGAGAATTACCCACTACAGGAAAATCCATGGCCTTAGCCTGGGTGTCCTGTGAGAGGCTAGTACATCTGAGCCAAGCCATTCTCTGAAGAGCCACAGATGTAGCCATGACTCTTGATGACACATCACTGGAGTCCACAGCAGCATGAAACTGTACTTTTGATGCCTCAATCCCATCAGCAGCCACCTCCTCCAGCTCCTTGGCTAGCTGGGGGGAGGCCTGTTTAGCCAGTGCCAGTACAGTGTCCCACCTGGACTTCTGGTACCTGGCTGTATAGGCCATATAGTTTGCCTGCCTGAGTCCCAAGGAAGATGCCATGTACTGCTTCTTTGCCATGGCATCAATCTTCCTGGAGTCTTTGTCTGGGGTGTGAAGCCAAGGGAATATTTGCCTTGTCATAGGCAGCAGCCTGCACAACCCCAACATGGCTGCATTGTTGGTATAAAAACTCCATATCTGAGCCTGATAGTGTGTACCTCTTGTCCATCCTTCTGTCAACAGGAGGTACAGTATTGGGAGACTTTAAGATTTTTTTTTCAATTCAAAGTTTATTAATTTTCACACACATAAGAACAGTTCCAAACATGACAAGTAAATCGTACATACAGTCAGAAAAGAGCTTTCGCTACATACATTGGAACTGTTCTCCCCCCACCCAATCCCCCCTCCCTACAATACATTCTCCCAAATCAGCACAGCTCTAACTACTCAGGTGGTAAATCATCCAGAACCATGAAACTGCCTTAATATTAACTAAGTGACAAGCAGCATGTAGAAAGGATCCCAGATTTTCTTAGATCTATTCATCCTATTACTTAGACTAGCCACCATTTTCTCCATCCTGAAATTAGCCAATATTTCCTTAAGACATTTTGAAAAAGGAATATCTACATCATCTTTCCAGTGTCGGAGAATAACCTTCTTAACCGATAAAGAAATTAGTGCCATACAATACTTCTCGATATCACAGGAATAAGGGAATAATCCCCTGATAAGCATACCTCCGGAGTAAAAAGGTCAGAGAGTCCCAATAAAGGATCCATCCTCTGTTGGATATCTCCCCAGAGGGTGGAAACCTTAGAACATGACCAAAATATGTGATAAAGCGTACTCTCTGCCTGTCCACATCTGGAGCAGGAAGGGGAATCAATGAGACCATACTTATATAACTTTTGGGGAGTATAATATATGTTATGTAAAATATGGAACTGCGTAAGTTGTAACCTATCCTGAGTAACGTATTTATGACAATTTACCCACAATGCTGCCCAGTCTATCGCCAAGCCGGGAAAACATGGTGCCCAATATCTCTCCGGTATAAACACCTCCGGATATTTACAATTATATAAAATTTTATAAATGTCGGATACTGAATAAGGGCTACCAATCATCGAGACTAGCATATCCCGAAACTTATTCCTACATCATTGAGGTGGAACCGGCCCAAATATCTTCATTAATAAATGTTTCAACTGGAATCCTTTAAAAATAGACTTAGTGGGGATGTTAAGGCTACTCAGTATTCCAGTAACTGAAAGCCAAGAATTGTCCAAAGCAACAACCTGAGAAAGCTTAACATTTTCTAGCTGAGGGAGCCATTTAGACAAGATTGGCTTGTTACTTATTTTTAAATTAGGGCTACCCCCAATGGGTTGAGCTAGGTCTACAGTATGACCATATTCCATAAATGAACATATCTGGGAGTGCACCCTGACCGAAATCACAATGGGGGTAGATTTCAACAAGGGGGGGGAAGGGCACTCGGCCTGATGTGAAACAACGAAGCTGGCGATAGGCCACACTGTTTAATTAAAGCTAACTCTATTTTAAGCCAAATAGGTAGCCAGCCCACGGAGTCCGGCTCTCCCATGCTCTCCATCCATCTAATGTATTTTGCCATGTGACTTGCCCAGTAGTAAACAATCAAGTGTGGAAGACGAAGACCCCCTTTATCCTTGGAAGCCACCAGTTTATGAAATGCAATCCTGGGTTGCCTATTAGCCCAAATAAATTTTGTTATCAGAGCATTAACCTTACGGAACCATGAAGCGGGAATCCAATTATTAAGCAAGTGCAATGGGTAAAAAATCCTAGGAAAAAAGTTCATCTTAATTAAATTCACACGCCCCCAGAGTGAAATAGATAATTTGGCCCACCTGTCTAAGTCAGCTCCTAAAATTTTAACTAAGTCATCCAAGTTCAACTTTTGAAACAAAGTGGGATTTCTAACTACTTGTATCCGTAAATATTTTAAAGAGTTCGGCGCCCAAGACATACCATATTCTACAACACTTGATTTAATCACTTTATGGTTAAGTGGAAACACAAGGGATTTGTCGATATTCAATTTGTAATTGGAAAGATTGGCAAATTCTTGCATGGTCATCAACACAGCCGGTATTGAGTTATTTGGATCCAATAGCTGCAAAAGTAAATCATAGGCATATGCTGATACTTTAACCTCATATCCCTGGATGGTGATTCCTTGGATCATCGGAGAAAACTTTAAACGGCGAATGAGGGGCTCCAAATATAAATTGAACAGTAAGGGTGATAAGGGACAACTCTGTCTAGTTCCTGAATACAGTGGGAATCTTTTCGAAATAACCCCATTAACCATTACTCTGGCTGATGGGATATTATAAAGGGCTTTGATCCAATTTTGAAAAAGCTCAGGGAATTTATAAGCATTAAGGGCCCTAAATAAAAAGTTCCAATCCACTCTGTCAAACGCTTTCTCAGCATTCAGGGAGACGAAGACCGCTGGAAATGAGGCATCCCTGGATGCCGAGAGAACGTGCGATAAGGTTCTGAGATGATCTAATGAGGAATGTCCTTTCATGAATTCTACTTGCTCTGGCCCAGTAAGATCAGGCATCACCAATGCCAAGCGATCTGCTAAAATCTTGGCCAATATCTTGATGTCTTGATTCATCAGGGATATAGGGCGATAGCTTGCAGGCAATTCTGTTTTTTTTCCGGGCTTCAAAATTAAGACTATTAAAGCCTCCCAAAAAATAGGAACCGTCTGGGCGCCCAATAATATGTGTTGAAATAAAGGTAACAGTAAGGGGAGTAGCTGATCAAAAAATTTCTTATAAAAATTTGCAGAGAAACCATCAGGACCAGATGATTTATCCGAGAGTAGGGTTTTAATAATCCTGGAGATTTCATCGGTCGTTATTGGAGAAACTAGCCATTCCTGCTGGAATTCCGAAAGTGGGGTTAATCCAGATGCCTCCAAATAATTGTCTATATTGTCACCAGATACAGAGTCTGTTTTAGAGCTATATAAGCTGGTATAATACCTCTGAAACTCTGAAACTATATCCTCTGAAGTTGCTATTAGGACATTTATCTGGGAACGTATTGACAACATATACCTATTCGCTTCCATTTGCTTAATCCGAAGCGCCAGCAGCCTTCCTGCTTTCTCTCCCTGCTCTGAATAAGCTGCTTTAGCTTTAAGAATCGCAAATTCGGCCTTGTTCCTTAACATTTCCAAGTAGTCTTCCTTTAATTTAACCAGTTCTTGCTGTTCAGGTTCCTAAAAACATTGGCCTAACATTGTTTCCTTTAAATGAATTTGATCCAATAGTGATACTAACTTCTTATCTTTTTCTTTCTTTCTTTCTGTGTGTAGCTATACTAATTAAGACACCCCTAATAAATGCTATAATAGCCCCCCACATCAAATCTGGTCTGGAAATAGAGTGAGTATTAGTTTCTATAAATTGCCCTATGTGCTCACTAATACTTTTAACAACGTGATCATCTTTTAACATTTGATTATTAATCTTCCATCTGGGAGACTTCTTAGAAAAGGTTGAAAGAGCTAACTGACACGTGACCAGTGTGTGATCCGAAGGTGGGCCTGGCTGTATAGCAGCTTCAATCACTCCAGAGAGAAAAGTTTGGGAGAGAAAAATATAATCAATACGAGTGGCCATTTTATGTACTGGGGATAGAAACGTAAATTCCTTCTCCAAAGGATGTAAAACTCTCCATACATCACACAAAGCATATTGCTCCAAGAGCTCTTGAAGGGCCCTTTGAGCAGGGGAGCAACCTCTTCTCATAGGAGAGGAACGGTCCACTAATGGGCCCATAACAGTGTTCGTATCCCCCCAATAATAATTGGTAAAGCAATATATGGATATAGTAGCTCAATTAGTTTCACAAAAAGTCAGGGGAATCCACATTGGGCCGATACAGGGTTCCCAGGAGGACTTCGGTGGCATACAAGAAACAATGAATAAACAAAAATCGACCCTGCGGGTCCTTAAGCACCTGCTGCAAAATGAATGGGGTCTTCCTATTAATCAGTACCAATACGCCCGCACTATTAGTAGCAACCCCAGCAGAAAAAACGTAACTTATCCGCTGCCGTCTCATGCAATTAGCTTCTGAATCCAGTAAATGTGACTCTTGTATAACTGGAGACTTTAAGATTTTGAGTGTCTGCTTCCCAAAGGATTTGTGGAGGGGACTAGACAGTCTCCTGGACTCTGGGATATCCATCATTTCTACATAATCAGGCTCCTCTTGATCCTCCATGGCCTCCTCCATAGGAAGTTGGAGGGTTTCAGCCACCTTTATGTAAAACAGAAAGTGGGGAGGGGACTCAGGAAGCCTAGGGGGGAAACACCAGAAGGTCTGTCTGGGGAGATGTCCGGTTCCACAGGCACATCCAGACTTTCACCATCGTCACCATCATCCTCAAACTCCCCCTCCTCCTCAAACTCCGGTTCATAAAAATCTTCAGGGGTATAATCTTGAACCGGGGGAACTGACCGAACCAAGCCCCTGCCAAATGGTGCCAGATCGGTCGCAACCGGGTGAAGGGATTCCACAATTCCAATCGCTCTGGCTATTTCTTCGGTGGTTGGAACATGAACCTCTGGATCCGAACAGGTCGATTTCTCTTTGCGTTTCCTTTTTCTAGGAACCGATCCCTCAGGATCGGCTCTCCTTTTGCCCGAAGAATTATCGCCCTGGTCAGAGGGCACTCCTTCTGGTTCGGTCGGAACCGAACCAGGCTGGCCATCCGGGTCAGCGGACTTCTCTGCCTCCTTTTCCCTCAGTCTACCTAATCTCTTTTCAAGGGCAGATTTAGGAACATTTTTACAAGTTTGGCAGTCTGTATCGAGGTGTTCAAACCCAAGACAGTAAACACAGGTGGCGTGGGGATCGGCCTTAGCAAAGACCTCCCCACACTCACTGCAGTGTTGAAACCCAGTGGGCCCGTTTTTCTTCTTGGGTTTCTCAGAGATGGCCAACCTAACCAAACTTACCCTTTTTATGGCAACGCCAGGCAAGACTCCCTTATTGGTTCCTAACCGTGTCACGGGTGTTGGAAAAAAACGTTCAAAACACGTTTTTTTTAGAACTGATAAGGACCGGTAACCACACTCTAAAGTAAAAGACAGAAATTCACTAAAAGTGATTGTTTCAGCCGAACCGATCAAACAAGTTTACAATTTCCACACAGAAATAGGTAAAACCTATCTAGCACTCACGGTACCGCAGACAGAGGCTGAACCGACTAAGCGGAACAAATTCAGCTTAAAACCGACACTTTTACTGACATTTTATCGACTTTTCTAACCGAGCTGAAGGAGAAATCTCCGGAGCGACTGTTCAGTGAGGTGGAGTAAAGAATCTGACGGTTGGATTTTAAAGGGCTGCAGACAGAGACCTCAACCGAGCTCAAGCTCAGCATTCTATGCTCTGCATAGAGAGTTAACCCTTTGTTCTCTGGGGCAGTTTAAAGGCTGGGGCTAACTGCAATAGTCAGAATACAGCAAGACTTCATGTTGTTTGAAAAAAGAGGGGGTACAGTGTCCTGGAGGGCTGTGCCCAGGTTAGCTTGACCACTACCAACCCTGACCTCCGGGTTGAGGCACCCATTTCAGAACTCAGGCCCCTTAACCTGCTACTAGTCAAGCAGGCAGGGGTAGTAGCCCTTGGGATAGCGCCACCTAGGGGTTACATTCACACTGGAAGTAGTGACAAGCAGGCCAGCAGAGCCTTCCTGCCGATTCTCCCATGCTCCTAGCAGGAGCAGTTGCTCGATGGCTCGAGCTGTTCACTCTCCAAATGCCAACTCTCAACTGACACACAGCTTCAGGCAGTTCTGGGTATTTCCCAGTAATCCAAAAGGTTCAGCTGGCTGAGGGAACTGTCTGTCACAGAAAGGGCTCCCCCTCCAGATCCATTTAGGTGCCAAACCCTTAAAACTAAAATTCCTATAGATTTCAATCCCACAAGACCTCTGGGAACAGTCTCCATTTTAGGTCCCCTGAGATTCAATTGGTCCAACACTGGCACTGCAATCCAGAAGCAAAATGGTGTCTCTTATGCAAACGTTCAAGCTACAATAGAAGGCAGGTTAGACAAACTCTTATATCACTATTATTATAGCGATTAAATGGTAATCACTTTTCTCAACAGAGCTCCCTCTGCACCAATAGCAACTGCAGAATGGAGCTGAAATACGGACTGTCACGAGCCTTAATTTACTCAGACCCAGTCCAGACTAATTCTCTCACACAGAATAACAGGTCTTTTAAAGAGACAGGCACGGAGGCTTAGTAGAGCACTCTCATGCAGACACATAAAGCTATTGTAGACACAGGACCCCATCCTGACAGTGGGCATTAGGCAGCCCAGGAAGACATTTATAGGAACCCCTATTTATAGTAGGGTTACACTCGGTTTGGGTCTTTGCCTGCCTTACTGCCTTCCCAGCCTCCCTTAGGGAAGTTTGGTATGCCTCCCTATCTTCATCCTGCTGTGTTACCTTGTATTTCCTGAAGGCCAACCTTTTGCTCTGATCTTTTCTGCTACTGTTTTTTTTAAAAAAAAAATGGTTTCCTCCTTCTTTTGCTCTTGCTTTTCTCCCTAACATAACAGGATGTTGCTTCAAGTATTTTAGAGAAGGTAAGCAATCAAACTGTGGGTTTTCAACTAGAAGAAAATGACTGACTGTGTTATTTTAAGGTAGAACAAGCCTAACAAAACGTTGTGGTGGTAAAATTCCTAACTGTGCATTGCAACCTAGAGCTCTAGACACCAAATTTTATTAAAGACTTTTGTCTCAAGGGAGTTCTGAACCCAGATAAAACCACATGCACTAAAAGGCTGACAATACCAGCACAAAGCGCCACAGGCTATGTATAGTGTACATCGCTGGTCAATGACAGGTACTGCGGTGAAAATATAGTACTCTTAATGGTGAGCAAACACAAAAATTACTGTTTATACAATAGGGGTGAGCTGACAGACTGTGCAATATGATATGTACACCATGAATATCAGGCATTTGTACATGTCATCACATTTATCAACAAAGTGTACACGTCAAAAACACACAGCCCCCCCGGTTCCTCACGCCACTGAACCAAACAAAAATTAAAATAAATCAAAAACAAAAAAGCCGGAGCCCTACTGTATAAATGTGACATGCACTGTCCTGGCGTGTGATGCACTAGGTGCTTCTTTCAGAGGGGAAGGTGGACATTGCTGCAGTGACAGAGACTTGGGCCACAGAGTACCATGACTGGGGCTTGGCAATCCCGGAATACAGGTTACATAGCAGGGACCGGGGTTGGAAGGTGGGGGTTGCACTCTATGTGAGGGAAGGGATTAAATGCATAATAGATGAGGGAGAAGAGGAGAGGACAGAGGCGCTTTGGGTGCAGCTCCTGGACTCCAAGGGCAGAAAGCTGACGCTGGGAGTGGTGTACACACCACCAGCCCAATCCGGGGAACTAGATGAAGAGTTGGCTGAGCACATAAAGAGGGTGCGTAGAAGGGGGAGTGTGGTGATAGTGGGGTATTTTAACCTACCATGGGTTGACTGGAGCACCCCAGCCACTAGCAGTACCAGGGAGCAGGTGCTCCTTGATACATTCCAGAACATCCTTCTGACGCAATTGGTTAGTGGGCCTACAAGGCTTGGTAGCACTCTGGACCTAGTACTGGCAAATGGGGAGGTGGTGAGGGAGGTAAGGGTAGAGGACCCACTAGCAGGTAGTGACACCAAACAGTGTGGCTTGTTGTCACGCTGGGCAGGGAGACAGGAGGCACAGGCACTAAGGTGGTGGACTTTTGGGGGATGGGAGCAATACTGCTAGGGAGACTCCAGGATATAAGGAATGCAGAACAAAAGTGGGGAGTCATAAAGACTGGGCTAACAGAGGCCACAGTAGCCTGTACCAGGGCCAGGAGTAAGAAGAGCGTGGCAAGAAATTATGCTGGCTGAACAAGGAAGTGCAGCAAGGGGTGAGGGCAGAGATGTCTGCATACTGGAAGTACAGGAGAACAGGAAAGGGAGAGGATAAGGAGGCTTTTGGGAGTTGGTCAAGGGATATTTCCAGGAGGGTGAAAAAAGCGAAGGCCTCTAGGCAATGAAGTTCCATACAGGGCATAAAGAGAGGGGAAAAGGACCTTTTTAGGTATGACAGGGAAAAGAGGAAGTGCAAGGAACATACTGAGAGAATAAAGCGGGGAGGGGATTGAGTGGAAAAGACAGAGGAGCTAGTGGAAATTCTAAATGAGTACTTCTGCTCTGTTTTCACTAAGGAGAGGGATGGCCCACTACCAGAATGGGCTGGGGGTGGGGAAAGTGGGGGAGGAGGAGGAGGAGGAGGAGGTGACAGACAAAGTGATCACAGGAAGTAGGGTGCTAGAGGGGCTGAGGGCAGTAAGGGTGTACAAGGCACCAAGTCCCAATGCCATCCACTCCAGGGTGCTGAGGAAGATGGTGGAGCTGTTGGCTAAACCGCTCACAGATCTGTTCAACACCTCACCTCCCTGGAAATGGGGTGTGTGACCCAGGACTGGAGGGTAGCCCATATGGTGCCCATACACAAGAGTGGGCCTAGGGAGAAGCCAGGAAATTATCATCTGGTAAGTCTCAGGTCCACAGTGGGTAAGCTTATGGAGGTGATACTGAAGGAGAGGCTAGTGGCATTCCTGCACGGTAATGGCCTCCAAGATGGGTGGCAACATAGATTCATCTCAGGGAGGTCTTGTCAAACCAACCTAATAGAGTATTGTAACTGGGTGACAAGGGATTTGGACAGGAGCCATGTGGTACATGTTCTGTACTTGGACTTCAGTAAGGCCTTTGATACAGTGCCTCATGGGAGACTGAGGGAAGCTTACGGCTGTGGGGGAGGGAAAAAATCTGACTAAATGGATAGAGAACTGGTTACATGTAAGGTGCAGAGGGTGGGGGGGGAGCTCTCGGCACCCAGAGCAGTGACAAGTGGGGTTGGCACAGGGGTCAGTGCTGGGCCTGGTGCTATTTGGGCTCTTTATCTCTGATATAGCACACCGAGTGGGGAGTAGGGTTAGTCTGTTTGCACATTATACCAAATTGGGGGCGGTGGTGGATGAAGAGGATGGATGGGAAAAACTTCAGGGGATCCTAACCAAACTAGAGACATGGTTGGTGCAGTGGCAGCTAGGATTCAATGCAAAGAAGTGTAAGGTGAGGCACTTCAGGGCTAAGAACCAGAAGAGGGACTATTGGTTGGGGATCAAAGAGGAGGAGAAGGACCTAGGGGTGTTGGTAACTGGGAACATGAACAACTCAGCTCACTGCACGAGAGCAGCACCAAAGGCAAACAGGATGCTGGGGTGCATCACAAGGGGGTTCTCATCCAGACACAGGGATGTGATCCTACCTCTCTACAGATCATTGGTCAGACCGCAACTAGAGTACTGTGTGCAATACTGGAGACCATACTTGAGGAGAGATATAAAATTACTGGAGGGGAGTGCAAAGGAGGGCAACAAAAATGTTAAAGGGGATGGAAGGAAAGGAATATGAAGTTAGGCTGAAGGAGCTGAACATGTACACACTGGAGGAGAGGAGAGATGGGGGGATATGACTGAAGCGTTTAAATACCTGAGGGGGTAAATAAACCTAGCACTGAGGGGGCGTTTAAACTGAGGAGTGGAAGAGAGACCGGGGGCACGGACTAAGGTTGAAAGTGGGACATTTCAAGCGGGAAATGAGGAGGCACTACTTCTCTGAGAGGGAAGTGTCTAGTTGGAATGCGCTGCCAGAGGGTGTGGTAACATGTAGGACAGTCAACAGCTTTAAGGGGGAGTGGGATAAAGCAAGAGGAAGAGTCGGGGGCAGGGGCTGGGACAAGTAGGGTAGGAACTGAGGGGAAGGAGGCTGGGGCAGCTGCAATCTAGGGTGCTAGCTGCACACTCGGGCAGACTTACATAGACCGATTGGTGTGTTCTGCTGGCAGATTCGTATGTTCATATGTTTGCATGTATGTTCGTATGTAAAATCACAGTGACTCTGTTCATGAGCAGAGGTCCTAAAATGCCTATGTTGAAAATTTGGTGACAAATGTCCATAAAATGACTGTATTACTGGCATGCATGATGCAGTTTCCATGCACCCTCGTAACTTTGTAGTATTTTCACTCCAGATTTTCAACATTGGCATTTTTTCAGACCTCCTTATGAACAGTACAGCTGTCATTTTTCACATCCTGCCCGAAATATGCATTTACACATCTGGCGCAGAATTTATTTATTTAGTGATTCGGAAAAAAACCTTTGAGCACAAGATCTTCTACAAAGGTTCCACATCATAGACTGCAAAACAAAATACAGTAGGAGAAAGCAAAGGTACATTACAATGAACGATACAGCTTGGATTCAGAACTTACAGAATAACTCAAAACATAGGTACAAGTTAAATAACAAGAAAAAACACTTTATGAGGGTGGGGGGATAAGCAGCCACAAAGTGCCTTGCAAGTAGTTCAGAGGGACAGGGATAGCTGGCAGAATACAGCGGTTCCTGTGGGAAGTCAATGAAACATGGAAACATAGAATTTGATGGCAGATAAGAAAAAATTACTCACCTTAGTAATGTTGTTTCTTCTAATGGAGTCTTGCTATATTATAGACATTGGCAGTTTGATCCAGCTCTATAACTGCCCCAGAGTGAAATGGTTAAAACCATTCCAAAACAGAATTTTGGCATGAGAGCAGCTCTATCTGTGTCATTTCAAACTTGAACTGTCAGATCTTTACGAGCCAAACTCACTAAGGTCTGTGTGGAAGCTGTAACCCACACTAGCCAAATGGCTACCTAAATAATAACAACCATTGATGGTCCCAAAACCCAAGACTCAAGTCAGGGGACCAGAAATACTAACACCATTCTAATAATATGAAAATGGAACATAAGTATAATAAAACACACACACGCACACACACACACCCCAAAGTCCCAAAGGGACAAAATGCTAACAGGACATAAGTAGTGCCCACACTAAGTTGCCCGCACCCCACCAAGTAGAGGTTCTGAGAGGGGCAGGTTGAGGGGGAGATCTATAATATAGCAAGACTCCATTAGAAGAAACAACATTACCAAGGTGAGTAATTTTTTCTTCAAACAACATGAAGTCTTGCTATATTATAGACGATAGCAGAATACACAGCAGTACCTCCATGGAGGAGGGGCAGAACCTACTTAGGGAATAGGCACTGAAGAACAGCTGTGCCAAAGCGAGCATCTCTCCTGGCCTGGACATCCAGGAGTAATGCTTGGTAAAAGTGTGTACCGCTTTCCAAGTAGCAGCCTGGCAAATCTTAATAAAGGATGTCTCTGGCAGCAGCTAGAGACGCAGCTGTACTTCTCTGGTAGAATGAGCCCTCAAACTGGGGGCTCTGCCCACTTTCTGATAACAAAATTGATACAAGAGACAATCCACCTGGCTATTGATCTCTTAGTGGCAGGTTTGCCTTTCCCAGCTTCACCATAGGTAAGGAAAAGTTGGAGGATTCAACCTGAGACCTTGGCACGCTATATAATAACTAAGAGCTCTCTTAACATCCAGGTTGTGCAACCTCCTCTCACCCAAAGAGGAGTGATCAGTGAAAAATACTGGAAGGAGATAGATTGATTAAGATGGAAATCTGAAACCACCTTAGGCAAAAATCCCTATTAGTCCTAAGGACTACCTTATCCCTGTGGAAAGAAATAAAGTCAGTCTCCACTGACAAGGCTTGCAATTCACTTATCGCCTGGCAGAAGTGATAGCCACCAGAAAAACAGTTTTCCAAGTTAGGTACTTAAGCTCTGCAGAAGACAGAGGTTCAAAAGGGGGTTGCATTAACTGGGCAATGCAAACATTAAGGTCCCAAGCAGGGGCCGGTTCCCGAAAGTGAGGATTAGTATGGAGTAATCCCTTAAAAAACTTGGAAAACACAGGATGAGAGGAAAGAGGGGATGACTTTCCTGCTGATACAAAGCAGACACAGCTGCCAAATGAACTCTCAGGGTAGCTGGTCTGAGACCCAAGGAATTAAGATGTACCATGTAATCTAACAAAATGGGCAATTCAGCAGATTCTGGGAAATATTTTCCCAGCATACCAAATGGAAAACCTTTCCATTTAGAACTATAAGTAGCCCTAGTGGAAGGCTTTCTGAAGCCTTTAGGATCTCAAGAACACCCTGAGAGAGATGTAAATCAGCAACTCTAACTCCTCAAGAGCCAGGCCTTGAGGTTGAGGGATTTGAGGTCCGGATACCAAACCCTTCCTTGGGCACAAGTCAACAGATTGTGATTCCTGGGAGGCACAGGGAAGATGGACTGTCAGAGACAGAAGGAGTGGGTACCAGGGCTGCCTGGCTCATCCGGGCAATCAGAATCACCCTCAAGGCTGAGATCTGATTTTGACTAGTACTTGAATAGGAGAGGAAAGGGGAAGCATAGAGGAACTTCCCTCCCAATCCAGAAGAAGGGCATCCAGGGGAACTGAGCCCAGCACTGGAGGCCTGCAACAGAACAGAGGATGTTTATGATTGTCTGGGGCTGCAAAAGATCTATCTGAGGGATGCCCCACCTGGCAAAACTATCCCCAGCACTTGAGGATCCAGGACCATTCGTGATGGCCCTGGGAAATCCTGCTGAGGGCATCCGCTAGGACATTGTCCTTCCCTGGAAGATGAACTGCTATGAAGGAAGTGTTCAGGGAATAGGCCAGAGACCACAACTTCATTGCCTCAAGGCACAGGCCAAAGACCGAGTGCCCCTGTTTGTTGATGTACCACATTGTTGTGGTGTTGTCTGTTCTGACTTGTATCACCTTGTTGTGACAGATGCAGAAAAGCTTGAAGAGCTAAAAGACAGCTCTGAGTTCCAGCAAATTGATGTGGAGCAGAGATTCTGGGGACCAAACTCCTGAGTGGAAAGGTCGCCCATGTGGGCTCTCCAACCCAGAAGGGAAGCATCTGTAGTGAGAGTCAAGTCGTGAGAAGGGAAATGAAGGGATCCCTCATTTAATTGCTCTGATCCTGCCACCACTGGAGAGCTAGGATCAAGGTTCGAGTCACTGGGACCAACTTGGAAAGGGGGTCTCTTCTCTGAGACCAAAAGGTTCTCAAGTGAAACTGAATGTCTCTCATCTGAACTCTGGCTCCCTGCACAACAGCTGTGGATGCAGCCATGTGCCCCAGGAGCTGCAGAAAGTGTCTAGCTGGTCGAGAGACCTGCAGAGTGAAGGAAGAGGCCAGAGCCACTAAATTCCTTACCCTTTCTGGGGGAAGAAAGGCTCTGGCTAGCTTTGTGTCCAATTCTGCCCCTATAAAGGTGAGTACCTGGACTGGTTCCAGAACTGACTTTGTAGGTTTAGCAGAAAACCCAGGGAGGTGAGAAGCTGCTGGGTGACCTGCAGGTGAGATTTACCTGTTCTGGGACTGGCCTACAATGAGCCAGTCATCTAGATAGGGAAAAACAGCAATCATCTGCCTCCTTAAGTGGGCCACTGCCACTGCTAGACACTTTGTGAATACCCTTGGAGCAGAGGTAGGGCCAAAGGCATTGCTCTGAACTGGTAATGACCTGAGGGCAGTTCAATCTGAGGTACTTTCTATGGGATCTTCTGATTAGACATGGAAATAGGGCATCCTGAGGTCCAGGGAGGCTAGCCAGTCCCCTGGCCTTAGGGAAGGAAAATCATTGCCAGAGTTACCATTTGAACTTTGGTTTCAAAAGATGCTTGTTCAGATATCTGAGATCTAAAATGGCCGCCACTCTCCTGTCTTTTTGGTGTAAGGAAGTATCTGGAATACAGACCCCTACCCTGATGCAGGGGAGGAACCTTTCTACTGCTCTGAGAGCTAACAGGGATGAGACCTCTGTTTCCAGAGCGCGGTCTCTGAAGCACTTGCAAGGAAAAAGTCTGCTTCTCAACTTGGGAAACTTTTTGAGCTGAGAACCAGACCCTGGCTTACTACTTCCAGAACCCACTTGTCTGAGGTTTAAAGAAGCCCAACTCTGACTGAAGTAAGCCAGCCTGCCCCCACTGGTACAGGAGAATCGCCCTAGGCACCCCATCAGGTGCCTGTTTCATAGGAGCCTTTAGGCTGGGGGTGGGGACAGGTCTGCCCACCTCGTCTGTCCCGCCTCTGAAGAAGCCCCTCTGAGCATAGGCAGAGGAGGCCTGAGTCTGGTAAAAGGCCTGTGAAAGGCCTGCCCACCCCTGGAGTGCCTTTTGAGGAGTGGCTTGCCACCTTAGCCTGGGCACTCTTGTAAGTAGTCCCATATTCATCCATCTTCTTCATGTAGTTCTCTGTCTGCTCTCCAAACAGAAATTTCCCACCACAGGAAAATCCATAGCCTTAGTCTGGGTATCCTGTGACAAACTAGTACACCTGAGCCAGGCCAACTCCAAAAGCTACAGATGTGGCCATGACCCTAGAGGAAACATCATTAACATCCACAGCAGCATGAAACTGAACCTTAGAGGCTTCCAATGCCATCAGCAGCCACCTGTTCTAGTTCACTAGCCAGCTGGCCATGGGCCTGTTTTGGCCACTGCATAACAGTATCCCATCTAGATTTCCTGATCCCTAGCTACATAAGCTATATAATTTGCTTGCCTGAGTCCCAGAGAGGCTGCCATATACTATTTTTTGCACATGGCATCAATCTTCCCTGGAATCCTTGTCAGGAGGATGGAAGCCAAGGAATATTAGCTTTATCACAGGCAGCAGTCTGAAACTACCCAACATGACTGCATTGGTTGAGAAAGGAATTCTGTATCAGGGCCTGACAATGTATACCTTCTGTCCATCTTTTATCTCTAGGAGGCACAGAATTAGGAGCTTTAAAATTTAAATTGTTTGTTTCCTAAAGACTTATGTAAAGGAATAGACAATCTCTAGACTCTGGAATATCCATCATTTCTACAAATCAGGCTCCTCTTGCTCATCCACAGCCTCTTCTAAAGGAAGCTGGAGGGTTTCAGCAACTTTTTTATAAAACATAAAATGAGATGGGGACTCAGACAGCATAGGGGAGGTTCTAAAGGTCTGTCTGGGAGATGTCCAGTTCAATGGGACACCAGACCTTCCCAGCCACATTCATACTGTTCATAATCTCCTCCCCTCCTCTGGTTCATAAAAATTCCTCAATATCATAATCCTGAACCACTGGGACCGACGAACCGACCTTTTACCAGATAGTGGTGGTTGGACGGACCCTGGAGACAGTGACTGGACAATTTGTATGGCTTTTGCTATCTCTGCAGCAGTTGGAGAAGGAATTTTGGACTCAGACCTGCTGATTTTCTTGTTTTCTTTACTGGAATTGTTCCTCAGAACCAGCTTTTCTTTGCCCAAGGAAGTCTGGCCCTGGTCAGAGGGCACTCCCTCTGGTTCGGTTGGCACCAAACCGGGCTGGCCATCCGGGTCAGCGGACTTTTTGGCCTCTCGTTCCCTGAGCCTGCCCAATCTTTTTTCCAGGGTGGCTGCAGGGAAATTCTTACATACCTGGCAGTCTGACTGGAGGTGGTCAAACCCCAGACAATAAACACATGGGTGTGTGGGTCAGCCTTGCAAAGACTTCCCCACAAACATCACAGTGTTGAAACCCAGGCCCGGTTTTTTTTTTGGGTTTCTCAGACAAAATGCCAGCCTAACCAAAACTTCCCGCTCTTTAACGGCAGTGCCAGGCAAGACACTTTATTGGTTCCTAACCGGTTACTGGTATTGAAAAAACGTAATAAATCCGCTTTTAGAGAACTTATAAGAACCGGAACCGTGACTCTAAAATAGTAACTTTTAGTTTTAAATGAGTTTAAACTCACTGATCGGTTCAAAACCGAACCCATAACTTACAAATTCCCACAGACAAAACCTTCATTTACTTACGGTTACCACAGATAGAGCTTGAATCGAACGGTTTTGCGGTTAAATAAAACTATTCTCGGTTAAATCCAACCGAGAAAACACTTTTTAAACCGAGAAATGAACCGAGCAGAAGGAGAAATCTCCAGAGCGACTGTTCACTGAGGCGGAGTAAAGAATCTGACAGTTCAAGTTTGAAATGACACAGATAGAGCTGCTCTCGTGCCAAAATTCTATTTTGGAATGGTTTTAACCATTTCACTCCAGGGCAGTTCTAGAGCTGGATCAAACTGCTAATGTCTATAATATAGCAAGACTTCATGTTGTTTGAAGGACCGTTTGGCCCACCTAGTCTGCCCGTTTTCCTACCAAACAGGTAAGCTGCAGATCCTAGTTAACCAACAGCTTACTTCCTCCTATCCCCCACTAGGACTGCTTTATGTCTGTCCCATGCATTCTTGAATTCCCCCACTGTTCTTGACTCCACGACCTCCTCAGGGAGGCTGTTCCATGCATCAATAACCCTCTCCATGAAAAAATACTTCCTCACATTACCTCTGAGCCGTCCCCCACTCTATCTTCAAATTGTGCCCCCTTGTTCTTGCACATCTCTTTTTCTGAAAGATGCTATCCTCTCGGACTTTGTTGATTCCCTTGAGGTACCCGCAAGTATCTATCATGTCCCCTCTCTCCCTTCTTTCCTCACGGATATACATATTAAGCTCCTTTAGTCTTTCTTTGTATGTCTTCTGGTGCAGACCCTGCACCATTTTGGTTGCCCTCCTCTGGACAGCTTCCACTCTGTCTATGTCTTTACGGAGATGGGGTCTCCAGAACTGCACACAGTATTCCAGGTGGGGTCTCACCAACTGTCTGTACAGAGGGATAACAACTTCTTGTTTTCTACTATTGATGCCTCTCCCTATGCATCCCAGTATCCCCCCAGCCTTCCTTACTACCTTCTCACATTGCTTGCCCACCTTTAGGTCATCTGATATAATTACCCCCAGGTCCCTTTCCATTTTTACTGTTGTCAGTATCTCACCCCCATTGTGTACTCTTCTCCTGGTTTTTGTTTCCCAGGTGCATTACCTTGCACCCTTTGCACTGAATCTAAGCTGCCATACATTTGACCATTCCTCCAACTTTGCCAAGTCCCTTCTCATCCTTTCCACCCATCTTGTGTAACAACCCTGTTGCAGATCTTTGTGTCGTCTGCAAAGAGACATACTTTTCCTTCAGTTCCTCTGCAATGTCACTTATAGAGACATTAAAAGGACCGTCCCAGTATTGAACCCTGTGGTACCCCTGCTAGTAACCCGCCCTTCTTCACTGTGGACTCCATTTACTACTACCCTTTGTGTCCTGTTGTCTAGCCAATTTTTTATCCATGCTACCATCTTGGGACCCACTCCAAGGCTGGCTAACTTGTGTATTAATCTTTTGTGTGGGACTGTATTAAATGCCTTGCTAAAATCTAGGTAGGCCATGTCCACTGCCCCTCCCTGGTCTACTACTTTGGTCACCCAGTCAAAGAAATCTATTAGATTCGTCTGACATGACCTTCCCATTGTGAATCCATGCTGCCTTGGGTCCTCTGCCCCACTGGCCTCTAGGTACTCAACAATTCTTTCCTTCAGAAGTGATTCCATCATTTTCCCTACCACTGAGGTCAAACTAACTGGTCTGTAGTTTCCTGCCTCTGTCTTGCTCCCACTTTTGTGAAGAGGAATCACATTCACCCTCCTCCAGTCCTCAGGTACCACCCCATCTTCCCATGATTTGTTAAACAGAGTAGTCGGCGGTATCACTAGTTCTACCCGTAGTTCTTTTAGAATTCTTGGGTGAATCCCATCGGGCCCCATTGCTTTGTCCACCTTCAATCTTATTAGTTCTTCCAGAACCCTTTCTTCTGTAAAGGGACTGGTATCGACCCCCGTCTTCAGAGTTTTTCTTGTTTGGTTTAGGTACCTCCCCCTTCTCTTCCGTTGTGAATACTGAGTAGAAATATTCATTCAGTATCCCTGCTTTTCCACTGTCACCCTCTACCCACATTCCCTCCCCTTTATTAAGCCTCAGTATCCCTCCTTTGGTCTTTCTTCACTCCCTAATATACCTATAAAAGGTCTTATCCCCCCTTCTTAACAGAGTTGGCTATCCTTTCCTCAGTTTGGACCTTTGCTATTCTGACTGCCTTCCCAGCCTCTTTCTGCTTTAACTGATAAAGTTCTCTGTCCTGCTCCTTCTGTGTTTCCTTATATTTCCTGAATACTATCCTTTTCTCCTTAACCTTCCCTGCTACCTCTTTTAAGAACCACAGTGTATTTTTCCTTCGTTGTGTTTAGTTGATTTGCTTTACACAAAGGCCTGTTACCTCTGTGATGGCTGTTTTGATTACTCCCCATTGTTCCTCCACCCCTCCTTTTTGCCTGTTTGCTAGTGCTTTTATGAGGCACTCTCTCATTTTCCCAAAGTCAGCACTCCTAAAGTCCAATACTCTTGCTTTTGTATGGCTTGATTGTATGGCCGTGCTTATTGTGAACCACACTGTTTGGTGGTCTAAGAAAATCATAGCGAGTGTTCATGAGTAAAGGTCACAAAATGCCCATGTTAAAAATGTGGTGAAATAATTCCACTAAATGACCGTGTTACGCGCATGCGTTGCGCAGTTTCCATGTACGCTCAGAAGTTTGAGCATTTTTAATACTTTCACTACAGATTTTCAACATTGCCATCTCTTCACTTCTCCTTATGAATGGTACAGCTGGCATTCTTCACATCCTGCCCGATCTGTGTTTTCGTACATCTGGCGCCCAATGGCATGGTCGCTGTGGAAACTCAAATTTTGGGACACATTGACAAAATCACAGTGCCACTGTTCATGAGAAGAGGTCCTAAATGCTTTCATGAGGTGGGGGCCACAAAATGGCCATGTTGAAAATTTGTACTGCAAATACCAACACATGCCCGGGGTGTTACAGTTTCTAACCATAACGTCCCACCCTGTACAGACTGACAGGCATCAGTGGTGTGCCTTTGGATTGCTAACTATAATGCTCATGCTCATGCCATTCCATCCCCACCCCCACCCTGCACCCACTGACAGGCATCGAGCTGTGCTTTAGACTCTTTGGCCCCACAGTTCACCCTATTCTATATTGCACCCATTTCAGCATATCTCCTTATGGAGTGGGGTGAATGTAAAGCTGAATACCCCAAGGCACACCTCAACACTCATCAGTATCTGCAGGATAGGGTGAGGTGAAATGGCATGAACATTATGGATGACAACCCAAACACATGCCCAATGCCTGCCCGTCTCTGCAGGGTGAGGGTGAGGTTGGCATGAAGTTCAGAACTTCACTGCCATTCCTACTCTGCATCTGTCTAACTCCTGCATTTCCAATGCTAATACCAGCAAGCAAACATTCAGCATTGACAAATTCTTGTTTAAACTAGGGATACTTTGAGGCCTAAGGGAGTTGACAGCGTCCCTTTTAATATTCAAATGCAAAATGCAGAACAGGACCCCATGCAACTCCAGACAAACCCCCCCCACCATCCCGATGTATACAAGTCGGTCACTTGAGGTATGATATTACCATTATTTTCTACATAAATACTTGGAGATAACCAATTAGTACACCACTCAACAGCATGCAAAAAAGACTACACCAGGGACAGCGCCAACGTGCTCCAAAAGGGCAAAAGTTGAATCCTGCCAAGAAATGACCCCCCCTTCCTCTGTCAGTGGGTCCAAATTGATGCATCTACTCTAACAATATCTACGGGAATGTGAGCTGTTCAAAATCTGCCTCTGATTATGTTTTGACCCAGTATATTCCTCTTTAGACCCACTTTTTTTTTTTTTGACCCATGTTTTAAACCCTCCAGTGCTGTCACTGGACTACACATACAGGTTCTAATATCTGACTGCTTGCAGTGGATTTAAGCCAGCAGCAAAATGACACCAGGCAATGTCAGCAGCTGTGTAACAGTCAATTACATTTTAGTTGCAACTTTTTCAAGAACACGAGGGGATAGTTAGCAATTTCTCTTTCCCCCGTGCAGAGAAAATGGACACTGGTTTTGTATTAACAGAAGGAACAACTCTCAGTGGGCCATGCAGGAGTCTTGTATCCCAAATGCTTTCTATGTTCCTATTAAGACATTATATATTCACATGAAGGTTCACAGATGTCCTTAGCTTGGCCCCTTCCTCTCAGCTGTCTTTGTAACCACACTGATCTAGTACAGATAAGGTCTTTATGGGCATTTTTACCTCTTCCTCTTCACCAAGATCCTCCTCATCCTCCTCCTCGCTGTGTTCTTCCTTTGGAGGCGGGAAGGCTCCCTTGACCTTTTCAGAGTCCTGAAACACACCAAACAAGATTATGGTACATTTCTATATAATATCCCAGCAACTGATGGCTTAACAAAATGAATCAAGCCCAATTTAAGAACTGGAGTAGAAGCACAAAATGACGAAAAAAAATCTGTAGTTCTGCTTTTAGAGTCAATGATTTATTTCTGGTTTTCATATAACAACCAGTAAAATGCAATCTGCAATTTTTAAACCAGGACCTGAGAGTAAGTTTCTCATGAAAAAGTACAGTTACGTAAGAACTTACTGTAACAGGAGATCTTTGAGAGAGGCTCTTACAGTAGGTAATTACATATAGGACTGATGCCAATAGGCAGCAGGACCCCACAGAAACATTTCTAGCTAGCAGTCCCTGGCGAGGGACCATCCCCACATCAGGTGACTGGCATAAGGAGACGTCGGTATAAAGGGGTGGTCCCTGATGCCCACCTTCCATTTCTTTCCTGCCACAGGCCAGAAAGGCCGGACAAGAAAGGAGCGGATATTTCCTTCACTGGAAAAGGAGCTGAAAAACCCTAGAGGGATGAAGGGTGGGAAGGTTTTACCTACTGCAAGAGCCTCTCTCGAAGATCTACTGTTACGGTAAGTTCTTACGTAACTGTACTATCTTACTTCGAGAGGGCTCTTGCAGTAGGTAATTACATATAGGACTGAATCCCAAGCAGTCTGGAACAAAGAGAGGCACCGGGAGGAGGAAAACTACTCCAAAAAGGAGTTATAGCTGTGCAAGCCTCAAGATAGGAGGCCTTGCAGAACAGCCAGCCTGAATCCTGCTCTACGGCGAGAGGCAACATCCAAACTGTAGTGTTTAGTAAAGGTATGGATGGAAGTCCAGGTGGTGGCAGCACAGATGTCTGCCGTGGACATATTCTTAAAACAAGCCGCTGAGGCGGCCACTCCTCTTGTGGAGTGGCCTCTTACTTGACCCGGGAGGGTCTTGTTGTATTTGTCATAACACAAAGTGATGCAATGAGCCAACCATTTAGATAGGCATTGCTTGGAAACAGCACTGCCTTCCCTTTTATGAGCAAAAGAGACAAACAACTGATCAGTCTTTCTGAGATCCTTTGTCCTGTTGGTGTAGTATCTCAGATTCCGATGAACATCCACAGTATGGAGTAAATACTCCCCTTGATTAGAGTACTGCGTGAAAAAGGCAGGTAACTCTATGGACTTATTTAGAGTAGACTATGCTACTGCTTTAGGAGGAAACTTAGGATTCGTGCAAAGAGCAACACGTTCCTTGTGAAAAATCAAGTATGGGATTTTACACATCAGGGCCTGGAGCGCTGAAATTCTCTGAGCAGAAGTAATGGCCACCAGGAAGAGAGTCTTCCACAAAAGGAACTTCAAATCCACAGAAGCTGCAGGTTCGAAGGGAGGGAGAGTAAGTTTCTCGAGAACAAAGTTCAAGTTCCAAGGGGGAGCAGGAGTACGGATGGGGGGGTCTCAGATGGAGGACCCCTCTGAGAAAGGTCTTAGAGACCTCCAATTGAGCAAAAGTTTTGTCTGAAAAGGGAACATGGTAGGCTGAGATGGCCGACATGTGTACCTTCAGAGAAGAATGACTGAGACCCAGGTCAAACAGATGACGTAGATACTCCAGCAGAAGCCCCGTTGAGCAGGAAAGGGGTTCCACATTCTTGAAAGCAGCCCAGATGGTGAATCTTTTCCACTTCTTGGTGTAAGTGGATCTGGTGGAGGGTTTTCTGGCCTCCACCAAAATCTCCGCCACTTGGGGAGACACCCCAAAACATGACTGAGCTAATTCTGCAGGAGCCATGCATGCAGCTGAAGGGATCTGAGGCCCGGATGGACCAGGGTCCCCTGATCCTGGGTCAATAAACCTTGAGACAGAGGAAGAGGAAGAGGAGGATCCTCTGAGTATTGTTGTAGAAGAGAGAACCAAACTTGCCTGGGCCAGAAAGGAGCAATCAGAATCATTTGTGCTTCTTCTGAAGCTAGTTTCTGCAAGACTCATGGGATAAGTGGAATTGGGGGAAAGGCATAGACGAATTTGTCCTTCCAGTCTAGAGACAGAGCATCACTCCAAAAAGTGCCTCGCTCTGGAATGAGCGAGCAGAAGACAGGAAGTTTTGCGTTTAGAGGGGATGCAAACAGGTCGACCTGTGGTGTTCCCCAAAGTCGGAAGATATTGTCTAAAACACCATGGTCCAGTTCCAACTCATGAGTCAGAGCAGAAGAGCGACTTAGCTTGTCTGCCAGGGTGTTGTCAACTCCCGGAACGTGAACTGCCGTGAGATGAAGGTCGTGTTGTGTTGCCCAATCCCAAACCCTCATTGCCTCCCTGCAAAGACTGTAGGATCGAGTCCCTCCCTGTTTGTTGATGTACCAAACCACGCACATGTTGTCCGTCTGGACGGCTAGGTGGCTGGGAAGGACGTAATGGTGAAGGGCCTGAAGAGCGTACAACACTGCCCGAAGCTCGAGCACACTGATGTAGAAAGCTTGTTCTAGCTTGGACCAGGAGCCCTGGGTCCGATGAGGGCCTAGATGGGCTCCATAACCTTCGTCTGAGGCATCTGTGGTTAGAGACTGGGAGGAGGAGGACAAAAGAACATAACTCCCCAAAACAGGTTCTCTCGAACCATCCACCACTGCAAGTCTTGAAGCATCGGCGAGGAGACCAGAACTGGGTGATCTAGGTTATCTACTAACTGATCCCACTGGGAGCGTAGAGTCCACTGAGAAATTCTCATGTGGAGTCGAGTGCGAGGAACTGTCAGGATAGCAGCCGCCATGAGCCCGAGAAGGCGAAGGACCCACCTTGCAGAGACCCTCCTGTGGTCGGACAGCAGACTTATTTGGGTCTGGAGGGTGGATGTCCTGTACAGAGGCAGGAAGGCCTTGCCCGTAGTCGTATCAAGAATCACCCCAATAAACTGTAGTCTCTAGGATGAGACCAGATGAGACTTGGAATGGTTGATGGTAATACCCAGGTAGGCAAAAACCTGCTAGGTAAGGGAGAGGCAGCGCAGGAGTTCCTCCCTGGATGAGGCCGCCAGGAGCCAATCGTCCAGGTACGGGAAAACCTGCACTCTCCTGGTACGCAGATGGGCCGCCACTACTGCCAGGCATTAGGTAAATACTCAGGAAGCCAAGGATAGACCAAACAGAAGCACCTTGAATTGGTAGCGGTCCCCCTGGAACGCAAAACGAAGGTATTTGAGGTGGCACGGGCAAATGGAAATGTGCAGGTAAGCATCCTGCATATCCAGAGCACACAGCCATTGGCCCAGCAGGAGGAGGGGCAGAAGGCTCTGCAAAGACAGCATCCTGAACTATTTGTATTCTACGAAAAGATTCAGGGAACTGAGATCCAGAATTGGTCTGAGATCTCCTGTCTTCTCTGGGACCAGGAAGAAATGGGAATAGTAACTCATCCCTTGCAGATGAAGAGGGATGGGTTCTATTGCTTGTTTCAGCAGTACAGCTGAAATCTCCTCCTGGACCAAGAGAAGATGTTCCCTTGAATACAACGACTTTGGAGGGGGTTGGCGAGGTGGTTTCTGAAGAAAATCTATCGAGTGTCCTTCTGCGATGAGCTGGAGCATCCAAGAATCTGATGTTATCCTCTCCCAGCCCGAAAGGTGGAGGAAAAACCTCCTTCCTACCGGTTCCTCTGGGGAGTCTGGAGGCTGTGGGAGAGGGGAGGAGTCAGGTGGTGTGGGGCAGTACCCGCACCTTAAGCACCCGGCTGCTTTTGGGTGGGAGGGCTTAGCAGGCTGGGGGGCCCGATTTTGTGGTCCGCCTTCCCTGGGGTTTTGCCTTGGGCCGATTCTGTCTGCGAAAGGGACGGTGCTGCTGCTGATGGTGATGGTACATGGAATCAACTGACTTCAGTGCCATCCCCTTCTCTTGCAAATCGGTCATGATGTCCTTGACATCACCCCCGAAAAGCACCGACCCCCAGAAGGGTGCTTCCTAGATAGCAGATTGCACCTCCAGGGACCAACCCTGACACGCGGAGCCAAGCATGACACCGTAGGCCTACAGCGAAAGCTGAGCTCCATCCAGCAGTGTCCACTGCATCGTATGTCGCAAGAAGCATGTGTCGACTGGCTGAACGAGCAGAGTGGACAAGACCAGCCAACTCCTGCTTGACTTGGGAGTCAGACAGGGAGTCCAATTTGGCTTCCACTTGGGTCAGAATGGCCTTCTGGTAGTCTCCCATATGGCCGACATAATTCAGGGCCCTGATCCCCAGCGTGGAGGAAGCGTAGCTCTTCCTCCCATACTGGTCCAGAGGGTGGGATTCCTTACCAGGTGGCGACGCGTTGAGGTGTTTTGGGTTGGTTGGCCGACCGCCCATGAGCGGCGCTAGTCACAACAGAGTCGGCACGAGGGTGAGAATCCAGGAAATCAACACCCTCTGGAGCCTGATATAGCCTGTTCGACTTCCTAGGAAGTGGGGCTAAAGCCGATGGCTATTTCCATATGGTGTTAACAAGGTCGGCATGAGGCTCTATCCAGGGTGGAACCAAGGTAGGAGCTGTCATGGGCAGACCCAGATGTTCAGCAAGTTTCAGATGTTGAGGATCTGGTTCCAAGGAGTGCCACTGATGAACCTCCTGAATTTTCCTTAGCAACTCCATAAAAGAAGGATCTTCCGGAGGAGACTTCGGAGGAGTCCTTGGCCTGGGCTTCGACGGAGAGCATGGCTCGTCGTCCCTCTTGGAGCAACCGTTGGAAGAATCCGAGGAGTCTGAGGGTGAAGAGGAGGAGGAAGAGGAAAAGGACTCCTTTTCCTGACCCGGGGGAGGAACGGACCCCTTTGGGAGCCCCCGGGGAAGCGTGTCCGGCCCCTCTCTGGACACAGACGGAAGAGCCCTGGAGTCTGGAGGTGGTGAGGGAGTGTGCCGCCTCGGATATACAGGAACCTAAGACAGCACCATCATCAGAAGGCGGCTCTCGACCTCTTTGGTGAGCTGAGCCTTGGCCTCAGCCCACCAGGAGGCCAGAGTCTCCTGCAGGTCCACCGGTGGCTGTGGGGGCGGTGGAGGAGGAGGAGGTGGGGGATAAGGATACGGGTTGTACCCGTATGGAGAGTATCCAAAACCCGGCTGCAGAAAGCCCGGCGTCGGGTATTGTGGTGTTGGGTACTGTGGCATTGGATACTGTGGTCCTGGGTACGTCGGCGTCGGATAAGACGGAGGGTACCCAGGAGCCGGGGGAGCTGCCAGAGCAGACAGCCTGGCCAGTGGCCTCACTGGTGGGTCCACACTGGAGGGCCTGGAGGGCCCGGAGGGCGGAGGGCCCAGCAGAGGGGGGACATCCGGAAGCGGGATCTCTTCTGGAGTCAGCAGAACCGGCGTCAGAGGCCCTGGCATCGGAGGTGCTGGCGTCAGAGGAACCGGCATCGGAGCCGGCATCCGGGAGCCGACGTCAGATCCGGCGCACCAACCGGAGGACAGTCTGATGGAGGAGGAAGATCCCCAGCGTCGCCCGGGGATGGTGGGGAAAAATCCCTGGGGTCAGGCTGGGGGGAATCTGGGTCCCCAGATGACAGCGAAGGCTGCGGGGAACCAGGTACGACGGATGTGGGGGGGGTCCGTTGTCAGTTCCTTCGCTGGCCAGACGTCGGACGAGCTGACGTGCGGCTTGAGGGCAAGCTCCCGGCGGGTCCAGAGGAGCTGGCGTCTGGCTTATGGGAGCCATCACTGGAGGCAGGCCGAAGAGAAGGATCGGCCTGGTCCAGTGGAGTGGAGGCCGCACACCACCCCAAAGGGTCAAGTGTCTTACCGGCCTTCTCCACGCGGACGTTGGAGAAGCCGACATCCAACTTACCGGAATCGCCCACGCCAGTAGGCCATGAGCCTGTGGCTAAACCGAGGGCGGAGGCCTCCAATTGCCCGGAGGCGCCCGCAAGGCCCGAGCGTGAGCCATACGGGCGGGCCAATGCCCCCCTTGGAAACCTCCGAGGTGGCTGTCAAGGAGCGACCCCCCGGAGGGGACGTTACCTGTGTCCCAGCGGCTCCCGAGGGAGACGCGGTAGAGGAGCTCTTGTCCCAGTGCCTCTCCTTATCCTCCTTCTTCCGATGGCCTTTGGGGGAAGTGTATGCCTGCCTCAGTTTTTTGAGCTCCTTCTCCATTGAACTCATCTTTTTCTTCAAAATATGGGCTTCCAGGGATTGCTGCTGCCTTTTCCGGGTAGCCACATTGAAGCTGAGGCAGTGCTGGCATTTCTCGACCGGGTGATCAGGGCCTAGGCAGAACAGGCACATGGAATGGCTTCATCCTGTGCGGTAGTTTACGACAAATCGTGACTTATTTTGTGCTTGTAGAGTGTAGGGACAAATATACACCGATGATGGTACCTGACGTTAGTCAAAAAAAACAAATTATTTCGGTAAAATGAAGATTGGGCTGACGAAGCACGAAGTTTTCCGTGAGTCGCTGCACGAGCTAACGACGGGAAAGAACTGGAAGGCGGGCATCAGGGACTGCCCCTTTATACCGTCTCCTGACGTCGGTCACCTGACGTGGGGGTGGTCCCTCACCAGGGACTGCTAGCTAGAAATTTTTCCGTGGGGTCCTGCCACCTGCCAGCGTCAGTCCTATATGTACAGTAATTACCTACTGCAAGAGCCCTCTCGAAGTAAGATCTATCTGTACCACGGTATCATGCTGTGGCCCAGCTTTGTCAACATTACCCCTCCATTTCTTGTTGCCCTCTATGGAGGGGGGAGAATTTAGCCAAACTGAATTGGACAGTTATGAAAAGTGAAATTCACTGGCTCTATGCTTTACCAAATCGAACAGCTTTCATCAAATGCATATTACGGAAGGGGTGGTGAATGCGTGGAATAGCCTATCACAAGAAACGGTGGGAGCCAGCACAGCGAGGGGATTAAAAAAATGCATGGGATAGGCATAAGGGAACCCTAAAGGAGGGAAGGAAAGGCTAAAGCCAATGACCAAGTAGGGTCAGCGCCAGCGGGGAATACGGGCAGACTGGGAGGACCTAGTGATCCACCTCTGCTGTCAATTACTATGCTACCATTTTCCTTACAGCAGTAGCCTACAACCATGTTAGATCTGCTTGTGCATCCCTCATATCCTGCACTCAAAATTTAGTACCAGAGATAGAAAGCTAATAAGTAGAATGTATTTACTTTACCTCATTAGAAATTTCACTACATAATTAGGTTTGATATGCAATGTAAAGCATGATTTAGGTGGAGGTGACACCTAGTTCTGGTAATCTGTCTTGCAGCTGTTGAATGGCTCTTCATGAGCTGATGTGATATGTCAGTGATGTCACAATGCTGAGGCGATAGGCGGTATCAGGGTAATAAGTAAACCGAAAAAACTGATTGGCACTGCTAATCAGCTGTGAAAATACATAGGATTTGGGAAGTGCCGATTAGCAAAATTAAAAAATGTATATAGTTTTATTCATGTTGTCTACTGTGACACAGACTCACCAAAAAATGGTTCGCAGTCTACTGCTACACATCTCTGGAAATGGTTACCATAATCCCGTTTTGCTCCGCTATACTAGCCATTTAATACCCCAATTACCAGATCTAGATAGTCAAATCTTCAGGCAAAGTGATGTTCCACACATCACACCTAGTACAGTCAGAGAGAATACCTGCAGATTGGCCACAAGGAAAAGACAATGTACCTCAGATGTAAAAATGGTCAAGTTGGCTAGCTGAAAACAATATTATTTCAGAATGCACTAGCTCTTTTTTGGTAAAGCCCCACATTTCATGATTGCTTACTGTCCCTAAAATTCATTGATGTTGCTGGCTGTTTTATCTGCCTCCTTGCTTAATAGAACCAAAATGCATGGTAATGTACAGCTATTGTTTTTCTTCAAACCACTGAACTACTCTTAATGCCCGTTTACACCACCCTCTTTGCAGTGCATCAACTCATGCGTTCTGGTTGATGCGCTGAAAGTATGTGTTGTGGACACTCACCACAGCGGCTTAAATGTGGTCCCGCTCCCGTTTCTGCTTCAATGAAAGTGTGAGGATGTGCACTGCACAGAGCGCAGTGCACTGCGGTGTGAACTGCCGAAGCGCTTCAATCTGCTGTGATCCTGTGTCTCCCAGCATCCTCCTGTGGTCCTCCAGTCTTCCCATCATCCTTTGGGACCAGAACTCTGAACTATTTGCACACAGCGATTGTTGGACCCGACACACAGACAGGCACACAACCTGTGAACTCTTTCTTTCTTTAATAAAAGGCTGTTCCAGAAGTACAACTGGAGGTCAGTGTCTTTATTTAGCTATCTCCATGCTACACTTGCAAGCAGTTCAAACAAAGGGGGGGTCCCTTCACACCAGCACTTCCTGTAAGGCATGGCAACCAGCAGAAGTGAGGTAGGGTAGTAGCGCGTCAGCAGCGAGTCACCGCCTAGGTCTTTTCGTGAGTCCAGCCCACTAAAGCACGGACACTCCTCTCTGCAAACCGAATTGCTGAGTCACGTCAGAGCACAGTGGGATGGCGGCAGAGCGGTAAGTGAAGAGCTGCTGCAGTGTAAGCAGGGCCAATGTGTACACGTTCTGAACATTAGAAACCCCCTCAAACAGTTCTGCCACTCATGATACAACAGTCTCCTCTACTCCCACTGTACAGTACATTGAGTGGCTAGATTGTGTTGGGGGTGTTCCTGAGTCCAGGAAAGATGCAGAAATGTAAACAAACATGTTTTGGTGTGATAACACCAGTATGGTGGCCAGTCAGTTTTTAACTTTTTTTAAGGTAAAAAGGGACCTGAATCAACTACCAGCAGCATTAACAGTCTGTGTAGAATGAGAATAATCATAAAATGTGTGTTTTAAACTAGGGTCATTTTGAGTTTTATGGGGGTTGACAGTGTCCCTTAAAAGCAACAGTGCATGACAATGTTGAAAATTGACCCATCCATTCTATTTTGAAGTGCCCCTTATCTCCAGACTTGTGTGAAACCATTCTTTCCCTAATTTCGAGTTTGCTTAAAGAAATACTCCTTTTAATATAGTCAACCAGGTTTTCATCAGTATTATCAGCTGTTTTTGTACGCCTGTTGTCCCATAAGGTCAGGCAGCAGTGTCTGATCCATCCTAGTTCAACATATTCATAAGAAAAAAAAAATCACACAGGAATACTGATGAAAACCTGGTCGAAGCCTTATTAGAAGGAGCATGCCATATTTGTATGTGGGAAAGTGGTAAAGCAGACCGAAAATGCAGGAGAAAAGTGTATCATGCGTCAGGAGACAGGCGGCAATCTAAAAAATAAAACAGAAGCACAGGTAAACATTTCCAATATTCGCCACTGCTGCTTTAATGGTACATTTAGGGAAAGGGAACATTGTTTAAACAGGAGTAGCACACTAAGCCAAAGCTTGTTTCCAGATGCAACCTGGGAGACAAGGAAGTTAAGTGACTTGCTCAGGACCACACAGTATGCACATAGACAGCTGTGGGATTCAAACCCATGCCTCCAGATTTGCAGCTCAGAGCCTTAACCCACTGCACTATACTGCCTCCTGTTTAACTAACACAACTACTGCAATCTTACCTGCTTATAAGCTGCTGTTCTGTAAAATGCTTTTTTTCCTTTTGTATCTTAGTTTTGTTTCACTGTAAATTGTTCAATGTCCGTTATTGTACCTTTATTTTATTTTCTTGACCATAACAGTGGAAGCTTTGTAAAGAGAACATGTGCGCAAAGATGTTTTTTGAATGAATAAATAACTGCTAGTCAGGGTTACTGTTTCTCCTTATATGACAGTCATGTTTCTCAAGAATACCGTTGACAGGGATACTACATATAATTTCTCTCTGCACTGGACATTTTTTTTCTGTATTGTGCTCAATCCCTCAAGAGTTGCTCCTGAAAAGGAAGCTCATTCCAGACAGCTTACCTGGTTACAGAAAATAAGGGTCTTAAAAATGGTTTTCTGAACATTAAGCAAGCTCCACGGCTATGTAGCTGTGCACACAGTGCCCCCCCCCTTTCCTCTGTGCTTCAAAGGTCCTAACTGGCACCTGTTCAAGTAGGTCTGTGTGAAGTTTACACACGGCCGTTTGCCAAGTGCACCAATTTGTGCCATATTTTGCTATGTGAATTGCAAAATTTGTGCACCTGTGTAGTGCATATCGTATTAGCGGAAAATTTTACAAGATAGCAATTGTAGCGAATGGCAAAGCTGTTACTACACAAAAACTCCATGAAGGGCACAGCAGGTCAATTCCTCTGTGAATTTAAAGTCTGCACCAAGGATTCAATACCCAAGTGTTGGGCTGGTTCCAATGTGCACTTTTTTGTGCAAAAATATTCTTTACAGTATCCGACTAATTTAAGTACTTCTAGGACATCTATTATTACAAATCCCAGAGTCCCCTGCAGCTGACGTCAGACCAATAGGCAGCAGTGGGAGAGTCTGCCTACAGTGCATGTGTACAAGTTCTGATATTTTGTTTGCTGGCCGCACTGTCTTGCCTGGGCCAAGTACAGTCACAGAGGGCTGTATTTAGCCCAGGGAGAACAGCAGGAATGGCAAACATCTGATCGCAGCTTATAAAAGCTCAAACATGCACTGCAGACTACTGAACTTCCTAGACTGACGCCCTGCTTGGATATCAATTGCAGGGATTCTGGGATTGATAGTTAAAGAAAATGTCAGCCTGGAAGTAAGAACGATTTGCCTGATACAGAACTACTATACTACATGAATCAAGTTTTGTAGTCACAAGTCAGCAGGGCTAGTGATTGGGAAAATCCACTAACCCACTACTTTTCCACTGGCCCAGCTGGTGTACTCACTGAAATGCCACCTTCTCCACTACAAGTCTACAGTGCTAGCTATCGGAAACTTACTAGCCCAATACAAAATCTACCAGCATTTGGCTAGTTGGCCAGTGCCAGTTTTGACCTGATAGTACAGCAAGGTTTCCACATATACAGTACAAATTGGGACCGGCCCCACACTTGGATGTGGGTCTCTTGGTGCCAACTGTTCCTCTTTAAGCAGCAACTTTACTGGTGCTTTGCTGATCCTCACTACAGTAGACTTGCCTGCCCCAGCATCTGCTGGTGTAAAAACTGCAATATTTCTGTGGCGCTATTTCAGGAGGGAAGGCATGGTAATTTGCCTCCATGGAGCAGAGAGCTAGATCGCTTGCACTTCCCGATGTGGAGACAAGCCTCCGTGCTCTCATGCTTTGTGATGTAATAGTATTAGGCAGCAGGGGCATGCTCCATTGAGTTGTGTATTGATATATTTTGGTGCTAATGTCAACAAATTAAGGCCACTGCTCACAGCGGAGTGATGGCCTTGATTTGTCGACACTGGCACCCTAAAACGTTCAAAAAAAGGACACAAAAACAGGTCCCCACACAACTCAGTGGAGCATGCCCCCCCCCCGTCTCCATAATATTATATCACAAAACGTGCGAGCATGGGGGCATGTCTCCACATCGAGAAGTGGAAGTGATCTGGCTCTCTGCTCCACTGAGCCATAATTATGAGCCCTTCCATCCCAAAATAGGGCCACAAGAAATACTGCAGTTTTTACACCAGCACTCTTTGGGACCAGTAAGGCTCTTGCAGTGTTTCTGGGGGAAAAGTTACAAAACATTGGGAAAGCTGCTCCTTAAAACTTTGCACAGGCCTACTGCTCAAAAACAAAATGCTGGCACAGTTTGTACTGGGCAGGTATGATGTTCCTCTAATTCACCTTGATAACTTGTATTGGAGAAGATTAAAGGGACACTCAACCTTTTTTTGCATCATATTATTTTTAGATAAAAGCCCACATTTAAACAATACACCACAACAGAGTGTGGGTTATGCTAGGATTTATCACGCCTGGTGTGTTTGGCCACGAGGCCGCATGCAGAGTGAGCAAAACACACCAGGCGTGGTAAATCCTAGCATTACCCACACCTTGTTGTGGTATATTGCGATTATACAATGTCCCTCCCCTTTTTTAGATGAAAAAATAAGAAAAAAGTGTTGGGGGCTTTTTTATTTATTTTTATTATATTTATTAGTCTGCCAGAAAAAAACAGTTCTGGGTTGGTAATACTGTTGCTATGGATGTGGTGTTGGTGTCCATGCATGCTGTCTGCATCCATAGTACAGTGTCACATAGACTTCCATGCTGTCTTTTTTTTTTAGATGGTCTCAGAGTTGTGGGCTATTTACTGATATTTTCTTAGAGAGAGACACACACACACACACTGCGTGGCAAGTGTTAGTGTGTGATGCAGTGTGTTAATGGGGAGAGGTCACGGAGTGTGTGCTTCCAGGTTTAAGTAGGACGCAGTAATGGTGCCACTTGTTTATTTTTCATGTGTTTGTGGGTTAGACTGCTGGCCAAGTTATGGTAAACAAAGACAGAAAGAGAGAGAGAGTAGTACTTCAGCAAGGAAAGGAGCAGACAGTAAGCGAGAGTGGACTGGACAGAGCGACAAGTGAGGTGGGTGCAGTGGTCGGTTAAGGCATCAAGTTGCGAAAAAAGTGTACTGGTTGCCAGATAGTGGGATTGAAGCAGACAGCAAAGCATGATGGCTGTAGTTTGGGAGTGTTCACTTTTTTCCTCATGTGCCTCTCCTCTTTGCATGGAACAGTGTACAGAACCTGATGTTTGAGGGTTCAGAGGAAGACTGGCCAGTACTGTTAGCTGTGGAGTTCAGCTTCTCGCTGTCCGCTACTGTTTTTGCCACTCCATGGTCGGACTGATTTGTGGGGGGGGTCTTGATGCAGCTCACTGGTGGCTGGCACCTTTTCCCGTTGATATATCGTAGGATTTACCATGGGTAAAAGGTGCCGGCCAACCAATCAGATTGCAGCTTTACCGGACCCCGTTGTATAATTTATGATTGCTTACCTTCTCCAAAATTCATTAATGTTGCTGGTTGTTTTATCTGCCTCGGTTTACTAGAACTGGAATGCATGGTAATGTATAGCTACACCCATCCTTGTTTTGCTTCAAACCATTGAACTACTCTTACTGGATACTTCCTGAACATCAGAGACACCCTCAAACAGTGCAGCCACACAATACAATAGTCTTCCTCTAGTGCATAATGAGTGGCTAGATTGTGTCGAGGGTGTTCCCGAGTCCAGGAAAAAGAAAATCAGTGAAAGTTGTTCAAGAAATGTAAACATACATATTTTGGTGTGGTAACACCAGTATGGTGAGCATGCAGTTTTTCACTTTTTAAAAGAAAAAACAGATCGGAATAAAACTACCAGCTGCATCAACAGTCTCTATAAAATGTGATCATAAAATGTGTTTTTATGTTTGCTTGCACGCATGTGCAAGAAACATAGTGCCACCATAAGAGTTTTCGTAGGTGTGGCACCCCTGCTTCCAATGCCCTGAGTGTTTTTGCAGGTGCGGCCACACCACACCAATGAATGTCCGAGCTGTCTATGACAGCAATTCAGATGCAGTGGCGTACAGTTGAAAGAGAATGACTGCTACAATCAGCGGTGATAACGTGTAGGCAATTTGCATACTGCCATGCCATCAGCAGTATGCAAACTGCCTACACATCACCACCTTAGCAGTCATCTTTCAACTGTATGCCACTTCACCAACCATCTGCATGATGCGCCCCCCGATATGTTGTGTGCTGAGGGGGTGCCCAATCCCCCTCGGCACATGCACACTCCCCTCCCCAAGCACACTGTATGTCCGACGAGGTGCCCAATCCCCGTTGGCTCCAGTGCCCCCCCAAAAAACAAACTTCAAGGTGCCACGCTGGGAGCCCACCCCAGCGTGACAAAAGTTCTGCATCGTCATGTGCTCCCCCTGCACACTGTATGGCCAACAGGGGGTGCCCAATCCCCCATTGGCTCCACTGCCCCCTCAAACAAACTTTCAGGTGCCTCACTGGGAGCCCACCCCAGCATGGCAAAAGTCCCACGTCGTCTTTTTTAAAAAAGAACCTGTAACAAGAGAAAACGGTTCCTCGTTGACTCTCTTGCCCCCCTCCCCAACCCGTGCCCACTCTCTGCGCACCCCACCTCCCCACACACCCCCCTCACCCCATACTTACCTCCAGAGGCCAGCGCAATGATCTTTGGTGGACCGTGAGCACATCTACACTCTTCAAAGCGAACTAAAGAAATGCCGGTAAGCTGTATGATGGCATAAATAGTTTTTTTTCAATTTTGGTTCATATCTCGGTGATTTTTTCGAATTTGTCCACCAAATTTCCAACATGGGGTTCTTGGGAACCCATCTCATGAATTCAGTCACTGTCATCTGGTTATTCAGTCCCAACAGGTGATTTTGCAGTCACTGCGCGGAATCACCTTTCAGGATCGATTAACAAAATGACAGTGACACTGTGCAAATTTGGTGAAAAAATTCCCAAAAATGACTGTATTAGGAATGTGCGGTGCGCACACTTGCAAGTTCGCAAATTTGTAATATTTTCACTCCACATTTTCAACATTGGCATTTTTTCACACCTTCTTATGAACAGTACAGCTGTCATTTTTCACATCCTGTGAAATGTGTTTTCGACTTCGGCAAGAATAGCGCGGTCGCTGTGGGAAATCAGTGTTCGGGATAGATTAAGAAAATCACAGTGACACTGTTCATGAGCAGAGGTTCTAAAATGCCTATGTTGAAAATTTGGTGACAAAAGTCCATAAAATGACTGTATTACAAGCATGCATTGCGCTGTTTGTACGTACCCTCGTAACTTCAAGAATTTGTAATATTTTTCACTCCATATTTTCAACACTGGCATTTTTCCACACATCCTTATGTACAGTACAACTGCCATTTTTCACATCCTGGCCAAAATGTGTTTTCCCCCTTCCTGCGCAGAATAGTGCGGTCGCTGTGGGAAATCAGTGTTTGGGTCAGATTAAGAAAATCACAGTAACACTGTTCATGAACAGAGGTCCCAAAATGCCTATACTGAAAATGTGATGCAAAAATCCCCACAATAATTGCGTTAAGAGGGTAAGTGCTAGTAGTTTCTATAACGCCGTGACTTCATACATTCACAGTTTTTTTTTATATTTTCACTCCAGATTTTCAACACTACCATTTTTTTACACCTTCTCATGAACAGTACAGCTGTCATTTTTCACACTGTGTTCAAAATGTGTTGTCACACCTGTGGCGCCAAATGGCGCAGTCACTGTGTAACATCACCTTTCAGCTAACAAACTGATACTGTTACTGTTCATGCAGCGGGGTCACAAAAAGCCCATGTTGAAAACTTAAGAGTAAAAATACCAATAAATGCCCGGGGCATTAGGGTATCTGACCATAACGTCCTACCCTGTAGGGACTGACAGGCATGAGGGATGTAACTTGGGATTGTCGACAGTAATGCTCATGCCATTCCACCCGCACCCCCACCCTCACCCTGTAGCCAGTAACAGGCATCAAGGTGCACCTTGGACTCTTTGGCCCCAGAGTTCACACCATTCTCCTATACTGCACCCATTTCAGTGTATTTCCTTATGGAATGAGGTGACTGTAAAGCCCAAATACCCCAAGGCACACCTCGACTCTTGTCAGTGTCTGCAGGGTAGGGTGAGGTGAAATGTCATGACCATTATGGGTGACGACACAAAGGCACACCCCAGTGCCTGTCCATCTCTGCAGCGTGGGGGTGGAGCTGGCATCAGTTCAATACATCACTGCCATTTCTATACTGCATCTGTCTAACTCCTGCACTTCCACTGCTAATGCCAGCAAGCAAACATTTGGCACTGACAAATGCTTGTTTAAACTAGAGACACTGACGCCTAAGGGGGTCGACAGTGTCCCTTTAACAAAGATTGAGGGACCCTTTTTATTAATGTGCATGACACTAAGATCTGCAACAGAGTTGATGCACAGGGTGGGGTGGAAAGGTTGAGAAGGGACTTGGCAAGGTTAGAGGAATGGTCAAATGTATGGCAGCTTAGATTCAATGCTAAGAAGTGCAAGGTAATGCACCTGGGAAACAAAAACCCAGGGGAAGAGTACACAATGGGGGCGTGAGATACTAACAACAACAAAAATAGAAAGGGACCTAGGGGTAGTCATATCAGATGACCTAAAGGTGGGCAAGCAATGTGAGAGGGTAGCAAGGAGGGCTGGGGGGATACTGGGATGCATAGGGAGAGGCATCACTAGTAGAAAACAGGAAGTTATTATCCCTCTGTACAGACAGCTGGTGAGACCCCATCTGGAGTACTGTGTGCAGTTCTGGAGACCCAGTCTCCGCAAAGACATAGACAGGATGGAAGCTGTCCAGAGGAGGGCAACTAAAATGGTGCAGGGTCTGCACCGGAAGACATATGAAGAGAGACTTAAGGAGCTTAATATGTATAGCCTCGAGGAAAGGAGGGAGAGGGGGGACATGATAGAAACTTTCAAGTACCTCAAGGGAATCAACAAAGTCCAAGAGGGTAGCATCTTTCAAAAAAAGAGGTGTGCAAGAACAAGAGGCACAATTTGAAGATAGAGGGGGCGGCTCAGAAGTAATTTAAGGAAGTATTTTTTCACAGAGAGGGTTGTGGATGCATGGAACGGCCTTCCAGAGGAGGTTGTGGAGTCAAAATCAGTGGTGGAATTCAAGCCTGCATGGGATAGTCATAAGGCAATTCTGGGGGGTTGGGGTAGGAAGAAGTAGGCTGCTGGTTAACTAGGCTCTGCAGCTTATCCAGTAGGTAGGGAAATGGGCAGACTGGGTGGGCCAAGTGGTCCTTATCTGCCATCAAAGTCTATGTTTCTATGTTTCTTTTTATTTTACAATTTTTGGCTAGGAAAGCCACACTTAGCCGAGGCTCATTTACAGGGGTCTTGGGAGCACAAGGAAATTACATGAACTTGCTTGTGGTCACACAATATGCAAGCAGTGTTGGGATTCAAACCCTGTTCTGCAGGTTTGCAGTTAAGTGCTCTTAACCACTACACTACCTTAGGGTGGACATAGGCCATGAAAAGCATGTGGAACTGTAAAGGGGGGTTAAAAAGTAAGGGAGATACTTGCATGAGCCATACATGTACTGTACACTGAATTAGCCAATAGAACTTGTTATGCAATCACGTTCAGTGTTTTACTGCTGTTAAGTACATCATTTGGGCCAGTGGATTTTCCCAGCCACTGTCCCTGCTGGCTTTTGACTGCCAAACTTAATTCCGACTCTGCACTCTTTGCAAAATCACACAGGAGTAAAAAATGGTGTGGGAGGCAGAATACCAAAAACCTAAATCTGGTATTCCACCTCAGAGTTTTTAATTCCACCTATCCAAAACAGCATGCTGCAGATTAAACTGGAGAGTGACTGCATGGAGGAGTGGTACTGCACTCGGAATACCAGTAGGATGAAAATAGTATTCTGCCTTGAAAACTGGTATGCAAAACAGAGCGAAACACCATTAAATTTAAGCCCAGTCGAAGGGGAAGGAAGGAAACATATTCAATTCAGTGCTTTAGAGTAACTGGTAATTGCTATTTTTCTTTTAAACTTAGATTGTGGGCTTTTAGTGACACTGTAGTTACTTTGTTGTCTTTACTTAGAATTGTTTTTGGGCTGTTGAAAATTTAAAACATAGTGGTGGTGTAATTCTGTGCTGTCTTTAATTGCTGCAAATTTTCGGCCCGCCTCCCTCCCCTTCCCCCAACTCTTAATTATATGCCCTGTTAAATCTGATTGACAGGAGCTAAACACAGGGTATAGTAAGGGGTGTGAAGTAGGAAGGGCATAAGGGGAAAGAAGCCCACCCTCAGCACGACAAGTGTTTTGACTCATTTATTTATTTATTGGCTTTTTGGGTTTTTTTTTAAGAAAATTATCTGAGGATCAGTGGCAGGATTTTTAGGACAGTAAATTAATAAAAAGGGAACTAGGAGAGCTTCAGTAGCAGACAAGTAGTGGAATAGCAGTATAATTGCAGTATAATGTGGGGAGTGGTGCAATGCAGTGGCTGTGGGGCAGCCATATTCAGGCAGACCTTCTGGACACTGAGGTGCTGCCCTATCTGCATGCATCTCTCTGGACTGCGGGATGAGGTAGCCAAACTCAGAGCGGAAGTAAACTGGGTCAGGAGTACCATCACCCCTATCCAGAGACCACCCAGTCTAATGCAACTGCCTCAAAGGATGCCAAGAACGAGGAGCACTTGGATGACAGTGGGCTCAGGGAGGGTTAGAGTGTCAGGCAGAGGCACATCCCAGATCCTATTCTATTTCAAGAACTCATATGCCACACTGGCAAATGAGGACAACCAAATAGAGGTACCCAGAGAAGTGGAAGGAAAGGATGTGGAGGTTAGCCAAGGAGGTGACCTCAGCAGGAAAAGCAGTGGACCCCAGAGGAGAAGGAAGTGAATCCTGGTGGGGACTCCATCATAAGAGGATCCAGCTAGGAACACAGGAGGGGAGGACAGGAGGTGAGGTGCCTACCAGGTGCCACGGAGTGGAGGGATGGAAGGAAGATCCTGGGAATCACTGGGAAGGCAAGAGGAGGGTGAGCTGGATGTCATTATCCACCTAGGTACCAATGACCTGGTAAATGGGAGCCAAAGGAAGTTCAGGAAGAGTTTAGAAATTGGGGAGGGTCTCAAGCAAGTAGCTACTTCTGTCACTTTCTCAGAAGTACTACATGCAAGAGGCAAGGAGAGCATAGAGTGCATGCACCAGGAACTTTAACTCATGGTTGAAGAACTGGTGCTGTGAGGAAGGGTTTGCTTCATTGGTGACTGGGGACCCACCTGGAGGGATGGAGGTTTGTTCAAGCCTGACGGCCTATCCATCCTGGAGGGAATCCAAGCATCAATGATAAGTTTAAATGCTACATTGACAAGCATTTAAACTAGCAAAGGGGGGTGGCAGGCCAGCAAGGAGGGTACCTACTTGCTCACCCCCACAGCTAGCAGTGGAACCAGTGAACCAGTGAACCAGAGGAGTGGCTACCTCTGCAAAGCAGTGTGAAAAAGATGGAGATTAGTGCCCAAGAGGTGGATAGGCAGAAAAGGGGCAAAATTCAGCAGAAGGGCAGACAGCAAGGAGAACCAGGGATAAAGGACAACCAAGGAAGGGGCTGGAGTAGAACAGCGAAACAGTCTAGGGGGTCAATCATGGAAAGCCATGTGTGCAAATGCCAGAGCCTTAGCAACAAGATGGAAGATCTGGAGGCTGTCATGGTGCAGTCAGACCTGGACATTGTGGCCATCACTGAAACCTGGTATAATGATAACCACTGACTGGGAGATGGCCATACCTGGCTACAACATATTCAGAAGAGACAGAGCAGGCAGGAAGGAGGAGGAGGCACTGTATGTGAAAAATGACATAAGGCCACAGAGATCCAGGAGGAACAAAATGGGGAGAGATACTGTGGGTTAAGCTGGATAGGAAAATGGGGACAGCCATCCGCACAGGTGTGGTCTATAGACCACCAGCCCAGGAGGAAGAAACAGATAGGAGTTGATGCTAGCCATCCAAAGGATGGCAGACAAGGGTGAGGTAGTACTGGTTGAGACTTCAATATTCCAGACGTGACTGGAGCATCCCAGCAGCAGCATCAACTAGAGCAGATTTATCCTGACTCTCTCAGGGTGCCTTCCTCATGCAACTGGTCACGGAACCAACTAGGCAGAAGGCAATACTGGACCTTGTGCTCACAAACAGGGACAGTGTGATGGGGTAACAGGGGAGCACCTGGGGAACAGTGACCACCAGTCATTGTGGTTTGAAATCACAGAAAGAGCAGAACCAAACCACACAAAAACACGTATCCTGGATTTTAGGGGCAGACTTTGGGAAAATGGGGAGATACTTGAAAGAGGCATTAAGGGAATGGGAGGAATCAGGGGTTGAGGAACAGTGGACAGTATTTAAAATGGGGATTACAAGAACAACAGAATTATGCATTAAGCAGGTTAGCAAAAGGAAAAGGAAGAGGAGACCATTATGGTTTTCCAAAGAGGTAGCAAAGAAAGTGAAAGCCAAAAAGATTGCATTCAGGCAATACAAAAAGACACAGGCAGAAGGGGATAGGGAGAAGTACCAGGAGAAGCAAAGGGAGGCAGGGAGGTCAGTAAGGGAAGCCAAAGCTCAGACAGAAGAACACATTGCAAAATCAGTGGGGAGAGGGACAAAACCTTTACAGGTTCATAAGTGAAAAAGAAAGACAAAGGGAGGGATAGTGAGACTGAAGGGGAGGATGGAGGGTCAGGTGGAGGATGACAACAGTAAAGCTGACATATTGAACAGGTATTTCTGCCTGGTCTTTACTGAGGAAGAGGAGGGTAATGGGTTTGACGTGAGTACAAGGGGTGAGAATGGTGCAGAAATGGACACAAGTCCCTTTACACGAGAAAGGGTCCTGAAGGAACTGGAAGTAATAAGAGTTGATAAAGCAATGAGGCCAGATGGGTGCACCCCAGGTCCTTAAAGAACTAAGAGAGGTGGTGGCTGAACCTCTGGCTATCCTGTTTAGCCGATCACTGGAAACAGGGAGGTACCCAAAGACTGGAGGACAGCAGATGTAGTCCCCTTATACAAAAGCGGAACAAAGAGGAAGCAGGGAACTACAGACCAGTCAGCCTCACCTCGGTAGTGGGAAGACATGGAAGCACTACTGAAGAGAGATTGGTGAAACATATGGTTGTCAATGGACTACAGGACCCAAGGCAGCATGGTTTCACCAGGGGAGGCCGTGTCAGACCAACCTCATTGAATTTTTGACTGGGTGACTAGGAGGTGGATCAGGCGAGGCTGTGACATGGCCTATCTGGACTTCACAGCAAGGCCTTTGACACTGTGCCAATAGAAGACTATTACACAAACTGGGGAATATGGGAGGGCAGGACAGTAGTGTGGTGGGTAGGTAACTGGCTGGGTGGCAGGACACAGAGGGTGGTGGTAAATGGCTGTCACTCCACAGAGGGAAGAGTGACCAGTGGGCACCACAGGGATCAGTGCTGGGACCGTCCTATTCAACATCTTCATCAGTGACATTGCACAGGACCTAGAAGGCAGAATTTCACGCTCGCTGATGACACAAAGCTCTGTAACAGAGTAGACACACCAGAGGGTGTAGACAGAATGAGAAGGACCTGCAGAAACTTGAAGAATGGTCAGGGGTTTGGCAGTTGAAATTCAATGCAAAGAAGTGCAAGATAATGCATATGGGGCACAAAACCCTGGCACAATATATCAGTTGGGGGTGAGGAATAGCATGCACCAAGCAGGAAAGAGATCTTGGGGTTATCATCTCTGATGACCCTCAGGCACTGGAAACAGTGGACAAGGCAGCAGTAAAGCAAATAGGATGCTGGGATGTATAGGCAGGGGCATCACCAGCAGGAAAAGGGAGGTCATAATTCCACCATACAAGACACTAGTGAGGCCCCACCTGGAGTACAGTGTACAGTTCTGGAGACCATACCCACGTAAGGACATAGACAGGTAGAGAAGGTTCAGAGGAGGGCAACAAAGATGGTGCATGGATTGCATCACAAGTCCTATGAAGACAGGTTGAAGGAACTGAACATGTACTCCTGGAGGAGAGGAGGGAGAGGGATATGATAGAGACATACAAGTATCTCACAGGGAGGAACAGGGTGCATGAATACACTATTTTTAAGCAAAAAAGATGTTCCAGGACTAGAGGGCATGGGATGAAGTTGGAGGGAGGACAATTCAGAGGAAACATGAGGAAGAATTTCTTCACAGAACGGGTGGTGGACAAGTGGAACACCCTGCCAGAAGAAGTGGTGGGGGCTGAAACAATCACGAGATTTAAGAATGCATGGGATAGACATAAAGGAATTCTGGAGGTCAGGGGTAAGGGGCAACAGACTTCTAGGAAAACATAAACTGAACTTACAAGCTCAAATGGGCAGACTGGGTGGGCCATAGGCCCTTATCTGCCGACACTGTCTATGTATCTATGCATCTATGTATCTATGTGCTCTGGTGTGTGTTATTCCATACTCAGTACGATGTCTCCCAGAAATTTGGTAAACATGTGGGCTTCTTAAAGGGACACGTCAACCCCCTCAAACCTTCGTGTCCTTAGTTAATGCATTTAATGACTGCTTCCATTTAGAAGAGTTTGCTGAAGTACCTGGTAGTCAGTCTTTTTTTTTTCTTTTAAAAAAGTGAAAAACAGGCTGGCCTGGTGACACTGAGGGTTTAGGCGCTGCATGGCACACCTCATGCTAAGCCGGCGACCCAGTTTTGGGAGCGTGCCTGGGTCCGGGGGGTTGGGGGAGAAGAGTGGGATCGAGCAACTGAAAGGCAGCCTTCTTCTCCAAATGGAGAGACCTTATCGCCCCCGCAAAACGTCCCCCACGTGGAGGCCTAGGAGTAGTGCAGGTGGGTGGCAAAATGAATAGGGAGGGCGCTGAAAAACCGTGGCATGCACGTGCCTCCACACAAGTATGCATGACCATGGGGGAGAGAAAACAAAGCTGGCATGCTCCATGATGTCTTGGTGGCATTCCTGGTGATGGGAATGCCAACCGGGGATGGATATGACCCTGCCCACCAGCTCCCTAGAAGAAAAAATACAGGCAAAAAATGTGGATTAAAAAAGTGAAAAACAGACTGACCACGATACTGGTGTTAACACACAAAAACATGTTTGTTTACATTTTTTGATCACCCACTGCATCTCTCCTGGACTTAGAAAACACCCTAACTCAGTCTAGCCATTCATGATGCATGGGGGGAGAGACTATTGCGCTATGAGTTGCTATACTGTTTTGGGGTATTCCTAATGTTCAGGAAGTAAGCAAGAATAGTAAATCGAACTGAAAACAAAACAAGTTTGGGTGTAATTACACCATTAGCATGTATTTCAATTCTACTTAGAAAAGAACCATATAAAACAACCAGTGACAATAGTGTAGCACCCTAATGGTTGGCTACACAAGCAGCAGGAAGGACAGCTGGGAGGGAAAGGGTTAACCCCCACCTACCCCACATCCAGCCAGCTAGCTTACTGACTGAGCTAGCTAGCTGACCACTTCCTGTCCTGGTCCCCCTCTCCCACCTCCCCCTCCCCCCTGTACTTTTGGGCTTCAGCCTTTGTTCTGGCCAGGCCAGAGCTCCGGCCAACACCTAAAGGGGAAGCTCTAGGATCACCAATGATTTGCCAGTGGGCGGAGGACCCGGGCCAAGAGGTAAGGGGGTGGAAAACCCCAAAATTACTTTCTTCGGCACCGGGGGTGCCGGGGGATACTGAGAAACAAAACACAACAGCCCAAGGCAGAAAGTGGGACAGCGGCCCAAAATAAAAGAAAATCAATCAATCAATCAATCAATCAATCAATCAAAATCTTTATTTATTCAGGCGGACATCATTGAGCAAAGCTCATTTACAAGATGGACCTGATAGGTCAAAAAACAACATGAAGGTACAATAACAGACATATACAAGAAAAATGTTCTAAATGAACAGGTGCAATAATATAAACATATATACAAGCAAGGTAGCCAGTGAATTCAGCTCCAGAGCAGACTAGATCAGGCAGTTTTGACTGAAAAGTGGTAAAGTGTTGGGACTCATTGAAGTAACCTCTGAAAAGAAATGAAAAGATGACAGGTGGGTCTGATTGGATGTAGTTGGATAGGCACCAGTCAACTAGTAATTGGTGAGTAGGAAAGGTAAGTGAAGTAGTTGCAGAATATGTTGTGGCAATGGTGTAGCAATGCTGCATAGAAAGAGAAAAGAAGAATGGGGGGTAAGGGTGTGATTGGACTAGGCCTTGTGAAAGCAGTTGCATATCTCGGGAAGAGACTGTGTATAGCTTTTAAAGGATGCTTTAGGTATGAAGGTGGTCAGCTTTAGGGTCTTCTGCAGAGAATTCCAAGCAAAAGCTAGAGAGTAGCTGAGTGCGGATCTCCATGCCTGGTGCAGGCTTTTGGTATCTTCAAAGTGATGAAGCTGTTGCTTTAGGGCATATGACCTAGCTGTGGCTAATGTAAAGCAATCTGAAATATAGGATGGACGATTGTTAGACAGAGCTTTGCAAATCCATAAAGCAGCATTTTTGTTCCTCCTGAGGTGTAAGGACGTCCAACCGACTGCAGCATAGAGAGAGCAATGGTGAGTGTTGAAAGGAAGATCTGTGATGAATCTTAGAGCTCTATGGTACAAGGTATCCAGTTTATTTAAGTAGGAAATAGTACAGTGGCCATATAGGAAATCTGCATAGTCGATGAGTGACATAAATGAGGCCTGGATAAGTCTCTGTTTTGACTCTCTAGTTAAATAATGTTTGATTCTGAAGAAAAGGCCGAGCCTCTGTCAGAGTTTTTTCAGGAGCTCCTCAATATGCTGAGTGTAATCAAGTCTGTTGTCAATCCATACCCCTAAATATTTGAATTTATCAACAAGGTCAAGGTTTTCTCCAACGATGGTAGATAGTTGGGGAAGAGTGCTCGGTGAGAGAGTGGTAGAATATGTATTGGTGGAGAAGAGCATAGCTTTTGTCTTCTTAGCATTCAATAGGAGTTTTTTTTCAAGTAGCTGGTATTGCAACAGGGAGAACTCTGATTGTAGTAATTCACAGGCCTTGATGATGAGGGGTTACTGACATATAAGACAGTGTCATCTGCAAAGGTGAACATTGGCTTTGTGAGGTTGGAATCAATGTTGTTAATGTAGATGGCAAAAGGATAGGGCCCAGGATAGATCCTTGAGGTACTCTCTTAGGAGTGGTTTTGATGAGGAAAGGTCACCTTCATTTTTACCTGCTGCACTCTGTCAGCGTAGATAACATCTGAACCACTTAAGAGAGGTTGCATCTAGGCCTATGGAGTGCAGTGAAGAGATTAACAGTTCATGATCCACTGTATCGAAGGCTTTGCTTAGATCCAGAAATACAGCACAGACACTGTTTTTTTTGTCTAACTCAGTTTGCCAGTCGTTTGTAACTTTTGCTAGTGTAGAAGTAGTGCTATGCCTGGTCCTAAATCCAGATTGAGCAGGGTTTAGGAGATTATTAACATCGAGGTAGTCTCTTAGTTGGATGTTCACTAATTTTTCTAGCATTTTGGAAAGCACTGGAAGGATGGATATGGGTCTATAGCTGTTGAGATCCATGGGGTTCCCTGATTTAAGGAGGGGAAACACTTGTGCTGTCTTCCACAGTGCAGGAATAGAACCAGAGGATAGGGATAGGGATAGACTAAAAACATGTGTTGGGGGAACTGCAAGTGCATGTATTGCAATTTTTAGAAAATAGGGGTCCAGAGAGTCTGCACCTGCACTTTTGTTAGTGTCTAGATGTAGCAATAGGTCCTCCACTTGTTTCAGTGAAACTGGCTTGAATGAGAATGAAGAATCAGCCTTTTGACCCTCAATAGACTGGAATTTGAGTTGTGATCGCAGTAGATTAGCTGGAGAGGAGTCAAAAGCAAGGCCAGCCGTAGTGAAATGATTGTTGAAGGCATCTAAAATCTCATGTTTGTCAGTAATAGCAATTTTATTTAGGTGCACTTGGGATGGCAAAGAAGAGCTAGAATCCTGCCCTAGGATCCCCTTGATGGTTCCCCAGAATCTGGCTGGGTTGAGGTAAGAGGCATCAAGTTCAGCTGTATAGAAGGCAGCCTTGGCATCCCTCACTTTTTTGGTGCAGCTATTTCTGGCTTTTCTGAACAGCAGCCAGTCATTTGGATCCTTGGTCTTCCTTACCCTTTTCCATAGCTTATCTCTTTCAAGCAGTGCAGATTTAAGGTCGACAGAAAACCAGCGGCAAGATTTGCTTTTTGTTCTAACACTAGTGATTGGTGCATGAGTATTGAGAGCACCTATGATTATGCTGTTTAACACCTGAAGTGCTGTTTCCACGGAACCTGTAAGATAGAATTCTTGCCAGCGTACAGAGTGACATAGATCGTGGAGATATCCTTCGATACTAATCAGGGACAGGATGAGAAGGGAGCAAGTGGGCAAATAACCCACTAAGAAAGAAATGGGGTCACCACATGGCATGAGCCCCAGAGGTTAGAGTGGGGCTGTGAGATTCAAACTCAGATCTCCAGGCTGGCAGCTCAGGGCCTTAAGGAGACACTCCAAGTTAAAGCTTGTGTGACCTGGAAGCACAGGGAAGTTGGGTGACTTGTTCAGGGTTACACAGTGTGCAAGTGGGGCTGTGGGATTTAGGTCCAGACCTCCAAGTTGGCAGCTAGGAGCCTTGATCCACTGCATTATACTGCCTACTGGATTAGAGAGGGAATACAACTGTGGACAGCACCCTCATGCCAAGAGTGCAGGGGTGGGTCAGGAGCTAAAGGGGTGCCTATTAAGAGCCTGCACCAATAGCACTGCTCGCTGGTAGCTGCTGGGACCATGGACTGAGAAAGCAGGTAGGACTGCACTGTGCTGCCTACCACCCTGCCCCTGACCAGAAGCAAGCCCAGTCCCCTGGTACAAAAAAGAAATTATTGTGTATCTGCAGTGATTGATATCTGCCCAGGTTCTGCCCTGGGACATTAGTGACCCCAACTGACTGAACGAAGTGCATCAGGGTCCGATCAAAGGTTACAGCAGGGCCTGAACTGCCTGCCCTGCACCCACCAAAGCCACCTACTCACATCGGGGCTGTACTTGCCTGCCCAGCATCTCCCCCAGTTGGTGCCAACTCTGTCCCTGAACGGGCCCAAACTGTCTGCCCCCTCGCCAACTGCACTGAGCCATATCCGTTCTCTCTCTCCACCCCCAGTCTGAGCTGTTGCCGTGGGGAAGTGGACGGACTGCCCAACAGTGGTAGTCCCATCACCCAGCTTACTGCCCTAAGAAAACTGCAACTGCCTGCACCCTTGAGGATCAGGGATCACCCAACTTTCAGCCAAGCATCCAGTGCCTTCTGCCCAGCCTGCCAGCAACCCCCGAAGATGACGAAGGCCTGCACTAGCTAACATAATGGTAGTCAGTATCCCCCCTCCCCCCAAGTCTAGTCAGCTTAGAAGCCGCCCCGACTCATGATAGTGAGGTTCCCTCCAAAGTACGCAATTAGAAAATTTACCCATTTTTGTTTTACTTTTCTCGAGGTGGCCACAGCTCCCTTCCCCGTCTGGGCAGCAACTCGTCAGGAGTCTCCCAGGGGACCCGACATCGCCTCGACCATCCTACATCCTTTCATCGCCTGCACCTCCAGTTCCAGACCAGCATGCATACTCTTCATCTTCATTTTCATTACCCATCTTGTTTTCCTCAGCTCTCCTGCCAGCCAACGAGGCTGAGCAGTCACTCTGGTACTGTACCCCATTCTTCAAAGCTAGCTAACCACCACCTACACTGCACCAAAAAGACTGCTCCTCCTATGGGACTGTCAGACTATAACCGGTGTGCCTTTCTAAGTATCCTTGGCCAAGGTGGTTAGGTCTTGATAAAGTATTATGATTGACGTCTGCAGACGTATGGCACTAGGTGACCCTGTTAGAGGTATTCCGCACATCGATAACAAATATATGATTGTTTATTTTTATAGTTACTGTTGTTAGACCAGTACAATTGTCTCCTACTACTAAACACTGTTGTGTGCATGACAATCACCTAATCTACAGTATTACTTTCCAGTGGAACCAGTGGCTGCTACCAATAAAAGCTATCTGTTTGCATCTGGAACCATTGTGCCTGCCTCTTCTTGACCAGAAGAGATGAACCACCCACCTGAGTTCGGTCATCACAATAGAAACATAGAAACATACATAGAAGTTTACGGCACATAAGGGCCACAAGGCCCATCCAGTCTGCCCATTTTTTCTACATTATGAATGTGCCATAAACCTTTACTCTGTCAATGGTCTATTTATTCATATTCATCTGTATTGCTCCCTTATGCCTATCCCATGCCTGTTTGAAGCCCTGCACTGTATTCATAGCCACCACTTCCTGAGGTAGGCCGTTCCATGCATCCACCACCGTTTCTTTGAAAAAGAACTTCCACACAATGCCCCTTAATCGGCTTCCCTCTAACCTTATGCTGTGTCCTCTTGTCCTACTATTTTTCTTATATTGAAACATGTTAGACTCTTTCGCCTTGTGCCCTTAAGATTGTTTGAATGTTTCAATCATATCACCTCTCTCCCTCCTTTGCTCTAGGGTATACATATTGAGCTCCATCAATCTGTTCTCATATGTTTTCTGATGCAGTCCCTGCACCATTCTGGTTGCCCTTCTCTGGACTGCCTTCATTTTGTTAATGTCCTTGTGCAGGTGCGGCCTCCAGTACTGCATGCAGTACTCCAGATGGCGCCTAACCAATGTCTTGTAAAGAGGGATTATTACCTCCCTCTTACGACTTGTGATACCCCTACTAATACACCCCAACATCCCTCTAGCCTTACATACTGCTTTAGTGGTCTGCTTGGATGATTTCAGGTCATCTGTGATGATGATGCCTAAGTCTCTTGCTTCCCTTGCGATTGCCAGCAACTCCCCTCCCAACCTATAGGTAGCTTCAGGGCTTCTCGTCCCTATGTGCATGATCTTGCACTTCTTTGAGTTAAACCCCAGTTGCCACTCTTCTGACCATTTTGCCAGTTTTTCCAGATCTCTTCTCATTCTGCCCACCCCATCTGGATCATCTACTCTGTTGCAGATCTTGGTGTCATCTGCAAACAGGCAAACCTTAACCTCCAGTCCATCTGCAATGTCACTGATGAAGATACTGAAGAGGACTGGCCCCAGAACTGATCCCTGAGGTACTCCACTTGTGACTTGCATCTCTTCTGACTGTATACCATCTACCACCACTCTCTATTTTCTGCCCGCCAACCAGTTTGCTGCCCAGTTGACCAACTTCTAACTCACCCTGAGCCTACCCAGCTTATTAATCAATCTTCTATGTGGAACAGTATCAAAAGCTTTGCTGAAGTCAAGGTAGGCCACATCAACTGCACCCCCTTAGTCCACCACTCCGGTTACCCAGTCAAAGAAATCTATGAGATTAGTTAGACAGGACCTTCCTGTTGTAAACCCATGCTGTCTTGGATCCTGTGCTCTTGTGGATTCCAGGTGTTGCACTATCCTTTCCTTAAGAAGTGTCTCCATAATCTTGTCCACTACTGAGGTTAGACTGACTGGTCTGTAGTTCCCTGCCTCCTCCCTGCTGCCACTCTTGTGGAGCAGGATCACATGAGCCCTTCTCCAGTCTTCTGGGACCTCTCCTGTGTTCAGAGATTCACTAAACAGTTCTACTAATGGCTCTGCTAGTTCCACCCTTAGCTCCTTTAGTACCCTGGGATGTACCATCAGGTCCTACTGCCTTGTCTACCCTGAGCTTAGCGAGCTCTTGTGGGACCCCTTCTTTTGTGAAGGGACTTGTGCATAACTCCCTCCCCCCTGTGTCCATGGTGCTGAGTTGTGGGACCTGCCCTACCTTATCCTCAGTAAACATTGAGCAGATGTATCTATTTAGGACAGATGCTTTTCCTTGGTCCTCCTCCACACACTCCCCCATATCCCCTATGATTTTAGCAATACCCCCTCTGGACTTTCTCCTTTCACTAATGTATCTATAAGCCTTGTCCCCTTCTTTTACTGCTCGTGCTAGGGTTTCCTCATGTCACCCCCAGGTGGCACTATTCTATGGGCTACTAACCCTGCCTGCATGCCTAGGCAAAGGTTAAGAGGCCTGAATTCGGTGAACGGGTACCTCCACCCGGAGGAATGGTTTTGGGGTAGCTGCTGTTGGTATAGCTCTCTGGGATGCTATAACCACCCACCAACCCTTTTAATGGCCTAAACAGTTGAGCAACAACACATTCACATTTACCACAGGACAGTAACGATATGCTCACACCTCTTGCACTCACCACCAGGGCTGGATCCCCTGCAGTTGCCCTGGAGACCCCCTGGAAGATAAGACCAGTGTTGCAGCAATACAATGGCAGTACAATATCCCCACCAAGAAGGTACACACTAGCCAAGTTAAACGTGAACAACCACAATCTGATTTATTCAGGGGACGTGAACAAGGGTGGGGCATGAATCTAGCAGATAATTAGCAGATCTGATTATATTCAGGCTGAACAAGCATGCACTGTAATTCCCTCTGACACAGTCCCACAACCCTGGGTACCCAGTTGTTAAACAGGCTAGCCTGAAGCATTGCCCAGGGTAGGCCGGCATTGCAGCTGTTCTTGGGGCCCTTAGGAAAGAAAACAATTAGCATGCAATCAACCCCAAATTTGTAATTTGAAGCCAGATGGCTCAGTTCATTGTAGTAAACCCAAACAAACAAATCAGATGACACACAATGATTGCAGCTTATGTTGCAGGGAGCTACCCTGTTTGTACTCATGCTACTCAGACCAGGATGCAGAACAGAAGAAATGAAGACCTCAGGATGTTGTACTGGATTGCCAGGGGAAGCAGGGCCTACATGACTCACCATGGTGATTTTCAACTTTCTTTCCTCCAGTCACGGTCCCAGGAGCCTTTCTCAGGCAACAAACCTTGTTTCTGCCTTGCCTGAAGTCCCCTCCAACTGTACCTTCCTCTCCTCACCCCGTCTCGCAGCTGGCACCCCCAGCTTAAAGGGGCACTGTCAGCTTTAACCCTCTGTTTTTTCCTACATCCCATCAGTGAATATCTTGTTCGTTTTTCTATGAATGAGTGTTTAGTCACCCTCTATGTCTGAAAATTCAGACTTTTTACCTGCTTTGCTGTTTTTACATTGTATGTTTATTGTCGGGATGAGCTGAAATCCACACATGCGAGAGTAGAGGAACTCAGGAATGCACATCTGCCACGGCTGTTCTGAACTGCATATTTTTCACAAGCATGGTTTAAAACATGCTCTGCCGGTCTGCCACAGTAATCAAGTGTTGTTGGGGTTACCAAAAGAAACCGAGCACTGTAAATTCTTCTAATAACATTTTAGAGCAGGCGAAATCCGCTGCATGCGCAAAGCAATACGCCTGCGCATGCGCGGGATCTTTGACAAGTCTTCTGTTACAGACATGCTGGATTTCGCCCCAGCTTTCAAATGTTATTAGAAGAACTTACAGCTGCTCGTTTCTTTTCGTAACCCCAACAACACTTTGGATTACTGTAGTAGACCAGCAGAGCATGTTTTAAACCATGCTTGTGAAAAATATGCAGTTCGGAACAGCACTTGTGGCAGATGCGCGTTCCTGAGCTCTCTCTACTTCCGGTAGGTGTGGGATTTCAGCTCGTCCCAAAAAATAAACATACAATGTAATAAACAGCAAAGCAGGTAAAAAGTCTGAATTTTCAGACATAGAGGGTGATTCTAGAGTACTCATTTCATAGGAGGGTGACAAGATATACACTGATGGGATGTAGGAAAAACAGAGGGGTAAAGCTGACAGTGCCCCTTTAACCCCTCCGGGGTCGCTCTTCCTACCTTGGGCGCCTCACAGTAGACTACAGCTGCATAAGGGTCCTGGCAGAGGATCTGTGAGGTCGGCAGAGTTGGACCCGGTCATAGGCATGGGGGATTGGTGCCGCCTACCCTGGAACCGGGTTTTTCCATTTTCCCTGCTTGCTTTCCTCCCCCTCGCGTGGCACCCCAACGCCATGCGTGACGCAACCCTGCCGACGCCAGCCACACTAATTTGTGCTGTCACAAGACTGCAGCGCCCTGGGATCTCCACCAGGAGCCACTGGAGCACAAGACAAACCCCAACCTGCCCCCCCGGGAGAGGAGAGCTGTCCATCGGACACTCAATCCTCTCCCTTCCCTGCCGACCCCCTACCCCAAACCCGGGTCACCGGCGTAGCGTGAGGTGTGGTGTCCAGCACCTCAACCCTCAGCACCACCAGGCCGGCTGTTCGGTGTTGTTGAGCAGGGGGCCGAATCCCGAGTGGGCCTTTCACCTGAATTGTCTCAGAGTAAGGAACAGCGGCCTATGCCGAGATGGCAGGGCCCAGGCAGAGCAGGTGGTCTGGATGAAGTTCATGATGAAGTCCTAGAACAGCCTCCAGCTGGTGTAACAGAACTAGGTGTGGAGAACCAAATTGTGACCCACACAACACATTCAGCACATATATAACACTTTATTGTATGTATTTTAGATAGGGATTACACAGGTTTGTCTTGTAAACTGGACTTTTGTTCAAATGACATGTATTACCTGTTTAAAAATAAATTTTACCTACCTACCTTTAAAGTAATTTGCCACAGTTTGGATAAAGTCAGTTTGCAAATCGCAGTGTCTCTGCGCAACTCTCTCAATCTGGGGCTCATTTTGGTACCTGGTAGGCAGATCGCTTCTGGCGCAAGGGTTTGATCCACTTGCAGGCAGCAATAACACACTTTTCTCTTCAGGTTCAGGCCTCGGTCCACACAATCGAATAAATCTGACTTTCACTCTCAAGGCAATACTTCACACTGTAAGATGTGACAGGCAGTCCAGCAGAGCCTTCCCGCCGATTCTCCCATGCTCCTATCAGGAGCAGCTGCTCGATGGCTCGAGCTGTTCACTCTCCAAACTCCAACTCTCAACTGACACACAGCTTCAGGCAGTTCTGGATATTTCCCAGTAATCCAAAAGGTTTGGTTGGCTGAGGGAACTGTCTGTCACAGGAAGGGCTTCCCCTCCAGGTTCATTTAGATGCCAAACCCTTAAAACTACAATTCCTCCAGATTTCAATCCCACAAGACTTCTGGGAACAGTCTCCATTTTAGGTCCCCTGAGATTCAATTGGTCCAACACTGGCACTGCAGTCCAGAACCAAAATGGTGTCTCTTATGCAAATGTTCAAGCTGCAACGGAAGGCAGGTCAGGCAAACTCTTATATCATTATTATTGTAGCGAATACACAGTGGATAATCACTTTTCCCAACAGAGCTCCTTCTGCGCCAATAGCAACTGTAGGATGGAGCTAAAATACGGACTGTCTGGCTGGTCACAAGCCTTAATTACTGAGACCCAGTCCAGACTAATTTTCTCACACAGAATAACAGGTCTCTTAAAGAGACAGGCACGGAGGCTTAGTAGAGCACTCTCATGCAGACACATAAAGCTACTGTAGACACAGGACACCATCCTGACAGCGGGCATTAGGCAGCCCAGGAAGACATTTATAGGAACCCCTATTTGTAAGGGGGTTACACTCGGTTTGGGCCTTTGCCTGCCTTACTGCCTTCCCTGCTTCCCTTAGGGAAGTTTGGTATGCCTCCCTATCTTCGTCCCACTGTGTTGCCTTCTATTTCCTGAAGGCCAACCTTTTGCTCTGATCTTTTCTGCTACTGTTTTTGAGAACCAAAGTGGTTTCCTCCTTCTTTTGCTCTTGCTTTTCTCCCTAACACAATGGGATGTTGCTTCAAGTATGTTAGAAAAGGTAAGCGATCAAACTGTGGGTTTTCAACTAGAAGAAAATGATTGACTGTGTTCTTTTAAGGCAGAACAAGTCTAACAAAACTTTGTGGTAAAATTCCTAATTGTGCATTGCGACCTTGAGCTCTAGTAGACACCAAATTTTATTAAAGACTTTTGTCTCAAGGAAGTTCTGAACCCAGATAAAACCAGATGCACTAAAAGGCTGACAATACCAGCACAAAGCGCCACAGGCTATGTATAGTGTACATCATTGGTCAATGACAGGTACTGCGGTGAAAATATAGTACTCTTAATGGTGAGCAAACACAAAAATTACTGTTTATACAATAGGGGTGAGCGGATAGACAATGCGATATGGTGTGTACACCGTGAATATCGGGCATTTGTACATGTCATCACCGTTTATCAACAAAGTGTACACGTCATACACACACACAGCCGCTCCCCCTGGTCCCTCATGCTGCTGAACCAAACAAAAATGAAAGTAAATGAAAAACAAAAAAGCCGGAACCCTACTGTATAAATGTGACACGCACTGTCCTGGCGTGTGTGATGCACTGTGCATCACAACTCATGGACAGTGACCTCAGAAACCCTCACTCATGGATCCACACACTCGTGATGCACAAATCACACGCCAGGACATCACATATCCCCTATTCATGCCCTATGGACAGGGGGGGGAAAAATCACCAAAGCTCACTGCAGCCTTGTCAGTTTTGCCAACGTCTATACCTACAATAGTGTTCCCAGTTACATCTGTAGTAGCAGTGCACACTGTTTCAAAACTCTGTACCTTTGCAGTTTGATTCCACTTTAGATAGCCTTTTCCACTTACTAGCCTGACTTTGTTTGGCAGTCCCTTATATGGTCCTAAGCAGCATGCTAGCTCATCTCAATGAAAAGCACCTTTTCTGGAGCTCACAAGAAAAACCAGGAAGTACCTTTACCTGCCCCAATTCCACTGGTTTCAGTCATAATTTATATATGCCCTGATTTCAGAAGGGATCTTATTTTGGGCTCTGCGGAGCCAAGCCACCGATCACCTCCACGTTCTGCTAGTCAGAGCCACCTACACGATTACCATGTTGTGATGTCATATGGAAAGCATGGGGGCACTCCATAGACATTAATGGGTCTTTGTTTTCCATATTTTAGATGGCCACCGAAAAAAAACAAGGCCACCACTTAACGAACAAGGACCTTGTTAGTTCAACAATGGCCCTGATTTGCTCTGTGTCACCATTTAAAATATGAAAAAAAAACAATAAACAAAAAAGGAACCCCATTAATGTCTGCGGAGCGCGCCCCCACGCTCTCCATGGAGCAGCATCACGAAAAGCACTAGTGCAAGTGGCTCTCGGTAGTAAGCAGTGAAAAATCTGCTGCACAGTCAAAATACAATCCACTCCCTTCAAAAATCAAGGCACGTATAAATTAGGACTCTGGCAGTAATGAATTGGGGGCAGGTAAGGGTCCTTCCAGGGTCGGGGAGGGGTGACTGCAGAAAGAGCAGAAAAGGTGCTCTTTGAAGTGGCAGTACAAGATGGCGGAGAAAAATGTTAACATATACATTTGTATTCTATTTTAAAGGGGATGCCGCCAACCCACTCAGGCCTCATTGTCCCTAGTTTAAAAATGCTATGATTCCTCACATTCTGTAAAGATTACTGATGTAGTTGGTTGAGTCAGATGCCTCTTTTCTTTCTGAAAGTGAAAAGCAGACTGACCACCATACTGGTGTTAACAATAAAGTGTTTACATTCCATGAACAACTTTTTAACTGCACCTTTTCTGGACTTGGGAACACCCCAACACAGTCTAGCCACTCAGGATACAGTGGGACAAAAAGACTGTTATATCATGGGTGGCTGTGCTGTTTGGGGAGTGTTCCTGACTGTCAGGAAGAAAAAATGACTCACTGCAGTAATCTTCTTTCTTCCAAGAGGTCCTTTAGCATCAGTAACTTTAGTAGTTAGCTGGCCAACTGCCCCGGAGGTATGCCTTTACGAGAAATTTAAATGAGCTTTACGCAATAGCCAATCAAAAACCAGGAGGGGGAGTGAGCTGAGCGAGAGCTGCCTGAAGACTTCAGAATTTTTTTCGAAGGAAAACGAGGGCACGTGCCCTGAAAAAAGAATCAACAGGATTCAAACAACATGCAAATGTCCACAAAGTGGAAATAGAAACAACAACACGAGTTAAAACTCATCAATAAGAAACTCCAGATTTAGAAACATGGAAACATAGACTTTGACGGCAGATAAGGACCACTTGGCCCACCCAGTCTGCCCATTTCCCTACCTATTGGATAAGCTGCAGATTCTAGTTAACCAACAGCCTATTTCCTGTTACCCCCCACTATAATTGCCTTATGTCTGTCCCATGCATGTTTGAATTCCCCCATTGTTTTAGACCCCACAACCTCTCCTGGAAGGTGGTTCCATGCGTCCACCACTCTCTCCATGAAAAATAATTTCTTCACATTACCCCTGAGCCGTCCCCACTCTATCTTCAAATTTGGTAAGAGATGTGATACAGAACCCTTCTCCAGTAGGTGAACCGGGGAGGAAGGGTGGCTGCTTACTGATGCTAAAAGACCCCTTGGATAAAAGAAGATTACTGTGGTGAGTAATTTTTTCTTCTTATCCCAGGAGTCCTTTAGCAACAGTAACTTCAGCAGACTACCGAGCAGTACCAAGTGGGAGGCGGGCAGAGAACCTACTTAGCAAAGAGGCTCTGCAGAACCACTCTGCCAAATTTGGCATCAGATCTGGTATGCACATCCAGACTGTAGTGTTTCACGAAGGTGTGCACAGGTTACCAGGTAGCTGCTTTGCAGACATCCAAGAGGGGAATGTCCCTTGCTGCTGCAAGTGAGGCTGCAGTGCTACTGGCGGAATCGGCCCTGAGCCCCACTGGAGGTTGGTGACCAGCTCTCTCATAGCAGAATGTAATATACGAAGGCCAGCCCGGTGGCGCTGAGGGTTGAGGAGCTGGACGCCACACCTCGTGCCATGCTGGCAACCCAGGTTCGGGAATGAGCCGGGGCCGTCAGGGGTTCGGCAGGGGAGGGAGAGGATTGAGCATCCGGAGGACAGCTCTCCTCTCCCAGGTTGGACGAGGAGTCCGCACTTGGAGCTTGACTGGCCTCTGGTGGAAGGGAGGCACGGCAAGTGCAGAGCTTACTCCAAGGGGATGGGGAGTGGTGACATCAGCAGTGATGCCATGACATCAGGGTATGTGCCACTCCCCCAGAACAAGGGAAAATGCTCTCCAGGCTCCAGGAAGACGAAGCACCGGAGCAGACCCCTAATAGCTCGCACCTGCATGGCCATCTGGTTCCTGTGGAGACCAGAATTGTTCAGGGTGTAACCATCCCACCTCGTCCCCACCTGGGGGGGAAGAACCGAGTCTCCATGGGGTGAACTGGAGGACTCAGATAAGGCAGCAGAAGCGGGGGCAGATGCCACTGGTGCTCCCAATGATGCGGAGGCTGGAGAGGAGAAGGTGGATAAAAAGAGATTTCAAAAGAAATAAAAGAATGTAATACAAGAGACCAACCAGCAGGAAATAATTCTCTTGGTAGCTGGTCTCCCTCTGCCTACATACCCATAGGTGAGGAACAACTGAGTGGAAGAGCCTGTAGACTGCCTAGTATACTCTTGGTAGCAAAAAGATGGCTCTTTAGACATCCAAGCTGTGGAGCTTTTGCTCGCCAGGAATGGATTTCTCAGTAAGAAGACAGGCAGGGTAATGGACTGGTTCATATGGAACTCTGAAACCACCTTTGGCAGAAATCTCCCATTTGTCCAGAGCTCAACTTTATCATTATGGGGGATGATGTAATTTGGCTCAATGCACTGGGTCTGTAGCTCTGAAATCCTCCTGGCAGAGGAGATAGCTACAAGGAAGACTGTCTTCCAAGTTACAGACTTGATGTGAACAGTAGACATAGGCTTGAAGGGTGGCTTCATGAGCCTGTCTATGCAAAGGTTCAGGCTCCAAAGAGGGACCAGCTCCCAGACTGGAGACTGGAGGTGCAAGAGTCCTTTGAAACACTGTTTAAATATAGCGTGGGAAAAAAAATGATTTTGTCTTTCCCACCGAAAGAAGGCCGAAATTGCCGTCCGGTGTAGCTTGAGGGAAGATGGTTTCAAGCCAGACGCCTGTAAGTGTACCAGGTAGTCTAGCAGCTGAGGGTCTGAAGCTGAAAGGGGTTTGACCTTTTTGCTCTTGCACTAGAGGGGAAAGCTTTTTCCACTTGGTTGCATAAGTCTTCTTAGTGTTCATTTTTTTTAGCCATCCTCAGTATCTTAAGGACCTGTACAGATCAATGTGAGGATCTAAATTCTAACTCCTCAAGAACCAGGCCTTGAGATGAAGTGAGAGAATATCTGGATACTGCACTCCTGTCTGAGGAAAGGTCACCAGGGAGTAAGTTGGAGGCAGGCGAATGGGCCTGCTGCAGGACACTAAGAGAAGGAGAGGATACCAGGTTTGCCTGGGCCAATCCAGAGTCACAAGATCATTGATGCAGGCTGTTGTTGTCTGACTTTCAGACATACCCTGAGAATCAGGGAAAAAGGAGGGAGGCACATAGGGACCTCCCTGACCAGACCAGGATCAAGACATCCAAGGGAAGCAATCCTGGTACTGGGGCCTGCAACAGAACTGAGGAAACTGGAGGCTGAGGGAACCCAGGACCGAGCCTTGTGGTACCCCACTAGAGGGGTCAGTAGTGGGGTACCACAAGGCTCAGTCTGATCGTGTTTAATGCATACATATCTGACAGCAGGGAGGGAATAGGGTGTGAAATGAGTCTCTTCACTTACGACTCCAAGATGGGAGCAGTAGTTGAGGGTGAAGAGGGGAGGTTGGCCCTGCAGGTGGACCTGGAGACCCTGGTCAGGTGGGCTCACACCTGGAAATTAAATTTCAATTCCTCCAAGTGCAAGGTGTTACATCTTGGGCAGGGGAACCCCAAACACGAGTACACCTTGGGAGGGGAGGCACTGGAGGCCTCAACAGGGAAAAAAGATCTAGGAGTCAAGGTGTTTGCAAGTATGAATAACTCTGAGCAGTGCAGGAGAGCGGCTGTCAAAGCAAACAGGATGTTGGGATGCATCGTAAGGGGGATCAACTCGAGGAGCAGGGAAGTGATTCTGGTGCTGTACAATGGTCTGGTTAGGCCCCACCTTGAGTACTGTGTGCAGTACTGGAGACCGCACTTGAAGAGGGACATACAGCTGCCAGACAGGGTCCAGAGAAGGGCTACCAAGATGATACGAGGACTAGGGGATTTAACATATGAGGAAAGACTTGAGGAGCTGGGCCTGTTTTCATTGGAGGAGAGGAGAGACGGGGGACATGATTGAGGTCTTCAGGTAGCTCAAGGGAATAAACAGGGTAAACATGGAGGGGATATTTAGACTAAAGGAAGGAGGTATCACCCGAGGGCATGTTTTGAAGGTGGAAGGATGAAGGGGGAAAAGAGGAGGAGGTTTTCCACTGAGAGGGTGGTGGAACGTGTTGCCTCGTGAGCTGGTTCAGGCTTCTACGGTGGAGGGCTTTAAGAGAGGGTGGGACAGATACAGAAAGTGAAAGTTTCAGGGGAAGGCCTGACCCAGGTAGGCAGAGTCGGATGATAGAGGTACTGGAACACAAAAGGGGGGAAGGCCTCAGTACCTAACTAGGGATCTGAGGCTCGAGCAGACTTGATAGACCGTAAGGCCTAATCTGCTGGCAATTATTATGTTAGTATATACTGACCCAGTGAGGGTTAATGATTCAAACGTAGTCAAGAAACTGCTGGCTGGTCTCGCTGTCCCTGGATGAAGAAATTTGCCAATGAGGGACAGCTGGAATTCTCACCTACGGAAGGGAGGCATATCCTTCCTGAATGCTGGGAGGGTCCCAGGTGAGACGTTGTTTAGAATTACCAGGGAACTCCGAGACTCCAGAGTGAGCCCTACAAGGGGAAAAAAAGGACTCCTTTAATCTGACAAGGAGACTTTGGCACTATGAGCCAATTGGCAAGTTAAGTGTAGCTAGAGACGCCCAGACTCCTGAGGTGTGCTGCTACCACTGCCAACCACTTTGTAAAGACTCTTGAGGCCGAGGAAGGCCGAAGGGCCACGGAGATCCTTCTGTGAGACCTCATTGTCGGTAATGGAACAAAAGGGGTCCTTTAGGACCAGGGAGGCTAACCAGTCTCCCTACTGTAAGGATTGTATGATTAGTAACAGCGTGACCACCTTGAATTTGGGATTTTAACACCAAGATAGGTCACCGCTCTCCAGCTGTCTTTTGTATCAGAAAATACCTGGAGTACAGGCCCTTTCTTCTTCTTTTTGTGGGCCGGGACTCTCTCCACCATTCGCAATGCTAGAAGATTTTTACTTCCCACTCCAACAGAGATGCCTGTGTTGGAGATAGAGGCTTAGACCCCTGGGTACATATGTGGTCTACCCACTACGTCAGGGCTCAGACTGCGAAGCTGCTGGCTGGGTAGAGGTGGTCACCTTTGGCCCCTTCTGCCCCTCCCTCTGAAAGCACCCCTGTACTGAGAGAGTGTGGGTAGCTGGGTAAATAACCTCTGCCTCAATGCCCTCGAGAGCAATTTCTGTGGGGCAGGAGGCCTTGCTGCAGTCAGATGTTCTGGAATCGAACAGTATGATTTGATCACAGGGAAAGTCCATGGCCTTAAACTGGGAGTCTGAGGGTAGACCAGAAGTTCTAAGTCAGACAAAGCACCTCAGAGGGATGGCATGGGCCATGGCTCTGGAAGCGGCATCCTTGTTGTCATCTGCCTTGTAGAATGGGTACTGCATAGCTTCTGGGGCAGGTTTGCCATATCCACCAGCTCCTGCACCATTAGACCAGGACAGAGTTCTAAAGTGCTTTTTCTTTTTTTTTTTACATTTGGCCAAAAAGCCAAGTAGGAACAAATTTTGACACGCATCTGTGGGTAGCTATGAAGTCTATTCTCTGGAGTCCTTGTCCGGGGGTAGGGAAGACAAGAAGACCCTAGCTTTCTTGCAAGCTGCCTGTTGCATTATACTCACATGACTGGGATGTTCAGACAGGCATTCAGAATTGGTATTAACAACTGATATATTTAAGAGTTTATTTATTAAATTTCCAGACCGCTCGTAAACCTCTGCCACAGAAGTGGGGGTCTGAAGCAGTTTCATGGTAATCTTAGTTATATTTTTTCATTATAGATAGGCACAACCAGACTTTTATGAGGTGGAAGACCTTTCATCTCCTTATAATCCTTTTTTATCCTCATCCTCACCTTGGATGGACTCCTGAGAAAAAGAGATCCAGGGTGTCCAATATGATTTGGCTAAATGAAAGCACAGAAAGAGAATCCTCCTGGATAGCCGAGGAAGCTCCAAGAAGAGGGAGTGGATACATAAGGTTCTAGCCCTCCAAAGTCATGTCAGAGGCATCATAAACATACTCGTATCATCTGTTATCACCCTCACAGTCTCTGGAGCAAGAACTGTGGAAGAGTGTTAGCAGCCCCTGTAAGCAGGGGCATCATAAGAAAAAATTACTCACTGCAGTAATCTTCTTTCTTCTAAGGGGTCCTTTAGCATCAGTAACTTTTTTGCACTTAGCTGACTAGGTGCAACTGCCCCAGAGGTGTACCTTTAAGAGATATTTAAATGAGCATAGGGCCAAGCCACTCAAAAGACAGGAGGGGGTGTGAGCTGAGTGAGAGCTGTTGAATGCTTCAGAATTTTTTCAAGGAAAAACGAAGGCAAATGCCCCGAAAAAGAATCAACAGGATTCAAACAACATGCAAATGTCCACAAAAGTGGAAATAGAAACAACAACATGAGCTAAAAACTCATCAATAAGAAACTCCAAATTTGGCAAAAGGTGACATAAGAGCCCTTCTCCAACAGGTGAACTGGAGAGGAAGGGTGAGAGCGTACTGATACTAAAGGACCCCTTGGAAGAAAGAAGATAACTGCGGTGAGTCATTTTTTCTTCTTACCCCAGGAGTCCTTTAGCATCAGTAACTTTTTTGCAGACTACCTAGCAGTACCAAGTGGGAGGTGGGCAGAGAACCTACTTAGGAAAGAAGCTCTGCAGAACCGCCCTACCAAATTTGGCATCAGATCTGGTCTGCACATCTAAACTGTAGTGTTTCACAAACGTGTGCAAAGATTTCCAGGTAGCTGCTTTGCAGACATCCAGTAGGGGAATGTCCCTTGCTGCTGCAAGCGAGGCTGCAGTGCCTCTGGTGGAGTGGGCCCTGAGCCCCACTGGAGGTTGTTGACCAGCTTTCTCATAGCAGAAACTAATACAAGAGACCAACCAACAAGAAATAGTTCTCTTGGTAGCTGGTCTTCCTCTGCCTACATCCTCATAGGTGAGACACAACTAAGTGGAAGAGCTTCTGGACTGTCTAGTATGCGCTAGGTAGTGAAAGATGGCTCTTTGAACATCCAAGCTGTGGAGCTTTTGCTCTCCAGGAGTGGATCGCTCAGTAAAGGAGACAGGCAGAGTAATGGACTGGTTCAAGTAAACTCTGAAACCACCTTTAGCAGAAATTTCCTATTTGTCCTGAGCTCAGCTTTATCGTTGTGAGGGATGATGTAATTCAGCTCAGTGCACAGGGCCTGTAGCTCTGAAATCTTCCTGGCAGACATAATGGCTACCAGGAAGATGGTCTTCCAAGTTACAAACTTGATGTGGGCCATGGACATAGACTCGAAAGGTGGATTCATGAGCCCATCTACACAAAGGTTCAGGCTCCAAGGAGGAACAGGCTCCCTAGTTGGAGGCTGGAAGTGCAAGAGGCCTTTGAAAAACTGTTTAAAAATATCGTGGGAAAAAAATTATTTCTTCTTTCCCACCAAAAGGTAGGCTGAAATTGCCACCAGGTGTAGCTTGAGTGGCGATGGTTTCAAGCCTGACGCCTGTGAGTGTACCAGGTAGTCTAGCAGCTGAGGGTCTGAAGCTGATAGGGGTTCAACCTTTTCGCTCTTGCACCTGAGGGAAAACCTTTTCCATTTGGCTGCATAAGTCTTCTTAGTGTTCGGTTTTTTAGCCATCCTCTGTATTTTAAGGACCTGTTCAGAGTACTCTGAGGATGGAAACTCTAACTCCTCAAGAACCATGCCTTGAGGTGAAGAGAGTGTATGTCTGGGTACTGCACTCCCGTCTGAGGAAGGGTCAGCAGGGAGCGAGTCAGAGGCAGGCAAATGGGCCTGTTGCAGTACATTGAGAGGAGGAGAGGGTACCAGGCTTGCCTGGGCCAGTCCACAGCCACTAGGATCATCAATGCAGGCTGCTGTCTTGAGTTTCAGCAAAACCCTGAATATCAGGGGAAAGGAAGGAAATGTGTATAGGAACCTCCCTGACCAGTCCAGGATTAGGGCATCCAGAGGAAGTGTTCCCGGAAGTGGGGGCCTGTGACAGTACTGAGGAAGCTGAAAATTGAGAGGAGAGGCAAACAGATCCACATCTGGTGTGCCCAACCGCCTGAACACTGCGGCCTTACTTGCTTATTCAGTGTCCATTCGCTCTGACCTTGACTGATGCAGCTTAGAGCATCCGCCAGAGTACTGAGTTTGCCTGGTGGGTGAATAGCTCAGAGGCTGACTCCCAGGGAGAATGCTAGAGACCAGAGCTTCCAAACAGAGTATTTCTGATCTGGTACCACCCTACTTGTTTATGTAGAACATTGCAGTGGAGTTGTCCATTCAAATTTGAACCACCTGCCCTCCTATGCTGGGAGTGCAAGCTTTGAGATCTAGTAAGACTGCTCTGAGTTACAAAGATTTATGTGCAACTGTGACTCTTTGGGAGTCCAGTTGCTGCTTACTGAGGCACTGTCTAAATGAGCTCCCCAGCCTAAAAGGGAGGCATCTGTGGTGATCACCTTTGTGGGAAGAGGAGCTTGAAAGGGAACCCCTGCCTGCAAATTTGCAGAGTTCTTCCACCACAGCAAGTTTTGGAGGAACTGCTCCGACACAGGTATCAACTTTGAAAATGTGCTGCTTCTCTGAGACCAGTGAGCTCTGAGGTAGGCTTGCAAGAGTCTCATCCTGTACCTGACCCCTAGGACTACTGCGGTCATAGAGGCCATATGTCCCAGATGTTTGAGGAAATGTCTGGCTGGTCTTGGCTGTCCCCGGATGAAAGAATCTGCCACTGAAAGGAAACTCTGAATTCTTTCCTGTGGGACGAAAGCATATCCCTTCTGAGTGTCCAGCTGGGCCCCTATGAAGGTGAGCAGCTGGGTGGGTTCCAGGTGAGATTTCTTTAGATTTACCAGGAAACCCAGAGACTTCAGAGTGTGTTCTGTTAGGGAAAGAGATTCCTTGACCTGTCAAGGAGACTTTGCTACTATGAGCCAGTCATCCAGATAGGGGTAGAGAGCGACACCCAGTCTCCTGAGATGTGCTACCACTGCGAGACACTTGGTAAAGACTCTTGGGGCCAAGGACAGACCGAAGGGCATTGCAGTGAACTGATAGTGACCCAAAGGAAGTTTGAACCTGAGAAATCTCCTGTGAGATCTCCTTATGGGTATGTGGAAGTAGGCGTCCTTTAAGTTGAGGGAGACTAGCCAGTCTCCCTGCTGTAAGGACTGTATGACCAGTGACAGAATGACCATTGTGAATTTGTTTTTTTTCAGATGTTTGTGTAAATATCTGAGATCTAAGATAGGTTGTCACTCCCCAGTTTTCTTTTGTGTCAGAAAATACCTGGAGTAGAGGTCCTTGCCATTCTCATGGGTGGGGACCCTCTCCACTGCTCGTAAAGCCAGAAGGTTTTGTACCTCCATTTCCAACAGTGGTATCTGTGTTGGGGACAGAGGTCTTGACACCTGGGTATGCCTGAGGACGGGCAGCTGCTTGTACTGTAATGACAGACTCTTCTCCACTATCTCCAGCACCCACTTGTCCAACGAGATGAGGGACCAGTGCTGAAGATAGTGACAGAGTCTACCTCCAACTGGAAACAGCGAGGTGACCTGGACACTCACAACAGGACTTAGACTGAGAGGCAGATGGCTGGATAGAGGTGGCTCTTCTTTGGCCCCATCTGCCCCCTGCCTCTGAAAGAACCCCTGTACTGGCTAAAGTCAGACTGGGGATAGGGATTGTAAGGCCTGGGAACAAAACTTCTGCCCCTACCGCCCCTGGGATCTCTGAGGGGTGGCGGGTTTAGGCTTGGATGAGTAGCTCTGCCAGGAGGCCTTGTACTCATCAACTTTTTTTTCATGTAGTCAGTGGTTCTGTAATCAAACAATATATGTTGATCACAGGGCAAATCCATGGCCTTGTTCTGAGTATCTGTGGTCAGACTGGTTGTTCTAAGCCAGGCGAAGCATCTCAGGGAGATGGCATGAGCCACTGCCCTAGATGCTGCATCATTGTTGTCATCTGCCATGTGGAATTGGTACATAGTAGCTTCCAGGGCAGTTTTTGACGCATCCACCAACTCCTGCACCATAGAATCTGATCCGTTGCTGGCGATAGCCTGGACAAATTTCCAAAGGGCTTTCTGATATTTGGCTGTGAATGCCATGTAAGAAGAAAGCCTGAGAAGCAGGGAAGCTGTGGCATATACTTTCTTTGCTATAAAGTCAATTTTCTTGGAATCCTTGTCGGAGGAGAGGGCGAAAAGGTGACTCCAGCTTTCTCACAAGCTGCCTGCTGCACTTTACATTCGTGGCTAGGGTGTGCAGACAGAAACTCTGTACCATTTTTAGACAATTTATATTTTCTCTCAAGCCGTTTATCAACCCCCAATACCAAACTGGGGTGCTGAAGCACCTTCATGGTATTTTTTTCTAAATGCATTATAGATAGGAATGACCAGGGTCTTTGAGGATGAAAGACCCTTCATCTTCCTATAATCTTAGTCTTCATTGACATCCTGGTTGGGCTCCTGCATAGGGAGGTCCAGCATATTTTGTATAAATGTAAACATAGAGGAAGGATCCTCGTGGTCACCCGGGGATCCCCAAGGTGAGGATCCGGGGACTCCTGGGGCTCAAGGCCCTCAAAATCCATGTCAGGGGCATCATAAAATTGATCATCATCTGCGTCACCCTTACAGTCTACAGAAGAGACAACTGTGGAAGAGTGCTTGCCAGCCCCAGTAAATCGAGGACCCATCTATTGAAGGGTCTGAAACAGTTGCCATGCTTTTTCCGTATCTTGCATTGACAGAAGAACCTGCACAGTTTGTGTTTTGTTTTTTTCTGTATGCTTTAAGCTGCCTGTTGTCTCGCTATTGGCTTTCCCAGAAGCAACGGGAGCATATCTGTCTTGACAGAGTTTCTTTTTAGCCACTTCATCAGAGGCTTGATCAAACTTCCTTTTATCATCACTCTTATTATTTTTCAATTTGTGAGGAACTTCATCTTTGGAAGTTTTATTTTTTGGCTGGGATCTGGAGGGTTCCTCAGCACCTCTGCTTTTGGTATTAGTACTTTTGAATGGCCCCTCATCGGAAACCTTTGCTTTATCCTCAGCCATATTAATCAAAGGTTTGTCTGCTATGTTTGCCAATTTAAGACAAGCAAACCAGTTCTGGACCTACGAACTGAGTGCAGGTTTCTGTGAAAATGCCACCAGCCAGTGCTGCCCCAGTTAATAAACTCTGTCTATTACTAGAGCCTTTTTTTTTGGTTGTAAAACTAGGATCTATACCAGTGCCAATCTTAATAGAAACCCAGTAATACCCAATTGCGCACAGGTGACTGCTGGACCCTTACGGTAAAAAACAAGGCAACTGTCCCCAATTCTACGGTTCCCACAAGAATGTGCCTCAAAAATGAAGGAAACCACAAAAAATAAGCAGCCGCAATAAAATTAGGCTTTAAACTAAATAGTCGCAGTAAAAGTAAAGTCAAAATAGCACCATCGCGCTAAAAATAATGTGTGCAGTGCTAATGAAAAAGTAAAACTTTCACTCAGCACACTAAAGAAAATCATTTATGAGGAAAACTTTACCCAGATAAGCACTAGGAGGCTGTCAACAAGGAAAGTTGGAAGACACCTCAGAGGCAATATTGCTCAGTCCAGTGGAGAAAAAATTCTGAAGCATTCAACAGCTCTCACTCAGCTCACACCCCACCACCTCCTCCTGTCTTTTGATTGGCTTGGCCCTACACTCATTTTAATATCTCTTAAAGGCACACCTCCAGGGTAGTTGCACCTAGCCAGCTAAGTGCAAAAAAGTTACTTGATGCTAAAGGACTCTCGGGGTAAGAACATTATCTATCATCAGCTATATCACCTTTGTAGTCTGCGGAAAAGAGAACTGTGGAAAAGTACATACTAGCCCCAGTAAATAAAGGACCCATCTTTTGTAGGGTCTGAAACAGTTGTCATGCTTTTTCCAATCTTGCACAGATGGAGATCCTGCACAGACTTTGTAAGAATTTTATTTTTTCTGTATGCTTTAAGCTGCCTGTTGTCTCGCTATTGGCTTTCCTGGGAACATTTTTGTCTTGACATAGTTTCTTTTTAATCACTTTAGCAGCAGCTTGATCAAGCTTCCATTTTTGATCACTTTTTATTTTTTAATCTGTGAGGAACTGCATCTTTGGAAGCTTATTTTTTGGCTGGGATCTGAAGGATTCCCCAGCACCTCTGTTTAAATTTGTATTATTAGTTATTTTAGATGGCCCCTAGCCTTTGATTAATCCTCAGCCATAACAATCAAAGTTTTGTCTGTTATATAGCCAATTTAAGCAAAGCAAACCAGTTCTGGACCTTACGAACCAAGTGCAGGTTTCTGTGAAATGCCACCCGCCAGTCCTGCCCAAGTTAAATAACTCTATTTAAGTGCCTTTTTTTTTAATTGTAGTACTGGGATCTATACCAGTGCCAATCTTAACAGAAAACCCAGTAATACTGGTCAACTGTGCACAGGTTGCTGTTGGACCCTTATGGACAGTCCTGTGACAGATGATACCTTAGGTCCAGTTTCCTTATATATCTATGGGTTTCTCTTTAATGCCAATCCTGAGAGAAAGCCCCCAGGCACTGTTGAGGTTTGAATTTCAGTGGGGTGCATCATAGTAAAACCCACAAGGTCTGAGGTAAAAAAAAACAAGGCAGCTGCCCCTAATTCAAAGTTTCCTTCAAGAATTTGGTCAAAAAAAGAGAGGAACTGTCAAAATTAAGCACCCACGATAAAATTAGCGTCTGAAATGAACAGTCGTGGTAAAAATAAAATCAAAATAGCGAGGGTGCACTAAAAATAAAAAATTTGCACGGCGCTAACGAAAATGCAAAACTTTCACTCAGCACACTACTAAAAATGAAGTATGAGGAAAGCTTTACCCAGATAAGCACTAGGAGGCTGTCAACAAGGGAAGTTGAGAGGCACCTCAGGGGCAATGTTGCTCAGCCCAGCGGAGAAAATATTCTGAAGCCTTTAGGCAGCTCTCACTCAGCTCACTCCCCCTCCTGGTTTTTGATTGGCTATTGCCTAAAGTCCATTTGACTTTCTCTTAAAGGCAAACCTCTGGGGCAGTTGCACCTAGACAGCTAACTGCTAAAGTTACTGATGCTAAAGGTAGATTAAGAAGTATACAGTAAGAGTTGATCAAGGACTAGAAACAAAAAAGGTAGGGTATGATTACATAAGTACCATGCATTTCAGTTCTAAGAAAGGAAGCAGATAAAATAAACAGCAACAAGGGCTTACGGGCAGACTAGATGGACCAGGCAGTCCTTATCTGCCGACAATTTCTATGTTCTCTGTTTCAACATAATTTTTTATAGAGAGTAAGGAATCATAAAATGCGGGATTTCGACTAGAAATGTGATGCCAAAAGGGTCGATAGTGTTCTTTCAGCATGTCCCTCACCTCCCAACTTGTATGACATCTGTTCCCCTCATGAGTCTGCCTTACCACTTTGTTTTCACAGTTGAATTACAGGAGAACATCTTTTAATATGGGTCAGACTAGGTTTTCATGAGTATTTTTTTTGAACACCAATTGTTTACAGGAAATCTACACCATTAGTTTTAATAACTGAGACCTTCACCACCTGATTCAGTCCTGTAACAGCAGAGATGTGACCATTTCCCTGGTGAGAACAAGAATGTCTAGCAAGACTACAACTAGTGCACACAGCACAACTATGATACAACACCCCCATATACCATCCATCTATTGTCCTTCAAATGTCAGCATTTGTGGAGAACCTTGGAAATGTTGAGGCAACATGGCTACTTGTGACAGCCAAGTAATCATTTGCGCTCCTGTGAGCTGTCTTCCAATAGAGGTGGACATTAAGTGTTCTGAACATGTTGCACACACACACACACACCCCCAACAGTCCCATCACAGTTGCAAAAATGCAGCAATAATGTTTCCGCTCATTAAAACTTTTCCAGGTTTAATAAAAAAACCTTTTTTGTCTGTTTGGTAATTTTGTTGTAACTCCCCTACAAAGGGGGGTTCCTGAAAAGTCTTCCTTGAGCTTGCCTAAATGCTCACTGCCAGGTTGGTGTCCTGCGTTTTAGCAGTTTAAATGTGATTGCCATAGAGTGCCTGTATAGCCTCTATGTACTGTCTCTTTAAGAGCTGCCTGGATTGCAGTCATAAGTAATCTGAGAGGGAGCTCTGTTGAAAGATGTAACTATTTGCTGAAAATCATTTAGAGTGATAATGATAATGTAGTTTGTCTAACCTGCCTTCTTTGCAGCAAGGACTGTTTTGTTTATCCCCACCATTTGGCCCGGGACTGCAAATTGGACCAATCAGTACTGTTGGGACCTAAAATGGAGCGGGATTACAGGATCTATCTGGAGTCAAAATCTGTAGGAATTGTAGTTTGGGGCTTTCGGTACCATTTTGCTCCTGAAGGGGGAGCCTTTGTTGTGAATGACAGACAGATCAGCCAACCGAACCTTTTGGAATCTGGGGAAAGTCTCAGACTTTCTGGCAGTTGAGTCAGATCTAAGTTGGGAGCTGAAGAAGCAACAGCTTGAGACAGTCAAGCAGCCATCTGAGTAGTTTTGCGTGGGAGAACTGTGGAAAGGCCCGAGTTGTGGCCTGCATGTCTGCCTGCTGCCCCTGACAGGGAGAGAAGAGAATTATTTTGGACTAAATCCAAGTTTGCGAGAACAAAGTAAGCCACTGATTTTTTACCAGGCTCATACCTGAAGAAGACCGAAGATTTTGCTGAATGCGATCAGCCTGTCAGGCTTGCCAGCTGCTTTTGAATCCCCGGTTTGTGCAGAGACTCTGTGATCATGACTGGAGAGCGGTTTGCCTGGTACAGTAGAATTTCCTTACATGTAAATGTGCTGTGAGTTGTTAGTGGATCGTGATTTGGTTCCCCACTGTGTGAACTGTGTTCTGCTTGCTGGTACCGTAGAATCCTTTACATGTAAATGTGTTGTGTATTGAAAGTGGGTCATGATTTGGTTCCCCAATGTGTGAACTGTGTTCTGCTTGCTGGAAGCTTTATCCAGCCTAATCGGACTGAATCGCGCTCATCTCCATTCAGCCTGGGCCATACGCGCTGGCCCTGCCAGACTACCCCACTGCACAGAGAAAGCCACCGATGAGAGACCTGCCTGGGGATCAGCCCCCTGCTCCACACTTGAACAGGAATGACGCCTCGGCGAATCGTGTGGGCCCTGCTTCTCCTGGCACTCCAGATTAACCACCTGCTGTCTCAATTTTCATCCAGCCTGTGTCCAGTCTTGGGTATCGTGAGTAATCATCAGGGTAGCTCCCTGCAACAACAGCCTAATCTAAAAGTGTGTCATCTGATTGTCTTGTTTTCTTTCCATGAACTGAGCCCTCCAGCTCTGGATTACAAATAGTATGTGTTGTGCATGTTGTTTTCTTCCATCACAGGGCCCCAACCAGTTGCAACGTTCCTGGCTAGCCCACCGTTCTCCATCTGGGTACCCTGAGTGTGTGACTGTTTATGGACCCTGAAGTGCATGCATAACTGTTTGATTGATAGAGCCTTTAAGCAAATTAGCCTGATTACGCCCTTCCCTTGTTCAAGTCCCTTAAATAAATCAGATCTAACACTTTTTTGCATTTACCCTTACTGTGGTTCCAGTTTGTGCAAGAGTACTGTACTGCTGTTATTTGCTGTGTATAACTTTGTTTTACAGGGGGGCCCCCAGGGCTGAGCCAGAGGAAAGCCCTGCAAACAGTGTGGGTACTTGTGTGGTGTATCAGGGATATTGTGAAAGTGATTATTGTGTATTGTTCCGGCCACTAGTAAAGAAAGAGGGGGGGTTACAGTGTCCCGGAGGGCTGTGCCCAGGTTAGCTTAACCACTACCAACCCTGACCTCCGGGTGGAGGCACCCGTTTCAGAACTCAGGCCCCTTAACCTGCTACTAGCCAAGCAGGCAGGGGTAGTAGCCCTTGGGATAGCACCACCTAGGAGTTACACTGTCATAGATAAATGCAGTCATGCTTTCAGTGGGGGCACACCACCCCCCCCACACCCCCTGGGTGCTTAGTGATAATACAGGTGTGTTGTTACCCAGGGGTGTGGGGAGCGGAGCACCGCTACTGAAAGCATGACATTTATCGATGCCAGAATTACCCAACAAAAAACTGTTTTGCAATTAATGCCGCAGTATTGTTTCCATGCTGTTGCTCATTCATTGCAGTTGGGGGCTCCTCACAGCCCCCCGTTAATTCCATTTTGTGTCTTTTTTACTTGCAGCCTGTCACTAATTTAACTGATTTTACTGTGGTTTTGAAGAGGTGCTTGTATTTTACATAAACCTTGTCTGCTTATTGCTTTTTTTGTAATGCCGGCGAGGGGGTGAAGGGTGGAGCCCCCCAACAGAAAACCTATTGTGAATTTATTTATGTATTTATTGAAAGTTTGGTAACTGGGTAGGCCCGCTGAGACCTTGACAGTCCCTTTTTCAGGGGCGACCCAGGATTAGTTACATGTACCTAAGAGGAAAAGAAAACCAACGCTTTGATACATACACTACAGCAAAGCTTACATAGTGCATAGGAAACATACCTTGCAGTATGTAGTATATCACAACATATTACAGCAGTAGCACAGACATTTTTGTTAGAAACAGACCATTAGCAATTTTTAACATAGCCAAGTGCCAGAACCAGTACATGCTTTTCTCCTTTGTAATCCCTTCATCCCTTATGACTGTGTTCTTTTGCAAACATCACCCTTGGCAGGATCCCTTTGGGAGGCCTTAGTAGAGGCAGCAGTACTGGGACCCAGTGCCTAGGTGTGATTTTAGCCCTCTCTTGAAGCCTTCAAAAGAGGCGCCATCCTGTAACTCTCTCGGGAGATTGTTCTGGAGTTTGGGTAGGGCTACCCTGGCAGACCGCTGACCTAGAGATTTATTTATTTATTTAACAGACTTTAGGATTACAACCTTTGAGTCAGGGACTCGTTTACAAAGGCTCCACGTCAAAAAAAAAAATCATAAACACTTAATACATATAGACATAGAATGGCAGCTAAAGGTTACATTTTTTTCAGATATACAATATTGCAGAATCAAGATCAGCTATACATTGCATTGAACGTGTTATCGAGAGCTGTATTTTACAGTTTTCAAGAGAACAATAAGTTTGATGCTAGAGGGAGGGAGTAACAGGTTTGATATTTACAGCTAAATAGAGAATTAGACAGATGTCTTGTGAGTGCAGCCAAAGGAAGCATTGTTAATAGGTAATGTTTGGTAGGGATGATTTGGCTCTAGGTATTTCGAGTAATTTCCGATCAGCAGACCTGAGCTCTCTTCTGCTTGTTTTAGGGGCTAGCAGGTCTCATAGACCGGGGGGGGGCAGGTTGCTGCAGTTTAAAGGCCATGCACAGGGAGGGATATGCTAATCTAGCTTCGAGGGATGACCAATCTAGAGCATGAAGCACCTTGCAGTGATGCTCCATCCGTTGTGCCCCAGTGGTGAACCAGCTGACCCTATGGTAGAGGGTGCTCAGACGCTCCCTTTCCATTGACCTCAGTGTCTGCAGCATGGTCAATAAACACATCCTTGAATTATTTTTCACCTATGGTCTCGAAAAGGTGAAGTTTACATTTTCTATTTTTCGGGCTTACTGATCAATGTTCTGGAGAAAGCAGGTAAGTTGATTCTGTGTTGCATGTCAATTACACCACCATATCTGCCCGTAAAATATAAAATCTGACAAAAAAGCGCACGACACTCCACGGTTCTCCACAATCGCCCAAATGTCTGTGCCAAGTAGATATTTTCCCAGAAATAACTTTCTCGGGTCCCAACCCCCAGTAAGAGTATGCAGTGCTGAATGAGAAACTGCAGGGCTGACTCTCATTCATGCTGCAATATACGTTTCAAAGGTGACTGACCGCATGTCTGTGCTCATGACTGACGCACGGTCAGTCATCTTTGAAATGCAGATATCAGCTAACCCCATGCTCGTTTCACATTATGACACCACTGGTAGTTCGTGTAGGTGTCTTGTGGAAATACAAAATAACACCATGCTTGTATGTTCCCCAACTGACTGTGAAATATATGGGGCTCTCAGACTGCCTGCTTTGCAAGGGATGTGCATGCTCAACTGCACAGTCAAGCGGCTGAACCAGCTGCAAAGTTTTTCAGCACTGTGTTTATACCCAGAGCTGGGTCCTGAAAAGTTGTTATGGAGAGAATATCTACTGGGCATGGATATTAGGGGAATAGTAGATGGAAGGCATGCGGTGTGGGGGTGGCACATTATATTATTGGTTTGCTGTGTGCACTACAGCTACGTGGTCCTGCTGGTGGCAGCTGTGGAGGACGCTGGACTGGTGGCGCTTATTAGGTTACTTACAGTGCTACACTACCCCTGTAGCGTGTGGAGTATCCAGAAAAGTGCACAACCAGTTCAAAGTCCTACACTAACGCCCTACTGGCTACCAGACATTCATGCTTTGGTGAGACAGGGACATCATCAAGAGGGACAGAGTTCGTGGTAAATGCAACCACAACAGCCCAAGATGGTGCAATGCTCTGGGTACGTGCATTTAAAAAAAAAAAAAGCATTTTAGTATAGTACTTGCTGCAGCATCTACTGTTTAAAGGTCTCATTATGCGAACTGATGGTACACATTCCCTTTAAGAACTTTTCCTGCCACTACAGTGAACTAGCTTGCCACAGACGCTGCTTCCTGACACTGTAGAATAACAGGTGCACAAAACAGCTGAAAATACTGAACACCTGCTTTGAGCCACATTAAAAGAACACTCATTATTTCATCAGACAAAATGGGTGAGGAAGTGTGTCATCTCCGGGGTACAATGAAAATGGAAAGAAATGTAGGGGTCAACATCTTCGTCTGCACTGCACTAGTATTCACTAAAAATACCAACAGCTTAATCTGGTTGTTTCAGTTGTTCAGAACTTCAGATTTCATCTGTATCCCCCCTTCTCAACCTCCTGCCTCATAAAGCAGGGACAATGCTTAAAAAATCAGGGACAAAGGACCATAATCAGGGACACATCTTCAAAATTGGTGTTATCCACTCAGGAAGCTGGCAGAATAAGGGGTTTAGTGTGAAATGCATTTTCTAAGGAACAAGTGTGTAACCTTAATGGTTGACATTATTTTTTGTTTGCAACCCCCCCACTGTTAGTTCACGGAAACACAATTTTTAGGCGGGAACGAGTAAAATGTTGAGGCAAAATCAGGGACAGCTGAGAGGTATGCCCCCCCCCCCCCCGTTACCCCTGAAAAAGGGACTTCTAGTTTCAGGGGGCCTACAGGGTCAACAAAATTCAGTAAATAAAAAAAATTGATGTTACCATACTGCTGGTTTATACTATGGGCGTTCAGAAACTGAAGAGCTTCTCACGACAGCCCCACCCGTTATATACTCCTGCTGAGATATACAGGTGGTACAACCAGCTCTGCAGAGAACTACAAAACAGACTGCTGGTTAAACTTCAGACAAATTTCCTTCGAAATTACTACAGGAATAAAGGGGGCGGGGCATGGGCGGCGTCCCCCTCCTCCCTCCCGGATCAAACCTATTTTCCTATCCAATCACTCTGCGCTCTCATGACTGCAAACTGCACGTGTCTCCGCCCCCAACACGGAGGCGCGTGGCTCCTGATTGCCTCATAACGGCTTCGCTCGGGAGCCGCAGAATGCCGGTGTCAATCTGTAGGCCGTGCACGTGAGCCCTGTGGCAAATGCAGCCGAAATAAAACAGACGGCGAGCTCTACCCTAGCTTACTTTAATACTTTGGCTAACTTCACCATGTTAGTGTCGCGCTCGATGTTCTGGGCAGACGACACCGCGCACCAGTTACAACCTTCCTGTCCCTCTTCATCGAATGCTGCATGGAAGTGGCTGTCAGAAGAGGTGCAGACCTAGCAGTTGGGTTGGTTTCTATTTGGGACGCGATCCGTGAGACGTGCGGGGATTCACTGAGGACTGGAGCGCCTCGTACTGTAGCGGCTACCTACGATGGTGGCTGGCTGCTGTAGGTTTAGGAATCAGAGTTCAAAGAGTGGTAATTTCACTTCGCAGAGGCCATTTGTACCGGTCAATCTTTTGTCACCAAGTATGTGTGTATGCACCCAGTTAGCAGGTGTCATGCGGGATCGGTTCCGGCTGCGGGAATGGTACCGGATCTTTCAGAGCATGCACTGTAATACGCTCTTGTGAACGGGCTGCTAGCTCGGTACCTGCTCCGAGTCCGCTCTGTACTTTACAAGTGATAAATTGTTAAAAGCGCCTAGTTTACACAACACGCAGTAAAGCACCCATGAAGTCGGCTCTTAAGACACCACGTGCATAATCCCTATAACGAAATAAGAGGCAGTTTGTACAAAAATAATTTGCCACAACAGAGAATATAATTATTGAACTTTGAGGTGGTAAGATGATTTGCTGACTCCTGACACATTTCGTTGTAACTAATGAACAGGGCCGGCTTTAGGGTTTTAGGGGCCCCCAGCAGAATTAATGAAGTCACAGGGCCTCTCTACTTGGCCCACCTTTAGCCCATGTGTTTTACTGTAGCCCCTAAGTGCAAGATTTTATTTGTGTTGATATTATAGGCAGGGAAAAATTGGCAGACTAGGCGGGCCAAGCAGTATTTATCTGCTGGCAAATTTTATATTTCTTTGTTTCTATGTCTAGCTTTAGTATAACCAGTAGTATTTTTAAAAAAAATTTAGGAGGACACAGCAGTCAGTTCTTTTGGCTGTTCTTCCCATCCCATCCATTGCTGCCCATCCACCTCATATTGACTGGATCATAGCTTGTTGAGGTATTTCATGACATAACCATAAGGATCTGCACACTCCTTTACTGATGTTTTAAAAATATAGTAAGATAAAAAAAAATGTTAAAAATGAATATGGTAAACTCCTCTGGTTGGGGGCCCCCATGAGCAGGGGCTCCCAGCAACCGCAGGGTTCGCTGGTGCCTAAAACCGGCCATGCTAATGAAACCCCACCAAACTAATAAAACTCTAATAAGCTGACAGTAACATGGTGGAGAGATTTATTATAAATACTAATGTTTTTTAAGAACAAGCAGTCTGTCATTGTATGTGTGTGTGTTCAATCTATCATAAAGAAAATAGTAGCTGCTCAATTTCGGGAGAGTGGAGAGTACTGGACCATCCACGGAGCTACGCTATTAGCGTAGCAGCAAGTTATGCTACTTTCTTAAATCAGTCATTGGATTATTTTTAGTAGCTTATTCGAGTTGGTGGGCTTCACCCCAACACCCTTCCCCATTTAAAAAAAAAAACTTCACCCCCCCCCCCAACTCAAACTTGACACAACAAACATTAACAATAAGGCCCTGTCCATACTCCACTGCTCCAGCCCGTAACTGATGCAATCCATTACGGCCAGGGAACGGTGCGGTGCATCCACACCGCGGTGGTGTCAGTTACGGGACCGGCACTGCCTGTCCACACTTCGGGACCCGGGGCAACCGTTGCGAAGGCGCCCGATCCCACAATGCAGCTTGCGCTGCGCTTCGGGTCCTGCAGGGAACCGTTACCGCCCATCTACACTACCACCGGTGACATTACCATACAAACATACGAAATTTGCCAGCAGATAAAGGCCTAGAGGTATATCAAGTCTGCTCGAATGTGCAGCTAGCACCCCTTATTCTGCAGCTGCTCCACCCTTCCCTTCATTAACCCTCCCTTGTCCTGTCCCATCTTCGTTTGAAGCAGTCCACTGTTCTACTGCATACCACTTCAGGAGGTAACGCATTCCACCCAGCCACCACCCTCTCTGTAAAAGTGTCTCCTCATCTCCTCCTGAACCTTCCTCGCTCCAGTTTCATATCATGGCCCCTGGTGTCCTCTCTCCCTACTTTGAACAGCCCTCTGTACTTGTCTTGTTTATTCCTTTCATGTATTTAAAGGTTTCAATCATGTCACCCTCGCCTCACCTCTCCTCCAGTGAGTACATGTTCAACTCTTTCAACCTCCTCTCGTATGATAAGTCCCCAGCCCTTGATCATCTTTGTCGCTCTGCGCTGCACCCTCCAGTAACTTAATGTCCCTCTTCAGATACGGACGCCAGTACTGCCTCGCAGTACTCCAGGTGTGGTCTAACCAATGACCTATACAGTGGCAGAATCACCTCCTCCCTCCTCGAGGATATGCCCTTGCAATACAACCCAGCATTTTGTTGGCCTTTGCAGCTGCCTTCCTACATTGTGCCGAGTTGTTCATTGACCCTGTAATGAGCACACCCAGATCCTTCTCCTCCTCTGTCTGGGCTAGCTGCACTCCCCCTAGCTGGTAACTCCTCCTTGGGTTCTTCATCCCAAAATGCAGCACCTTGCACTTTTCGGCATTAAAGCCCAGTTGCCAGGTGTCTGACCAGGTTTCAAGCTTTGCCAGATCATCCTGCAACCCCTGCCATCCCCCTAGGTCATCCACCACCGCGCCTACCTTGGTATCATCAGCAAACAGACTGATCTTGCTCTTGATGTCCCATGATATGTCTGCAATGAATATCCCAAACAACACTGGTCCCAACACTGAGCCCTTTGGAACACCACTCGTCACTGCCCTTGGGTGTGAGAGCTCCCCACCCACCACCACCCTCTGTTGCCTTCAATGCAGCCAGTTTCCTACCCATCTCGCCAGCTTTGCACCCGCCCCTGTGCCTACTAACTTCCTTCCCAGCCTGCCATGCGGCACTGAGTCGAATGCCTTACTGAAGTCCAGATACAGGACATCCACTGCATGGCCCCTGTCCAGTTGCCTAGTTATCCAGTCATAGAACTCGACCAGGTTGGTTTGGCAGGATCTGCCACGTATGAAGCCATGCTGTCTGCTGTCCTGTAGTCCTTTGGCCTCTAGGAAGGCCACCAGCCTCTCCTTCAGGATGGTCTCCATTAGCTTACCCACGATGGATGTGAGGCTCACTGGTCTGTAGTTTTCCGGTTCATCCTTGGGGCCACTCTTGTGGAGGAGCACCACATGAGCCATCTTCTAGTCCTGAGGTACACACCCCGAATGTAGTGAGGCATTAAATAGGTCTGCCAAAGGTCCTGCAAGGACCTCTGCCAGCTCCTTCAGTACCCTGGGGTGGATGCCATCTGGGCCTGGCGCCTTGTCTACCCTCAGTGCCTTCAAACCCTCTCGAACTCTGCTCTCCATGATTTCCCATCTGTCACCACTTCCCACCCTGCTTCTCATTTCCTCCCACCTTGGGTGTCACCCCTTTCTCTTTAGTAAATACTGAGCAGAAGTACTCATTTAGTGCTTCCGCCTTATCGCACCCTGCTTCCACCCAACCCCTCCTTCCTAATCCTTACTATGTGGTCCTTACAGCTCCTTTTCTCCCTGATGTACTTAAAGAAGTCCTTTTCCCTTCTAATGCCTTGTGCCAGCCTGAGTTCCGTAGATGCTTTGGCTCCCTTTACTGCTCTTGTCACCTCCTTCGATTCTGTCAAGTACTCCTCCCTGTCCTTCCCCCTCCCTGTTTTCTTGTACTTCCTAAAGGCAGCTCTTTTCCTCCTTAGCTTTTCCATGACCTCCTTGCTCAACCAGATCGGTTTCTTAGCCCTAGCCTTCTTGCTCTGGGCTTTGCAGCAGGTTTTGGTTGCCTCCACTTTCCCCAGCTTTATGAGCACCCACCTCTGGTTAGTGTCCATACTAGATTGAATTCTGGCCAGGTACCCTTTTACCACTTCCCCCATCCTCCCAAAGTCTGCCCTCCTGAAGTCCAGCACTATTGTGCCAGATTCCACTCCTTCCTTGCCCATATCCAATGTGAGCCATACTGAGTGGTGGTCACTCCCTGACAGCGGTTCCTCCACTATAAGTTCTCTCACAAAGTCCCCATTTGCCAGAACAAGGTCAAGGGTATTCCCTAACCTGGTTGGTTCACTGACCATTTGCAGCAGGAAGCTGTCCTGGAAGGCATCCAGCAGTAGCTGCTCCCTTCTGTTCCTGGTTGTTGGGGTGCTCCAGTCCACTCCTGGCATGTTGAAGTCCCCCACAATCACCACACTACCCTTTTCACAGGTCCTCCTGATCTGTCCCACTAGTTCCCTGTCTAACTCCTCTGTCTGAGATGGTGGCCTGTACACCACTCCATTCTAAGAATCCTATTCTTGGAATCCTGGATTTGCATCCAAAGTGACTCCGCATCACCTCCTCCCTTCCTCCCTTACGCACTTCAGTCCTTCCTTCACATATAGTGCCACCCTTCCCTTTCCCAATCACCCTGTCCCTACGAAATAACCTGTACCCTGGTACAGACAGGTCCCAGTCATTGTATTTGTGGCCCATGTTTCCGGATGGTTGCAATGTCCACCTCCCTCTGCCATGAGAACCTGTAACTCTGCAGTTTTCCTCCCAAGGCTCCTAGCATTAAGGGTAACCACCTTCCACCCTTTCCCCCCTCTCCCATCCTGCCCTCCTTTTCTAGCATTACCAACAGTACTTGCCATTTGTCCTTTGTCACTGTTATGGGGGGTAAGCTCATATGATTTCCCAACCTGTGGTCTCTGCATATCTCTTCCCCAACTGCCACCCCCCACTCCTAGTTAAAATTCCCAACTTCCTCTGTGTACTCCATCCTCTGTTTCAACACTTTCTTTCCCTCCTCACTCAAGTGTAGTCTGTCCTGGCATAGAGACTACTGTCCTCCCAGGTCCCTCCCCACCCCCAACAGCCCATACCCTTTAGCACAACACCAGGTTCTTAGCCATCCGTTAAATTCCTCTATTCTCAGCTTTCTTGTTGTGCTTGCCTTGGGCACTGGGAGTATCTCTGAAAAAGTTACTGATCTTCCTGCCCCCTCACATAATTGTGCTAGTTTCTCAAACCTCCTCTTGACTGTATCTACTGTCTTGTCAGCCAGGTCGTTTGTCCCAAGATGTATAATTAAATGAGGCTTGTCCCTACCCCTTCTAGCATATTTCAGAACAGACTGTCCCACCCTTTCCGCTGTCATTCCTGGCATGGCCTCCACCCAAATGCGACTATGCCTCTCCCCCTTGCTACCCCACCTAACTCCTCTTAGTATTGAGTCCCCCAGCACTAAGATTCCACCCCTGTTACTCCCTGCTTGCTTCCATTCATCTCCCTCTCTCATTTCCAGCTCCTCTTCTTCCTCCTGCACATTATTTCCCCCTTTTACCCCTGTTGCAATTCTCCCAGCAGAACTTCCCCCCGCTTCAGTTTGGTCCAGGCATTTATCAATTACTCCTCTAATGTTATCATTTCCCTCCTCCACCTTCTTCCTCTCTAACAGTGCAAAACTATTTTCTGAAGATCCTTCACAAATGCCCGCTCCCTCTCTCTTCATAGTAATCTGTTCTCTCCTTTCCACTCCGTGACTTTTGCCACTTCTTTGCCTCCCCTCACAAGTCCCTATCTCCTCCTTCCATTTGTCTTTTGTCTCCTGACCTGGTTTCCCCGGCAATTGTTCTTCCTGGCCTGGGCCCCTTTGTCTCTGCTTCCCTTCTTCTGACCCTCTCCTCACCACTGTTGGCTTAAATCGCCCTCCCTCATCTCCCCTTCTTCCTCCCTCCAGTATTGGGCTAAACTCACCCCCAATCTGCCTTGCCTGTCTTAGTTCCTCCTGCAGACCCTCAATCTCCTTTCTAAGTTTTTCTATGTGGTTGCACACTAAACATCCTCCCACACTCCAGGCAATTTTAGAAAGATTGGTGCACCGCAGTTGTTGCTCATCTCATGTGGTTTCAACAATGGTTACGAAAACGCTCTCTGTAACGTTACAGGTGTAAACGCAAACCGTTTCGGTAACGGTTTGGGCACTCTGTAATGTTACAGAGGCGTAGTGTGGACAGGGCCTAAGTGCAAGCACGAGCTGTATTCACAAAAGTTTTACGCTACTCGCGTAGCGCTGGTCCGATACTCTCCACTATCGCCCAATTTCGACCCCCATAACACACAGCTTCACCCTGGCAGTCATCTCAAATCATTTATTTGTTATTTAATTACGTTTAAGTAATTTCCATTTAAATGGTGTTTCTACCCCCTCAGAAGGTGCTGTGAACTCAATACTGTCAAGCACAAGTTGATTTTTTTCTTTTTTACAGTTCCTCCCTCAATCCACTTTAACTCTTATCACTCAATTGCAGTGGTATGTGACAGATGAACAGCGTGGTTTGAGAATGGTAGTCTCCCTTTGGAGGATGGGGGGCAGCTGGGATGGTTTCCAGCTGCAGGAATGAAGAAATGGTGTTCTAGTGGTGTGTATGTGCAATTTCTGGGGTGGGGTTAGCAACAGACTGTGGTCAGGAAGGTTTGTATGGGGGACAATCCAGCTGTACGAAGAGTCATCGGTTAGGGGAAGGGTTATTGGTTGGGGGTACTCACTCCTAGCCCTTGAGCCAGCCTCTACACCTACATGACCAATCCCCACAGGCAACTGTTAACGCCTACTGACCAGCCAGAAGCACACACCTCCACCACCCCTGCAACTGGACCATCTTTTCTGGCCCTTAGATTTTGGTCTGTAGTAGGCAGTGAAGGGTGCTCAGTTTTGGAGAGAGTGGTAATCTGCAATGATCTACAGCTGAAGGAAGGAATGGTAGCATAACTGCTGGGATGGTGGTTGGGGGGCATTCCTACTGTGTGTGTGTTGGGGGTTAGGCAAAGGGTATGTTGGCAGGAAGGGTGTTATGGGGTAGAATCCAGCTGTACATAGGGGCCCAGATATTCAAAAGGGTTGTGCATGGTGCAACAGTGTTGCACCATGCACAACCCACTGATGCGCCCCGGTGCGATATTTAAAAGGGAAAAGTGCACCTGCACAAATCCCGATGTGCCGGGGCGCATTAGTAATGTATGCAGGCACAGGTGGGGGGGCATTGCCATGCATAAACTGCACAGCCCAATATTCAGCCAGGCTGTGCAGAGTTATGCAGGTGCAACCCCTACCTGCGCCTGCACAACTTTATGCAAAAAAAAAAGGATCAAGTCGAGGGCCACCCACAGGTGAGCTGCCGCATTGCAGGGCACAACACAGTAGCTGCCACCTGTGGGTGGCCCTCCACTTGTTCCCCATGCCTCAATCGCGGGCATAATGTAATTCTTCCCCCCCCAGCAGCCCGATCAAGGGCATACTGTCCACATCCCCACCCCGAGTAGCCTGATCGCGGGCATGAGTTAAACTCCCCCCCGAGTAGCCCGATCGCAGGCATGAAGTTAACTCCCCGAGTAGCCCGATCAAGGGCATGAAGTTAAACTCTCACCCCCGAGTAGCCTCGATCATGACATGAACTTAATTCTCCCGAGTAGCCTCCAGGGGGGGTCAGGAGAGAGGTGAGTACGAGCTGACAGCCAGAAGGGTCACAAGAGTAATGAGGGGAGCCAAGGCGAGGATGGAGCAAAACCTGGCTAGTGATATCAGGAGGGGTGGAAAGGGATTTTATAGATGCATAGAGGTAAAGAGGAAAGGGAGAGCACAGATCTCCAGGATTAGGACTGGGGAGGGATGGGCTCCGGAGGTGGAGGAGCAGGCAGAGGTACTAAACAAGTACTTTGCCTCAGTATTTATGGAAGGTGACACGGGGTCCATTCAGCCAGAAGGGAGGAGAGGGAAGGGGAGACACCTGACAGGAGAGGACAGTTGGAGAGGAGAGGACCAGAAGAGGCTGGGGCACCGGGTTGGCCAGGCCTAGAAGGGGATGTGTTCTTTGTTGAGGGGGGTTTAGGGAGGGAGAAATCACAGAGGACAGTGTGAGGGAGGCCCTACGGGTGCTGAAAACTGACAAGGCACCGGGACCAGATGGGCTGCATCCGAGAGTTCTGAAGGAACTGGCGGACGAACTAGCAGGTCCACTAGCTGTACTTTTCAACACCTCTCTGCAGACAGGATGGGTGCCTCAAGACTGGAGGGTGGCTCATGTGGTGCCTATTCACAAAGGGGGTCAAGGGAGGAGATGGGAAATTACAGGCCTGTCAGTCTGACGTCGGTGGTAGGCAAACTAATGGAGGGCTTCATCAAGGAGAAGCTCGGGAGGCAACTGGAAAGGCCTGGGGCACATGGATGATAAACAGTATGGCTTTGTCCTGGAGAGATCGTGCCAGACCAACCTCATAGATTTTTACGACTGGGTGACGGGGACCCTGGACCGACAAAGACCAGTGGACGTCCTATATCTGGATTTCAGTAAGGTGTTTGACTCGCTGCCCCACATTGGGTTGTTAACAAAGTTGGGGGGATGGGGGTGGGAAGACAGTTGCTTAAATGGGTAGAAAACTGGCTTACAGATAGAACACAGAGGGTAGTGGTTGGTGGGATAGTCTTCTCCCCTAGGAAGGTCTTCAGTGGGGTTCCCCAAGGTTCAGTACTGGGGCCACTCCTGTTCAATGCCTATGTCTCCAATATAGGGAGCGGTGTTAGGAGTAGGGTGAGCCTCTTCGTGGATGACTCAAAACTGGGAGCACTGGCTGATGGGGAGGAAGCGAAAAAGACAGTCCAGAGGGATCTGGATACCCTGGAGGGTTAGTCAAGGAGGTGGGGACTGAGGTTTAATCCAGGGAAGTGTAGGGTGCTGCATCTGGGGGCCAGAAACCCAGGTCATGTATACACCCTGGGAGGGGTCTCGCTGCAAGCCACAATGAGTGAAAGGGACCTGGGGGTGGTGGTAGACACCAGGATGAACAACACTGAAAACTGCAGAAGATCTGTGGCAACGGCAAATAGGATTCTGGGCTGCATAGCCCGGGGAATAACATCCAGGAAGAGGGAGGTGATCCTTCCTCTGTATAATGCCTTGGTCAGGTTGCATCTTGAGTACTGCATGCAGTTCTGGAGACCTCACCTTAGGAAGGACATAGCGTTGTTGCAGAGGGTTCAGAGGAGGGCAACCAGGATGATCTGGGGCATGAGCGATAGGACCTATGAGGAAAGGCTGGAAGTCCTTGGGCTGTACTCGCTGGAGGAGAGAAGAGACAGCGGTGACATGATTGAGATATTCAGATATGTGACAGGGATTAACAGGGGCAGAGACAAAGAAATGTGCAGGCTAAGGAAAGGGGGCACAACCAGGGGGCATGAGTGGAAGCTGGACGGGGGAACCTACAGGGGAGAACATAGAAGGCATTACTTCACTGAGAGAGTGGTGGAGCCATGGAATACATTGCCTGGGAATCTAGTTGAACTGGGCACAGTGGAGGGCTTTAAGAGGGGGTGGGACAGATGCATGGGTATACTGAAGCTGAAGTTGACACCCTCGGGGGCCAGGGGAGGAGCTAGCGCCCAGTAGGGGCTGGCTAACGAGCAGACACAAAAGACCATTTGGCCTATTCTGCTGACTTTTAGTATGTTAGTATATCCTGGCCAGCATGTACAACAGCAAAACACAGCACGTACAACAGGAAAACACAGTGGGCAGGATTCACAAAGAAGATGCGCTCAGTGCATCTCGGCTGCCCTGGCACAAGGGGAGATGCACTGAGTGCAAAATGGGTGATTCACAGAGGAGGCACAGTGAGATGCCCCTGGCGCATCCCCTCTGTGAATAGCACAGGTGTGCCCTGCCCAGGATGTGCCGGGGCATCCCAAGCAGTGCCGGCGCATCCCCCACGTCAGGCTGTGAACCCTTCGGGGCAGGGCATCTCAGGATGCCCTGCACCCAAAAATGCGATTCAGAGCCAGGGGCATGCAAATGAGGCCATTAGGCATGCATGGCGTAATGGGGCCATTAGCATGCCATTATGGCCCCATTTGCATTGCGTCTGCAGGGATGCCCTGGTGAAATGCGCCAAACAGACGTCGCACAAGCACACATCCCTCTCCTCGCCCCAAGCCCTGGTAATGCCACACCGGTGGTAGTAAAGACATGCAGAACCCCCAGGCCCCCTGCTGAAGCTGCCTCCGCCAAGGTGGTAACTGCAGAAACCCCTCCCAGCCCCAAGCCTCCATAGAATGCCACTCCCGTGGCAGTAAATGACATAGAACCCCTCCCAAGCCCCAGTAGAACCGCCTCCCGGGCAGTAGAGGAAATGATGTACCTCCTCCCAGCCCTAAGCTCGCTGAAGCTACTTTCCTCCGGCTGGTAGTGGGCAAACGCAGATCCTTCCCAAGTCTCACTGATGCCGCCGCCCGAGTAGTGTGTCCATTACGGAATGCCCCCGGCACCTTGCTCAACAGCAGAGTCCACTGTCGGGAACAGCTCATTATCACCACGGCCACCATCGACTGTAGTGTCTCGACAATGACGGCTACCGTATATCCCGATGGGCTTTGGGTGTACAGTAGCTGTCACTGTTAGACAGCTCTGTCGGTGGGCAGCCGGGCGGTATGGGTGGGCTGAGCTGCTCTACCACAGTGGGACTCTGCTGGGGTGGGGGAGGGGTGTGCTGGGTGTGCCTGGGGTTCATTCCGAATGGACGACCGCCGGAGGGCTGCTCCAACGGGGCTTGGGGCGGGGATCTCGCGTTGCCTACTACCATCACGGAGGATGGCTGTACCGGGGCTCGGAGGGGGTTCTGCATGTCATTTACCACCACCGGAAGCAAATATCTACAGTGGCTTGTGGGGGTCATTTGATGTTCAGGATGCCGCCGCAAGGAGCGGCATGTACCGGGGGCTGGGGGGGCACTGGACTGCCAGGGTGGGCAAGCTGCCGTGCTGCTGGTTGCAGTACGGCAGCCTGCCTGTGGGTGACCACCCACTTAAGTCTGGTTTTACTAGACTTATCTTTCTGTGGCACATCCCCGGACTTGGCTGGGGATGCACCACAGAATAGGGCTGTGAATGGGGATGTGCCCAGTATGCATGGGCACGCCCCCTTCATAGCCCTCTGTAGATGCACCGCATAGCATTACGGCCATATGCTGCCCATCTGTTGTGACTGGCACATCGCCCCTGCCAGAATCACCTTTGGGTGCATGTCAAGGATGCCTCAGTGCATCTCGGATGTGCTGGGCACATCCATTTTGTGAATCCTGTCCACCATGTACAACAGCAAAACACAGCGGGCCAGATATTCAAACTGCGCTATTTTGTGGCGCAAGCCCTTGCGCTGCACAAAATAGTTGCACAGGGGTGTGTTCAGAGCGATATTCAAAGGAATTGCGCCCTTGAGCAACTCCTTTGAATATCACCCCCTGGCCACAGCCACTGTGCATGGCGCAGTGGAACTTGCGCCACCGCAAGTTGTCAGAGTGGAGCATTCAACTTGCGGTGGCGCAAGTACCATTGCGCCATGCGCAAAATCCCCATATTCAAAAGGTGACATGCAAATCAGGCCATAATTCATGCAAGGTGCAGGGGGAGCCATTTGCATCTGATTATGGCCCCATTTGCATGCCATTAGCATGCAGGTGCGCCGATCCCCGAGGACTTGTGCCTGGCGCCCTGCCAGACAGCAGCCGTCAGGGACCGACGCCCTCTGCAGCCCGATTGTGGGTGAAACAGTGTAGAATCCCCCCACCACCCCCCACTGGCCCGATCGCAGGCATAGTTTAACCCCACCAGCCCGATCACGGGCAGCAATGTGGCTCCCTCAACGTATCCCTGGTGATCCAGTGGACCGAAAAGCCCGATCGTGGGCAGTAGTTGTTTAACAACCCCTCCCGATTCATCCCTGGTGGTCCAGTGGATCGAAAAGCCCGATCGCGGGCAGTAGTTGTTTAATAACCCACCTCCGATCATCCCTGGTGGTCCAGTGGCACATCCTGATCGTGGATATAAATGTTGAACAAACCCCCAAATGTAGCCCCGGTGGCTAGTGTCCCCACCCACCCACCCACGAAGCCCCACCACCTCGCCCCCCCACAGCCAGCGGGTGGCAGCATCCCACCTGCGCCCCCATCGCTGTCGACGATTGCCTGATAGGTTGACGACGTAGGCAGAGCAAGAGCTATTGGTGCAGCCTATATTGATAAGACAGTTCAGTTTTGTGAATGAATGATTCATTCACAAATCTGACTGTCATGTACGGTATGGGCTGCATGCCCATTGGCTCTTGCTCTGCACCAATCGGGCGGCAGCCCTACTGGCAGTCAGTCGGCGGATGGGCGGGCGGCAGGCGGGTGGGATGCTGGCACGACGCCAGCTGTGGGGGAGGTGGTGGGGCTTCAAAGGTGGGTGGGTGGTGGAGGACACTAGCCACCAGGGCTATGTTCTGGGGTTTGAAGAACTTTGACATCCCGGGATCGGGATGTGCCACTGGACCACCAGGGAAGAATTCAGGAGGGGTTATTAAACAACTACTGCCCACGATCGGGCTTTTCGTCCACTGACCACCAGGGATGAATTCAGGAGGAGGGGGGTTTATTAAACAACTACTGCCCGCAATCGGGATTTATGGTCCACTGACCACCAGGGATACGCTCGGGGCCACATTGCTGCCCGCGATCGGACTGGTGGGGATTAAACCATGCCCGCGATCGGGCCAGTGGGGGTGGTGGGGGATTTACAGTCATCTGCTGGTGATCGGGCTGCAGGGGGCATAGGGACTGGTTGGGGCTAGCTAAGGTGGCAGCTGCTGTGTTGCGACCTGCAATGCAGCAGCTCACCTGTGGGTGGCCCTCGACTTAAGCCTTTTTTTGGCTCAAAGTTGCCAGATGTAGGTTGGGGTTGCATCGTAATAATCCCTGTACAGCCCGGGTTGAATATCGGGCTGCCAGTTTGCATGGTTCCTCCCTCCAGTTCAGCATGCATTCATTTGCATTGCGCTGTTGCTCAGCATGTTTTCTGTGGCGCAACTGCCTCCTGTTGAATATCGCAGAATGGAGCAAGTTCGGACTTGCGCAGGCGCAACCTTATTGCGCATGGCGCAACCCTTTTGAATATCTGGGCCAGCATGTACAACTGCAATACCAGCGGCAAACTATCGGCATTGACAAATGCTTGTCATCCGATGTAGTGGATTCATTGGCTATGTCCTTCTCATTGTCACCATCTGTGGATTTATTTGCGAGTGCACTACCTGATTCTTTGTTAGCAGACTTGCTCATTTGACTTGGTCGAGGGACTGATGATATGTCACCAGTCACAACAGTGTCAGACTGAGATAAAGAGCAACTACTGTCTGACTCAGAGACTGAGTCATTGTCACTCGCACTATTACTGCTAGTTGCAGGGATTTTAACAGCATGAACAGCATACCTTATGGTGCCTCTCTGTGTGTCAACAGCAGCTGCACAGGTTTTCTTTAAAGGTCTCCCTTTACCATGGTTCGTTGTTGCTCTTTTGCTGTTTGTTGTATTTTCAACGCATGAAACATTTTGGTTATTTTTGCTAATACCTGGATTACCACTGCCACCAATACCAGCTCCGACACCAGCACCAGATGCTTCATCTGTGTTGTTAGCCATAACAGCCGCAGTACACTGTACTCACAACTCCTGTGTTACAAAGTGATGTGGTCTGTAATCGCTGCAACTCAGAAATGTGGTTTTGACTGTATGACATTGTGATGCAGCGGGCTGGAAGGTAATTCAAGAATATGCAAGTTTGCAATTAAAGTTGGATCCCAGGTTTAAGGCTTACAGAATGGTTGAGCATAGGCATACACAAACAGGGCAGGGTGAAATGTCAAGAACTGTAATTCTGAATCTGAATAAAAAATTATTGTTTCAGTATTGCAAGACATTATCTGTTTATTTTATATTATATTTCAGTGTTTCTCGTTCTGTAATGTATTTTACTTTATAACACTGTTTAACAAAACAAAGACGTGCAATTGGTGAAACAGCATCAGGTGACTGTGGATTAAATGCCTGTATATGCACAGTTGCTGTGATGCTCCTTGACTCAATAGCCCAGGACAGTGCGGCACTCGTTATGTTATGTACTGGGAAAATCAGAACTGAAAGGCAGCCATTTAAAACAGTCCTGAAGCAAGAAAGCGCTGTACCACAGGGCACTGGGGATAATGGGGAGCTGTAAATCACTTTTGGCATATAATCCACGGTCACCTGGTCACCAGTTGCTGATATTTATTTTCCTAACCCACAATATTGCAGGACTCTGTGTCACAGTAAATATCTCATCCAAAAGTCCCTGTGAAGCAGTAGTGACAGCAGTACCCCCTCCCACATGCACTCGATAATGTCAGCGTCCAGCAGAGTTTTCCCTGTCACCAGTCAGGAGCGGGTCCCACAGCTAGATTCCAGCCCCCCCTTGTTCCCTGTGACACATGAAGAGAGTGTTGTCATTTCATCGGCCGGGAGAGACCCTCCCTTGTCAAGAGGTAGCAGGACCAACCCCCCAAGCACGCGAAACATAGAATGAGAGACGGCTTAGCGGGAGACACGGGCAGCAGAACAGGCAGAGATGGCTACTGGGAGACCAGAGGAGTATAACCTGCAGGTAAGCAAGTACCATTTTTTATACCCTATCCCCCAGCTCGCACATGGAAACAAGCATCAGCTCAGCGTTCCTCTTCCGGTCACTAATGTTTGAAATCAATAAAGCAATATACAGAGTTACATTCCCTCACCCCTCCGATGACGTGCTCTAACACTGTAAAAGTATGGTGAGTGTGAACTGTCAATTCAGCACAGTTCATCTTGACAGAAAGAGCATAGCAGCACAGCAGGGGAAATGCAGTGTCTCTTGAAAGAGTCCAGCAGATGACAGTAGATCCTGACCCCCCAACCACCCGCAGGAGACAGAGAGAGAGAGACACCTCAAGCTCATTGCTGCGGCCCCCCTTCCCCGACCACTCATACATCATCGCTGAGAGAGATAGTGACAGGCACATGTTGAGAATCCAAAAGTGTCGCTTTCCTTCTGAGCCTTGCAGCAGCACAGTGTCATCAATGCAGAGACACAGAAAGAGACACACGGTGCATGGGGGGGAGAGAGTGGGGAAGTGAAGCATGCATTTGCCATTACTGTTATGAATATACAGATGTCAGAAGTCATGTCAGGAGTGTATTTCTTACATTTGTGTGTTCATAAAGTCAATGACATATGCATCAGTGCTGGGGACTACTTTTCAACTCATCAGGATACATTCACATTTTTCCTATTTAAACAGGGGGAAACACACCTTTATTATTTTCTTTTGTTTGTTTGAAACACCACCCATGTTATAAGTGCTATAACCCACTCCAGGGTATGGGCTTATAGGCATTTAATCCATGCCTCAGGTGCTGTGAGGGCACTCGGCCACACAGCCCTGAGGTGTGGATTAAATGCCTATAACCCCATACCCTGTTGTGGGTAATTTCTAACTTATGCAAGATGATACCATGCACTGAGTGCTGGGGTGGTACACGGTCAGTACGTAACAGTACAGTCAAACGGCACACAGCAGGACGATGGCCAGTACACCACATAGGAGTCACACACACAAACACACACACTGGGTACAGTGCAGCACTCAGTGGGCACACAGCAGGATGATGGTAGCCAGCACACCACACAGGAGACAGAGTCACACAACACAGTGACACATAGTCCAGAAAGCAAGGTGGGGAGGGCACTCAGACGGTGGTGCAGTCAGAGAAAAAACTTGCAAATGTCTTAGGTAGCACTGTGCACTCACCACTCTGTATGAGGAAAGATGCTGTAGATGTTAGTTCAGTTCACACCAAATCTTATTCCTAGTTGACAGCCATCCATGCATGTTACAAACAGTGGACCGTAGTGCTGCTCACACTACTGAGCTTATGTTTCACCCTGTTTGAAGGGCTTCCTCAGAGCTAGTTAACAATCGTCACCCTTACTACCGTTATACAGAAATCACATGACCACATGTGTCTTTAGGGCCAGTTAGTGTGTCATGACATCCATGTTCCTTATTAGGTATAATCACCAATGTAGCATTCTTGATTAATACAGCATATATATTTTTTTTTGTACACTTTATTTATTCGCCTTCCAGCCTGGGCATCCTTCCGAGGAGTGTACTTGACCACCAGCCTCTACTCCCATGCCTGAATCCTCCGTGTGGGAAGAACTCCCCTGAACACCCAGGTCGATCTAACCCCCTGGATCACCCTCCAGGGGCATGCCCGTCCTCCCGTGATGGCCTATCTGAAGTTAGGGAGATCGAGTCTGGAGTGAATCGGGTCGGCCCTGGAGCCCTCCAACCTATGGGCCGACTGTCGGGATTTGGGCTGTGTCCCTGGCACCCACTTCATCTCCACAGGTGAGAAGGGGTATTTCTTATATGCTTGGTCCCTCGGGAGTGCGCGGTAATGACATCCGCAAGATGGTCCCCTGCTGACATCTGCAGCACTCCCCCTTCTTCTGGCTGGCATGCCTGTATTACCCTCGGCTCCACCGGGGTTGTTAGGACGCTGAGCAGCCCCAAATCCCTCCCCTGAGAGAGAAGAGCAGTCCTCCAGACGCTCAATCCTTTCTCTCCCTGCCAACCCCTGACGGCCTGGGCTCATTCCTAAACCCGGGTCGCCGGCGTGGCGCGAGGTGTGGCATCCAGCGCCTCAACCCTCAGCTCCACTGGGCCGGCCCCAAATACAGCATTTTTAATGTTTAATGTATACAGCTTAAGTAGAAATGTGAGAAACCTACACCAATAAGAGTTAAATAAAAACTATTTGTGACGCTTACGTTTTGTACTCTTTAGTTCTCAAATTCTCATGATCTCATAATCTCATAAGTCTTCTTCTCACATGGAGACCAAGAAATTCACATTTCTGCACGGTGCCTGGAAAAGAAAACACCAAGATGTATTCAAAACAGTACATTACACTGTTTATAAACTTCTTAAGGTGTTAGTCTTCAACAGAACAAGTCGACTTTTTATTCTTTTCGCACCAACCCACAACGGTCACTGTGGTCACATTTCTGCAAAATACCTGTAATAGAAAAACACCAAGATATTTTAAAAATGGTGAATAACACTGTTTGTAAACCTCTTTCGGTGTAAGTCTAAGTCATCTTCTCATATCAACCATGAGAGGTTACTGGGGTCAGTGGAGGGGGGCAGAATGCAAATGTTATTCGGAGTGGATCTATTTTTTCTTTAATAAAAATGGTGACAATTCAAATTTCCCATTCAATCCAGGGTGCCTGAGAGCCTCTAGTCTGTAGCTCCACTCCTGCTCTTTACAACTTTGTTCATTTTAGTGCTGCTCGGATAGTATCCTATAAATTAGGATACCATCAGATAACTGATGTTCGGCCAGATATTGGATCTGCACTATCCGACCATGGATCCGACCATCCCAGATCTGGGTCGGATCCCCCAGATATACAGTCGGATCCCTGGATCCAATGCTGGATCCGACCGTAGATCCCAGGATCCAACCATGGATACCTGGATCCAAACTCGGATAATGTGGGATCTGACCTGGGATCCGACTTCCGATTTAGGCCGTATCCCTGAACGGATCCCAGGTCAGATGGTGCCACTATCCGATGGATCACAATTGGATCCACAAAAGCACTATCCAAGCATCACTAGTTCATTTTCTAAGTCTCCCCTTCTTATGTTTTTCCTGACAGCCTCAATTCCTGTTACTGTTATTTTGTGGTTTGGGGTGGGATTATTATGGACATGTACTGCCATAGCTTAATCAAAGTTTTTGCTCTTTATGGCTGCCACATGTCCATTAATCCTCAGGCATAATTTATGCTTAGTTCTTCCACTGTAATAGCTACCACACAGATATGTAATCATGTAGACTGCCCCTTCAGTGTTACAGTGTCTGCCCCTTACCTTTACTGTTTCCCGTCTGTGGGTTTGTGAATTCTGTTTGTATTTTCATATGGTGACATGTTTTGCAGAATCCACATGGTTTGTTATTCCATCTGGCTCTATTTGTCAGTGATTCTTTTGCTGGTTGATAACTGTTCACAAGTATGTCTCTAAGATTTCTCCCCCTCCTATAAGACACTCTTAGGGGTTGTTTGATTATTCCAGTAAGTGCTGAAACTCCTGTAAGTGTGTTCAAATTATTTCTAATCAGCTGTGCCACTTCCATAGTCCCTCCCCCATAGGACCTTACAAAGGTGAAGGGTTGTGCATTTTTTTTATTCTTTGGGAGCAGTAGTTCAAGTTCTTTTCATTGTTGACAAAAAAATTGTCGTTACAAAATTAATAAAAACATGTACCACACCTTATATAAAACATCTAAAAAATACAATTTGCTATTTTATGCCAATGCATATATCCAAATCCACTTTTATACAGCTTAAAATACTTCTCCTATAAATGCATTCTTGTTACTTCTTGTTGCATAATCAATCAATTTAAATTCCATTATTCTAAGGTGTCTTTTTCTACTTTCAATTATACTACACAATCTAGCAATACTCTCTAGGTGTAAATCATTATTTGTTTTCATTAAATAGTTATATTGGTATTTAGGTTCCATATCCAAGTGCATTGGGATATTACCAATACAAATTTTTCTTTCCTTTGCATACAGGGGACAAAACATTAGTAAATGAAAAGGTGAATCATCATCTAAACTGCATGCACAACCACTAAAATTGATCAAACCATAGGTTTTATTTAGTGTCTGACTTTCCACATATCCGAATCTGTACTTTATATAAGCTTTCCTTGATTTTGGATTTTTTGATTTTATAAGGTATTCTTGCATACCAAATACTCTATGGCCCAGATATTCAAAAGGGTTGCGCATGGCACAACAGTGTTGAGCCATGCGCAACCCACTGATGCACCCCAGTGCGATATTCAAAAGGGAAAAGTGTGCGGCATAATCCCGATGCACTGGGCGCATCAGTACGTATGCAGGCACAGGTGGGGTGTGCCCATGCATAACCTGCACAGCCCGATATTCAGCCGGGATGTGCAGAGCCATGCATGCGAAACCCTACCCGCGCCAGCACAAACTTATGCCCCCAAAAAGGAACAGCTGATGGCCACCCACAGGTGAGCTGCCACATTGCAGGGTGCAACATGGCAGCTGCCACCTGTGGGTGGCCACCCGGGTTCCGGCTGCACCTGGCGGCGCCCCCCCATGCCCCATCGTGGACATTTGTACAAAAATGAATAATCCGTCCTATATCCCTGGTGTTCCAGTGGACCTCTATCTGCCCGATCGTGGGCATCTATGTATAAAAATAAAATGATCCAATATCCCTGGTGGTCCAGTGGACCTCTGTCCACCCGATCGCAGGCATCTATGTATAAAAATAAAACGATCCAATATCCCTGGTGGTCCAGTGGACCTCTATCTGCCCAATCGCGGGAATCTATGTATAAAAATAAAACGATCCAATAGCCCTGGTGGTCCAGTGGACCTCTATCTGCCCGATCGCGGGCATTTGTAAAACAAAGATAATTCCAATATCCCTGGTGGTCTAGTGGTACCCCCCCACCTGCCCACTGAGCCCCACTGCCCCGCTCCCCCCGGTCCCCCGGTCAGCCGGCGGGCGGAAGCACCCCACCTGCCTGCTGCCCGCCGACTGACACCTCGGTAGGGCTGCACGCCTATTGGTTCACAGCATGAGCCAATGGGCGCAGTCCCTCACTGCATACACATTCCAGATATGTGAATGATCGGGGTGGCAGGCAGGTGCTGCCGCCCACCAGCTGACCGGGGAGCGGGCGGTGGGGCTCAGTGGGCGGGTGGGGGTACCACTAGACCACCAGGGATATTGGAATTATCTTTGTTTTACAAATGCCCACGATCGGGCAGATAGAGGTCCACTGGACCACCAGGGCTATTGGATCATTTTATTTTTATACATAGATGCCCGTGATCGGGCAGACAGAGGTCCACTGGACCACCAAGGATATTGGAACGTTTTATTTGTTTACACAGATGCCCGCAATTGGGCAGACAGCAGTCCACTGGACCACCAGGGATATAGGACATATTAGTTCTATTTTGTACTACAAGTGCCCGCGATTGGGCTGCAGGGGGCATCGGGCCCCGACGGCTGCTGCCTAGCAGGGCGCCAGGCACAAGTCATTGGGGATCGGCGCACCTACATGGGAATGGGGCCATAATGACATGCAAATGGCCCCATGTGCACCTTGCATACATTATGGCCCCATTTGCATGTCAACTTTTGAATATCGCTGGTGCTTTGCATGGCGCAATGGAACTTGCGCTAGCGCATCTCCATGCTCCACTCTGGCCTCTTGCGCTGGCGCAGTGCCACTATGCCATGCACACTGGGGGTAGCCAGGGTGCGATATTCAAAGCTGCTGAGCCATGGCACAGCTCCGTTGAAATCGCCCAGTCCACACCCCTGCGCAGCCAAGTTGAGCTGCACCCAAGCTTGCGCCACAGCCTGGCACAGTTTGAATATTTGGGCCTATTAGTATTATATGCCAACCATTTACTAATTTTACAATTCTTTGCCATTTCTCTTTCTTTTTGAATGTAAGAATCTTTAATCTTGTCTTTAATAACTGAGTTTATAACAGCAAGAGGAGTATTAATACTCATTGTAAGACAGAATAATAATCCATATGGTATGATAATTTTTTCAAGGGTAATTAAACTCGGATATACAAATCCTCTGTAACTATTTAACAACATTTCCTCAAGGCAGATTCTAGGTAATCTATCTTGATTCATATTGAAAACCTTAATCCAATATACACATAATCTCTGTTCAATATTACATTTAAGAGGTAGCTGTTCTAGTTCCATCCTACTAAGGCAACTAGAAGCGCCATTTGGGAGTCCCAAAATTTGTCTATAGAATGTATTCATTAATGAGTCTAAACCTATTACCTTATCAAGACCCCAAATTTCTGCCCCATAAAGTATTTGACTTTTGACTTTAGCCCTTAACACCCTTAATGGACCACTTACAGAGTGTCCATGTTTGGGAGCAGTAGAGATTCTCTAGTGATTTTGTATGTGTCCCTCTTTGCTTTTTCGATATCCGTTTCCCTATATGACCTGTGCCTGAATTTGTTTAGCTAGTTCCTCAGATGTTTTATTATAATGTTCTGGCTCTGAACAATTTATTTTGACTCTTAGGAACTGCCCTTTGGGTAGGTTGCAGATCATGTGAGGGGGATGGCAACTGCCTACATGTAACAAGCTGTTCCTGTCTGTGGATTTAGTATATAAATCAGCTCCAGTGGTCGCATCCATTTTCGTATAGATGGTTATGTCTAGAAAGGCAATGGACATAGTGTGTGTAGCCACCTTAAATTTCAGGTTGGGGTTAGAATCTTCTAGATACTGTACAAACTGCATGAGTTCCTCTTGTGTGCCTTTCCACACTAGGAATACATCATCTATAAAGCATTTATAGATGTCTATATTCTCCCAGTGTGTATTGCTGTCTGCATTATATGTCACTCAGTCCTCCCATTCACTCAGGTAGAGGTTCGTAAGGCTGGGTGCCAAAGTGGCACCCATGGCTGTGCCTTTCACCTGCTTAAATAATTTCCCCTCAAACATAACAATGTTATTGCTAAGTATGATGTTTGTGAGTTCTGTTAGCATGTTGATCTTATTTTGTGGTAACTCAGTGTATTTTGGGAGCGAGTATTCTATGGCATTGAGGCCCCCCCTCCTTTGGAATATTAGTATATAGAGACTCAATGTCCATAGTTTCCAAGAACCAATCTCCTTCTACCTGCATATTTTCCAGTAATGACAAGACACCCCGTGTCTTTAAGGTGACTCCTAGTTTTTGCTGCAAGGAGGGTTTAGATAACTGTCCACGAACCTGGAAATGGGTTCAGTGAGACAGCCGATACCTGAAACTATTGGGCGGCCAGGTGGTTCTGTTGTACTTTTGTGTATTTTCAGGAGGGTATAAAATGCAGGGTTTTTTTTGGGGGGGGGGAATTTCAGCAGAAAGGAAATACAGCTCATTTGTATCTTTGAGTCCACAGTTAAACAGCTCCAGTAAATAGCTCTCTGTGTCCTGTTTTATCCTGGTGGGAGGATCAAAGTACAGTCTTTGATTCAAATTGTATGCTACACCAAGAGCATATATTAGGGCTAATGGACACTTGTCCAGGGCTTTTGAGTTAGAAAGGGGTACAAGACAGGGGTGCCCACTATCCCCCTTAGTATTTGCACTTTATGTAGAGCCCCTGACTCAAAGCATCCAGTTAAATCAGAATATTAGTGGGGTGGAGATAGGGGATACTATACATAAGATAGCTTTATATGCAGACGATGTCCTGCTCTACCTTACAAAGCCAGAGAGGTCCTTACCAGAGGTTTTTACACAGATAGAAATTTTTTCTAAACTGTCAGGATACACTCTAAACTGGACAAAAACTGAAGTCCTGACCCTAAATTCAAAAGTGCCTTTGAGAGTTCAACAAAAATACCCCATGAAATGGGACTGCAGGGTGGTCAAATATTTGAGGGTTTACCTCAGTAGAGAATCGTCTCTCCTATTTGTAAACAACTGTCCCCCTTTGATTAAAAATATAAAAGCTGACCTACATAGATGGGACACGTTACCATTTCCATTCTACTCTAGATTGCAAATTAGTAAAACTAATGTGGTCCCTAGGCTTGTGTACCTCTTTCAGGGTGTGCCTTGCATTAATTCACACCAAGAAATGGTGGTCTGGCAGAGACTACTGATGACTTTTTTATGGGTAGGGCGTAAACCCAGAATCTCTTGTAAAATCCTGCATCTTGCCAAGAAAGATGGCAGTAGGGCCTGTCCAAATCTGCAAGACTATTGGACAGCCGATCATATGAAGATTGCACTCTTGTGGGCACATGGGCAGTACACGGCTCATTGGCAGCAGATAGAATTAAAGTATAGTGCGGAATATACTTCCACGATGCTCATGTTCTCCCAAATAGACAGAAGGCATAAACACAGAGAGCTACTGTCCACTGTACATACCACATTACAGGGCTGGTACGCAGGTCATAGAAAGGGCTACACAGCTAAACATAGTTGGAGGTACACCTGGTGGACAAGAGACAAAATTTTCCAACCAGCTATCAAACACTCATGGTTTTAGAGGCAAGCGGAGAGGGGGATAAGAGCTGCATGGCAGTTGATGCAGGCAAATACCTTACTGCCTCTTGAGAGTTTTTCCAGAAAATTTGGATGGAAACAGGAGAATGTAATACACTATTATCAAATAAGGGACAGGATTAATAATATACTTAGAAACACAGAACTACTGGAGGATCCTAGATCCTTCCCTGGGGTATATGACACAATTTGGTCCTCTTCTAGTGGTAAAGGGACCATTTTCAAACTATACTGGAATCTGATAGCAGATAGGGCCCACACATTACAGGCCTACCAACATAAATGGTTTCGGGACGCTGGAGTCAAATATCATGACCACATATGGCAAAAGATTTATCTAAGTAGTTGGAGGGTTATATCCTCACCAGTTTGGCAGGCATTTGCCTGGAAAATCAAACTCAGGTACTTTTTAACCCCTCTACGACAGGCTAAAATGGGGATGATGACTCAAGAGAAATGTTGGAGGGGGTTTGGGGACCTCCAGACTGACTTGATGCATATATTGTGGTCCTGCCCATTACTTAAAATCCCTATTTGGAGTAGAAGTACAACTGGGTCCCGAAAATGTCATGTTGGGCATCATACCGCAGGGAATCCAAGGAAAGAAGGGACAGTATTTGTGGGCCATTCTGATTATAACTGCACTTAAAGCTATTACAAAGTGCTGGTTACAGAGAGACCTACCGACTCTTTCAGAATAGGTTGAACTCATAGACAAAATACAGATTATGGAGACACTGACCTACAAAATCTACCAAGGAAAAGAACAGTTTATGAACAGATGGACCTGATGAGAATTATATAAAGAACAAGTGAAATAGGTCCTTCAAGTTTTTCTTGCAGGCTGAGGTTTTGCTCCCCGCCATGGATATGTGTCTCTGTCTGTTTGCCTTCCTGGTTTATTTTCCTGTATAGTTAACTTGAACCTTATACCAATGCTTCACACGCGGGTTTTACACACTATGTAGTCATGTTCATGGAGCAGAATGAGAATAATAATTAATTCCACAAAAGCTGAGAGATGAAGCATGTCAAAGTAGTTTTTAAGGTGTACTTTATTTTGTGATTTTTATTTATTTCTGACAAGGTAACATTGGACTGTAAACTGAGGGTGAGTGTCTGAAGTAGAGGGGAAGGACTGCTGAAACCATTTCCTTCTCCCTCAGGTCTTTAATGCTTATACCACTGGTTTGAATGTACTGGACACCAATGTAACTGTCTGGTTTATGATTGTCATTTTTATGTTTGCTTGCATGCATGTGCAAGAAACATAGTGCCATCATCGGAGTTTTTGGAGGTGTGTCAGCCCTCTTCCAATTCAGTCAGTGTGTTTGCAGGCGCGGTCGCAGTTCTCCAATGCCTGCTGGAGCTGTCTATGACAGCTCCAAAATGCAGTGGCATACAGTTGAAAGGGGGAGCTACGCTTCAGTGAGCAGCGATCAGATATCGCCTGCTCATGCACGCTCCCCCTACACACACACACACACATGCTGCTGCTCCCCCCCAATGCACACACTGTATAGCCGGCGGGTGCCCAATCCCCCCATCGGCTGTGCTGAGCCCCGAAACACAGTTTCATATGCCACGCTGGGTGCCCACCCCAGCGTGGCTATGTCTGATAGCCGACGGGTGCCCAACTCTGCCTGGCTCCACTGTGTCTCCCAGTACAGGTGCCACTTGGGAGCCCACCCAGCGTGGCAACAGATGCCATGGCCGACGGGGTGCCCAATCCCCCGACTCCATCGCCCCTCAGTTGTCTCTGCCATGCTGGGAGCCCACCCCAGCATGGCAAATGTCCCATCATCTTTTAAAAGAAAAAACCTGTAAAGAAAAAAAACAGTCCCTCGCAGTCTCCCTGCCCCCCACAACCCGCACCCACCCACTGCGCACCCTGCCTCCCCACACCCTCCTCTCCCATACTTACCTCCGAGTCCGGCGCGACGATCTTCCGTGGACCGGGAACACGTCTGCACTCTTCAAAGCTGACCGCGAACTGAGGAAATGCCGGTAAGCTGTATAATGGGATAGATAGGGTTTTTTCAACTTTGTTGCATATCTCAGGCATTTTTTGGAATTTTTGTACCAAATTTTCAACATGGGGATTTTGGGACCCCTCCTCATGAATTATTGCACTGTCATGGCATTACTCAGGCCCGAATGGTGATTTCGCAGCCACTGGGCAAAATCACCTTTCCGGAATGATTAACGAAATGACACTGCCAGTGTTCATAAGATGGGCTCTCAAAAAGCCTATTTTGAAAATTTGGTGGAAAAATTCCTAAAAATGACTGTTTTATGAGCGTGTGCTGCGCAGTTCCTACGCACGCTCGTAAGTTCATGAATTTTCAATATTTTCACTCCAGATTTTCAACATTGCCATTTTACCACACCTTCTTATAAGCAGTACAGCTGTCATTTTTCACTTCTCACCCAAATGTGTTTCCCATGTAGCGCACAATGGCGCAGTCGGTGTCTAATCAATGTACAGGACACATTAAGAAAATCACAGTGACACTGTTCATGAGCAGAGGTCTTAAAATGGCTATGTTGAAAATTTGGTGAAAAAATTCCTAAAAATGACTGTTTTACGAGCGTGCGTTGCAGAGTTCCTACGCACGCTCGTAAGTTCGCAAATTTTCAATATTTTCACTCCAGATTTTCAACATTGCCATTTTACCACACCTCCTTATGAGCAGTACAGTTGTCATTTTTCACATCTCGCCCACAACGTGTTTCTGCCCATGTAGCGCACAATGGCGCAGTCGGTGTGCAAAATCAATGTAGGGGACACATTAAGAAAGTCACAGTGACACTGGTCATGAGCAGAGGTGTTAAAATGGCTATGTTGAAAATTTGGTGAAAAAATTCCCAAAAGTGACTGTTTTAGGAGCGCACGTTGCGCAGTTCCTACGCCTGGCAAGTTCTTAATTTGTAATATTTGCACAGATTTTCAACAGTGCATTTTTACCGCACTTCCTTATGAGCAGTACAGCTACAATTTTTCACATCTCGCCAAAATGTGTTTCCGCACATGTAGCGCACAATGGTACAGTCGGTGTGCGAAAACAATGTTTGGGACAGATTAAGAAAATCACAGTGACACTGGTCATGAGCAGAGGTCTTACAATGGCTATGTCGAAAATTTGGTGACAAAACTCCATAAAATGATTGTGTTACGAGTGAGCATTGCGCAGTTTCCACGCACCGTCAAGTTCATGAATTTGTAATATTTTCAGTCCAGATTTTCACCAGTGGCATTTTTCCACACCTCCTTATGAACAGTACAGCTGTCATTTTCCAGAACATGGCCGAAATGTGTTTTCACACTTTCAGCACAGAAATGCGTGGTCGCTGTGGGAAATCATTGTTCGGGACAGATAAAGAAAATCACACTGACACTGTTCATGATCGGAGGTCCCAAAATGCCTGTGTTACCAATCTGCTGTAAAAAAATTCCCAAACTAGTTACATTATGGGTGTGCATTGCACAGTTTCTACGCACGCTCGTGACTTCACCAGTTTTTTTAAGATTTTCACAGCAGATTTTCAACATTGCCATTTTTTACACCTCCCATGAACAGTACCGCTGTCATTTTTCACATCCTGTTTAGAATGTGTTTTTGCACCTGTAGTGCCAAATGCCATAGTCGCTGTGCAAAAGCAGTTTTTGGCTAACAGACTGATATTGTCACTGTTCATGAGGTGGGGTCACAAAAAAAACACGTTGAAAATTTGGAGTGAAAATACCAACAAATGCCTGAGGTATTAGGGTTTCCAACCATAACGCCCAACCCTGTAGAGAATGACAGGCATCAGGGGTGTGACTTGGGATTCTTGCCTGTAATGCTCATACCATTCCACACCCTGCAGCCAGTGAGAGGCATCAAGGAGTGCCTCGGACTCTTCGGGCCCAAACTTCACCCCATTCTCTTATACCGCACCCATCTCACCATATTTCCTGACGGAATGGGGTGCGCATAAGGGCCAAAGACCCCAAGGCACACCGTGACACTTGTCAGTGTCTGCAGGGTAGGGTGTGGTGAAATGACATGGTCGTTATGCCTAATGACCCAAAGGCACACCCCAATGCCTGTCACTCTCTGCAGGGTGGTGGTGGGGTTGGCTTCAGTTCAATACTTCGCTGCCATTCCTATTATGCAGCTCTGTAACTTCTACACTACCAATGCCAATGCCAGCAAGCAAACATTCAACATTGACAAATGCTTGTTTATCTTGATGTAATGCAATCAACGCATCAATTCAATAAACAGGTATAAAAAAAAAAACAAAGTACAGTCTTTGGTAAAACTCCCCATTTTCTAGCTGTCTATAAGCCTCCTTAATGTACTGCTCTCTATTTTGTACTACAATGCTTCCTTCTTGTCCGCCAGTTTTATTGTAATAGTAGTGTCTGGGGCCAGAGAGTTAATGATCTCTCTCTTCCTGTGACATATTACAAAATGGCAGGTGGGGATTGTTGTTATAAACATGTTGGAGATCGTACAGACAACATTCTAAAAAAGGTGTCTGTCACTGGGTGTAATGGGGGCAGAAGGTGGAGGTTGGTTTAAAGCACGGGGTAGTGCCATCATATACATCCTGTTCACTAACATCACTAGTCTGCGAGTTACTGTTTATTCTGCTGACTCCTAGGTACTGTATTTTTTGCAGAAAAAAACACTTTTAAATTTAGTTTTCTGGTGAACTCTGAATGTCTAAAAATACACTGAACTCATAGTATATGAGGGTACAAAAGGCAAACCCTTGGACAGTGTAAAATGTTTTTCATCACTAAGGATCCTGCTAGAAATGTTGATTACATTTCATAGCGGTTGCTGAATGCCACTCGTCGTGCTGGACGGCCACTCCTTTGTCCCCCTCCTCTTCCCCCACCCTGTCCTCTTTGATGTTCCATTCCTTTGGGGAATCTGTAGCGCGTCTGCCTGATGCTTCTCCTGGGCTGTCCCCACCCAGGAGGAGTAACCCCTTAAAAAGGGCCCAACTCAGATTCACTATCATCAAATTCGGAATTACTTTCCCCTGTGCTGTACTCCATTGTGGATGCTAGAATGTGTTTCAAAACAGAGTGTGGTGTATCCACAACTTCTAGTAAATTTGCACTTCTGTTTTCCCACAGCAAATATTAAACTGTCTGAGTTACTGCCTATCGCTTCTCCTAGATCAACACTTGTCTCTCCATTTAGCCTAATCAAGCGACTCATTATATGTCACTTACTGTTTATCCGCATATGTCATTGTGTTCAATTGTATTAACCAAGTTCTAACTGTAATCATGTACCTATCTAAGTTCCAAACTGTTAGCACCCTGCTATTCCACTGGGGTCATTACAATTGTAGACACTTGTATTTGTATGTAATTCTTATGCAATTCTTTGTTAGTGCTTTATAGCCATCGCCTAGCCTTCGCCAGGGGCAACCTGCTGCCTCTACTCGACTATTGCTCGCCCGTTTACACCTCCATGTCCTTGTCTTTAGTCACCCGACTAGTCCCCACCTACAATGCCATCTGTCGCTTTGTCCTCCTTGCCCCATTCTCTACTCACCACTGCTCACTGTACCAGTCCCTAGGCTGGCTCCCTCTTCAAGGTTGTTTTGATCTCACCATGGGTAACTTAGTAGATTGCTTACTTAGAAACTCTCAGAAGTCACCCTACTCCACCCTCCTGGCTTATAGGGTGGTCCCCCAATGCCTTAGGAACACCTCCATCCCCCAACTGGAAATTTCTTGCACCTCTACAGCCATGGGCAGTAAAGCCTTCTCGGTCTCTGCCCCTACTTTATGGAACCATCTCCCTCCATCAGTCAGGCTGTCCCCCTCTCACCTGTCCTTTAAATCCACCCTCCAAGCCTGTCTCCTGTCTGAGACCACATGCAACTGCAACTGATCCTCAACAATTAGCCAGGGCCTTAACCCCCCACCTGGCTCACCTCCTGCCCACCCCATCCCACCCCACACCTCACCTTACCTCACCCACCACTTTCCTTCTGCCTAACTCTACTATGTCTATAGACATGCGTCAACTGTACACTTGTTTCTTGATTGTAAAGAGTGTTATACACTTGTATACTGCTGTTTGCAAAGAATGTTATCAACTGTACATTGTTAAACACATGTAGATATTTCTTCTTTTCCACACCACCTCATGCTAGAGGTGTGTATTTTTCCCTGACTCTGTATGCATTCATTGTGTGATTATCTGTTTTCTGGTTACCGCCACCCTGTAGCCTGGGTCGTGCCTGAAAATGGTCCTTTGGATCAGTGCACCTACCTGGTTACCAAAGACATAAATAAATAAATAAAAAATAAATGTAACCCCTAGGTGGCGCTACCCCAAGGGATACTACCCCTGCCTGCGTGACTGACAGCAGGGTGAGGGGCCTGAGTTCTAGGAACGGGTGCCTCTACCTGGAGGACAGGGTCAATGGTAGCGTAGCTGCCGTGGGTACAACCCTCCGGGACACTGTTACCCCCCTCTTTCCCTTCTAGTGGCCTAACTGGTTCACTGAATACACAATTGCAATTAACACCTGACGACAGATTTAACCCCACACTTGTTGCACTTACCACCAGGACTAGATCAGCTGGCTTGCCCCTGGAGACCCCATGTAAAACAAGATTTACCACAACAACCAACAGTATTTCAGTGTTGCCTGTACAGAGGTACACCACTAACAGTTTAAGTGCAAAAACATTCAGATCTGATTTATTTGGGGGCATGAACAAGGAAGGGGCATAATCTGGTGCTTGACTCTATTACTGATTACATCAGGTTTAAGCATACATGCCTCTAAGAATCCCCTATCACAGTTACACACACACTTTGGGTACCCAGTTGGAGTTACAGGCTAGCCTGAAGCATTGCCCAGGGTAGGCCGGCGCTGCAGCTGTTGTTGGGGCTCTTAGGAAAAAGAAAACACAACATGCACCTTAACCCAATATTTGTATTCCAGAACCAGAGGGCTCAGTTCATGACAATCAATCAAAACAATTAAATCCGATGACACACTTTGATTAGGAGGTAGTTGCAGGGAGCTACCATGTGATTTACTCACGATACCCAGACCAGGTTGCAGGAGGGATGAAGTGGAGACCTCAGGATGAAGTTCTGGTTTGCCAGGAGAAGCAGGGCCCACACGATTCACTGTGGTGTAGTTCCTGCTCGTTGATGTTGAGCAGGGAGCCGAATCCCCAGGCAGGTCTCTAGTCGGGTGGTTCTCTGCAGCGTGAGCGGCAATCAGGGCCACGGTGTTGAGGCCCAGACAGGTTGAAGAAAACGGATTCAGTCCGGTCAGAGTTACTGGATACTGCTTCCAGCAAGCGTGACACATGCAAGCAGTGGGGAACCAAATCACGACCCACTATTCGCATTAAGCACACTTATAGTAAAGGCAAGGAAGTACCACAGTTCAGATGACAATCCAGTTGCAATTCACAGGATTTTCTGCGCAAACTGTACACTCTGCAGTCGTGGTGAAAGTCCTGACAGGCCGATCGCACAAAAGCAAGTCTTCGGTCCTCTTCAGGTGAAAATTAGTCACAATTCAGGAAGAAAACCATGAGTTTGGATAAAATACGATTCTATGCTCAAGGTATCTTCACTTAGGAAGATGGTAGCAGGCAGGCCAGACACAGCCTTCCCACTGATTTACCCTGCACACTACACAGGAACAGCTGCTCGAATCCCTCAAGCTCCTCTCACTCTCAACTCTTACTTCACATTGACTCACTGCTACAGGCAGCTCAGGACTTTCCCAGTGATCCAAAAGGTTCGATTCATTGATCCATCTGTCTGTTACAGCAAGGGCTCCCCCTCCAGGTCCATTTAGGTGCCAAAGGGAGAAAACTACAATTCCTTCAGAAATTCACTCCCACAAGACCCCTTGGGGCAGGCTCCATTTTAGGGTCCCCAAAGGTACTGAATGGTCCACAGTGACAGTCCGGAACCAAGATGGTGGTGATTTACAGAAATGTCCATGCTGCAAAGAAGGTAGGTTAGACAGACTTTGATATTATTATTAAGAAAGCAGATAATCAGCAAACAATTACAGTTCTTAACAGAGCTCCCTCTCCGCAATTAGTGATGGCAGAATGGAGCAATTATCTGGCAGTCCAGGTGGGACTCGAGTTTAGGAACACTCAGCCCCCACCCAGATTACTTATACACTACAAGATGGGCAGCTCTTAAAGAGACAGGACACAGAGGCTAATAGGGCACTCGCATGCCATACCTTTAAACGGTTAGAACACAGAACATCACTGGGCAGTGGACATTTAGGCTCACCCAAGGAAGACTTTTGGGAACCCCCATTTATAGGGGGGGTTACATAAATATCTATGTATCCTTGCATCATGTTCCCCTTCCCCCAGATCGCACCGGGAGACGAGCAACCTGCTGCTCAGTGTGCCTTCCTGGTGAAACTTTTCAATAAATAAATAAACAACTGGATAATGGGCTGCACACAGTCACACACACTGGGTAGGGTACGGTGCAGTCAAAGGGAACAGAGCAGGGTGATGGGCTGGCCACAGTACATCACAGGAGACAGTGTCACACAACACAGTGAAAGGGATTTTTCTGTCTCTCCTCCCAACAGAGAAATATATATCTGGCATGTATTTAAGGATACCACTACACAACTGGCTGCTGGTCTGTGTCACCAGGCGTGAGTATAGGATAACACAATTTCAGGCAGACCATACATCAGGTGCATAAAAAATGCATGGTTGCGTTTTTCATTTTATTTTCATCAAGTAAAATATACAGAAAGCAAAATGGTAAGTCAGACAACTGCTTAGCTTCAACAGTTTCTAAGGCTTTTCTTCAGCCTAGCATGAATCAAACAGTGTGAAAGCACACACTACCAGGAAGTCTTCCTTCCTTCCTCAGTCAGTATTCAACTGACCACCCTATCTATCCTCTCTCAGCACTGAGGTAGGGCTTTTTATAAGTGCACTAGAAGCTGGAAAATTTTCCACTGCCTCTTGATTAACAGCAGACATAGCATAACATTAGCCACTAGGGGCCACTGTTGCACCACAGAGAAAAGTTATTTGGCACCTGGAGAACATTACATAACTTGTTTACAACATTGTTAAAGGTCAGAGCCAAGATCAGAACATTCTGTGCTCTCTTAAACTCTCTTGCAGGATCATATTACCTCATGCTGTCTGTTGCAAAATATATGTTAGAAGGGGGCTGCTAACATTTAGAAAAAATAGACACAAACTTTTGTTATTCTTCTATTAAAACTGCCCTCTTAGTTTTGTAACTGTACTCTTACTTTTGTTATAGCCATCGAAGCAGCATGTTGGACATTATACAAAACATATAAACTGCTTGGGGAAGGAGTTTCAATTTATCCCAGGGGTGTCCACTATGATAGGGTTCACCCTGTTACAGGCTGCACACGGTCACACACACTGAGTAGGGTACAATGAAGTCAAAGGGCACACAGCAGGATGATGAGCTGGTGGCTAGTACCCCAGATAGGAGTCACACACCGGTTAGAGCACAGCAAAGTGCACACAGCAGGATGATCCTGTACACACTGAGACCCCCCCCAGCACTCCCAGTCAGTTCGAGCCCCAGTCCCTGGCCTCCCCTACTCCCATCCCAAAAACGTTGCCACTTAATGCCACTGCCCTGACTTGCTGCTCCTTGATCCCCCTTTTCCTTTATGAATTTCTGCCATACAAAAAAAATGCCCTGCCAGACTGCCAGTGCCTGCCTCTGTTCTGTAATGTTATTTCCAACAAAACCCAAAAGGTGCCAACAACCAAAGAGCAGAGCAGAACACACATGTCTGCTCTGCTAGCAATTCAGCTCTGTCTGCTCCACTGATTTCCTGCTGCATAACAATGACATTTGAGTCACATGACTCGACTACTACACACGTCACGCCGACGCCACTTGTGCAATTGTACAGTAAAATTTAACTAGTCCCTCCCGTGTCCCTCCCTCTCAGCTGTCAGTCCCTCCCTCTCAATGTCTGCACCACCCCCTGAGACCAGACTCCCGGCTCCACCCACGGCAGGCAGGCAGTGGCACAGCTGCGCTGACACATAACTGGGGAGAAAAAGAAAAAAAACTATTCAAACCCTTTTGAGAACCCACTAGTGTTTGAGTTCTAAATTAGAACTCGAACACCATGGTTTGATAAGGGTTCGAATCTTTGATTAACTAGTTCTGACAACCCTAGAAGGGGAAAGGGACAAAAAGCTGTAGATAGGGCATGGTCTGATGTAGTAGTGTAGGCAGGGAGAAATAGGCAGACTGGATGGGCCAAGCAGTCGTTATCTGCCGTCAGATTCTATGTTTCAAGGTCATCTGTTCTCGTAAATGAATCCACATACTTGCAAAATTATAAGGGTATTTCAAGATTTTACCCACCGCTGCTTCTGCCATTTGGTGCAGTATATTGACTCTGACTGACATATCCTGTAGAGCTCTTTTCTGCCATCATTACCATTCCTCTAAACAGGGCACTTCATGTTTCTAATCCTTTGCTCCTATTCATATTTTCTAGTACACAAGTCTGCTTTGTAGATTATTTATCAACCAGTTGTGGGCCAGATTCACAAAGTGAAATGGAACTGCGTCCCACTCCGCAACTTCAGTTGTGGACCGAAATCTCCGCAGCGGCGGCGATTTGTATTCATAGTCCCCCACAGCTGTGGAGATGTTACGCCGGATCCCACCAGCTGTAACATTTTCTGCAGCTGTGGGGATTTCTTTGGCAACACCACCCACAAGCTGTCGTAAATCATGGAGCTAGTCATAAACCATCTCCACCTTTCTGAATATCGCAGCTGCAGGAAAAACTGCAGATCCGCAAGTGACAACCCACTTGTGCTGGGTTTTTCCCACAGCTGCGGGATTTTCATGGGCTTTGTGAATCTGGCCCTGTGTGTGGGGAGGGAAGGTCAGACATCACACAGTTATCAGTCTGTGCAATTCAAGAATAACGACGATCATTATTGTCCTGTCTCTGTATCTCATGAATATTTCTGCTGTTGAGATTTGTGCTCGGTTGAATTTCGTTTGTTTCCCTAGCTGTTTTGTTTGTGCTGGATCAAGAGACTGTGAGGCTAACACATGCTGCATAACCTTGATGTTGATATGTGACTGGGTACTGTCTTACTGTTAGCACCTAATCAGTGGCATCTCCCTGTCTATGCTGAAGACATACTGTTTTGTTTTGTTTTTTTCTATTGCTAATTTATTTATTTATTTCAGATTGGGATTAATACCTTTGAGTCAGGGTCTCATTTACAAAGGTTCCAAGTCAATACAGATACATAAGACAAACAAACAAACAACACATAGGTTACTTAAGGTTACATAAGTTCCATAGTAGGGAACAAAACTGAAAGAAAGAGGCAGAGAGACAGACCCACAGCAGAAAGAGAGACAGAGAGATAGATAGACAGACAGACAGATAGACAGGCAGATACTGTCTGTAGATAGAAGGATAATGTAGATAGATGATAATCAGATAGATAGGGATGATGGGGCAGACTCGGTTGGCCGAAGGCCCTTATCTGCTGACAACTTCTATGTTTCTATGTAGATAGCTAGATAGATAGATAAAAGGATAGAGAGAGAGATAGATACACAGGTAGACAGACAGACAGACAGAAAGATTGATAGTTTGACTGCTAGATGTGTGTGTGGCTTTGTGTTGTGTGTGTGCGCGTGTGTGTGTGTACGTGTATATGTAGCTCCTCAAATTGTCCCTGATTCTGTGTGAGTACTTTGAAGTTTTATTATGAATATTGCATGTGACTAGCTCAGTGACTTTCAATCTTACCTCTTTAGTACTCTCACTTTTGGACCCACACACCCATGCATATTCCCACCCAGGCACAATAATGTGTCATAATTTCATGCTACATACATGGAAACCAGTGAAACAATATTATAATTACTGGTGACGCCCTTTAAAAAGTAATTTCGGGGCACTAGAGAGCCATCTTCCAGGCTGGACATACCTTCTAAATGCTCTTCATCTCGTGGTGCTAGACTTATCAAAAACTTAAAACAAATACCAGAACTTGATGCAGCTATACTCCAGGAGCAGACTGATCTAAATTTGGCAATATGGGTCAGCAGAAAGCACAACTGCAAGGGCCAGCAAAACACCACCAACTGCCGAATACTAGCAAGGCCTCTGGATCAACGAGAAATAGTGGCAATAGTGCTCAAGGAGCGCCGGAACCACCATGGAATATTATTCTGCTAAAACTGAAAAGACCCTACAGAAATTGGAAACTTATGATGCAGCTGTACAAAAACTTACTGGGACTGTAGCAGAGACTGAAAAACAGTCCATCTCTACTTTGACGACTGTAGCCATGCTCACAAAAGAAAATGGGCAATTTCCTTCTCGTTTGGAGGTAATTGAAAACGAAATTCGTTTGGGCAACATTAGAATTATTGGGTTGTCCAAAGGTGTAGAAGGTACCACATTGCTGACCTATTTAGTGAATTGGATGCAAGGGACATTATCTTTGCCAGATTGGTTTAATTGGGCATCGTTCACAAAAGCTTACCAGGTCAACCTCTGAGTTTGTTTATCTATATCGAACCAACCACGTACTGTTTTGTTGAAATTTGCTGGTTCAGAAATATGAGATGCAGTGATCCTTGTGGCCCGCACAGTTTACCCCCTGAACATCAGTGGTTCAGACATCAAGCTGTTCCCTGATCTGTCTTTCCAAACTCAAGCATGCTGGAGGGCCTTTGATGCAGTGAGGAAACACCTAAGGGCCTTGGGGATCATCTACTCCTTCATATTGCCTGCCTGACTCAGGGTTATCTATGGGGGAAAAACCTGGCAATTTAATAAACCCCAGGATGTAGGCCGCTGGCTAGAGAAGGTCGAGGGGAAGTTTGCCAGCCGCAATGCTGCTCCGGAGTCCATTCACTCGGATTCAGACTCAGAGGACTTATTTATGAGTTTGGTGAAGATCACAACAATGGCCTAGATGTAATGTGCAGCTTTTTTGGTGAAGTACTGATCTCTGTTAGGAGAATTTACTATGAGAAGGGAGTGTCTGTTATTCTCCCTTCTCCATTCTTCCCATTTAATGCTGTCATCTACCATTTTGTCTTAGCATTGTGAATACAGTTAGTAAAGTTTACTGCTCTACCAGTCGGAGTAAATGTTGGTTTAAGTGTTCAATGCATCATAGATGCTTGTTTGAAGTTTAATCTATTTGGGTAACTTTTTTTAGGTTTTAGCCTAGCAGGGGTGATGAAGCATTACTAAGAAAGTCTACATTTTATATGTTTTTTCTCCCTACTTGATACCAGGTACAACAGCAATCTCCGGATTGTGTTGTTCTCCCTCTAAGTTCTACCTAAAGGATATACCTTTTGCCTTTGAAGAGGCTGGCATTTATTAAGAACTGTTGAACTTGGTCTCATGATCTTAGGGTTTTAGGATTCCCCCAAATCCTTCCGTACCAGATTATAGGACAGTGTTGTTTGTATACTCCATAATACTTGTATTAAGCTATTGTAGCTCTATATCTGTTTTCCCCTGTATGAGTATTACATCTGTACAATGTATAATTATACAGAAAATCAATAAATATAACATAAAAAAATTAACTCATTTCACTAGATCAAAATAAATGCCATAATAACCCGAAATAGGGTTATTACGGCAATTTTACAGAACCGCATTGTCAGTGTTCAAAGAGTTCAGCAGTAGTTTGCGCTCAAAACATCTCGAGTGCTACTCACATTTTTTTCCCCATGAACAGCTGTTTTCAGAGTGAAGAATTCAGAAATAGCTCACGCTCACCTCATCTCAGAGTATTCCCAACAAGCAGCTGTTTCACGAGTCCTGTCACACACACGCACCGGTACCTCAGGAGTCAAATCTTACCATATAACAGCAATTACCAGCCACTATAAAAAAAATAATAGATAGGCAAGGTGTGTGCCTATGACAATTTTCACCACCCTCAGTGTTTGATGACGCCTCAGCCTCTCAGGCCAGCTCCAGGGTTTATGGGTCATCAAACACCGGTGTGAAAAAATTGTCGTATCACACACTTGCCTATCCATTATTCTCTATATTGCCATCTGCAGTGTGAGATGGAATGTTTCTGTGGCACTACACAGCTTACGTTTCACTGCTATGGAATGCTTACATGGAAACATAGACATATTGAAACTTAGGATTGGTTTGTCTAAAGATGTCCGGCGGGTCACACGAAGACTTTCTCTAATGAACCATGCCGAATCTGCCTCTGCATCCCCTATTTTGTCTTTGCCCTCCATCATACCTCAATCACACATTTCTAATATTACATTTCATAGCATATGTATGTGTGCAGATACTGTCCCCCTTCCCAGATCATCCACTGTGTCCTCTGGCAATCTGTGCTCCTTGTAACCATATTAAAGAAATTAAATAATATCCCAGTAGTCACGCTGCCTTTTTTTTTGGGGGGGGGGGAGGCTAAAGCCTGAGGTTCAATGTGGGGGAATAGCTCCTCCCACAGCCCCAATAAAGACCAGCTTCCCTCAGCAGTTCCCCACTCAGTGTGTTGTGAACCTCCTCCTCCCTTTGGCATGCGGCAGGCTCCTGTGTGGTTTGTGAACTGTGCCTCCTCTCCTTTCTTCCTACTCTCTCCCTCCTCTGTTCATTTATTTGCATTCCCTTCCTCTCGTTTCTTTAGCTGTCCCCCCCCTTTGCTTTGCGCCTCACTGCTGTTTGTTTCCTCTCTCCCCTTCCCCGCATCCCTGTTGTTTGGGTCGTGGTGTGCTCCATTTGCCCTCCAGCTCCCGTTCCCCTCCTCGCTCCCTGTGGTTGTACTGTTCTTGTTTTCCAACCTTCTTGCAATGTGTTTTTATTTCTTGTCCATTCCTGTTTGTTGTGTTCTTTTGGCCTTTTCCCCATCCTTTTTCCTGTCCACTGCTCCAATGCTGCCCCTGTACTTCCACGGTCTGTGTCCTCCCAGTGCCTGGCTCCTGGCTTTCCCTCAGCTTCCCTATCTCACCCATGACTCCTCTCCCTCGCCCTTGCCCTGCTCCCACTGTTTGGCTTCTGTCTGCCCTCCTCGCTTCCACTTCCAGCTGTCCGACCTCCATGAGTACCTTTTGGAACGCCTTTGTCATTGGTCCTTGCACACTGCTCTGCATGGGAATGGAATATGAAATCATTTTGTTTCCAATTGTTGGGTGTGTTCTGGCTATTCAGCTGTGTGTTTGATAACTGGATGCCATGTTCCCCAGCAGACAATTTTTACCGAGGGTGCTATTGCGTTTCAGTCTCTGCCTCAGTTCAATACTGTGACACCTCCTACTGATTTTGTCCTTTGTATATCTCTCTTATGAGGGTTCCCACTGGAACCTGAGATTGACTTGTTTTTCTTATTATTATTTAATTTAGACACCTTGCAGCACTGATTCACCTGGAATACTCGAGCCTTCCTTTGTTTACTCATGCACTCACCGCCCCTCTACATCAGCAATGCAAAAAAAAAATTGAATGTCCCCTTCCCGTTTCTCCAGCCTCCCTTTATCTTTTCTCTTCAGCTCCTCTATGTTGTCTCCTCCCCCTTCCTTCATTCCTCATTCTTGCCCTTGTCCCTTGCTCTCTGCACTTTCTTTTTGGGCTTTCCCGCCCCTCATGCTGGCACTTCGTCTCCATCGTCTCATCCCTTCTATTACAACATTCCTGCACCATATTTCCCCTCATCTGGCACCTGAAATTCCATGGCATGTACCACACTGTGCCATCTATTGCAAACAACCTTCCCTAGCAGTCTTGTCCAATACTAGTGCTAGCCATGCTTTTACCCCGTCTGCACCATTTTCCTGGTCTCAGCATTTATATACCCAGCTCAGGCTATTGTTTATGAATTTACCCCATTCTACCCCTCGTAATTCATACCCTTCCAGTACTCATATTCCCCTCTACCTCCTATGCCTTCCTGACAGGACTCCTACATTCTCCTACCTCTCCTCTGGGTCCCATGTGGTGGTTTCCTTCATCCCTCTCTGAGATCATACTTCCTCCTGTATCTTCCTGTATTATTTCACGCTGTATTTATTATTCATGTTTCATCTGTCTCATGTTCCCCCATGCTCATCCTCCTCCCGTTCCCTACTTATATTCCCTTTGTCCCGCTCCCCTTTTGTTTACTCACCTTTTACTATGCGGCATTTTCCTGCCCTTTCCTTGCTCAGCCCATACCAGCAGTTTTCTGATGTCTGTCCTTAACTCTGTCTTTTGAGGCATCAAGTGTAGGTAGGCTTGCCTTCTCTGCTGGGGACTGAAATCCATTCAATCCATCTACCAGTTTACCCCGCTGGATTCTCTGCCACCAACTACCAATCATACCAGCACCCTGACATCCTCCGTCCCTAACTCTGCCTTCTGCAGTATCGAGTGAAGGTGGGCTTGCCCTGTCTACCAGAGATGGGAACATGTTTCCTCAACCTAAGTTTCAACCAATTCTATACTATGCCAGCTGCCCACAGTTTACTTACCTAATTCTGCCTGGTACCGCATCAAGTGAAAGTTAGGTGCCCCGACTGCCAGGGATGGGAGCCTGTGTCTCCATCTACTGTCTCATACTACTGCATCCTCTGCCTGCTATCTGGTTTCCGCATCCCTTCAGGAACGAGACCACTGTACCACATCAGACTCCAATCTCCTGACTCATTCTGATACATTTTAAACCAGTGCTTTGAATTTGCCACTTCCCTTCAAGCATTGGACTTCTGTACTCCATCATATCAACTACCCACATCTTAAACCAGCAATTTTGGTTCACCATTTCCCTTCGGAAATAGAACCACCATATATCTTCATTTTTATTTATTGAGAGATCAGAATTACAAACTTTTGAGTCAGAGGCTCCTTTGCAAAAGCTCCATGTCATGGAAGTACAAAACAAGAGAAATGGACAATACAGTGAAAGGTATTACAAATGAATGCGGAGGGTAAAACAACCCATAGTCGAGTATGGTGCAAAGACAATGAGCAATACATTGAAAGGTATTCCATCTGAGTCAACCATGCTACAAATGTTTCAAGTAAATTAAGCTATTGCTTACATTCAAATTTCAAGGATGATACAAGGTTTCCTGAGCCAATAAAACAGATACTTAACATAAAGGCACACTACATCAGAAGAATCAATCAGAGTAGAGTGAGAGGAGAGAGGAGGGGAAGGGGTAGAAGACACAGAGGTTTGGCTTGGTACACCAGTACAAGAGGGGCAACTATGCGAGTGGACAGCTCGGGGGCAGTCACAGGTGCTGGCAGTGAGTAGTTGCTCTCTGAGTTTGAGTTTGAAATTACCAAGTTTCTGGACAGATGAGGTATCAGGGGGCAGGTCATTTAGCCAGAGTGGAGCCCTATAGTGGAAGGCACGTCGCCCCAAGGATGTTCTGCAGAACGGCACAAGCAATGTGACTTTGGCTGAGCCTATAGTATTCCTTGTGGATGGTGCATGTTGAATGAGATTAAGGATCCCGGTGGGGGACTGACCATTGACAATCTTCCTGACAAGGAGGCAGGTATGGTATTTCAGCCCGCCCTCAAAGCTGAGCCAGTTGGAGAGCCGGTAAAGGTTACAGGTGTAAGTCATCCTATCACACCCTGTGACAAGATGACGGACCCTATTCAGGGTGACATTAATTCTGCAACGTGCGGTATTGTCAGCCGCGCCATAGAAGATGATCCTATAATCCAATAGGGAAAGGACAGAGGAGAAAATCACCGGATGGAGGGCTGTAGTAAGCATACACTGTTTGTTCCTGTAGAGGGGACCAATTCTGGCATTTATGGCAGAGCTAAGATGATGGATATGTTCATGATAGTTTAGTGAGGAGTCAAGGGTAACACCCAGATATTTAAAGGAAGTCACGTGTTCTAGCTGTGAGTTTTGACAGTTAAGTATGCACAGTGGGGTGCCCATGTATTTGTTTAGATGATGAGTGAAGACCATAGACTTTTGGTTTTTTGTATTTAACACCAGTTTATTGGCGGAGAACCAAGTTTCAGTTTCAGAGAAAATACTCTGGAGGGCAAGCTGGAGGGGGTCACAGAGACTGCAGAAGATAACTGCGTCGGCCACATATAGAAGCATTTAACCAGAACATGTTTTTGGGAGATGTAACCAGGACGTGGGTTGATGTTATTTTATTTAGCACCATGGTGCCTCCATTTTTGTAATCCATTACCTTGGGAGCCAGGGGTTCAGGGAGAAAACATTCACTCAGCATCAGGGCTAGGTTTGTACTTCTGGACAGGGGCACCTAAGTAACTCTGGACACAGGAAGCAAGAACTGTGAATGTCCAAACCGGAAGTGGGATTCTAAAGTGGGGCTTTTATTCACACACACAGGAATACAAAGCAGAATGGACCCCCATGGGGCTACACTCACTGGTTGTACAGAACTGTTGAGGTCAGAACACATTTTCTTCATCATCACAACTTTTACCCTCCAGATTTGAGCACACTGGGCCCTCTACCCAAACTGGTACTCTTACTCTCTCTGTCTCTCGGATTCCCTGGTGTGGCACTCCAGCCAGCATTTGGACATATTTCCATATGGCATGGATATCTATCTGGTGGCTCCCTCTACCACCCATGAGCACTTCCTAGCTCCATAAGGGAAATCTTCATCACCAATCCCACATCTGGGCACTTTCTATGAACACTGGCCAAGTGCCCGGAAGAAAGCTATAGGTGCCCAAATTAAATCCATAGAGGTAAATCTGGATTCTCCAGATGGTGGGTCTCCCACCTTTTGTGCCCAAATTCATACCCAGCCATTTATTTGGAATCAACACCTTTCCTTGTGAACCTCTTGGTTTGTAGAATGCTATCTCAAAATGTATGTCACATTTAACAATCTACGGTCTCTGGTAAATAGTGTCCTGACTTGTAACTTTCTTTAAGTGACTAGGTCCATCCCTGTAGACCCCCACTGATCAGATTCATTTCAAGCCATATACAACTTAAGTACTGTACTTGGCATCCTTTCCTGACCCACAGTAGCAGACACCTAACCCAACAGTCTTGGTGAAACATGGGCTCTCTGGCAGAGTAGACTCACCCAGGTTTGCAGGTGCCCTCAAGCTTCTCTCTGGAAAACACAAACGACCTTCTGAGTGCCTCAGCACAAATCTTCTAGGCAGCTTCTTTTCCTTCAGCAGGGCCAGGGGATTGCCCCTAAAGAGCTGGTCTTGTTCTTCCCCATCCCTCTCAGGGATGGGGTGCTGGAGCAACTGGGGGATGGTGTCAACCACTTCACAAAGGTTTCTTCTGTGTCCTTCTCTAGGGTGAGAACACACACCCACCAAAAAGGTAGCTCTATTACAGAGCTGAGGGCTATGAGGGACCGCCTACTGCAGTGCACCTCCTCCCTCCACCGAGTCTCCCACTAGACTACTACAGACTGCACTTGAAAACCCCAACGTTCTAACCTAACTCCCAGCTGCAACATTCCAATGTGGCTTATGCTGCTGCGAGAATTCTAAATGATGTCATCCCTCCAGCTCAGCTGAGACTGAGGACAGAGTGACACAGTGTGAAACCCATTTAACTGGTGTTTCACAAGCTGCCTTCCCTGCCTGCCACTAGATCTAAGTGGGATTCTTGTAACCCCGGGAGATGGGGGGTCACAGAGAGAATTTAGAAAGAGGCCAAAGAGAAGTGTCTCTAGTATGGATCCCTGGAGGATGCCAGAGCGAACCGTCAGGCTGTCAGATGGAGTGGAGTTTATTTTGACATGCTGTGATCTACCACTTAGGTAGCTCTCGAACCAGGAGATGGGTTTGGAAGCAAGTCCCAGAGCAAGGAGAGACTCTAGTAGGAGAGTGTGATTGACCATGTCAGATGCTTTAGTCAGGTCTATGTACACAGACCCAACTAGGTGTCTATAGTCTAGGGTTTTGTGTAGGAAGGTGGTGTATTCCAGCAGTGCAGTTGAGGTGTAGAAAGGTTCCCTTCCTTCTGTTTCCCCATATCATGGCATGGCTTTCCATACGATACCTTACCAGCACCTTCCAAGGATATTACTGCTCAGTCTCAGTGAATTTCCATTCATGCTCCATCCTCCAGTAAGAGGACTTCCACATCGGCCTTTCCATCAAAGACTGGAATCTTCCTTGCTACATTGCCAATCTGGAACCTGAGGCTTACACCTCCTCTTTGCTGCTGCTCCTGCTTCAGTCTCCAATCTCCTGCCCCATCCACATGAATTCACTGCCAGTGATCAGAGCTCATCTCTTTCCTTCAGGAATAGAACCCTATACCCATCAGCCTTCGAGCACCTGTACCTGAGCCTTGCCTCCAGCCTCTCCTACTTATTGTTTCCAGTCTCTAGAATATTCTTGTTTTACTCCTCCAGCCCATTCCGGGGCTTTGGCCTCTGGTTACCCTGTGGAAGTATGGACTACTTTGACTTCATGTCGGCCCTTCCCCTCCTGCTTCCTTTGCTTGGTTCTCTTCATGCCTGGGATTTCTGCATTTGTCCTCGCCTTTGACCTCCTTACATTCTGGATTTGGACCTTGCCAGCTTGTTCGATCTCTAATTCCACCCTGTTCATCAGACTCTGGACTTCCTTGCTGCTTGCCTTCCAGTGGTTATCCCATGGTCATTTGCATTGTCACCCGGCTTGCTTTCTGGCTTGGCCTCCTCTAGTCTCCAGTCCCTTCAACTCCACCCAGCCAACTCCTATATCATTGCTCCTCCAGACATTCCTGTTGCCCTGCAGCCTTTATCCTGGACTTGTTTCTGTCCACATTCCCCCTTGTTTCCTGCTGGATATGTGACGATTTGCATGTCTTCGGGGATGGGGGCCTTTCTACAGTTTTTCCCCTAATGCTTCCCTTCTCTTGCACCATTGGTCTACTATCAGCAATTCAAGTTCACCATCTCCTTCAGGGGGTGGGCACATTATACCCTGTCAACACGGCCCCATTAATGTCAGTAATTCCTGTTCTCCATCTCCTTCAGAGGTGGGAACCTCATACCCCAACTCTGCTGCACCTTGTACCTGAATCCTCCTCCTAGATTTACCTGGATCTACTGTCTGGGGGCCGATTTCAGTTTCCCTTCCTTCTGTTTCCCCATACCATGGCATGACCTTCCATCTGATACCTTACCAGCACCTTCCAATGATACTACTGCTTAGCCTCAGTGGATTTCAATTCATGCACCATCCTCCAGTAAGAGGACTTCCACGTCGACTTTTCCATCAAAGACTGGGCTCTTCCTTGCTACGATGCCAATCTGGAACCTGAGGCTTACACCTCCCCTTTGCTGCTGCTCCTGCTTCTATCCAATCCTCTTCAGTCACCCATCACGTCCACCAGTCATGCTCCCAGCATTCCAGCTGTGATTCTTCTGGACATTCTTCTACTTCCTCCTGTGAACCCTCGCCTCTCCAGCCTTCATGGTCATCTTTGCTGGGCAGGCCATAACCTGGTTTCCCTCCTTATCTCCTCTCAGGAGGTAGTCGATGTTGCCTGGCTTGCTGTCATGCCAGACAACTACCTTCTTGATGCCCTGGCAGCTCAGGGCTCCTCCACATTTGCTGCTCTGTACTTTTTTGGAGAGGGTGTTTCTCACTACTGCTGACGTCCAGCATCCACTCGCCCATTCAGTTACTTTTACCAGTTCATCTGCCTCATACTCCTACCAGCTCTGCAGGATTATCCCTTACATATTCCATTTAATTTAAACAGTATGGATGTCCCTACCTCCCGGTGTCTTCCACAGAATCCAAGCTCTAGTGGAGTCTTCTTCATGCCTATTAACTCTCACTGGACTAGTGAACTTTTCCCTCCTGGGATATACCAAGTCACTGCTCTTTGGCATCTGGATATCACCTTACTTCAAGAAGTTATCTTCACCTCTTCATTACGATACTCTTCACCAGCCACCTAGCTAATGGCTTTCGTAACTCACCTGACAGGATATATCCCCTTCATACTCATTTCAGCGAATACCATTACCAAGAGTGGATCTTCATTCAATTCATTATCCTGCATGTGCGCAACTGACCTGGCTATCTTCCTATCACTGATGTACTCCACAACAATCTCCACTGGACTAAGCACTCAATGCACCCGTCATAGTCTATTCTCAACATCAACTCCTTATTGTCTCATCAGTCACTAGACTTAATCAAAGACCCCATTTTTGGGCAGTCTCACAGCATACTTGTATTGGATCCACCAGCAAGCCAACACCACAAGTGCCACTCAAGTTCCTGCCTTTGGGCTACTATGCTACAACAACAACCATATCCACCATCCTGCACTAGAAGTTCCTCCTAATTTCTGCCCATTCAAGACCTCACCATTGCGACCCTAACTTCTTTCATACCTTAGATCCATTGTACTGAACATTTCAGTTATACCTACTAGTATCCAACCCCTTTCTTGACAGCGTATGTCCTCCTTACCTCCATTGGTCTGAAATACTTAAGCTACCCTCTCCTACCAGATACCCAAAGCCTCACTCTCCCCAAATCCTTGATTATCTCCCTATAGATGCCTAGATAGTGAAACATTGTGGATTTACTGAACTTGGAGCCATTAGACTCAAACATTAGAGCTGTTATTATCTCATTGTCCAGCTTTCATTTGATTCCTCCATTTCTTCCCAAACAAGTACTGAGGACAAGCACTGCCAAGAACCTTGCAATCATCCAAAACATTTGCCAATCTACAAAAGAATCTAAGCATTGTATCCTGTTTTTACCTTCTCAAAGTCTGACAGAATACCTCAAGGATTTAACATCCAATCCTACTGTGACAGGGCTGAATAAGGCCCTGCCCCATTTGTTATGCAGAAAGGGTTTAAATGCAATGGTCTATTCTATCCTTGCCTTTTCTGTCTCTTCTCTGCCTGGCTGTGCAATCAAATTTTCTTGTGAGACCTAAGCACTGATCACTCCCATGGTCTCGCGATTCTCCACCTCTCGCTATCTCTCTGTCTTCCCTTGCTATTTCTGTCTTTTCTTCCCCCTTGCATATGTGCAGTTATAAAAAATATATGCAGTGTTGGGTAAGTTACTTTTTCTATTACTTTCTATTTCTTTTACAAACTTGATCCAGGAAGCTCTGTGTAGTCACTAGCAAGGATGGAGAAGTACTAGAAAAAGTAATACACCTGACAGTTACAGTTTTATTTTCAATTCAGTTACAGTTACTTATTTCTTTTTATACAAAAACAATACAAAAATAATAAAAAACTGTAACAGATGACATTTATTTGAAAGTAATAGATTAGTTACTAGTTACTTTCAAATAAATGTAATCAGTTAAGAGTTACGTAGCACTTTTGTATAAAAAGACATAAGTAATTGTAACTGTAAGGTGTATTACTTTTTCCAGTACTTCTCTATCCTTGCTAGTGACTGCACAGAGCTTTCTGGAACAAGTTCCCAAAGTAATAGAAAAAGTAACTTACCCAACACTGAATATATGTGAATCTCTGTGTAAAACTGTATGTGACACTGGGATCCCTTTGTTTAAAATATATATAGTTAAAATGTTGAAATGATTGTAAAAAGCTATTTGGAACTCAAAGGGTTAACCTGAGATTCTGATTTGCAAAATCTCTCTAGAGCTGTAAACAAGAGGTCAGTTCTGGGTATGCTCTTCTTGCTGCACCTGGAAGAAACTGGCAATAACATTTTAGGAAAAACAGGATATCTGTTAATGAGCGGAGGTTGCAAAGGCATAAAAAGAACAGCAATGCTTTTGCCAAAAACAAAGTGAGAGACTGAGATTTGAGATTGAGAAGAAACACTTTGTTTTCTCTGTTTATACTGCCTTTGTAAAAAGTTATACTGGATATTTTTTTTTATTTTGTTGTTATTACTAATAAACATTCATTGCAAATTTTACAACTGCACCTGGTTTTCCTATGCTTCCTGACCTGTGCCTCGACAACACCTACATCCAGTAATTTGTAGTCTGGCAGCCCATCTAAACAAACTCATTCTCCCCATGCTCATATTGAGTCAGTACCTTCACCAAATACCAGCTAATATCACAAATAAATCCCGGACCTCGTTCAATCCTTTTTTCATCAGCCGGATGTACTTCATATTTAGGATCTGGACATTCCTTTGGACTGGATCTGTCTCTCCAACCTCAAGAATCGACACTCCTGAACTCACCATTCAACAGACTCAAAAGATGGCACGTCATCACTATAAACATTATACCCTACTCTAAAACTAAAACTAATTCTAATCATCTAGGATCATCTCCTCTTAGTTTGCTATGAAGACGGGCAGGTCAGTGGCCATGGGTCCTCAGAGGTTTCCTCCACCTGGAGGCTTTTTCCTCTTCTGAATGCTACGGGTCATACTCCTAATGTGTTGGAGGAGGTAATCTTTTTGGGCCTTCTAGTCCCTACTCACTACCCAGAGTACCTACCAAGGGTGAAAGTAGAGAAAGGCCAAAGTTCAAACCTTATATGTATACACAAACACTAATCTATTCACCCAAACATTGAATGGGAAGGCTAAAGCCTAAAGTTCAATGTGGGAGAATCGCTTCTCCCACATTCCCAATAAATGCCAGCCTCCTTCAGCAGTTAACCTGCTTAGCGTGCTGTGAAAGAACTCACCATCCTCCCCTGCCTCCTCCTCCTCCTCCTCCTCCCACACTCTACTCACCCTTGGTGCTGGACCTTCTATTCCCTACTTGCTACCCGGCTTATCTACCAAGGGTGGGAATAGAGAAAGGCCAACGTTCAAACCTTATATGTATACACAAGCACAACTCTATTCACCCAAACATTTCATTTTTTTTTTTGGAACACTGGTCCTGCCGGGAAAGTGGTACCAATTTGCACCAGCCAACAAAAGCAAAACCAATGGTCATATCATATAATGGAGGATATGGGTCGTGGGTTAGGACTCCTTCTCATCATCACTTTCCACTTAGTCTCTTGCTTCCATTGTCATCCTGTCTCTCTCCGTCCTCTTGGTTTCTCCAAGGTGACCAGAGGCATACTCACCAGCTCCCCATAAGCCATCCCCGGTGTCCAGTGTCACCCCCCTTTCTTCATACATTCTTACCAATTTACATTATCACACCCTTCCTCTTCACAAACCTGTTAGTTTTCCTGGGTATCCAGTGGCACCACAATTCCTCTCCTCATTCCAAAAGAGAGTATGTGGTGTCCAGTTTCACCATCCACCCACCAGACAAATATAACCCTTGACCATGGTCTGTGATGGCCACTTTAATGGCTTCTCACCTCTGTGGGGAACCACTGTCTAAGTCCTTTGAGTGCAAAACAGAAAAAAACAAATCCACAAACATCAGTAACATTGCTATATCAAGCACCGCTCCACCACCCATCTCCTTTTGTCACAAAACTCAGCAACAAGGTGACAATTACCAATAAAAAAAGGGTCTGTGCATAAGAACAGGAATGATCCTCGACCTGCTTGCCTTCTATTGCTACCCATCTGTCCCGCAGTACGTTGCAATACACTGTGACTGAGAGAGTACTGGCCATAAGGCCTAGCACTCATACCATTAGCATGATATTGTCAGTGTGCTGTTTTTCCAATACGTGTCCAGCTCACAGTGACTTTAATGGCAAAGGTGACTTTGGTGGTGGGGGTGGAGGGCATGACATGATTGTGGTTGAGTTTTCATTTCTACAGGCCTGAAAGGTAAAGTCAGTGGACAGACACACTGGCCACATCACGTTTGTAGTATACCGAAAGACAGTGACCCCTAACATCCAACCCCCAGCATGTTCCTGGTGGTCCTGGTGCTCGTTCTCATTGTTCTGGGGCTGATGTTGCTCAATGTCTTCATCAATGACATTGGGGATGGCATTAAGGGCAAAATATGCCAATTCGCAGATGACACCAAGCTCTAAGGGAGAGTGGACACAGCTGAAGGGATACAGGACCTACAGGATGATCTGGGAAATCTGCAGAGGTGGTCCAGGATCTGGCAGCTTGGCTTCAATGCCAAGAAATGTAAAGTTATGCACATTGGAGCCAAGAATCCCAGGACAGAGTACTACCTGGGAGGAGTCCGAGTATCTGCATCAGAGGAGGAGAAGGGCCTGGGAGTGATGATCACCAGTGGCCTGAAGCACTCCATGCAGTGCAAGAAAGCAGCAGCAAAGGCAAACAAGATGCTGGGATGCACATCTAGGGGATCAGTAGTAGGAGAGAGGAAGTGATACTGCCCTTGTACAGGTCACTGGTAAGGCCACATCTAGAGTATGGAGTTTTGTACTGGTGCCCACACCTCAAAAAGGACATTAACCTGCTGGAGAAGGTACAGAGGGGGGCTACAAAGATGATAGTGGTTCAGCAGGGTAAGGCATACAAGGAGAGGTTGAGAGCACTGAACATGTACTCCCTGGAAGACAGGAGAGAGAGGGGGGACATGATTGGGACCTTCAAGTACATGAAAGGGATAAATAAGGTTTATAAGGAGAGTCTCTTTAAGCTGAGTGGCAACCATAACACTACGGCATGGGTGTAGGCAGGTATACTCCAAGCACTCCATGGTGTGCAATTTTATTTAAGGGGGGTAGTAAATCGGCTCTGAACTGCTTCCTTTTCCATGAAAACTAACAAAGAAAATACTGAAGTGTAACCCCTCACCCCTGCCTTTTTAGCAAAATGACAGGCGGCATGCTGTTGAAGCTGACAGCAGTACCTGGTGGGGACTGGGTTCGGGGAGGATGAGGTTACTCGGCACAGGGGACCTAGGTTTGGCTACTCTGAACAGGGGCACCCAAGTAAATCCGAACACAGGAAGCAAGAACTGTAATGTCCAGGACCAGGAATGGGATTCTAAAGTGTGGCTTTTATTCACATACAAGCTGACCAAACAAAGCATAGACGGACCCCCATGGGGCTACATTTCCTGGTAATGCAGATTAGAGACAACAGAACACTTTAACACTATTTCCAGCCCTCAGGCTCTAAACCCACCAGGCACACAGCCCGGACTTGCATGCAGCTTTGGGTACACAGCCCGACTTGTACACTCTTGGGTTTTCCCCACTGGCCCGGCTCCCCCGCCAGCCACTTGATCTGCAGTCCATTGGAAGAATGAACCAGTTATCCTGTTCATGGTCCATTGGAAGAATGAACCAATTATCCCACTCATGGTCCATTGGAAGAATGAACCAATTATTTCATTCATGGTCCATTGGAAGAATGAACCAATTATCCTGTTGTGGCTCCCCAAACCACACTAGAGTCTGCGACTCCTAGAGAGAATTTTCCTTACAATCCCATGTCTGGGTACTTCCCTCATCACTGGCCAAGTGCCTGAGGCAAAGTAGAAATCCACAGAAGAAATCCATTAGAAATTGGACCTGGTCACTAAAGATGAGGGGCCACCTACCAGCTCCACATTTATACCCGGCCATTTCTCTGGAAACTAGACAATTCCTTTACTGAACTTTCAAATGTAGATTAAGGGTGGACATCTGTCACATCACCTCTACATATTATTTGCATCCCAAACTCTGGAATTTGAAACTACTTTTAACTTGCTTAGCCCATTTCTCTAGGCTTCCCAATATTCAGTAGTTCAATCCCCAAATTGTCACACAAGTCCCAGGGTGAAAAAACATAGGCCCTTTTAGCCAGAACAGACACTCACCCTTATGTTGCAGGTGCCCCACAGGTGACTCACAAATCTTCTTTTCTCTCAAATAAATACTGGAACAAACAGGCAGCTTTTCCTCCACAAGCAGAACTAGGGGGATTGCCCCAGGAATCTGCAGGGAAACCTTCCCCCCCCGGAGGGAGGGGGCACTGAGACCCGAAAACAACGGTGTCCACCACTTCAGTAATCTGTGTCTCTCTTTAAGGTGGAGACACACACCCTATTACTTAAAAGTAGCCCTCTGTCAGGGCTGAGGCTCCTAGAGCCTTCACTGAGCTGCTTTAACAGCAAGCTCCCTTTACTCACACACTCACTGAAGACAAACTGAAGACACTGACTTCAAAACTCCCAACATTCTATCTAACTCCCTTTGCTGCAGATTCCAATGTGGCTCATGCAGCTGCGATAGTTCTATTGGTGATGTCATCCCTCAGTCTCAGCTGAGACTGAGAACAGAGTGAGACAGTGTGAAACCTATTTAACTGGAGTTTCACAAGCTGCCTTCCCTGCCTACCACTAGGTCTTACTGGGATTCTAGTAACCCCAGGTAACAAGGGGGTTATACTCGCCCTTGACCAGGAAAATGACTGTCCACAGTCATTATTTACCCGGCCTTAGGCCATCCCACCCTATGTGCTACCTGCGGAGGGGGGTGACCAGGCCCCCTCCTACCATGTGCAAGCACAGGCAGGCAACACTAAGGGCTTAGAGGCATTGAGCTGACATATCAGCCTCTACTCTATCCACTTACTATGGACGCCTAGTGACTCTGGTAGAACTATCCAGAGCATAGCCCTGATAGAGCAGCACTGCGGTCCCAATGGCCATTCAGGACCACAGCCTGTCTATCCCCCCTGACCCTCTAGGGAAAACCTATCTGCTTCTAACCTAATACCCCAAAACAAAAACAACCTGGGGACCTCCCCGACCCTGGGCAACCTGCAACCACACACCATTAAAATAACATATTAATGCCTTCTTCCTACCCTCACAACCACACCTGTGGAAGGAAAGGGTTAATACAGTAATAACAACAATAACACCACAGTACTTTAAATTTCTAAACACACTAAAGCACTGATGAGGAACTCCGATGAGCCCCTCCTCCTCTTCTTGTCTTCACTTCTGTCTTCCCAGGAACACCTGTAAGAAAAAGAAAGACAACACACACTTTCCTAATCTGCATGCACAGTCTACTTAAACCCCTACCATCAAAACACTGCAGAATCCCAAAAAGATTTTTTTTAGAAAAGAAGGTAGAAAAACAGTATTTACATTAGAAAACAACGACATTATTTACAATACACATTTGGGGGGATGGAGTGCCCTAAAAGTCCCAACTAGTGACCACAATGCCCGAAAGCTAGTCCAATAAAGAGTCTCTCCTGGGCCGGAGCCCGGTGAAACACAGTTCTAACAGGCCTAAGTCCCAAAGGGGAGAGTCTTTGAGGACAGTTTACACATTTTTGAAGTCTGCTAGTGTAGGGTGTGTACTGCAATGTCATATAAGATAGAAAAGTTTGGACTTACCAGCCACTTGTAGAATGAAAACTTTGGGACCGACCTACACCTCTGATGAAGACTCTGCCTAGCAGCATTTCTTCTGATACAGCTGGGCAGACATCTTCCAGGAACCACAGGAGGGTACATCTGGGATGATGTCATCTCTGGAGTTGGAACCTTAGAACAGGAACAAAAAGAAAGCAGCTGGTCTGACGTCATCCGATTACCAGGCGATGAGCAGGCTACAGCTGGGCTGGTGTCCTCTCTGGATCTGAAGTCATCTGGTGGGCCAGTTGATGGTTTCTGGAAAGGCCAGTACACTGCAGACTGATGAATGTGGGGCACCTGAGTCCTGGAAGTCCATATTCGCGGATCAATAAAGGCACTTCACAGTCTGGTGTGGCAGTGTTGACTACCACTGCTCGGCTCTCCATTTTGTAGGCACGGGCACATTTGCTGAGAGGTCCTTGCACCGAGGCCAATAGTACCGGAGGTCAGGGGCTTGAATTATTACCCCATCTGGGCGCACATAATTCATACAGTGAGAGATTTCATGTCCCTCTCCGTCCACTATTCTCACTCTGTCTATAAACAGTGTCCTGCCTCTCTTCCACTGGGTATACTTTTCGTGGAACAGTCTATTCTTTACATGCTTGTTGGCCCCAGGATGCATACTTTTCATTGCTTCATCCCAGATCCAGGATTTCCTGCAGTTCTCAATCTCCTCCCAGACTTTCCAAGGAAAGGTAGGAAAGGTCATACCATAGATCTTATTTGCCTTCCTACGAACCAGTCTCTCCTCTTTACTTGCTTTGGTCAATCTGAGACCGCTGCCCTGGCTTGGGGATGGCCAGTCCTGGTTTTGCCAGCTTTGCATCCTTAAAGAAATTAGAAACGGATCCCTGACTTCTTCCTCTTACGAAGCCAGGGCAGTGGCATCACCACTCTCTTCCATACATTCCTCCGAGGCAAGATCTTGAGGCTGTGTACACGTTCCTTTTTCACAAGGCCACATAGGTTCCCCCTCATCTTCCTCTTCACTGAGGATCTGAGCCCAGGAGTGAGCAGTTGTTCTCACTCCTGAGACTATCCACTCATCACTAGGTGCGGAGGTCGACACCTCCCACTCAAAGGCCTCCCGCATCTCATCTTCGTCTAAGAGACTTGGGCTAGGCCCCCCTCCAGGACCTGAACTTTCTTTCTGGGATCCAGCATCCAAAACTTCAACTTTGGGTTCTGTCTCTAACTCTGCACCCTCTAGCTTTGTGCCACACTCCCCAGAGGGGCCTTCCTCCACAGGCTCCACCTGGTGCTGTGTGCTGCCAACTGCAGATTCCTGAACCTTTGTCCATGTGGGAGCTAAACGAATTTGAGGTGCTTTAAACAAGCCATATTTTTCTAGGCATCCAGCACAGTGAGGAATCATGAAGATGTCCCTTCCAGCTCTCAAGCATATCTGACATACATGCACTGGAAAACCAGGAATCGCCACATGAGGAGGCAGTTGCCCTCCATAGCACCACTTTTCAATATCCCTCAGTCTAATTACTGCTGCTGTTACTGCAACCCGGGCATGATCCGGGTAACGAGTGGGTTCTGAGGCCATAACTGCAGAAAAACAAACAAAAGTTCGCTGTAACTGAAAGTCCCACTTTATTGAACACACTCTTTAGCTGTAAAATGGCTCCTCTGCTGCTGTGTTTACTTTACTACCCCACCCTGTAATGGCGACGGCAGCACTCCTGTGCATCAACATTCAAAATCTGGGTCAAGCCACTGCGCACCCGATTTACACAAACTACTGATAACTTTTGCTCAAACTGCACAACTTGCTCTGTTCTTGCTTTAAACACATTCACAGGATTTCCCACAGACTTTTTACATGCTGGTAACATTTATTTGATTTACAGTCCCTTAAAGCTTCAGGTTTTTAGCACATGATTGCCTGTATAACTAGTGCTGCACTTTGGCTACAACCCACAGTCTCTCTCTGGCTTCAAACTTTAAACTGAGGCTAAATTCATTACTATGCACACAGTCAATGGCTTAACAGACTTGCACTTGCTGGCAGGACTTGACACAGTCGTTACTTGCAAAGTGACTACACTGCTGCACACACATTTACATGGCATAGGGCAGAAAAATCACTGTTTGAGCAGTTTTTAGGTTGTTACTTACTGTTATCAGTAGCAGTTTGCTGCGATGGGGAAAAATGGCCTCCAGCCAGTTCTTAGAGGCCTCAGAACAGAAACGGGCTGGCAGTCCTACCGATCGTCTTTTCAACCACCACTCTTGCAATTTCAACGATCGATTAGCGGGTTGAGCCCGATTTTAAACAAGAAAGTATAATTTTAACAAGTTTACAGCGATTTTAACACTCCGAGACGCTCCTCCATTAACCAGTACAAGCACTCCACTCACACTCCCTCTCGAATGCTGGGGCAGTCTGTGTAGAGCTGGCTGAGGGGCGGGACTGATTGCAGCCTGACCAATCACACGACGCCATGCAAATGAGCCTCTTCTTCCTCGCGAGGGTTCTTCTCCTCACAGCGATCGTCGAGCAGGCAAATTTAAACTGCAGAATGCAACTTTTTTTTTTCTTCACCAACTGACTCCACGGCGGGAGCCCATTTCAGCCATTTAACATAGCCATTTACACTGCAGTCTCTCAGTCAATTCAAAAAGCATTTCCAATGTTCAGGGCACAATTTTCCTGTTGCTACCCCTAGTCTTCCACACTTTTCTTTACCACAGTTCATTTTTAAAGCAGGCAAAAATGCTGTAAACAATTTGATGCAGGACAAGGGCACACTCTTTGGCTTTACTGCTCCTTGGTAAACAGTTGGCAATTTTAAACAGCAGCACAAGAGCCACAGCACACAGCAACACACTAGGGAAATTGCTTCAGCTTTTTTGGGCTACCCACTGCCAGATAGCCAAAACGCTAGCCCCCTTGCCCAAGCACCTTTCTTCCCAGAACAAAACCCAAAGTGGTGCCTCTATTTTGTAACCCTTACCCCTGCCTTTTTAGCAAAACGACAGGTGGCATGCTGTTGAAGCTGACAGCAGTACCTGGTGGGGACTGGGTTCGGGGAGGATGAGGTTACTTGGCACAGGGGGACCTAGGTTTGGCTACTCTGAACTGGGGCACCCAAGTAAATCTGAACACAGGAAGCAATAACTGTAATGTCCAGGACCAGGAATGGGATTCTTCAGTGTGGCTTTTAGTCACATCCAAGCTGACCAAACAAAGCATAGACGGACCCCATGGGGATACATTTCCTGGTAATGCAGATTAGAGACAACAGAACACTTTATCACTATTTCCAGCCCTCAGGCTCTAAACCCACCAGGCACACAGCACAGACTTGCATGCAGCTTTGGGTACACAGCCTGACTTGTACACTCTTGGGTTTTCCCCACTGGCCCGGCTCCCCCGCCGGCCACTTGATCCGCGGTCCATTGGAAGAATGAACCAATTTTCCTGTTGTGGCTCCCCAAACCACACTAGAGCCTGTGACTCCTAGAGAGAATTTTCCTTCCAATCCCATGTCTGGGTACTTCCCTCATCACTGGCCAAGTGCCTGAGGCAAAGTAGAAATCCACAGAAGAAATCCGTAGAGGTGGACCTGGTCACTAAAGATGGGGGGCCACGCACCTCCTGCTCCCACAGCCCACACCCGGCCATTTCTCTGGAAACTGAACAATTCCTTTACTGAACTTTCAAATGTAGATTATGGGTAGACGTCTGTCATATCACCTCTACATTTTATTTGCATCCCAACAAACTCTGGAACTTGAAACTACTTTTACTTTGCTTAGCCCATTACTCTAGGCTTCCCAATATTTAGTAGTTCAATCCCCAAATTGTCACACAAGTCCCAGGGTGAAAAAATATAGGCCCTTTTAGCCAGAGCAGACACTCACCCTCACGTTGCAGGTGCCCCACAGGCGACTCACAAATCTTCTTTTCTCTCAAATAAATACTGGAACAAACAGGCAGCTTTTCTTCCACAAGCAGAACTAGGGGGATTGCCCCAGGAATCTGCCAGAAACCTTCCCCGGAGGGCACTAAGACTCGAAAACACCGGTCTCCCACCACTTCAGTAATCTTCTTGTCTCTCTTTAAGGTGGAGACACACACCTATTACTTAAAAGTAGCCCTCTGTCAGGGCTGAGGCTCCTAGAGCCTTCACTGAGCTGCTTTAACAGCAAGCTCCCTACTTCACACACACTCACTGAAGACAAACTGAAGACACTGACTTCAAAACTCCCAACGTTCTATCTAACTCCCTTTGCTGCAGATTCCAATGTGGCTCATGCAGCTGTGATAGTTCTATGGTGATGTCATCCTTCAGTCTCAGCTGAGACTGAGAACAGAGTGAGACAGTGCGAAACCCATTTAACTGGAGTTTCACAAGCTGCCTTCCCTGCCTACCACTAGGTCTTACTGGGATTCTAGTAACCCTGGGTAACAAGGGGGTTACAGAAGCTTTCTGTAATTTTATTCATAGGAGTCGAAACTAGAAGGACTGGTCACTAATACTCTTTTTGCATCCCAAGGAAAATACAACTTTACAGGCTCTGGGCTGGTATGTGGGTGTCTTGGAGAACAATGCATGGCATTTGTATTTATCCATGCGTGGCAACAACCACCGTCATGAGATACAAAAGTTGTATTTATTGTGCCAAATGAGGCAACAAACATGGTCCTACTGTACATCTGTATATTGTCTGGCTACACCCGGGGTGGGGGGTAGCAGTGAATCCACTTGGTGTGCAGATCTGAAATCTCTGGCTACACCCTGCACTAGGGGGCACAGTCTTAAGCTGGAGGGTGGTAAGTTTAGGAGGGAGGCCAGGAAGCACTTCTTCACAGAGAGGGTGGTGGATACTTGGAATGCACTGCTGGAAGAGGTCATCTCATTGAAGACAGTGGGCAGCTTTAAGAAAGGCTGGGACAGGCATGGGGGAAAGTAAGGATCATGGGTAGGGAGGATGAAAGGAGTGGGGAGGGAGAGCAGGGACATTAGCTCAAGCTGTGGACACTGCAATATGAGCAGCCTTGATAGACCAAATGGCCTTCTCCTGCTGGTTTCTTTGTATGTTCATATGTTCATAAACAGACCACGCTATCCCTAAGCAATGGAGCTAGGAGTGAGTGGTAACAATTTACATAAGCATATAGTAACCCACTATCTATACAGTTGTGCAACAGTCTTTGCAAGCATTTCTGTGTCTGAAGCCAAGGATGGAATACCTGTGGGCTGTAATGCAATACAGGTACGGCAATCTGACAGTTTGCAAGGTACCTGTATGGTATTTCCCTTTTTTTTTCTGTACTTTTTTTGTTGTGTTTTCAGTTACATGCATGTGCAGTTACATGTGTAAGTTTGCCTAATGGAAAGAAACTAGGTTCATGTCAAAGTCTCCGAGTGGTGCAGTGCCTGTGTGTGGGGTGGAAGTTTTCAGAGAGACGTTCTGGAGATTGCGGTGCTGCCTCATCTGCACGCACCTCTCTGTGTTGAGGGATCAGGTCACTAGACTCCAAGCCGAGCTGGCTAGGACTCGGGAGACCTCGCCCCCATCCAGAGGCCACCAGATCTGCAAAATGGGTGGTATGGTATTGATTACCACCAAGCAGGAAAGAGACCTGGGGGTAATCATATCAGATGACCTAAAGGTGGCCAGGCAGTGCAACAAGGCAATAGGGAGGGCAAGAGGGATGCTGGGGTGCACAGGGAGGGGTATCACCAGCAGAAAGAAGGAGGTGGTGTTGCCTCTGTATGGATCGTTGGTGAGACCCCCACCTAGAGTACTGTGTTCAGTTCTGGAGACCACATCTCCAGAATGACATAAACAAAGTGGAGGGCAACTAAAATAGTTCATGCTTGGCACACAGTGCTGTACACTCTCAGACCCTTTGGTGGCATCACCATGTCCAGAGCTTTCCTGTCCCCTTTACTGAAATTCTGTCTCGCCTCCAGCTGCTGCTTACCAAATTAATATCTGGTAGCTTCTTCAGCACACAGGGTGGCACCCACCTTTCAGGTTCAACTAACAGACAGAGCCGACCCTCAGGCTGGGATTTATCTACCAGTCCTTAGCACTCCTTATGTGTCAGAGAATGCCAGAAGACTTGCATACAGTATTTTTGCCTGAACCATACCTCAGACATGCTCAGCACTCTCCGCAGCCCACTCTCATAGGAATACCAAGACAGCCAGCCTGCAGGTACCATCTGAACCTTTGTAGATATTTGCCCCAACCATGGTATTGGAAATGGTGTCTCCTACATTATATCTGCTATTTCACTGCAGCACCTGCTTTACCAGTTGCTGACATGCTCGATGGTCTCCACACACAGCGACTGGGTTGTTGTTCTTTCTCAAGATGCCCCAAGACATACTGAGAGAGAACCCACAACAGGCCTGAAAACCATCAGGGAATATCCCTTGAGGGGTGATCCCCCTGGGGTTCATGCTCCCTCTCTCTCTCTCAGTTGTTCCCTTATACTCTCAATCTATAAGCCAACCCCCTGACTCCTCCCAGCAAGCGAGGCAGGGTGGGCAATGTACTGGATGTCTGAGATCATCCCTGACAGCTGCCAAAGCTCCATCAATGTTCCTTAATACCTTTGCAACCATGAGGTGTCCCCAACCTTGTGCCACCCTCTGCCTGGGAGGGCAGCAATGCACCTGTGCCCTTTTAGAGGTAGCAAGTTACATGATCCTTGCTGTCTCTAGCCCAGATCCTGCAGCCAGCCACCTGGCAGAGCAAAAACATATGTCCACCCCACAAGACACATACCAGGGCCCCTGACACCCAGCACTTTGCTGGTAATGCATGTTGCTTACCTCGCCTTACGTCCCCTACTGTAAGGAGGGAGCTGTTACTCTTATACTAAGCCTCTAGAGCAAAGTATACACCAAGCAAGGGACTTGGGTATCGACTGTAATAGCCAGGAGATTCCTATCTCCCTTTATGCAAACGATGAGTTACTATTGTAACCCCCCCTGTACTGGGGCTTACCTGACTGCCCCCTTTGGGGCTCCCATTTCCCCCAGGTGTGTTCCACTCCCATTTCATTTTTCTGTCTCCTGGCGTTGTCCCCTATAAATTCCCTGTGTCCCTGGTGGTCCTCTGAGTCCTCCCCTCCAGCACCTGTGGTAGTTTTTGTAAGAAGGGACCGGAGGAGCTAGCTTGTGGAGCTGCCGCCTGTCTTGGCACTTTGGTGCCGGGCGGAGCTCTGCGTATCCGCAAAAGTGCATTTTCTTTCAGCTGTTTCAGCAGTCATTCAGTTTGTCTCTCCGGTGGTCCCAATCCCAGGGTAAGGCAAAAGTGGGACTGGAGACCTTGGGACAACCGGAGAAGCACTGGTAAGAGAAGGAGAAGAATTTTCATGAGTACCAGTATTAATGAGGTGGCTCATGAATAATTCATGGGCCAGAGCTGGTCTAGCACTTGAGGCTATGAAAATAGCACTAGCAACTGGCAAGAAAAGGAATAAAACCTTATGAATGTGCCATAGGCCTGTACTCTGTCAATGGCCTATCTATTCATACTCATCTGTATTGCTCCCTTATGCCTATCCCATGCCTGTCTGAAGCCCTGTACTGTATTTATATCCACCACTTCCTGAGGTAGGCCATTCCATGCATCCACCACCCTTTCTGTGAAAAAGAACTTCCCTCACATCCCCCCTTAATCGGCCTCCCTCTTATCTCATGCTGTGTCCTCTTGCCCTGCTATTTTTCTTATATTGAAATGTTAGACTCTTTCACCTTGTTAATGCCCTTAAGATGTTTGAATGTTTTGATCATAACACCTTTCTCCCTCCTTTGCTCTAGGGTATACATATTGAGCTCCTTTAATCAGTCCTCATATGTTTTCTGATGCAGTCCCTGCACCATTTTGGTTGCCCTTCTCTGGACTGCCTCCATTTTGTTAATGCCCTTGTGCAGGTGCGGCCTCCAGTACCGCATGCAGTACTCCAGATGGGGCTTAACCAGTGTCTTGGAAAGAGGGATTATTATCTCCCTGTTACGACTTGTGGTACCCCTACTAACATACCCCAACATCCCCCTAGACTTACCTACTGCTTTAGAGGTCTGCTTGGATGATTTCAGGTCATCGGTGATGATGATGCCCAAGTCTCTTTCTTCCCTTGTGACTGCCAGCAACTCCCCTCCCAACCTATAGGTGGCTTCAGGGTTTCTCTTCCCTATGTGCACGATCTTGCACTTCTTTGCATTAAACCCCACTTGCCACTTTTTAGACCATTTTGCCGGTTTATCCAGATCTCTTTTCATTCTGCCCACCCCATCTGCAATCTATTAACTCCAAAAGCTGCCCCTTACAGGAGTGTAGAGGTCAGTCCTAACAATATTACATCCCACAGCATAGAGAACATTCAGCTTAGAACGCTGATATTATCTCTGCTCTAACATTTAAAAGTCCCAATCATGGTAGCAGTTCAGAGTAGATGCATTGAGAGTCCAAAGCTTTAGCAACTCCAGAAATAAGGAAACATGGAAAAACTACAGAAAAAACAAAGACTAGATTGCAAGTATTACTATTTGAACACTGAGCAGGACTATAAGGGGGCATAAGCATTTATCGGTAAATACTCATTCTTTAAACTAATAATAGCCCTTCCTGTATTAGTCTAAACCAAAAAGAAAGAGGCAGTCCCTTGGTCTAAGGCAAACACAGAACAGCAAGCTCGAAGCCAGCCTGCAGATGTCCATTAGTGCCTCCCAGGACTAGCCACCAGGTCAGGTCTCCTCGTTTTCTGAATCTGGATCAGGTAGCTCCGCTCCACGCGTGGAGGCGAACTCACGCTCTGTCAGCTGGACCCAACGTCCAGCCTCCTCCGAGTCGGTAAATTGATATGAGTGGCCCCCATAGTAAATCCGGAGGTGAGCCAGCATCAATAAAAGAATGTGTAACCCTCAAGCTACGCAATCTGGCCCGAACTCCATCAAACTTTTTTCGACGGTCCTGCATAGCATATGAAAGATCCGGGAACAAATGGATAGTGGTCCCATGGTAATTCGGGCAATCCATGGACCATGCCGCCTGCAACATCATGTCCCTTGTATTGAACCCATCCATAACCAGCAACGCAGTCTGAGGAATGCCCTGTTGGGGGGACACCAAACAAGGGGAGATGTGGTGTGCCCAGCAGAAACAAGCAGCTAGATCCGGGGTAAGTGAAGAGCACCAGGCAACTATTGTTTCAATAACTGAAGTAAATCCAACTCCTCCAGTCCCTCTGGAAGACCCACCAGATGGACACTGGATGCCCTCTGTGCATTCTCCAGGACTTCCAATCTATACCGCAACTGCATGTTTTCCTGTGCCAGTCTCGTGACTGTATTCAGTGCTTCGATAGCTTATGTTTCTGCCATAGCTGCTGCTTTAGTAGCTGTCTCAAAGTTGATGTCCTGCTCTCCAGTCCACTGGAGAATTGTCTCCATATTGCTATGGATAGCCTGCATTGATAGCTGAAAGGCCTTCCATGGCGGCTCCTGGGCTACACGATCAGACGTGGAGGTCAAGGCCTGTGGCTATTTCGTGGACATATTTTTACATCCCTTTTCAAAGATTTACAACCATGTCTTGTACAAATTAAGGCTAGTGTTCAGCTAACATGGTCCTTGTTAGTTGAAAACAAAAACTAAATAAACATTGCCCTAGATTTGTATAAGGCATTGTAAATCTTTAAAAAGGGATGTAAAAATATGCCCCTATAGTCTTGTATGGTGCATGCACCCACACTCTCCATATACACACATCACAAAATGTCAGAGCATGGGGGAGTGCCCAGCAGTGTAGGAAGTGGAAGGGATCGTTCAGCTGGCCCCTTGGGGGCAATTTACGATCCTTTCCCTTCAAACGGGGCAATGATAGACTGTTGTAAAAAATCACCTAAAACAGCTCCCAGGCAGGTAAGGGAGCTTATACTGTTTTGTGAAATGTGCCAAGAAAGGTGCTCTTTAAGATCCTGTGAGAGAAGTTAAACATGACTTAGGATGTGTCTGAAATTAAATATTTAGGGACTAAATTATTATAAGACCCAGCTGCCACTGTGCTATTTAACTATGAATCAATTACCCAACAAGTCATAAAACACAGAAACATGGAGAATGATGGCAGAAAACGACCATAAGGTCCATCCAGTTTGCTCAAGTTCTCTATTTAGCCCTGGGGCATACTGTCCCTCCAGGGTCCTAGCCCTCCCCATCCACCCTCCGTTCTCCTCCCCAGTTCTGATGCCCTTAGCAACCATTATACCTGTCATTCTGTCCCATCCGTGCTTAAAACCACTAATAGTTTTTGCAACCACCATCTTGGCTGGCAGCCTGTTCTAGGGCTCCAGCACCCTTTCTGTAAAATATTATTTCCTCATGTCCCTCCTAAACCTCCTCCTGTTGGCATCCACTCAGCCATCTGACTGTGAGCTGGTATTCAAGTTAAGTAGTTCTCCGCAGTTCACCTTGTTAATTCCTTTTAAGAACTTGAAGGTCTCTGTCTTATCTCCCCTCTCTGTTCAGGTCTCCAGTGAGTACATGTTCAGCGCCATGAAGTGCCCCTCATAGGACCTGCTCTGCTGGCCCTGAATCATCTCTGTTACCCTGCACTGCATCATCTCACGCCTATCCTTATCCTACCTGAGGTAAGGACCCCAGAACTGGGCACACACCTCCAAGTGTGGCCTCACCCACAGTCCATTCTGGGGGGAGTGTTACCTCCCTGCTATAAACACCCCTCTGACACATCCAGGCATCCTGTTTGCCTTGCGGTGCGCCTTGTTGCACTGACTGGATTGCATTAGGGAGTCACTGATAACTCTAAGGTCTCGTTCCTCGGCTGTGGTACTGAGTCTCACCTCTCCCATCCACTAATCCATCCTGGGATTCTTGTTCCCTACTTCATCACCTTGCACTTTTTGGCATTAAATTCCAAATGCAAACCCACTGACCACCCCTGCAGCTTTTGCAAGTCTCTCTGCATTTCCATGATATAACTTTCTCTCAGGAGCAACACATTCCAGTCTGTAAGTGTACATAGAATCACAGCCCCTGATACCTGGAGGGAGTTCTTGTGGCCATGCTTAATGCATTACTTCATTGTGCCCATTTTGCAAGTAAAAAAAAAAACAACAATGATCTCAGTGCATTGCTGGAGGCGATGCTGGGAACAGTCCACCTTTTACACACCCATTTTCTGAGAAAGCCCCACACTTCAGCCCTCCTTTAGAGAGCTAGAGAGAGCATTATAAGCTACATTTACTCCCCAGTTGAGGCTCATGGCAACTCTAGTTTTGCTTCTTCAGCATCCAGAAGAGACACAGAACCCGTCATTGAAATATCCTGCTGACTGTGGACCAAGAAAAGTATCACTGAATGCTGGTTACAGGCTCCCTCCCCCGAGCAAGAGTATATCAGATTTCGCAAAGGAAAAAATCGAATCTCCCTCCATGACCAGCTTCCAAATTCCTCAGAAGACAGACAAGATGGATGGCATATGTTGTCCCTTTAGACCCTGGTTTTATCCCGTATCTATTTTATTTTTTTTATTTTATTTATTTAAGTCTTCGGAAACAACCTTTGAGCAAGGTGCTTGTTTACGAAGGTTCCACGTCAGTAACACAAGACAATTCCATAGATACAAATCCCATAGACCTACAATAGTTACTAATAATACATAGAAAACAAAGGAAACATAACAACTGGAATGATACAAATATGAACAATGTAGTTACATTAACGTTCCAGAGGTTCAGAATCAGGCACAAAGGAAGTAGAGAGCAACCCTGTACTTAGGCATTGTCAACAAATATTTTACCACTAATAAAAGGAGGAATGGAGAGAGCTAAGGGAAAAGGGGAGTACATAAGACAAAGAATAGACCGAAGGAGTGGGTTGGACAAAGAGTATCGGGTATGTGCGGACAAACCAGAGAGCGGAGAAAAAAGTAGGGGTAGAGTGCTGGAGAGATAAGGTGAGTGAGAGGTTAGAGCCAGTAGGTGTGAAGAATTGGGAATGTGTGCAGCGAGCATAAGGCAGTAGGAGGTGGAGTGTTTGGTTGGGGGGGTAGAGTGCTTAGCACAGAGGCCAATTGGGGTGCAAAGCAGGAAGAGGCTATTATGTTTCTTCACACTCAGCGGAGATTGATAAAGTGACCGGGGAGAGATTAAGAGTAAAATCTGGGCGGTCAAGTATCAATTCCTGCGAGCACAAGCCCTGGTGTTGATGAGATATTTTTTCATTGCAAGCTTGAAAGGTTGGAGTTTCACGATATTGTGTATCTCAGCCAGGACCTCATTCAGCCAAAGAGGGGCCCTCTAGTAGACAAGCTAGAAGGTGTTAGAATTTGGATCTGAAGACCTCAAGGGATCAACTGGTCATCTATTTTGACAGAATCCAAGTGTTCACATGCTCTAGTGGAACCAGAGGTGTGCAACTAGAAGGCGGCTAACTCAAAACAGCAGACGTGGGTCAGGAATAGTTGCATTCAAATGGAAAGACAGAAATCAGGCTCACTTCACTTAGGAGGCAGTATAGTGCAGTAGTTTAAGGCTCTGAGCTGCAAACTTGGAGACCTGGGTTTGAATCTCACAGCCCCCACTTGCATACTGTGTGACCCTGAGCAAGTCACTTAACTTCCTTGTTCTCCAAGGTCACATCTGGAAACAAGCTTCAACTTAGTGTGCCTCTCCTGGTTAAACAGCCCCCCCCCAATGCAGAATTACAAATTAATTTATTAAGCTGCATGTTCGTGACAGCGAGCCTCTGCCAGTCACCCAAGTGGAACACTATCCCAGTGCTTCACCTTCCAACAAGGCTTCATCAGGGGGCCCCTAATGAAGCCTTGTTTCAAATGGCCTTCAAATGTTCATAGTAAGCTAACTGAAATTAATTCTACATGGAAGTGAGCCTATTTTTGTCTTTCCACTGAAGTCAACTATTCCTGGGCCATGCTTACATATTTTGGATCCCTCTTGGCCCTTAGTAACCCTGCTTCTCGCAGCAAGCAATACTGTAACTGTTATAAATCCCTAAATTCGGTTATCAAGTCAGTGGTGAACTAATGCTCAGCAGCGCCTCCTGCAGTTGTACATAATCTGTGATGCTGCATTATTTTTTGTTTTGTTTTAATCACACATACTATTTACTGGCAGCTTTAATGCTTAGCTTATTTATTTGTTTTGTGTTTTTTTTTCCATATTCTGTTTATGTTCCTGAGGCCAGGCCCGACTGGGCTCCCTTCAGCCCTGCCCCACTGTCCTACAGCTTCACAGGACTTTCCTGAGAGTTGGAATACCCTCATAGATTCCCCTCACCATGGTACAGTCAGGAAGGTGAGTGCTGCCCCCCCAAAGCACATATCCAGTCTTCGGCCTCCAGGTCCTGGCAATGCGGTGGATGAGGGATTGAAGGGCATGGCTTCGTGTAAGCCTGTCCTGCCTCCATTTTCCTCCTTTTTCTCCCTTTGCCATGCTGGGGTATGCCCATCAATGTGTGCTCGTGGACTCCTGCAGCACCATCTTTTTCTGCCGCTCCCATCCTGCACTCCCACCAGGTCTCCACCTGGTAGCAATCGTCGGCAGGGCTAGCAGTCCTCCTCCCTCCCTCCCTCCCCAGGAGAAGTGAATAGCCACTGGATGCTCAATTGTCTCCCCACAGCCAACCCCTGCAAGCCATGCTTGTTTCTGAACATGGGTAACCAGAATGAAGCGAGGTGTAGCGTCCAGTGCTTCAACCCTCGGCTCCACCAGGATGGCCATTTGTTTGTTTCTGTTTTAATATAACCCTGGATGACCTGAAGACCTGCTGAGACATAATGTTATGTAATCTACTTACTAAATAAAAATCAGACTCGCCCATCAATGGGTAGTAAAGTAACCACTCACGACGCTAGTTACCCGGATTCAGGCGTAGCAATTGAGAGTGCTTCTGCTGTGTACAGGGCTGGCAAACACTAAGTTTCCAGCAAAGATTCACAGCATTTTATGTCACTCGATGGACAACAAGTTGTGAGTATGAATCAGTGCTGGACATCAGGCTGGGTTACAGGTTCAGGCTGTTCAGGTTTGGCAGTGTTCAGAATTAATGGTCCGAATCGGGTTTCACACTGCCAAGCCCAAAACCGAAACTGCAGAAAACAGCAGCACGTTTAATGTAATAAAAAAATGGTCCAGTGCATTTTGTTATACTTAATCACCACTCCAGCTCCAAATGTGCAGACGGGGGTGAGGATGTTGCCACTGTGGCGAGACTAGGGTCGTGCAAGTTGGCAAAATGTGGTCTTTAATTTCCGGCTAAATCTGGCCAATTCAAGTTTTGCTCAGTCCAACTCAAAATTGGCCCATCGGGCCAACTTTGCTGACTCACACATCCCTAGTGTGAGCAGCAGACTAGGAACATGTAAGCACGTGTTTCCAAAGCATTCTGAACTTCTCTTTCTCTCTCTCTCTCTCTCTCCTCCCTCCCCTCCCTCCCTCCTGCCTCTCTCTCTCTCTCTCTTTCTCTCTGACATTTAATGTTGGGTCCCACATTTGGGTGATGTGAGGTTGTAAGGTTTGGTGCAATAAATTACCAGAACTTAACCCATACCTCCCAATCTTTTGTCACTGATGAGGGACACAAGTTCTCAAAATGAGAGACAGTAGCCTGGCCAGGGATCAGCACTACATCAGTGCAAGACAACTTAGCGGCAGCCCTTTGCTTATGAGTTGTGACCCCTTCAAGCTATGCTCAGAGGGGGTTGGGGGACTGTGACAGGGTGAGCTCTCTCTGGGGTGGATGCCCATGTGGGGGGTGTCCAAGCCCCCCCCCATTCGCTCTTTGTTTCTGTGGGACTGCCACTCGCACTGGGAATGAAAATGGAATACGTTTGCTGTATGCTTGTCTATTTTAGGGTGTCACATTTAACAATTTAATGGAAATAAAAAGAAAAAGATATGATGATAAGGGATGGATCACCTGACAGTGATGTCATCCATGAATAAACCCCACCACTTGGAGTAACAAGGATAGACAGGGGAATCAGTTCAACACTGACTACCAAGTGAGGGGGACCTCAGAAGTGTGTGCTTGTTTCCACACTGTTCTATTTGCAAAGGCTGAAGCTAAGCCTCAGGAATTTTCAAAATTAGAAAGTTTGCTGGATACTGGACATTGAATAATCTTTTGCTTTCTGTATGTTTATTATTTTTATTTTTTTATTTTCTGATTTGAATAAAATAACAACGCATGTCTGCGTTTTTATGCACCTGACTTCTGGTGTGTTGTGTCTGTTTTATCCCACACCTTCACGGGCAGCATTACACACCCACACACAACAAGGTGGGCAGGTGCACGGCAGGAGGCAGAGATGGCATTTAAAGGGTCTGCAGTGCCATTCACAGTGACCACTGCTGCTGAAGCACCTGAACCAGCATCTGTGCACCAACCCCTAACCACTACCAGGACAGCGTAACAGTAGGACAATTCTGGGGCCAGGCTGCAGGGGGACAGCATCGCACACGAGAGGCTAGGGATAGGGGAGACACCAGACTACAATGAACACAGAGTAATAATTAAACCATTCTCTGGGCCCCACTACCATAGAGAAAATCATGGGGTGGGGGGTCATGGGCAGTAGAGTGGCAGATGGCTAGAAGTGGTGCAAAACTACAGGCATTGGGACATCTTTTGTTTAGATGCCACGCACATAGTTGTATGCACATAGCGCAGCTCCACATGTATACATGTGTGGGAGTAATCAGCACCATTACAGTACACAAACATAACATCTGGGGACCAATATTTATAAGACTGCCCAGGCACAAATCTGACTTTGCAGGCACAAACCAGGTTTTACGCAGATGTGCAGTATTGAAAAGCCCAGTTAGTACAGGCAAACAGGGTTTGCATCTGGGCAATATTCAGAGGGAGCGCAATGTAAATGAAGGGACAGAGACCTGAAGATTGGTGCAGTCCAATATTCGAGTATGTGCACCACGCAAGGCCATTTTTCTCTGTCCCCTTGCACAGCGCACATACCACCGATCAAAACCTCAACTTACTCCTGTGCAACCCTAGCGGTTGGTGGAGGAAGTGCAGCCGCCGCCGCCCCCCCCCACCTTCAACACAGTAGTCCTGGCATCTCGTGGCACCCCCACCAAAAGCCGTCCCGATGGTCAATAGTACAGCTTCCCTGGTGCTAGTGCCCCCCCTCACCGATCACTGACCGAAGTAAAATAGATACTTTCCCTTGTGCTAGTGGTCCCCTCCCCACTGAGCACAGGCCCAAAGTAAAACAGACACTCTCCTTGGTGTCTAGTGGTCCCCCTCCCCCCCTACTAATCGTTGGCTCAGTCTGAAAAATTTAACTTTTCCTGGTGTCCAGTGGTCCCTTCCCTCACTCACACCCATGCCTGATCACTGAATAATATTATCTGGTGTCTAGCAGTCCCTCACCCCACTCACACCCATGCCTGATCACTGAATAATATTCTCTTATGTCTAGAGGTCCTTCCCCCATCTGCACCGATGTCCAGTCACTAAATAATATTCCCTGGTGTGTAGCAGTTCCTCTCCCCACCTGCACCCGTGCCTGATCAAAAATAGTCTCGCCATCCCTCCCCCCACCAACATTCATACCTAATCACTAAATAATATTCCTTGGAGAGGAGAGGGGAGTGGCAGAAGGGATTGAGGTGATCAGAGGCGTTGGGATGGGAAACCATATGAGCTTACCCCCCCTAAAAGTGAGATAAGGTGAGGGGCAAACCACACACAAACATAAAGGGAGAGAAGGAAGGAGGGGGGAGAAAGAAAGGGGATGAAGGGTGGTATCTTTAAATGCTAGAAGCCTGCGGAATAAAAATGTGGAACTACATTCTCTCATGGCTGGGGGGGGGGGTGTGGACATGGCAGGCATCACCAAGACATGGGCCACCCAAAACCATGACTGGGACCTAGTGGTGCCTGGTTATAGATTATTCCACAAGGATGGAGTTAAGGGTAAAGGGAGGGGTAGCACTCTATGTGAGGGAAGGGCTAAAGTGTGTTAGGGAAGAGGGGAGGAGGGAGATACAGAGGCTCTATGGATGCAAATCCAAGATCCAAAAAATAGGACACTATGGTTGGGAGTGGTATACAGTCTGCCCTCCCAATCGGAAGAGACAGATAGGGTATTGGCAGAACAGATCCAGAGGAACTGTGGGACAGGTGAGATGGTGATAGTAGGTAACTTCAGCCTGCCGGGAGTGGAGTAGGGGATACCTGCCACCAAGTGTAGAAGAGAACAGATAATGCTAGATGCCTTCCAGGATAACTTCCTGATTCAGTTGGTCAGTGAACCAACTAGGGAAAGGAATAATGACCTCATACTGTCTAATGGGAGTGGGTGAAGAATCTGAGAGTGGAGGAACCACTGGTGGGGAGTGACCACCGGATAGCATGGTTCCAGTTGCAGCTGGGCAGGGAGAGGGGGGGCATCTGGCACAAAGGTGCTAGACTTTAGAAAGGCTGACTGCAAAAAGATGGGTGAAGTAGTGCAAGGGTTCCTGGACAGAATTCAGCCTAATATGGACACGAATCAGAGGTGGGAACTCATTAAGCTAGGGATAGTGGAGGCAACACATTCCTGCAGCAAGGCCCAAAGTAAAAATTCTAGGGCAAAGAAACCTAGCTGGATGAGCAAGAGTGTCATAGACAGGGTAAGGAGGAAAAGAGTTGCCTATAGGAGATACAGGAGAACTGGGAGGGGGGAAGACAGGGAGGAGTAACTGAAGAAAGCAAAGGAGGTGGCCAGGGAAGAAAGGGCAGCAAAGGCATCAAGGGAGCTCAGGCTGGTGAAGGGAATTAAGGAGAGAGAAAAAGACTTCTTCAGGTACATCAGGGAGAAGAGGGGTTGCAAGGACCAAATAGTAAGGATTAAGAAGGAGGGGGAATGGGTGGGAAAAAGGGGATGAAAAGGCAGAAGCGCTTAACGATGACTTCTGCTCAGTTTTTACTAACGAGAAAGTGGGTGTGAATACCTAAGGTTGACGGGAGGATGGGATCAGAGGGGGAGGGGTGATGGACAGGGAAATCACAGAAGGTAGAGTGCTAGAGGGGCTATGGGCACTGGGGTGGACAAGGCACCGGGACCAGATGGCATACACCCCAGGGTACTGAAAGAGTTGGCAGAGATCCTGGTAGGCCTATTGTCAGGCCTATTTAATGCCTCTCTGGACTCAGGGTGTGTACCACAGGATTGGAGGATGGCTCATGTGGTTCTACTCCATAAGAGTGGTCCCAATGATGAACCAGGGAACTATAGACCAGTGAGTCTCATGTCCATAGTGGGGAAACTGATGGAAATAATCCTGGGGAGGCTGGTGACCCTGCTGGAGGTCAGTGGGGTGCAGGACAGTCAGCATCATGGCTTTGTCAAGGGCAGATCCTGCCAGACCAACCTAATGGACAACTATGACTGGATGACTAGAGAAATGGACAAAGAGCATGTGGTGGAAGTCCTGTACCTGAACTTCAGTAAGGCATTCGACTCAGTGCCACATGGAAGACTAGCATGTAAGCTAAGGGGCCCAGGGGCAGGGGCAACATTGGTGGGATGGGTGGAGAACTGGCTGCAGGGACAGCAGCAGAGGGTGGTGGTGGGAGGAGAATTATCATCCCCAAGGGCAGTGACGAGTGGGGTCCCACAGGGGTCAGTGCTGGGGCTGGTGTTATCTGGGGTATTTTTTGCAGACATCTCAGTAGGCATAAATCACAAGATCAGTCTATTTGCGGACGACACCAAAATGGGAGCAGTGGTGGATGACCAAGGGGGGTGGCAGGGATTACAGGAAGATCTAACAAGGCTGGAGACATGGTCTGACACCTGGCAACTTGGTTTCAATGCCAAGAAATGCAAGGTGCTGCATTTCAGGGCAAAGAATCCAAAGAGGAGCTACCATTGGGGGGGTGCAGCTAGCTGTGACTGAGGAGGAGAAAGATCTGGGGGTGCTCATTACGGGAGCAATGAACAACTCGGTACAGTGTAGGAAAGTAACAGCAGTGGCCAACAAGATGCTGGGTTGTATTGCAAGGGGTATAACCTCTAGGAGGAGGGGGGTGATTCTGCCATTATACAGATCACTGGTTAGACCCCACCTGGAGTACTGCATTCAGTTTTGGCACCCTTACCTAAAGAGGGACATTAGATTGCTGGAAGAGGTGCAACGCAGAGCAACAAAGATGATCCAGGATCTGGGGGAGTTACCATATGAGGTTAGACTGAGGGAGTTGAACATGTACTCTCTGGAGGAGAGGAGGGATGGGGGGATATGACTGAGAGGAATAAACAGGACAGGCACAGAGGGACTGTTCAAGGGGAGGGTGGGAAGAGACACTCAGGGTCATGACATGAGAGTGCAGAGTGGAAAGTGTAGGAGGGAAATAAGGAGGCATTTCTTTATGGAAAGGGTGGTAGTAGAGTGGAATGCACTACCGGCAGAGGTGATGACCTGTAAAACAGCAGGATGTTTCAAGAGGGGGTGGGATAGAAACATAGACACATAGACTTTGATGGCAGATAAGGACTGCTTGGTCCACCTAGTCTGCCCATTTCCCTACCTACTGGATAAGCTGCAGATCCTTGGTTAACCAACAACCTATTTCTTCCTACACAGGGCAAAAGGGAGAGTCATGGGGGAGTAGGGTAGGAGGGGCAGCTGCAGAGTAAGGGTGCTAGCTGCAAGATTGAGCAGACTGGATATACCAAATGGCCTTTTTCTGCTGGCAGTTTTATACGTTTGTATGTTCATATGTGTCTAACAGTCCCTCCCCCCAACCGCAACCATGCCCAACCAATAAATAATATTCCCTGGTGTCCAGTGGCCCCTCCCCAATTCCTGTACTGTAAAATAACACCGTGTCCAATGTCTCCCTATCCTTGCAGCCATTCCTGGTGTCTAGCAAACCCCCTTCCTATCCCTGATCCCTGTAAAGTACAGTCAACCCATTCCCTGGTGTCTAGCGAGGCCTCCCCCACACTAGCAGGTAGTGCCCCACCACTGTTCCCACCCCACCCCCAACCCCAAACCAGCGACTTACTGCAGCCCTCTGCTCTCCACCACAGCTGGTCACCGACTGAGCTGTCAATGAGTGTGTACTTGTACAAATACGTGCTCACTGGCAGCTCGTTGGTGACCAACCGTCATGGACAGCAGAGGGCTGTGATGATTACCAGCCTGGGGAGGGGTGGGGGCAGGTGGGAGCACTACCTGCCAGGGCTGGGATGGGGTCACTAGACACCAGGGAATGTTTGCAATTTATTTTATAGGCATCAGGATGGGGGACACTGGACACCAGGACATGGTGCTATTTTACAATATAGGGAATAGGGATGGGGATGACTGGACACCAGGGAATATTATTTACTGATCGGGCATGGGTGCAGGTGGGGGAGGGACTGCCAGACACCAAGGAAAGTTTATTTTTTCAGATCGGGCCAGCGATTGGCGGGGGGGGACCATTAGACACCAGGTAGAGTTTGTATTGTACTTCGGGCCACAGATTGGTGCGGGGGGGGGAACCACTAGACACTAGGGAGAGTGTCTATTTTACTTTGGCCCATTGATTGGTGAGGGGGTACCACTAGACACCGGGTAGAGTGTCTATTTTACTTCAGGCTGTCAACTGGCAAATGGAGACTACTAGTGCCAGGGAAACTCTTTAATTTATAACTTCCGGATGGCGATCGGCAGGGGGGGGAGACACTAGCACCAGGGATAGCTCTCTGGGAACGGGCTAGTGGGAGGGCGGCACCGTACTAAATTGCATGGCTAGCCATGCAAACGAGCCTATAATAGGCATGCAAATGGCCCCATAGTGCCTTGCTTGCCCAAAGAGCTCATTTGCACGGGTCTGTTTGAATATTGGAAATTTAGCGCAGGCCCAGTCCATTGCGACACCCCATTTTGGGCGCCATGTCTGCCCAGCACTAAGTGGCTTTGCACTAGGCAGCAATGGCCCTATATTCCGTCAAATAGCTCCGCTGCACTATTCTACCGGGCAAGCACAAAGCACAGCACAAATATCTGCACTCCACTTAGCCGATTTTTGAATATCGGGCCCCTGGGCACCTTAGTTTAAATATTAGTATCTGTCTCAAGGGGTCTCCTCCCCCTGGCAGAGATACTTTGTTCTCAGTATAGCAATTTTTTGTGTCTGTGTAGAGGGTGGAGTTTTTCATCTGTTTTCCAGACCCAAAAATTGCAACTAAGAACTGGACTCAGTTCTGGAGAGTTATGGCCCAGTTGAACTCTGTATTTTACTGGGAGATGTACTGTTTGTGTGTTTGTTTGTTTACCCAGTTGGGTCCTTGAACAACAAGGGCCCATTTTCAAGGGCCATGTAAATAGGTCACAATGTTGTAGCAAGCGTAATTCCCAACAACACTGGATTCTGACGATGCTCTTGAAATGCTGGACAGTCATCCCCATCACAAAAAAAAGTATTTTAAAATGTGTAGAAACCACCACATTGCATGTGTAAATGTTTTTAATGTCTTGTCTTTGATCATTGACAAATCCTTAAAGGGCCACAGTCTGCTTTCAGAAACGGAAACATGCCTGGCAGAAAACTGCATGAACAATCCATCTAGTTTTTTAAAACCTTTTTTCAAAATAAGTTTTCTCTCCAGCCATGTTCATCGTATCAAGGATATACCCTGTTCAGGTCTGCATTCCTAGATCTCCTTGGAACCCAGCAACTTGCCGCTTATCCTCATGGATTGACTTCAGTGCCCCCAGCAGTCCACTGTATCGAGCGGGATCCAGTAATGGTGGGTACTAGGACCCAGGAAATCCAGGAGCCCAGACTGTCATTTAAAGGGCTGTGAGTTTTTTCCTTTTTCTTGGTCCTTCCCACCTCCTTAGCCTACAAGGTGGCCTCACACACATGCAGCGTACATCTGATATTTATTTATTTATTTCATAAATCAGCATCTAGGAGAGGCATAATGAGCCGAGGCTCGTTTCCAGGTGTGATCAGGGGAAAGGGGTTGGGGAGCAGCACAGTTACAAACAAAATACAACCAGTCAGGTGATGTGGCAGGAACAAGCTCACTGGCCTAGCCGCAGGAGCCCCTATAGCGACGGAGCTCACCATCGACAATTCCTGGCTCATGGCTCACTGCCGCATGGCAGCTACCTCAGTCTGGCATGCGGCCCAGTGCAATGGCTTGGGTTCACTCCCGAACCCGGGCCGTCTGCAGAACAACACAAAGCCTTGCTGCTGGGCTCTCTGGCAGACTCTTAAAGCTTGTTTTTTCATATTGCATTTGTGCCCCCTCATCTTCACCAGCTCCCTTCACCCCCCCAGCCCATCCTCCACTAGCCCCCTTCACCCTCCGAGCTCATCCAACCCAGTCACCCACCATCCCCTGGTTCCTAAGGTATTCCATGGATTGCTCCTCCCCTCCCTCCCATGGTAGGACCAGGGAAGGAAGGGGCATCCTTTCCTTCCCATCCCCAGTGACCTTGTCCAGAGCTGGAACCAGTGCCTGGTCAGTGGTCCAAGGACTGCAGCAGGCTGGAACCAATGCCCAGTTAGTGGTGTGAGGGCTGTGGCAGGCTGGAACCAGTGCCTGGTCAGTGGTCCAAGGATTGTGGCGGACTGGCTGGCTAGCATCCTGCTGGTGGGGCTTTTCATCCTTTATTTCCTCCTTTGCCTGAGGTCTGTATTGTATACAATGACGCACACGTACTGCGCTAGTGCATAGCACACTCTCTGCATCTGAGTCAGGCCCTCCACTCGTGACTGCTGCTGTACCAACTAGCCTCTACCAGGTGGCAGCCAACAGCGGCATGCGCTGCCCCATCCCCAAAGGAGAAGAGCTGCCTATGGGCATGCAATTCTCTTTCCCCTGGCCGGCCTTCAAGTGACCCAAGTTCATTCTGGAACCCGGGTCGCCAGCGTGACTGTCGATAACTCTACCATGGTGCCACCAGGCCAGCCCTTTCTTAAAACTTGTAACTAGAACTAAAATCTGATATTAGATATACTGTAGCATTTATAGGGCTGATTAAAAACAAGTGAACGTTAGCAGAGCTTCCTAGACAGCACTCCTCAGATGAGGGAGATCTCCTGGTTTGGACCTCTAAAGTCAGGGAGATGTACACAGGGCCCTAGTGTATCTGCCTAACTGAATCTGAGGTGCTAGAAATGCATTGTGGAAGTCATTTAAAGACAGGAGAAATAGTTTGTTCTGTGATTGTGGTGATTTTTGGGACATGGATGCATGTCAGCAGGGGGACTCAAAACAAAAAAAGGCAAAATCATGGAAATGCCGTGAAAATAGGGAGACCTGGAGGGTGTGAATTAGATTTTTTTAATGTTAAAAAAAGTTGGCCTGAGCAGTGAGCACTGTTTAAATTCCTGTGTAGCTGAGAAAAGGCTTTCCAGGCCTGCTGAGGCCAAGGAAACAGTGAGTGGGGGAAGGGGAAGTTAAACCTTCAGCAATGTAGTAGGGGGTTGACCCAGCTAAGGTCATTGGCTTCTGGGCTGGTCTCAGCCAGTAGGGAAGGGATAAAGTCACGATGCAACACAAAGAATGTGCAGACTGAGGGGGCCGGAGGAAGACTTCCAGGACTTGTAACAGCTATCCTCTTACAAACAGCAAGGCCCCCTCAAGAAATAGTTTTCTAAACCTGTCACCCTGATATCAGGTATGTGAGATGGGAGCAGATTTGCGTGTGAAGCAATTATATGTTTTACTAAATATTTTTTTACACCTTAATAAACCTGTCTGATTATATTTGTGAGGAAAGGAAAAAACAGGCACCTATATCAGGTTCCCTGCTACAGAGCACTGTTGCTGGAGGACGGCAGTACCTGGGTCAAAGTGTTCTAGCTGTAATACTGAGGAAATGGCAATTATGGGTGTCTCTACCTTCAAGAAGATTAAAGAGGGAACCTTAAAGGTTACCCAGTATTGGGAGTAAAATGGTCCCTTCCCTGCTGCTGAGAAACTATAGCTTTCTCACACATACCTGCTGGGCTGGCAGGGGCTCACATGGCCCTGCAGGTGCTCTGTTAGATTCTACAGCTGTGTAAAACTTTTCTTTCATCACCATTGTTTAACTGATTTACACTTTGTAATGCAGAACTTTTTCCATCTGCAATGTTTGTATTGATGTATAACATAGGGTAACCCCAACGTTGGCAAACAAAAGGAAAGTTATTTAAAATGATGAAGGGGGAAAAAAAACTCTGGATTTTGGAATGTATCCTTTCCACAGACAAAGTCCCATTTCCATCACAGTGCAATGCACATGCTGCTCTCTTCCCAGTGCTGAGTAGTTATTTATTTATATTCACATCGGAATTACAACCCTTTGGGTCTGACTCCTTTCCAAAGGCTCCTCGTCAGTTTACAGAGTAAGCAATGGCAGGAAATAGAATACAACAAGAATAGCAGAATTACAGGCTTGGTTACAAGCTTGGTGTTGTTTAGGAGGATTACAACATGTAGACTGGTCATATTTACAGAATCTAGACAGTGCAACTGCGTTCCTATATACAGGCAGTAGCTAGGCAGTTAACATAGGGCAGGTACAGTGACTCTAGGAGTGTTTGTGGATGCAGTCTTACAGGAGACATTGTCACTGAAGCAGTAATATTTACAACATATAGACTGGTCATATTTACAGAGTAGGGGTTCTGCATGCAGAAACGACAGGGAGAATGTGTCGAACACTTGCCTTTAGGATGGAAAACATGCCATATCTCTTAGGAGTTCCATTGTGCGGATGCTACCACACTGCTGCAGCACAGAAGGATCACATGTAGCACTGTTTCATAACATTAGTGAATGCTAAACACAGTGCTGTTGTGACCCACCCTCTCACACTCATTGTCGCCGTGTCTCTGTCACTTTCCCACACTTGCTCCCAGACAGCACAGTGCAGCACTTCGGTTAGTAGGGTCAGGAGCAGGGCGGGGTGCAGACTGGGGGGGTGGCATGGAACATCAAAGAAGTGTGCCGCCCAAATTGCACTGTGCCGTTTACAGTCTCTCTCCCTAGGCTAAGTACGCCATTGTGCCTGCAATTCATTCTCTCTCTCTCTCTCTCTCTCTCTCTCTCTCTTCCCACCGTCCGATCACTGGCTTTGTCTTACTCATACATGCAGAATAGCGCGCAGTTTCTCAGCTCTACATCCATCACAGTGGGTGGCAGCTGTCTCCCAGTGTCTCGTCCCCCTCTTTGCCTGATGCTGCTCCCAAGTCCGCTGCTCCCTCTCATTTGGGGCGAGGAGGGCTGGAGGCCACCTGACCTTGCAGCGTGAAGACTGTCCGCACAGCTCACACAGCTACTGCCTACAGAACCGCACACGGGGAAGGTGACAGCAGCACAGTCTCCAGGGAATGTCTCTTGCTGCCTCTCATGCACAAGTGCTCCCGCTCGCTGATGTACAGCAACATCAGGGGAAGTTTACTGGCATCATCAACAGAGACCTATGGAGCAGCAGCTGCCTCCTGTGCTGTAACTTCAAGCAATACCATGAGGACTTTTAGTAAGGAGAAAAGAGAGAGAGACAGAGAGAGAGAGAGAGAGAAAGGCTTGGGACTGGGTGTGCTCCCTGCATCTTGTGTGGCTGCAGCAATGTAGTGACAGTGACTTGAGCTGACTGGTCTTGGAGGGTGCTTTTCCCTGCGTTGCTGGTAAAACTATGTGACAGTGCACAGGGGATAGCCTTGCTGGAGTTCACTCGCCCACTGCTGCACACTGACAGCCCACAATTCCACCACAAGATCGGAAGGACGGCGTACTTGGGGTGAGTCACTCAGCCAGGGGTGGACACAGGGGATACATGTGTAACCCCCTACAAATGGGGGTTCCCAAAAAGTCTTCCTTGAGCTTGCCTAAATGTTCACTGCCAGGCAGGTGTCCTGCGTTTTAGCAGTTTAAATGCAATTACCAGAGCTTGTATAGCCTGTGTACTGTCTCTTGAAGAGCTGCCTGATTGCAGTCTAAGTAATCTGAGAGGGAACTCTGTTGAAAGATGTAACTATTTGCTGAAAATCATTTAGAGTGATAATGATAAGGTAGTTTGTCTAACCAGCTTTCTTTGTAGCAAGAACTGTTTTGTTTACCTCTACTATCTTGGTCCTGGACTGCAAATTGGACCAATCAGTTCTGGTGAGACCTAAAATGTAGCCAGACTACAGGAGTTATCTGAATTCAAAATCTGTAGGAACTTTAGTTTGGGTTTTTTTGTGCCTTTTTTGCGACTGAAGGGGGAGCTATTTCTTTGACTGACAGCCAAATCAGCCAACCAAACCTTTTGGATCTTGGGGAAGTTCCGGGCTGCTTGCAGTTTTCATTTAGTTCTGAGCTGGGAAGTGAAATGAAAAGAGCTCTGGTGTATTTTGGGCAGCAATCCTGAGTGGATTCGCATGGGAAAACTGTGAAAAGGGCTGAGTTTTTGGCTTGCATGTCTTCTAGCTGCTCCTGAGAGGGAGAGAAGAGTTATTTTATATTAAATCCAAGTTTGTGTGACTGAAGTAAGCTACTGAAGTGGGCCAGGCTTAACTTGAAGACAAAAGATTTTGCTGAATGCGATCAGCCTGTCAGGAGTTCCAGCTACCCCTAAGCTCCCAGTGTGTGCTGAGACTTTGCATTGTGACTGGGGAGCACTTTGCCTGGTACAGTAGAATTCCCTTACATGTAAATGTGCTTTGAGCTGCTAGTGGGTTGTGAGTTAGTTCCCCACTGTTAACTGTGTTCTGCGTGCTGGAAGCTGTATCCAGCCCAAAACTGACTGCATCCGAATTTGTCTTCATGCGGTCTGGGCCTTGCCACACTGGCCCAGCCAGACTACCCACTGCACAGAGAAGCCATCAACAAGAAACCTGCCTGGGGATCAGCCCCCTGCTCCACACTTGAACAGGGACGCCGCCTCTGCGACTCGTGTGGGCCCTGCTTCTCCTGGCATTCCGGATCAACCACCTGCAGTCTCGATTTCCATCTAGCCTGTGTCCAGTTTTGGGTATTGTGAGTAAATACCAGGGTAGCTCCCTGCAACAACAGCTTAATCTGAGTGTGTCATCTGATTGTCTTGTTTCGTTTCCTTTACAAACTGAGCCCTCTGGCTCCAGATTACAAATATTGTGTACTGTGCATGTTGTGTTTTCCATCACAGGGCCCCAACCAGCTGCAACCCCGGGCAACGGTCCTGGCTAGCCCATCTGTTCTCCACCTGGGTACTCAGAGGTGTGACTGTGTGGGGAGACTCAAAGCGCATGCATAACTGCTTGATTGATATAACCTTTAAGCTAATTAACCTGATTTTGCCCCTTCCTTGTTCAAGTCCCCTGAATAAATCAGATCTAACTCTTTCTGCATGTAATCTCACTGGTTCCAGTTTGTGCTCAAAGTACTGTACTGTTGCTATTTGCTGTGCATAACCTTGTTTTACAGGGGGTCCCCAGGGTCGAGCCAGAGGACCCAGCCTTAGTGGTAAGTGCAAACAGTGTGGCTACTTGTGTGGTGTACCAGGGGTATCGTGAAAGTGATTATTGTACAGTGTTCAGGCCACTAGCAGGCAAAGAGGGGGGGTTACAGTGTCCCGGAGGGCTGTGCCCAGGTTAGCGTGACCACTACCAACCCTGACCTCCAGGTAGAGGCACCCATTTCAGAATACAGGCCCCTTAACCTGCTACTAGCCAAGCAGGCAGGGGTAGTAGCTCTTGGGATAGTGCCACCTAAGGGTTACACACGCAGACAGAACACTGCAGCAATTCAGTGAGGTAGCAGGGTGAGGAGCAGGAACAGTACAAGATCCATAGGGTGGGTGGGTGGGAACCCATGTAGTCTGGAGAAACCGGTTATGGGGTAGCAAAGTAGCAAAGAGTCTCTCTCATTACTCACTGGTAGCGGGGGAATTAAATGACTGCCACAGACGTTTTGTTCTGCCTAGACAGCGAAGAAGTTCGGGTTATGCACAGAGATCACGCCGCTCGGTCATTTCACTCTAACCGTGTGTTAGCAGACACTAATGAATGGTCATGTGATCTTCAGCCAATTGACTCTCTCCGTTTTGCTACCCCATGTTATAATCCCCCATAACAGCACCCCCTGTCATGGGTTATTGCTTATTTACACTTTGTAATGCAGAACCTGTCACAAAAATGTTTAAGCACATTTTCCCACCTTGGCAATGTTTGGAAATCGCAGGGGATCTCACAGTACCTGCATGTGTTCATTAATTGTGGAAACGAGCTCTGGCACGGTTAATGGGGTGGAGGGATGGAGAAATAGCCACAGTTATCACACTTTGGATTTTCGACATACCTCTCAACCTTCTGCCACTCAAATAAGGGACATGGACATTGAAGTGTGGGACACTGACCCTCATAATGGGGACAGGAAATTTGTGTCAATTGGCAACAGTTTAAATGTTCCTGTTTACTGATAAAATGTAGAATAATACATTTCTGTCTAAAATTCTGTCTTTACATACACCGACCCATGTATTTTATTTAACATTCTCACACTCACATGCTCACACTCTCTCACTGCTTTTTGTCTCTTTTTGGTAAACATTTATTTTTTTTATTATTTATTATTTATTTTTTATTATTTTATTTTATTGGGAATGTTAGAGTTACTGAGAGCCAGAGCAGTTTGTGGTTTACGGCGCTTAATGCTGGCTTTCTGTGCTTATCTCTCTCTCACCTCCCCTGCCCCACCATCCCTGCATTTCACTGTGGGTTCATTTGTACCACCTCTCACTACAGCAGAGGTTCCAAAAAGTGACAGGGAGTTAGTTCAAAAGGCAGGATCAACCAGATGTTTATGGTAGAAGGTTTTTTCCCTACATGTTGACTGGTATGAGGGGAAACAATGGGTGGAGCAGAGCACTTGCTAGAGAACTGTAACAGAATGCTGCCTGCCATTGACACATAAAGACACAACAATGCAAAATGCAGTTTTTCACATCAGGGACCCAGTATTCAAAAAATAGTGCAAAACCGAGCACATACATTTGCACTTAGTCATCAGTAGCACCGGTGGGCAAAAATGCTATATTCAGACGAATAGCACAGGATGCTGTTGGTCTCAATATAGGTCTTGGGTTGCCCCAGGATAAGCACTTATTCCCGCCCAATAGCCCCTGGAAAAAGACCCCACCAATGGCTAGCTTTGGGGCAACATTTGCAGTATTCAAAAGTCGCCATGCAAATGAGTCCATTGGGCATGCAAGGTGCAAAGGTGCCATTTGCATGCCCATTCTGGGCTCATCTGCATGGAGTGGAGGCCCTTCGTTGCTGAACATTATCCATTCCATGAGCTGTCCCTGGTACTAGCAGCATCCCAACGCCGTCCGATCCCAGTCCCATGGTATATCTGTAAATTGTCCCTGGTGTCTGGTGGTGCCCCCCCACCCTCTGATCCCAATCACCTTATGTAAATAATGTGTTCCTGCTGTCTAGCAGTGTCCCCTGCCCTCCAATTCCAGTCCTGTTATATCAATGAAATGTTCCTGGTATCCAGTGGTCCCTCGCCCCACCCAAGCCCCATCCTGGTACCGGAAAAGCCACCCTTGTGACAGCTGGGTCTCCACTTCTCATGCAAGCCATAAGCACTAAAGTTGTCGCCCTCTCCCCAAACAGATCCTTGTCCCGGAGTCACTCCATGTAAAGGTTACCACCCATCTGTAGCACTGACTCCCACGCTCCAGTCCCCCTACCTGTCTGTCAGTGCCATGAGTAAAGGATGTTGAGCGGCACAGCACACCACACACCTCCCAGCTGCCCAGCATCTCTCATTAGCATGGACTGCGTCTTATTTATAGGGCATGGGTGACTCGCCTCACCCTATAAGTAAGACGCGCTCCCTGCTAACGAGAGACACTGGGTGGCCACGAGATGTGTGGTGGGCTGTGCTGCTCAAGCGTCCTCTTACCCGTGGTACTGACGGACAAGTAGGGGAACAGGGTGGGAGTCAGTACCATGGGTGGGTGGGGCTGCTATCCGTCAACGGGTATGGGTGGGGAGATCTGTACACTGTATGGCATGGGAATGGGGCTTTGTTGTTGGGGGGGGGGGAATGACTTCTGTGCTTATGGTTTACATGGGGAGTGGAGACCCGGTTGTCATGGGGATGGTTGTCCTGGTACCAGGATGGGGATCAGGTGAGAGGAGGCACCACTGGGCACCAGGAACATTGTACTGCTATAACGGGACTGAGATCAGAGGGTGGGGGGGCACCACTAGACACCAAAGAGTGCTGTATTGGGGTGGTGGTTGGGTGCCGACTCACTACCTCTGGCAACTTCTAGGGTTCTGCTGGATTAAGACCTGCAACTTGCTTTCAATTGGAAGTATTTTCTCCGTGCAAGGCACCCTTGCACGAAGCAAATACTCTGAATATCACTGATTTTCAGGTCCCCCCACTTTGCATAATTCTAGCTTGCGCACCCCTCCACTGATTGCCCTGGCACAAATGGACTTCTGAATATGGGACCGAGGTGCAAAACTCTGTTTGTGTGCATAAACTGTTTTGCACCACTGCAAAGTTTTGAATATTTGGCCCCAGGTTTTATTCAGGTACTGTTAAAGCACACCTTTGCTGGTGCTCACACCAACAATTATTAGAACCTTTACCTGCCCTGAATGCACATGGTGCCAATCTTTGCATTAGTATTTCCCCTATTTTGAAAGGAAAGGAGCCAAGCCACTGATGCTTCCACTTCCTGATACTGTGAACCGCCCCTAATCTGTCCCCGTGCTAGCACACTTTGTGATGTCACAAATGAAGAGCATGGGGGTGTGTTCCATAGACATGAATGGAGCTGTTATTAAGCTCCATTTTTTCATATTGTAAATGGCAATCGTGAATAAATCGAGGACACTGCTCAGCTAATAAGGTCCTTGTTAGTTGAGCAGTGCCCTTGAGTTGTTCACAAAGGACATCTACAGTATGAAACAAGCATTTGTCAATGCCGAATGTTGATTGCGTTGGTGTATTGAGCTCGCTCACTGCCCCTCTGTCACACGCTCATTCTGTGTCTCCTGGTGCTGCAGGCTGCCCTTTTGTACTGGGCTCCTGCCTCTGTTGGTGGCTTTTTCTGCCCACAAGGAAATCTGCAGCAGTCCCGACACAGGACTGTTGAATCTGCTCCTCCCCCTCTCTCTTGTTCTGTTTCTGCTGGCGCTGCAGGCTGGCCTTTTGTACTAGGCTCCTGCCTGCATTGGCACCTTTTTCTGCCCACAAAGAAATCCGCAGCTGTCCTGACAGAGCTCCATTGAGGTCGCTCACTCCTCCTGTCTCACTCACTCATTCTGTTTCTCCTGGTTCTTCAGACTGCCCTTTTGTAGTGGCCTCCTGCCTCTGTTGGCGCTTTTTTCTGCCCACAAAGAAATCTGCAGCAGTCCCGACAGAGCTCCGTTGAGCTCACTCACTCCCCTTCTCTCACTCGCTCATTCAGTTTCTGCCAGCGCTGCAGGCTGCCCTTTTGTACTGCGCTCCTGCCTGCGTTGCCGCCTTCTTCTGTCCACAAAGAATTTTGCAGAAATTACAATACAGCTCCATTGAGCTCACTCACTCCCCCTCTCTCACTTGCCCATTCTGGTTTTCCCACCACTGCAGGCTGCCCTTTTGTACTGGGCCCCTGCCTGCATTGACGCCTTTTTCTGCCCACAAAAAAATCTGCAGCAGTCCTGACAGTGCTTTGGTGAGTTCGCTCACTTCCCCCCTCCCTCACTCGCTCTCTCGTTCTGTTTCTCCCAGTGCTACAGGCTGCCCTTTTATACTGGGCTCTTGCACTGGGGCCTTTTTCTGCCCACAAAGAAATCAGCAGCAGTCCCGACAGAGCTCAGTTGAGCTCGGTCACTCCCCCCCTCTTACTCGCTCGATCTTAATCTGTCTCAAACACTGACTTCCCACAGCGACTGTGCTATTCTCCGCAAGAGTGCAAAAACATATTTTAGCCAGGATGAAAAAAATTTTATTTTTATTTTATTGAACTCTAGGATTACAAATACCTTTTGAGCAGGAACTGCTCATTTACAAAGGTTCCACGTCGAAGGAATGGGGGTATACATACATACAAAGATCAACACAGTAATACCTAGTTACACAATAACAAGAAGTAAGAGACTGAGGCTTAGGAAATTCCAGTAATTCAAAATGTGCCACATGTTAGGTAGCATGACATAACCAGCCAAGGGCAATCTTGGAAATAAGCACTGCAGGTGAGAGGGAAGGGGGTATGCAGGCAGGAAGGCCATTGTCTGAGGGTAGAGGGTGAGGGTAAGAGTTCTAAAGGGGAGAGGGCGGAGAGAAGTCGGGAAATGCCCGGGGAGGAAAGGAGAGGGACAAGGGGTAGGCAGGTAGGAGAGGTAAAAGTGGGAGAGGTAGCTGTCAAGACTGAAGTGAAGGAGCAGTGGCGGTGGGCCCCCGATTAGGCAAGGCAGTCACAACGACTAGTTGAAATGAGATGAAGTCGGACAGTTGTACGGTTCATGAGGAGGTGTGAAAAAATGCCACTGTTAAAAATGTGGCATGAAAATATTACAAATTTGCAAAGTTACAAGGGTGCATGGAAACAGTTCAACGCACGCTTGTAACACAGTCATGTTATGGAGTTTCATCACCAAATTTTCAACATAGGGATTTTATGACCTCTATTCATGAACGGTGTCACTGTCATTTTCTTAATCTGTCCCGAACACTGGTTTCCCACAGCGACCATGCTATTCTACGCCGGAAGTGTGAAAATACATTTTGGCCAGGATGTGCAGTATGACAGCTGTACTGTTCACCAGGAGGTGTGAAAAAATGCCAATATTAAAAATCTGGCATGAAAATATTGCAAATTTGCAATGTTACAAGCGGGCGTAGCAACTGCACAACGCACGCTCATTAAACAGTCATTTTTTGGATTTTTTTTCCACTACATTTGCAGCATAGGCTTTTTGAGAGCCCACCTCATGAACACTGGCACTGTCATTGGCCCTGAAAAGTAATTCTACACAGTGACCATGAAATCACCTTTTGGGGCCAATTAACGCCATGCCAATGTCAGAATTCATGAGGAGAGGGCCCAAAAACCCCATGTTGAAGAGTTGGTGCCAAAATTCCAAAAAAATGCCTGAGATATGCATCAAAGTTGGAAAAACCCTGTTTATACCATTATACAGCTTACTGGCATTTCTTCAGTTAGTAGTCGGCTTTGAAGAGTGCAGGCGTGTTTCCAGTCCACAGAAGATTGTCGCCAAGCTCTGGAGGTAAGGATGGGGTGTGGGAGGCAGGGTGAACAGTGGGTGGGTGCAGGTTGTGGGAGGGGCAGGAGTCCGCTGGGGACAGTGTCCCTTTTGACAGGTCAAAAAAGACATCCATGGGACTGTTTTTGTTTCTGGGGCATGCCAACTGACTCATTCTTTGGGGGCAGCTGTAGCTAACAGGGACTAGGCACCCCGTTGTTACTAACAAAGGGAGGGACCACGTCATGCCAGCGGGATTGGGCACCCGCCGGCACCAAAGGGGGGCACAGAGCGAGGGGATTGTGCACCCCGGCACAAATGTTCTGGGTGTTTGTGGGGGTATTGTGCGACAGGAGGGCTCCCCGTCGGCAACATCAAGGAGCAGGGCCACTGAAGCCGACTGGGATTGGGGCCCCCATCGGCAAACACAACCTGTGGGGGGTGCATGCTGCTGGGGGGGATTGGGCACCCCCTCAGCAGTGGGGGTTCCTCAATATTGTTTGTGAACATGGCAGAAAACCGCCACCATGTTCACAAACAATATTGCACTTGGAAAGTTCCGCCCTGCAATGACTGGTCCCTCCCTCATTGCAGCGAATGGCTGACGCTGTAATGACGAGGCACCCCTGATTGCAGCAGCTAACTTTTTACAAGTTGGTGGCATGCTGGCTAAGCTAGTGTCAGCAGCAGCATGCCACGGCATTGGGGGAAGCGGGCCAAGCCTTTACAGGCTGTGGGGGCACTGGGCACAATAGTGCCGCGGTTCCACAGCTGCTTCTGGAAAAAGCTGCTGCAATATGTTTCTTGCACATGCGCACAATCAACATAAAAATGGAGTTTAATAATGACTCCATTCATGTCTGTGAAGTGCACCCTGACATCTTCATATAGTGACGACACAAAAAGCAACCATTTGCAGTATCAGGAAGTGGAAGGAATTGGCGGCTCGACTCCATGGAGCCAAAATACGATCCCTTCAAAAACTGGGGAAAATACTAATGCAGAGATTGGCACCATGTGGATCGAGGGCAGGTACGGTTTCTTAATAGTTCTGGGAGTGGGGCAATTTGAAAATGAGCAGGAAAGGTGCTCTTTAAATTTGTATCGATTAGATGTATGACTATAACATCTGAAAATTGGAACATTATAAATAGTTACTAATGAGAAATAATTTTCTGTCCTCTTAAGTCTGAATTTACAGCATATACTCTGTGTGGGCAGCACCTTTTCCATGAGGGACAAATGGTAGATCGAGCAATTTTAAGGGGTAAAATGACGGATGTCCCAAGGACAGTTGAGAAGTATGATTTTCTACACTTTGCTATCTGGTACTTTTTATGTTTGAAATGCAAATCAAACATAGTGGAAAAAAGTCTGTTCTGGAGGTGTCAGGCTGTGAACCAGTGAGGTGGCTGGAAGTCTGGCACATTTAAAAGCAGGCAAATAAAGGTGATAGCACCATTGTATACTTCGCTGGTAAGGCCTCACCTGGATACTGTGCCCAGTTCAGGGATCCAGGAAAAAGAGACTAAAAACTTGGAAAGGACACAGAGGCGAGCTGCATGCATGGTAAGAGATCTCGAAGGCCTGGAATATGAGGACAGATTGAGCAGTTTTGGGGTTACCTCTTTGGGGTATCAGACATGTGCCCTTTGTATAGGGCATTTAGTAGACACTGTACTAGGTTCGAGCAGACTTGATAGACCATAAGGCCTAATCTGCTGGCAAATAATATGTTACATAGAAGGCTTATAACGAAAGGTGATTAACTGGGTATGGAAATGGTTGCTGGATAGGTGACAGGTTGGTGGTAAATGATACACACGCTAACGAGGGGAGAGTGAGCAACAGGGTCCTTCAGAACTTAGTACTGGGACCAGTCCTTTTCAATATCGTAAGGGATCACCTCCGCTCTACTAGCACCTGTGACTGTCATTGACCCTAGTCTCCCCCCTTCACCCCCTGACAAAGGATTCTCCTCCTGCCTCGTTTTGTGTCCCTCTGCCTGCCCATCTCACCTGCCCCCTCCACCTGACCCACCCTCTGTCTGCCAGCTTCTTATTCTACTGGTGTTATCTGCTCTCCTCTCCTCTCTTGTGCTGATTGTTTTTTACGTTCGCTTGTGCGCATGCGCAAGGAACATTTTGGGAGAGTAGCACACTCTGGAGGTGTGCCTCTCCCTTTCAATCCAGTGCTCTGTTGAGCAGGCGTGGTGGTCCTGCACCAATGGGTGTAGGAGCTCTGTATGACAGCAGTGATCCTCTGCTTCAAAGAAAACCACCGCTGCCATACCAAGCACCATGTCACGCTGCCCCCCTCTCATCACGTGCTCCCCCGCGTGCGTCACGCCGCCCCCCAACAAAGCTTTGGTGCCACGCTGGGAGCCCACCCCAGTGTGGCAAACATCCACTTAGTTTTGCTGACGGGGTGCCCAATCCCCCGTCTGCTCCTCGGCCCCCCCAGCCATCTTCTGCCATGCTGGGAGCCCACCCCAGTGTGACAAACGTCCCACGCCATCGCTTTTGTTCTTTACCTGTAAAGAAAACGTGTCCGTGGCGCCAGCCTCCCAGTCCCCCCTCCCACAACCTGCACCCACCCACTGCACACCCAGCCTCCCATACTTACCTCTGGACTTTGGCCGACGATCTTCGGTGGACCGGGAACACGTCTGCACTCTTCAAAGGTGACCACGAACTGAGGAAATGCCGGTAAGCTATATAATGGGCTAGATAGGGGGATTTCAACTTTATTGCATATCTCAGGCATTTTTTGGAATTTTTGCGCAAAATTTTCAACATGGGGTTTTTGAGACCCTTCTCATGAATAATGTCACTGTAATGGCGCTTATTCAGGCCCGGAAGGATTTATCAGTCACTGCAGAAAATCACCCTTCGGGCCTGAATAGCGCCCATGACAGTGACATCATTCATGAGAAGGGGTCCCAAAACCCCATGTTGAAAATTTGGTGCAAAATTCCAAAATGACTGTTTTATTTAGCGCAGTGACAGTTCCTACGCACACTGTAGGTTTGCTAATTTTCAATATTTCTACCCAGATTTTCAACACTGCCATTTTATCACACCTTGTAGAGTAGTACAGCTGTCATTTTCACATCTCACCCAAAACATGTTTCCGTCCATGTAGCGCACAATGGCACAGTCGGTGTGCGAACTCAATGTATGGGACACATTAAGAAAATCACAGTGACACTGTTCATGAGCAGAGGTCTTAAAATGGCTGTGCTGAAAATTTGGTGAAACAATTCCTAAAAATGACTGTTTGTCTGCGTTGCGCAGTTCCTACGTGCGCTCGTAAGTTTGCGAATTTTCAATATTTTCACTCCACATTTTCAATATTGCTATTTTACCACACCTCCTTATGAGCAGTGCAGCTGTCATTTTTCACATCTTGCCCAAAACGTGTTTCTGCCTATGTAGCGCACAATGGGGGTAACAAAAAGGTCATGCTGACAATTTATTGTGCAAATACCAGCAATCGTACAGGGCATTAGGGTACAGCACCATACATGCCAAACACCACTGCAAATACCTGCAAGCGAACGTTCGGCATTGACAAATGCTTGTTGACCATGCCTCAATGTATATTGCATCACGTCTTAATAATGATTGCAGCTTGTTTTCGTGTGTGTGTGTGTGTGTGTGTGTGTGTGTGTGTGTGTGTGTGTGTGTGTCTGTACATATGTACACATATATAGATATACACACATATATTTTGTGTGTGTGTGTAATATTATATCACACTATGTGTGTGTGTGTGTGTGTGTGTGTGTGTGTGTGTGTGTGTGTGTGTGTGTGTGTAATGTAACTTGTTTCTGTTGCATTATTTGTTTCTGTATTCCTGTCGTGGAACCTTTGTAAATTAATTTCTGACTCAAAGGTTTATTCTGAAATTCAATAAATATCTTTATAAGAGACACTGCCAAATAGCTGGAAGGGGATGGTATACCTCAGACACAAAAATCTGCAGTAGGGTAACAAGCCTAGAGGAGGTGGGGAGAATAAGTAGAGTTTGGAGAACTTCAAGTGTAGTCAGGGAAATAGCAGCTGAGTCTCTGAGAAGAAAAAGCAGTGCAAAGGCATGCACTTATTTTATTTTTATTTATTTATTCTCGGATTTCAGATACCTTTGAGCAGAAACTGCTCATTTACAAAGGTTCCACGTCGGAGGATATGGGGCAACTTACATACAGAAGTAGTAAAAGAATGCACAATAAACAAACAAAAAAATGTACAGTAACAACATACTTTGAGATAATATGCATACAACGAGCAGCTTGAGTAGGCAGCCAACAATAAGAGATGGAGGGCACAAGAAGCAATTAATATTGTAGGCGTGCGACCGGGTGGGAGAGGAGTAGGCAGACTAATGGGCCACTGTCAGTAGGTGGGGGGAAATATCTTGCACCAGTGGAGAAGGGAAGCATGAAGGGAGTCAGAAAGAAGGTCTGGTGCCAGAGAGTGTAACTAGGGAAAGGGCGGGCTGTGGGATACGAGTGAGCTTGGAGGTGTTTAGAGAACTCTATTCAGTGAAACAGTCACATTGAGTGGAAGAGGTGAGGTGAAGTCTGAGATTCCTTTTTTAAAGGAACTTAAAATTCACTTAACGGCACAGAAGCCCAGAGGTAGAGTATAGAATACTGGAAGAGGTATTACAGTCACTAAATAGGAAAGGGACCTTGGGGTAATTGCATCTGATGACCTCTTGGTGGTTGGGCAGTAAAACAAGACAGTAGGCAGGGCTATCAGTCATTGGTGAGACCCCACCTGGAGTACTGTGTCCAGTTCTGGAGAGTACATCTCAGGAAGACCATAGGCAGGGTAGAGTCTGTTCAGAGGTGGGCACCAGAATGGCGCTGGGGCTGCATCGTAAGCCCTATGAGGAGATACTAAAGGAATCTCAATATGTACAACCTGGAAGAGAGGAGGTAGTGTGGAGGACTTGATGGAAACCTATAAATATTTCACGGGAGTAAATAAGGTATCAGAGGGAGGAGGATTTTTCAAGAGAGAAGGTGCACGAGAACTAGAGGGCATGCAATGAAGCTGAAAGGATGGGGTTAGGAGGGATGTAAGGAAGTTGAAAGAATGTTGGATGCCTGGCCAGACCGGTGGTGCTGAGGGTTGAGGCACTGGACGCCATGCCTCGCCCCACGCCGGTGACCCGGGTTTGGGAATGAGCCCGGGCCATCGGGGGTCAGCAGGGGAGGGGAAGGATTGAGCATCTGAGGGACAGCTCTCCTTTCCCAGGAGGGATGGGGACACACAATCGGCGCGCCTCTGGTGGAAGCCAGAGGCATAGCAAGCACACTAGCATATAGAAAGGATTGGGAGTGGGTGACGGCTGCGACGCCTTGACATTGGGGCATGCATCACGCCCACAGAAAAATGGAAAAATACCCCATGGCACTCCCGGTAGATGGAGCACCAGGCCCCAATCTCCAGTGCCCCTACCTGACCCATTACCAGCACCCCAACGACAACAAGAAGGACTTTGGGAGTGGCCCGGCCCCATGCCCACCTGGCGGATATAGCCATGGCTACATGGGGGATGGACTGCACTAAGTCTCCAGGTAAGAGGGTGGAGACTAGAAGGCCATAGGTGTCTCCCGAAGAGTGGGAGCACTGTGGGTAGGGGGAGAATAAAGAACAAGTAAAAAAAAAAAAAAATGTTCGATGCCTTGCATAGTCTTCCAACGCAGGTGATGGGGTGAAGAGTGGTAGGCTTCAAGCATGTATGGGATAGAGAGGCAGAAGGGAATCTTGATAGGAATGCAGGGGGTTGGGGAGAGTAGCCGAAGATCGGGTAGTCTGCTGTGAAGGTATAGGTTTGGGGGGGATGGGTAACTGGATTCGCCAAGTGGTCCTTATCTGCTGACAGACGGTAGCTTTCTGTGATATATGGAGCTGGACTGTCAAATCCCCAAGTTGTATGTTGTTCCAGACTTTAGTTGCAATAAGTGTGTCGTAGAAACATGGAATTCGACAGCAGATAAGGATTGCTTGGCCCATCCAGTTTGCCCATTTATTCCGACCTACATTATTGCCTGATCTACAGCTCTTTCTTCCCCCCTTTTTTTTTTCCAACTATGATTTCCTTGTACTTATTCCATGCATTCTTGAACCCCACCACTGTTTCCATCCCCACCACCTCTGCTGGAAGGATGTTCCAGGAATCCACCACTCTTTCTGTGAAAAAGTACTTCCTTACATCTCTCCTGAATCTACCCCCCAAACTTCATAGCATGTCCCTTTGTTCTTGAGCACCTTTTTCTTCTGAAAAATACTCCCCTCTTGTACCTTATTTACCCCTGTGAGGTATTTAAAGGTCTCGATCATATCCCCCTCTCCCTTTTCTGTTCCAGGGTTAGTCTCGCGCTCTCTCTCGTGCTCTCTCTCCTCCTAGGGCTTTTGATCAGTGTGCTGGGTTTTGCCATTTTGATGATACTGTGCAGCAAATGCCCCGGCCCTGTCTCTCCCCACTCCTGCCACTACCTGCTCAATATTCCTTGGAGTACTGCTTGCTGTGCTTCAGTGTGCTTCAAAGAAACCAGCTGTCCAAATGTGTAACCTTGCATCCGGCAGTTGGATGTCCAATCCCACTACCAGTAAACATTACTGTTTCCACCACTATCTCTGGCCATCTAGGACCACCACGGCCCACCAATCACCTCTGCCACCCCACTGTCCACATAGCTGTGGTCCCCAGTTTGCCTGACATATCCCTTCAGGGGGCCCCATACGGGACACTGGGGAGGGATGACTTTTGCCTGTAGGCATAGAAAATTTGCGAGGGCACACGGTGTGGGGTGGGGGGACTACTGGCACAGGCACTACCGGGCTGTGTGACAGGTGGGAGGACTGGCCACCATCATCCAGCTGGCCTAATGGGCATTTTCCTGTATCTCCCCAACCCCTCACAAGATGGCCACATGCCCAAGGTGCCCTGGAAAGATGCACGGAGATGCGTGGTCACCAATACCACAAAGGGGAAGAAAGCAGACTGTCCCCACTGGCCTTTGCTCCTGTCATCCCAGGCTTGGGTGCGAACCTGGGTCGCCAGCGTGCTGGGTGATTCCCCCCCCCCATCACCTGGCACCAAGGAGTCTGCTAATAATATTATTCTAACATAAGTTAAAAAGTCAAAGAACCTCTGCACAAAGGGTTACCCAAAAATGTTATTGGCAATAAAGCCAGGTTTCCAAGGAAATACAAAATCACACATAGCGACATAATGCAAAGCATCATGGGATGTATAATATATGCACATCACCATGACAGTTTAGGCTGGTTTTGCTCTAAACAGAAACTTGTGGTGACAAGGGGCCTCTCAACAAACCTATGTGTGATATTTTGAAATTCTTGGAAGCTTGGCTTTGTTGCCAATGTCATTTTTGGATAATCCTTGCCTCAGTACTTTGTCTTTTTGACTTGCTTTCTTATCTTGGCCCGTCCCATGGGCCAAACCCATAAGACCACATTAGGGCTGTCCCGTTTTCCACTGGGTTGAGGCACAGACGAGGCACACAGAGTCCTGTGTAGGACGGAACATGTGAGTGTCTTCTGTTCTCACCCTTTGTAGATTACATAAGAGGCCCTTTGTCACCATAAATTTCTGCTTAAAGCAGAACCATCCAAAATGTTCATGGTGATTTGCAGGTATTCTATGATGCTTTGCATTATGGGGATATGTGTGATTTTGTAGTTCTTATTCTAACAGAGGTCAGTAGTGATGCCATACAAAAAGTGAACCATCTCCATTCTGAGGATGTTGTCAATTTTAGAATGGTGCTGTGGAATGAGAACTCCATTTAAATATTGCTGTGTGCAAGTGCTACTTCTAGTGTTTTGATCTCTGCTTCATTTTCTCCACTGGAGAGAAGTTGCCTTAGAGACCTCTGTAAGTCTTTTATTTGTAAAAACTCCTATAGTTATTTCTGTTTAGTTCTCGATGTTTGCATTAGACTATTTTAGCTAACTTTGTTTTCTTCGTGGTATCCTCCAGCTCCAGATTGATTTCCTTGAACCAAAGAAATGTTAATTTTACAGTTCCTGCTTCAATGTGGTGTGTGTGTGTGTGTGTGTGTGTGTGTGTGTGTGTGTGTGTTTTTGTTTGCTAAATAAGGACTTTTTTTTTTTTATTTACAGATGTTCTTGTTTAAGGAACTAGCAATACTTCTTGACTAATTTTAGTTAATTAGTATGATTGAAAGGCCTAAGGAAAGGACATGGCTTAAAGGATTTAAAAACATTTTATTTATTTTTTATTTATTGAGATCTTTGATTAATAGCTTTGAGAACAAGTTCATTACATAGATTGCACATCGGAGGTAATGCAACAGGTGATGCAAAGGGCTGAATGCGGACATCAAAATACACTTGTACATGTAGGATTACACCAAAACAGCACATATACATGTTAGATTTAAAAACTATGAACCCTGTTGCAGGATCTTGGTGAAGGCAGACCACCACAATCTGTGTTTCGTTTGTTTGGGCCCTGACCACAACTAAATTGTGATTTGTTTAAACTTTCTGTCCTAAAATACGACAAAAGGGCAAAATTCTTTGAGAGCCTCTCTGCCCACCAGTCGGGTAACGGCTCCCCTAAAAAGAAAATGGCAGGAAGTACCTCAGATGGTGGAAAGCGCATTTTCAAGTACCGCTCCTCAAACAAAATTTAAAGGGACACTGTCAGCTTTTAGCTGATTTTTCAAGCCCCAGTTATAAACAGAGCCAGCACATTTTATTTGTTTGTTTGTTTGTACATCAGTTTACAACCTTTGAGCCAGAGGTTCATTTCCAAAGGTATCTCGTCACATTGAGGACAGAGAACAAATTTAGGTTACAGCATATAAGTCACATACTTAGTTACACAGAATGGTCACAGCCCTTGCTTATCTCAATGCACACTTGCATGGTTTCAGATTTTCTTGCCAAGCAAAATCCTGGGCAGTCGTCGGGAGATCCTGAAGGGAGAGACTCCCAACAGGATTCAAGTTAATGAAAGAAGCAGGGGACAATCGAAGAAGGAAGAGGAAAAAAGGAGCATATGTCTCCCTCTACCCATCAGCCACAAAGTGGCATGTGAAGAGCCCCCACGGGAAGAGGGTCTGGAGGGTGGGCAGCCAGCAGTAGGTGGCAGGAACCTTTAGCTAAGCCGCTTGGTGGCAGACTGTAGATGCCCTGAGGGCTTGGTAGAAAGTGACTGGGAGAGCAAATGCACAAGATAGGGGCCACAAAGGAAAATCCACAGTGCAGCTAAAGGGCAATGCCTGAACTTGACTTAAAAGTAGCTGTGGGTGAGAGGCAAATGGAGGAAATCAGTGGGCTCCCTGACGGGACCATGAAAGCAGCAAGCACTGCATACAATGGAGTCGCACAGCAGCTAATGTCAAAGTACCAGGGGCTAACAAAAGGATTTGGGGGAGGAAAAAAACATCATAAGGTCCAGGACAGCTCACAATTAAAAACACAGAGCAGTAAAGAGAAAGAGCCCTGATGGGTTATAAATATTAAGTAAATTTATGCAATAGGAGTGGACATAAATGGAGTGTGATAAATCCATTCTATCCGAGCATGTACGTGTATACATACAGAATCTTACATTTACACATATAGTTATTACGTCATCCTCGATTAATGTGCATAGTGGACTGCGTCACACATCTCCATCCCTCACCCCCGTTGTTTGACGCTGCTTACTGGTATCTTGCTTTTAGTTTTGTTTCTTCCAGGTTGACCGTCCCTCAGACACGCCACCTGCCATTTAGCCATACTTCCCCCCATTCTTCCCACTATCATACAGCGATCATCTGTTTCTGTTTAAACAGCTTTTTTTTGGTTTTTGTTTTGCTTTTCTATCAAACCTTTTTCAACTGGCTGCTCCAAGCTGTCGCACTCCTCTGCATTCTGTTGCCATGTCCTCGCCACACCTCTCAATATAAAAAACAGAATTTTTTTTTTTTCAACACTGCTTCCTCAAAAACTGATAAGCCTTCGCTCTTACTCTCTGGTTTCCCCACCTCGCTACAACTGCCACCAGAGCTCCCCCAGCACATAGAAACTGTCAGATTTTTTCCTTAAACTGCTTGCTCACAAACCCCACTGCTGATGAGCCCTCACTCTAGGTCACACTTCTGCTGTGGTTTCCAGACCTCGCTACAACTGCGACCATAGGCTCCTGTGAAGTCCTTCTCTGTAAACTCTAAATGGTCTCTTGTGACCCATATGGCCCTCCTCCTTCTTCCCTGCTTATTTACTGAGATTTCCCTGTGTCTATATACCATACATAGATATATAGATACATAGACAGTGTCGGCAGATAAGGGTCTATGGCCCACCCAGTCTGCCCATTTGAGCTTGTAAGTTCAGTTTGTTTTCCTAGAAGTCTATTTCCCCTTACCCCTGACCTCCAGAATTCCTTTATGTCTATCCCATGCATTCTTAAATCCCGTGATTGTTTCAGCCCCCACCACTTCCTCTGGCAGGGTGTTCCACTTGTCCACCACCCGTTCTGTGAAGAAATTCTTTCTCATGTTTCCTCTGAATTGTCCTCCCTCCAACTTCATCCCATGCCCTCTAGTCCTGAAACATCTTTTTCGCTTAAAAATAGTGTTTTCCTGCACCCTGTTCCTCCCTGTAAGATACTTGTATGTCTCTATCATATCCCCTCTCTCCCTCCTCTCCTCCAGGGAGTACATGTTCAAGTTCCTTCAACCTGTCTTCATAGGACCTGTGATGCAATCCATGCACCATCTTTGTTGCCCTCCTCTGAATCTTCTCTACCCTGTCTATGTCCTTATGTAGGTATGGTCTCCAGAACTGTACACTGTATTCCAGGTGGGTCCTCACTAGTGTCTTGTATAGCAGAATTATGACCTCCCTTTTCCTGCTGGTGGTGCCCCTGCCTATACATCCCAGCATCCTATTTGCTTTACCTGCTGCCTTGTCATACTGTTTCCCTACCTTGAGGTCATCAGAGATGATAACCCCAAGATCCCTTTCCTGCTTGGTGCATGCTATATCCTCACCCCCCAACTGATATATTGTGCCAGGGTTTTTGTGCCCTATATAGCATTATCTTGCACTTCCTTGCATTAATTTCAACTGCCATACCCTGACCATTCTTCAAGTTTCTGCAGGTCGCTTCTCATTCTGTCTACACCCTCTGGTGTGTCTACTCTGTTACAGAGCTTTATGTCATCAGCGAACAGTGAAATTCTGCCTTCTAGGTCCTGTGCAATGTCACTGATGAAGATATTGAATAGGACCTGTTCCAGCACTGATCCCTGTGGTACCCCACTGGTCACTCTTCCCTCTGTGGAGTGACAGCCATTTACCACCACCCTCTGTGTCCTGCCACCCAGCCAGTTACCTACCCACCACACTACTGTCCTGCCCACACCCATATTCCCCAGTTTGTGTAATAGTCTTCTATGTGGCACAGTGTCAAAGGCCTTGCTGAAGTCCAGATAGGCCATGTCCACTGCCCTCCCGATCCACCTCCCTAGGTGGTTTCAACAATGGATATGAAACCGGTTATGCTTCGGTAACGTTACTGGGCATAGTGTGGATGTGTGGCACTGGTCCCCTAGTGCAGCACGAGCTGCATTGTGGGATTGGGTGCCACGGTAATGGTCGCCTGGCTTCCAAAGTGTGGAGAGGTGGTGCTGGTCCCTAAATGGACACCGTGGCAGTGTGGACACACTGTACCACTCCACGGTTGTAACGGTTTCTATCTGTTATGGGGTCTGAGAGGTGCAGTGTGGATGGGGCCTTAGTTGGATCTCACTAATAAGGGATTACTTGCAACACCGCCACCTCCCTCCTCCTGCTGAAGATACCCCTCCCTATGCAGCCCCAGCATCCTTCTAGCCCTACCCACTGCTTTGTCACACAGCCCAACAACTTTAAAGAGACTCACCAAGGTAACTGAGTCAGACCCTGCACCATACCCATCGGTGCCTTGCTGCCAGAGGACCCCAATGAAGTTAATATGTCCCCAAATTTTTAAGCTGTTAAAAAGTTCTGTCCTTCATAAAAATATACAAACCAGGTCCCAAGAACTTCCCAGTTGCTTGCTGCCGCCCCAGCTCCACTCCCACACTCTCTAGCAGGATGACGAGATGCCAGTGAGACTGCATGGGTGCTCGTCTTTATCTGTAATGGGCGGCAGCTTTCCTATTGATTTTAAATGAAACAAGGCCCTTGTTAGTTGAACAGTGCCCACATTTTATTGCCAGGTAGCCACTATATAGTTTAAAAATCAATAGAAATGCTGCTGCCCATTACATATAATAGAGTGCGCCCCCATGCCCTTACTGGCATCTCGTCATCCTGCTAGTGAGCATGGGGGCGGAGCTTGTGCAGCAGGAAAAAAACAGAGAAGTCCTTGGGACCCAGTTTCATATATTTTATGAGGGACAGAACTTTAATGGCTTATAAATTTAGGGACATATTAATCTCTCGGAGTCTTCTGGCGGCAAGGCACTGATGGGTATGGTGCAGGGCAGTATCTTGGCAAGTCTCTTTAAGATCATAATAACTCCAAGGTCCCCCCCGCTTAGTGATAATCAGTACCAACCCTATAAAGCAGCTTCTGGTTTCCTATGTCCTAGGTGCACAATTCTGCACTTTGTCATTGAACCCCAACTGCCCCAGTCTTGATCACTTTTTGAGTTTCTCCAAGAGGCATGCGCATGCTCTCTGCTCCCTTCTTAGTGCCCACCCTACAAATTTGGGTATTGTCTGCAAAAAGGCATTCCCTTCTTTGCCAGTTTTTCTGCAATGTCACTTATGAAGACACTGAAGATCTGCGCCAGTACTGAGCTGAGCTGCTCACTGTCCCGTCACTGTAATAAGTGCCATTAACCATCACCCTCTGACACCTTAACCCCCACCCCAACTACTACTCCGTTTTCCAACCTGCATTTCTGGTTGCCCCCCCTCTGTTCAGCTATCACAACACCATCACTCTAGCATCTGCCAGGACTTGTTCCACCACAGAATGAATCCAATATATGGAACAGCTGCCTAGGTAGTCAGAATACATTTGCATGTTCTTCCATCCCCTAGGACATAAGTGGCAAGGGTGCACAAACACATGCACAGACGTGTGGCACAGCACCAGTCAATGTCTTCCCACCCATGGGCTGCTCCTACCTGCACTGCCACTTGTGGTCACTCAGCTGGCAGTACTACAGCTGAGCTGGCTGTCCTCCTTCCCCAGAAGAGATCCTCTTGTATAACAGTTGATCCTCCTCTCCCCAGAGAGCCCCTGATGCAAGCTCATTCCTGAACTAAGGTCACCTCCGCCGCAGGTCATAGTGCTACTGTTAAGCTGAAGGGCACACATGTTAACCAGTTTCCAATTAATTTTACCACTTTGGATCCCTCCTAGGCTGATCAATCTCTTTAGCCTCACCCCCCCAAAATAGTCAACCACCCTCCTCTCTGCTAGATCACGCTTCCAGGCACCAGACTATCCTCCATGCAGCTGGACAACCCTTCTGGTTGCAGCCTTCACATAATGAGCACTGAGCTAGAGCACCACACAGGCTCCGTGGCCAGCCGCCACCCAGCCAGCCAACCTCCCTACATCTGGACCAGCCCAACTACATTCTATACAACCTCCATGTAGCTGGGCACCACCCCAAACCTCCACTCTAAACAGACCACATATCTGAAGCTGTCCCTCCAAGCCCATGGACCAGCAGTCCCCCACGTAACCACTCAACCTACAGCTAGATCCACCAGAAGCCCCATACCAGCCTCACCATCGAACCACCCACCCTGCAGCTAGACCTCACTTCCAACCTTGAACTAGCCCCACCACCACCACCAGCTACCCTCCCTGCTGCTGGCTCACTCTTTCATGCCCTGGACTAGCCTCCCCCAGCAGACAATCCTCCCTGCAGCTAGACCCCTGGGTTCATTCCCACCCACAGACCAGCCTCCCTCCCCTCTGCAGGTTGAGAAACCTCCCCAGAGCTGGACACCCTTTCCAAAAGCTGGACACACCCACTGTCCAGAGCAGGACCTCCCTACACCTAGACTCCCCCAATCACCCTTCCTCAACCATGGACCCCATACTTCTCAGCATAGTATTTAAAAAAAAAAAAAAATTTGTGAGACTAACATATTGCATTTGCAGTGTCAGTGGCTCAGCAGGTAGCACACTCACCTCCAAGGCTGAGAGATCAGAAGGCAGTGGGTTCTATTCCCATACCAGGCACTTATGTTAATATCCCAATACTGATGCTGTAGTGCAGCATGAGGGGGATGGCTGCACTCCTGAGGCATTGTCTTTCAGATGAGATGTTAAACTGAAGGTCCCATCTACCTGTTCTGGTAGTAGTTCAGGTGGATGTTAAAGATCCCATGGCACTTCTCGAAAAAAGCAGGGAAATTTTCTCCAGTGCCCTGGCCATATTCCACCCCCCAATTCACTAAAAATACCAACAGCTTAATCTGGTTCAAGGTCAGTTGGCTTTCATCTGTATTCTCTCCCTCCAGGTCGTACCTGAAAATAGGCAAGAATCTGTCTAGTGCACTTAGCCGGTCAACAAAAAGGGGAAATTGTTTAACCAGGAAAGGCACACTAAGCCAGAGCTTGTTTCCAGATGTGACCTGGGAGCACAAGGAAGTTAAGTGACTTGCTTAGGGTCACACAGTATGCAAGAGGAAGCTGTGGGATTCGAACCCAGGTCTGGTCTGATGGATGTCACCAGATTGCAGCTCAGAGCCTTAGACCACTGTGCTATACTGCCTGCCATAAAAATAAAATAAACATAAAATATGAATTAATGCAGTCTTCAGCAAAAGAAGAAAAAAATACACTGATCCCCAGATTACAAAATAGATTAACACATGCAACTGTTAAAAACAAATATTAAATGCAAAAAAAACAGTTCCCCCCACAAACACACTCAAATATCTGCAGTAAATAATTATTCCTTTAGGGTAACTCCAGATTTTCTCAAATTAAAAAAGTTGTAATCTTTTCTCTATGCATTCTGAATTTGCTCAGTTATACAATCTTCCTGCTGTTCATTCACCTGCCCCCACCAACACTACTTTAAAGTAACTAAATCAGCAAAAATTCCACAAATAACAAGTAATCTAGAGGCACAATGTATCCTAAACACTTTGGGGGGCGGGGTGATTGAAAATAAAATGTGTATTTCAAAGTTTAGCCAAGAGTTCAGGGAAGAGAAAATGTTTTCAAGACAAAACATTGAAAGTGAAACTTGCACAGCATTTCATTTTGGAAAAAAAAAAAAACACCTGAGTGATAATTCCTTTACTGTATTTAACATTTCAGGGAGTTAAAAAGATGTACTTTTTAAACATGAGCTCTTACCTTAACATGTAAATCTTAGCTGTAGGAAACCTCAGTTGTTCAAAAATGGAGACCACAGAGCACTCGTGCAGTTTCATCAGACTGAACACAGACAGGAGGAGAGCTGGGAAATGTAGGCCTCTGACTAAGTAGACTTATGGGAAAAGTAGTTTTAGAATACACTTTTAATAAAGGGACACTGCCAACTTTTTTTGCACCTTATTATTTCCAGGTAAAAATCCACATTTTATTATTGCTTACCTTCTGTAAAATTCATTGGTGTTGCTGGTTGTTTTATCTGTCTCCTTGCTTAGTAGAACTGAAATGCACGGTAATGTACCCAGCCTTGATTGGCTAATTTAAATCCTAAAACTACTCTGCTGACTGTAATCTTCATTTATTGTTCAGTTGTATTAAAAAAATTGTACTTTTAAGAGCTTTGCAGATCTATTTCTAATCCTCATTTAGCAATAACTTACTCTTGAACAACTAGTCTGCTGAAATACTTCTTAGAATTTAGTATTCTTAGCGGTTGTATTTTTGAATGATGATTAAAGATTATTAAAAATTACTAAAATTAGTCTTTGAAGGCAAATTAATGAATGCTTTAATACTAAATTTAGTATTTGACTTCAGTGAGGGTTCCCAAGTACAACCCTTTGGGCCTGCACCTCCTATGACCACTCACATCTTGAACACCCCCTGCCCAGATGACCACCCAGCTGGACAACCATATCAACATCCCAATAGACCTCTCCCAAGTTATGTATCTTGCCTGCAGCTAGTCCATCCTACAAGCCCCAAACCAGCCTCTCCCCATCAACCATCACCCACCCTGTAGCTGGCTGCTCCAGGCCATCCTTCCTACCCTCAGACACGATCCCCCTGCAGATGGAACCCTCCAGACCTGCCTCCCCACTTCAGTAGACCACCTCCCTGAAGCTGGACCAACCTCCCAGTCTCACCAAAGCACCCTCCTTAGAGCTGGACCAGCACCCTCTAGATAACAACTCTTTCTACAGCTGGATCCACCCCCACTACCCATCTTGCCCAGATACCAGTTGCCCATCCCACCACTGACCACTCTGTTTGCACATAGAAAACCCTGCCCTGCTAGGTACCCTTTTATTATCCCCAATGCTTATTAGTCTGACATGCTGCATCCCACACACAACAACCCAACAGCTCCAGCAGCCCAACACACAATGGCCTGACCTAGGACAGTGCCTGACACACTGACAGGCCAGAGGAGGTTGGGATACTGTCGGCTGTTGTGTGATTTTCACAAACACGTGAAGCACCCAATCCCGACTATGCCACCCATCCCAGGACCTGAGACACTACTGAACAACCTGCAGGACAATGTAAAACACCATCCCTATGCGGTGCACCTCCGGGCACACTGACCTGAACATGGACCCCTGGTAAGATGACTGTCTCACCATCCATGAGACAGGATGAAACAAATAGCCATGCATGCGCCCAGTGTGGTGACCAGCCATCACAGGCAGCATGGTGGATTGTCCTTGCATCCCTGCATGCATGATTGTCAGCTGACAGCCAGCCAGCTGGGCATGCATGAAGGAATTGAAATACCATGCCTGTTGGTCGGTGCATGCATGACACTGCATGACACTGCAGGCACACAGCAGAGTGGCACAGTGAGAGCATGGATAGCTGCACTAGGAAATGGTCCACAGCAACACCACATGTGGATGCCAAGACACAGAGCAGCATGCCATCACACCAACCGTGCAATGTGCACATGTGGCTGTGTCATGCTAGCCCACTATGGGCCTACAGTAACCACACAGAAAAAAGTCTGGAGGTGTTTGAGGGGAGCCTGTGCCACAGGAGCCCACTGTGGCATGAAGGCTGCCAGGTGTGTTGTGGAGGGTTCCACAAGAGCCCATTGTGGGAATGCTGTTACCACACAGTTGCACAGCTGGAAGGATTGGTGGGCACTCACACAGCTTCAGACCTGTGTGACATGCGACACACAGTGCAGATGTGGCAGTGTGCAGTGGGCTGCTTGGCAATACCCAGCAGTGCTGTGATGAGACATCACCACCAGGTTGGGGTGCATGTTAAATGTGGGGGTGAAATTTTATTCAACAGTAGGGGGCCACAGTGGCAACCTGGTGGCTGTGCATAATGTGTACTGTGAGTGTACAACTGTCAGGTGCCAAGTCACCATGGAACCCTACAGGGTGGTGTTGGGAGCCATGCCACAGAGGAACTTCAGCAGCTTGCCCTTGTCCTTGGATGCTTAGTACCATCCTTATCCACTTCTCATAGCTCTTTTTGGGTGGTGTCAATAGTAGTCCACAACAAATGCCTTCCCTGGTGTCATAGGTCCATTGCTGTTCCCTGTGGAGTTCTGCTAGCATTGTCATGACCCCTACATGCACCTTCCCGAGCAGGGCATGGAGATGGCAGTGCCAGGTCTCGACATTGCTTTGGGTCCATGGCATACTTCGCTCATTGAGATCTGCAACCAACCACAGCTGAGTGGGAACATGGGGTCGTATCTCGTGGGCACCTTGGTCACCCTACTGTACAGCCATATCCTGCCCAGCACGTGTGTCTGCTCGAAACAACAGAAGTGTGGTGGCATTGGGTGGAATGGTTGACTTCAGGAGGCTGGAGGCTGAATGCTGCTGGAATGTCCTGTGCCAGGAGATGGGTGAGGGCCACGAGTTCATGGATCTTTAGGCTGAAGTCTGGGTCACTTCTGTATTGTGGTGCAAGGCCAAAGCTCTGGACCTTCCGCCACACAATCTACCCAAAGTGGAACAGGTGTCCCTTGTTTATGGTTTGTGGAAATTCCATCTTACAGGCATTGATCACAGCCTGCTCAAAGTCAGTGATGATCGTAGGTGGTTTGAGGGTGCAGGACTGTATACTGACATATTTATTCAGCTCCTGGAACAAGGTGCAGTAACATTACAGGCTCTTTAACGTCATCAGTGTATACACAATTACATGATGAGGTTGTTATGGCCCATCCCCATGGGTGCATGGATGGTGTACAGTGAGTGAACAGGTGTGGCACAGTCTTGAACATACCATCCATCTCCCAGAATGGTGCCTGTGCCAGGTCCCTAATGTTGTCCTCTGTGATGAGTAGAAGGACCTAGTGGGTGGTGCTGCCGGTGATCCTGCTGTACCATGGCCATCCAGTCACTGTCTGTAGCTGCTTGGGGATAGTGAGGTCAGCCAGTGTCACTTGTTCTGGTTAGAGATCCTGTGGTGGGTCCTGTTCACAATCTGCAGCAGGGCCCTCTTGCGTGGCAATTGTTGCCACAGCTCAGTGGTCATTACAGTTGCTTCACTCTGCAGTAGCTATGCAGGGCTAGCCATGGTGCCACGTGTGTTCTACTTGATGCCTGTCAACACCTGTGCTGGTAGAGCATCTGTCACCTCCAGAGCATGACTGTGCTCATTCTTTTTCTTTAGGTGGTGCTGGCCATCCTGGAGCAGTGTTATGGCCTGGCCGAGGCAGGACTTGGACTTATGGTGCTGGCAGCACCGTTACACTGTCTCAAGCCGTCCCAGAGGTGCTGAGGGTTGAGGCGCTGGTTGCCATACCTTGTGTCACACCAGTGACCCGGGTTCAGGATTGAACCTGGGCCACCGGGGGTCGGCAGGGGAGGACTGGATTGAACATCCACAGACTGCTTTCCCAGTCCTGGGGTGGGCTGGGGAATTTCACTGTGCTGTAGCAGCCCCCTGGAGATGCTCAGGGGCACTACTAGTGTCAGTGACACTAGATGGGGAGCACGGCAGATGTTGGTGCATTGCTCCTGGACGTCATTGCACGTCCGTGCTACTGGTGCCAATCGAAGGAAAATGGCTGGGCATGACCTTTCAGCTTGATGGCTGTGCTCTGAGCCACCCAGAGGACTTTGGAGTCCTGTTGAGGAGGGTCTGGGGCTGTCCTGGCTGGTAGAGGCAGAGGGGGAGCTCTCCAGCAAGATGGCATGATGGCCGTCCCTGATCCTGCTGGGTGCAGTTTGAGCTACCCAGCTCTCCAGGTGGGTGGAGCTGGTTGCTGGATGCCCCAAGCTGGAGTGTGTGCCGCAGCAGGTGAAAAATATATGTTTAAAAAAAAAAAAAAAAAAAAAGTACACTGTCTCAATGTATGTCCATTTATGGACCAGGAAGTAGCCATTCACATTCAGCGTGGACTTTCCCTTCCTGGATGGTACCACCTCACAGATTGTCCCTGTTGTTGGGATTGCAGTTGAGCACCCTGGCCCCTCCATGGCTTCCACGCTGTCCTCCATTGTGCCAGAGGACTGTGCTACACTGTCCGGCTTTGGTTCCAGCTCAGGCATGTGGGTGTGATTGCACTTCATTTGCACATCACATTCCATGGGCCACACCTGTGGCAACTGCTACTTGTCTGTGGGTGGTTTGTACCAGTACTGTAGTGCCAATGTCTGCCCACAGTCCCAGTGCTTCTAGGCTGTGCTGTGCACCATGGTCATATTCAAGTTCTGTGTCCACAGTGTCCTGGGCCCCCAACAGCTGCTGTGCTGCAGCGGGACTATGCTCCATGGTACACTTCCCTGCTGTCCAGCATGCAGAGATGCAGGGGTCCCTGTGTGTTGTGCACTCTACCTACAGGTCAGTGTCCACCTACCTAAGCTGGCCTTTGCACCCCCCAGCATTGGCATCCGTAGTTCCCATGCATGCCTTCATGAGTCCATGTCTGTCCACTACCCCATGCATCATTTTCCGATGCCTACCTGTTCTCTATGTTCTCATCAGCTGTAGTTCCCTGACCTGAGGCTTCTCCAGTAAATGATCTATTGTAGCCCTCACTGTGCTCTTTCCTATGGGGCTTGCATTTTCTGCCCCTCTGCCAGTTTGTTTGTCAGAGTTTCAGTTCACCTGCTTTGTTTACAAACCACTCTCCCTGCATCTGAAATGGGCCCTACCCAGCCAACCACTCTCCCTGCAGCTGAACCACCCTTTTGGCCCCTGGAGAAACCTTCCCCAAGGAAAGCACTGTTCATGGACCATTTCACAGTTACAAGGAGGGAGGAAGAGGCCCCCAGCTGAGTAGGAAGCAACTGCTGGTGGGGGGCTTAATTAGGGATAGACTTGCGAGCAGGGTGGGGTAAAGGAGAGGTGAAATACCTGAGAGGTACTGGCTTGCAGGGATGAGCAGATACAGTGGATCATTAGGCACGCAGGAGATGAGAGGGAGTTAGTGTCATTGTCCACCTGAGGACAAATGACCTAGAAGGACAGGGTGGGGTAGTGCAGGGAAATTTCAGGGATAGGGGAGGGTCCTCAAGCATGCATGGTGGCTTTTGCCAAAGGTGCCTATATACATCTTGGGAGAAGATAGAACTCTCCATACGGCTTTCAACAGTTGGTTAAAGGCATGGTGCAGGGTGGGGCTCAGTACTAGGAATGGGCCTCTTCAGTGTCTTCATAAGTGAAATTGCAGAAGAACTGAATGGGAAGGTATGTCTTTTAGCAGATGCCACCAAAACCTGTTATAGGGTTGACACTCAGGAGGGTGTGGAGAAAGGATTCACCCATGCTGGTGTGACAGCCATGTTGCTGATGCCAATTACAGCACAGGCCACATTACAGCACCAGGCAAAATATATCTTGGGAGTTACACCACCAAAGAGCCCTCCTGGGAAACAGTCTCCATTGGGCCCTCCCCTAATTATCCCACAGGTCCAGGTTCTTAATTTACCTCTTCTCCAGTCCTACCCCATCCTACAATCACCCCGCAGGTATACAGTAGATTGTTACTATCCCTGATATTCAGCGGTTCTCATTTATTTATTCATTTGTTTACCGGGTAGGGTGCACTGGTCCAGAACCATTTTTCAGGCATGACACTGAGCCATTGAGGGATGGCACAGGAATAAAAGCAAGTACAAAGGAGGCTGGGACAAGGCATACAATAGACAGTAATAAAAATATACAGGATATTTATATGAAGATATATATATAAAAACTTGCAGCGCAATGGATAAATAACATTTATGACAATAGCAGGCACAATAGTAGCCAAGTTGTAATACAAATTAGGCATGATCTGAGATGAGTAAAGGAAAAAGTGCATCATGGCAGTGTAGGTATGGACCAAGAAGGAAAAGGAGGGAAGGGAAGTAGAGGCATTATAATAAGTTGGGAGGGCAGGAGCAAGTAGTGGAGGACAGAAGGTGAGATCCAAGGAGAGAGAGTGGAAGAGTCCTGGAGAGTCAGTGGTGCTAAGTGGAGTGGGCAGGTTGTTCCAAAGAAAAGGGGCTGCAGATGAGAATGCACATTTACCCATACAGTGGAGACTAGGGGGCCCTCAAGCATGGGGCCAGCAGTGAGGCAGAGCTCTAGAACAAACACTTTTGGCCAAAGTAGGTGGGATTGTGGAGAGGTAGCTTGGTTTTGGATGGCCTTCTTGACTGTGCTGGCCAGAAGATAGGTTTGTTGGGCTGATGGGGAAGCCAGCCCAGGGTCTGATAGAGTGAGCAGTGGTGTGTTGAGTGAAAGTCCTTGCTCTCTGTATATCCAAAGTCCCCACCATGACCCAGTTAGTTCTTACAGCAAATACTACCCCCTGGTCCCCAGCCTTACTATATATTTGACACCTTTCCACATTTGGCACAGACCATCCTCTCAGCTCCTTGATCAGGAACATAATGGATGATAGTTCACAATCATGTGCTAACTGTACACAGCTGTTTATATAATAGGCACATGAGAGCAAAACTGGCGTTCTGTCCTCAGTTGGTCACAGAGATTAGCAGAGTGTCTGTGCCGATTGCCACTGTGGGGAGAGTGCGTAAACATATGGTGGGGGCCATGAATGGTGCGAGTGATGGGACTGGGTGGGCAGGTAGTTATTGGCAGTTTCCAATGTATGGAATGGACAGCAGCACCACTGAACACCAAGGGAAGTATGATATTACTGATGGTGGGAGCTCAAAGGGGCAGTGGTAGGAGGCAGAGGTGATACTACCTGCTTTAGGGAGGCAACATCTTTTAGAGCCATTTACCAACTGGTCAGAGACTCACCTTATGCTATTCAAGATACCATTTTGTGATCCTACCCTGTTTTTGGGGTGCAAAGTGTTGTTTGAGAGTCACTTACCCATTTAGCATTGCAAATGCTTTTTGAATGTTCTGGTCTATGTGAACAATAACAGTCCATTACCAGTAAGATAAAGACAAGTGAACAAATACAAATATGGAATTGAGAGCTGTTCTCCATGAGGTTGATAGTGTAATTTATCTTAACAATGCGTTAGAGTACAGAGTATGATGAGATTAATACTGGTACCACTGTGCTACCACATGAGTCTAGGGTTGCTGTGAGGGGTACCAAATACTGAAATGTCAAAATAACGAAGTACCATTGTGCTACCAGTGTACCAGTATTTGTGGGAGCTGACAAAAATCTCAAAATTTCATGATACCATTGTATTACCAGTGTATGTGTGAGAGACAGAGAAAATGGCAACAAATGCCCTAGGGATACCATTCTGCCAGTGCACTACCAATGCACAGAGGAAAATCTATATATCACCTACCACTGTGATACCAGAGTACCACTGGGTAGTACCATTCTATACATCTTGCTCAGAACTGTGATCCTCCTTCTACTCCTAACAGGCAACATACATCCTAACCCAGGCCCCTCCCTGACCTGCCCATCAGGTGGGCCCCCCGGTCTGAGTATTGCCTCAATGAATATATGCAGCATCTTGGAAAAACTCGACACCCTCCAGTGCTGGGTTATGCTGCACAAACCTGACATCATTGCACTGGTGGAAACCTGGCTATCAAAGTCCACTCCTGACTCCTTCGTCACCCTCCCTGGCTATACCCTACACCGGGAGGATCGTGTAGGCAAACGCGGGGGTGGCTGTGCGATCTATATAAGGGATTCTCTCACTGGTCAAGCACTCCTTGCCCTGGCCCTGGCAGGTGGGGCACAGGCCCTCACCCTTAAACTCACTCCAGACCCCTCTAGGGGCCCCCTGTATCTCACCTCTGCCTACATTCCACCTAAAAACCAAAACTCGGCTACATCCTCCTTAACTGACTATATTACCACCATCCCACATAGGGCTGATCAAGTCCTTGTGGGTGACCTCAATATTAACTGGCTCAGCCCCACCTCCACCACCATCCGGGACTCCTATTCTGCCATTGATATGACGCAGCTAGTCTCCAAACCCACAAGAGTAAACCCTAAGGGAGGTACCAGCTCCCTTCTTGATGTCACCATCACCAACCGCCCCCAAAAAATCCTGGACATCCAAATCCTCTCGGACTCACTCAGCGACCATTCCCCAACCATATTCCATTGGGTGACCACCCTGCCAAAACCCACCGCCCAGCACACGCCTCGTCGGCATCTCAAACCTGGTGGGCTGAAGAACCTCAGGCAATTTCTGGCCCAAACAAACTGGTCACCCATTCACCATGCTCCAGATATAGACACTGCCCTCGCCTTCTTTTCCCATACATTTAATACAGCCTGCGACCTCTTCGCACCCCTCACAGCTACCAACACAAAAAACATAAAGTGCCCTGGATTACCCCTGCCCTCTTACAGTTACTTAGACATAGGGATAACCTGTGGCACCTCGCAACAGAAACAGGCCGGATGGCTGATAGACAAGCCTACAATGCCACTCGGAATAAGTGCACCTGGGCAGTCCGAAAAACCAAGGCCGACTACTATCAAGCCACCCTCATCTCCTCTTGGGGGTGCTCCCGAACCTTTTGGGACAATATCAAACAGCTGAACGGGAGCACACGCTCCCCTTCCCCATCCCATCTCAATATTGGCAGCACCAACATTACTGAAACGATAGGCATCGGAAATCACCTCAACTCCTTCTTCACGGACCTCAGCCCCATCCTCCCCAGTAACTTTTTCGACCCACCACCCTCCCTACCGACCCCAGATCACCAGCACCCTAGCTTCTACCTACGTAGAGTAACTACCCTCAAAGCTAGACCCCACCTGATCCGTGCGCTAAAGAGCAATAGTCCTGGCAACTCCACCATGGACCCCACCATTCTCCGGCGCATACTGGACCAGGTCCTTGTCCCACTTACCAGCCTTCTCAATAAATCCCTCTGCCTGGGGCAGTTCCCCACAGCATGGAAAACGGCCATTGTCACTCCCATCCACAAAGGGGGTGATAGGTCCTCAGCTGGGAACTACTGGCCTATCTCTATACTCCCTCCCTCTCAAAGCCCTTGAAAACTGGTTGCTATACAGATTACTGAGTACCTGACTAAATATAACATCCTTTGCCCTGAACAGCACGGTTTCTGGGCAGGACACAGCACAGGCACAGCACTAGTGGAGTTCTCAACATTCCTACACACACATCCCTGGACTCTGGCTCCCTAGCTGGGGCAGTGTTCATCGACCTTTCCAAGGCATTCAACACCGTTTCCCACCTCCTCCTACTGGGTGCACTCCACCAGGCTGGCTTCGCTACTGGGCCACTCACATGGTGCACCAGCTATCTATCGGCCCGCTCCCAATGTGTCAAAATTAATAGAACACTATCAAAATCATGTCCCATCCGATCAGGGGTTCCTCAGGGCTCCATCCTGGGACCCCTACTCTTCTCGCTCTACCTTAACACCCTGCCAAGTGAATGCACCGGAAATATGCTGCTGTATGCAGATGATGCTGCCATCTTTGCCTCTCACCGCAACCCTACCTCCCTTCAGGGCTCCCTGCAGCTCTCGTATACTGATGCAGAAACCTGGTTCACAAAGCATAGACTGATCATAAATCTCAAAAAAATGAAAACAATGCTCTTTGCCCACCCCCAAAACAAAGCCAGCAATTTTCCACTCCACATCTTCCCTGGTTCCAAAAAACTGCTAGAGCAAGTACACTCATTCAGGTACCTTGGGGTCACCTTTGACTCAGCCCTCAACTACCATACCCACATTGACACCCTTGCCTCAGCAGCCAATATGCGGCTAGGTATCTTATACCGCTACATAAGCGCTCTCCCTCCCCACTGCCCTCCGGCTTGTGGTAACATCCTCCATATTATCCCTGGTAGACTATGGACTCCCGATCTACGGGGCTGCTGACACAACTGCGCTCAACAAAATCCACCTGTTACTTAACAAGGCCTGCAGACTAATCACTGGGGCCCCTAGACTTACACATTCATGCCAGCTCTATGGGCTGGCAACATTGCTGAACCTAGATGAACGGCTGCATTATCAAACATGCCTAATAGCAAAAAAAACTCTCCTAGGACTGTCCCCCCCAGGACTGACTGCCTCCCTCCCCATAGCCAAACCCCTGGTCTGTACACGGACTTCCTGCAAGACTACCTTCCAGACACCTAGAGCCAGGACCTCCCATGGTCAAAGGTCCTTCCCCCATAGAGCCCCTTCCTGGTTCAACTCACTCCCCTCCACATCACAGATGCCCCTACGATCTCAATTCAAACCGCACTCAGAAGTGAACTGTTCACCGCACTAAATTGCACCTGTATAATCTGAGACGCTACCCACTGTGCCCTGACAATGCCCACTGGGCAGCATCCAAACCACATCACGTATCTCCTCTGGCAAAATTACCACTGTTCTGCTGACTGCTCAACCTGCAGTATTGCAATATGTTACTGTAACTTGGCTTAAATTGCTCTGTTGATTTCGCCCTGGCAGTGTTACTATGTGCTGCTGTAACCTGGTTAATTTGCCACTGCTTCTGACTGCTCTTACCATTATATACTGCTGTAACCTGTTAAATTACCACTGCTCTACTGACTGCTCCATTTCCAGTCTCTATGTTGCCACAATAACCAATCTGGCCTCTCTGTAATATGGGCCAATCACCGATTTACTGATGTACCCATATCCTGTAACCTTAAGTGAGTTTTTGTATGTACTGCTGTATCTATCATGTTCCTCACAAACGTGTATGTTAATTCCATGTAACCTACATTCTGTAACATGAATGTCTGCACTGTATTGTCCTCTTTGTGACGAGGTACCTTTGAAAATGAGCCCTTGGCTCAAAGGTTGTAAACTGATGTACAAATAAATTGTGGATTTTTCAGTTGACCACAGTGTTGCCATTGCTATACCACTGTAATGCCATTGTAACAAATTCAGTAAGGGTAACCAGATTGCTGAGACAATGCAGTGCTAAAGAAGTGTGATAGAAATTATAAAGTGTTGCCAGTACTACTGCAGTGTGCAGCAAAAATTTGTGAAGGCAATACAGTGCTAAAGAAATGTGCATGAAAATCTAATAATTATTTGCAGTGCTCTTACAATGTGCATCAAAACATAAGAAAGATTGAGCAGTGGTACAACAGTGTAGCAGAAAGTTAGTGCAGTGTATTAACAGTGCACTGATGAAAAGCAGTGCTTTGGTAGTCTGGACTGAAATAACACTGAAATAAGACTGAAGATGGAAGTGTACACCCCACTTCCCTCTGGGTTATAAAGTGACTGCACTTCTGAAATTAGTGCTATAACCTATTTAAAATCAGTCGTTGAAATATATCCGTGACTCCAGGCATGCGCATAGACTGCTTTTCTACTGAGCATGCCCAGAGTCACAGCTGTATATTTCATCTACTGATTTTAAATATGTTGTAGCACTTGTTTCAGAAGTGCAGTCTCTAGCTCTGAGGAGGGTTGTAGGGTGACCATTCTGTCAGAGGACACAGACGTATGCTATGGATATTTTTTTTTTTTTTTTTTTATGATGGTGCAGTTTACGTTTGATTGCCAAAGTGCATAGAATAATGGATGGGCGACCATTCACAACAAGGCTGTGTTTCCATAGAGGGTGTTGATGACATCAGAGAGACCTCAAGAGTGAAGCTTGAGGAGTCTCCATGATGTCAACTCCTTAGATGGGGAAACGTTGCCTTAGTTGTGGATGGTCACCCCATCCACTATTTTATATAGTATATAGTTCCCCTAATGTGTAAAACCTTCATTTCACAAGGTTTCATACATTGTGTATTCACAGCCCTGCTTCGTCTCAGTCCTTGCTACAGACGCACTCCTCTCCCGACTCGACCCCAAAGATCCCGGTCCTCGCTGATGTTCTCTCTGTTCCCAATCCCAACCATGAAGGTAAACACCAGATTTAAATAAAAACACAAACTGACAAACTGAAAGCATGAATACACAGAGCCAACTATGGCAGTCTGTGTACAAACTTTGAACTGCTTGTTGGAATGCTCACTATGCGGCACCGCCATTGTTTGAATTTTTTTGTGAGGAGCAGAGTTTCCACCAATCTGGTAGCAGCTCAAGGAAAAATGCTGCTGTACAGTCTGACATCAAAATGGTAGTACAACTTTTTTTGACCTTTGAACTGTCCTACAACAGGATTTTAAAAGCCAGTTTTCTATAACAATAACCCCCAACCATACACTATAAATTCATAGCCTGTGTAGAATAGGCCATATCTACTGTCTCCACACCTATAAGCTGTGACTTGTGAGGAGAGCAGTGCAGTTCAGGATGTGCTCTGTCTGCACCCCACAAAGACATTTAGAGGGGTCCGTTATACACATTCTGTGACTGATGGCTGAGAGCTGTGTTGAGGCTCCCATTATACTGGCTCCTATTATAATTGGCCAGTTATAATGGGAAGTAATCCACCCAACAGAATAATCTACCAGTTCTCTGGTTATCAATTCGGTAATTATACAATGGCAAAAAAGAATGCTGGCCTCTGATTGGTCGGACTGGGACTGGACCCGTGATGTTATCCTAGTATAACATCATGGGTCTAGTCCCAGCATAGAGACTGCATCAACCGAGAATAGGATCAGTCCACGGAGCCCACTAAACTGACCTTGCTCAATAGCCTGCTTCAGTGATTGCTGCTGGAAAGCCATCTTTACAGTCCCCGGCTCTTTAACTATTTAAATTAAAGGGAAAAAAAAAACTACCTGCCACCAACTGATAGTCTGCTCTCGTCCTCTTCCCCAGCACACAAAGGTTACACAATAAATTGAGATTTCCTAGACGTTTTGTTCCCTGAACCCAGTGCCTTCAGTCAACTGCGGAGACCGTAACTGCCGGTCATGTGGTTCACTGATCATGGCACTTGATTTGTGGGGGGAAAAAAATTGCCATTCACTCACAAGAGCTGCAGGAATTGGCTGTGTTTATGTTTATTTAAAAAAAAAAAAAAATAGATTACTTTTCCCTTTTTAAAAACATCATTTTCACAAACTGGTTTCCTTCGCTCGATCAGGGACTTACTGACTGATTGCAGGAAACTGCAAGTGTGCACCCAGCTCTTCAGACAGAACATTACCAGCTTTCAAAGACACTTAATAAAAATACACACCTTCAGTCGGTCCCTGAGAAGACCGCAGGACTGGGTCAATTAAACTGGATGGAGCTCCACAAATTTACCAATGAAAGGTGTGTGTGTGTGTGTGTGTGTGTGTGTGTGTGTGTGTGTGTGTGTGTAAAACAAGGAAATAAAGAAGCAGCACCACCTACTGGGCAAATACAACTGCACTAATTTTTCCACTATGTATACCTACTCAATCAAAAAATGACTAAAAAACATTGAAAATATATTTTTAATCTGTTATTTCATTTTACAAAGGAGCCATTGCATAATAGCAATAATGCACTCCAAGGTGTATGTTGTGCTGGGATTACATCACTTCTGGGGTGTGGGATGCACTGTGCCTGCAGCCCAGGTGTGAGGTTTTCCTAGCACAACACACACCCTGTCGTGCATTATTGCTTAATTATATAAGGTTAGTATTTATACTTCTGTACTGTCAACATTTAGCATGTGTACTTCTGTACTGTCAGCATGTAGCAAAACTGCCAATCAGCAGCTTCTGCCAGTAAATGGTGTACAACTAATCAACAAAGATGTGAAAATCATTAAAAAGAGAACTGATCTTATAGAGTAAGGAATGCATTGTGATTAACTGCCAAATTATCTGAATTATAGGAACTGTGCAATATTATCTGGTTAAAAAGCTGTAAGTTTGTAAGTTTTTATAAGTTTAATTTTTACTGTTAATGTTCCTCTGCCCCGGTAGTGGGTGGACTGCTGTTCTGGTTGGATATACAGTGTACTCTACTTATAATGGCCAGTCAGTTATAGTGGACACAAACTGATTTCCCAAACCAGATATATCCGATCCAATACATTTTCTTCTGGTTATAATAGATAGAAACATTGCTTATAATGGACACTATGAATCTCTTTTTGGGGGGGAATTTGTAGTGCTTTTTTGGGGGGGTAAGAGCTAGTGAAGAGATTTGACAAATGTAGAAATGAGATGGAGGAGCTAGAGAGATTACATTTCTAACAAAATAATTCTTCACAAGTTGCATAAACTTTTATTAGTTGATTGATTTATTTGTTTGAGTTTTGGTGACTGGGTAAGTCCACCGAGACATTACAATCCCTTTTTCATGGTCAACCCAGGGTTGCTACAAGCAATACAGAACTGTGCAATAAAACAGAAAAAAAAATTAAGATACCAAAAATTGACACACAGCATGAGAGAAGGTATAAAAACGGGAGTTGACTTTGGCACCAAAAACCTAGTGGCCATAGGGCTAGTGAGTTAGCTAATATTAATGGCCCACATAAACTTTTGGTGGCCCGCCAAGACAATATTATCATCAAGGCTCTCGGACTACTTTGCCAGTTCACACTCTTTTCCCCCATCCAGTAAGGCTTTAAGAAGCGTCACTTGACTATATGTTTTCTGCTGCATGTCACCAACTCTATACTCACCGCGATGGACATGAGCCATATTACAGCTGCCATTTTCATCGACCTTGCGAATGCCTTTGATTCAATCTCCTACCCTCTCCTACCACTAACTCTTGGCTCTGTCGGTCTTGCTAAACCCGCTGTAGACTGGTTCTGCTCCTATCTTCTCGACCGGGAACAATCTGTTCTGATTGGCGATTCTCTTTCCTCCCCACTCCCTATCCTCTCTGGCATCCCCCAAGGTTCCATCCTTGGTCCTATCCTCTTCTCTCTCTCTATTAATAACCTCCCCTCCATCTGTAGGTCTGCAGAAATTCGCATGTATGCTGACGACACTGTTCCCTTCCTCTCGGGGAGGGGGCCTCTGTCACTAGCGTACAGTCCCCCCTCCAGAGTGATTTCAACAGAGTCCAGTCCTGGTTCAGGGACAACAGACTTAAACTCAATGTCAAACTGTGGTCATGACCTTCGGCCCCAGACAAAAGCTGGCCACCCTACAGAAACCCCCCACTTTTTCTGCCTTGTATGTATCCATCCTTGAGAATGTCCCCACTTTCAAGTACTTAAGGGTGTGGTTGGATGAAAACCTGGATTTCTTCACCAACGTTGATGCTATTTGTGCCAAACTCTGACCCAGACTAGGTGCCCTTTACTGTCACAAAGCCAGCCTTCCTCTTCCTACTAGTCACAAGCTGGTCTCCAGAATATTATCAACTTTCAACTACGCCGACATGGCATATGGAACTGCCTCTCAGACCTCATTAGGCAAACGTAGTCTCCTAAACTCCTTCTGTCATTTTGCCGCTGCCTCTCTCTCTTCCCCCCTTTCCACTCACCATTGTCTTCTCAGTCCCCCCTTCATACCTTTTTGTAATTTTGTCCATTTCGCTAAACCACCTGTGACTCTGTTTTTCCACACAACTGTCTGAAACTAGATGTAAATCAACCCGAGGATCTGTTTTATCTTACACTGTCTGCAACTCGATGTTAACTGAAATGCTTTTCCACTGTTGACACTCTGTGTAATGTCACCTCAAACTGTGCCTTTCTAGTCAATTTGTCTGCTATGATGTTTCTTGTATAAACCCCTGTACCACTATGTAATCACAATGTCTGTACTCTCCTGGGTCATTCCTGAAAATAGGCATATTACTTGTCTAGTGTACTTACCCAGTAACCAAAAGCTAAATAAATAAATACCTAACTCCCCTACCACACAGGTGAATGGTGTATTGCACTACTTTTATTGCTAAATTCTGGCTTGGTTCCTCCACTCCTACCTCTCCTTCTGGCTCTTCCAAGCTGTTCCATCTAATTACTCCTTTCATCACAGACTCTCACTCCTTTTCTATCCCTCTTCCACCACCCTGTCTCTGAACAATCTGCTTTCTCCTTCCGCTTCCCTTCCTTCTGGAACAAACTACCCTCTGACCTCTGCTCATGGGCCTCCCTCTCTACTGTCGAGGCTTCTAAGACATCTTGCCTATCAGCCCTGCTCCCAGTGTCCCCCCACCCCCACCTTTACCGCCTTAACTATGTGGTATTCTGCTTGAGCTGTTGCATTGGTTGTTGCTACTGGGACTGGTTTTTGGGAGCTTATATAACCTACCACCCCCGGGCATATGACTCCTGACTGTTCTGTTTAATGTTGCAATGTTGTTGTGTGCTTGTAACTCTTAGGTGGCGCTATCCCAAGGACTACTACCACTGCCTGCTTGGCTAGTAGCAGGTTAAAGGTCCTAGGTTCAGTGATGGGTGCCTCCACCCAAAGGTCAGGGTTGGTTTTGGTCAAGCTAACCAGGCCACAGCCCTCTGGGACACTGTGACCCCCCCTTTCCCACTGGTGGCCCACACAATATACAATATTCACCTTCCCAACACCCCAGATGTGCTTTGTATATACACCTACATTTGGCACTTACCCCCAGGACTGCTTTCTTCCACTTGGCTCTGGGGACCCCTCTAAAACAAGATGATGCAAGGCAAAAGGCAACAGTACAATCCCTTAGACATAAACTGACACCACAGCCAAGGTAAATTGCAGAAAAAAAGTAGATCTGATTTATTCAGCGGGCTATAATAAGGATGAGGAATAATCAGGTTAATTTGCCTAATCACACTGTAAATTACACAACTGTGCATGCTGTCAGAGTCCCTATCAGTCACGCTCTTTCTGAGTACCCAAGATGGAGGAAAAGGCTAACCAGGATCGTTGCCCGGGGTAGGCCAGCGTTGCAGCTGGTAGGGGCCCTGTGAGAGGAAAAAAAACACATGCACACTCCCTAATTGTAATCTGGAGCTGGAGGGCTCCGTTCCTGGAAATGCAACAAAATAATCAGATGACACACTTGTGATTTAAAAGATATGTTGCAGGGAGCTACCTTGTTTGTGTACTCACGATGCCCAAAGCTGAACACAGGATGGACGATGGTCGAATTTTCTGGATGGCCAGAAGAAGCAGGGCAGGGAAACAAGACCCTTGTGGCAGGGCCAACTGCATTAGGCAGCAGTGGATTCAGTCTGAATTGAGCTGGGTATAATTTCCAGCCCTCTGCACACAACTCAGCTTGAGGGAAAACCAGATTGCGACTCCCCTTCAGTACACAGCACATTTATATGTAAAAGTCAGCAGCACACAGTTCAAGCTGGAGGAAAACCAGATTGCGACCCCCTTTAAATACACAGCACACTTGTATGTTATGAAAGATTACTGTACCAGGCAAACTGCTCCCCGAGTCCAATCGCAAAGTTACTGCTCAAACTCTGGGGGCTGAAGGCTAGCTGAAGTTCCTGACAGGCCGATCGCTTTTAACAAATTCTTCGGTCTTCTACAGGTTGAGCCTGGTTGCACTTTGGTGGCTTCTTTACTCTTCCCCAAATGGAGTTGGTCCGAAATTAATTCTTTTCTCCCTCTCAGAGCAGAAAATGGGCAAATGGGCCAGAAGGCAGGCCTGCCACAGTTCTCCCGCACAAATTACTGCGTAAACGGCTGCTCGAAACTATCCGAGCTGTTGCTCTCTCAGCTTCCAGCTTAGATCTGGCTTACCAGCAGACAGCTCAGGGGAGTTCCTTTAGATCCAAAAGGTTCGATTGGTCAGTTCTGCTGTCAGTCCCAACAGGCTCCCCCTGTTGGTGCAAAAAGGCGTCAATAGTCCAAAACTACAATTCCCAGAGTCTGGCACCACACAGTCCCACTTTAACAGGCTCCACTTTAGAATTCTAAAGTACTGATTGGTCCAGTCCAGCAGTTCAGGACCAACCTGGTGAAGTTAAACAGAAATGGTCCTTGCTGCAAAGAAAGGCAGGTTAGAACAAACTACATTTTCATCACTGCTCTAAACTATTACCATCAAATAGTTATATCTTTCAGCAGGGCTCCCTCTACACAGTTAGTGATGGCAGAAACTGAGCGATTATTCAGCCGTCTGGGTGGGACTCTAGCAGTAAAACGCTCAACCCCCATTTAGAACCATTATATCTGCAATCAGGCAGCATTTAAAGAGACAGTATGTGGAGGTTTTAAAGGTGCTCACTGGCAACAACATTTAAACTGCTTTAGCGCCGCCGAACACCAACCAGGCAGTGAGCAATTAGGCGAGCTCGTGGAAGACTTTTCGGGAACCACCATTTATAGGGGTTACACCCTTCCTTGCCTGGAAAAAACTTGGCGTCCGCATCAAGTCTGTACCATCATTATAATTTCAGATGCAAATTATACTATGCATGTAACCCCTACGTGGCGCTATCCCAAGGGCTTCTACCCCTGCCTACTTGGCTAGTAGCAGGTTAAGGGGCCTGAGTTCTGAAACAGGTGCCTCCACCCAGAGATCAGGGTTGGTAGTGGTCATGCTAACCTGGGCACAGCCCTCCGGGACACTGTAACCCACCTCTTTGCCCTCTAGTGGCCTGAACACTGTACAATAATCACTTTCACAATACCCCCCTGGTACACCACACAAGTACCCCCACTGTTTGCACTTACCACCAGAGCTGGTTCCTCTGGCTTGACCCTATTGGTTAAGTGACGGCTTTAATTTTCCTCTAGGACTGTTTTTAAAATGACTAAAAACCGGCTTTAAAAAAAAAAACAGACCCCATAGACTTGTATGGGGCTCACCCCGTGCTCTCCCTGGCCACATGTCACAAATTCTGAGAGTGCGGGGCAGAGTTTGGGTGGAGTGCCGGCACCAGGAAGCTGGAAGGGATCAGGTTTGGTGCTGGTTACAATCCCTTTCCCTGCTAAAACTACTAAATTTATTTTGTAGTGGTGAGCTCATGCTGCTATAAGGTATTGGGCTATTGAAGCAGAATTATGTATTAAGCAGGTTAGCGAGAGGAAAAGGAAGAGGAGACCATTATGGTTTTCCAAAGAGGTGGCAAAGAAAGTGAAAGCCAAAAAGATTGCATTCAGGCAATACAAAAAGACACAGGCAGAAGGGGATAGGGAGAAGTACCAGGAGAAGCAAAGGGAGGCAGGGAGGTCAGTAAGGGAAGCCAAAGCTCAGACAGAAGAATACATTGCAAAATCAGTGGGTAGAGGGGACTAAACCTTTTACAGATACATAAGTGAAAAAAGAAAGACAAAGGGAGGGATAGTGAAACTGAAGGGGGAGGATGGGAGCAGTGTGGAGGATGACAACAGTAAAGCTGACATATTGAACAGCCATTTCTGCTCAGCCTTTACTGAGGAAGAAGAGGGTAATGGGTCTGAAGGGAGTACAAGGGGTTGGAATGGTGCAGAAATGGCACAAGTCCCTTTACACGAGAAAGGGTCCTGAAGGAACTGGAAGTAATAAGAGTTGATAAAGCAATGGGGCCAGATGGGGTTCACCCCAGGGTCCTTAAAGAACTAAGAGAGGTGGTGGCTGAACCTCTGGCTATCCTGTTTAGTCGATCACTGGAAACAGGGGAGGTACCCAAAGATTGGAGGATAGCAGATGTAGTCTCCTTATACAAATGTGGGAACAAAGAGGAAGCGGGGAACTACAGACCAGTCAGCCTCACCTCGGTAGTGGGGAAGATCATGGAAGCACTACTGAAGGAGAGATTGGTGGAACATCTGGTCATCAGTGGACTACTGGACCCAATCAGCATGGTTTCACCAGGGGGAGGTCATGTCAGACCAACCTCATTGAATTTTTTTGACTGGGTGACTAGGGAGGTGGATCAGGGGAGGACAGTGGACATGGCCTGTCTGGACTTCAGCAAGGCCTTTGACACTGTGCCACATAGAAGACTATTGCACAAACTGGGGAATATGGGTGTGGGCAGGACAGTAGTGTGGTGGGTAGGTAACTGGCTGGGCAGCAGGACACAGAGGGTGGTGGTAAATGGCTGTCCCTCCACAGAGGGAAGAGCGACCAGTGGGGTACAACAGGGATCAGTGCTGGGACCGGTCCTATACAACATCTTCATCATTGACATTGCACAGGACCTAGAAGGCAGAATTCCACTGTTCACTGATGTCACAAAGCTCTGTAACAGAGTAGACACACCAGAGAGTGTAGACAGAATGAGAAGGGACCTGCAGAAACTTGAAGAATGGTCAGGGGTTTGGCAGTTGAAATTCAATGCAAGGAAGTGCAAGATAATGCATATGGGGCACAAAAACCCTGGCACAATATATCAGTTGGGGGGTGAGGATACAGCACGCACCAAGCAGGAAAGGGATCTTGGGGTCATCATCTCTGATGACCTCAAGGCAGGGAAACAGTGTGACAAGGCAGCAGGTAAAGCAAATAGGATACTGGGATGCATAGGCAGGGGCATCACCAGCAGGAAAAGAGAGGTGATAATTCCACTATACAAGACACTAGTGAGGCCCCACCTGGAGTACAGTGTACAGTTCTGGAGACCTTACCTAATGTAAGGACATAGACAGGGTAGAGAAGGTTCAGAGGAGGGCAACAAAGATGGTGCATGGATTGCATCACAAGTCCTATGTGGACAGGTTGAAGGAACTGAACATGTACTCCCTGGAGGAGAGGAGGGAGAGAGGGGATATGATAGAGACATACAAGTATCTTACAGGGAGGAACTGGGTGCAGGAATACTCTATTTTTAAGTGAAAAAGATGTTCCAGGACTAGAGGGCATGGGATGAAGTTGGAGGGAGGATGATTCAGAGGAAACGTGAGGAAGAATTTCTTCACAGAACGGGTGGTGGACAAGTGGAACATCCTGCCAGAGAAGTGGGGGCTGAAACAATCATGGGATTTAAGAATGCATGGGATAGACATAAAGGAATTCTGGAGGTCAGGGGTAAACGGCAACAGACTTCTTGGAAAACATTAACTGAACTTACAAGCTCAAATGGGCAGACTGGGTGGGCCATAGGCCCTTATCTGCTGACACTGTCTATGTATCTATGTCTTATAGCAACCACATTGGAAATTCAATTTAAGTATATGATATGCAAGTGGGCCAAATTACCCTGATTCAACTCTCTTAGAGCAAAACAGCACAGCACAGCACATTTCCATATGAAGGCTCTTTCCTTTATAAAATGTGACTCTGTTAAAGGGGAGCAGGCAACGCTAAGGCTATGTCCACACTACACCAGAAAAATCTCTCTGTAACGTTAGAGGGTCCAAACCATTACTCTAAGGCTTTGCGTTTACACTGGTAATGTCACAGAAAGCGTTTTCAAAGCCTTTGTTGAAAACGAATATTCTGGGCCTGTCTACACTACATTGAAAACTGATATTCTGGGCCTGTCTACACTACATAAGCAAAATCCCGTAACGTTATCAGTGGTTGGGCGGATGCACTCTAATGTTTTGGCCCTGTCTACATTGCACTGAAAATTTGTAACCTTTTGAAACTGGTACAGACTGCAATTGTTACAATGCATCCACACTACCACTGAAAATGTTTTTTGAAAACATTACAGGATTTTAATTGTATAGTGTGGACAGGGTTAAACAGAGCTTTGAAACCATTACAGAAACCGTTGTTGAAATCACCTCACAACAGGTTTCTGTTAACGGTTACGAAAACACTTTTTGTAACGTTACCAGTGTAAACGCAAACCGTTATGGTAATGGTTTAGACCCTCTAACATTACAGAGGGGATTTCCAAGGGTAGTGTAGACAGGGCCTTTCAATCAGTAATGGTTTCAAAACATTAGATTTTTTAGTGCAGTGTGGACACTAAGAGCCCCACACCCAAATGTGAGGCTGATCCCAATTTGCACCTTGTATGTGAAAAAATTTTTTCACTTACAGTTTACTGCAGTGTAGTATGTTGTATACAGCTGATTCTGTCCACTTCCAGGCTGACATTTGCTGTAACCAGAAATTCCCGAATCACCTGCTGCTGACATCAGGTAGGGCTGCAGCAATATATAGAATAGTGGATGGGTGACCATCCACAACCAGGCTGTGTTTCCATCGAGGTTATTGATGACATCATAGAGACCTCGAGAGCGAAGCTCGAGAGGTCTCCATGATGTCTTCAACAACCGAGATGAAAACACAGCCATAGCTGTGGATGGTTAATCATCCACTATTTTATATAGTATATGGTTCCTGGCTTGTCTTTTTTTTTTTTTTTTCCTTTTTTTACCTTAGTGATATCTTGCTGCTCGGCTCTCTTCCGCTTGTCTCGGACTTAGTTCAGCTTCACTGCGTACCCGCCAGCCGTCATTTAGTTTAAAAAAAAAAAAAATGACATGCGATTCACTTTTTGTGACACGGAGCCTTGAGGCTCTCGTGGTGTCAAAACGAGAGGCTCCTCCGACCAGTGCTCGCTAGGTCATGCCGCCATGTTGTACAGTTTTTTTCTGTCCTCATAGCGTTGTTCAATGAGCCAATCAGGTGGCAGGGCAAGGCAATAAAGTTGTTGTACTATCGCTCTGATGTCACATCGATAGTACAACAACTTTTTTGACCTTTGAACTGTACTACAACAAGATTTTGAAAGCCACGGCTTTCTTGTCACAATAAGCCCTTACCATATACTATAATAATGTTTATTAAATATATTAGTACATACAGTAGTTATCGTATAGTACATAAACACACTTGAAGGCATTTGGTTAAGAGACTAGAGCTGTGTGCTAAGCATCCTAGCTATGCTGAGATACAGCTGCTAAGTGGTAATGTCCCAAACAAGGGCTTCATGAAACATGGTGAGTGCAGTTAATCACATGTAGGCACATGTCCTACTGTAAGCTGTGCTAACAAAAAAAAAAAAATCACTAACTGAGCACTTGAACTTTCCAGAGTAGGGAAGCATTGCTTAAAATTACCTGCACGTTTCTTGGAACAGCTCAGTACCAAGTGGCTAATACAACACAGCATGAATCAACAGAGTGCCATGAACCATCCAGGTTTGAAGTCTGTTACAAAACCCTGGAAGGTGGGTGAGTGTATTCCCTGGAGGATAGAACAGGGAGAAGGGATATGATAGAGACCTTAGAGTACCTGAAGGGTATGAACAGAGTAGGCACCAAGGCCCAGATATTCAAACTGCGCCATTCTGAGGCGCAAGCCCCTGCGCTGCTCAAAATAGTTGCGCAGGGGTGTGGCCGGGGTGATATTCAAAGGAGTTGCGCTATTGAGCAACCCTTTGAATATCACCCCCAGCCACAGTTGGCAAGCAGTGAAACTTGCGCCACCGCAAGTTGCCAGAGTTGAGCATTCAACTTGCGGTGGCGTTAGTACCATTGCGCCTACGCGCAAATTTCCGATATTCAAAAGGTGACATGCAAATGGTGCCATAATTTATGCATATTTAGGTGCCATTTGCATCTATTTATGGCTCCATTTGCATGCCATTAGTATGTAGATGCGCCGATCCCCGAGGACTTGCACCTGGCCACCCTGCCAGGCAGCAGCCGTTGGGGACCGGCGCACCTGCAGCCGATCATGGGCGGTATCTGTGTATACATTTCCCCACACACACAGCTCCGAGCCCGATCGCGGGCGAAGTATCATGAAACCCCCCACACATCTCCCGATGCCCGATCGCGGGCAGAAAGTAACATATAACCCCCATTATCTCCCAATCGCCGGATCGCGGGCAGAACGTATCAACCTCAGTGCCCGATCGCGGCAGAATGTGAAGTTACAACCCCCCAACATCTCCCTGGTGTTCTAGTGTCCCTCCCACCCACCCAAGCCCATCCACCCCGCTCCCCGGGCAGCCGGCGGGTGGCAGCATCCCACACCGCCTGCTCCCCGCCGCCCGCCGATGCTGTCTGTGGCTGCACGCCTATTGGTGCAGAGTTACAGCCAATGGCGCAGTAGTCCATACCGATGATAGTCCAGATTTGTGAATGATGTTCATTCACAATCTGACTGTCATAGTATGGGGCTGCACGCCCATTGGCTGTAGCTCTGCACCAATGGGCGCAGCCCTACCGACAGTCAGGTGGCGGGTGGCAGGTGGTGGATGCTGCCGCCGCCGCCGCCGGGGTGGAGCAGGTGGAGGGGCTTCGTGGGTGGTGGGAGGGACACTAGACACCAGGGAGATGTTTGGGGGTTGTAATATCACATTCTGCCCGCGATCGGGCATTACGGTTCACTGACCACCAGGGAGATATTCGGGTTGGGGGCTTTTTACATTCTGCCCGCGATCGGGCACTGGGGGTTGATATACATTCTGCCCGCGATCGGGCATTGGGAGATGTGGGGGTTGTTTTTATGTTCTGCCCGCGATCGGGCTGGTGGGGGCCACAGGGACTGAGTTGGGGGCCAGCCACGGGTGGCAGCTGCTGTGTTGCGCCCTGCATTACAGCAGCTCACCTGTGGGTGGCCCTCAACTTGATCCTTTTTTTTTTGGCTCAAGGTTGTGCAGGCGCAGGTTGGGGGTTGCGCATGCACAACTCTGCATAACCCGACTGAATATCGGGTTGCGCAGTTTATGCATGGTTCCTCCCCCTCCTGTTGAGCATGCATTCATTTGCATTGTGCTGTTGCGCAACCTGTTGTCAGTGGGCGAATCTGCCTCCCGCTGAATATCGCAGAATGGCGCATGGTTAGCTGCGAGCAAGAACCCTGTTGCGCATGCGCAACCCTTTGAATATCTGGGCCTAAGAGTTTAACTCTAAAAGGTAGAAGGAAAACCAGAGGACACTCTCTGAGTTGGAAAGGGGGTAGGTTCAGGAGGGAAATGAGGAGACACTGTTTCACCAAAAGGGTGGTTGCAAGGTGGAATGTGCTGCCCAGAGGAAGTCTTATCTTTCCAGATGGTGGGGAGCTTCAAGAGTAAGTGGGACAGATTCATAGAGAGGGTTCAAACTGTGGGGGGACAGGGGGGGTGTGAAGGAAAAAGTTGGAGGGGGGGCAGCTGCAGTCTAAAGGACTGAAGTGCTGCACACTTAAGCAGACTAGATGGACCATAAGGCCTGCAACTGCTGGCGATGTTGTGTGTTTACATAACACTACACTCCCAATTGCACCAAATGTTAACAAGTGTCTATATCCAAGCAGGCAATAACTGACCGCCTAGTACAAAAAAGGGTTTTGTGTGGTTTTCTGCTGTGGTTCGTGCAGGTGGGTGTTACTCAACCCTGTCGTTTCCTCCCCTGCCTGGCATTCACCGCCATCAGATTCACCTTGCCCATAGTTTTCCCCCCACTCATTGCCCCCTGTGATGGGGCCAGGAAGGGGGAGGGCCATCCTTCCCCCACCCAGTGCCTCCTATCCTGAACCACCGGGGTCCGTAGTCTAGGTGGCGATGCAGGAACAGGGGTAGACAGGCAGGGTTACATTAAGCTGGTGCCAACTCTTCTCCATTTTTCTCCATGTTCTCCAGCCATGGCACCACGTAAGTGTGCGCACATGAGGTAGCACCCATGCTGCACAACTGCAGCCCCCTCCCTCTAACATTGCTTGTAATTCTGGCACTACCAGCTGGCCTTCACAAGGAGGCACCCAAGGACCAAGACTGCATCCCTCCCCATCTCCAGACAGCAGAGCTGTGCATTAAACACTCAATCTCTCCCCCAGCTGATCCCTGGCAACCCGGTGCTAAGAGGTAAGGTGCACAGCATCTCGGCCCCCTGCACCATGCCAGCGTAAGTGTTAAAGTGCAAAATGCCTCCACATGAGCAGTGCCAGCTGGGAAGGCTGCTCCAGTGCTTTTGTACTTCTCTGGCTTCCTCAGGGGGTGTGGCTTATCGGATTGTGACAAGCGCCCTTAATACTCTGGGGGGGGGGGCTCAAGTCACATGATTTCAACATTATGTTTAAATTGACTTGCCACTAATAAAAGTGTTTGAAATAATTAATTGTAAAAAATCCCTTTACCTTGCCATTGGCAAAATTAAAATCTTAATAATAATTGGATGTCATGATATTAATGCTTATGTCCTAGATAATAAATTCTTTCTAAGCAAAAGAATTCTGGAGCTGCAAAGACTTGTGGTTCAAACTTATCTTAGCATAGCTAGGATGTACAGAATATATAGTCCTCCTTATGCCACCCTAAATCCTGACTGGTGAAATGACAATGGGTAGTATTTTGTCTAAGTACGAGGTTGGTTGTTAATGGACAATCTCTTCAAACAATTTTGAGATGGCAGAAAATAAAATGGGAAGGGTCATTTGTTCCCCCATCTCTTTTAGAGTAGTACCACTTTTGCATGTTTCCAGGTCCGGGGATCCTTCTATAAGGCTTCTGTTTTGTATGAATGCTGCTCTTTATAAAGGGAAACTCCTACACAGCCGCAAAGTTCAACAGCTGCTGCAGAAACTTCTGATTAGTGCTTCTAGCATCAAACAGCATTTTCTGTTACAGACTTCTTTCTGATTTTAATTATTAAGACCTGCTCCATCCATAATGGCTGCAGAGCCACGGGCAACCATTTTGCTCACCATGGGTGGCTTCCGCCATGAAGGTTATGCTAATAAGGGCTACGTTCTCTGCCATTAGTTGGTAATACTCATTGGCATAACCTTCACAGTAGAAGCCACACAAAGATGGTCACCCACGGCTCTGCAGCCTTTATGGACAGTGCGGGTTTTTGCAATTAAAATTGGAAAGCAGCAGGTAGAAGAAAAATTTTGTTTGATGCTAAATGCCCTAATCGGACATTTCTGCAGCAGCTTCTGCACTTTGCGGCTATGTAGGAGTTTTAAGAACTAATGTCTACATTGTCCAGTCCTGAGGATTTGTTTGCATTCAGTTTGCTTTGTTCTTTTTATACATCATTATCTTTTATTACTTTAAAGGGTAACAGTCCACACTAAGAGCCCACAGTCAAGTGTGGGGCTGGTCTCAATTAGCACTTTGTGTGCAAAAACATTTTTATGTTGATTGCATGCAGCACAAGAAACATTGGGACAGCTTTCTCAGAAGCAGGTTGTGGAGGCGCGGCACTGTTGTGGCCAATGCCCCACAGCCTGCAAAGGCTTGTCCTGTGTCCCCAGTGCTGTTGCATGCTGCTGCTGACAAGGGTTTGGAATCTTGCCACCAACTTGTGACAATTTCGACGCTGCGATCAGGGGCCACCTTGTCATTGCAGCATCAGCCATCCGCTGCAATGAGGGAGCGACCCGTCATTACACAGGGCAAATTTCAAACCTAATATTGTTTGTGAACATGGCGGTTTGCCTTGATACATTTCTAAACAATATAAACCCCCACCGTGTTTATTTATAACAGGGCCCCAATCCCTGTTGGCTTCGGTGCCTAATGTTGATTTTTGCTGATGGGGGAGCCCACTCCCCGTCTGCATTCTGTAAACCCACCCCCACTTTCATTGTCTGCCGACAGGGTTCCCAGTCCCCGTCAGCATTCTGTAACCTCCTCCACTTTTACTGTGTGCCAGCGGGGTGCCCAATCGTCGGCATAATCTAAACCCTCCTCCTTTTGTTGTGTGCCGACGAGGTGCCCAATCCTGACTCTCTAGAAGCAGTTGGGTGGCATGCTGAGAAGCCCACCCAAGCGTGTCCAATGACCCTGTAAAGAAAAAAAATGTCCATGATGTGGTGTGTGTGTGTGTGTGTGTGTGTGTGTGTGGTTTTTTTTTTAAACATTGAAATCAGAAAACTGTCCTCATGGTCTCCCTGCTGCCCTCCCACACCCACCCACTGTGCACCCTGTCTCTCCACACCCCCACCCCATACTTGCCTCTGGAGCTCGTTGCAATGATCTTCGGTGGACTGGGAACACGTCTGCACTCTTTAAAGCCGACCGCAAACTGAGGAAATGCCAGTAAGCTGTATAATGGAATAAATAGGGTGTTTTCAACTTTGCTGCATATCTCAGTCATTTTCTGGAATTTTGGCACCAAATTTTCAACATGGGGGTTTTGGGACCCCTCCTCATGAATTCTTGAACTGTCATGGCGTTAATCAGCCCTGAAAGGTCATTTCACGGTCACTGCATGGAATCACCTTTCGGGACCAATTAACGAAATGACAGTACCAGTGTTCATGAGGCGGGTTTTCAAGAAGCCTATGTTGCAAATTTGGTGAAAAAATCCAAAAAATTATTGTTTTACGAGCGTGCACTGCGCAGTTGCTACACACGCTCGTAACTTTTGTGAATTTACAATATTTTCAAGCCAGATTTTAAACATTGGCATTTTTTTCACACCTCCTTGTGAACAGTATAGCTGCCATTGTTCACATCTTGGCGGAAATGTGTTTTTGCACTTCCAGCGCAGAATAGCACAGCCGCTGTAGGAAATCAGTGTTCAGGACAGATTAAGAAAATGACAGTGACACTGTTCATGAATAGAGGTCCTAAAGTGCCTATGTTGAAAATTTGGTAACGACATCCATATAATGTCTCAGGGAAGCTACGAAGCGCATGCTATAATAGTCATAATCACGCCGTAACTTCTCAAGAAATTTATAATATTTTCACTCCAGATTTTCAACATTGCCATTTTCCCACCCCTACTTATGAACAGTACAGCTGAAATTTTTCCAATTCTGGCTGAAATGTGTTTTTGCACTGTCGGCGAATGTGGCAAATCACTGTCCGGGACAGACTAAGAAAATGACAATGATACTGTTCCTGAGCAGAGGTCCTAAAATGCCTATGTTGAAAAGCTGGTGATGATAGCCCATCAAATGACTGTTACAAGTGTGCATTGCACGCTTTCCATACACCCTTGTAACTTCGCAGATTTGTAATATTGTCATGCCAGATTTTCAACAGTGACATTTTTTTCACACCTCCTTATGAGCAGTACAGCTGTCATTTTTCACATTCTGACTGAAATGTGGTTTCACAGTTGCGGGACAGAATAACACGGGCACTGTGGGAAATCCATGTTCGGGACAGATTAAGAAAATGACAGTGGCACTGTTCATGAGCAGAGGTCCTAAAGTCCCTATGTTGAAAATTTAGTGACGAAACTCCATAACATGACTGTGTTACAAGCGTGCATTGAACTGTTTCCACGCTAATTTGTAATATTTTCATGCCACATTTTCAACAGTGGCATTTTTTTTCACACCTCCTTATGAATAAGGCTGTAATTTTTTCACGGCAAAATCGGACCAATTTCACGGTCCATTCACGGAGCAAAACAAGTAATTTCACGGCAGCAGTGGACTTCAAGTCCCTCCCATAATCCAGTACCATAGTCTGTTATTGATTTTAAATGATCCGTTCCACCTACCCACCCGCCACTCACTGCACCAAGAGATAAAGAGAGAGCGAGAGAGAGACAGGACAATTCACATAGAGACCCCCCACCTCCCACTGCCACTCCCCGTCCTGCCTTTGTTCATTTTAAATTATCTGATCCTTTCTTTTCACTGATTTTCTTTTTAAAGGAAGCAGTCTGATTGGAAGTTACTTGCCAGTTGCAGTCCACACAGAGAGAGCCCCCTGACTGCTCCCAATCATACTTTCATTCTTTTTTAAACTATCTGGTCCTTTCTTGTCACTGTTTTTTATTATTAAAAAAAAAAGGTAACAGTCTGTTCAGCATTGGCCAGAAGTTACTTGTTTGTTTCCAGTCCTCCGCTTCAACTTCTTGTCGGTTCTGGTGAAAAGGCAGGTCGGGACAGTAGTGTTCTCCGGTCCATCACTGCAGGTGTTGTGAACCTCTTTTATGAGTTTGTGCTCCAACTTTAGTCTCACTAAACTCAATGACAGTCTACAAGACATACTGAACAGCTAGAAAAATGGATATTTTTTTACAAATATTACCTATCTGTGACTCTGGAGTGGATTTTCATGGGTGGCTACCGATTTTCACGGCATTGAATAATTTTTCAAAATTTCACGGTAATCGTGAAATCAGTGTCTCCCGTGAAATAATTACAGCCTTACTTATGAACAGTACAGCTGTCATTTTTCACATCCTGGCTAAAATATGTTTTTGCACTCCTGCCGAAGAATAGCACGGTCGCTGTGGGAAATCAGTGTCTGGGACAGATTAAGATCGAACGAGTGAGAGGGGGAGTGTGCGAGCTCAGTGGAGCTCTATCGTAACTGCTGTGGATTTCTTTGTTGGCAGAAAAAGGCGGCAATGAAGGCAGGAGCCCAGTACAAAAGGTCAGCCTGCAGCGCCGGCAGAAACTGAACAAGTGAGTGAGAGGGGGGAGTCAGCAGGCTCAACAGATCTGTGTTGGGACTACTGCAGATTTCTTTTTGGGCAGAAAAAGCCACCAACAGAGGCAGGAGCCTAGTACAAAAGAGCAGCCTGCAGCGCCAGGACAAACAGAATGAGTGAATGAGAGAGGAGTGAGCCACCTCAACTGAGCTCTTTTGGGACAGCTGCTGATTTCCTAGTTGGCAGAACAAGGTGCCAATGCAGACAGGAGCCCAGTACAAAAGACCAGCCTACAGCACCTGGAGAAACTGACTGAGCGAGTGACAGAGGGGCAGAGAGCGAGCTCAACACACCAACACAATCAGTATTCAGCATTGACAAATGCTTGTTTTCTTACTTTCTACTATACTGCAGTAAAACAGTATCAGTTGGTTTCTGTTGACCTTGCAAGCTGACATTTTCTATAACTACAAATCTCAGAATCCCCTGCAGCTGACATCAGTGGAGGGCTGCAGCAGTGGGAGAGTGAATAGTCTGCAGTGACTGTTTAGAGTTTTTGTAAGTTTTGATTGTTTGCTGGTCTTGTTGTCCTTTCAGGGTGAAGTACAGTCAACGAGGACTGTTCTTAGCCCTGGAAGGAGCAGCAGGACCAGCAAACATCTGATATAAATGTAAAAAATCTCGGATATGCACAGAAGTGCAAACTGGGGCCAGCCCCACACTTTGGTGTGGGGCTCTTAGTACTGACAGTTTCCCTGTAATAGCAGGCATGGGCACAAGTCTCTACCCAAGCTTTGTGGCAGTGGAATCTACCTAACAATATAGAGCCATATACTGTCACCACACACACACACACATAATTTTGAGCCTGCTTAGATTTTGCTCCAATCAGGATAGGTAGGACATTTCACAAATAAGAAAGAGCTGACTGGGCTCGTATAAATAGGCCATTTTCTGGAAAACGGCATAGTTTAAAGCATTCATATAGTTACAATGGGAACTGCCCAGCCAAGAATAGAAAATCTCACACTAGATCCATTTGGGCATTATCTGGCCACTGATCCATGTAGGGCAGCCCTAAATAAAATGGGGATATAATCTAAGCAAGATGTTACTGTCCAAAACAGCTCCAGTGTGATAACTGCAATTATATAAGTGTATCCAGTGCCTCAGTTCAACCACAGTATATGGCTCTATATTGTTGGGTAGATTCCACTGCCACAAAGTTTGGGTAGCGACTTGTGCCCATGCCTGCTATTACAGGGAAACTGTCAGTACTAAGAGCCCCACACCAAAGTGTGGGGCTGGCCCCAGACAAATCTAATAGATTTCTTTGACTGGGTGACCAAAGTAGTTGATCAGGGAAGGGCTGTGGACATGGCCTACCTAGACTTTAGCAAGGCATTTGACACAGTCCCACACAAGATTATTAATATACAAGTTAGCCAGCCTGGGAGTGGGTCCCAAGATGACAGCCTGGGTAAAGAATTGGCTGGAGAATAGGACACAGAGAGTAATAGTAAATGAGTCCACTCTGGAAAAAGGGGGTTAGTAGGGGCACCGCAGAGGGTTCAGTATTAGACGGTCCTCTTCAATGTCTTTATAAGCTTACATTGCAGAGGGACTGGAAGGAAAAGTATGTCTCTTTGCAGATGACACAAAGATCTGCAACAGAGTTGATGCACAAGGTGGGGTGGAAAGGATGAGAAGGGACTTGACAAGGTTAGAGGAATGGTCAAATGTATGGCAGCTTAGATTCAATGCTAAGAAGTGCAAGGTAATGCACCTGGGAAACAAAAACCCAGGGGAAGAGTACACAATGGGGGGTGAGATACTAACAACAACAAAAATGGAAAGGGACCTGGGGTAGTCATATCAGATGACCTAAAGGTGGGCAAGCAATATGAGAGGGCAGCAAGGAGGGCTGGTGGGATACTGGGATGCATAGGGAGAGGCATCACCAGTAGAAAACAAGAAGTTATTATCCCTCTGTACAGACAGCTGGTGAGACCACATCTGGAGTACTGCGTGCAGTTCTGGAGACCCAATCTCTGCAAAGACATAGATAGGATGGAAGCTGTCCAGAGGAGGGCAACTAAAATGGTGCAGGGTCTGCACCGGAAGACATATGAAGAGAGACTTAAGGAGCTTAATATGTATAGCCTCGAGGAAAGAAGGGAGAGGGGAGACATGATAGAAACTTTCAAGTATGTCAAGGGAATCGGCAAAGTCCAAGAGGGTAGCATCTTTCAAAAAAGAGGTGTGCAAGAACAAGGGGACACAATTTGAAGATAGAAGGGGGGCGGCTCAGAGGTAATTTAAGAGAGGGTTGTGGATGTATGGAACGGCCTTCCAGAGGAGGTTGTGGAGTCAAAAACAGTGGTGGAATTCAAGCATGCATGGGACAGTCATAAGGAAATTCTAGGGGGTTGGGGTAGGAAGAAGTAGGCTGCTGGTTAACTAGGATCTGCAGCTTATCCATCAGGTAGGGAAATGGGCAGACTGGGTGGGCCAAGCGGTCCTTATCTGCTGTCAAATTCTATGTTTCTATTAATATAAATTGGAAAGGGTAGGCACATCATTCTCGGCTATGTGAAAGATTTTTCAAGTTCATGAGTGTCTGCTTGCTGCGGTAGAGGTGCCGGATACTTCTGGATAAGGAATGTACAAACCTGGTCTAAATATGAGGAACATTGTTGGGAGGCTTCTGGTGGTGCAGCCAACATGAGAAGGGAGTTTATGGGGTTGCATAATTTAATCAAAAAGGATTCGCCAAACGGTGTTATATACCTGGTGTTATGCACATGTTCTAGACTTGTGTGTTGCAGACATTATTGAAGCTGTACTTGAAGCAAAGACACTGTTTGCTTTGCTACATCGGACATCCATCTTCATAAGTGAATCGCATAAGAGGATGACAGTATGGAGACCAACCATTGATGGGGTAGGACGAGACAGACTCCGATGGCTTCAAGAGATTGGTTGAAGCAAGGTGGCAGACAAAACTAAGAGCCACCAGCATGTATCTTTGGAGCATAGATGTAACCCCCAGGTGGCGCTATCCCATGGGCTACTACCCCTGCCTGTTTGACTACGGACAGGTTGAGGGGCCTAGGTTCTATGACTGGTGCCTCCACCCTGAGGTCAGGGTTTGTAGAGGTTAGACTAGCTTGGTCACAGCCCTCTGGGACACTGTGACCCCCTTTGGTTCCCTCTAGTGGCTCTCACAGTACACAGGAGTTACAATCCCAATACCCCACATATACACACCGTTTGCTCATAAGGTACCACTTACCCTCGAGACTGATATTGCAGCACGTCTCTGAGGACCCCCTGTAAAATGAGGTTAATCAACATACACAAACACAATGCAATGCTTTTTCTACATGTACTGATACCACAGACAACATATAGTTCAATAACAACAAATCTGATTTATTAGAGGGGCAGTAACAAGGAGGGGGGGCAATCAGGTTGATTTGGTTTGGAAATATTCAAATCACAGTACTGTGATGCATATAGGGTCCAAAATGTCACTCTCTGGGTACCCAGGATGGTGGAGGGCTAGCCAGGGTCTGTGCAGCTGGTTAGGGCCCTTTGATGGAAAAACACATGCACACATAAATTATAATCTGGAGCCCCGGGGCTCAGTTTGTGAAGAAATGAAACAGCAACAATTAAATGACACACTTGCAGTTTGATAAACAGATTGCAGGGAGCGACCCTGATTCGTCCTCACGGACTCAATACTGAAAACTGGATGGATGCAGGTTGTCCTGGATTGCCAGGAGAAACAGAATAGCTGGCCCAGCCCTCGTGGCAGAACTCACTTGCATTTGATAAACAAGCGGATTCAGTCCGAATCAAGCTGGGTTCTGCTTCCAGCTTCAGCACACAATTCACAGTACCGGGGAAAATAAGATCGCGATTCCCCACAAGCTCTAGACACATTTATATGTAAAAGGAAACTACTATACCAGGCAGGCTGCTCCTCGATCCCGATCGCAATTACTGCAAAATACCCGGGACTCGGGAGCACACACAGCAGCTTCAGTTCCTGACAGACCGAGCACAATTCAGCAATTTCTCCAGTCTTCTACAGGGTGAGCCTGGTTTCCACACTTCTGGTGCTTCTTTCTCCTCACATCTCTGATTCAGTCCAAACTTACACTTACAGAGGCTGCAGACCGAAACTCGGGGCCTCACACGCGCTTTCCGTGTGAAACTACGCACCACAGCAGGGTTTTATTTAACTCTAAAAATTGACTAGCGTTTTGCTCATAAAAGTGCTAAAACTTTGTGAAAATGCACAGCTCTTGCCTCACTGTGTTTAACAAACACAGCACTTCTAGAAAATCTATATAAATACTTTCTGTATAATTAGTATCGTCCCAAGAAAAAAATTGCTAATCAATTATTTAAAACCATGCACAGTAACACAGAGCTCCTTCTCTGTTCACAGTCAAAACTAATCTAATCTTTCCAGTCACAGAGCAGGGCATTTCCTTTAGCTCCACACCATTCTGTTGGCTGGTTCGGCTGTCACTCACAATAAGTCTCCCTCTGTTGGTGGGGAAAAAAGGCACCAAGGTTAAAACTACATTTCCCAGAGTCACTGCCCACACAATCCCCTTGTGGCTGGCTCAAAAATTGAGAGCCCAAGTTCCAGTTCATCCACAGGCTCTAGTTTAGGGCTCCCTTAACCCAACTGGCCCAGCACAGCAGTCCAGGACCAAAATGAAAGAGCTACACTGAAACAATTTGGGCTAAAATAAAGACAGGTTAGACAAACTACATTTTCTCAGTCACTCTAAATGATTTCTGGCAAACAGTTATATCTTTCAACAAGGCTCCCCCTGCACATGTAGCAACAGCAGAAAGAGTGAATTGACAGTGGCCCGGGTGGGATTCGGGCATCAGAACAGAGTCCGCCCCCCCCCATACAAACTAATGAAGTCTGCAAGCAGACAGGTCTTAAAGAGACAGTACATTGGAGGCTCAAATAGCACTCACTTGGAACCACATTTATACGAACATACGAAATTTGCCAGCAGATGAAGGCCTAGAGGTCTATCAAGTCTGCTCGAATGTGCAGCTAGCACCCCTTATTCTGCAGCTGCAGCTGCCCCTCCCTTCCACCCTTCCCCTTCATTAACCCTCCCCCTTGTCCTGTCCCATCCTCGTTTGAAGCAGTCCACTGTTCTACTGCATACCACTTCAGCAGGTAACGCATTCCACCCAGCCACCACCCTCTCTGTTAAAAAAAAAAAAAAAAAAAAAAGTCTCCTCACCTTCCTCACTCCAGTCTCCTATCATGGCACCTGGTGGCCCTCCCCTCCCTTACTTTGAACAGCCCCTCCGTACCCATCTTGTTTAAATTTAAACAGCTCAGACGCTGAACATCGCCCAGATGTGGGGCATTCGGGCAAGCTACTGGAAGACTTTTGGGAACCCCCATTTGCAGGGGGGTTACATATGAAAATCAAGAAAATAATCTTTTGTGTGACCCTTCTCGGGACTTTGCTTTTTATTACTACTTCAGGACATTTTCATGCCAAAGCAGCAAGTGAAGCAAATTTGTGGCTGGAGCAATGTACTAAAGGCACTTTTACACACAGGTTTATGTAACGGAATAACTGTTACAGAAACAGTATTCTGTCACATCCCTTGTGTGTAAAGTGCATCTGTTCTGTTCCATAGGCGAATGTTCATTCAAACCACAATCTCTGCTTTTCGTGGTTTGCACCGTTGTGTTCCGTTTCGTCGGGCTGTGTAAAACAGCCATTCCAAAGTGGTGCACAAACAGCAATAGAGTAGCAAGCTCTATGGGGGTGCCAAAACACAAATGGAGGTGGAAGCTGCCGGAAAACTCGCGGAGTGTAAAGGGATCATAAAAATGCAACCGAGCACAACAGCACCACAGGTAACACTCATTTCGTTTTTAAAAACCTGTGTGTAAAAGCACCTTAAATCTTACATTATTTTGATAACTGTTTTCTTTTAGAAGATCTTTACTGTGACTGGCCCAGCATCAAAGTACCTGCAGGCTAAAGGACTGGACTACCTTTCAGCATGGCGGGTGATGCAAAGATAGCGCTGCAGCAGTCACATTTCATGGACATCCAGGCAAAAGCTTCACACTTTGTTGCAAAAGCACAAGAAGAAATTGACCATTTTTCTCTTGATCTTGAACTTGAGGATCATCTAGTGAATAAAAGGCTTGCCAGAAAGAAGACGATGCCTGGGGAAGATTTAAATGACCAAGTGACTGATCCAGTGACACTTTTTGAAGTTGAAGTGTACAGCTGGATTATGGATAGAGTTTGAGAGAGCTTAACCATTTGTTTTGATAACAAGAAGCAACTAATATCTGGATAACTGGATGGACCCCGTGTCGCTTTGAAGGTATGGTACCAGATGGCATACCAGTCTTCAAAACGTGGCAGCATTAGCAGATGTGGACCATGGCAAACTTAAAATGAAATTGCTGGCTTTTGCAAAAATGTTCCCACAAGTGCACAGGTCCTTGCCTGACGAGTACGATGAAGATTTGTTGACAACTGAAGAAGATGTTGACTTTCAAGATTCTGAAGATCCTTCTTTACACGGGGAAACTGATGGTGACCAGATTGAGCAATGAAAGAAAAGGGAAGACCTGCTCTGAACACACAGCCAGTGCAAGTCCTGCAGAGAATGCCTAATGTGCTGTCACAAAACCCCGGCACAATACATCGTGAACTCGTCAGCATTTTCAACCATGTTCGGTGCCTACAAGTACCTGCGGACTCTGTTTACCCAGGTGTCCAGTGGGAGAGCTTTTCACAAACTAAAAATGATTCAACTGCGTTCCTTTTTTTTTTTCCCTGTATACCAGGTTAGCAAGCAATGCCCAGGAAGGCTAGTGTCCACATGCAACCTGAGGTGTTAAGATGCTCTTGATTGCTGAGGAAAGGGATAGTTACAGTGCTGGTGTCTTTACCCACAGGCTTGGCCATAAGGGAGCTGAAGGCATTGTAACAGACATTGTAAACATCAAAAGTACAAGTCTGAACTTAATCGTTGCTGTACCATAGACTATCTTTCCAGAATTCCAATACATTCTAATTCTGTCAGCAGTCCAAGGGTTAAGATCAAAGGGCGTAGCCTAATGCATGTTTTGTTTTGTACAGTTCTGACACTGTGCCACACAGGAGGCTAGTTTAAGAAACTAAGCAGCCTGGGGATAGGGGAGAAAGTGAAAAGCTGGGTATTGAACTGTTTAAGGGATAGGAGGCAAAGGGTGGTAGTAAACGGTAGCCACTCGGGTGATAGAGTGACTAGTGGGGTGCCACAGGGTTCGGTGCTGGAACCAGTCCTCTTCATTGTCTTCATAGGCGACATTGCGGAGGAGCTTGAGGGTAAGGTGTGTGCCTTTTGTAGACGATGCAAAAATCTGCAACCGGGTTGACAGTCGGGAAGGGGTGGAGAGAATGCAAAGGGATATGAGGAAACTAGAGGAAGGCAGCTGGGATTCAATGCCAAAAAGTGTGAGGTTATGCACTTGGGGCTGCAGAATCCAGAGTCTGTGTATAAGATGGGGGGGAGAGTGCTGCTTAGTCACCAAGCAAGAGAGAGACCTATACAGGGTTGGACTGGCCCACCTGGGTACCTGGAACTTTCAGCTGGGTCCCCTTCACTTTGACTCTTATCCAACTTCCACACTCTGAAAACCCTTAAATTTATCAACTATTTATTTTTTATTTAAATGGGGTGTTCTGATCACTGCAGGAAAATATAAAGTGCAAAACTAGAGACTTTAAAGCTGATAGAAGTATGACCCTCCTCTGGCCCCTTTATTTTCCAAGTGGGTCCGCTGCACCCCAGTCTGAACCTAGGGGTCATTATATTTCTTGCCCTCAATGTAGCTGGGCAGTGTGACAAAGCAGCAGGAAAGGCTAGTAGGATGCTGGGGGTGCATTGGGAGAGGGATTTCTGGCAGGAGGAGAGAGGCGCTGCAGCTGTTTCTCTTTCTGGTGAGGCCCCACCTGGAGTACTGTGAATAGTCCTGGAGGCCGTACCTCTGCAAGGACATGTTACTTATTTACTTTATTTATTTATTCATTTATTTATTAGTTGATAATTGGGAAAGGCACACTGAGCCAAGGCTAGTTTTCCAGGTGCGACCTGTGGCAGGGGGTAGAGGTGCAGTACAGCATACATATACAAGCATAAATCTGAAACACAGCAGAGATAAGTAAAACATAATAAGCATAGGTTACATCTTCTACAACTTAGTCATAGGTTACATCCAGATGGTAACATAATAATCATAGGTTACATCATATACAACTTGGCCATAGGTTACATGTTGTATAAAGATAAAGCCTTAGCAGTGTACATAACAGCAGACTCGACCATCTGGAGTGACGGAAATGCATGGGCTAACATAAGAGCTAGGAGATTTAGTACCGGATACTGTGCTACCAGGGTTGTGTGCAGAGGGCTAGGGGTAGCAGGAAGGCATGTATTGCCAAGGGTACTAGAAGATTCGGGAGGTTGGAGGAAATGGCATGGGGTAGAAGGGAGGTGCTTGAAGTGCATTTTAATGGCCAAGGCTGTAGGTGAGCATCACACAGTGAGTGGAAGGGAGTTCCAGAGAGCAGGGAGCAGATGGGAGAAGGCTATTTTTCCTGTGTGTTTTCAAGGTGTGGCCAAGGCAAATGAGCAGTGGTCCTTTGAACGCAAGGAGTAGCCAGTGCTAGGAGCTGAGGCTAACAATGAGGAGAGGTAAGAGGGAAAGGTGCTAAACCAAAATTTAGAGATGAAAATTGTGCAATGAGCAAAACGCTGGTCATGGAGTGAGAGCAAGGAGCTAGATTGGTAAAGGGGGCAGTGGTGGGTGCAGTAAGGTAGATTTGTGGCAGAACGACAGAAAACATGGTACAGAGGGTCCAATTTGGCAAGAGGATTGTGGTGCTGAGCTATAGACCAGATCCGTGTAGTTGAGCGAGGGAAGGATAAGCTTAGTAATTCCAGCCTAATGGGGAGAGAGAGAGAGAGAGAGAGAGACTATCCTTGTGCTTAGGCAGCATACTCTGTTGGGGGCCAGTTTGATGTGGATAGAGTCCAAGTACAGGGAGAAGTCTAGTCTGGGGTCTATCCATACCCCCAGGTATTTGAATGAATCCACTGCTTCAATTTTGGAGCAGTCGAGCGCATAGGAGGCTGGAGACAACAATTTGGCTAGTTTCTAAGTCATACCAAAAGCCATAGCTACTGTTTGTTATATTTAAGAGATTAAACATCAAACCATCATAGGGTGTTAACAAAATCAGTTTGAAGGGTAGATTTGACCTGAGCAAGAGAGGGACCGGAAGTGTAGATGAGATGATATCGTCGGCATACATTTGAATTTGTGAGTTAGAGCAGGCAGAGGGGAGGTTATTCACAAACATGGAGAATGGGGTAGGTCCCAGAATTGACCCTTGGGGCACACCAACAAGAATGGGGAAAGGATCAGATTTGGTTTCCCGAAGCTGGACGAATTGGAACCTATCTGTTAGGTAGGCCTTGAACCAGTAGATAGAGAACGAAGATGGTCCAATAGCAGTTAGGTCATCAAGGAGTAGTCTGTGAGCAACAGAGTCAAAGGCCTTAGCTAGGTCTATAAAAATAGCCAGTGTCAAATGCCCCTGATCCACGGCAGAATGGATGTGATCGGTGAGATGGAGAATGGAAGGAAGACGTGGAATGAAGATAGCGGAAACCTAATTGGTATGGGGTCAGAATGTTATTAGAGGCTAGGAGTGCATTGAGAGAGAGAGAGAGAGAGAATGTGAGAGAGAGAGAGAGAGAGAATGTGAGAGAGAGAGGAGAGAATGTGAGAGAGAGAGAGAGAATGTGAGAGAGAGAGAGAGAGAGAGAGAGAGATGTGAGAGAGAGAGAGAGAGAGAGAGAGAGAGAGAGAGAGAGAGAGAGAGAGAATGTGAGAGAGAGAGAGAGAGAGAGAAGAGAGAGAGAATGTGAGAGAGAGAATGTGAGAGAGAGAGAATGTGAGAGAGAGAGAGAGAGAGAGAGAGAGAGAGAATGTGAGAGAGAGAGAGAGAGAGAGAATGAGAGAGAGAGAGAGAGAGAGGGAGAATGAGAGAGAGAGAATGGGAGAGAGGGAGAGAGAGAGAAATAGGGGGGACAATGGCAGGAGCGGAGATTTTCAAAAGGATAGTATTAATACCATTAGGACTTTGCTTGGAGAAGTTCAGAGATCTGAGAGCACGGAGTACCTTTAAGGAGGTAATGGGGAGGAAGGTGTGTTTGGGTGAGGGAGTGCCAGGGAGAGTGTCAAGTTGAGGGGACGAGGGTTGGGGGTTAGTAGAGTAGGGACACTGACTGGACCCGGGTGGAACTGCTGAGTATTGGCTGCTGCGGGGGGGGGTGCCCATGTGGTAGGGCACAAGTTGTGAAAAATTGGTTTATGGAAGTGGCAACAGCATTGGGCTGGTGTCAGGGTGGTCAGTGCAAGGGGAAAGGGTCTGCTGGGAGAAGCCAAGCAGGGAGTGGAGAGTTTTCCAGAATGCAGCAGGGGAAGGGCGACAGTCATCTAGCTGGGACTTGAAGAAACCTGCTTTAGTGGAGCGCACAGCCTTGGTGCAAGCGTTTCTCACAGTTTTATATGTTTTCGATGTCAGAGGTGTTAGAGGAGGCCTTGAAAACTTTTCAAGCTTTGTCTCTGGCTTTGAACAGCCATACTAATTGGGGTGAGATCCAAGGAAGGTGCCTGTGACTGAGATGCAGGTGTTTTAAGGAGGAAGAGGAGTTCCATATGCTTAGAATGGTGGCGTGAAATGCTACCAGAGCGGAATCTATGTCGGGGGCCATAAAGGTTCCAGATCAGTCTGCCATGTAGAGGTCCCCTAGTAGTGCCTGCTCATTTAGTGACCTTAGGGACCTAAACCACATTTGGGTGGGGCGGGGGTGGTGCTTTCTGTGATAGAAGGTGATGCAGTGGTCACTGACTGCATTGGGGAGTGTGCCAGCTGAAGATTATTTGTTAGGGTGGGTGGTTAGGATCCAGTCCAGCAATGAATGGTTAGAGAAGCTGGTGTTAAGTCTGGTGGGCTCTGAGATGAGTTGGGAGAGGGTGTGAGCCTCAGTCTTTTGAATGGTGGCCTAAGAATTCTGGGCGATCCAGTTTAAGTTGAAGTCACCCAGGATAAGAAGCTCTCCTGAGGCAGCCAAGGAAGTTAAGGCAGCAAGTTTGGAGACCACAGGGCGGCCGGTGAAGCACTGGAGCAGAAGTAGCAGACAGCAACAAAGAGGGGCAATGAGGAAGAGATAGTTTGGAGAATAGGATCTCGTGTGAGTTTGGTACTACCTCCTGTGAGACAATGGTGGCAGTGGCAGTGAGGGACTCTTGGACATAGATAACGACGCCACCACCGCGCTTACCCCTGTCTAGGTGGAGTAGGGAGTACCCAGGAATGGCAACTGAGGTATCTGGGACTTTGGCGGATAACCACTTTCTGATATGCAGAGGATTTTGGGTGAGCATTAAGGAAGCCAGGCCTTGATGTAGTCCAGCTTGGGCAGAAGGCTCCTTGCATTTAGGTGATGGATGCCCATTTCATTAACTCTGCGGCCTCTGGCCCTCCGCCTGCTAAGTCCAAGATTCGCTCGATGTCCCCTGCCAATGGAAGCAGGGAAAGTCAAGGTGGTATGGCCACAGCAGATGGGTGGGGGGGGCGGAGGGAAGGTGGAATGGCGGGAGAAACCTAACGAGCAGCACTTGTGATTGAATAGGAAGCAGAGTGAGAGGGTACCGGGAGTGGCTGAGCTAGATGGTGACAGGAGAAGTGGGGAGAATATCTTCCTTAAAATGGAGAAGAGATAACTGAGGCCGAGGAGTCAAATAGTCAAGTAGCAGTAGGGTGCCCATCAGAAGGACAGCTATAGACAAAGGAAATGGGGGCTTCATAGTGGCAAGGAGATGTGTGTTGCACATGGAAAGGAAGGTCACACGTAGGTGGTTTCCTAGCAGCGCGGCCCTGGTAGAGAATGGGTCACTACTGATTTGCAGGAAGGGGCAATAAGGGGAATGGGCTCAGTAACAAATATCCAAGTAGAGAATTCCAGCCACAGCAGTTTGAATTATTAGCGTGCCAGAAGATGGCGATCACGGTCTCTGAGGGGGAATGAGAATGAGACTGGTGGACTGGGGTGACGGAGCACCGAACACTTTAGGGAGGCCAAGAAGGGGTAGGCACAGGAGGAGGAGGGGAGAGGGGTGGATCTCAGAGGGGGAAAAGGGTATTTAATAGAAGTCTGGGCTGGGGAGGGTGGAAGGGCAAAATTCTGCAGTAAATTAACTTTAGCAGCATGTTACAAAGTAGACATGCAATTCAGTGATTTTTAAAATGGGCAGCTGATGTTGAGAGCACAGGGTGTCCAATCAGAGGCTAGCCGAGCACGGGGACGGTCAATGAGGAGCTGTTCCCAGACCGAACTGCCATCGAATTAGCGCTAGGAGAGCCAGGGGTTCCCTCTTCATTGAAAGGGTGGAGGTGGTACAAAAGAGGGCAACCAAAATGGTGAGGAGGTTGCACAAGAAGCCATATGAGGAAAGGCTGCAGGTATTCGACATGTACTCCCAAGAAGAGAGGACAATGAGAGGAGACATGATTGAAACTTACTAGTACCTCACAGGAGTGAACAAGGAAGGTGCAAGTGGAGGGTCTAATTTAATTTCAGAGAAAGGAAGGCACTAGAACAAGGGGGCATGTAAAGAAGCTAAGAGGGAGAAAGTTTGAGAGATTTGTGGAAATACTGCTTCATTGAAAGGATGGTGGATGATTGGAACAACCTGCCAGAGGAGGTAGTGGGGGTGAACACTGTGGAGAGCTTCACACATGTGTGGGATAGACTCGGGGGCATATTAGGAAGAGGAATGAGGGGGAGGAAGTGACACCTATGACCAGCTGGAGTCAGTGGTGGTGGAATAGGCAGGAACAAGGGGCAGACTGGATGGGTCTGAGTCCTTTTCTGTCAACAAAATCTAGGTTTCTATGTTTGTAATAGTGCATGTGTTGTGTTTGCTGGTAGTAGGGTGATGTGGCCTAGGGTACATACCCAGTAATCAAATCGGATAAATACTCTTATGTATCTGAAAAAAAACATGGCAGAAACTATTAACATATGCATCCCCAAACTGAGAATTTTGATGGAGGATGCTCTTACAGTTTTATCATACCCCTGTAGTTAGAATAATTTGGGGGCCACCATTCCAGCCTCTGTTGGAAGGACTGCGACAGGGAAGGTTCCCATGAACACATTTTTTCGAGTTCCCCTAAACTCCGAGATTGTTAGAAGCAGGTGTGGAACACGGTAGAGATTTTCTTTATACCCCTGAGCAATTTCTCAACTTGGTATTTGGGAGGATACACACACACGCACTTGTATCTACCGCACGCACAAGGTACTCTTACTCGACTGCCTCTAATAATGATTGATGAATCCTGAAAATGTATTTCTTGTACTGCTTTGTATGCCATATTCCCTGGAATCTGTCATTTTTAATTTTGCACTGTGTATTCATGTATGCTTTTTATGTTTTATGTGACTCTAGGTCCTTTGAAAATAGGTCCTTGCATAAAGGATTTTTTTTTTTTTGTATAGTAAAAACTAAACCAAACTAATTCTGAGAAAATTAACATGCTAATACCTGCAGTTTTTAAAGAGCTACTGACGCCTTTGAAAAACATAACTGGTTACCGCTTTTTCCCATAGGGAAACTGGGTTATAAGTCTAGCGTTATAACCAGCCAGTTATAATGACATTCATGCACCCGGTTTCCCTTCTACTGGGCATGCGCCACCTCACGCTCTTCCTTTCCTTCCTGCAGCTCCGCTCATGCTGGACCATCCACTGTCTACAGCTCGGCATAGCAAGCAGGCTAATACATATATTCTTAAGTTTTATACAGGACTACTTCCCAAAACAAAAAACAGTTAAATCTTTTTAGCAAATACCATTTTACCTGTGAACTTCCTCTCCCCTTCCCTTCCGTTATACTCCTCGGCGAACGACCGAAGTAGGAATATTTTTTGTTTTTGTTTTGTTTGGTTTTTAACAAACATGCCTGGGTACAAATCTTTGGTTTTGCTTCAAGCTTTGTACAAAAAAAAAAAAGGACTTAAACACTGCTTTGTCAGGAGCCGAGCCACCACAGATCACTTTAAAATCCCAACGGTGGTTCGGTTCCATGGCTACATTTATTTTGTATAATTGCTTCGGCGAAAAAACAATCTCCAGCAATTATACAAAATAAAAGGATAGCTAGTTAAAACTTGGATTTTATGCACCCCCTTGGGGTGGAATGCCTTCATAAACCCTTCGAGCTTCGCTCTCTGCATTTATGTAGTATCCCACCCCTCGGGGTGTATAAAATCCTCGTTATAACTAGCTACCCTTCCATTATTCACCATATAATTACCAGTAGGTACAATTCCACTTCTATTCCATATATATTCTAAAAATTCTTCCTCCCCAGTATTTATTACTAAAAACATTTGCAAGAATATATGTTGTTTAACCCTCAGGGTTCATCTGCCTCTATAACTGACTCCCTACACCAAGTCATAATCCTCTGTTGTGACATCAGTCTGTTGCCATGGGAGTAACTGTGTCACAAGTAGTGCATTGTCACGTCAGGTAGGGAGAAAGCAACAGGAGTAAATGAACTCTTAAGGAGCAAAGATCCCGTTTTCATGCACATGACCTCCGTAATAAATAATGGGGAGGCGAAATACAAGCTAGACTGTGTCTAAATATGTTTTGGTAAAGTTCTCCTGTTGGCGTCAGCTGCTCTTTAAGGCAAATTACACAGATGTGGCTTACATCTGACCAGACCACTCTGGAGCGGTGCCACGTCAAGACCGCACAGTTAGTACATAACTGCGTGGTCAAACTGTGCTAGATTGGGTATACTTAGTCTGAAACAGCGCATTTTTTCACTCTGCGTATTTGCTCTTGCGGTTTTGACCGGACACCCTCTGGAGCAGTGTCTCTTTATTGCAGATTAAGACATGGAGGCAATTAATGGCCCTGTTGAGACATTGGCCACATAAACCTAAATCAAGATGTGTTCCCTTTGTAGATTACACGGCTAGAAAAACTTTCTTCTTGATATTTTGGCAGAACAACATAATGAAATCTGGCATATTCTGGCCTAGATGCCAGCTGGCGCCATAGCTACAACCAGTCACATCTTGGACGTGCAGAGAGCCCTAGCTCTTGGGATTAACACAAAACAAATGTGCCCGAACATGGGCTGTGTTTTTATATTCTGATACTCTCTCTTAATATTGTCAGAATTTGGTGCTTATTTATGTGATGCAATAGCTGGTACAAAAAAATGTATTTATCATTATGCAGATACCAGGCACTTTTCTTTTTGTTTTCTGTTTTAATTTAGTCTTACCTGTTGCACGTTATTTTTTGTGTATCTGTAAATGAATCCTGGAGTCATGCTGTTGACAAGGTTGCACTGTTGCAAGTTGAAAACTCAAATTTTTATTACAAAAAAAGAAAGAAAATTAGTTTATTTCATCTTCAGGAAAACCTCGTAGGGGCAATCAGAGATGCCCATTGAACAGTAGCTGGATCTATGCAATTGTCCAATTGAAATGCAAAGCAGCAGACTCAGGTTTCTCGCCCTTAGGGCAGAGGTACTTCCTACATCCTTAGATCTTTTGTGCAAGCTGAAAGGTGCTAAGAGCTCTTGGTGCCGGTTTAGTTGAGTTCCCTGTATTTGTGTGATGACAGAATCCTTTTCTTAGGATTTGCTTGAGATAGGTGTTTAAATCTCCTTTTTAAGTGAAAAATGCTGATACCTGTGTAACCCCCCTGCAAATGAGGGTTCTCAACAGTCTTCCAGGAGCTTGCCTGAATGCTCCAAGTCTGGAGGTGTTCAGCGTCTCAGCTGTTTAAATGTGGTTCCAAGTGAGTGGTATTTGAGCCTCCACCTACTGTCTCTTTAAGAGCTGTCTGCCTGCAGACATAATTCATTTGGATGGGGGTTCCCTTGCTTGAGTCCTGATTGAGCTACTGCCAAATCACTCTATTTATGACATCGCTAAAAGTACAGAGGGAGCTCTTTCAAAAGGTATAACTGTCTGCTGGTAATCTGTTAGAGCAACAGTTCTTAGACTTTGTCACAGTGATCCTCCCCAAATCCATGGAAAATATTTTGAGCCTCCCCAAAAACTTAAATAATCTTGGGCCTCCCCAAAGAAAATTAACATACTGTATTTCGCACAGTACACCATGAATACATTGAAACCCCTTTGAGTACTTGGCTCTTATTCAGTTCTTTGTCTTTTACTGATGTGAAACCTTTGAAAAAGAGCACCTGTGCTCAAAAGTGTTATCCGACTAACAAATAAAACAAAATAAATGTTATTTAGCTTACTGCAACCCCCGTGTGCTGTGTGTGTGTGTGTGTGTGTGTGTGTGTGTGTGTGGTGTAAAGTGCAAGCACACACACACACACGCCTACTTGCTCCACCATATTGATTCTTGAACCATTGTTACCCCAAGTTGCCATACCTTCATGGGGTCAGACTACTTTCTGTTTCCTCAGTATCTGGAATAACCTTCCTACATACCCTCGCGCCCTTCCCTGCTCTTATGCAACTTCTCTGGGATTACTTTGCTCCTTCCTACTATTGCTCTTAGCACTTCTATGCTCAACCCTTTTATTTGGGCTGTTCTGCCATCAGTCTACAAATTGATCAATTACCACCACTCATTATTAGTTTATTCTTCATATTTGTTTGCACTATTGTTTATTTTGTATTGCTTGACTGCTTTGCAGTTACCTTTTGAATTGTATTCACTCCCTACCCTTCTCCAGGTACACCTGAAATAAGCCTCGACTCCTTCACCTTCTCTTGTCAATGATTTGTAAATAAATACATACATTTCACCTACTGTTATCCTCTTTCAGTTTGCTTCATCCTTTCAAACAAAAATATATAAAACTCAAAATTTAAATACAGTACTTTTTCAGACTTGCTTGAGCCGCCTCCCCTGGAACAGGTTGGGGCCTCCCCAAGGAGGTTGGCCGCACCATTTGAGAACCCCTGTGTTAGAGTGATAATGAAAATACAGTTTGTCTAACCTGCTTTCCCTTCAGCAAGGACTGTGTAGTGCAACTCTTTCATTTTAGTCCCGGACTGCCGAGTGGGACTAATCAATATGCGAGAGCCCTAAGATGGAGACTGCTTGGGCAAACAAGAATAGAAACATACAAAACATAGAATTTGACGGCAGATAAGGACCGCTTGGCCCACCCAGTCTGCCCATTTCCCTACCTAATGGATAAGCTGCAGATCCTAGTTAACCAGCAGCCTACTTCTTTCTACCCCCACCCCCTAGAATTGCCCATAGGCTGTCCCATGCATGCTTGAATTCCACCACTGTTTTTGACTCCACAACCTGCTCCGGAAGGCCGTTCCATGCATCCACAACCCTCTCTGTGAAAAAATACTTCCCTACATTACCTCTGAGCCGCCCTCCATCTTCAAATTGTGCCCCCTTGTTCTTGCACACCTCTTTTTTTGAAAGATGCTACCATCTTGGACTTTGTTGATTCCCTTGAGGTACTTGAAAGTTTCTATCATGTCCCCCTTCTCCCTCCTTTCCTCATGGCTATATATATTAAGCTCCTTTAGTCTCTCTTCATATGTCTTCCGGTGCAGACCCTGCACCATTTTTGTTGCCCTCCTCTGGACAGCTTCCATCTTGTCTATGTCCTTGCAGAGATTGGGTCTCCAGAACTGCACACAGTACTCCAGATGGGGTCTCACTAGCTGTCTGTACAGAGGGATAACAACTTCCTGTTTTCTACTGGTGGTGCCTCTCCCATGCATCCCAGTATCCCCCAGCCCTCCTACTGCCCTCTCACATTGCTTGCTCCACCTTTAAGTCATCTAATATGACTACCCCAGGTCCCTTTCCATTTTTGTTGTTGTTAGTATCTCACCCCCCCCATTGTGTAGTCTTTCCCTTGGTTTTTGTTTCCCAGGTGCATTACCTTGCACTTCTTAGCATTAAATCTAAGCTGCCATTCATTTGACCATTCCTCTAACCTTGCCAAGTCCCTTCTCAACCTTTCCACCCCACCTTGTGCATCAACTCTGTTGCAGATCTTTGTGTCATCTGTAAAGAGACATACTTTTTCTTCCAGTCCCTCTGCAATGTCGCTTACAAAGACATTGAAGAGGACTGGTCCTAACACTGAACCCTGCGGCACCCCACTAGTAACCCCCCTTTCTTCAGAGTGGACTCCATTTACTATTGCTATCTGTGTCCTATTCTCCAGCCAATTCTTTATCTAGGCTATCATCCTGGGACCCACTCCCAGGCTGGCTAACTTGTATATTAATCTTTGTGTGGACTGAGTCAAATGCCTTGCAAAGTCTAGGTAGGCCATGTCCACAGCCCCTCCCTGATCTACTACTTTGGTCACCCAGTCAAAGAAATCTATTAGATCTGTCTGGCATGACCTTCCTGCTGTGAATCCATGCTGCCTTGGGTCCTGTGCTCCTCTGGCCTCTAGGTACTCGACAGTTCTTTCCTTCAGAAGTGATTCCATCATTTTCCCTATCCCTGAGGTTAAACTAACAGGTCTGTAGTTTCCTGCTTCTGCCTTGCTCCCACTTTTGTGAAGGGGAATTGCATCTGCCCTCCTCCAGTCCTCAGGTACCACCCCATCCTCCTTGACTTGTTAAAGAGGGTAGTCAGTGGTGTCATTAGTTCTACCCTTAGTTCTTTTAGAATTCTGGGATGAATCCCATCAGGCCCCACTGCTTTGTCCACTTTCCGTTTTAAGAGTTCTTTCAGAACCCTGTCTTCTGTAAATGGGCTGGTATCAACTTCTGTATCCAGAGTGTTTCTATTGTTTGTTTTAGGTACCTCCCCCTTCTTCATTTGTAAATACTGAGCAAAAATATTTGTTTAGTATCTCTGCCTTTTCACAGTCACCCTCTTCCTACCCCCCCTTTATTAAGCCTCACTATTCCTCCCTTAGTCTTCCTTCACTCCTTTATGTACCTAAAAAAAGGTTTTATCCCCCTTCTTAACTGAGTTGGCTATCTTTTCCTCAGTTCGGGCCTTTGCTGTTCTGACTGCCTTCCCACCTTCCTTTTGCTTTAACTGATACAATTCTCTGTCCTGCTCCTTCTGTGATTCCTTGTACTTTCTGAATGCTTCCTTTTTCTCTTGAACCTTCACTGCCACCTCCTTTGAGAACCATAGTGGTTTCTTACAGAATAGGGACTACAAGCTGGGGCTTGCTCAAAAGGGGGCTGGATGGAAGAAGCCTCTGGGTAATGTAGGTTTGGAATCCTTAGCACCTTTTTTCACCAATAGTGAGCCTGTAGTGACTGACAAGGAGGATCAGCTAACTGGAACCTTTTGGATTTGGAGGAAATACCCTGCTCTATTACTGGAGAGCTAAGATCAGTTGTGACATTGAAGAGAGAAGGAGCTCTGTGCTTCATGGTGTATAGTTTCAAGTGAGAAGTGCTGCAGGAGGCTCTTTTGAGTTTCGCCTGGAAGCCAGAGTGCCAGTTTGACTGAATCCAAGTTGTGAGGAGAAAGAAGCACCAGAAGTGTGGAAACCAGGCTCACCCTGTAGAAGACTGAAGAAATTGCTGAATCGTGCTGGGTCTGTCGGAACTGAAGCTGCTGTGTGTGCTCCCAGGTATTTTGCAGTAAGTGCGATCGGGATCGAGGAGCAGCCTGCTTGGTATAGTACTTTCCTTTTACATATGAATGTGCATAGTGCTTGTGGGGAATCACTTTCCAATCCCCTGTGCTGTGTGCTGTGTGTTGTGTGTTGTGTGTTGTGTGTTGAAGCTGGAAGCAAACCCCAGCTTGTCTCGGACTAAATCCATTTGCTATAAACTGCAGTGGGGTCCAGTCATAAGGACCTTGTCTCCATGCCCTGTTTCTGACAATCCAGAAGAACATCCACCATCTGGTTCTCAGCTTGGGTACTGTGAGTACAAATCAGGGTATTCCCCTGCAGCCTGTTTTCAATCACAAGTGTGTCATCTAATTCTTGTTGTTTCTTTGTTTCATGGACTGAGCCATCCGGCCCCGGATTACAATTGGGTGTTGTGCATATATTTTTTTTTCCACAGGGCCCCATCCATCTGCACCTGCCGGCCAACCCCGGACAACGGATCTGGCTAGCTCCCCCCAACCTGAGTACCCACAATGTGACTTTTCAGACCCTGTATATGTGCATAGTACTGTGATTTAATGCCACCAATTAACCTGATTCCCTCTCCTGTGTTACTGTCCCCTAAATAAATCAGAGTTGTTGTTGTTGTTGTTGTAGTATACTGTGTGTGGTGTTGGTACTTATGGAAACAGTATTGTATTTTGCTGTGTGTTATTTAACCTTATTTTACAGGGGGTCCTCAGACATGCTGCAGAATCAGTCTCGAGGGTAAGTGGTACTTTATGAGTGAACAGTGTTTATACGTGGGGTATTGGGGCTGTAACTCCTGTGTACTGTGTGAGCCACTAGAGGGAACCAAAGGGGGTCACGGTGTTCCAGAGGGCTGTGATCAAGCTAGTCTAACCACTACAAACCCTGACCTCTGGGTGGAGGCACCTGCCATAGATCCTAGGCCCCTCAACCTGTCAGTAGTCAAGCAGGCACGGGTAGACACATACAGGGTCTGAAAAGTCACACTCTGGGTACCCAGGTTGGGGGGGGGCTAGCCAGGTCCATTGCCTGGGGTTGGCCGGCAGGTGCAGATGGATGGGGCCCTGTAGAAGAAAATATATGCACAACACCCAGTTGTAATCCGGAGCCGGATGGCTCAGTCCAGGAAGCAGTGAAACAACAAGAATCGGATGACACACTTGTGATTGAAAACAGGCTGCAAGGGAATACCCTGATTTGTGCTCACAATACCCAAGCTGAGAACCGGATGGTGGATGTTCTCTGGATTGTCAGAAACAACAGGGCATGGAGACAAGGTCCTTGTGACTGGATCCCACTGCAGCTGATAGCAAACGGATTTAGTCCGAGACAAGCTGGGGTTTACTGACAGCTTCAACACACAGCTCACAGTACAGGGGATTGGAAATGGCGATTCCCCACAAGCACTACGCACATTCATATGTAAAAGGAAGGTACTATACCAGGCAGGCTACTCCTCGATCTCGATCGCACTTACTGCAAAATACCCAGGAGAACACACAGCAGCTTCAGTTCCTGACAGACCGAGCGCAATTCAGCAATTTCTGCAGTCTTCTACAGGGTGAGCCTGGTTTCCACACATCTGGTGCTTCTTTCTCCTCAGAACTCTGATTCAGTCCAAACTGGTGCTCACAACAGCTGCAGGCCGAACCTCGGGGCCTCACACGTGCTTCCCGCGCTAAACTACACACCGCAGAAGCACAGAGCTCCTTCTCTCTTCACAGTCACAACTCATCTGATCTTTCCAGTCACAGAGCAGGGCATTTCCTTTAGCTCCACACTATTCTGTTGGCTGATTCAGCTGTCACTCACAATAAGACTCCCTCTGTTGGTAGAAAAAGGCGCCAAAGTCAAACTACATTTCCCAGAGTCGCTGTCCATACAGTCCCATTATAGCAGGCTCCAGAGGAGAGTCCAGGTTCTGATTCACCCAGAGCAGGCTCCATTTTAAAGGATCCCCACAATGACTAGTCCAATTCGGCAGTTCAGAACCAACATGAGGGAGCTACTCTGCACAATCCTTGCTACAAGAAAGTAGGTTAGAACAAACTGCATTTTCATTATTATTTCATTATTACTAAGTGCTTTTTGCTGTAATTTTCAGTTTAAAAATTGTTTTATGTAAATTTAGGTGATTGTGAAAGACAACCCTGTAGGCTCAAGGAAGATATAAAATTTGTGTGGTAGATATTCGTTGGAAGTCAGAAGGATCAACACATTTATTAAGTGTGATCTTTCTACTCTGATGTGGTTAATTTTAATACTGTAGTTTAAACCCTTTCTGTGTGTGCCTTTGGTGGTGTCTGATATTGAGAACTAAGTGTCATTTGTGGGTATTCTGTCTGTTTTGGTAGGTACTTTATTTTCCCTGTTAAACAACTGAGTATACTATTGCCTAATACTTTATAGTACATTGTATCTTTTTGTGCAGTCTCTGATTTTTTTTTTCTTCTTTCTCCAATGTTTTAGAACTGTTTAGTGATTGTGGCAGAGGTGTGGTACTGTGTTTTTTTTTTTTTTGTTTTTTTTTTCTTGTAGTTCAAGGTGCTTTTGGGACTGCTGATTTCTACTGGTTTAAAAGATTACATTTTTTTTTCTATTTTAAAAAAAGCTACATCAACTTGGTATGTTGTCACCTGTTTGTTGCTAAGCAGCAGATGTTTTTGCATTGTGCTCTGGTTCTGTGATAGAATCTAGTAGAAGGTGGATTATTGTGATTGTAGTTACCTTTTGATGGTAAGGGTAAAGAGCTGAGATGGAAATGTGTGTATTTTTGAATGTTATAGAAGCCAGAAGGGGAAGGAAGCATATTAGCAGAAGCAGACATCCAGGAAAGGAACAGCAGCAAGTGAAGAGGTGACTGCCCTCTCAGTGGAAGGGAAGTAAATGCAAATCTAGGAGCTTTCATTATTACTTCTTCGCAAAAATATGGCATTGGGAAAGGGAGGAGTAGGAGTTTGAAGAAGGTTGTGCAATGGCTACTTAGTCTGTTTTTGAGTGTGGATAGGAAGGATAGGAATATAAAAAGCAGTTGCTCAATATATCTAAACGTGTGCAACAAAGGAGGTAAGGGAACTAAAGAAAATGTTTTGCACTGATAGAGAGGAGAGAGGGGAGACTTGGGGGAGTGTTTGGTATCCTGCATCTGGAAGGGTGGGGGGTCGCTGGTGGGCAATGACTGCAATGGGTAAGGTGGTAGGCTGCAACAACTGCGGTGCACCAATCTTTCTAAAAATTGCCTGGAGTGTGGGAGGATGTTTAGTGTGCAACCACATAGAAAAACTTAGAAAGGAGATTGAGGGTCTGCAGGAGGAACCAAGACAGGCAAGGCAGATTGGGGGTGGGTTTAGCCCAGAACTGGAGGGAGGAAGAAGGGGAGATGAGGGAGGGCGATTTAACCCAACAGTGGTGAGGAGAGGGTCAGAAGAAGGGAAGCAGAGACAAAGGGGCCCTGGCCAGGAAGAACGATTGCTGGGGAAACCAGGTCAGGAGACAAACGACAAATGGAAGGAGGAGATAGGGACTTGTGAGGGGAGGCGAAGAAGTGGCAAAAGTCATGGAGTGGAAAGGAGAGAACAGGTTACTATGAAGAGAGAGGGAGCGGGCATTTGTGAAGGGCCTTCAGAAAATAGTTGTGCACTGCTAGAGAGGAAGAAGGTGGAGGAGGGAAATGATAACATTAGAGGAGTAATTGATAAATGCCTGGACCAAACTGGAGCGGGGGGAAGTTCTGCTGGGAAAATTGCAACAGGGGTAAAAGAGGGAAATAATGTGCAGGAGGAAAAAGAGGAGCTGGAAATGAGAGAGGGAGATGAATGGAAGCAAGCAGGGAATAAGAGGGGTGGAATCTTAGTGTTGGGGGACTCAATACTAAGAGGAGTTAGGTGGGCTAGCAAAGGGGAGAGGCATAGTCACATTTGGGTGGAGGCCGTGCCAAGAATGACAGTGGAAAGAAAGGGTGGGACAGTCTGTTCTGAAATATGCTAGAAGGGGGAAGGGACAAGCCTCATTTAATTATACATCTTGGGACAAATGACCTGGCTGACAAGACAGTAGATATAGTCCAGAGTAGGTTTGAGAAACTAGCACAATAATGTGAGGGGGCAGGAAGATCAGTAACTTTCTCAGAGATACTTCCGGTGCCAAAGGCAAGCACAACAAAAAAGCTGAGAATAGAGGAATTTAATGGATGGCTAAGAACCTGGTGTTGTCTAAAGGGTATGGGCTGTTGGGGGGGGAGGGACCTGGGATGACAGTAGGCTCTATGCCAAGGACAGACTACACTTGAGTGAGGAGGGAAAGAAAGTGTTGAAACAGAGGATGGAAGAGTATATAGAGGAAGTTGGGAATTTAAACTAGGAGTGGGGGGTGGCAGTTGGGGAAGAGATAAGCAGAGACCACATGTTGGGAAATCATATGAGCTTACACCCCATAACAGTGACAAAGGACAAATGGCAAGTACTGTTGGTGATGCTAGGAAAGGAGGGCAGGATGGGGGGGAGGGTGGAAGGTGGTTACCCTTAATGCTAGGAGCCTTGGGAGGAAAACTGCAGAGTTACAGGTTCTCATGGCAGAGGGAGAGGCGGACATTGCAGCCATCATGGAAACATGGGCCACCCAATACAATGACTGGGACCTGTCTGTACCAGGGTACAGATTATTTCATAGGGACAGAGTGATTGGGAAAGGAGGGGGGGTGGCACTATATGTGAAGGAAGGACTGAAGTGTGTAAGGGAGGAATGGGAGGAGGGTAGTAAGGAGTCACTTTGGTGCAAATCCAGGATTCCAAGAATAGGATTCTTAGAATGGGAGTGGTACAGGCCACCATCTCAGATGGAGGAGTTAGACAGGGAACTAGGGGACAGATCAGGAGGACCCAGAAGAAGGTAGTGTGGTGATTGTGGGGACTTCAACGTGCCAGGAGTGGACTGGAGCATCCCAACAACCAGGAACAGAAGGGAGCAGGTACTGCTGGATGCCTTCCAGGACAGCTTCCTGCTGCAAATGTCAGTGAACCAACCAGGTTAGGGAATACCCTTGACCTTGTGCTGGCGAATGGGGACTTTGTGAGAGAACTTACAGTGGAGGAACCGCTGTCAGGGAGTGACCACCACTAAGTATGGCTCACATTGGATATGGGCAAGGAAGCAGTGGAATCTGGCACAAAAGTGCTGGACTTCAGGAGGGCCGACTTTGGGAGGATGGGGGAAGTGGTAAAAGGGTACCCGCCAGAATTCAATCTAGTATGGATGCTAACCAGAGGTGGAGCCTATAAAGCTTGGGATAGTGGAGGCAACCATCCCTGCTGCAAAGCCCAGAGCAAGAAGGTTAGGCTAAGAAACCGAGCTGGTTGAGCAAGGAGGTCATGGAAAAGGTAAGAAGGAAAAGAGCTGCCTTTAGGAAGTACAAGAAAATGGGAAGGGGAGGACAGAGAGGAGTACTTGACAGAATCAAGGAGGTGACAAGGGCAATAAGGGAGCCAAAGATCTACGGAACTCAGGCTGGCACAAGGCATTAAGAAGGGAGAAGGACTTTAAGTACATCAGGGAGAAAAGGAGCTGTAAGGACCACATAGTAAGGATTAGGAAGGAGGGTTGGGTGGAAGAGAGTACATAAGGCAGAAGCACTAAATGAGTACTCTGCTCAGTATTTACTAAAAGAGAAGAGGGGGGTGACACCCAATGTGGGAGAAATGGCAGAAGCAGGAGGGAAGTGGTGACAGATGGGGAAATCATGGAGGGCAGAGTTCGAGAGGGTTTGAAGGCACTGAGGGTGGACAAGGCACCAGACCCAGATGGCATCCACCCCAGGGTACTGAAGGAGCTGGCAGAGGTCCTTGCAAGACCTTTGGCAGACCTATTTAATGCCTCACTACATTCGGGGTGTGTACCTCAGGACTGGAGGATGGCTCATGTGGTGCCCCTCCACAACAGCGCCCCAAGGATGAACCGGAAACTACAGACCAGTGAGCCTCACATCCATCATGGGTAAGCTAATGGAGACTATCCTGAAGGAGGGCTGGTGGCCCTCCTAGAGGCCAAAGGACTACAGGACAGCAGACAGCATGGTTTCATACGTGGCAGATCCTGCCAAACCAACCCGGCCAAGTTCTATGACTGGGTAACTAGGCAACTGGACAGGGCCATGCAGTGGATGTCCTGTATCTGACTCTCAGTAAGGCATTCGACTCGTGCCACATGGAAGGCTGGGAAGTTAGTAGGCACAGGGGTGGGTGAAAAGCTGGTGAGATGGGTAGAAAACTGGCTGCAGGAAGGCAACAGAGGGTGGTGGTGGGTGGGGAGCTCTCACACCCAAGGGCAGTGATGAGCGGTGTCCCACAGGGCTCGGTGTTGGGACCAGTGTTGTTTGGGATATTCATTGCAGACATATCATGGGACATCAAGAGCAAGATCAGTCTGTTTGCTGATGATACCAAGGTTGGCGCAGTGGCGGATGACCTAGGGGGATGGCAGGGGTTGCAGGATGATCTGGCAAAGCTTGAAACCTGGTCAGACACCTGGCAACTGGGGTTTTAATGCCAAAAGGTGCAAGGTGCTGTATTTTGGGATGAAGAACCCAAGGAGGAGTTACCAGCTGGGGGAGTGCAGCTAGCCCAGACAGAGGAGGAGAAGGATCTGGGTATGCTCATTACAGGGTCAATGAATGACTTGGCACAATGTAGGAAGGCAGCTGCAAAGGCCAACAAAATGCTGGGTTGTATTGCAAGGAGTATATCCTCGAGGAGGGAGGAGGTGATTCTGCCACTGTATAGGTCATTAGTTAGACCACACCTGGAGTACTGTGTGCAGTACTGGCATCCGTATCTGAAGAGGGACATTAAGTTACTGGAGGGGGTGCAGCACAGAGTGACAAAGATGATCAAGGGGCTGGGGACTTATCATACAAGAGGAGGTTGAAGGAGTTGAACATGTACTACTGGAGGAGAGGAGACAGGGTGACATGATTGAAACCTTTAAATACATGAAAGGAATAAACAAGACAGGTACAGAGGGCTGTTCAAAGTAAGGAGGGAGGGCCACCAGGGCCATGATATGAGACTGGAGCGAGGAAGGTTCGGGAGGGAGATGAGGAGACACTTTTTACAGAGGGTGGTGGCTGGGTGGAATCGTTACCTGCAGAAGTGGTATGCAGTAGAACAGTGGACTGCTTCAAACGAGGATGGGACAGGACAAGGGGGAGGGTTAATGAAGGGGAAGGGTGGAAGGGAAGGGCAGCTGCAGAATAAGGGGTGCTAGCTGCACATTCGAGCAGACTTGATAGACCTCTAGGCCTTTATCTGCTGGCAAATTTTGTATGTTCATATTCTTACTCTAACAGGTTACAAGCAAGCAATTACATCTTCTGAAAGAGCTCCCTCTGTGCATATAGCGACTGCAGAAACGGAGCGATTTACTCAGTGGCCCAAACAGGACTCGAGCAGAGAAACACACAGACCCCCCCCATTGCAAATTAATTATACTGCAGATTGGCAGCTCTTAAAGCGACAGTACATGGAAGCATTAGGCACTCTCACTCATTTATATTTTTTAAATCTGCTGAAATACAGGACACCAGCCTGGCAGAGAGCATTTAGGCTCACCAAAAGAAGGCTTTTTAGTGACCCCCATTTGTAGGGGGGTTACGTTTTTGTTTAGGAGTTGGCTCTGAAGTAGATTGAATTCAGATTGTAGATCTCCACAGGTAGCTTCTGGCGAAGGACAGTTTAGATAAAGAACAGTGTCGTCTGCGAGCAGATGGATATTGGCCTTAGTTATGTTGGTGTCAATGTTTTTATGTAAATTGCAAACAGTAGGGGACCAAGAATCGATCCCTGGAAGACCCTTCTTTGCAGAGGTTTAAGGTGAGAAAGTTCACCTTCTGCCTTGGCTTGCTGCCACCAGTCAGAGAGGTAGTCAGCAAACCAATGCAAGGATAGGAGTCCAGTCCTATTGCCCTCAGGGAAGAAAGGAGCATGCCATGGTCAACAGTGTCGAAAGCCAACAAAAGAGTCAACAAAGTCAAACCATACAAAAGTGAGGGTACTGGACTTCAGGATGGCTGACTTTGGCAAGATGGGAGAGTGCCTTAGAAAAGCACTAGCAAACAGACTACAAGGAGGGGTGGAGCAACAATGGGGAAATGTCAAAACTGCCATCACGGAGGCAACAAGCCTTCATGTGAAGCAAATAAACAAATCAAAATGAAAGAAAAAGCCACTATGGTTCTCAAAAGAGGTGGCGGGGAAGGTCGGGGAGAAAAAGGCAGCATTCAGGAAGTATAAGGAAATGTAGAAGGAGCAGGACGGAGAGCTGTACCAGTTAAGGCAGAATGAAGCTGGGAGGGAAGTCCAGAATACCAAAGGTCCAAACTGAGGAAAAGATAGCCAACTTGGTTAAGAAGGGGGATAAAACCTTTTATAGGTGCATTAGGGAGCGTAGAAAGACAAAGGGAAGGATAGTGAGGCTGACTGGAAT